>BSYR01000027.1:21420000-22670000 GCA_030270665.1 Hibiscus trionum
TAAATAAAAATCCGAAAAGTGCATTGTTTTCGTGCTGTCATTAAACACTTAACTACCAAGTAACCAAAAAAGAGTAAAATTTGAAAGTGTAATAATAAAATTAAAAATTAAAAATTAAAAATTACAAAAGCTGAATGACCAAACCTGAAACATGTTGAAAACTGGATTGCTAAACGTATAGTTTACCCACTCTAAAATTGGGAGGAATTGGTGGGGTGACGTTGAAACACAAAACAAATAGATGCCACCGGCCCACCTGTTGCGCACTTTTGTCATGTTTAGGTTCTTTTTTCTTCTATATTTTAACTTTATTTATATAATTTTCTTTGAGAGTTCAAATATTTTCGGTTTGAAAGTATTTATTAAATTTATAAATATTTATATTTTGTAATAGATAATTATTTGTATATATTTATATAATTTACGTGTTTTAATTAGGTTTAAAACCATATTTGCATAATATAATTATAGTTTTGAGTATTTTTAATATAGACTCAATGGTAAAATATAATTGTACAATTACGGTTTTTTAATTCTTAGGCAATAGTCATATAATAATGTTAAATATTTGATATGAGAATATGTGGATGACAGGTGTAGAGGACGAAATTACTTTATGCTTAACTCGTTAAACAAACATGTGAAGGACACGTGTGCTTCATATGAGAGGGAAAAATCATCTATTTGATAAATTATCAATATAATATAAGAATGATAATGAAAAAGTGAAAGGCAAAAAAACTCAACGTTTGCCATTTTTTTCCTTCTAATTGTATCTTTAAAGTTTTTCTTTGGTAATTTAAATCTAAAAATTTAGTTTTCTTTAAATAAACATTTTTTACAGTCAATTAACTATCAACATTTTTGTTAGCGTGGCAGGATAACCTTAAAGGATACAATTGAAAATCAAAAAATGTTGAGGTCTTTTTTTTTCTATTATGCATTTTTCACTCTTGATTTATAGTTTTATTTTGAAGGCCTAAGCTCATTTTACATTATTATTTCTCTATATTATAAAGTAAGAGAAATGTAATCAAAATAAAATTAAACTAAACGAAGTATGAGATAATAAATAAGAAAATTATGAGTGTGTTATGAAATAAAATAATGAAGCAATAAGTAGAACAACAACAAGAAGAGATATATGAGAATAAGTAGAAGAAATTGTATTATTCTCTTAATATGAAGTGTGTGCAATGTCTTTTTCAAACATTATATTTATAGGCATAAGAAGTAACTATTATATAGAACTTTAAGTATATCAAACTCCTATTTAATAGATAGAGATAGAGTTCTAATCATAATTGATGTTCATATAAATAAATATTTATAACACTCCTCCTTGGATGTCCATAAAGATAACATGTCTCGTTAAAATCTAACTAAGATTAAAAAAAATCTTAGTGAAGGAAAAGGAATACACACATCTTTAATACGCATAACACGTTGCTTCATTAAAAACCTTACCAGGAAAATCCAGTGGGGGCCAAACTTTGGTTAAGAAAAAAAAAGCACAACGCGCATATACTCACCCTCATGAAAATATCACACAAGGTATTTGAATATTTGTTATTCAATTATAATATAGTCTTCGAATGTTGAAGTAGGCAACACACTGGTGAAAAGATATTCTAAATTGTCACTTGAACAAATTCATCGAATATTTATATTGTTATTCTTCTAAAGATTATAAGAAAGAAAACTTTAGGGGGAATATGTTTCCTTTTGTCTCCTTTGATGTATCCTCCTTTTAATAGAGGTATAAATTTTGCATCATTTTCATACAAGAGAACTTGCACCTTATCTTGTGAAAGAAAATCACATATGTTCTGAATATGTTGGTTGAATATTCTTAGCCAAACATATTTTCGACTTGCCTCGTGCATAATAAATTTTTATACATGATTTGAAGAGGCGTTGAGTTTGAAAATCTAAAGGTAAAGATCTTTGTAACATTTAGATAGTAATTTTGGACCAACTAAGATGTGGTGCTTTTGAATCAACTAATTTATGGTGCTTCCGAATCAACTAAGATGCAATACTTCTAGACCAAGTAAGATATGATGCTTTCATACCAAGGATTTCTTTGTCTTTCTTTCGAAGAAAAAAATGTATCAATTCATATTTAATAATCTTAAAATCATCAAGGTACTCAATAGGTACAATTTATTCATATTGAATCTTTTAAGATTCTTTCAGTATATGTCCATTCATAAACAAAAAAATACTCTATATTTAAGTGCTCAATGTAGGTTAAGAGAATATTTGATTCCAAGTTTCTCTATCTAAAATAATTTTCTTATTCAGTCAAACGTTTTTAAGCTCTTAAGGAGTTTTCAATTTGAAGTTATTCAAGAATTCTAATAATATTCAAATTATCAATGTAGAGAAATCATAACAAATCTTGATCCAAACCACTTTATAAAATGCACATGCAAAATAAGATCGTTCTTATAATATTCCCTCAATAAGTACTCACTAAGGAGATTATACAAATGAGCCAAAATTGTTTAATCCTCATATATTTACGTATGCTTCTGGCTTTTTTAATCCTCCAAGGATAACTCTCATTATATAGGAACCCATAAAATAACTAGATGCATATACCTTATTACATATCTTCCAAACTAATAAAGTAATTGCATCCATTGTTAATTAATTAAAAATTATTCATAAATTAAGTCACACTTGTATATCTTACGACTACTTATTTGTACCTCACTCGCATTAAAATTTTAGGTGTTTGGATTACTGGTTCAAAAATTTCACTTTCGACGTTTAAATCATTTTTTATATTGACCAATCATTTCAATATCTATACTTCTTGATATATTTAAATACAAGATCCTCATATTCTTTGCTTACGTCTATAGAAATATTATATGTAAAATCATTTACGGTAAATTTTCTTTTTCAGTTTCATTCTTTTCTCGCAATGACATAACTTATCAAGATCTCTTCATCATTTCAATCTTCATTTCAAGTACATGAAACCCTTCAAGAGTTTTATTATTAGTTATGTCTTGGGCCTCTTTAGGAGCACCTGCCTCCAGTACAAGACCATCTTTTACTACTTTTGTAATGACCCGAATTTCTGAGTCAACGGTTGGGTGTTGACTAGATTTGAGGACATTGGTGTTGGATTGAGTAATCAGACCCAATGGGCCAAGTTTGGGCCTTATTGGATAAGAATTGGACAATATAAGCTTTGGTAGTGACCTTTTTGGGAGAAGAATGAAAGTTGGGGGTTTTAGGTGCTGAATATAAATGAAAAGGCTCCCTTTTATTGGCTTTGTCTTCATGTGAGATATAAGGGGAGACAAAGAATGGGTTTTGATGATATCTGTCGCGACCATTTTTAAAACCGAGTGTAAAAATAGCCTGACGATTAGGTTTTTGAAACCAGTGTTTAACCATTTTTAATTTAGTCTTGAAATTAGGTTTTTTTCGTATTAAATCAATTCTCCTTTATTTACTCTTAAAAATCAATTTGGAGTCGCCGCTGATCACTTTGGTAGGCCGGACACATTTAAAAACAAACCAGAGATTCTTTTCTTTAAAATTTGGGTTCGGGAGTCGGTTACGTGTAGGGAAGGATTAGCACCCCCAACAAACGCCCGTTATCGATACCTTATTAATTCCACGTGGCATTTTGGAATTTCGAGAAATAATTAGAATTTAATTAAATATTTAATTGTTAATTGAATTTCATTTCGAATGGAGATATCCTTTTGTAAGAAGATACATTTTAAACGACTATAAGTTTTGAAACATCCAATTATTTTAGGACACTTCAATTTTTATTCAAAATGTATCTCAACACAAAAGGTTTAATGCATGCCATTTATTTTCTTGTCATTCTTAAGTTCAATCCTACTTAAGGCTCCATTGATTTAATTAATTAAGGAAAATATGAATATTATCAAGTTTAGGGTTTATGTGATAACACCCAAAAAATTGGGCATCATCCATATTAGGCCCTAAACTAAAAATATTCCTAATTATTTAGTGTTGCTAACTACTTATTTTCTATCTTAATTTCATTTTAATTAGGACTAACAATATATGATTACATGTTCTAAGTTTAAATGAAATATTAAATATTCAACTAAATATTCCCTTGATTAACATCACATTACATTGAAACACTAATCAAATTAGAATATTTAAGTTTTCATTTAGCATTCATTTATTTTCTACAATTGTCTTCCTATTTAAATTGTTTGATTAATTAAGGAACCTAGGCTAAAGGCTCTAATTATTTTAATTAAGTGATTAAATTCACCTAACAAATATACTATACGCACAATTTAAAGAATATGCAAACATTCATATATATTAAAACAATTGCAATTAAATCATCAAATCTACAAAGGACTAAATGAACTACTATTAGAATATAAGTGCCAAATTACAAACTGATGGGGACTAGATTGAATTAAATTCGAACTAGGAGAGCCAAATTACAAGGGTTTGACGGCTAAATTTAAATAAAAATCAAAATAAAAAGCTCGAATCGTGAAAAGTAAAAAGAAGGGCATGGATCCTAAGACCCGACCCGAACCCTATGCGCGGATCTCCCCAACCCGGCTCCTAAAACGGTGCCATTTTCATTCACTTATAAAATCCTCTATACTGAGTTCACTCAATCATTTACCATCTTCACACATTCTCTCTCCCTCTCACCCAATTCTCTCTAAATTATAACACATGTTTACCCAGAAAAATGAAGTGAAATGGATCAAAAGCCCCTTTTTCCTAAAATTTAACCATCGTTCTTCAATTTTCCTTCATTTGATCCTCTACCGCCATCACCAATCACTCAACATTGTTATCCGGCCACCACCGACGACTCTAACCACCGCCCCTTCCTAGCCGGCCGCTGGCCGGAACCCTAAAAATCTAAAATATTCCCAAATTTCGAGCCTAAAACCCTAACCTAGTTCATGTATCAATAGAAACGCCCGATCTTCCCCTTTAAACTAACTACTCGAAGCCCAACCTCTTCAAATCCGACCACTCCCTCAAAATCTTCGACCGCCGTGAGAAGATAAACACCTATTTCTCCTTTTATATTTTTGTTTTTTTCTTGTTTATATGCTTTGGTTTTCATTTTTTTGTGCCTATTTTTGCAGGTAATCAAAAATGGAAAGGAGATTACCTTCTCAACCGTGAAAACGGCGGTTCATTCCTCTTTTCAAACAATGTTCTACAACTCTAGTGATCTTCTGATGACGTTTCAACTACCCGACATCTCTCCAGCTATCTGATGACGGTCCGTTGTCCGTTCAGCTCCACAAGTGGTGGTTCAAATGGTCGACGTCTCTTCCACTACTGGCGGTTTAGCTTCCGAGGTCAACCCCTTTTCTCTCTCCTTCATTATTATTACATTATTATTAGGGGTAATTGATTCTGACATAAAGTTTCTCTCTCTATTTATAGGGAGTCAAAAGATGACATCAGCGGGTTCTTGATCCATGTAATGTGGGAAAGAGCCCATGGTAGTGTGCCACCTGGCCATTTTGACGGGCTCAAGAAACACAAGTGTGTTTCTTTGGGCTTTGTTATCTGATTTTGGTTGCAAAATTGGGCGGGAAAAGAAACTTCTTGATTAAATTTGTGTTTCTTAGATTGGAAACTAGTGGGAAAAAGGTATAACAATTGTAAATGAATTTGGGATTTGTGCCTTGCTTGTAATTTGGGCTTTGTATTTATAAAAGAGACATTATATGTAGTTTGGACTATTTTGGATGGTTTGTTTATTTTTTTGGGTTTTATTATTTATTTATTTATAGAGATACATGTATATACATGGGTACCCAAACAAAATACGAGTATTACAGCTGCCCCTCTTTGCTCATTGATGTGGAACAAGAATAGGGTAAAGACTGAAAAGACACGAATTTTGTCCGAGCTTATCAGCTGTTGCTCCAAGCCGCAAGGTCTTATTCTCACGAACTTTCTTTCCTTCTTCCCCTTTAGAAGCTTGGATGAGTTCTTCTCATTTGGAACCCCCAATCCTCCTGTCAAGGGTAACCGTAGGGTCTGAACTAGCTCTTCTCATTAAGAACTCTATCTTCTCTGGGCGAACTCTTCTCATTAGGAATTCTGTTCTCGCTAAGCGAACTCTTCTCATTAGGAGTTCTGTCCTCGTTGGGAGAACTCTTCTCATTAGGAATTCTTTCTTCCTTGGGGATGAACTCTTCGCATTAGGAGCTCTATCTTTGCTGGGCGAACTATTCACATTACGAGCTCCATAGTTGCTGGTGAACTCTTCTTATTGGGAGCTCTATCTTTGCTGGTGAACCCTTCTTAATGGGAGTTCTGAATGCTGATTCACCTCATCCTCTGGGGAAAATTAAACTTGCAAAAAGAAATATCATCAATTAATAAGAATTTAACTTGAAGTGGTATGGAATATCCTCATTTTTTATCTTAAAGTGTTGAGATCTTTAGAGTCGCTGCTTTTCTAATTAAAGTTTCTTGTTCTTCCAATCTGAAGCTCATATCGGATCATTTGCCTTTTCTTCCCTTGTTGATCGATCTCTTTCTTCACTCGAAAATTACATGACCAATTAAACTGCGAATCATCTTCATTTGAGCTCAAAGTTGATCTATTTTGTTTTCTATTCTCTCTCTTTTTTAACTGGAAACCCCAAAAGGAATATCTTTGTCGATACCATGCTCCAACTGTCTTATTGTGATGCCATCCAAAAAAATTCTCATCATTTCTAGAGGCGCCGGTCTGAAGGACTTGGAATCACGCCCGAAGGACTTACTAATGCACCGAAAGATTTAGAATCGTAATACACTTCCTTTCTTGTGCAAACAATCAAATATCTTTGCAGAGATTCGCCTCTTCAAACGGATTGAAATCTTTGCTGAAATATGCCTCTTCAAACGGGTTAAAACCTTTACCGAGATCCTTCTCTTCATTTGAGCTCAAAGTCGATATATCTTGTTTTCCATTCTCTCTCTTTTTTAACTAGCAACCCCAAAAGGAATGTCTTTGTCGATACTATGCTCCAACTGTCATATTGTGACGCCATCCAAAAAAGTTCTCATCATTTCTTGAGGTGCCGGTCTGAAGGACTTAGAATCACGCCCGAAGGACTTACTGATGGACTGAAGGATTTAAAATCGTAATACACTTCCTTTCCTGTGCGAATAATCGAATATCTGTGCAGAGATCCGCCTCTTCAAACGGATTGAAATCGTTGCTGAGATCTGCCTCTTTAAACGGGTTAAAATCTTTGCTGAGATCCTCCTCCGTAAATAGAATATCTCTGCCTCTGTAAATGGAGTGTCTTGAGATTCGTCTCTGTAAACGAAATATCTTGAGATCTGCCTCTGTAAATGGAACGTCTTGAGATCCGCCTCTGTAAACAGAATGTCTCGAGATCTTCCTTTGTATATAGAATGTCTTGAGATCCGTCTCTGTAAACGAAATGTCTTGAGATCCGCCTCTGTAGACGGAATATCTTGAGATCCGCCTCTGTAAACGGAATGTCTTGAAATCCGCCTATGTAAACGGAATGTCTTAAAATTTGCCTCTGATTTGCACTCTTATGCACAATGATACCCCACTAATCTCTTTGTTTCTGACTCCGACACGTAAAATTTCCCCCTATTTCATCATCTATGGTGAGCAAATGCCTTGTTTGATAATCGAACATAAGATTAATATATTTATATATGAATCCTTTATACTCAGCTTGTAATCGTTAATATGATTCATAGTTTTTTTATTTATAACTTCGTACTAATTATTATTTTAAATAAATTTTCATAATTTATAATATTTCAAATAAGATAATTTTATTTTTATACATAAAAAACAATACCATAAAATAACTCACACAAATAAAATAACGTTATAAATCAAGGGTGAAAAAAAAAGACAAGAAAAACACTTAATGTTGCTTTTTTTTCAATTGTGAGCTTAATGTCGTCACGCCACGTTAGCAAAACTGTTGATTGTCGATTGACCTTTGAAAAAGGGATTATTTGGAAAAATAAATTAAATTTTAGATTCGAAATTATCATAGAAAAACTTTAAAGATATAGTTGAAAAAAAGTAGCAAATGCCAAGGGCTTTTTTGTTATTATACCAGAAAATGATAAGATGTTTTTCAGTGAGGTTGGTTTAAGGTTATGTGACCAATGAAAAATTCAAAAAGAAAGAAGTATTCGTTTTTGCTAGCTGTAAGCGTGTAACTAAGAAGAAATGTCATTGACAATTTGGTTCCGAAAAGAAATGTCATTGACACTTTAGTTCATATTCTTTGCATATATTCTCAAGCTTTTTTTTTTCTTTTGTTTTTGCCATGTAATTTCTTAACCTTTGACAACTTATTTTCTAAAATAAACTCGTTTGACCATACAGCCTTTCATAGATTAATTCCAAAAATTATATAATCAAATTTTATATCACATAGCCCTTTCAACCTAGAAACCAAAGTTGGATAAAACCTTTGACAAAATTTCATACGAAACTTTTGAAAAAATATAATAATAATTTACATATAAATGTTCCTTTTTAGGCATTGTTTTGTAAAAATCGTTATAATTTAGAAAAATTCTATAATGGGCGTCAAACACCGCTAAAACATAATTTTTCATGCTTTTTGTAACAAAATACGTTTTCAGTTAAGAAATTTTGTATGTACATGGTTTATTACCTTTGGTTGAGTACTTTTGGGTTGGTGATCTCGTGTAATAATTTCGGTACATACCTTTTTAATTACAAATTCTGTAACAAATTACGTACAACGTGTAATAAATTAAGTACATACTTAATTTATCATATTTTTTTGTAACAAATTAGGTTTTCGTGTAAGAAACTATGTATGTACATAGTTTATTACCCTTGGTTGAGGTACTTTTGGGATTGGTGATCCCGTGTAATAATTTCGGTACATACCTTTTTCAATTACAAATTATGTAACCAATTACGTACAAAGTGTAACAAATTAAGTACATACTTAATTTCTCATGCTTTTTGTAACAAAATACATTTTCGCGTAAGAAACTTTGTATGTACATAGTTTATTATCTTTGGTTGAGTACTTTTGGGGTTGGTGATCTCATGTAAAAATTTCGGCACATACCATTTTCATTACAAATTCTGTAACAAATTACGTACAACGTGTAATAAATTAAGTACATACTTAATTTATCATACTTTTTGTAACAAATTAGGTTTTCGTGTAAGAAACTATGTATGTACATAGTTTATTACCCTTGGTTGAGGAACTTCTGGGATTGGTGATCTCGTGTAATAATTTAGGTACATACCCTTCTTATTACAGATTCTGTAACAAATTACGTACAACCTGTAATAAATAAGTAATTCTTAATTTGTCAAAATTTTTTGTAACAAATTAGGTTTTCGTGTAAGAAACAATGTATGTACATAGTTTCTTACCTTTGGTTGAGTACTTTTGGGGTTGGTGATCTCCTGTAATAATTTCGGTACATACCCTTTCCATTACAGATTCTGTAACAAATTACGTACAACGTGTAATAAATTAAGTACATACTTAATTTCTCATGCTTTTTGTAACAAATTAGGTTTTTGTGTAAGAAACTATGTATGTACATAGTTTATTACCCTTGGTTGAGGTACTTTTGGGGTTGATGATCTCATTTAATAATTTCACTACATACCTTTTTAATTACAAATTCTGTAACAAATTACGTACAACGTGTAATAAATTAAGTACATACTTAATTTCTCATGCTTTTTGTAACAAAATACGTTTTCGTGTAAGAAACTTTGTATGTACATAGTTTATTACCTTTGTTTGAGTACTTTTGGGGTTGGTGATCTCGTGTAATAATTTTGGTACATACCTTGCTCATTACAAATTCTGTAATAAATAACGTACAACGTGTAATAAAATAAGTATGTACTTAATTTCTCATGCTTTTTGTAACAAAATATGTTTTCGTGTAAGAAACTATGCATGCATATAGTTTCTTACCCTTGGGTGAGTACTTTTGGGGTTAGTGATCTCTTGTAATAATATCGGTGCATACCTTTTTCATTACAAATTCTGTAACAAATTACGTAAAATGTGTAATAAATTAAGTACATACTTAATTTAACATACTTTTTGTAACAAATTAGGTTTCTGTGTAAGAAACTATGTATGTACATAGTTTATTACCCTTGGTTGAGGTATTTTTGTGGTTGGTGATCTCGTGTAATAATTTCGGTACATACCTTGTTCATTACAAATTCTATAACAAATTACGTACAACGTGTAATAAATTAAGTACGTACTTAATTTCTCATGCTTTTTTTAACAAAATACGTTTTCGTGTAAGAAACTATGTATGTACATAGTTTATTACCCTTGGGTGAGTACTTTTGGGGTTGGTGATCTCTTGTAATAATTTCGGTAATACATTTTTCATTACAAATTCTGTAACAAATTACGTACGTGTAATAAATTAAGTACATACATAATGTATCATACTTTTTGTAACAAATTTAGTTTTCGTGTAAGAAACTATGTATGTACATAGTTTATTACCCTTGGTTGAGGTACTTTTAGGGTTGATGATCTCATGTAATAAAATCGGTACATACCTTTTTTGTCAGAAATTCTGTAACAAATTACGTACGTGTAATAAATTAAGTACATACTTAATTTTTCATGCTTTTTGTAACAAAATACATTTTTTGGTAAGAAACTTTGTATGTGCATAGTTTATTACCTTTGGTTGAGTACTTTTGGGGTTGGTGATCCCGTGTAACAATTTTGGTACATACCTTTTTAATTACAAATTCTGTAACAAATTACGTACAACGTGTAATAAATTAAGTACATACTTAATCTATCATATTTTTTGTAACAAATTATGTTTTCGTGTAAGAAACTATGTATGTACGTAGTTTATTACCCTTGGTTGAGGTACTTTTGGGATTGGTGATCTCGTGTAATAGTGTAGTTACATACCCTTTTCATTACAGATTCTGTAACAAATTACGTACAATGTGTAATAAATTAAGTACATACTTAATTTCACATGCTTTTTGTAACAAATTAGGCCTTCGTGTAAGAAACTATGTATGCACATAGTTTATTACCCTTGGTTGAGGTACTTTTTGGGTTGGTGATCTCTTGTAATAATTTCGGTACACACCTTTTTCATTACAAATTCTGTAACAACTTACATACAACCTGTAATAAATTAAGTACATACTTCATTTCTCACGCTTTTTGTAACAAAATACGTTTTCGTGTAAGAAACTTTGTATGTACATAGTTTATTACTTTTGGTTGAGTACTTTTAGGGTTGGTGATCCCGTGTAATAATATCGGTACATACCTTTTTCATTATAAATTTTGTAACAAATTACGTACAATGTGTAATAAATTAAGTACATATTTAATTTCTCATGTTTTTTGTAACAAATTTGGTTTTCGTGTAAGAAATTACGTAGGTACATAGTTTATAACCCTTGGTTGAGGTAGTTTGGGGGTTGGTGATCTCTTGTAATAATTTCGGTACATACCTTTTTAATTACAATTTCTGTAACAAATTACGTAAAACGTGTAATAAATTAAGTACATACTTAATTTTTCATGCTTTTTGTAACAAAATACATTTTTTGGTAAGAAACTTTGTATGTACATAGTTTATTACCTTTGGTTGAGTACTTTTGGGGTTGGTGATCCCGTGTAATAATTTTGGTACATACCTTTTTAATTACAAATTCTGTAACAAATTACGTACAACGTGTAATAAATTAAGTACATACTTAATCTATCATATTTTTTGTAACAAATTATGTTTTCGTGTAAGAAACTATGTATGTACGTAGTTTATTACCCTTGGTTGAGGTACTTTTGGGATTGGTGATCTCGTGTAATAATTTAGGTACATACCCTTTTCATTACAGATTCTGTAACAAATTACGTACAACGTGTAATAAATTAAGTACATACTTAATTTCTCATGCTTTTTGTAACAAATTAGGGTTTCGTGTAAGAAACTATGTTTGTACATAGTTTATTACCCTTGGTTGATGTACTTTTGGGGTCGGTGATCTCGTGTAATAAACCGGTACATACCTTTTTCATTACAAATTCTGTAACAACTTACGTACAACCTATAATAAATTAAGTAATACTTAATTTGTCATACTTTTTGTAACAAATTAGGTTTTCGTGTAAGAAACTATGTATGTGCATAGTTTCTTACCTTTGGTTGAGTACCTTTGAGGTTGGTGATCTCCTGTAATAATTTCGGTACATACCTTTTCCATTACAGATTCTGTAACAAATTACGTTCAACGTGTGATAAATTAAGTACATACTTAATGTCTCATGCATTTTGTAACAAATTAGGTTTTTGTGTATGAAACTATGTATATAGTTTATTACCATTGGTTGAGGTACTTTTGGGGTTGATGATCTCGTGTAATAATTTCGGTACATACCTTTTTAATTACAAATTCTGTAACAAATTATGTACAACGTGTAAAAAATTAAGTACATACTTAATTTCTCATGCTTTTTGTAACAAAATACGTTTTCGTGTAAGAAACTTTGTATGACATAGTTTATTACCATTGGTTGAGTACTTTTGGGGTTGGTGATCTCGTGTAATAATTTCGTTACATACCTTGTTCATTACAAATTCTGTAACAAATTACGCACAACGTGTAACAAATTAAGTACGTACTTAATTTCTCATGCTTTTTGTAACAAAATACGTTTTCGTGTAAGAAACTATGTATGTATATAGTTTCTTACCCTTGGATGGGTACTTTTTGGGGTTGGTGATCTCTTGTAATAATTTTGGTACATACCTTTTTCATTACAAATTGTGTAACAAATTACGTACAACGTGTAATAAATTAAGTACATACTTAATTTATCATACCTTTTGTAACAAATTAGGTTTTCTTTGTAAGAAACTATGTATGTACATTATTTATTACCCTTGGTTGAGCTACTTTTGGGGTTGGTGATCTCTTGTAATAATTTCGGTACATACCTTTTTCATTACAAATTCTGTAACAACTTACGTACAAGCTGTAATAATTTAAGTACATATTTCATTTCTCATGCTTTTTGTAACAAAATACGTTTTCGTGTAAGAAACTTTGTATACGCATAGTTTATTACCTTTGGTTGAGTACTTTTGGGGTTACTGATCTCCTATAATAATTTCCGTACATACATTTTTCATTACAAATTCTGTAACAAATTACGTACAACGTGTAATAAATTAAGTACATATTTAATTTCTCATACCTTTTGTAACAAATTAGGTTTTCCTGTAAGAAACTATGTACGTACATAGTTTATTACCCTTGGGTGAGGTGCTTTTGGGGTTGGTGATGTCGTGTAATAATTTAAGTACATATCATTTTCATTACAGGTTTTGTAACAAATTATGTACTACTTGTAATAATTTAAGTACATATTTAATTTTTCATACTTTTTGTAACAAATTAGGTTTTCGTGTAAGAACTAGGCATGTAAATAGTTTATTACCCTTGGTTGAGCTGGTTTAGGTTTTGGTGATGCCGTGTAATAATTTAAGTACATACCGTTTTCATTACATATTGTGTAACAAATTACGTACAACGTGTAATAAATTAAGTACATACTTAATTTACCATATTTTTTGTAACAAATTACGTTTTCATACTTTTAAACTATGTATGTACATAGTTTATTACCCTTTGTTGAGGTTTCTTGGATTTTGTGATCTCTTGTAACAAACTATGTATGTACCTTTTTAATTACACTTTATGTAATCAATTATGTACAAACCTTGTAATGAATTATGTACGAACTTATAACCTTCACAACCGGTTAGCCTTAAATTAGCCTCAAATTAGAGGTTTCACCCTAGAACCTCTCACCAAGTAGGTTTACGACTATAATCCTTTAGTTATCCAAATATTAGTTTTATTTTTTGCTTAGATGTAGTTTTTCTTTCTTTTGTATAAAAATAGTATGTTTTGCCGACAACCCTATGCGGTCCATTTTTTTAGAAAATGGTCTCTTTTCAATTTCTATCCTATGAAGTTTAATGACGATAAGCTAAATTTTGAGAATTTAGAGCTTTAGTTGTTGAGAACGGAGCAAATTGAATCTAGGTAGAATAAAGATTACGAGTGTTGAATAGATATTAACAAACCTTAACAATAAGTTAGTTGTAACACCCCCTTCCTAGCCTGGTCGAGAACCGGGTCGGAGCGTGCTACCGATGAGCAATACGGTGATCGGTACAATAAAATTTCATTTTATAATCAACACTTAAGCAATGTCAAGCAATAACACATTACCAATATACATCTTAATCCAATTAATCCCTTATGAAACAATGTTTAATCATTTAGGACTAAATCGTAGTTATTACAAGTTTTAGGTCTGTAAATTTTCATGCAATTGGCTACACCACAATGAAATTCAATACAATATTAATAGGTCTATAAATTTTCATGCAAATCGGTGTTCATTTACTAATTAAATTTAAACATCAAAATACAGTGACCAAACTGTAAACAATGCAAACCTTCAGATTATGCCTTTTAACCAACTTAACTAACCTTGTATCGAAACGCTCAAGTCTGTTTCGATACGGGTGGAAGATGGTCAACCTTCTTGACCTTAACTTTCATATTGTATCGATGCGGTCAAGCCCCGTATCGGTACGAGTTGACTCTCTTTGACCTTGACTTTGACCCGTTTCGATACAGGTTAGACCCGTATCGAAACAAGAGATTCCAGTAGCAAAATGTTTCGGTACGACTCTAGACTGTTTCGATACGCCCTGTTCCTTAGGTTCAATTATGCTTAACCGTATCGATACGACCTGACTTGTAATGACAGTTTTTTGCTAGTTTTTATTCGATTTGACTTACTAAACGATGTTCAAATGCAATGAAACTTTACACACAACATTTCAATGATATGAACTACTAGCATGCCAAATTTTATCATCATTCGAATATGTTTACTATGTTTTCACCTTTTAAAGCCAAATATGCATATTAAGCCATTTTCAAGCAAACTTAACAAGTCATTTAAGGCACTTTATCCACATATAACACATAGTCTTCATACACATAGACAAAACATCAATATCAACTAATTTAACTACTTTGCCACCATTTTAGGAGTTCATAGGGACATAATACTTTACTTTAGGCCCGAGGTGACTTGCTGCTTTGCCAACTAACTCTGATCTCGAAACGATAACTCTTAACCTGAAATGTATGGACAATGAATGCATTAGACTTACATAGTTTAAGTGAGGTAGCCAATAATAATATATGAACAAAGCAGTCCATTTAATATGCCTTAATAATCATTATAACATCATTTGCATGAATAAACGTGACATGCTCTCCAATCATGTTAAAACATAGTATCATCATATCATCAATGACAATATCTCAATATCATGACAATGCAATATCAATAATCAACATTCTTCCTTGGATCAATTTCAACCGTATTTGGATACAAGCAGTGGCGGATCCAGAATTTTTTTTGAGGGTGGGCACAAATCAAAACATTTTTTAGGATGGGTACAAATTATAAAAATTTCAAAATTTCAGGGTGGGCACAAGTCATAAAATTTAAGGACTAATTCATAAAAATTATGAAAATTGAAGCCAAATGTGTAAGGTTTGAAAAATTCAGGGTGGGCACAGGCCCACCCAAGACACTATATACATCCGCCACTGGATACAAGAATTCCACCACTACACCAACAATGAACAATTATGGTCCAACATCCTCCACTACACCGTTTTTGACCAATACAAATCACATCCCTCCACTACACCGTATAAACTCCGTACCACTAAGCTCATGAATTCTATGACATGCCAACTGTATCCAATACTTCGATCCCAAGGTACAATAATCAATAGTTCGATATCAATGAATCAATATCAATATCTCAATAATCATGTATCCATAACAAATAAGCAATAGAAATAAACACATGTCAATGATTCTATATGTCAATGCTTCAATGATTTCCATGACAATGATAGAAATGCTACGGACGATGAATCGATGCAATACTTACCAAACTTACCAATATAGCTTTCAACAATACTTTTAGTAATTCCCCTTTAATTCAATGGTTAGTAAGTCATACGAAATCAATAACGATGAATTCGGTAAGGCTCCTTGCCTAATCCCAAGACTCCGACTACACTCACCTCGATAATCCGAAGCTTCTATGGCTCTCGGATGACTATCCCTTTATTCTTAGCTTTCGATGGAGACGATGGATTAGTCTTTTCCACTTCTTGAACTAGGAAGAACAATAAGGGATTATTAGAATCAATATGGCATTATCGATATTTGAACAACCATTAACTATTAAACAAAGCTTATCTTAAAGCTTGAAATTGGATATTCCATGATTAAGAGAATCGATGATTAACCTAGGGCTTCCACTTACCCGATCGATAGTTATGAATTGATGTTCTTAAATCAAGGAAAACTTAAATTTATGAAGTTCAACTAGGGAGGTGTATGCTTGAGCTTGGTGGAGAAGATGACAATGGAAGTGTGAGCTTGTTCTTTCAAAACAAGAAGGTGAAATTAGTCTCGGTGAAGCAAAACAAAGATGAGAGCTTTCTTTATTCCTTTTCCAAGCTTAATCATTTCCCACCTCACTTTTAGCCAATAAGAGGCTTACCCCAATAGAAGGGTTTCCTTAAACAATATTTTCCTACAATTATACTTTTTATTATTCTAAGTAATTGATGACTTTAAATCTCATTTCAGATAAGTTAACACGTGGGGAGGGCAACAATAAGCTGGTATGCCATCACCACCTTATTTTCTTTCAATTTATCCTTCAAACAAATTCGAAATAGGGGACCCGTTTCGAAATGCGTGAAGCCGTATCGAAACGGTTAAGCAAAGGTCCAAAAGTTAGTTAATACAGTTATAACCGTTTCGAAACGGGGTATAATCATTTCGAAACGCCTTACCTAGGCCGTTTCGGTACGGGTCTGACTGTATCGAAACGCCTAGCTCAAAAACATCATTTTAGGCATTTTCAAGGAAGTCTTAACTAAGGATAAGTCCAATTAAGGTCTCTTAATAATATAATCTATAGTTTAGGCAGAAAAGATACAATATTCGAATATTTTAACACCAATATTCCGGTCATCGGAATCCAATTCTGACTAGACCAATTTTCGAGGTGTTACATTAGTATTTGTGTCGACACGAGAGACTTATTTTCTTCTGTCGTGATAAACTCGTCTATGAGCAATTGAGAAAAAAATGTGGTAATATTGTATGGAAATGCTTGATAATAAAAGATGTGGTAATACCGAGTCAGTCACGAGCATAAGAAATGACACTTCTCTTTTTCGACATGAGTGTATCTATCAACAAAATTCGGGTGAAAATCGATAATAAAAGTTGTGCGATAGTTCGCATCATATCTTTCTTTATTTGTTTTAATATCTTTTCTTTATTTCGAGTTGCTTTCGGTTCGGTTGAAAATCAGTTCGGGTCCATTTTTAGTTCAACTAAAATTTGGGTCGGTTTTCTTTTCGTTTCAGTTTGTTTCGGGTTTCAGATCAAAATCGGTTTATCGCGTTCAGATTGATTTTGGATCTCGGGTCAAGTTTGTCATGTCTACTTCTATGACTCATACATTTGGCGAGTAGGAAAAATGAATGGGAGCTATTTTCTTAACGATTTAGGATAGTTATATCATTCTCGTATCCGATAGTATGGTGTTCATAGGTGAAATATTGTACTTTTAGTTCTTAAATTATATGTTTTGCATGACCATAGATTTATTTTAGGCAAAATGTCAAATTCATTTTAGATACAAACTTGCAAATTAGCAGGTAGCTTAGTAGTTATTATTCAATTTAAACAGGTAGATCATTGACTTGAGTTATAGACTATATATATTACATTTTTGTATTGATAAAAACCAATTAAGAATTAATAAAAAAAATCTTTTTTCTCATTCTGGACAAGGCAATTGAGCACCATATTTCAAGTATATGCTCAGCTTATCGAGAGGGACTAGGCAAACAACTAGTCATAGGTATACTAAAGCTATCCCTCCTTTCAAGGTTCAAAGTCAAGGCCTTGTGAGTGTACAATTGTTTTACATTTGATTTTTGGTAGTGAATCAACTTCGCTAAACTTCTCTTAGCATTTGACCTAAAGGGGCAATCCATTGACAAAAACCCATCCACCAAATGTAGGTAAGCCTCCAAATCATGACAACATGCCACATCAGCATTTGGTTTTAAATAAGGTGACATCTTAATATCAACCTTCAATTCTGTTCCGACATGAGAATATGCCCATAGATTGTTTTGAAGCATGTAAAACACATTTGCAAAGCTTTCTCTTCTTTGTTCTTCATCATGTTTATGCTTATCTTGTTCTTTCATTCCTTCCCCGATGAAAGCACCTGGAACCCTAGTTATTAAATCTTGATTATTCACTATCCTTAATACTTTAATGTTTTTCTCGTTAAGTCGATCGGCGAAACCTTTGTTACCTACTCGGGGTCCTCCGAAAGAAAACACCGCGATCGGTGGTGCTTGAGGCGCACATGAGCTTATTTCATCGGCAACTAAAAGAGATAGAGCCGCACCAAGGCTATGTCCCGTGATTGTAATGCTAAGGTTCTCGTCTTTGTACATCTCAATTAACCTTTGCACTTCATCAACCACTGATTCAGCCAAGCTAGGCACGTGGGCACCTGGTGTTTTGTGTAAGCTCAAGAATCCACATCCAACCTTTTGAGTCGGATCATCAGATTCCGAGATTTGAACCAGTTGAGTTGTAAAATTCTCAGCCCATTCCAAGCACGTAGCGGTTCCTCGTAAGGCAATGACAATATCCCTCCTTCCCATTCGTTGAATCTCTCTCTTGTCATCACAAACTGCTACGAACCCGATCCAACTAGACTGTTGGGTCATCCACCCGAGATTTGGAACAACATCGTCCACCCATTTCGGCAACCCGACCGATGAGGTGGCGTAAAGGCTCTTGGTAACCTTGTAAGACCGTTCAGGCAACGACACGTATCTCGGTAACGGAGCCTCGTCGGTTGACATGGCGGGATTGGAATGGAAAGCAGTGTAAGCAGCTTGAACAAATTCCCCATATCGAACTACTTCCCGTCTTAGGTTTTCTTCGAGCGGATCAAGCAACCCGGACCAATCATTGCAACCGTGGTATTCTCTCCAACGAGAACCAAGGTTGTTCCGCGGAGAATACTCCATGGTGTTTGATAAAAGGCTGTGAAGCCTACTTAAATGGCGTGGAGACATCTCTTCGGCTGCACTCATTTCAGGCCAAAATCTCGAAAGATTAAGCCCTTCGAGTAAACTCTTGCCTTTAGTCTGGACCGACACATCACTGGGAGCTTTGATGACTGCCTCTGGTTCGGTTTTGAGGAGGAGTTTCTCGAGGTTAGAAAGGTGCCGGCGAGTCGAGTCAGTCGACGATGCTGATGAAACAAGAGGATTTAGAGGTGATTTGCGGCACATGAAACATGCCCCTTCGTCTTGAAAGACGTGCAAGTTTTGAGCGGGAAGAGTGGAGCTGATGCCGATCTGCATGGATGCAGACAAGTGAAAATACAAAGACAAGAGATGACCGGGGAATAAAGAGATTGCTACAACCGTAAAACACAAAGCGGATCTGACTATAAGTATATATAGACCCAACATTTCCAAACAATACCCACGCTTTATTTCATAATTACAGAAAGAACCTTATAACAATGGCAATATTCAAAATTGACTATTTCTGTTTCACTACCGATTATGGATTTTAGTTGAATTCAAATAGAAAAGTCGATGAATTATAAAGGAAATGGACCGAAAAAGATATATTTAACTTATTAATGTAGTCTTCTGATAGTAGACGATTTCTTTTTAATTATAAATAAAATTTACAAACATTATCCGCAAAATATTCGAATCTGAATTACCAAAATATATCAGTTTTATTACTGAAATCTAAATTTTGGTTTTTCCTTTTGGTCCTAGCTTTTTTTGGTTGGTCGGTGTGGTTGACTTTTGTGGCTATTGTACTTTCGTGTACGTGTTGAAGTCAACGAAACTCTGAAATATGAACAATTCGTTTCCTTAACAACAATCTTTTGTTGATATTTACGGGTAGATTGAAATCAAAGGTTAATGAAATAAATAAATGAAATAGGATTGACATCGTAATATAAACCCAAGCTTTGAACATTGTGCGGTATAACTTTGGCTTCAAGTTTTCAACTTTTAGATTATGAATTTCACTTATTGGTTGCTGTCTTCTTTTTTAAAAAAGAAAAAAAAAAGTAATTAGAAAAATCTAATCTATTTCTTCTTTTAGACTTTTGCAAATGTGTATTGTTCTTTGACGAAGAATAAGATATATTTCCACATGGACAATAAAGCTATAAAAGTCTATTTCTTTATTATGAATATATGATAAAAAAATCTTAATTTATTTAAATTAGTATTAGTATATTTCTACATGGACAATAAGATGTGTTTTTTATCAACAAAATGAAATGGTTCATCCCATGCAATTTTAGCATATTTGAATTGATTTATGTAATCAGTTTCATTATTTTAAAATAATAAATATTATCTATGTATATTGATATTAGTATTTTAATAACTATTTTTTAAATAAAATTATTTTTATGGGTCAATAGTAACGCACTGGGTCAGCCTGACTATAGGTTTTTTTAATAGACTATAGGTGTTTTTATATTTAAAAATTTAGAAAAAATTGATGACTCAATGTCAAAAACACTATAATCTAATTTAGAAACATAAGATTATATATATATATATATATATATATTATTAGATTCGGTCACATTCACATTGTCAAAAAAAAACTCATATAAAAGAATTTTTATAAGATAATTATATATGAATAATAAGATGATTATATATGAATACTAGTCATAAGATTCAAATCATAACCGATGGTTTTGTATTGTTTTATTTTATGATTATTTAAAATACAATAGTCAATAATTTCATTTGCCGGTGCAATTGTTTAGCCATTGTTGATCGGAAGATTTGTTGTGTGAGGCAGTACATTTGCAGATAACAACCCAACAAGAGAAAATTCGTATCAAACAAGATGATTGCTTCAACAAATCATGGTTTATGTTATGAACCGAGAATCGAATAATGTTGTGAAAGGTTATGTCGATGGTAGCACATGAAGAAGATGCGGAATTGCTATTGCTGAAATGTTATTCCCAACTTATTTATACTAATATTACTGCATCACAATTAAAATAACATTCCAGCAATAGCAATTCCACAGCTTCTTAATGTGCTCTCTGTTGACACCGTTTTTCGTCCGGGTCGGAATAAATTGGGCCTTCAAAAGCCCATCAAACACTTGGAGTCGCCATCGGTCGTTTTGGGTTGGGTACGACCGAAAACCTGTAAAAATTGGTCTGCGTCAACACCGAGATCGTCGTCAGGTTCGGGAGTCGGTTACGAGTGAGGAAGGTTAAAGCACCCCCACTACGCCCAAAATTGGTATCCAAGGGTTTTGGTTGTCTAAAAAAAAGAAAACTCAAAAAAAGGATTAATAGAACTACTAAAAAAAGCTACTAAAATAATGTAATATATTCAAAAATGCGAATGCATAAACTAAATCAAACAAACAAAATTACTTAAATCATAAAAAAGATAAATTCAAACTTAATCAAATAAAACTTATTAAATTATTAATCAAACTCAAATCAGACACCTAATTAAACTAAAACGATTTTAATTAGAAACCAAATCACAAATTAATTAATTTATTAAAGCCAATCAATTATCAAATCTTAATACAAGGCGAAATAAAAGGTTTAATTATTAATTAATCTTATGAAAGACGGTCTAATTAAAAAAAGAACCTAAACCTAAAGGCCAAAATCTAAGCAAACTAATCTGAAAGCGTGACTAAAATGAATTAAACTAAAACCTAGAGGATAAAAAAAACCTAAATGTAAATCTCCTAAAAGAAAAAGGACCTAAGGTGTAAATAACCCCTAAACCTAATGTGCGGGTTAACTTGCGTGAATCCCTTCCCCAACGCTGCACCATTTTCGAATTCTTTTTTTTTAAATTCATTCTATACATTAATTTAAAATTAAACAGAGCTCTCATCTCTCTCAGTGCATATCACCACTGTCTTGCACCGTTACTGTCGTCTCTGTCACCACCTCGGTCACCGTCGTCGGCCGCCGTTCAACTTCAAACTACACCAGAGGACTCGTCTCGACGTGCTGAACTCAGATCTGGTGACCGTTTCGTTAGACAACGCTCAGATGCTCATGGATCAAGCAAAAATCGTTTAGGTCTTTTCTTCTTCGATCTCCGACTCTGACCGTCAGGTCGTCACCGTTTTTCTATATGCAGTTTCTTTCGGCCTCCTCTACCCTTTGACCGTTCGGATTCGACGGTTGATGTCCCGTTTGCCGGAAATTAGTGAGAGAACTTTTCAACCTTATCTTTTGCTTTCAAACTGGTTTCAAGACTGGTTTTTTAGGTTTTTATTTTGCAGGCATCTTTTTGTGTTTTTCCTCCCCCTTCATTTGGTTTTTCCTTTGTTTATAAAGGGCTAGAATGCCCAATAATAGAGGATAATTGAGTTTGGTGAGATTCTTGTGGGATTTAAGTTGAATGGACGGTAGGTGAGTGACAGATATTTTTAAGGGATGTTTGTATCAGGTTTGACCGAGATTTGAGGGGGAAATGTGAGTGTTTTACCGGTGAGAAATGATTTGGACTCGAGTTTAGGATTTGGGCTTGGTATGTTTGGGTTAAATTATTTCAATATTCAATGTGGTAAAAATTTGGTGTGTACAGCTGCCCGTCTTTGCTCATTACTCGAGCAAGAGGAATTGAGCAAAGACTAAAAACAACGAATTTTTTCATTGAATATTGAACTTGCAAACATGACGCTTCCGCTTGTCCTTAAGGCGTTTTAATTCGACATGTACCCCGCTCGTCTCAAGGGTGCTGTAAGTTGTACCCCGCTCGTCTCAAGGGAACTGGGATTCAAGAATTCATTTCTTGATGTAAAATGCACCCCGCTCGTCTCAAGGGCGCTGTAAGATGTACCCCGCTCGTCTCAAGGGCACTGGGATTCGAGAATTCATTTCTCGATGTAAGATGCACCCCGCTCGTCTTAAGGGTGTTTTAAGATGTACCCCGCTCGTCTCAAGGGCAATGGGATTCGAGAATTCATTTCTCGATGTAAGATGCACCCCGCTCGTCTCAAGGGTGTTGTAAGATGTACCCCGCTCGTCTCAAGGGCAATGGGATTCAAGAATTCATTTCTCGATGTAAGATGCACCCTGCTCGTCTCAAGGGTGTTGTAAGATATACCCCGCTCGTCTCAAGGGCACTGGGATTCGAGAATTCATTTCTCGATGTAAGATGCACCCCGCTCATCTCAAGGGTGTTGTAAGATGTACCCCGCTCGTCTCAAGAGCAATGGGATTCGAGAATTCATTTCTCGATGTAAGATGCACCCCGCTCGTCTCAAGGGTGTTGTAAGATGTACCCCGATTGTCTCAAGGGCACTGGGATTCGAGAATTCATTTCTCGATGTAAGATGCACCCCGCTCGTCTCAAGGGTGACATTCATCTTGAAAGGAAATGGTGACACTTTATCTTGAAGGCAATTGGTGGCACTTCATCTTGAAGGCAAATGGTGGCACTCCATCTTGAAGGAAAATGGTGGCACTCCATCTTGGAAACTTGATGACACTCAATCTCAGAGGTCATTGGTGACACTTCATCTTGAAGGAAAATGGTGGCTCTCCATCTTGGAGGCAAATGGTGGCATTCCATCTTGGAAGCTTGATGCTGGCACTCCATCTTGAAGGCAAACGGTGGCGCTCCATCTTGGAGGCAAATGGTGGCATTCCATCTTGGAAGCTTGATGCTGGCACTCCATCTTGAAGGCAAACGGTGGCGCTCCATCTTGGAGGCAAATGGTGGCATTCCATCTTAGAGGCAAATGGTGACGCTCCATCTTGGAGGCGAAGATTTGATCATTTGTGTTTGAATCTAACATGATGTAGAATCACTTACTCGTGATTAGAGCAAGGTTCGATAAACGAAGATGCACTCATTTGTTCTTGAGTCTGGATTGGATGTAGAACCACACATTCGTGCTTGGGACAAGATTCTATTCGTACTTGTTTGATAATAAATGTGCAAAGAATGCATACGAAAACATATATATCAATGATGCAAATGCATGCTCTCGTGGTTAATAGTGATGCAAAGATGCTTGGGAAGTCTCCCTTCTCGAACCAAGCTTGATCACCTCGGCTTCCTTTTTTCCCTCTAATTGGGCGTAAATTCATCACTTCTAAATTGTGACAATTCAGTTTTGCCACTAACAAATTTGTCTCCAAACTTTCGTCTTTTCTTTTCCTTGCCCCGTTCTTGATTCTAGGCTTTTCAAATCTGAGTGAACCTTGTCAAAAGAATCTTTTTCATTCTCAATAGAGTTTATTTTAAAATATTTTTTAAATTATAAAGAGCTTTCGAAAATATTTTTGCAAATGTATCCCACACTCAAGGCTCACAACTGAAACATTTCATAAAAATTTAAGTTCATTGAAGATCAAACAAATCAATTACTCTTTCAAGCTTTCAAAATTATAGCTCTTTAACATGTGTCAAGACTATTGGTGATTTCAAGGTACGAGTCTGTTTGGAGTACAATGTGTTTTGGGATCGGTTGTTTTGAATGAGACATGATTCTTCAAATGTTCATTGATTTGTTTAGAAATGATCGAATGATCATGGGAGCTTCGTGTGTGACTTCTGGAACTGTTTACTAACTTCAAACCCTTTCTCATGATTTTAGAGTGTGTGGAACTTCATTGAACTTCTAGGGGATCATCTCTCGCATGCTAGTCATGTATATTTGACTTCATATTCGAACCGCCGTTTCAGGTTTCGACTCAAATTCACCATTGGTTCAAAATGCATTTTGCGGGTTTTCATTTGGAACCCTCATTTTATTTTTTTCCCTTTTTTTCTTCTTTTTTTGATTATTCATCATGCATTATAAGGTTTAGAAATCTTCTGCAAACAAACGACTTAACCCCAAGAGGAGGTATCAATTCTAAAAATAGACTCTTCAACTCAAATATCCATGTATGATCAAAATAGACTTTATAGGCATGTAATGTAGGCTATGGTTCAGAGTTATAAAAGAAAGGATACATAGGCTCACACAAGTGTTTAAGGGTCAATAACCAAGGATCAATTGTTTTCGTTAGAATCTCACTTTGCTCGACTTGAATCTGTTTCCACATATTTTCTTTTTCGGATCACTCTAGACTGCCCATTTTTGGGTTTTCACCCCAGAGTTCATTTCCTTTATTTTATTTTTAACTTCAAGGATTCATGATATTTCCACGAATGTTGGAACCAAAACTTCGAACAATATTGTGTCGCACGCTTCATCTTGAAGATAACTGGACTCAAGATAATCATTTTTGAAGAGGCCCCCCACATGCTTGCTCCTCGTTCTGTTCTGTTCTATTCATTTCATATTTTTTGTTTTCTTTTTTGTTTTCTTTTTCGTTCTCTTTTTTCATGAATTCATAACTTTATTTTGATTTGAGCACAAGTCACTTCTTGTGGTTGAAACACGTCTTTTTGTTCTTGACACCTGGTCTATAAGGCTTCATCCTCGTAGTATGATCAGAATCGTCAATTTATTCATGTAAGCAGATATTTCTTCACCTTTGCCCCCCAGTGTAGAGGGTGATCCTTGGTTAGGGTTCAAGTCAAAGAAAATTATAAGGCTCAAACGGGGACAACAAATGATAATTTTCTCTTTTTGTGAAGGGATGATGAAGGAATGCCAAATGTCATTTCATACATAGATATTTTCGCAAAAGAGTTACCCTTAGAATAATAGGTATTCAAAATTAACTCATTTATTCACAGAATCATCTAAAAACAAATAATGAATGATAAAGTTAATGTTGTCTCTTTTTTTTTCTTTTTTTCTTCATACATGCCCCAACTATTTGATCTCATTCACAGAATCAACATAGGATGCCCCACCTTATCTTCTTGTTGGAAGATTCGTACACCAATGAACATTTTAATTTTCATGCATTTGAGGTATATATCGAGAGAGAAAACTGACTTTAGGTCAAACTTTCAAAAACCAAGGAGTGACTTGGTTGTCGTCTTCTTTAAAAGGATAATCTTGCGAGTGAAAAAAAAGTTGACTTTCGATCAAACTTTCAAAAAAAAACAAAGGTGTTACTCGAAGATCTTCTTCCTCGAAAGGTTACCTCGCATCATGTTTAGATTTTCAAGTACTAGTCATGAAGATTTTAAGATGAAAAGATCAAGAGATCATGTTTTTGGTTTTAAGTGAAAGGTTAATCTTGTCATATGTCAAAGGTCCATAATCTTGATTCTCCAGAGAGCATTTGATTTGTTTGATTTTCATAGAACTTCAAAATTTCACAAATTTATTTCATTGCTCATAGCTATAGTTTGAAAGCTCATCTTTGAAAATACCACCATTTATTCATTGGTCAAAAGTTATTTACAATGATGATTTCTCAAAATTTAAAATTTCAAAAAAAAATAGAAATAAAAAAATTAAGAATATTATGACAAGGGTCTTCTCCGTGTGGGCACCGAAAATTCTTCCACTTGAATCTTCTTATTCTTCACCATACATCGCTTCTCGATTATCTACCCATATGAATTATGAATGCATGCAAATGCAATGCTAATGATTAAATGCATAAAAGGTACTTCTTTAGAATTAACCATTCATAGAACAATCTTCAGAACTTCGATTACAAAAACTTTCTATTTTAAACGGCTAATCGTATATCAGCATCCCTTTATTAGACATTCTAAACATGATGTGTGTGAAGAAAAAAAACAAAAAAAACATGGTTAGTACATCATAAACAAATGAATATATACAAATACAAAGTTAATGCATGGTAAAAAGTGTGTGAGTGTACATATGTAGGTGACCACTAACAATTCTAGTTCATCATGGCTCTAATCGGGTGGACTCCTACAGCTCACTACATGTGGTTCAAGGTTCTAAAAGGGTACCCAAACTGTCCTTACTAACCTACTAAGGCTAGTAAGAACCTCGATCCTCACCCATTATAGGTTCCTACGGACCGAGTTCAGTTTATGGGGGCCCACTCCTTTAAGCTTGTACGGAGGATTGACCTCTCGAAGACAAAAAGTATGTGAACCCCGGAAGCAACACGCATTCTTGTACGGAGGATTAACCTCTCGAAGCGTAGCGATTGCAACCACTTAAACGGGACGAAGCTCGGGTTCAAAGCTTATGATATACTCGTGCGCAAAGGAACATTAAACGCGAGGTGACCATTATTGAATAATCTCCGTAAAAATACGAAAACCTTCAATTTTTGCGATCAACAATATTTCAATTTCCTTTTTCCTTTTTTTGAGACATCATTTACCCTTTTGTGGCTTGACTCTCTAATGTCCCCAGCGGAGTCGCCAAGCTGTTGACATCGTTTTTCGTCCGGGTCGGAATAAATTGGGCCTTCAAAAGCCCATCAAACACTTGGAGTCGCCATCGGTCGTTTTGGGTTGGGTACGACCGAAAACCTGTAAAAATTGGTCTGCGTCAACACCGAGATCGTCGTCAGGTTCGGGAGTCGGTTACGAGTGAGGAAGGTTAAAGCACCCCCACTACGCCCAAAATTGGTACCCAAGGGTTTTGGTTGTCTAAAAAAAAAAGAAAACTCAAAAAAAGGATTAATAGCACTACTAAAAAAAGCTACTAAAATAATGTAATATATTCAAAAATGCGAATGCATAAACTAAATCAAACAAACAAAATTAATTAAATCATAAAAAAGATAAATTCAAACTTAATCAAATAAAACTTATTAAATTATTAATCAAACTCAAATCAGACACCTAATTAAACTAAAACGATTTTAATTAGAAACCAAATCACAAATTAATTAATTTATTAAAGCCAATCAATTATCAAATCTTAATACAAGGCGAAATAAAAGGTTTAATTATTAATTAATCTTATGAAAGACGGTCTAATTAAAAAAAGAACCTAAACCTAAAGGCTAAAATCTAAGCAAACTAATCTGAAAGCGTGACTAAAATGAATTAAACTAAAACCTAGAGGATAAAAAAACCTAAATGTAAATCTCCTAAAAGAAAAAGGACCTAAGGTGTAAATAACCCCTAAACCTAATGTGCGGGTTAACTTGCGTGAATCCCTTCCCCAACGCTGCACCATTTTCTAATTCTTTTTTTTTTTTAAATTCATTTTATAAATTAATTTAAAATTAGACAGAGCTCTCATCTCTCTCAGTGTATATCGCCACTGTCTTGCACCGTTACTGTCGTCTCTGGTCACCACCTCGGTCACCATCGTCGGTCGCCGTTCAACTTCAAACTACACCAGAGGACTCGTCTCGACGTGCTGAACTCAGATCTGGTGATCGTTCCGTTAGACAATGCTCAGATGCTCACGAATCAAGCAAAAATCGTTTAGGTCTTTTCTTCTTCGATCTCCGACTCTGACCGTCATATCGTCACCGTTTTTCGATATGTAGTTTCTTTCGGCCTCCTCTACCCTTTGACCGTTCGGATTCGACGGTTGATGTCCCGTTTGCCGGAAAATGGTGAGAAAACTTTTCAACCTTATCTTTTGCTTTCAAACTGGTTTCAAGACTAGTTTTTTAGGTTTTTATTTTGCAGGCATCTTTTTGTGTTTTTCCTCCCCCTTCATTTGGTTTTTCCTTTGTTTATAAAGGGCTAGAATGCCCAATAATAGAGGATAATTGAGTTTGGTGAGATTCTTGTGGGATTTAAGTTGAATGGACGGTAGGTGAGTGATAGAGATTTTTAAGGTATGTTTGTATCAGGTTTGACCGAGATTTGAGGGGGAAATGTGAGTGTTTTACCGGTGAGAAATGATTTGGACTCGAGTTTAAGATTTGGGCTTGGTATGTTTGGGATCAATTATTTCAATATTCAATGTGGTAAAAATTTGGTGTGTACACTCCCGTCGATATAGTCTTTCACAACATGATTCGATTCTCGGTTCATAACAGAAACCATGGTTTGTTGAAGCAATCATATTGTTTGGTATGGATTTTCTCTTATTGTGCTGTTATTTGCAAATGTACCAGCTCACACTACAAATATTCCGATCAACAATGGCTAAAACAATTGCACTGACAAATGGAACTACATACAATTTTTTACTCTCATGGTTTCGGATCTTCTATTGCTTATTCTACAATGGTCAACTGGAGTACTCATACATATCTATTGGGGACACTCATCTTAGAACCTTGAGGACAAAGTTTTGTTTGGAGGCGGAAGTAATGTTATGAACCGAGAATCGAATCATGTTGTGTAAAGTCAGGCAAGCTGTTATTGAATAGAAAATTAACGTCTAAATATACAACCTAATGACTTATGCTATAAGGAAACAATATAAACAAATCCCATAAATTACTCCTAGTTATCCAAATCCCATAAATTACTCACAGCTTCCCGAATTACTCGTGACACCCCCCTCAAGTTGGAGCACGAGGATTCACAATGCCTAACTTGCCAAGTAAAAAATCAAAGTGCTTCTTGCCTAAAGCCTTAGTGAAAATATCTGCGAGTTGAATCGTAGCAGGAATGTAAGAAGGTACAATCAAACCCTCGGTTATTGCGTCATGAACTAAGTGGCAATCCACTTCAATATGCTTTGTTCTCTCATGATATACCTGATTTCTGGCAATAAGCAAAGCTGATTGGCTATCACAAAATAAGGGAATTGCCTTGGGAAGATGAACACCCAAACTAAGTAACAAGCCCTTAAGCCATTTTAACTCACAAGTAACGTCTGCCATGGATCGATATTCTGCTTTTGCTGATGAACGTGAAACAGTGTGTTGCTTTTTAGTCTTCCACGAGATAGGAGAATGACCAAGGAAAACAAGCCAATCTGTCAATGATCGACGCGTAAGAGGACATGCAGCCCAATTAGAGTCACACCACCCTATTAGCATCAACTCACTATCCGAACGTAATAAGATACCTTGACCTAGAGTACCTTTCAAATATCGCATAATGCACAAAGAAACTTCCCAATGCTCTACACGAGGATGCTGCATGAGTTGAGACAAAGCATGTACAGAGTATGCCAAATCCAGCCTAGTAACAGCCAAATATGCTAGACGTCCAATTAGATGAAGATAAAACTCCGGATCTGTGAGGAGAGCCCTGGAAGTATGAGCAAGTTTGTGGTTTTGTTCAATAGGAAAGTTAGCCGGGTTTGCCCCTAAGTGACCAACTTATGTGATAATATCAGGAGTGTACTTGCGTTGACACAAAAATAAGCTAGAGGAACTTCTCGCAACCTCTAGGCCAAGAAAATATTTAACGTCCCCAAGATCCTTCATATGGAAACAATTACTCAAATAGGCTTTGAAAGCCTTTATCACAGCGGAACCATTGCCAGAGATAATCAGATCATCAACATATACTAAGATATTAATCTGAACACCACCCTTAGTATAAGTAAACAAAGAATAATCTGAGTAAGATTGCAGGAAACCGTACCCTTTCAAAGCTACAACAAGCTTGGCAAACCAAAAACCTGGTGCTTGTTTTAAGCCATAGAGAGATTTTCTTAAACGACAAACCATATTCGGATTAGAGGACTCAAAACCAGGAGGCAATTTCATATACACCTCCTCATCCAGATCACCATGAAGGAAAGCATTGTGAACATCCATTTGATGAAGTTCCCAATTTTTTGAAGCAGCTATAGCTAGAAAAACATGAATCGTCACCATTTTAGCAACCGGAGCAAATGTCTCGTTGTAGTCTAAACCCTCGAACTGATGATTACCAAAGACTACCAATCGAGCTTTTAATCTCTCTATACTTCCATCGGCATGAAACTTTATGTGATACACCCATTGACTACCCAAAGAACACTTTCCAGCGGGGAGGTACTCCATTTTCCAAGTACCAGTGTCTTCTAATGCTTTAATTTCATTCCGCATTGCACTTCTCCAACCTTCATCTTTCATGGCCTCTTTGAAGGACCGAGGTCCATGTCTTGTAGTAATGGCTGCAAGAAACTTTCGATATTTGACAGTAAAATTGTCACAACTTATATAGTTTGCTATTGGAAAAGAAGTATCTGAGGTAAGATGTGGAGAGGAAGCATCGGTAGATGGACTCTCTTTGACAAAAATATTAGTAACAAAATCTTGAAGAAAAACTGAAGGAGTCTTTTGTCGCAAACCACGACCTAGAATCTCACCCGGAGCATTAACGACCAAAGTTAGATTTGAAGTTGTCTCAGAAGTGACAATAAGAGGTTGGTCTGCTGAAGCAGTGGATTCAACGTGAGATGACACAGTAGCAATAGGTGCAGAAGAACTCGGTGATGTAATATTTACGGGACCATGGGGTTGCACTTCATCATCCATAAAATCCGTGAAATCAAGATCAACATCTACATTTATGTCTAATGTGTTGTTGGGTTCGACATGTGTACCATCCAAATCCATAAAGGGAAAATTATTCTCAAAAAATTTCACATCTCGTGAAACAAAGAACTCTCGTGTGTTAAGGTCGAACAACCTCCACCCCCTTTTTGTCAAATGGATAACCCACAAATATACATCTACGACTTCTACGCTCAAACTTGTCTCCTTTAGTCTTTTGATTGTGAGCAAAACACAAGGAATCAAAAACTCTAATAGCATCATAAGAAGGAGAGTAGCCAAACAATTTTTCAAACAGTAATATTGGCAAGAACACTAGAAGGGGTTCTATTGATCAAATGAGCTGATGCTAAAACACACTCTCCCCAAAAGAAAATAGGTAAATGAGTGTGAAAACGTAAAGCTCTTGCAACATTTAGAATGTGTTTATGTTTGAGCTCAACTCTCCCGTTTTGTTGAGGGTACCAACACAAGAAGTTTGAAACAGAATACCAGTTGCTGAAAAATAATCAAGCAGACAATTGAACTTTGTTCCATTGTCACTCCTAAATATTTTAATCTTTTGAGAAAATTGTCGTTTAACCATGGCAATGAAAGACATAAAGATTTGAAAAAATTCTGTTTTATCAACTAACAAATAGACCCACACTGCACGAGATAAATCATCTACGATAGTAAAAAAATATTGAGCCCCACAAGAGGACTTATGTCTATAACAACCCCACAAATCAATGTGCACCAATTCAAAATTTGACTAGCTTTATTGTCACTTAAAGGAAACCTGTCTCTTTAGTGCTTGGCCTGAAAACAAACTTCACAAGCATTGTTCAAACTACCCATACAATTACGAACAAGAGGAACTAACTTCACTATTTTCTCTGAAGGATGCCCCATTCGACTGTGTCATAGAGCAAGAGAAGATGTCTCTCCATCAATGTTGATAGCTTGAATAGAACTAGTTTCCTTCTTGAAGTAGTAGAGTCCATCTTGCTTACTTCCCATTCCAATCAACTTCCTCGTTTGGTCCTATATAACACACATATAAGAGTTAAATTGGACAATTCCATTAGTATCATCACAAAACTGCGGAACCGAGAATAAGTTATAGTTTAATTTTGGAACATAAAGGACATTTTGCAGAGTGATGGCAGAAGACAATTTTACAGATCCTTTCTTGGCCACACTAATCTTTTGACCATCGGGAAGACCCACAAGACAATCAACAATGTTTTTTTATATCAAATTGTAAAACCGAAATTGATTTTGATATAACACATAATCGTAAGGACCAATTTGCAAAACAATAAATTTTTAAGTACTCTTTAAAGTCTCTCAATTGACAAGTGTTTTTAAACAAAATAATAATTAAAGACCTGCTCTTAAATGTTATATATTTTTCAAAGTCCTTTTCTATGTTTTCCAAGCACAAGTATGCAAAAATGCCCAGGAGTATCGATACCCTTAGCGTATCGATACCCTATTTTGCCACTAGAATTTTAATGAACATACCGTACCGATACGCCTTGCAACCGTATCGATACGATATGTATCTGGGCAATTGTTTTCATGAACACGTACCGATACGCATGGTAACCGTATCGATACGCTAAGCATATCTTTGAAAAATCCGAGCATTTAATTATTTGACCGTTACTTGTCAGTTGGTTGGTTTCCAAATTTTCAAAAGGTAGTTATACCGTACCGATACGCTTGATATGCGTATCGATACACTTTTCATACAAACATAACTTGGGATTCCAGTAACTTTGGACCGTATCGATACTGCCCTCGTATCGATACGCCCCTTAAAAACCGTACCGATACGCCTTATATGGGTATCGATACGCCCTATTTTCAGGCACAACGGCTCTTTCCTCTTTGATGCAGGTATCGATACGCCTTTCCCGAGTACCGATACGGTAGGCTGCAGAGCTGCATTTAATGCGGGAAAAATGTCCACAACGGCTCTATTGATGATCCTAACTACCCAAACGGCTAGAAATCAATGCAAGGGTATAAAAACAAGCTTCATTTGACCAAGCAACAACTATTGAACCTTCAAGCATCATCAAAGCAAAAATCCAAACCCTTGAGCTATTAAGAGTCAAATCTTTGTACCCAACTCTAGTGTATTTCAAATTGTCAATTTGTATTGTGAGTTTGGGATTGTTTAAATTGTATTTGGGTAGACAATCATCCTTTGAGAGGAAACATTTAAGTTTACCAAAATATCTCTTGTATTTGAGTGGATTAAGCTTTGGGTAGAAAGCTTAATCGAAATTGTAAGGTTTCCTCCTCATCCAAGAAAATGGGACGAATTCTAGTAGTGAATTGTTTGAAAATCCTTAGTGGTAGCTAAGGTAGTGGATGTAGAGTTCAATTGGAGAACTTGAACCACTATAACCCCTTGTGTCACTTTTATTTTCTATCCTTCACTTCACCAAAATTTTTAATTGCCAATTCACCCCCTCTTGGCCATTTGCAAGTGTTCGATCAACTCAACAATTGGTATCAGAGCTACACTCATTGGAAGGATTACAACCCTCTTGAGTCGATTCTAGGCGAGTTTGATCAACAACAAGTCAAGCAATGGCATCCACCTCAAACTATGAGTCCCAATCCACCACCAAGCCACCATTCTTCAATGGGGATAACTATCCTTATTGGAAGAATAGGATGGAGCTTTTCATCAAGTCTACCGACTACATGGTGTGGGATGTAGTTGAAGAAGGTCCATTCATTCCCATGAAGAGAGATGGAGAAAGACTTGTCCCTAAAGTCAAAGTCGAGATGACGGATGATGATAGAAGAAGGATGCAAGTGAACGACAAAGCTCTACATGTAATATTTTGTGCACTTGGTCCGGATATCTACTCCAAGGTGTCTTCAATCGAAAGTGCCAAGGAGGTTTGGGACACCCTCGAGACAACTTATGAGGGAACTAGTGATGTCAAGGAGACAAAGATTGGGCTACTCAATCTAAGCTATGAGAACTTCAAAATGGATCCCGAAGAAAGCGTCTCCAAGATGTTTGATCGTTTCTCGGTCATTGTCAACGGTTTGAAAGGTTTCAGAGAAATCATTCCCGAAGACAAACTAGTGAGAAAGTTGTTATACTCTCTTCCGGAGTCATGGGATGGCAAGAGAACGGCCATTATTGAAGCTAGAGATTTGAAGACTCTCAAGCTTGATGCTCTTGTTGGATCTCTACTCACCCATGAGATCATGAGGAAGGGAAGAGAAGAAGAGAAGAAGATAGAGGAGAAGAAGGAAGTTGAGAAGAAGAAAGTGGGAATCGCACTAAAAGCTTCATATCAAGAAAGCGATTCTAGTGAGGATGAAGATGAGGAGATGGCTATGTTGGCCAAACGCTTTACTCGGTTCATGAAGTCAAATCGTGGAAGAAAGTTCATTAGAAAGGGAGACTTCAAGAGTAAAAGCAAGGAAGAGGAGAAGGATCAAATTACTTGCTATGAATGCAAGAAACCGGGTCACATCCGTTCCGAGTGTCCTCAATTGAAGAGGAAAAGCTTTGGGAAGAAGAAGAACCTCAAAGCACAAGTAGCTACTTGGAGTGACGATGAGTCTTCCGAGGAAGAGGATGAAGTGGCCAACCTATGTCTCATGGCCATCGATGATGAACCTAAGGTAAACTCTAATTCATCCAATTTTGATTTTACTATAGATGAACTTCAAGATGCTTACGATGAATTGCAAGAAGTGTATGATGAGTTAGTAGGAAAATATAAAGAGTCCATTTTGAAAAACAAGAAAACAATTTCCGATTTAAAAATTCAAAATGAGACGTTTTCAAAATCTAACTCCGAATTGGAAAAGAAGGTTTTGTTTTTAGTTAATCTTTCAAATGATCTTAAAACTAAAAACCTTGAGCTTGAAAAACTTCTTTCCGAATTTCAAGATTATCACACAAAGGAAGTGGATAATCTTAAAACATCTATTGCTATTGGGAAAAACAAGTTTGAAAAAGGAAATCACTCTAAATCCCAATATGTAAAAAGAAAACATTTTGTACCTAAACAAAGAAATTTTAATAAGCAAGCTAGAGGTCATAGAGTTAGGAGTGTTTGGGTTCCTAAAGAACTCATTATTTCTAATGATTTGAATGCTATTGATTCTTGGATTCCTAAGGGAACCAAATTGTTGAAGGCTAACACTCATGGACCCAAAATGATTTGGGTACCAAAAACCAAGGCCTAATTTCTTTGTTTGTAGGGGGAGCATTGCTACAAGGCTAAAGTTTCAAGCAAAAATTCTTGGTACCTTGATAGTGGATGCTCAAGACACATGACCGGTGACAAGAGTCGATTTGTGGAACTAAAGCCTAAAAGTGGTGGAGTGGTAACATTTGGTGACAACTCCAAAGGCCATATTGAAGGAATAGGCTCCATTGGTAATCACTCTTCTATTTTCATTGAAAATGTTTTGTATGTCAACGGTCTTAAGCATAATTTGTTGAGTATTAGTCAATTGTGTGACAAGGGTTTTAATGTTCTATTTGATAAAAGTGGTTGCAAAATTGTTAACATTAAAACAAACCAACTAATGCTCATAGGACATAGAATAGGCAATATTTACATGGTGCATTTAGATGACATTCAATCATCCCATACATGCTTAGTTGCACATGATGAACATGACTCATGGCTTTGGCATAGAAAATTAGGACATGCTAGCATGAGTGTCTTAGAGAAATTAATTTCCCTTAACCTAGTTAGAGGTTTACCCAAACTTAAATTTTCCAATGATAAAATTTGTGACGCATGTTCAAAGGGTAAACAACATAGAAATTCTTTTAAATCCATAAATGATGTCTCTACTAGTAGATGTTTACAATTGATCCATATGGATCTCTTTGGGCCAATTAGAACAATGAGCTTGGGTGGAAAATCATATGCTTTTGTACTTGTAGATGACTTCTCTAGGTATACTTGGGTTCTATTCTTAAGTACAAAGGATGAGGCTTTAGAAAAATTCATCACATTTTCTAAAATAACTCAAAATGATCTTGAACTTAAAATTTCTCACATTAGAAGTGATCATGGAACCGAATTTCAAAATCTAGGTTTCGATGAGTTCCTAAATGAAAATGGGATTAGCCACAATTTTTCCGCACCTCGCACTCCTCAACAAAATGGGGTAGTTGAGAGGAAAAATCGAACTTTAGAAGAAATGGCTAGAACCATGCTTTGTGAAAATAATTTACCTAAATATTTTTGGGCGGAAGCCACAAATACCGCTTGCTATATTATAAATCGAGTAATGATTAGGCCAATTTTGAAGAAAACACCTTATGAGATTTTAAAATCCAAAAAGCCTAACATTAGTTATTTTCACCCTTTTGGTTGCAAGTGTTTTGTTTTGAATAATGGTAAAGAAAACTTAGGTAAATTTGATGCTAAAAGTGATGAAGCTATTTTCTTAGGGTATTCTTTAAACTCTAAAGCCTATCGTGTATTTAATAAAAGAACTCTAGTTGTTAAAGAGTCTATACATGTTGTTTTCGATGATAACCTCCTTCCGAGGAAGGAGTCTTGTGATGATTATGATGTAGGAATCATTGATGCCATTGATGGAGGACAAACGTCAAAGGTGGATGTGATTCCAACCAAAGAAGAGGATTCACAAGATCTACCTCTTGAAGCCTTGAAGGACTTGGCTCTTGAGGAAAGGGAGGTGTCTTACCCAAGGGAGTTAAACTATGTCAAAGGTGGTGAAATCTTGGGTGATCCATCCAAGGGGGTAACTACTAGATCCTCTCTCAAATTAATGAATCATGTTGCATTTATTTCGTGCATTGAGCCTAAAAATATTAAAGAAGCTTTAAAAGATGATTTTTGGATTTTGGCCATGCAAGAGGAATTAAATCAATTTGAGAGGAGTAAAGTTTGGACATTAGTTGAAAGGCCTAATAATCAATCTACTATAGGAACAAAATGGGTTTTTAGGAATAAATTAGATGAAAGTGGTAATATAGTGAGAAACAAGGCTAGGCTTGTTGCTCAAGGCTATACACAAGAAGAGGGAATTGATTTTGATGAGACTTATGCACCCGTAGCTAGGATGGAAGCTATTAGGATGTTACTTGCATTTGCATGTTATCATGATTTCAAGCTTTTTCAAATGGATGTGAAAAGTGCCTTTTTAAATGGTTTCATAAATGAAGAGGTGTATGTTGAACAACCACCGGGTTTTGAGGATTTAAAATTTCCAAACCATGTGTTTAAACTCACAAAAGCTCTCTATGGTTTAAAACAAGCTCCTAGAGCTTGGTATGAGAGACTTTCAAATTTCTTAATTGAAAAGGGTTTTGAAAAGGGAAAGGTGGATACAACACTCTTCATAAAAAGATATAACAATGACATCTTAGTAGTTCAAATTTATGTTGATGATATTATTTTTGGTTCTACTAATGAGTGTTATTGTAAGGAATTTTCTAAGCTAATGCAAGGTGAGTTCGAAATGAGCATGATGGGGGAGCTCTCATTCTTTTTGGGACTCCAAATCAAGCAAAGGAAGGATGGCACCTTCATAAATCAAGCTAAGTACGTGAATGATATGCTCAAGAAGTTTGGCTTGGAGAATGCAAAACCTCAAGCCACTCCTATGAGTTCTTCCATAAAGCTTGACAAAGATGAAGGAGGTAAGTGTGTTGATTCTAAGCTTTATAGATCCATGATAGGTTCTTTGCTTTACCTTACCGCAAGTAGACCGAATATTATGTTTAGTGTTTGCTTGTGTGCTAGGTTTCAAGCTAGTCCTAGAGAATCACACTTAGTTGCCATTAAGAGAATTTTTAGATACCTTAGAGACACACCTACTTTAGGCCTTTGGTATCCTAAGGATTCTTCCTTTAGCCTTCATGCTTTTTCGGATGCGGATTATGGGGGATGTAAGATAGATAGGAAAAGTACTTGCGGGACATGTCAATTCTTAGGTAGTATGCTCGTATCTTGGTTCTCTAAGAAACAAAATAGTGTAGCCTTATCTACCACCGAAGCGGAGTACATATCCTTAGGGAGTTGTTGTGCTCAAGTCCTTTGGATGAAGCAACAACTCTTAGATTATGGTGTTAAAATAGAAACCATACCCCTTAGGTGTGACAACACTAGTGCCATTTGTCTCACTAAGAATCCCATCCAACACTCTAGAACTAAACACATAGAAATTAGACATCATTTCATTAGAGATCATGTTTTGAAAAATGATGTTGTTATAGAGTTTGTTGACACCTTGAACCAATTAGCGGATATATTTACAAAACCTTTAGATAAAGAGCGCTTTTGGACCCTTAGGAGAGAGTTAGGTTTAACTAGCCTTTCTTGACACCTTTTTGGTCCCAAAATGTCAAAATTTGCTTGAAATTGTTTGTGATTCATGCCTATGTTAATTTTGTCCTTCTTGCTTATATGCATGTTGCTAGGGGGAGTATATATTCAATTTGGCCTTTAAAACTTGTTTATATGACATGTACATGCATTTAGGGACGTTTCAAATTGGTTTTTTGCACTTAAATCTGTCAAATTTGCACAAACTGGCAAAGGTGTATCGATACGGATAACGCGTATCGATACGGTATGCTTTCTGGGAATTCTTGAGGATGAACAAGTATCGATACGACCCCTCGTATCGATACGGAACAAGTCAAGGGAAATAGTCAAAGTCAAGCGTACCGATACGTCCCCGCGTATCGATACAGTAGTATTGACGTATATAAAATTAGGGTTAATGGGTATCGATACGCGTGTATAGCGTATCGATACGGACTCGACGGAGAGGCTATTTAGGGCTGCTATTGTTAAAAATCTTTAAAACTCAAAACCCCTCTTTTCTCTCCACAAACCCTAGCCGCGAAACCCTATATAAACCCCCTCAATCCATCAAATTTTACCATCAATCTTCAAAATTTCTTGAGGGTTTTTACTCTACACATCAAGGCAAACCTTGGGCATCAAATCTTGTGCATTCACATCCCCTCTTTCATCCATTCTAAGATTCAAGGTATAAAATCTTTCTTTTTCTTTTTTTTATTTTCGTTTGCTTTTAATTGTTGTTTCAACTGAATTTTTGTACAAACCTTGTTTAATTGTTGTGGGTTTCACATTTTTCACAAAATTTTTTTTAAAGTTAAATTTTTTTTAATATATTTTATATTCGATATATTTTTAAAACTGTTTTTTGTTTTGTTTTTGTTTTTTGAATATTTTTTTAAAATTCTTTTTAACAAATTACCTTGAATTATCAGATTTTATTGGATCAAATAGGATGTTAATTGCATACATATTCGAATCCTTTTTGATGTATTTTCAGGATTATGGCACCGAAAAAGGGGACTAAGCGTCATCGCTCTTCTTCCAATCCTACCGAGGATGTCAAGGGTAATCCTACACCTAACCTTCCTTATATCATCCAATCAAGTTTTCTCGAACCTCTTGATAGGGAACGATATAAACTTTTTCTAGGAATAAACCTTAGGGAAGAGCGAGTTGTGTCCATTCCTTTTTTTAAGTTCTGCCCGTTTCAAATTCAAATACCTACCTTTGATTAAGCAATGGAAATTCTTGACCTTTTTGAATATTCCTCCTATCTTATATAGGAACCTAGTCATTGTGTTCTTTTCTAATGTCGTATGTATACATGATGAATCTAGGGAGCATGTTATTGCCATTGAATCTTCCATTATGGGCAAACGTTTTCAAATTGATCAAAAAGCTTTATGCAATGTCTTTGGTTTTGAAGATGTTGGTATTGATGATGAACATTCCTTGGGTACGGGTTATCTAGGTCCCACAAAAGTTTTAGATGCTCATGACCGTATCCTTCACCTTCTTGTTTCTTGGTTTCTTCGTCCATCGGGTGGGAAATATTCAACTGTTCGTCAAACGGATGATTTTTGGCTTAAGTGTTTTAGAGAAGGTAAACGTCCAAATTTGTGTCAAATCATGTTTGCCGACCTTGTCTTTTTAGTTCAATACGCCCATACCAAACAAGTCTCATCCTTTTACTACTCCACGGCCTTGAGTTTTCTATTTCATTCCATTGGCATTGATTGTTCACATGATTTTCCCGAAACCCTTGGCCTACCTATTGATGAGTGTTCCCTAGCTCGCTCCGGTTTCACTTATGTTGATAATGAGTGGGTTCGCACTCCTCAAGATCCTCCGCCCGTTGCTCCGGTCGATGCCTCTCGTGCTTCTTCGAGTTTTCATCGTGCTTCCTTTGATTCCTCCTCCATGGATACTCTCACGACCTTCCTCAATGAAAAGTTCACCGCGATGGATGCTCGTTTCACATCCTTAGAGGATCGCATTCAAGGCATGGACAAGAAGATCGATACCATGGTCGCTCGCCAAGACTCCATAGATATCTCTCTTACCGCCTTCCATGGTGCTTGGATCAATCAAACCCGAAGGAATCAACCCTCTCAAGAAAATGAAGACGAAGATGATGAGGACGATCATGATGACGAAGGGGACGAGTAGTTCATGCATCTCATCTTAGGCCATTTAGTCTTTCATTATTGTTATTGCATTTTTTTTGTTTTTAGGATTTGAAGTTTATGCCTATTATCTATGTTTTTTTTGGGATTTTAAGAGTTTGGATTATGATGGTTGCTTTGACATTTATGCATTTGAACCTTTATGCTTATTTTGAAGTTTATGAATTTGAACTCTTTGCTTGCCTTTAGTTTAATGAATTATTGTTGCTTTATATTCTTATTATCCTTGTATTCTATTTTGATCTAACAAAAAGGGGGAGAAGGATCATAGAGTCAAAATATTTTTGTTTTGAAAATCTATCTTAAAGTAAGGGGGAGAAAGCTTTTCAAAGTTTCAAAAACTTAAAAATTTATTTATGGTTTTGTTATATCAAAAAGGGGGAGATTGTAAAACCGAAATTGATTTTGATATAACACATAATCTTAAGGACCAATTTGCAAAACAATAAATTTTTAAGTACTCTTTAAAGTCTCTCAATTGACAAGTGTTTTTAAAACAAAATAATAATTAAAGACCTGCTCTTAAATGTTATATATTTTTCAAAGTCCTTTTCTATGTTTTCCAAGCACAAGTATGCAAAAACGCCCAGGAGTATCGATACCCTTAGCGTATCGATACCCTATTTTGCCACTAGAATTTTAATGAACATACCTTACTGATACGCCTTGCAACCGTATCGATACGATATGCATCTGGGCAATTGTTTTCATGAACACGTACCGATACGCATGGTAACCGTATCGATACGCTAAGCATATCTTTGAAAAATCCGAGCATTTAATTATTTGACCGTTACTTGTCAGTTGGTTGGTTTCCAAATTTTCAAAAGGTAGTTATACCGTACCGATACGCTTGATATGCGTATCGATACACTTTTCATACAAACATAACTTGGGATTCCAGTAACTTTGGACCGTATCGATACTGCCCTCGTATCGATACGCCCCTTAAAAACCGTACCGATACGCCCTGTTTTTAGGCACAACGGCTCTTTCCTCTTTGATGCAGGTATCGATACGCCTTTCCCGAGTACCGATACGGTAGGCTGCAGAGCTGCATTTAATGCGGGAAAAATGTCCACAACGGCTCTATTGATGATCCTAACTACCCAAACGGCTAGAAATCAATGCAAGGGTATAAAAACAAGCTTCATTTGACCAAGCAACAACTATTGAACCTTCAAGCATCATCAAAGCAAAAATCCAAACCCTTGAGCTATTAAGAGTCAAATCTTTGTACCCAACTCTAGTGTATTTCAAATTGTCAATTTGTATTGTGAGTTTGGGATTGTTTAAATTGTATTTGGGTAGACAATCATCCTTTGAGAGGAAACATTTAAGTTTACCAAAATATCTCTTGTATTTGAGTGGATTAAGCTTTGGGTAGAAAGCTTAATCGAAATTGTAAGGTTTCCTCCTCATCCAAGAAAAGGGGACGAATTCTAGTAGTGAATTGTTTGAAAATCCTTAGTGGTAGCTAAGGTAGTGGATGTAGAGTTCAATTGGAGAACTTGAACCACTATAACCCCTTCTGTCACTTTTATTTTCTATCCTTCACTTCACCAAAATTTTTAATTGCCAATTCACCCCCCTCTTGGCCATTTGCAAGTGTTCGATCAACTCAACACAAATAAAAAAGAGATATCGCCTGTCATATGATTGGATGCACCAATGTCGATAATGTAAAGTATTTCATTGAACATACCATTTAGACGATCATTGGAAACAATCATATTACCAAACATGCTTGCAAGATCTTTCCATTGATCAACCGTAAATGTTGAATGAGGTGCTGAAGTGGTGTTATTGTTGCTCAGTCCTGCAACACTGTCAAAAGTAGTAGCATCTGCTACATTGGCACGCACTGTACCCCCTTCGGTCATGACCAGCCGATTGCAAGGATAAACCAACGATTGCAGGCTTTCCATCTTTCACTTCGGAAGCCGTCCGCACTCGTTCATCTTGAATGGCCAATTGGTACGCACGATTAAGTGAGGGTAAAGGATCCTGAGCAAGTATGTTGCCACGAATCTGCCCATAGTACTCAGCATTTAATCCCATTAAAATTGATGCAACATGTCATTTTCACGTCTACTCTCGTGAGTTTTATCGACAGTACAATTGGAGCAACAGGAACATGTAACTATTGGTTCATGGTGATGCAATTCTTCCCACAAAGTAGTTAGTTTTCCATAATAGGAAGAAACACTCATTGATTTTGGTTGTTCACAACGAGCAAGTTCTGATTTTAGTTTTGAGTTCTCGGTCCGTTTACAAGAGCATATCTTTCTTTCAAAGTATCCCACAAATGTTTCGCGTCTTTATATTCTGAAAGAGTACGCTTTACCTTGATGCTAATGGTGTTCATAATCTATGAAACAAGCATGTCATGAATGGCAGTCCAATCTGCATCCGTACATGGAGGAATGGGTGCTGTGATTGTGCCATCGAGAAATCCAAATTTCCTCCGTGCTTGAAGAGCAGTTTCTATTTTAGCTGCCCAATCATCGTAATTGTTGTCGTTGAGGCGTGCCGGAGTAAGGAAATCTCCAGGTCTGTCTTTAGGACCGAGAAGAAAGGTGAGGATATATCTATTTTTGGTGGTGGTTGTGGTGGCTTGTCTTCATTGCCAGCCATGGATCAAAGATTTGAATTTTCTAAGCCTGATACCATGTAAAGTCAGGCAAGCTGTTATTGAATAGAAAACCATCGTCTAAATACACAATCTAATGACTTATGCTATAAGGAAACAATGTAAAAAAATCCCATAAATCCCATAAATTACTGCTAACTTTCCTAATTACTCGTGACAAGTTGTGAAAGACTATGTCAATGGGAGCACATGAAGAAGCTGCAAAATTGTTATTGCTGGAATGTTATTTTAATTGTGCTGTAATAAAATTAGTATAAATAAGTTAGGAATAATAAAAGGACACAGTATACTTGTAATAATATAAAATATTTTTTAAATAAAAAATAATATTATTTTATCCTTTCAATTGAGTTGACATTGAATAAAAATTGAACTAATATTAACACATGAAATTTCACATCGACACGGGGGTGCTGTTTGGTGATTCCACTAAAAAATTATGGTCCAAGATAAAGTTGATATGGTTTGGGACGTAAAAACAGGTAATCAGATGTATTTTAGGTCGGGTCCTGTCAGGTCAGGTCAAATCGGATACAGGTCATTTCAGGTCGATTTGATGTTTCGACTCGATTCGGGTCGAGTGCAGGCCAGTTTCAGGTTGGGTTCATTTCAGGTCGGGTCAAAACGGTTCGGGTCTGAATCAGTTAATTGAAGGGTTAATTAGGGTTTGGGTAGACTTCAGGTCGGGTTCATTTCAGGCCAGTTTAATTTCAGGTCGGGTTCATTTCAGGTCGGTTTCATTTCACGTCTGGAGAATTCAAGTTTCGAATTCGTATTAAGTTTGAGTTTCGTACAAATAGTCGATAGACTTTGGGATGGGTCATTTCGAGTGAAATATTTAACGCTTTTCATGAACATGAGTCACATTAAGTCTGATAGGAATCTGCTTTGATGGCAGTAATAGGGGTCAATTTGGAATAAAAATAAAGTTTGAGAGATTGTAATGAAAAAAATATTAAATTAAAATTGGGACTAAAATGAATCAAACTAAAACTAAAGAATAAAAATTGGGACTAAAATGAATCAAACTGAAACTAAACTAAAATTGGGACTAAAATGAATCAAATTGAAACTAAACTTAAATTGGGACCAAAATGAATCAATCCGTAAACCCTAAATCCTACTTTGTAAACCCTAAATCGTAAAATGAATCAAATATTCACTAATTTTGGGACTAAACCCTAAACCTTAAACCCTAAACTATAAACCCTAAAAAAACTAAACTAAAATTGGGACTAAAATGAATCAAACTAAAACTAAAGAATAAAAGAAGACCCAAGTGTAAAGCTCCTAAAATAGTAATGACCTAAAGTGCAAATAACCCCTAAAAAATAAAATTGATTGTTTGCCTTCTTTTGATTTGAGTTTTGAAATTTGAAATTGGTAAGATATGATGACAAGCCTATATATGGGATTGGACAACTGTTTGGCTAAGGATTTTGGGTGGTTGATTTCCCTCCATAATTCGGCGGTTGATTTCCCTCCACAATTATGTCTTTTCTCTATTATTTTTCCAATTATTTTTTAACATTTTTAAATTAAAATTACCCGCGTAAACTTTTAGTTTTAGGTTAGGGGTAATTGATTGTTTAGCTATTCTAACTTTACATGTTTTTTTATTATTTAAATCCCAAATTTTCTTTTTATGTTTTAGTTTAATTCAATTGATTCTCAATTTAGATTAATTTAATTGAAATTGCACATTTAGTTTTAGAATTCTTTTAACATGCACATGATTTATGCTTCTAGATTTTAGTTTAACTCAATTAGATCATAAGTTTAACAACTTTTTTTTTCTCAATCGTATGATTTTATTAATGAGAAAAATCATACATATCATCCAACCTCGGGCCTCATTAAAAACCCCCCTACACCTAATTGGAGGAAAATAGTACCCAAGATGGACAAGAGGAACAAAACACCGAACCATACAACTCACACACCCCCGCGGACAACACACAACACTGCCTAGCAGCCCAGCCGCATCCCCTCCCATCACTGCCCTCAATCGAACCCCCACCCCGGCCACCCTGCTACAATCCCACACATAACCAGCCCCGACGCTCGACACCTCCTTTAGCCAACTTGTCGGCAATGCCGATGGTTCGCGATGCACATGTTGAAACGTGCAAGTCACCCCTACCCTTGCAGCATCTATTCACCTAAATAAACAATAATACTTCCACGGCCTACTCTCTACATTAAGGATCCATGATAAGGCCACCAGCGAATCTGATTCAACTATGCAAGGCCAACTACCCCATTGCGACCCTCCAAGCGATTCAATCGCATAACATATCGCATGTAATTCAGCCTCATTCGAATCCAGCACCCCCAACGGCCCTGAAAAAAGTGCCAACACCTGTCCCTGAGCATTACGTAACACTCCACCACAACCCGCAGGCCCCGGTTCCCCCCTAGCCGAGCCATCCACATTAAACTTCACCATATTCACCATTGGTGGCATCCATGTAACACCCACACGAGGTCCCTTTGAACGCACCATCCCCTCACACCACCAAGGACAATCCCACCACACAGATTCCACAAGAATAGCGTTAGAGTCCAGCGCACGCACCCAAGAAAACGCACGCAACTTGATCAGAAAGAATAATTCAGAAGTCGTCACCCTCTTAGCATTAAAAATCATGTCATTACGCGCTAACCACATCGACCAAAGAACTGCAGCACACCCTGATAACCACCATTGCCTTATCGCCCCCCGGAAAAAACTATCCAAAGTGATATTCACAAACCCCACTAACGACGCAGGACGTACCACCTCCACCTGCCACCATGCGAAAAACATTGACCAAACCATCCACATCCACGAACATCGGAATAGGATATGATCCGCAGCATCCTCCCCTTCCCCACACCAACGACAAGAATAGTCCTGTACATCCAGCTGCATCCCTCGCTCCCGCAACAAACAGAGCATAGGAAAACGCTCTAACAGCACAAACCACACAAAACACTGCACCTTCGGTGGTATAAGCAACGACCAAATATCCGCACTATCCAAATCCGAGTCCCCCTCCAAACCAAAAGACGCCATTAAGTTAGATAACATCGCCACCGAAAAAATCCCCGTCGACGTATGTTTCCACACCCATCTATCCTCTACCTCCTCTACTAAAATCGTCGCGCCTACCACACATCTCAACTCCCGTAATTGGGCCATTTCGAAATAGCGTAACGGTCTCGAGAAAAGCTCACCCCAATCCGCATGTCCCAATGAATTCATACGTGCATAATCCATAACCAACGCCCATCTGTTCACAACAATCCGATAGAGACGAGCAAATACCTCGCATAGTGGCACATCTAAACACCATCTATCACGCCAAAAAAGTACCTTCATCCCATTCCCAAGTAACCATGCAAAATTAGACAAACCCATAAACTGATTAACGCTAACCTCATCCTGCACTTCCACAATTTGTCGCCATACCGTTGACATAGCCCTTTTGTGCCCACGCGAAACCCTTCTACGCAACACATCCTCACAATATTTTGCAACCAAAATATCCCTCCACAAAGACGTGCCTTCGATCACAAAATGCCAATGCCATTTTGCCAAAAGGGCTAAGTTCCGTTGGTGCAAATCCACTACTCCCAACCCCCAAATTTCCACGGTCTACACACCACCCTCCAGCTTACTCTACTAAATTTACGATGATCCTCCGTACCTCCCCACAAAAAACTCCTAGAATACGATCAATACGTTTGATAACACCCTTTGGCACCACAAAAATGCCCATGTAATATATCGGAAGCGCAGACAACACTGAGTTCAATAAGGTCAGCCGAGCTGCAAACGATAGCGAGTCCCTTTTCCATCCTGCCAAACTCTTTCGAAAGCGTTGCAACAACGGCTCCCACATACTCAAGCTACGAGGATTCACTCCTAGAGGCAACCCAAGATATACCATCGGTAATGTGCCCATGTAACAACCTAACAGCCCTGCCATCTCACGCACCTTCCCCTCCTCTACACCTACTCCATATAAGCATGACCTAGTGTAATTTATCTTCAGCCCCAAACAGTACTCAAAGCAAGTTAGTACTCTCTTCAAATTCATTGCTACACGCGGCTCGCCATGGAGAAAAATCACTGTGTCGTCCGCGAATTGAAAATGCGACACAAAGCAATTATTAACAACACGAACTCCCGTTATGAATCCCCCCATTTTCCGCTTCAATCAACAAAAGGTGCAACAATTCCGCCACAATGACAAATAATAGTGGCGATAATGGATCGCCCTGTCTCAATCCACGTCTCATCGGAAATTCCTTAGTCAGACATCCATTAAGTAACACCGACAATCTCGCTGTCTGAATACATGTTCGCATCCAAGCCCGCCACACCATCCCAAACCCCATCCTATTCTGAATCTTCTCAAGACAATCCCACTTAACACAATCATACGCTTTCGCAAAATCGAGCTTCAATATCACCCCTCCCTCGCTGCCCGACTGTTGGTGCATAGAATGTATCACCTCATTTGCCAACATAATTCCATCCACTATCTGACGGCCTTGAATGAACGTTGATTGGACATCACTGATCAAACCTAGCAGAACACGCTGCAGCCATTTCGCCAAACACTTAGCCACAATTTTATACAGAGAGTTCAGCAAGCAAATCGGCCTAAAGTCCCCTATTGCTCACGGATTTTCCTTCTTCGGAATCAATGCCACGAAAGCCGAATTTATACCCTTTGGTAATTCCATCGTCTCATAAAAGTTCCGCATCATTTGCATCACACCACCCTTCATAAAATCTCAACCCTTCTTATAAAACTCAAATGTAAACCCGTCCGGACCTGGCGCCTTTGACCCATCACACCCCCACACCACCGATCTCACTTCCTTCTCACTGAACGGACCCTCCAAATCTGCTGTCAACTCTATCGGCAATTGCTTGAAATTCACCACCATATCCATCTCCCCCAAACATGGCTGAGTTGCAAAATGTTCCTTAAACTCCTCATATACCACGTATCGAAGCCGCTTCGGATCTGATTCCCACACCCCGTTTACTTGCAAACCAGAAATACCATTGCGCATCGACCTCAATTTGGCCGATCGATGAAAGAACGCTGTATTATCATCACCTTCCCGCAACCACCTCACCCTTGCCTTCTGTCTCCACATTGACTCACGCATACGGGCTAAAGACCACAATTCTTGCTGGTAGGTACGTTTCTGTAGCACTTGGGAATCCGAAACTATATTTGCACCTGTTACCCCATCTATTGTTGCGATCGCATTGGTAACCAGCTCAATACGGTGATCAAGATTGCCGAACACCACCTTATTCCACTCCCTCAAAAACACTTTCAAACAGTGCAACTTCTTAACCACATCCCACTCACCCGACATCGACGACAATCTCACCCATTCCTCTTCTAATTCACGAACAAATTTTCTATCTCCCACCCATGCATTAAGGAACCTAAACGGCTTTGGTCCCCAATCCAATGTATCGTTCACCAGTAATAAAGGCGTGTGATCGGACAACCCTCTCGGCAACAAAGACAATCTCAAATTCGCAAATTTATCCAACCAATGCAACGAGACCAAACATCTATCAATTCTACTACACCTACTATCCGGACCAAACCATGTATAAGAAAAACCATATAAATCCAAGTCGCATAATCCATTATCCTGAATAAATTGTAAGAAAGCTTCCATACCTCGATCTGTAGATACACATCCTTGCCGCTCGGAAAGAGATGTTACCGCGTTAAAATCGCCCATCAAGCACCACGAGATGTCACATGACAATACCTCCATCGCAATTTCATTCCACAACACCCCTTGTTGTGGCACCTCACACGGTGCATAGATTCCCACCACTCCACACCTCAAATTATCAAGTATCCAGCACCCTTCAACAACCACGAATCGCTCCCGCACAATAGTTCGATGGGCTTTGAAACATTCCTTATCCCAACACATAAGAATCCCACCCGATCTCCCTATCGACGGTGTAAACACAAACTCGAAATTATCCGAGACCCAAATGTTTTGCACTACAAATTCCGAAATCACTTCCATCTTCGTTTCCACAATAATTACACATTCCCCACGATGTTGTCGTATTAAAATACGGACCCCTCGCCTTTTCGCCGCCGCTCCCAAGCCTCGCACATTCCACGACAACACCCGCATATCGCTTCTACTATTGTAACGGTTCCCTCACCTCAATAAGACGAGCAATGTCCTTAATGATGTTCTCCTCGTTCCCAATTGTTTCCGCACCCAACAATTTCCCCAACTCCAACGTCTCTTGCAACTCTTTAAGAATGCTTCGCTTTCTTTGTAAAAAATCCGAATCCGAAAGGGATCCGTTTGCCAACTCCGTCGAGACAGGCCTAGGATTTTTCCGCGGTCTTCCCCTCCCTCGCTTCGCCACATCCAACTCCTTTTCCCCTGTACTGTCCGGCCGTCCAGGTGATCGAAGAATTTCCGAAAGTTGCCGAACGCGCCGTTGTCTACCCTTATATTCAATCAGTGCCGCAATCCCAGCCCTAGATGATTCAGGCTGAGGCCCAACTTCACTATTCTCCCCGTACGTAGTAGCATCACCACCCCTATCCACCGCTTGGCCACTTCTGCCATCCTGCAATTCACAAGCACTAACATCCATGCTTCGATGTTCGACCACCTCCCTATCCACCACTCCCACGTGTTCATCCGCCTGCCCCGATTGAGCTTGTTCAGAGTGTGCATCCTCACCATGCTTCGACAACGACTCCACCACCCTCTCGTCAATTATTTTATTATCATCCCACAGTTTATTAATCATCCAACTATTTGGTGAGGTCATATTCAATGAGTTCGGAACCACCGTATCCTCGTCTCCCCCTCAGACCTCATTGGGTGTTGTTTGATCCACTTCCACTACCATATTTGCCCTATCAACCGTCCGACACTCCTCTTGCGATTCGTCCTTCGTCGCGCACACGTCACCCTCCACATCCCCCTCACGGTCTTGAACTCGAACTTCACTCACTTCATGTACCCTAATACGGTACTTTTTACCACAAATTCCCACATCAATTGTTTCCTCAATTGGTAGGAACCAATCCATTTCAATGAGAAATAATGCCCTCTCAAACGAGGTAGGTGCTTCTATCTTGTCGGCTATGCAAACCAATTCACCCCACAATTATGCGATATTTCTGAACGTGCACTCGGACCAGGCATGGATCGGTATACCACATGCCGATAGCCAGACTCTTCTATTCGGAATTACGCAATCTGGTGACCATGCCGTTACATTCTCCAACCACGGTGAGAAACAGCCTGATGCAATACATTCATCCCTTGTTTCCCAATTTGGAAACATCAGTAAAACTAGCGAACCCGCCACTCGCATTAAAGAAGCTTCCTTCATGGTTGTCTTTATAACTAATGCTAAATCCATGATCGATCGCGGTTGACGACAAAATCCCAATGCAAAATTCTTCAATATCTCCATTTCCCCCATCAATCACCCCCTCAACCTTGCGATACTCCTTCGTTACGTCAATCTGCTTTCTTTTCTGTTCTCCAATTTCAACTTCCCCACTCTTCCGCTGCAATCGTACCCTATCTGATTCGTCCACTTTCACATATAATTCACCCCTTCGACGGTGCCAAAAAGAGTCTCGAGTATCACGTTGTGCCAAGTGCACTTTCAATTTCGATCCATACTATCAAAATCCGTCAAAATGCTCAATCACCCGTTCCGCCTCCGCTTTCGTTTTCATCCTAACGAAGCCAAATCTTGTCCCATCCCTAGCCCTCTTCGTCGGTACAAAGACATCCACCACCACACCGTGTCTATCGAAAACCTGCCAAACTCCTTTCCAATGCAGCTGTGTCGGCAGATTTCCGACGAATAGGGTCCAACACTGTCGCCGTTCTCTATCGCCCATCATCTTTTTTTTTCTCACATAAGTATAACAACTTAATTCAATTTAGACGTTATTGTTATTATTGTTACATATAAACTTTGATTTAATATAATTATATACAAAATTTTGATTTGGCTGTAAACATGTAATTGTACAAATGACAGTTGAAACTTTAATTTAGTTCAATTGACACATGAAGCTTTGATTTAAATATTTAATCAATTCAAATCCATAAATTAGCAAGTTGAATCAGAATTAATCCAATGAATACTTATATATATATTTAATTAATTATATATGCATATATATAACAAAAAGATTATTTAACACTTTAAATTGATTTAAAAATGTAATAGTTTATATTTAGAAACACTTAATACTTTACATTTATCGACACTTTAAATTAATCAACTTCCTCAATTACATGTCATGTAAATATCAAGCCAGGTCAATATCAGTTCATGTCAACAACAGGTCGGGTTCAAAATAAGTCGGGTCATTTAACATGACAAGTTCAAAACATGTCGGGTAAAATCAGATATCAGGTCTATTCATTCGGGTAACATCAGTTATCTACCAGGTCAACCTCAAGTTTGGGTTCGTTTAAGTCGGGTGCAAGTTGGGTTCGGTTCAGTTGGGTGCAAGTTGGGTTTCGGGTCCAGAGTAACATGTTTAATTCGGGTTCTGGCCGTTCTCGGTCGGATGCATGTTGGGTTCGGTTACTACAGTAACATGTCCAACTTGAGTTTGGGTCAACAACAGTCGGTTACATATCGGTTTTGGGTCATCGCATCCTCGGGTCAAACTAGGTTCTGACTCGAGCAGGTTTCAGTCGAGTTTTCAGGTCGGGTCAGCCTTTTACATCCCTAGATGTGGTGTGGAAATGTTTGGACCAAGATTTCATGAATGATGTTGGTTTATAATCGTACCCTGACATGTCGTGCCTTCATCTTTTGATAACGATATCAGTTCACGAAGCCATGCTTATTTATATGGTGTCTAAAAATGGCAGATCTAGAGTGCGGTTCGAAAACGATACATTTTAGATTATTTTAAATATTTTGGATTTTTTCCCGTAATATTTTATAAATTTCGAAACTTAAAAAATAAGTTTCGAAACTTGATTTTTTATAACATTTTGTTGGAAAATAAATTATATGAGCTCACACAATAAGAAAGTAAGAGAGGATTAGATAACTTTAAAGAACTTTTATTTTCCACACTTCCATCCTATACCACTACAAGTATTTAAAGGATGAAAATACATACGTAACATAACAAACATTAATTCTAATTAATTAAACTTAATTAATACTAAATGTTTGTAAACTACAAACTTATGTTTAATTAAGTAAACTGGCATGCATTCATAACCTTATTAACTTATAACATCCCCCTTAAACTTGATTTTTACCAACTCATAGCAATCTTATGAACTTGTAGAATAAGTCACACTTAAGGGGCTTTGTGAAAGTATCTGTAACTTGGTCAAGCTAATTTACGTAAACCAGTTTCACTTCTTTCTTTTCAACACATTCACGAATAAAGTGATATCGTGTGACAATATATTTTCTTTGATCATGGAACACCAGATTCTTTACAAGAGCTTGAGCAGATATGTTATCAATCAAACTCTTCGTGGCCTTTTCTTCTGAGAGTTGAATTTCAACCAACAATCTTCGTAGCCAAATAGCATGACAAGCACAAGATGTAGCAGCAACATACCTAGCTTCGCAGCTAGAAAGCGTGACAATTGGTTGCTTCTTAGAACTCCATGAGACAACTGTATCTCTCATGAAAAATACATATCCGCTTGTGCTTTTTCTATCATCTTTATCTCCTCCAAAATCACTATCACAATATCCCACAAGCTTGAAGGTATTTGATGGTCCATAAAACAAGCCATAATTAAGATTACCTTTGAGAAAACGAAGAATTCTTTTTTGCCGAAGTAAAATGGGAAGATGAGGGATTTTCTATGAAATGACAAACAAGTCCAACAACAAAAAGAATATTAGGTCTTGTAGAGGTTAAGCACCTTAAGCTCCCCATGAGACTTATATACATTGTAGGATCTATTTTCTTTCCTTCATCAAATTTGGAGAGCTTCATTGCACATTCCATCGTGGTGTTCACAGGTTTACACCCCAAGCATGTTGAATTTCTCAAGCACCTTCTTGTAATAACTTTCTTGAGAAATAAAAATTCCAATATCATTCTGCATCACCTCAAGACCCAAGTAATAAGACATAAGCACTAAGTTAGTCATTTCAAATTATTTTGACATGCTCCTTTTGAAATCTTCAATCATTGTTGGGTTGTTTCCTAAGAAGATGAGATCATATACGTAGAGAAAAACAAGCAAGATATCTTGTTTTTGGATTTTAACAAAAAAGGAGTACTCATGAGTGCACCTTTTAAATCCACTATCTAGAAAATACATGTCAATTCGGCTATTCCATGCTCTCGGTGCTTGCTTTAGGACATACAAAGCCTTCTTCAACTTTAAGACTTTCTCTTTTTGTCCTTCAATGAAAAAACCTTCTAGTTGTTCAACATAAATTTCTTATTTAAGGAAGCCATTGAGAAAAGCTGACTTCACATCAAGCTGATTAATCTTCCACTTATTCTGAGTTGCAATGGAAATTAATAATCTAATTATTTCCATACGAGCAGCAAGAGCAAATACCTCATCATAATCTACTCTTTGCTTCAGCATGTAGCCTTTTGCAACAAGCCTTGCCTTATACCTCTCCACTTCTCCAGTAGTAGATTTCTTTGTTTTAAAGATCCACTTTACACTGATAGGTTTGTGACCTTCAAGTAAGGTAGATAACTACCAAGTTTCATTCTTCTCGATAGCATTGATTTCTTCCTCCATAGCTCGTCGCCATTTCTCCTCTTCCAAATCTTCTTTACAATTGAACGGTTCATTGTCTGTAAATAAACATAAAAGTGAAGGATTGTCATTATTTTCTAAATAATAATCCTTGTACCTTTTTGTCAATCTCCTCTCTCTTGTTGATCTTCAAACTACTAGAACAACTTTTCATGCATTTGGATCTACTTCAGGATTCTCTGTTAAATCTTGTGTTGGTGGTGGTGGTGGATGACTTTCCATCTCATCATCTTTAGTGTCAAAGTATGGAAAGAAGTCATACAAGTCTTCTTTAGGGGCATTCCAATCCCAAGTATTTTGTTCATCAAACCCATCATCTCTACTAATGACCACCTTCCTTGTATCTGGCTGGAACAATTTATATCATTTCAAGTTTGAGTCATAGCGAATAAAAACATATATTTTGCTTCTATAATCAAGATTGGTTTATTCTTGTTCAGGAATCTGAGTGTAGGCAAGACTCTCGAAGACTCGCAATTGAGAGACACTAGGCTTCCTTCCATTCCAAGCTTCTTGAGGCGTTTTATTCACCAAACTCTTGGTGGGACACATGTTAGCAAGATAAACTGCACAAGAAACAACTTCTGCCCAAAACTCATTAGGCATTTGTTTGCTTTTCAGCGTACCTCTAGCCATATTGAGAATTGTTCTATTCTTCCTCTCCACCACACCATTTTGTTGTGGAGTTCTAGGAACTTTTAAAGGATGATGAATTCCATATTTCTGACAAAACACATTAAATTCTTTTGAAGTGAATTCACCTCCTCTACCAGTTCTTAAAGATTTGATCATATAACCACTTTGATTCTCCACCATTATCTTAAAACTTTTAAATTTCTCAAAAGCATATTTGTTTTTAAGAAAATAGACCCGCGACTTCATGCTAAAATCATCAGTAAAAAGAAAGAAACAATTACTTTTACCAAGAGAGGATGGTTTGATAGGGCCACATAGATCTGCATGTACAAGTTGGAGTGGCACCGTTTCTCTAGAAGATGATTGCTTTGGAAAGCTCTTCCATGCATGCTTTCCAAGGAAACACGCTTCACATAGTTGCTCCAAATGTTTGATATGGGAAGACCTTTCAACATCTTCTTTTCTCCAAGATCTTTAAGACCACCAAAATTCAAATGCCCATATCTCATATGCCAAAGCCAAGATGAATACACATGCCTTCAAACACATGGATGTGTCTACTTTAATATTCAACAAGAACATTTGATTTCGTCACTTAGAGTAAGATTGTGATTTTTCATTTGAATTTCATAGCCTTTTTCTAAGAGTTGTCCCAAACTTAAAATGTTACATTTTAATTTTGAACATGATATATGTCGGTGATAAGTTTCTGGTCACCATTTTTTAGAGAAATTAAGACAATACATTTGCCTTCAATTTCAATCTTGAAAGAATCTCCAAATGTGATTTCACCAAAATACTCTTTCAATGTAATAAATTTTTCTTTATCACCACACATATGATTACTAGTACAAGTATCAAGGTACCGATAACCATCATCTTGATTATCCTTCTTTAGAGCTAATATTAGTGTAGCCTCATTAGTGTCTTCTTTTGTCTCCACCAGGTTTGCCTTTTCATCAGTTTTTTCATTCCTCTCCCAGCATTCTGAAGCGTAGTGGCCAAATTTTTGAAAATTGTAACATTGTACATGGGATTTGTCATATCTTTTGTTCCCATTATTGCCTCTTCCACGTCCACGACCTCTTGATGAATTTTTTTCCCTTTTTCATCATTTTGGAATGAATTTCGACAACCTCTTGTTCCTTGTCCGCGTCCTCTGCTTCGTCGACGTCCTCTTACAGGGCCTTTTGGACGAGTTACATCTTGTTCACTTGCTTCTCCCTTGGATCAAAACGAAATCCTCGCTTGTAACACATGCTCTATAGAGTCGGTTTTGCTTCTATTTAATCTCTCCTCATGAGCTTGTAGTGAACCACTTAATTGATCAATGGACATAGTTTCCAAGTCCTTGGATTCTTGAATAGCAACAATACTATGCTCAAATTTTGGATTTAAAGAGCGAAGAATCTTTTTAGTTACTCGAACCTCGAGTATCTTTTCGCCATTCCTCTTCAACTGGTTAACAACAACTTGCACTCTAGAGAAGTAATCAAATATGGTCTCTGATTCACTCATTCAAAGTGCTTCAAATTCACTTATTAATGTTTGCACACGAATCTTCTTCACTTTCTCTACTCCTTTGAAGGATTTCCCAAGAATATCCCACGCTTCCTTTGAAGTTGTTGTATTGGCTACGTATTCAAAGGTTAAGTCATTCAAACATTGATGGATTATCGAAATGGCGTGTTGATCCTTCTTTTGATTCTTTTCTAAAGCATCTTTTTGACCTTGATTCAAGTTCATTTCATCTTCAGGCACCTCGTACCCGCTAGAAACAATCTCCCAAGCACCTTGTGATCCAAGAATTGCTTTTACACAAATAGACCAACTATCATAGTTGTCTTTTGTAAGAAGAGGGTAATGGAATGGAAGAGAACGTTTCCCCATTACTAGCCCTGATGCCACTTTGTTGGAAAATAAATTATATGAGCTCACACAATAAGAAAGTAAGAGACGATTAGATAACTTTAAAGAATTTATTTTCCACACTTCATCCCTATACCACCACGAGAATTTATAGGATGAAAATATATACGTAACATAACAAACATTAATTCTAATTAATTAAACTTAATTAATACTAAATGTTTGTAAACTACAAACTTATGTTTAATTAAGTAAACTACATACATTAATAACCTTATTAAAAACAAGTTTAACTTCTAACACATTTTAGGTTGGTGATTTACAAAACAAAACCAATTTTCAAAACTTGTTTTGTAAGTTTCGAAACTTCTAAAAAATCACAAAAAAAAAACAACAACATAAAATATTGTCAAAAGTCTAACATTTTAAGTTTTTAGACAAATTTTAAAACTTACCATTCTTAACCATACCCTAAACCTACCGCACTCTAGACTTACCCTTATTTACACCGAAGCAAAGTTGCCATATCATAGAAAGCCGTAACATTTCGAAATCATGTGGAGCACACATCCAACATGTGAAGAAGTTGTTGGGAAGCGCCGGTACACCCCATGGCGCAGCGGAAAATTTATCGGGCGACTACCTCCATAGATCCATGTACGATGAACAAATTCAGGGTGAAAAGGGTGAAACGTTACATTAATAAATCTGGAAATCCGCAGGGAGTATAGGAGAATCCAAATCGAATCCGAGTCGTCACAATTGCGTTTCGAACTCTATGCAGTCCACCAAAATGAAACGAACAATAATTTTCTCTTCTCTATTGTTAGAGAGGTTTTTCGAAAAGGCATATTTGGTTGCTAGAACTTATGCCTTTATATAACATTCAAAAACCTAATTAAATTCGGATTCATTAAATATACAACATATTTAACCAAATATAATTAAATATATAGAATTTGATTCTACTTTAATTAGGTTTTCTTTAGATATATATATATATATATATATATATATATATATTAACAGTATTTGATAATTACAACAATTATCTAGTATTAAAATATATATAAACGAGATTATCTATAATTACAATAATTATAATAATTTCGTTTTAATAATTATCACGTGTACAACAAGTTTGTACACATGCTATTTAGTTGATATTTGTTTGTTTCAATCATAGGGTGCCCCTTAGGTTCATGTAACATTAGTAGTAATATCTAGAACAATTCTTGTAAAACCTAACTTGATTTTGATATAACAAATTGTCTAAGGACCTATTTGTAAAAGTAAATAAATTTTTAAGTATTCTAAAGTCTCATAAATTGATAAGCAAATTTGAACAAAAAACTGTTTCTAAGTTGAATAATTTTTTTTAAAAAAAATTTTCTAAGTGTTCAAAGCCAAACCTTACATGTACGTTAAGGCGTTTCAATACGCTCTAGTCGTATTGATATGGGTTTTACAGTTCTAGAATTTTAATCGATAAAAGCGTATCGATACGGTTATACCCGTATCATTACGATATTCTTTCTGTGCTTAATTTTAAGGCATAGTGTACTGATACGGTTGTCCCCGTATCGACATGGTTTGGTTTGATTCGATAAATCTTTACATTTAATAATATAACCGTTGCTTGTCAGTTATGAAATCAGCAAATTTCAAACGGTCATTGGACCGTATTGATACACCCTTATAGCGTATCAATACACTTTTTGCTTAAGTTTTTCTTAGGATTCCAGTGAGAAAAATCCGTATCGATACGGTCTTTGAGTATCGATACGCCACTTGTTTTACACTATAACCGTACCGATACGTCTATACGTGTATCGATACGCCCCTCTTAAATGTACACAACAACTCTTTCTGTTTTGAGACAAGTATCCATACGAACCTTCGTGTGTCGATACGATAGGTTGAAGAAGTGCATTTATTGCGGGAAAAATTGAGCCCAACGACTCAATTGATGATCTCAACCACCAGAACGGCTAGAAATCAATTCAAGGGTATAAAAATAAGCCTCCAAAGCTACAACAACAACTATTGAACTTATTTGAACCAATCCAAGCATACATCAAAACTATTATGCTTAAAGAGTCAAATTTTTGTAAATCCCGCTTGTGTAATTTTCATTGTATCATTTTCTTTCAAGTTTGGGGAGTGATTAATTGTAATTGGGCAACATATCAACCTTGTGAGAGGTATTTTTTCAGATTTCCATTTCTTGTAATTGGGCAACATATCAACCTTGAGAGAGTCTTGGTTAATCTTTAGGTAGAAAGATAAACTGGTTTGTAAGGCTTCCTCCTAACCTGAGAAAAAAATATGAATTTCTAGTGAAATTGGTTGACAATCCGTAGTGGGAGCTAAGGTAGTGATATAGAGCTTGTTCTAAGCTTGAACCATTATAAATTGCCTTGTCATCAATTTTCACATTTTCAATTTGCTCACTTCAATTTTAAAAATCCAATTCATCCACTCTTGGCCAATTTCGATTCGATTGATCCACTCAACAATTCTAATATTACAAGCAATGAGTGACATCTAGAAATACATCATTGCTACATGTAGACTCTGTAGAAGATGTGTAGAATGAATGCTGGCACAATGTATAAATAGTAAATATTGGGCAAGTTATGCCAAGAGTCTTTTGCGTGCATGTATATACGGTCTACAAGTAATATAGCTCGGTAAGCTGAGTTATCGGTCCCACAGAGATTGACTTGAATTTGATTGTTTAATTGTTACTTGCTTTGGAAGAAAAAGATGTTTGTTTTGAAATTTGTTTTGAAACTAAAGAAAAGAAAAATAAAATGAAGTAAATTGTTGGCAAGGAAGGTGTTTCTAAATGAGTGATGACTGTTGGCAGGGAATGCCTGGATTCAACATGGCTCACGCCAGCCTTTATTGGCAAAATTGTCTTGGCATTGTTTGCCGAGCAGATTTAACATTAGCAAAGCCTCTCTCGATGGTCATTGCCCTAAATTGGTCAAGTAAAAACCCCTATATCTCTATAGTGTATGTTTTTCTTAAACCAATTTAACTTCTCTCGAAGCTTCTCTCCTAAGTATTCAACAACTTAATTGTTACCAACCCAAGTCTGTTAAGATATTGGGAGGCAATAGGCGTACTGTTCCAGCTCTCGCTTGACAGAGTGTTTAGGAAAAATTAGAGTATGCCAAATAGAAAATTTTTGCCAAAAACAGAATTATTATAAAGAAACTAAGGCATAAAGCCAATATTCAATCCAAAACATCCTAGACCAACTATGAAAATTAGTTTATGGTGAGGGGATTAACCAACACAACGATAATCGTTTTCAAAAACATCACCTAAAAAAACTAAAGGTAAAAAAATTGTGCCAAGGGATTAGGCAGAGGGGTCTCTCGATGCAGCCCTCCACGCCAGGCTCTCGGCCAAGAGGTTGAACCACCCTTCCTCGGTGCAGATAGCCGTCACTCGTCGGTCACTCTACCACCTCACTCCGATCACTCTAAGTCTTCACTTCGCTTCTCTCGTCTCGTTATCTCTGTGTGCCAAATTGCTTGATCGGTTGGTCTTTTTATAGGCGTGACTGGGAAATGGTGAGTTAAACCTTTGCATTTGAATTTGAAATGATCAAGGGATAAGAGATAGAGCTCTATCCGATCATTTTGACATCTTATCAGATCAGTGTGATAGCTTATCAGGCTAGGGGTGACATCATCATGCCGATGTCTCCTTGGCACAATGTCGCCAACATCTCTTGGCACCACCTTATATGCTATTTTTTCGGAAGTTGGTCCATTAGTGATCTTTTAGGAGACTGATCCTTTCCTATTTTTCGGGGGATCATCATCTTATGGCATGGCATCACTGACATCTCTCTGCCAACGAGTGCTTGGCACACCTCTGGTCCATCTATGGCCACAGTTTGTAACGCCCAGGGTTTTGGGCCTAGATGTTTCAGAGGTTGAATCGGGCCAGTCGTGAACGATTCGAATCTTTAAGGTAGGTTTAGGGGACACCTAGTTCGGGATGCTTTAAAAATATGGAAAAATGTCGAAAAATCATCATTTATTATATAAATGGTTATGGTGAAAAAATTTACAAAATGTGATTTGGAAATATTACATTTTGGTGTAGTGACCAAATTGCAGGTTTTGCAAAAGTTGACTACTGACTGTTTTGTAAATGATTGAAACTTTGAATCTTTAAGGAGCTAATTTTACCAAATTGTTTTTCATCAATTTTCTCTTTAATTTGGGAGTTTTAATAATGATTTAATTAAAGGAATTAAGAGAGAAATTCCATTTTGACTTTTCATAACTACTTTACGATACTTTTTCCCTCTTTTCATTTTCTCTCAACTTCCACTCAGCCAAACACATTTCCCTCTACAAATAATCTTTGGTTTTCATCTCTTTTGCTGAAATTTCATTCTCTTAAGGATTTTCAATCTTCACTTCATTAAAACCTTTTGTTTTCACCTTGGATTTTGAAGAAATCTTGCCCAAATTGAGGAGAAATCAACCATTAGAGGTAAGCTTCGTCATTCTCCTCTAATGATCAGTTCTTTACTGAAATTCCCAAGTTATCAATCCGTTGTTGATGGTTTTTAAGTTGTTTTTATGTTATCAATGTGAAATGGTTGTTAATTTCAAGATTCTTGATGAGATCTTGGTGATTTTCGTATTCCTATGTTAAGCTCTGTTTTAAGGTTGATTTCTAATGTATTTTGGATGGTATGTGAGGTTGAAAATGAGGTTTTAACAAATAATTCCCGAATAGGTTTGGATTCCTAAGTTTTACATGTTAGATTTGTGGTTTTTGGGATGATTTTGGTGATCTGTTATTGCTGGAGGTATAAGGACGTGTTCGTGATGTTTTTTGGTGTTGATTGAGGTTTAGAAATGATTAGAATTGATAGATCTTGGCTTGGGAAAGTTTGGAGGTGATTTCGATTATTTCGGATAGCCGAAATGGTGTTTTTAAGTAGTTCAACGAGTTTGAATGAGTGGCTGGTGATTTCAATGCATGATGATGCATTAATCCTCTAGTCTTATGTGTAATGAACAAGGGAGACATCTTCGGACGCTTTTGGTGTTGATCTGGAAGTGTCGGAAGCCTAGGAATCATTTCGGCAAGCAAGCGAAACGTAATCAGTGAGTGCGAATGGTTTTAGAAGTCCTTGAGGGACAAGGAAACAAGGTTTGTGGATTTAGGTTTGGTTTGAAACACCATCCTAAGTATGGAAGTAAGTATTGCTAGATTTGCTCTCGATATGTGGTTGATGCCCCTAAATGCTTTTAACATGCTCTTGATTTGTGTTACACAAAATCCTACTGTTTTATGCATGATTTATAACATGAAAAGATGTTATGTGTTGATCTCATGTGATGGCATGTCTATGAAAAGAGTTTTGAGATTTTGTCTAGATGAAATGCATTAATTTTGGTTTTGAAATGGGATGAGAATGATTTGAGAAATGTTCCATCAAAACAGTAGGTGAGATGATGATTTTAATGTAATATATTGGCATAAATGATGAGACAATTACCGGATATAATTGGTCGACCAATAGGATGAAAGTGCACTATAAACTAAAAATTCGTACGTGCTCTTTGGAGTCGAGCAATGGGGGTAGTGCCATCCCGATCCAAAGTGAGAATCCGATGATGAGAGATACCATCGGGGTAGGTCTTGGTGAAACACCCAAGCTTTGTGGCAAAGAGAGATACCGCCATGAGAGTCCGGTGATGTGAGATTCCACAAGGGTAGGACTTGGCTTTATGTCAAGCTAATCTGCATATCCGAGTAAAGATGTAATATGAAATGCCAATATATGAGATTGTATTTGATTCACATTGTACCAAATGTTGAGATGTTTTATGCTATGAGAAATGTATATGAGATTTGTGGTTTATGAAATGCTTTTGTTTTCATTAAGCATGAGTATGGCTTTGCCATGAGATTTGCATTGGCTAAATGCATGAGTTAGATTGAAGGTACATGTGTTTTTCAAATGGAGAATTGCTTTGAAATGGTTTTCAAGCATGAGATAGAAAGAGCATGTTGTAGAAAATGGTTTTAGAGATAGAGTTTTAAAGTTGCATTTGTTGCGTTGGTTTTTCTTAGAGCTTGCCTCACTAAGCAAATGCGCTTACGCTCTCTTTTACCAACAATGCAGATAATTGAGGTACTTTTGGGTAGCAAGGAGGCTAAGGATATCAAAGGAAGTGAAAAGCTCAAGTATGATGACATTTACGTATACTTTAGTAATGACAATTGGCAATGAGGATCTATGGTTAGTTTCAGAGATGTAATTTGGAACTCCCTGTGGTTGTTGCAAGCTTATTATGGTATATATGATTTGTAAATGTCCTTTACGGTTGGTTTGTGGTTTGTGGCTTTCGTATGATTTTCATGACTAGGATGCATGTCTTTAGAACTCATGCATGGATGTTTGACGCTAAGTTTTGGTTCTTACTTCGTAATATCTGACATTGATGCTTAAACATGTTGTTAGTATGTTGTGGTATGATTTGGAACATTTCCGGATGTGTTTGGGGTGAGAAAAACTAGCAATGTACGTAGTTGCAGGGCTGGGCGTATTGAAACGCTCTTATCTGTTTCGAAACGGTGGCCTGAAATGGTCATTAGGTTTCGGAACGGGTAGGAACGTTCCGAAACGCTTTGGCTACTAGAAAGCCATGTTTCGATACGGGTCTCAAAACGCACCCGAGCACCGAAACGGTCAACTCAGTTTCGAGACGACTGTTTCAATATAGGGCTCAGCGTTTCGAAACACCAGACCGCTGGTCTGGATTTTGAACTGTTTCAGGTTATTGTTTCTTACATTTTAGTCTCTGATGTTTATGAATGCAATTGGATGAGTTTGGAATGTCTGATTAAGTTGATATTTGACAGAGTGGCATGGAATAAGACTAATCGAATATTAGTAACCTTGAAATATGCAAGGTCCTTGTAATTTATGAAATTTACGTTTTGGTCCCTAAAAGTCTAATTTGTGCAATTAAACCCCTAATTGATTTTCGATCGCTGTGCCTTTCCTTCCTATGATCTTGGGTGGTCACATAGGATTAATATTGCATTTAGAAAAGATAAAAGAAAAAAAGGGTTGTTAATCGGAGTTAATTTTAACAAGTTAGCTTCTGTTTTCCCCGTGTAATCACCTCGGTTCTGGTAAACCGTCTAGACCAGGTTAAGGGGGTTACATTTGTTGGTATCAGAGCCAGGTTGCGAATAATTGGGCTTGGTAAGTGGTTAATGGGTGTGAATATGAATGGTTATGACTATTTGTGAAGGCATGTTGTGTGATTGTTTGATGTTCTAGCTTCAATGAGATGCAATGCATGCAAGATGGTAGATTGAGATGAATTTGTGATGCTATGCTATGTTTCAGGTATAGTTGGGGATCCCATTGCCATATCATTACTATTGGAAAGATTTGTTTTGAGAATGAGCTTGAGTACTTGGATTCCTTGTCTTATATTGCCTAATTGAAATTTATTGCATTTTGATAGTTGCATTGTTTTCAAATGGGGCCACGTAGAGAGCTTAGAATAAATGCGTGTGCCGCGGCTGAAAATGAGAATGACGAACATGTTGAGAATCTACTGCCTCATCCTCCTAGTGGACCACCCGGTGGTGGTGGAGCGGGGGTTGGTGCTGCGGGAGCCGGAGTAGGGGTTGCTGGAGATTTTCGGGCGGCAGTAGCTGGAGCTCATTTGGCTGCACCTCAACTGGTGCTGGTGCGAGTTTGCCTCTGGAGCGGCTCCGTAGCCTGGGAGGGGCTGAGTTTAGGGGGCTGACCCCTGAGGGTTCTGAGTCTTAGTTGGAGGGTACCACGAGAATCCTTGGACAAATGAATCGTAATGATGTCCAGAAACTGGGGTGTGTTGTATCTTTTTTGCATGGTGATGCCTATACGTGGTGGACGACCACAATTGCTGGCTTAGATGAGGCTGAGGTATCTTGGACGTTCTTTCAGAACGCGTTCAAGAGAAAATATTTAGGGGTCTGTTATTTGGATGAAAAGAAGAGGGAGTTTATGTCCTTAGTGCAAGGAAGTATATCGGTGGCGGAGTATGAGGTACAATTTGTACGCCTTAGCCAGTATGCACCCGAGCTGATCCCTAGTGAACGGGAGAGATGTGAACGGTCAGATATGGGTTGGTGGCTGATGTGAAAACATATATGCTCGCAGCAGACTACACTGATTTTGATGTCCTGGTCACTCGAGCCAAAGATATTGAGTTGAATCTTGGACTAGCCAGTCGGGCAGGAAGGTCTAGCTCAGGAAAGCGATCTATTGATCGTGATCTTGGAAGAGATCGGTTCAAGAGACTTAAGGATAGAAGGTCACACACGAATGTGAGACGTGGGGGAGGTAACACTGGAAGAGGTCAGCAAGGGCCGAATGCTTTTCATATGGACACATGAGTGTAATCGGTGTGGTAGGAGGCACAATGGTGAGTGCTGGGGCAACCTTGGTACGTGTTGGAATTGCGGTAATCGTGGGCACATGAAAAGGGATTGTCCACAGCCGATGAGAGAGAGTCAGGCTCCGGTGAGAGTAGCTGAGCCATAGAGAGGCCGTAGGCACGACCGTGGCAACTTTCAGCACAGAGAAGAAGGTGCGAGAAATGTAGCACATGTGGTGGTTGTTCATCCTGAAGGTGGTGGCCAGGCTAGAGTGTATGCCCATCGAGAAGGGAGGAATGACAGGGGCGTGATCGCAGGTACCTTTACTTTGCAGTCTTTGTCATTACTTTCTTTGATTGATTCTGGATCTACACACTCATATATATTGCGTGAACATGTCCAAATGCTTGGTTTTCCTGTTGAGTCTTTGATTGTGGGTATGCGGGTGATTAGTTCTTTTGGTGAGACGGTTGTAACAAGAATATTGTATAGGAGATGTCCCTTAAAGGTGCAAGAGCATGTGTTTTTAGTTGATCTTATGGAAATGCCATTCTATGGATTCGATGTAATCCTTGGTATGGATTGGCTTGTTAAGAATAGGGCCATTGTGGATTTTGAAAATAAGCGAGTTTCGCTAAAACTTGTGAATGATTATGAAGTTGTGGTGGTGGGAGAAAATGTGAAATTCATGTCTAATATGGTGTCGACTCTTGAAGCAAGCCGGATGTTGCGTCACGGATGCGAGGCTTATCTAGCCTTTGTTATGAATCCTAGTACAAAGGAGGTTTGTGTACAGGATATAAGGACCGTGTGTGAATTCCCTGGGGTGTTTCCGGAGGAACTACCTAGATTGCCGCCTAGTCGGGAGGTTGAGTTCGGAATTGAGTTGTATGAGAACACAACTTCGGTGTCTATTGCTCCCTATCGTATGGCACCCAAAGACTTGAAGGAGTTGAAGACGCAACTTCAAGAGTTGCTCGACCGAGGCTTTATTCGGCCTATTGTGTAACTTGGGGTGCACCGGTCTTGTTTGTTAAGAAGAAAGATGGCACTATGAGAATGTGCATTGATTATCGTCAGCTGAATAAGTTGACTATCAAGAATAAGTATCCTTTACCAAGGATTGATGATCTTTTTGATCAATTTCGAGGAGCGGTTGTGTTCTCAAAGATAGATCTGCCGTCAGGATATTATCAGTTGAAGGTTAAGGATGTGGATGTGCCGAAGACATCTTTTCGAACGAGATATGGACATTATGAATTTCTAGTGATGCCGTTCGGATTGACGAATGCTCCTGCTGCTTTCATGGATATGATGAACAAGGTGTTTCTTGAATTCTTTGATAATTTCGTTGTGGTGTTCATCGATGATATCCTTGTGTACTCTCGTACCGAGGAGGAGCATGAGGAACATTTGAGGATCGTTTTACAAGCGCTGTTAGAGAATCAGCTTTATGCTAAGCTTAGTAAATATGAGTTTTGGATGAAGGAGATTGTTTTTCTTGGCCATGTGGTTTCGGCTGAAGGGATTCGTGTCGATCCTCAGAAGATTGAGGCGGTGGTGAATTGGAAGCCTCCTAGGTCTGTTCATGAAGTTCGTAGTTTCCTTGGGTTGGCGGGTTACTACCGAAGGTTTGTGGATGGATTTTCTAAGATTGCTGCCCCTTTGACGAAGTTATTACAAAAGGATGTTAAGTTTGAGTGGACGGAAGCGAGACAACAAGCTTTCGAGAAGCTAAAGGAAGCTTTGACGCAAGCTCCTATCTTGGTTCAACCTGAGTCAGGAAAAGAGTTTGTGGTGTATAGTGACGCATCCTATGTTGGTTTGGGGTGTGTGCTGATGCAAGAGGGTAGGGTAGTGGCTTATGCATCGCGACAGTTGAAAGTGCATGAGCGTAATTACCCTACGCATGACATTGTGTTGGCAGCGGCGGTTTTTGCTTTAAAGATTTGGAGACATTATCTATATGGTGAGAGGTGTACTGTGTACACGGATCATAAGAGATTGAAGTACCTTATGTCTCAGAAGGAGTTGAATCTTAGGCAACGACGCTGGGTGGAGTTGCTTAAGGATTACAATCTAACGATCGAGTATCATCCGGGGAAGGCCAATGTTGTGGCCGATGCTTTGAGCAGAAAAGTGGCAGTAGAATTGAGGGTGATGTTTGCTAGCTTGAGCATATCGCGAGATGGTGGTCTTGTTGCTGAGTTGCAAGTGAAACCATATTTGGTTCAGTTGATAAAGGATAAACAGTTGATGGATGATTCTCTGGTACTGCATGTTCAGGACATCGCAAAAGAAAGGCCTTCAGATTTCTGTTTCAATGATGATGGAGTTTTATGTTTTGGGAGTCAGATAGTGGTGCCAGATAATGTTGAGTTAAGGCGCACTATTTTGACTGAAGCTCATAGTAGTCGTATCGCTATGCACCCTGGTAGTACGAAGATGTATCGTGATTTGAGAGATGAGTACTATTGGGTGGGATTGAAGAAAGATGTCGCTGAGTTCGTTAGCAAGTGTATGATTTGTCAGCGGGTTAAGGCTGAACATCAAGTTCCTTCTGGGTTGTTGCAGCCGTTGAGAATCCCAGAATGGAAGTGGGAGAGGATTACTATGGACTTTGTGTCTGGTTTGCCGTTGTCGCCATCGAAGAAGAATTATGTTTGAGTGATTGTGGATCGCCTTACGAAGTGTGCACATTTCTTGCCTGTGCATACTACGTATACCTTGGATAGGCTTTCTGAGCTGTACATTGCTGAGATTGTGCGTTTGCATGGGGTGCCAAAATCTATAGTGTCAGATAGAGATCCGAGGTTCACAACAAGGTTCTGGGTATGTTTACATCAAGCTTTGGGTACGCGGCTGAATTTCAGTACTTCCTATCTTCCGCAAAAGGATGGACAAGTTAGAGCGTGTTATCCAAGTGCTTAAGGATATGTTAAGGTGCTGTGTTATTGAGTTTCAAGGCTCTTGGGAGAAGCACTTGACTTTGGTTGAGTTTGCTTATAATAATAGTTATCAGGCAAGTATCCAGATGGAACCTTTTGAGGGTTTATATGGGAGGAAGTGTAGAACTCCCCTTTGTTGGGCTGAAAGAGGACAAAAGTTGGTCTCGATGCCAGCTTTGTTGAAAGGAACCACCGAGAAGGTGAAGCTCATTTGTGAGCGTTTGAAGGCAGCATCGGACCAACAAAAGTCTTACACGGATTTGAAGCGTAAGGAGATAGAGTTTGCAGTAGGCGAACGTGTGTTTTTGAAAGTTTCACCTTGGAAGAAGGTGATGAGGTTTGGTCGGAAGGGCAAACTGAGTCCAAGGTTCATTGAACCATATGAGGTGATAGAACATGTGGGTCATGTTGCTTACAAGCTGAGACTACCTCAAGAGTTGGAAAAGATACATGATGTGTTTCATGTATCCATGCTTCAGAGATATAAATCGGATCCGTCACATTTTATGCTTGTGGAAGAAGTTGAGTTGAACCCAGACCTGACGTATGATGAGGAGCCCGTTGAGATTCTGGATTCGAATAGTAAGGTTCTCTGGGGTAAGACTATCGAGCTGGTCAAGGTCTTGTGGAGACACCGTGGCGTTGAGGAAGCCACGTGGGAAAGGAAAGATGACATGAAGAAGAAATTTCCTTACCTTTTTCCACCAAAAAAATTTCGAGGACGAAATTTCTTAAGTGGGGGAGATTTGTAACGCTCGGGTTTTGGGCCTAGATGTTTTAGAGGTTGAATCAGGCCGGTCGTGAACGGTTCAAATCTTTAAGGTAGGTTTAGGGAACACCTAGTTCGGGATGCTTTAAAAATATGGAAAAATATCAAAAATTCTTATTTATTATATAAATGGTTATGGTGAAAACAATTTTACAAAATGTGATTTGGAAATATTACATTTTGGTGTAGTGACCAAATTGCAGTTTTTGCAAAAGTTAACTAGTGATTGTTTTATAAAGGATTGAAACTTTGAATCTTTAAGGAGCTAATTTTACCAAATTGTCTTTCATCAGATTTCTCTTTAATTTGGGAGTTTTAATAATGATTTAATTAAAGGAATTAAGAGAGAAATTCCATTTTGACTTTTCATAACTACTTTATGATACCTTTTCCCTCTTTTCATTTGCTCTCAACTTCCACTCAGCCAAACATATTTCCCTCACCAAATAATCTATGGTTTTCATCTCTTTTGCTGAGATTTCATTCTCCTAAGGATTTCCAATCTTTACTTCATTAAAACCTTTTTGTTTTCACCTTGGATTTCAAGAAATCTTGCCCAAATTGAGGAGAAATCAGCTATTAGAGGTAAGCTTCGTCCTTCTCCTCTAATGATCAGGTCTTTACTGAAATTCCCAAGTTATCAATCCTTTGTTGATGGTTTTTAAGTTGTTTTTATGTTATCAATGTGAAATGGTTGTTAATTTCAAGATTCTTGATGAGATCTTGGTGATTTTCGTATTCCTATGTTAAGCTCTGTTTTAAGGTTGATTTCTAATGTATTTTGGATGATATGTGATGTTGAAAATAAGGTTTTATCAAATAAATCCCGAATTGGTTTGGATTCCTAAGTTTTACATGTTAGATTTGTGGTTTTTGGGGTGGTTTTGGTGATCTGTTATTGCTGGAGGTATAAGGACGTGTTTGTGATGATTTTTGGTGTTGATTGAGGTTTTGAATTGATAGATCTTGCTGGGCTTTGATTTGGGAAAGTTTGGAGGTGATTTCGGATAGCCAAAATGGTGTTTTTGAGTAGTGCAACGAGTTTGAATGAGTGGCTGGTGATTTCAATGCATCATGCTGCATTAATCCTCTGCTCTTTTGTGTAATGAACAGGGGAGACATCTTCGAACGCTTTTGGTGTTGATCCAGAAGTGCCGAAAGCCTAGGAATAATTTCGGCAAGTAAGCGAAACGTAATTGGTGAGTGCGAATGATTTTAGAAGTCCTTGAGGGACAAGGAAATAAGGTTTGGGGATTTAGGTTTGGTTTGAAACACCATCCTAAGTCCGGAAGTAAGTATGGCTAGATTTGCTCTCGATATGTGGTTGATGCCCCTAAATGCTTTTAACATGCTCTTGATTTGTGTTAGACAAAATCCTATTGTTTTATGCATGATTTATAACATGAAAAGATGTTATGTGTTGATCCCATGTGATGGCATGTCTATGAAAAGAGTTTTGAGATTTTGTCTAGATGAAATGCATCAATTGTGGTTTTGAAATGGGATGAGAATGATTTGAGAAATGTTGCATCGAAACAGTAGGTGAGATGATGATTTTAATGTAATATATTGGCATAAATGATGTGATAATTACCGGATATAATTGGTTGACCAATAGGATGAAAGTGCACTATAAACTAAAAATTTGTACGTGCTCTTTGGAGTCGGGCAATGCGGGTAGTGCCATCCCGATCCAAAGTGAGAATCTGATGATGAGAGATACCGTCGGGGTAGGTCTTGGTGAAACACCCAAGCTTTGTGGCGAAGAGAGATACCACCATGAGAGTCCGGTGATGTGAGATTCCACAAGGGTAGGGCTTGGCTTTATGTCAAGCTAATCCGCATATCCAAGTAAAGATGTAATATGAAATGCCAATATATGAGATTGTATTTAATTCACATGTACCAAATGTTGAGATGTTTTATGCTATGAGAAATGCATATGAGATTTGTGGTTTATGAAATGCTTTTGTTTTCATTAAGCATGAGTATGGCTTTGCCATGAGATTTGCATTGGCTAAATGCATGAGTTAGATTGAAGGTACATGTGTTTTTCAAATGGAGAATTGCTTTGAAATGGTTTTCAAGCATGAGATAGAAAGAGCATGTTGTAGAAAATGGTTTTGGAGATAAAGTTTTAAAGTTGCATTGTTGCGTTGGTTTTTCTTAGAGCTTGCCTCACTAAGCAAATGCGCTTACGCTCTCTTTTACCAACAATGCAGATAATTGAGACACTTTTGGGTAGCAAGGAGGCTAAGGATATACAAGGAAGTGAAAAGCTCAAGTATGGTGACATTTACGTATACTTTAGTAATGATAATTGGCAATGGGGATCTATGGTTAGTTTCAGAGATGTAATTTGGAACTCCCTATGGTTGTTGCAAGCTTATTATGGTATATGTGGTTTGTAAATGTCCTTTACGGTTGGTTTGTGGCTTTCGTATGATTTTCATGACTAGGATGCATGTCTTTAGAACTCATGCATGGATGTTTGACGCTAAGTTTTGGTTCTTACTTCGTAATATCTGACATTGATGCTTAAACATGTTGTTAGTATGTTGTGGTATGATTTGGAACATTTCCGGATGTGTTTGGGTGAGAAAAACCAGCAATGTATGTAGTTGAAGGGCTGGACGTAACGAAACGCTCTTATCTGTTTCGAAACGGTGGCCTGAAATGGTCATTAGGTTTCGGAACGGGTAGGAACGTTCCGGAACGCTTTGGCTACTGGAAAGCCATGTTTCGATACGGGTCTCGGAACGCACCCGAGCACCGAAATGAGCAAATCAGTTTTGATACGACCGTTTCAATATAGGGCTCAACGTTTCGAAACACCCGACCGTTGGTCTGGATTTTGAACTGTTTCAGGTTCTTGTTTCTTACATTTTAGTCCTTGATATTTATGAATACAATTGGATGAGTTTGGAATGTCTGATTAAGTTGTTATTTGACAGAGTGGCATGAAATAAGACTAATTGTATATTAGTAAACTTGAAATATGCGAGGTCCTTGTAATTTATGAAATTTATGTTTTGGTCCCCAAAAGTCTAATTTTTACAATTAAACCCCTAATTGATTTCCGATCACTGTGCCTTTCCTTCCTATGATCTTGGGTGGTCACATAGGATTAATATTGCATTTAGAAAAGATAAAAGAAAAAAGGGTTTTTAATCGGAGTTAATTTTAACGAGTTGGCTTCGGTTTTCCCCGTGTAATCACCTCAGTTCGGGTCAACCGTCTAGACCGGGCTAAAGGGGTTACACAGCTCTTGGCATTCCTAACTGCGTTCGTAACTGTGCTGCTTTCCTGCATCCATTCCTCTGTCAAACCTGCAAAATAGCCACGAAAACAACCTTTCACTTTGGCATAGGTAGAATACTCAACTTCTTATGCAAATGCATGATTCTAACAATCTAATGCAACTAAATGTACCTGAAAATGAGCAAAAACATATCAAAATAGGCATGAAAAACAATAATTTTGAGGAGGTAACACACCCCCAAACCCAACTCATTTTTTATCCCAAGTAATACAAAAGAAATAAAAATAAAAATTGGTAAAATAGTACCTCGACAAAAGTTTTGTTGGAAGGCCAACAAATGTTGGCAAGCAGAGTTTGATGCTAATGCTTCCTTTAGGAATCACAATACACAATGCCAAGTAGAAAATAATTCAAGAGTCGTAATATAACTCTAGTCTAAGGGCTTGATTTGTGCGCAAAGTGTAGGCAGTATGCATCTAATTATCCTTTCACCCCCTTTCCAAATTCTACTTCCTAAACTCATATTCTTATTTCCATTTTTTTATTTTCTTTGCTGAGGGTCTTTGGCATTATCTTAAGCTTGCTTCGTGACACTGTTTAGCGTGAGTGATAAGAGGAAACATACCACGAATCCCCACCTTAATCCAGACATCACTAGGCTTTCTCTTAAACTCATACTCTAGGGTTTTGGACTTGAGAACTTAGAGGGAGCATACCACGAAGCCCCAAGTAACTTATTATCCCTAAAGTAGAGGAAGGTTCAGTTTTTTGTTACCATGGCAAAACATTGCTGCCTTATTTTCATTTACCATGGCATTCTTTTTTTTTATAATCTGAGCATGGCTTCAAATAGTCTAAGTTTGCTAGGGAACTAGATACATACCATGTGCTAAGTGTGAATCAATTTCCTAAACTAGAGATCAATTAGCAAGAAACTTGACATACTATCTACTAACATGGAAAACTGAAGATTAAAAATTTATCATTGGGCAAATAACTAGGATCAAAATAAGCTTGTCTAACCAATTGTTAACAAACATCAAATTTCGGCCAAGACAAAATTTCCATTTTCACTCTTTTTTATGGTTCGGTATGCAACTAATCTACCTGAAATACATGGCAAACAAAAAATTTAAACTTGAAGTGTATAGAATAATGTGAGAAAATGCACACCCCCAAACCCAAGATGTACATTGTCCTCAATGCATGAAACAATACATATATACAAGAAAAACAGAAAAACAAAAAAGCATGAATATGAAGAAGCAAGAATGAAATGCAAAGGAGTTAAGTAGAAGAAGACTCCCCTTTAGAGACCTCTTCCTCTCATTTGGCATGGGCTTCTTCTTATTTTCTAGCACAAGTATTTCTCATGGTTAGGCTCCCACGTTCATGAGCCATTCTCTTCTTCCCTTTCCAGCCATGCTTTGATGCGGTAGTGGAGGCTCCAATATCCCCCTTCTTCTTGGTAGGGTCTGTTGGCAGTGTAACTGGTGTAGGCTTTGTCTTCTTGGAAGGAATGTCCTTCGAATCAGAGAAGGAATCAGTGCTGGTAGATTCAACTTGCACCATGGACATATGAACTGTATCATTGGACTAGATTGGCTAATTTTACTGGACGAAACAAAGGAACCTTGCCAGGAGAAAGTTTAACAAGAACCTCCCGCACGATGGCATTCCTCTCCTTGGTATAGTGCCTCAGTTTGGCGTTTAGCCCCTCGGCTGCCTCCAACTTCTGGAGAATAATCTCCTCGCGAGTGTAAACTTGAGTTAGCACTGCCAACGAGCTTGTTGGCATGGTTTCTGGTACACTACTGGGATCTACCTTTGGCTTTGGCGTGGTAGTCTTGGCTTTTCCCTTCCCCCTTCTCTTTTGGCTCTCCAGCCGTGAGATTCTTCCAAATAAGGACAGTGATGGTGGTTCCCTTGATGACCTGGCCGCGATCCTCATCCATCTTTGGCACTTCATGGCGCAAACAAATTTTAGAAATTAAGAAAGGGAAAAGTAGACTTCCCTTACCCTTGGTAGCACATTTGTGGGTTTCCTCTATGATGATTCTGCCAACGTTTATCTTGCGCCCCTTTACAATGGAAGGCAAAAGGATCAATCGGTCCTCCAAAACTGTGTCATTGTGAGATGTGGGAATGGGATTGTGTTTGATAAAATGATTCCAACCCTGCATCTGAGGCTTCAATGCCAGCCTCTTGATAGTCAGGTGGCCGGTAGATGAGACAGTCCAAGTTGTGCCGGGTTCGCACAAGTCTGCCAGTAATTTCTTACGTTTGGCAACGTTCATGGTCTCAACGTCCTCAAAATATTCATCTCCTTCACTAGGTAAAGAAAATAATGAGTTAACATAACCCTCATCCAATTGGACACACTTACCTCGAATCATCAAAAATGGAGAGTCTTTGCTCAGGTGCGCGTAAAACTCTTGAACAATGGTGGTGTAAACCTCTCCCTTTAGCTGGCAGAAATCACTCCACTTGTGCATGTTGAAGATGGCCATGAACTCCAACAAGAATCCCATAACGGCGTCCAGTTGAAAATCGAAGTGTTTCTCATAAAGGAACGATCTTGAAGAGAAGTTCGGCTCAACAAAGTACTTTTAGTTAAAGTGCTATGGAGGAACCACACCATTGAGGAAGCGACTTGGGAACCCAAAGAGACCATGAAACAACAATATCCACATCTCTTCGGTTCAGGTAAAAATTTGAGGACAAATTTTTCTTAGGGGGGAGAGTTCTAACACCCCAAGATCCGGTCTAGTCGGAATTAGGTTCCGTGATCAGAAATTATGCATCGAAAAAGGTCTAAGTATAGTATCGATTAGTTAATTATCAACATTGGACTCTGATTGAGTTAAATTATTGCTATTGGGCCTTATTGAATAGTATAGAAAACATTATAGTGACTAAATTGCATAAAACTAGAAACTAGGAGTCAAACTATAAAGCATTGAAAATAGAGGGACCAATCTTGCGATTAGCCCCTCCTCAATTAACATTTTCATACGTGGGATGATTATGAGAGCTTCTTTCATTGGAAAGAAAGCTTCCTAAATTAAAACAAGTGAATAGCCATTGTAAAAGTCTTACCCGAAACTAAACTCAAGCAAGCACCTCTCTAATTCATCTTCTTCCTCCCACCATCAAGCAAGCACCACCATTGTAGGAAACCTCAAGCTTTGATTTTCTTCACTTTATTCTTATTGAATCGTTGACATCGTTCGAGTAAGCAATAATCCTTAAACAATTGTTGGATTCCATGGATAAATCAAGTTTAATCCCAAGCTAGGGTTTTGACCATCCATGGATATTTCATTGTTGTTGTTTATATTGAAATCGGATATTGATTTTGATATCGTAATATCGATCCTAATGGTCTCCTATTGATTTCCTAGCTCAAGACGTAGATAAAGTGCATCCATCGTCTCCATCTAAAGCTAGGAACAAGGGGATTGTTATCCGAGAGCCTTGAAAGCTTCAGAGTGTCAAGGTGAGTGTAGTAGAGTCTCAGGTTTAGGCGTGGAGCCTTCCCAAGTTCATTATTGCGAACTTTGATTATATGTCTAACATTAGTTACAAGGGTGATGCATTGTATAGAGAGTCGGACACGTTGGTAAGCCCGATAAGCATTGCACTGAAGATCAACATTGTCATTGATAGCAAGTATTACTTATGTTGTTATCTTCGCCTTTGGCAAGATTATTAATATTGATCATTGAACAAGAATTGATTCATTATTAAGTAAGAATGAGAACTATGAATATGGATTATGAGATTATGGTTATGACTTTTGAATTAACAAGTATATGAATCATTGAATATAGCTATTGATAATGAACCTTGGATGTGAATGGATGATGGATAAAATTTGCATGCCATGGGATTCATGAGCTCAGTGTACGGGTGGACTACGGTCCTAGGGCTACGACCTATATTTATTGACGAGGTAGGGGATGTGTATTGATATTGGTCATTTGGCGAGGCGGGGATATGGACCATACAAGATTTGGCGAGGCGTAGGAATTCGCTTATCCAGTACCATGATTCAATCCAAGGGATAGACAAGAAATATCTTATGTTCAACATTGAATACTAAAGCATGACATTAATGTTTAACAAGCATGAGATCATGATTATGCATCACTTGTTAAGTCTTTGCATTATATTTTACTACCTCACTAGGCAATGCATGCCTAACATGTTTTATCCCATGCATTTTCAGGTTGAAAGACCGTTAGTGTGGAGATCGGATTGGCCGGGCAAGACAAGTCACTACAAGCCTTTAAGTAACGTATTGTGATCCTATGAACTCCTAGGAAGGTGGCAAAGTAGTTGAACTAGTCATTTGAGCCCATTTTGTTATGTATGTGTTATACTTGTATCATGTTTAGGCTTATAGCTCAAAATGGTCCTTTTGTTAAAGTTCAAAATAGCTAAAATGCATGTTTTGGCACTAAAAGGTAAAAATCGAGTAAATGGATTCATATGGCTCTAAAATTTGTCATTCTAATAGAACTTATGATTATATTGTTGTGTGTGAAGTTTCACTGCATTTGGACACTATTTGATTGTCTAAAATGAATAAAAACCAGCAAGAATCTACCATTACAGGTCATGCCGTATTGAAACTGGTGATGGTGTTTCGATACGGGTAAGCATAATTGAACCCAGGAGTCAGGGCGTATCGAAACAGTTTAGGGTCGTTCTGAAGCATTTTGTTACTGGAATTCCTCGTTTCGATACGAGTTCATAGCGTATCGAAACAGGTCAAAGTCAAAGTCAAAGGGAGTCAACATGTACCGATACAAGTCTTCGCTATATTGATACGGTCAAAGAGGAAAAGTCAACAAGGTTGACTATCATCCACCCGTATTGAAACAACCTTGAGCATTTCGATACAGGGTTAGTTAAAGGTGGTTAAGAAGCTTAGTCTGAAGGTTGCAAAGTTTACAGTTTAGTCACTGAAGTTAGGATGTTTAAATTGAATGAGTAAATGATTACCGTTATGCATGAAATTTTGCAGGCTATTCAATGTTGTATTGAATTTTATTGTTGTGTAGACTAATGTATCGAAGGACTTTTAATTTGAACGATTAACAGAATAGTCCCTAAAACTTGTAATAACTTCAAATTGGTCCTAAATAGTTAAGTGTGACCTTCTTATGAATGAATTTGACTAATATGTATATTGGTAATGTTTTGTTTGCATGATATTGATTAATTGTTGTTAATGAGTTGAAATTTTATCGTACCAATCATTGTATCATTCATCGGTAACTCGCTCCGACCCAGTTCTCGACCAGGCCGAGAAGGGGCTGTTACAAAGATGCAATATATTTTGTTGTTCATCCTTTGGTACACACCGGTGAATCACTTGGTTGGCACACTGTTTGAACCATATCAGCTCATCCCAATAGTATTGCCTTACCTCTCGTAGAAATCTCTTTTTGGCATTGTATGCCAAGTCTGGTGGCAGAATATTGCTTACCAGGTAGTTGACTATGTTAGTGTACCATAGCATGGCATTAACTGCAAGCAAATACTTGTAAGGAAAATCATCTCTAATAGTAGTGTTCTTACCATCCTCAATGTAATGCTCCAATCAAGAGAGGTGGTCAGCTACTAAGTTTTCGATGTCTTTCTTGTCTCTGATCTCTAAGTCAAATTTTTGAAGTAGAAGCATCCATTCGATTATTTTGGGCTTGGCATCTTTCTCTGCTAAGAGATACTTCAATGCCGAGTGATATGTATACACCACAACCTTGTTCCCAACAAGATAAGATCCAAATTTATCAAAAGCAAATGCAACCGCAAGAAACTCTTTTTCGATTATAGAGTAATTCAGTTGCGCGTCATTCAAGGTTCTGCTAGCTTAGTAGATGGCATGGAAAACCTTGCCATGCCATTGTCCCAAAATTTCTCCAATGGCATAGTCTTTGACATCACACATGAGCTCGAAGGGCTTATTCCAATTTGATGCCACGACTATAGGGGCATTGATCAATCTCTCTTTAAGTTCCTGAAATGCTCTCAAACAAGAATCGTCAAAAGAAAAGGTGGCATTATTTCTCAAAAATGAGCATAAAGGTTTAACAATATTTGAAAATTCCTTTATAAACCGACGATAAGAACCGGCATGACCTAGAAAACTCCTTATACCTTTAACACTCATTAGAGATGAAAATTGCTTAATTATCTCCACTTTGGCTTGATCAACTTCTAGTCCTCTCTTGGTTGCCTTGTGACCGAGAACAATGCCCTCCTTCACCATTAAGTGGCATTTCTCCCAGTTCAAGACTATGTTTGTCTCAGTGCATCTCTTAAAGACTTGCTCCATGCTATGAATGCATTCCTCAAATGTGTTACCAAACATTGATAAATCATCCATAAATATTTCCATGTTGTGCTAAATCAAATTAGAAAAAATAGACATCATACAACGTTGAAACATTGTTGGTGCATTGCACAAACCGAATGACATCCTTCTAAAGGAAAATGTCTCATATGAACATGTGAATGTGGTCTTTTCTTGGTTGTCGGGGGCTATTGCAATCCGATTATAACCTGAATAGCCATCCAAAAAACAGTAAAAAGCTTTACATACCAGCTTGTCTAACATCTGGTCAATAAAAGGCAAGGGCAAGTGGTCCTTCCTTGTATCCTTGTTTAACCTTCTGTAATCCATGCACACTCTCCATCCGGTGATGGTCCTAGAGGGAATCAATTCGGCTTCACAGTTTTGCACCACAGTCATGCCACCTTTCTTTGGCACGCACTTCACCAGGCTAACCCAAGAGCTATCGGAAATGCGATAAATAATTCCGGCATCAAGCCATTTTATTATCTATTTCTTAACAACCTCTTTCATGCTCAGGTTTAGCCGTCTCTAACCTTCAATAGTCTTGCCATGATATTCCTCCAAAATAATCTTGTGTATGCAAATAGTTGGGCTACTACATTGGATGTATGCCAAGGTCAAACCCAACGGTTGCTTATAATCCCTTGATATTGCTAGTAATCTTCCCTCCTAATCATTGGTGAGATTAGTGGAAATAATCACTGGCAGAGTTGAGTGCTCACCTAGATAGGCATACTTCAAGTGTTCTGGCAATGGCTTAAGCTCCAACTCTAGTGGTTCCTCAATTGATGGTTTCAGTTTCTTTATCTCTCTGCCGGCCAACTAGAGTGGCTCAAAGTAACTCACATCTTCAGCCACTAAGGTTGATTCCTCTGATTCCTCAAACAGTTCAGCTATGTCGTCAAGCATGTTGTCATCGAATTCTAGATCCTAGCACAATTGTGTTATGTACAAAGTTTAAATGGCCTCCATCATCTCCAATGCTTGACATTCATCCGGTTCATCTGCACATTTCAAAGCTTGAAACACGTTAAAAGTAACGTGTTGGTCATTCATTCGCACAGTTAGTTCCCCTTTATGAACATCGATAAGAGCTTTACTTGTGGCAAGGAATGGCCTACCCAAAATAATTGGCACATTAATACCAGCTTCATAATCCAAAATGATAAAAAATCAGCTGGAAATATAAATTTTTCTACCTTTACCAACACATCCTCAATCTTACCCTTGGGATGTGCATAAGATCGATCAACAACCTAAAGTGTCACTGTGGTAGGTCTTGCTTCTATGCCAAGCTTCTTGAAAACAGATAGTGGCATCAAATTGGTGATGGATCCTAAATCACATAATGCCTTACCCATGAATTTGTTGCCAATTGTACAAGGGATAGTAAAACTCTCTGGATCCTTCAGTAAGAGCAACAATTTCAAACTCCCCCAACTTCCTCTTTTTGGACAAGATGTCCTTCATGAACTTTACATAGTTGGGCATTTGCTCAAGGGCCTCTACCAATGCAATGTTAATTTGCAATTGCTTAAGCACTTCCAAGAAGCGCTTAAATTGCTAGTCTTGCTTGTGTTTTTGAAGTCTTGATAGAAATGGTAATGATGGATACACATATGTTGGCACTGTCAGCTTTGTCGAGGTAGTGTTGGCATCCCCTTTGGCATCAATATGATTTTTGGCCTCAGTCTGCTTGTCATCATTGCTAACATCATCGTTGGCACTGGAACTGGCATGAGCGTTGGCATCATTGTTCATTTGCAATTTTTTTAGTGCATTTCCTTTGTACCGAGCATCTTCAGTGTCACTTGGAAAAGCTCCTAGTGGACGATTGTTGAGTGCATTTGAAATTTGTCCCATTAGGATCTCGAAATTCCGTATTGAGGCTGCCAGACTATGAACTGTGATATCATTCTACGCTGTGTACTATGTAAGATTGCCTCATTGATTGAGTCTTTTCCCTTGCTGGAAATTATTTTGAGCTCTCTACGGCATGGTATTTTGATAGAAAGCTGGCACGGCATTTTGGTTTTGCCTCTGGGCATTATGGCATTGTGCATTATACTGGGTACCTCCTTGATTTCCCCAAGCTTAGTTAGGGTGCTGCCTCCAACTTGCATTATAAGTGTTGGAGTTAGGATTATAATAACGTTCAGTGAATGACAAGGCTCTTCACATCATTTTTTGTGCACTTGGACCCGACATGTACGCAAAGATGTCATCATGCACAAGTGCAAAGAAAGTGTGGGACAAGTTAGAGACCACCTACGAGGGCACCAACGATGTAAAGAAGACCAAGATTGGGATCCTTAATTTGAGTTACGAGAACTTCAAGATGGATATGATGAGTTTCTTCTTCTTCTCGAAGCCTTTCTTCTTGAGTTGCAAGAGGTTTACGATGAGTAAGTGGAAAAATATAAGGAATCGGTTTTGAAAAACAAGAAAATAATTTCCGATTTGAAAAACCAAAACGATTCCCTTTCTACAACAAACTCAGAACTTGAAAAGAAGATTTTGGTTTTACAAGATGACTTAAAATATTCTCAAGATGAAAATGTTGATTTAAACAATCTTCTTTCTAAAGTTCATGTTGATCACCACAAAGTGGTGAATGAGCTTAAGGCTTCTCTTAATGTAGTTGGGAAAAAAGATTTTGAAAAAAGTAAGTTTTTAAAAACCCAACTATGTAAAGAGGAACTTCAATGGCTACAAACAAAGAAGCTCTCAAAGGCATCCTAAAGGTAAAATAGTTAGAAGTGTATGAGTTCCTAAGGAACTAGTAGCCTCTAATAATATTCATGCTATTGCTTCTTGGATTCCTAAGGGAACCAAGTATTTGGGAGCTAACTCACATGGACCCAAAATGATTTGGGTACCAAAAATCAAGAACTAATCTTTTTTGTAGGGGGCATTATGTCACAACCCCCTTTTTTGAGAAGGCTTCGAATTTTTGGAAAACACTTTTAGAAATCAACGGAGTCGCCACAAATCTTTTTTTGAAAAAAAGTGTGATTGGATCACTTTTAAAAATAGGGTTATTTTAATAAAACATTTTTTGGTTTTAATAAAATAACGGTTTTGGTCTGCGAAAATAAGAAAACAGGTTCAGGGGTCGGTTACGCGTGGGGAAGGGTTAACACCCCCACGATGCCCAAAATTTGTACCTAATTGGTTTTAAAATCGTTTTCAAAACTAGAATTTGCAAGTTCAAAAAAGTTTGACTTTATTAGTACGTTTAATGAATATTAGTCTATTTTAACGGCCTTATCGCCCGAGAGATAAACTTTAATCACCGCCAACATTTCTGGCGCTAATCCGCCATTCCCGTTTGATAAGACAACGCATTGATTATGTTTTCACTTTTCAAACAACAAAGAAATTTAGGTGTGTTGAGCATTTATTTAATTCTAAGTTAGATTATTTATAAGCCCTAAAAATGTCTAAGTCTTTTATTCCCAGGTTAAGGTTTAAGTATGCTTAAGTGTATTTTATTTTTGTGAAGAACATTTTTCAACAAACAAGTCTCTATCTAAGCTTTAGACCCTAATCCTAAGTTTTCACATATTTCTAAAAAAACAAGCAAACAAACTTTTATTCTCTTTGAGTTTTTTACCCTTTTTATTATTCCTTAAAAAAACCTTTACTTATTTATACTTCTTTAATTTTTTTTTAAAAAAGCAAAGACCCCTTTTTGCATTTTTATGGTTTTTACCCTTTATATTTTTTTCCTTTTAAAAAAACTCTTTTTCATTTCTTTTTCATTTTTCTAAAGTTTTTTTCTTTTAAAACGACCCCTTTTAAAAATAAACTTTATTTTTCCCTTAATAACTTCTTTTTAAGTTTTTTTTTCTTTTCAGAAATTTATTTTTATCCTAGACCCTAAACTTTTATTTAAAACCTTTTTATTTTATTTTTCTTGAAAACTTATTTCTTTCTCCTTTTTTCTAAAAAACATCTTTATTATTTTTTCTTTTAAAATCATTTTGTCCATTTATTATTTAAAACTAAATTTCATAAAAAAAAATATATATTTTTTTTAAAATTAGGCCCCTTTATTATTTCACACCTCATATTATTATTTTTCCTAATTAAATCTCTAATTTCAAGTTTTTCAATTTAACCATATTTATTTAATATATTCATGCATTTTAAATTAATTTCTACATTCCTAAGGATCAAAATAATCCTAGCAACATTTTTTAAGCATGCAAAACTTTTAAAGATCAAACTAGAATTAAAACGGGAATTTAAAACGAAAAAAGTTACCGGAATCGTGAACCATTTTACGACTTTGAAAAAACAACCTAAAATTCACAAACAACACAAACACAAAAACCAAATATTCATCCAAGAACAAATATAAAAATCAACATAAAAATAAACAAAGGAAAGATAGAAATTTACCGAGAAAACGACGAACGAAGAACTCGAATACGGTCTTCTCGAAATGCTCCAAACCACCTCTGGAAAATTGCTCCAAACTCGAACTTCTACTCCAAAAATTTCCAGCAAGCTCTTGAAAAATTTAGAGAATTTTTCAGATTTTTCTAAAACCTTTTTCAAGTGTTTTTTCTTTCAATTGTGTGTGATGAGCAAGTATGAGGGGGTATTTATACTTAAAATTGAGCTTCAAATTCAAGCCAAATCAGGATTTAATCCCCAAATTGAAGCCTAAATCTGACCAGTGGCTTGATTCTCGGCAAAAGCCCTCTATCCTCATTTGATTTGGTTGAATATTCGAGCTGAATTTTCCCCTTGATTCAAGCCTAGGGTTTGACTACTCATCTCGGTTTTTTGCAGATTCAGGCGAGCACAGGGGGCGGCAGCGAGCGGGGTTGGTGGCCTTGGGTCGACGGCGGCGAGGCGAACCAGCCGGTACCAATGGCGTCGACGGCCATGGCCTGTAGGCGTCGGCCGATCACCATGAAGGTTGGGCAAGGGTTTTGTTTGGAGAACAAGCCCGCCCGTGCATCCCATGCGCTGGTTCCCCCTTTTATTTTATTTTTTTATTTTTTTGTTTTCTTTCTTCTTTTTCCTTTTTTTGCTAATTTTTGGCTTCATTTTTTCTTTTTTTATCACATTTTTTTCATTATTATTACCTCACTTTATTTCCTTTTTTTCATAATTATTATACACCATTATTATTTTTTTCTTTTTCCTTTCCTTTAAAAGTGGGCTCCAAAATAAACAATGAGCCTTATTCATTTTTCTCTTTAAAAGTGGGTTTTAAAATGAGCCTTTTTCCTTTTTTTTGAAAATGGGTCTTTGTTTATTTTAAATGTGGGCCTTTTAAAAGGATTTTCTATTATTTTTTATACTTTATATTTTCTTTTTATTATTGAAAATTTAGGTGAAAATTTAGTGACAACAGCTGCCCCTCTTTACTTATCTCTGTGAAACAAAGATAAAGAAAAGACCAAAAAGACACAAATTTTCACTGATTCACTGGTTGGCTCCATTTTCCAAATGCCCGAATGGATAGGTGTGTTCTATTCTCCTAATGCCCGAATAGCTGAGCTGGGTTCCATTCTCCAAATGCCCGAACGGATAGGCGTGCTCTATTCTCCTGATGCTCAAAAAGCTGAGCTAGGTTCCATTCTCCAAATGCCCGAACGTATAGGCTGGTTCTATTCTCCTTATTCTCGAATAGTTGAGATGTGTTCTATGCTCACAAAATGCCTAAGCGACTGAGTTGAGTTTTTTTCCTCCCACATGCTCAATTAGGCCAAGTCTTCTGAAAACTTTCACCCTTCTTACGCTTGGATGAATAAGCAAACTCCATTCCCCTTTTGCCTGAACGGATAGGCGAATCTTCTTAAACATTTCATCCTCCTTATGCTTGGATGAATAAGCAAATTCCATTCCCCTCTTGCATGAACGGATAGGCGAATCTTCTTAAACACTTCATCCTCCTTATGCTTGGATGAATAAGAAAACTCTCATTTGAACATGTCTTCCATGTACCTAAAAAAACAGAATGCAACATGCAATATATTTATTATGTGCATGCCCCTAGGGATGTCTATAATATGTATGCACGGCAATTTCCTTTCAGAACTCCTTTTGCTTAGACCGTTTTTAAAATTTTAATGAAATTTTGGTTATCGAGGCCAACCCGATTAACATGAACTCTCTCCTAAACTTGCGTAGGCAAAACGATTTGCTTCACTTCTTCTTTCAACCCTTCTTGGTTTTTTGGCTTTGAATTCACCATTCTCTGAGATAAGGCCATTTCCTTTACTTTGGAATTCACTCGTGAGTTATGCACAACTCTGGCTTCTTCTTCATTTTCTGATCGTTTGCTGATTGGTTCAATCTTTACATCACATTCTCACTTCATTGGAAACATTTAATCCTTATCTATCTTCCTAATCACATTTTCGTATTCGGGGATGAACTCCCTAAGTTAGGTTTCGTCCTCGTAAGGCTGCTCTTATCGCCATGTAAGGAAGGTTGGTGGTTAAGAAATGTTGTTTAAGCACCCAGACATCATATGGCTTTTCTTCCTTAAAAAGTTTCGCAACAAGGCTTTACTTTTTTCATTAAGCATTTTAACACCATATGCCCCAAATAATAATTATGGAACACTTCATAGACCCTGAACTCTTCAAAACATTCTCAAAGTAATGCTAAAAAATCTTTTCAATATATAAATTATTGTCAAATCCATTGATCCTTATTTCAAAGCAAGATGCTAGCAAAGATAGGGAAGGAAACAAAAAGAGAGATAAATTCATGAAACACATTTATTAACATTGTGGCAAACACAAAAAGGTTTATAAAAAGGAAGGGAAACAAGTATTCAAATATCAATAGTCCAAACTCCTCCTTTCAAACACCAGAAGTAAACTTGAATGTCGTCGGTGTCGAGGAAACCTTGTGTACTGTGTATAATCTGTGGAGCCTCAAAATCTGTCAAATTATCTGAGCAGCCCTTTACGGGTTTTCAACTCAGACCCTCATTTGGTTTCAAAACACCCTTTGCGGGTTTTCATTTTGAACCCTCCTTTTTTCACTTTTTTTTTCTTTTTTTCTTTTCTTTTTTTCCTTTTTTTCTTTTTTTCTTTTCCTCGGGCATAATACTTCTTGACAGTATCAGAGTTTACCGGGTTTTGAAACTCATTTCCATCCATCTCAACTAAAATCAATGCTCCTCCAAAAAGAACCTTTGTCACAATGTACGGTCCTTCCAAATTAGGCGCCCATTTTCCTCGGGGATCACATTGAATTGGCAACCTCTTCTTTAATACAAAATCGCCTTCTTAGAATTCTCTAGGGCAAACATTCTTTTCATAAGCCCTAATCATTCTTCTTTGGTACATCTGACCATGACATACAACTTTCAACCTCTTTTCCTCCATTAAGTTCAACTGGTCATACCTTGTATGTACCCATTCTGCTTCATCTAACTTGGCTTCCATTAAGACATGCAATGATGGTATTTCCACTTCAATGGGTAGCACAGCTTCAACTTCATATACTAATGAGAACGGAGTTGCCTCAGTAGATGTTTGTATCGTTGTTCGATATGCATACAGAGCAAATGGTAACTTTTCATGCCAATCTTTATGCGTATCAGTCATCTTTGCGACTATCTTCTTAATATTCTTTTTGGCTGCTTCTACTGCTCCATTCATCTTTGGGCGGTATACCATTGAGTTATGATGCTTAATGTTGAACTGCTCACAGACCCCAACAATCATTTTGTTGTTCAAATTAGAGGCATTGTCAGTAATTATGCTTTCTGGTAGACCGTATCGACAAAAATTTCCTTCTTTAGGAAATTGCAAATAGTAGACCGAGTTATATTTGCATATGAGGCCACTTCCACCCACTTTGTGAAATAATCAATGGATACCAAGATAAAGCGATGACCATTTGACGTTTTCGGATGAATCTGCCCAATGACATCTATGCCCCACATAGAGAATGGCCATGGAGACGACATGACATGAAGAGACTAAGGAGGCGCATGAACCTTATCAGCATAAACCTGGCACTTGTGGCATTTACGGGAATAATTAATGCAATCCCCTTCCATTGTTGACCAATAATATTCGAAACGCGTAATTCTTCTTGCCATTGTCAAACCACTAGGGTGGGTTCCACAAATTCCCTCATTGACTTCTTCCAAAATTAACTGCGCTTCTTTTGCATCCACGCATCTTAGTAATACCTGGTCTCGACTTCGTTTGTAGAGGATCTCCCCATCAAGGATGTATCCTGATGCCATTTTCCTGATCATTTTCTTTTCATTTTCTGAAGCCTGTGCTGGGTATTGTTGCAGCTTTAAGTACTGTAAGATGTAATGGTACCACGATAAACCATCTTCTTCTTCTTTGACATTATAACAATATGATGGGGACTCCATCATTTGTAACTTAATGGGTATCATCTTCGAACCTTCACTTGTCTTAAACGTGACAGCCAAAGTAGCTAACGCGTCAGCCATCTGGTTATCTTCTCTTGGGAGATGCTTAAAAGTAACCACCTCGAATTCTTTAGCTAACTCAAGGACCAAATTGTGATACTCTATCAATTTTGCATCTTTTGTTTCCCATTCGCCACGTGTTTGGTAGATGATCAAAGTTGAATCCCCATAGACTCTCATCTTTTTGATTTTTCTGTCGACGGCTTCCCTTAGGCCCAATATGCATGCCTCGCATTTTGCCATATTATTGGTGTAGAAGAATTTTAAACGAAAGGTAAAAGGATAATGATCTCCTTCTGGCGAAACCAAAATTGCCCCAATACCTCGTCCTAAAGCATTTACAGCACCATCGAAATGCATGACCTAGGATTCTACTGGTGATTCTTCATCTTCCATGATACACATCAAGTCTTCATCGGGGAAACTGAAATCTAAGGCCTCGTAATCGTCTTGTGCATGACTTGTAAGAAAATCTGCTATGGCACTTTCTTTCACTGCTTTTTGGTTCACATACTGGATGTCGTATTCTGAGAGCAACATTTGCCACCACGCTATTCTTCCTGATAAGGCTGAAGCTTCCATCATAAACTTCAATGGATCTAACCGTGAGATCAACCATGTAGTATGATACAACAAATACTGCCTAAGCCTTTTAGTGGCCCATACCAAAGCGCATCATACATTTTCAATTGGAGTATATCTTGTTTCACAGTCAATAAATATATCGCCCTTTTCTTCCTTCCAGTTTCGTCGTGCTGCCCTAATACACAGCCCATTGAATTTTCAAACACTGTTAAATAGAGTATTAATGGCTTCCCTAAAACGGGTGGCATTAACACTGGAGGATTAGTTAGATGCTCCTTTATCTTTTCTAAACCTTCTTGACATTCTTCATTCCAAGTCCCCGGGTTGTTCTTTCTAAGCAACCTGAATATTGGGTCACACTTATACGTAAGTTGGGAGATGAAACGAGCTATGTAATTCAACCTTCCCAAGAACCCTTGAACTTGCTTCTGTGTTTATGGAGGTGGAAGCTCTTGTATGGCCTTTATCTTGTCGAGGTCGATTTCAATTCCTCTTCTGCTTACTACAAAGCCTAACAACTGCCCAGAAGTAACCCCAAATGTGCACTTGGCAGGATTAAGCTTTAACTGAAACTTTCTCAATCTTTGAAAAAAGCTTACTCAAATTTGCTAGATGCTCCTCTTCAGTTCTGGACTTAGCGATCATATCATCCATATAAACTTCTATTTCCTTGTGCATCATGTCATGAAAAAGAGTGACCATAACTCTCTGATATGTTGCCCCTGCGTTCTTCAATCCAAAGGGTATTACCTTTTAGAAGAAGGTTCTCCAAAGTATTACAAAAGTAGTCTTCTTCATATCTTCTGGGCACATCTTTATTTGATTGTAACCCAAAAATCCGTCCATGAATGAGAAAAGAGAATGGCAAGTCGTATTGTCGACCAAGGTGTCAATATGTGGAAGTGTAAAAATTGTCTATGGGGCTTGCTTTATTAAGATCCCTGTAGTCGACGCACATTCTTACTTTTCCATATTTCTTAGGCACTAGGATGATGTTCGCCACCCATTCTGGGTATTTAGCTACTTCGAGGAATCCTGCATTGTACTGCTTCTTGACCTCATCCCTGATTTTCAAAGGTGTATCAGCCTTCATTCTTCTAAGCTTTTGTTTCACTAGCTCTCATCCTTCTCTTATAGGAAGCTTGTGCATGGCAATATCCGTGTCGAGACCAGGCATATTATGGTATGACCAGGCGAAAATGTCCTTGTATTCTTGCATAAGCTCAATCAAATGTTGTCGTGTCTCAACTGAGATGGTGGTACCGATATTTACTTCACGCTTCTCTTCTTCAGTTCCAAGATTCAAAACCTCCAACTCTTCTTTGTGGGGTAAAATTTTCTTTTCCTCTCCTTCTACCATTTTAAGCAAACCATCTCTCAAGTCATGCCCTTCTCCATCACTAGTACTCTCAACTTCTTCTAATCATAGCGGTAACTCAAAATTAACCCCAGAATCTGATTTAGAGTCATTTGGACCATTGATATATAAAAACCTGCAAATAGAAGGAGACAATATATATATATATATATATACCAAAAAAGAAAGAATAAATGAAATGATATGATATGTTATATTTTAAAGGTTTGTTTTTGCTTTTGAGTTTTTATGATCTTTTGGTTTTGGTGATGTGAAAGAAAGTTTGCCACAAGATATAATTGGGGAAAATGCATCTTTTATTGAAACTGAATCAAGGTTTTGACAATAGACCCTTTTACATAAGATCTCTAATTACCCCAGGGTCTAAGGGTAAAAGAGTTGGTTTTGAGAATTACTCTGAGGCAGTCATAAAAACTTCAGGGACTATTTCTGTGGTCCAGTTCTTCAATTCAGTGCAGGGGCAAATCTTGGACAGATATTTGTTTTCTTCTTCCTCCCCGTTTGTGATGACGTTGATGCTCAAATCCTCGAAAACCTTGCATAGGTCATTCTTTCCTTTCTTCTCCTCTTCAAATCAGGTGTTAGGGTCTAAGAGCCCTCCAGCCTTGAAAGTGACACTTAGGGGTGGGAATGTCATAGGCTCCCACTCAACTTCTTCTTTTTTTCTACTTCATTTTCATGCTTCCTTGTTGCTTCTTAACTTTCTTTTGCCACTTATCGGGCCTAAAGCCCAAACCGAATCTATCCCTCTTCAATGGGGTCACCAGAGGATAAAGCCTTCCTCGCCTTTCTTCTTTAACTTCTTTTCCTTTCTTCCCAAAGGAGATTTCCTCCGTAGCGCATACATTTGATTCATGTTCTACATCTCCCTTCTCGAAGAACACAAGTTCCTTAACTAACCATCTTGGCTCGAACCACTCATTTAAACTCCAGGCAACACTGGATTTCATGTCCTTCGGCTTCATGGTATTTGCAGTATGGTTTTTCATCATCCCTCATTTTTGGGTTCACTTCCTTCAATATCACGGCCGCTACTAATTGATCCCATACCCAAATCATAGGTGTCTTAATTTCTTCGACATACTCCTTGATCATCCTCTTCTCTTCCTCGAGCACGACATTTACCTCAGTCTTTTGGTGGTTTGGCAATGGGTTTACTTTTTCCTCGGAAGTTTCAAATGCCAACATGCCTGATTTTCTTAGATCGTCTACCACCCTTTTGAATGCGGTGTAGTTTTCAATGGTATGCCCCCTTACTCCTATATGATATTCACATTGGGCCTTCTCGTCATACCAAGGTGGATAGGTAGGTGAGAATGGAGGAACATGTCTTGGTAACACCATTTGCGATTTGACCAACTCGACAAACAACTCTGCATAGGTCATTGGGATGGGAGGAAAGTAAGGCCATGAATTCCCTTAATATCTTCACTCTCCTTTTGGGGCATTTATGACTGTCGGAGCTGAGGTGTTGGGCTAACTGAAGGTGTTGGGCTTGTTGAACAACGCACATGTTGAGTAATTGGGATTGTAGACATTCGTTGCATTGACTTCATTGTTGTCCTTCTTCTTATATGTCTTCTTTTTTCTCCACTGTCCAATCTTCCGCTCTTCATGGCTGTCTGGATTAGCTCGCCATTCATTAGCATATATGCAAAGTTCTTCGTAGCATGGTTAAGCATGCAATCACAAAATGGACCTTTCAGTGTTTCTACAAACATTGGGGTGATCTTCTTTTCTAGCAATGGTGGATGCACTTGCGCTGCTATGTCCCTCCACCATTGAGCGTATTGGCGGAAGCTCTCGTGGTGCTTTTGCTCCATCCCTTGTAAGACCAAACGGTTTGGAACCATGTCTGAAACATGTTTGTATTGTTCACTGAAGGCTCTGGACAGGTTTCTCTATGATTTAATGTTTACTCGACTTAACATTGAATACAAACGTGCAACAGATCCTACTAGGTTGTCTTGAAAGCAGTGAATGAGCAACTTCTCGTTGTCAAGGTACATTGACATTTTTCTACAATACATAGTAAGATGTGCTGAAGGGCATTTGGTCCCATTATATTTCTCAAAATCTGGGATCTTGAATTTTGGTGGCGCAACTAAATCAGTTACCAAGCTCAGGTCCTTGGCATCCATTCCACCATAAGCATCTCCATCTTGGAAGGATTTGATCATTCCTTCTAGCTTTTCGTACTTTTCCTCCAACTTCTTCTCATTTCGAGCTTTATCAGCAACTTCATCGAGGTCAGGTACCTCATAGTTATTGGCCTCCACATTTGGAACATGAGTGGAAGATTCAGCTACATGGATGAGTGTTTTGGCTTTGGCAGTTGCCTCCCTCCTAAAGGTCATTTCGGGGAATCATGGAATGGCAGTGGTATTCCCTCCTTCTTCAACCACATATGGGTCCTTGAATCCAAGCATAGAAGCTATTGAACTGGTCGTCTTTTGGTGAATGACCTCAACTTGTTGCTTCATATCAACCTCCATTTTCTCTAGCTTTTCTTGAATGTTCTTTTGATTTGTCTCCAAAGTTGCCAACCTTTCCTCAGAGTTCATGGCTCGGGTTTGGGTTCATGTACCGTATTTATGTGTTGTCTTAGCAATTTTGGTTATTCTGTTGTTTTTATTATTAAGTTAGTTTATGAAATGAATGAATGTATGCACAAATGAATTCACAAAAAGGACAAACAACAAAGCAAACAAGATAATGCAAATGCATGAATGCAGTCGAAGAGCCATCAATTCTATTGAAAATCTGTTCATGAAAGGAAACTATTTATTGAATACGAAAGTTGTTATTACATCTCTTTTTTGAATTACAAATATTTTTCTTCCTGAACACCTAACTCTTTGATTTCTTCAATTAGCCACATAAGTCTTGGCCCAACTTCTCCAACGGGCTTGATGTACTGACGTAGGGCTGCAGCTTCAGTGACCAATATTGTCACGTGCTTGGTCCTCCTCAATCTTTAAGAGCTTTTCGTCCATAATTGAACAACTTTCCAGAATCAACCCCTTCTAATATGAAATGATGTGTATGCAAAATAAACAAGATAATAAACAGAGATTAATAAAGCAAGGAAAAACAAATGAAACAATCAAAAATAATTTAAATGCACGATAATTTTGGGCCAGCATTCCAACATTTTAGGACATGTCTCCACGGATTATTCCTGCAACTCAACAACCAAGGCTTTCCGCGTGGCTCTATTAGGGGTAGGCTTTATATTCTCAAACTTGGTTTGGTTCTAAAAAGGTACCTGAGATGTCCTTGTTGTCCTCTACTAAGAGTAGCAAGGCCCTCGATTCTCACCCATTATAGGCTACAAACGAATCGAGTTCAACTCAGGAGGACTTACCACCAAAGCCTTCTCGAAGAATCAATATCCTTACGAAGGCAAAGGGATTGAGTCCCGAAGGTACTTGCTATGGTCATACGAAGAATCAGCATTCTTACATGAGCAAAGCGATTTCCCACCCCCACACACTTAAAACGAATGGGATAAAGCTCGAAAATAGAGCTTGGAATTAAGTCTTAAATGAGTAAAATAGAGTTATATTCATTTTAACAGATAAATAAATAGAACACATCATGAACTTGCAAATTCCATATTTTAAATTTTTTTTTTTGAAAACCATTTGAAACCAATTTGTGGTCAGACCCTCTTTGTTTTTATTTTAAAGAACAAAACACTTCCCCAGCGGGGTCGCCAAGCTGTCGCAACCGCCTTTTTTAAGGAGGATCCGACTCTTTGGAAAACACTTTTAGAAATCAACGGAGTCACCACCAATCTTTTTTTTAAAAAGTGTGATTGTATCACTTTTAATAATAGGGTTATTTTAATAAAACGTTTTTTTGTTTTAATAAACAACGGTTTTGGTCTGCGAAAATCAGAAAATAGGTTCGGGGGTCGGTTACGCGTGAGAAAGGGTTAGCACCCCGACGACGCCCAAAATTGGTACCTAATTGGTTTTAAAATCGTTTTCAAAACTAGAATTTGCAAGTTCAAATAGGTTCGACTTTATTTGTCCGTTTAATGAATATTAGTCTATTTTAACGGCCTTATCCCCCGGGAGATGAACTTTAATCACCGCCAACATTTCTGGCGCTAACCCGTCATTCCTGTTTGATAAGACACCGCATTGATTAGGCTTTCACTTTTCAAACAACAAAGAAATTTAAGTGTGTTGAGCATTTTATTTAATTCTAAGTTCGATTATTTAAAAACCCTAAAAAGGTCTAAGTCTTTTATTCCTCAGTTAAGGTTTAAGTATGCTTAAGTGTATTTTATTTTTGTGAAGAATATTTTTCAATAAACAAGTCTCTATCTAAGCTTTAGTCCCTAATCCTAAGTTTTCACCTATTTCTAAAAAACAAGCAAGATAACTTGTATTCTCTTTGAGTTTTTACTCTTTTTATTATTCCTTCAAAAAAAAACCTTTACTTCTTTAATTTTTTTTTAAAAAAAGCAAAGGCCCCTTTTTACATTTTTATGTTTTTTACCCTTTATATTTTTTCCTTTTCAAAAAGAATTTCTCTCTTTAAAAAAACTCATTTTTATTTCTTTTTCATTTTTCTAAAGTTTTTTTTTTCTTTTAAAACGACCCATTTTAAAAACAAACTTTATTTTTCCCTAAAGAACTTTTTTTAAGTTTTTTTTTTCTTTTCAAAAATTTATTTTTTCCTAGACCCTAAACTTTTATTTAAAATCTTTTTATTTTCTTTTTCTTGAAAATTTATTTCTTTTTCCCTTTTTCTAGAAACCCATCTTTATTATTTTTTTCTTTTAAAATTATTTTGCCCATTTATTATTTAAAATTAAATTTCATAAAACCTTTTTATATTTTTTAAAATCATGCCCCTTTATTATTTCACACCTCATATTATTATTTTTCCTAATTAAATCCCTAATTTCAAGTTTTTCAATTTAACCACATTTATTTAATTTAGTCATGCAATTTAAATCTAAACATCTATTAAATTAATTTCTACATTTCTAAAGATCAAAATAATCCTAACAACATTTTTTAAGCATGCAAAACTTTTAAAGATCAAAAAAAATTAAAACGGGATTTTAAAACGAAAAAAGTTACCGGAATCGTGAACGATTTTCTGACTTTGAAAAAGCAACCCAAACTTCACAAACAATACAAACACAAACACCAAAAATTCATCCAAGAACAAATATAAAAATCAATATAAAAATAAACATAGAAAAAATAGAAATTTTACCGAGAAAACGAAGAACTCGAATCTGGGCTTCTCGAAATGCTCCAAACCACCTTCAGAAATTTGCTCCAAACACGAACTTCTACTCCAAAAATTTTCAGCAAGCTCTTGAAAAATTCAGAAAATTTTTCAAAATTCTCTAAAACCTTTTTCAAGTGTTTTTTCTTCCAATTGTGTGTGATGAACAAGTATAAGGGGGGTATTTATACTTAAAAGTGAGGTTCAAATTCAAGCCAAATCGGAATTTATTCCCCGAATTGAAGCCTAAATCCGACCAATGGCTTGATTCTCGGAAAAAGCCCTCTATTCTCTCATCCGATTTGGTTGAATATTCGAGCTGAATTTTCCCCTTGATTCGAGCCTAGGGTTCGATTACTCATCTTGGTTTTTTGCAGATTCCGGCGAGCACAGGCAGCGGTGGCGAGCGGGGTTGGTGGCCTTGGTTCGGCGAACCGGCTGGTACCAATGGCGTCGGCGGCCGTGGCCTGTATGCACCTGCCAGCCACCATGAAATTGTGGTAAGGGTTTGGTTTGGGGAACCAGCTCGCGCGCGTGGCGAGCGCTGGTTCCCCTTTTTATTTTTATTTTTTTTCTTTTTTCTTTTTTCCTTTTTGTTGATTTTTGGCTTCTTTTTTGCTTTTTTATCACATTTTTTATTATTATTACCTCACTTTATTTCATTTTTTTCATAATTATTATACACCATTATTATTTTTTCTTTTTCCTTTCCTTTAAAAGTGGGCTCCAAAGTAAACAACGGGCCTTATTCTTTTTTTCTTTAAAAGTGGGTTTTAAAATGGACTTTTTTCTTCTCTTTGTTTTTTGAAGATGGGTCTTTGTTTATTTTAAATGTGGGCCTTTTAAAAGGATTTTCTATTGTTTTTTATATTTTCTATTTTCTTTTTATTATTAAAAATTAAAGTGAAAATTTAGTGACAACACATTACTAAAAGGCCAAAGCTTCAAGTCAAAACACTTGGTACATTTACAGTGGATGATCAAGACATATGACCGGCGACAAGAGTAGATTTATGGAGCTAAAGCCAATGAGTGGAGGAGTGGTGATAGTTGGTGACAACTCCAAAAGCCACATTGAGGGTATTGGTTCCATTGGTAATCTCTCTTCTATTCTCATTAAAGATGTGTTATATGTCAATGGTTTTAAACATAATTTGTTCAGCATTAGTCAATTGTGTGATAAGGGTTTTAATGTCCTTTTTGATATTGATGGTTGCAAAATTGTAGACATTAAAACAAATAAAATAATGCTCATTGGTCATCGCACATGTAACATATACATGGTGCATTTAGATGACATTCATACATCTCATGCATGTTTGGTTGCTCAAAATGAAAATGATGCATGGTTATGACATATGAAAATATGGCATGCTAGCGTAAGTGTTTTAGAGAAATTGGTTTCCCCAAACCTAGTTAGAGGTGTACCTAAGCTAAAATTTTCTTTAGATAAAATTTGTGACGCTTGTGCAAAAGGTAAACAAAAACGAACTTCCTTTAAATCCATTAGTGATGTTTCTACTAGTATGGTTTTACAATTGATCCATATAGATCTCTTTGGGTCTATTAGGATAACTAGCTTGGGTGGAAAATCATATGCCTACGTTTTAGTTGATGATTTCTCTACATACACTTGGGTTCTCTTTTTAAGTATGAAAGATGAGGATTTAGAAAAATTCATCACATTTTCAAAAATTACTCAAAATGATTGTTGTCAAAACATTTCTCATATTAGAAGTGACCATGGAACGGAATTTCAAAACCTAGGTTTTGAGGATTTTTGTAACACAAATGGTATTAGCCACAATTTTTCTGCACCCCGCACTCCTCAACAAAATAGCGTAGTTGAAAGGAAAAATCGTACTTTAGAAGAAATGGCTTGAAACATGCTTTGTGAAAACAATTTACATAAGTATTTTTGGGCGGAAGCCACAAACACCGCTTGTTATATTATAAATCGAATAATGATTAGGCCAATTCTAAATAAAACTCCTTATGAGATTTTAAAATCAAAGAATCCTAACATTAGCTATTTTCATCCTTTTGGATGAAAGTGTTTTGTTTTAAACAATGGAAAAGATCATTTAGGTAAATTTAATGCAAATAGTTATGAAGCTATTTTCTTAGGTTATTCTTTAAACTCTAAAGCCTACCGAGTGTTTAACAAAAGAACCTTAGTTGTAGAAGAGTCTATACATGTGGTTTTCGATGATAATCTCCTTCCGAGGAAGGATTTTTGTGATGATGATGATGTAGGGATCATTGAAGCCAATGATGGTGGACAATCATCAAAGGTTGATGAGGTTCCAACCAAAGAACAAGAAGCACAAGATCCTCCCATAGAAACCTTAAAGGACATGAATCTTGGTTAAAAGGAAGTGAGCTACCCAAGGGAACTCAACTATGTCAAAGATGATGAAATCATGGGTGATCCATTAGAGGGGGTAACCACTAGATCCTCTCTTAAATTGCTTAATAATGTTGCATTCATTTCATGTATTGAGCCTAAAAATGTCAAAGAAGCATTCAAAGACGATTTTTGGACATTGTCCATGCAAGAAAAGCTTAATCAATTTGAAAGGAGTAAAGTATGGACATTAGTTGATAGGCCTAGTAATAAGTCTACTAGAGGAACTAAATGGGTTCTTAGAAACAAACTAGATGAGAGTGTTAACATAGTGAGGAAGAAGGCTAGACTTGTTGCTCAAGGTTATACTCAAGAAGAGGGAATCGGTTTTGGTGAAACCTTTGCACCCGTAACTAGAATGGAAGCAATTTGGATGTTTCTTGCATTTGCATGTTATCATGAATTCATATTTTTTCAGATGGGTGTTAAAGTGAATTTTAAATGGTTTTATTAATGAAGAATTGTATGTTGAACAACCACCCAGTTTTGAAGATTTTACTTATCCAAATCATGTTTTTAAACTAACTAAAGCTTTATATAGTTTGAAACAAGCTCCTAGAGCTTGGTATGAAAGGCTTTCAAACTTTTGGTTGAAAAAGGTTTTGAAAAAGGCAAGGTGGACACTGCACTTTTCATTAAAAGAAATGGCAATGACATATTAGTAGTAAAAATTTATTTTGATAATATAATCTTTGGTTCTACTATTGAGTTTTATTTCCAAGAATATTCTAAGCTAATGCATTGTGAGTTTGAGATGAGCATGATGTGGGAGCTCTCATTCTTCTTGGGGCTCCAAATCAAGCAATAGAAGTATGAAATCTTCATCAATCAATCTAAGTACATCAAGGATATGCTCAAGAAGTGTGTCTTGGAGAATGTAAAGCCTCAAGCCACTCCAATGAGCTTACCAATTAAGGTTGACAAGGATAGAGGTAAGAGTGTTAATTCTAAGTTTTATCGTTCAATGACTGGTTTTTTACTTTACCTTACTGCAAGTAGACCCGATATTATGTTTAGTGTTTCTTGTGTGCTAGGTTCCAAGCTAGTCCTAGAGAATCACACCTTATAGCTATTAAGAGAATTTTTAGGTACCTAAGAGACACACCTTGTTTAGGTCTTTGGTATTCTATAGACTCTTCCTTTAACCTACATGCTTATTCTGATGCGGATTATGAGGGTTGTAAGATAGATAGAAAAAATACCCCCGGAACTTGCCAATTTCTAGGTAGTATGATCATATCTTGGTTCTATAAGAAACAAAATACTGTAGCTCTATCTACTACCGAAGCAGAATATATATCGTTCAGAAGTTGTGCTCAAGTCCTTTGGATGAAGCAACAACTTCTAGACTATGGAATTGTTGTAGGTACCATACCCCTTAAGAGTGACAACACTAGTGTCATATGTCTCACTAAGAATCACATTCAACATTTTAAAACCAAGCACATAGAGATAAGACATAATTTCATTAGGGATCATGTCTCGAAGAATGATTTTATTCTAGAGTATGTTGATACCTCAAACCAACTAGTGGATATCTTTACAAAACAATTAGACAAAGAGTGTTTTTGGACTCTTAGGAGAGAGTTAGGTCTAACTAGTCTATCTTGACATTTTAGATCCCTTAAGTTTTAAAAATTTGCTTGAATTTGAATGATGATCATGTTTATGTAATTTTCCTTCTTGATGCATCTATGCTTGGTGCTAGGGGAGTATGTATCGCTTTAGTCCATAAACTTTGCTCATTCATCATACACATGCATTTAGGATAGATTAAAATCCAATTTTTGAACTTAATTATGTTCAAAAATGCATTTCTGGCAGAAGGGTATAGATACGGGTAACATCGTATAGATACGTGTTGCTAAATTGACTTCGATACAATTTTAACTGTATCGATACGGTAACGTGTATCAATACGGTATAAAAATTGTATCGATAAGGTGAATCGATATGCCATGTCAGCGTATCAATACGGTATGCCGCTGGAGTTTTAACTGGGCATTAAAAGGGTGTTTCACTTTAATTAAAACTCAAATCCCTTTCCTATCAAACCCTAGGCTGAATTTGAACTATAAAAACCTTCTGAAACTCTTTGATTTCTCACACCAAACTCAAAATTTCTTGAGGCTTTTTCATCAACACATTAAGGCTAAGCTTTGCTATCAATTTGGTGCATTCATCATCCTTCATTCATCCTATTCCATCACTCAAGGTATAAAACCCTTTTCTTCTTTTTTTAAATTTTCGTTTAAATTTAGTTACTGTTTTCAATTAATTTTTGTATACTAAGTATATTTATAGTATGAGTTTTAAAATTTTTGTAAAAACTTTTAGAAATTTGAAAATTTTATTCGAATATAAAAATATATTATATATTTTAGTACACTGTTTTTCAAAATTCTTTTTACCAAAATTTATTTTTATACTTGTATAGATTTTTAACCTATAAAATATAGTGTTTTTCACAATACCTTGAATTATTGGAATTTTTATTAGATCTAATGTGATGATAATTGCATACATCATTTTCGAATTGTTTTGATGTTTTCAGGTTATCATGGGGCTTAAAAAGAGACCAAGAAAAGAATTACCTTCTAGTTCATCAAATCTTAATCCGAAAAATGAGGGTATTACTAAACCGAACCTTGGTTTTATTATCCAACATAGTTTTCAATCCCCTTCCGCTTTAGCCCATTACAAACAATATCAATCATTTTCTATCCGAGATGAAAGAGTTGTATCAATCCATTTTCTAATATCCGAACGTTTTATGTTCAAATATTTTGGGTTGTTACAACAATAGAAATTCATGAGTTTTCTAAGTATACCCTCGAATTTATTTCGAAATCTTGTTTTGATTTTCTTTGCCAATGCTCGGTGCATCCATGATCAAGCAAGGGAAAATATAATTGCTCTTGAATCCTATCTTATGGGCAAGAAATTTCGAATTAACCAAACCGTTTTGTGCAATGTTTTTGGTTTTGGCAATTTAGGGATTGATGATGAGCACTCTTTGGGACTTTCTCAACTTGGCTTCGTAACCGTTCTTAATGGCCCAAACCTTTGTCAAATCATGTTTGCCGACTTGGTCTATCTTGTTCAACACAGTCCCACCGATCAAGTCAAATCCTTCTTCTATGGCACGACTTTGAGTTTCTTGTTCCATTCCTTGGAGATTGATTGTTCCCATGATGCTGCCAAGCCTCTTGGAAAACTGATCGATGAACACTCCCTTACTCGTGTACACTTTGAGTACAAAGACCATGAATAGGTTCGTGTTAATCGACCTCCCCCTCAAGACGATCAACCTCCTCCAATAGCTCCACAAGGTCCACAAGTTCACCAAGCTCAATCTTCCATGGATGAACTCATGGCGTATCTAAATGAGCAATTCATATCTTTAAGGACTAATATTGCTTCTTTAGATACAACCATGAATGTGGGTTTTGCGTCCATTGATACACGCTTTACAGCGTTGGAAGATCAAGTAAAGGCCATTGAGCAACAACAAGCTTCCATAGATGTATCGCTCACCGCTTTCCATGGTGCTTGGCTTAATATTCGGAACTCTCAAGCCAATCGTAATGATGATGATGAAGAGGACGAGGACGAGAATATGTTGTGCATCTCATTCATATCATATCATTTATGATTTCTATTTTATTATGCATCTATGTTTTATGTTTAGGAACCCTCTACTTTGATTTGTGTTTTGTTTTTAGGATTTCAGTTTGGATTTAAGCTTGACGTTATTTGAACTTATATTGCTTTGGATTTTAATTTGAAGTTTAATGATATTATGTTGCTTTAATTATGCTTTACTTTGTGCTTCATTGCTCTATATATTGTCTATATCCCTTGGTTATATGCATTGATTTTGATCTAACAAAAAGGGGTAGAAGTGTAAAATATAAATTTTTTACAAACTTTTGAAAACCAATCTTAAATTAAGGGGCAGTAATCTTTTCAAAATACTTAAAAATTTACTTTGGTTTTGTTATATCAAAAAGGGGAGATTATAAAACCTAATTTGAATTTGATATAATAAATTGTTTAAGGACCTATTTGTAAAAGTAAATAAATTTTTAAGTATTCCAAAGTCTCATAAATTGACAAGCAAATTTGAACCAAAATTGTTTCTAAGTTGAATAATTTTTTTCAAACAAATTTTTTTAAGTGTTCAAAGCCAAACCTTACATGTACGCTAAGGCGTATCGATACGCTCTAGTCATATCGACACGGTTTTACGGTTCTGGAATTGTAATAAAAAAAGTGTACCGATACAGTTGTAACCGTATCGATACGGTATTCTTTCTGGGCTTAATTTTAAGGCATAGCGTATCGATACGGTTTGGTTTGATTCAATAAATCTTTGCATATTCAATAATATAGTTGTTGTTTGTTAGTTATGAAATCAGAAAATTTCAACTGTCGTTGGACTGTATCGATACGCCCTTATAGCGTAACGATACACTTTTTACTTAAGTTTTTCTCAGGATTTTAGTGCGCAAAATCCGTATCGATATGGTCTTTGAGTATCGATACGCCCCTTGTTTTACATTATAACCATACCGATATGCCCATACACGTATCGATACGCCCCTTGTTTTACACTATAACCATACCGATATGCCTATACACGTATCGATACGCATCTCTTAAATGTACACGGTGGCTCTTTCTCTTTTGAGACATGTATCAATACGGGCCTTCATGTACTGATACGGTAGGTTGCAGAAGTGCATTTATTGTAGGAAAATTGAGCCCAATAGCTCAATTGATGATCTCAACTACCAGAACGACTAGGAATCAATACAAGGGTATAAAAACAAGCTTCCAAAGCTACAAAAACTATTGAACTTATTTGCAACAATCCAAGCATAAATCCAAACCCTTGAGCTTAAAGAGTCAAATTTTTTTAAACCCTACTTGTATAATTTTTGTTATATCATTTTCTTTCAAGTTTGGGGAGTATTAATTGTAATTGGGCAACATATAAACTTTGTGAGAGGTATTTTCATATTGTCATTTCTTCTTTGTATTGAGAGAGTCTTGGTTAATCTTTGGGTAGAAAGATTAACCGGTTTGTAAGGTTTCCTCCTAATCCGAGAAAAATGGAAGAATTTCTAGTGAAATTGGTTGAAAATTCTTAGTGGGAGCTAAGGTAGTGGATGTAGAGCTTGTTCTAAGCTTGAACCACTATAAATTGCCTTGTCTTCAATTTTCACATTTTCAATTTGCTCCCTTCAATTTTAAAAGCCAATTCACCCCTCTCTTGGCCAATTTCGATTCAATTGATCCACTCAACAATTATAATATTACAAGCAATGAGTGTCATCTAGCAATACATCATTGCTACCTAAGTTACATGAAGTCGTGGTTCGACTTTACTTTTTTTCATGATTAACTTCTTTTATGTATTACATCCTTTTGTCCTTGTATCTAGATTGGAAACAAGTCATGGATTAGTTACACTTGTATAGTCCATCTAATATTTCTTGATATCTTGAGTAGACTATTATAAACAAAAAATTATGATATCTCACATCAATCTATTCGAGCATGACCATGCATTTTCTAGTCTCACTTAATCAAGTGGCCTATGATATTACTCCTATTATGTAAGAGGGATAAATCCTATCTTGATCAACCATATTTCGCTACATAGATTGTGACATATCCAATGTCAGACTTTATAGTGTAGTCAGTTACAACACACGTTTGACCGTATCAAAATATGTCACGCATGAAGTTGAAATGATGATGATCTCACGTATGAGGATCATACATGTAGTTATCATCGTGAGCAATGTCGTGACTGTCATATAATAATCCAAGAAACATGCTCATAGCAGGTCAGTCCAGTATGTCGTTCCCTAACACATACTTATGTATTGATTTTGATATCTCCATGTCAATGACAATGCTTTGTCATCAATCAACTACATATTAGTCTTGATATATTATTGTTGTTCATGCCCACAATAATACTCAACTAAGGACATTCAAGAATAACTATATTATTCTAAGGACTTTATTAAAATTCAATCTATTTATAAATGCGCAGAATAAGACTGAAATAATAATAATGGTTTTATATTAATAAACAAGATAAAATAAGTATGTCTTTTACAACCATCTCATGATTGGTCTTTGGGCATACTCTGACAGGAGTCATTTCTAACACTTGGATCGGACAATGGGTTTGATACGTAGAGATTTGTGCTCTTTTATATACCATGTGATTACAAGATAATATTTCTTCATTAATTTCAACATTTAATAATGAGCACACATTGTATAAACAGACTGCTCGAATCTAGGTCACTTAAAGAAAAACAACATTTTATTTTCCATTAGAACGACATGATGGGTTCTTATACCATAATATTAGTGAGGATGGCAAAATTAGCCAACATGGTGTGACCCGTCCGACCCAGTTGGGTTTTTCTTCATGGATCTCGAGGATCTGGGCGGGCTGGGTATTTGAAAGCATCGACTCGGGGCGAGTTCGGGTATATGCTAAAAGTTTCTTGTCCTGCCTCGGTATATTTTTAATTATATATATATATGTATATATATATATATCATAAGATTTATGAAAAACACCACTATATATAAACACTTTTATAGTTTTTAAACTATTTTTTGGGGGTTTGTACTTATCGTAAAATTATGTAAGATATTGTTCAAGTTTTAAAATATCTGATTTTGACGATCAATGGTTCAAGTTTATTCTTTTAAATATGTAGTTTTTCATGCGATTAATTTAAAATAGATTTTATTTTATTGTATTTATATAGGTTTAAAGTCTCTTGAAACCATATTTTGTGACTATGATGGTAGATTGACTGGATCTAACATTTATCTTCGGTGAAGATTAATTTTTTTTGAATTTTTTGAGTTAGGGTCGGGTTTAGGAGTTGTCATATCGGAGCAAGGAGAATTAATATTTTAATTTAGAATGATGCAGGGTTAAATTTAGGGTTTTATAGATCGGGGCGGTTTGGGGCTGCCAAAAGCCTGCCCCGCCCTGCCCTGTTGTCGTCCTACATGAGATTAATGTTCTACGTTTCTCTAAGACATGCTATAAAGGTCTATAAAATTGACAGCTAGTCAACATATAAACTTATCTATTTCTTACTTTGCTTGAGTTATCTTTAAACAAAATATGTAAATTTTAACCAACAAGTGTTTAGTGCTTTGGTAAGGCACATTGTGTAACACCCCTTACCCGATTTAAGAGTAAGCCTGACTAAAAAGTGTTACCAAACATACAAGGGTTAACTTAGCACATGTAAGCCCTTAAGTCGAACACTAAAGATAAATCAAGCAAAGTAAGAAATAGATAAGCATTTTATAAGCCTACATACACATATAGCAACATGATGATCTAAAATACTTTATGCGCATATATATATATGCTACCAATCAAATAACATAACTACCACACCTCAAGCAAACAAGAAACCATGAAGCGAATTTAGGCCCATTACATAAGGTGTTAAACTACTTATAAGGCTTATATATCTATGTGACGAAAAAGGTGACCAAAATGCATTATGCATATATATACAACTATGTGCCACCAACTAGGAGTTCTTAAGAGAGATTACAAATCATACATCTTGACACTTGTAATCTCGTCCAAGCTCAAAGGATAACCGTAAGCAAGTTTTACCCTAAAATGTAATGAAAGAATAGAGTAAGCATACACTAAATGAGGTAGTTTAAAGTAACCAAAAACATGAATTAAACAATCTATGATACATATCTTTTCTTTCACCAAAGTCAATCTAAATCATGAGATTCTAAGCTTGATTAAGAAATTAGCCACTTTTTCTTAAGGCAATCTAACAAAGCATATTTCTTCACGCAAAGCTTATACAAGGATCATTTAAGTGGTTATTACTTGTCATGCAAGTTATTAAGACGATTCATTAATTTAGCTTGTAGATCTCATTGTTTTTCCTTTAACATAGCCTTGTGAATCAAGTAGCCTAGATACATGAATCCCAAACCAACTGTCGCCATCGAAAGATACTCAAAGTACCGGTCAATCCCTCTTACTGTCGCCAAGTGACAAATACACATCCCTCCTACTATCGCCTCATAAGGATCGTAGTTCACCTCAAACACGAGCTCTATGGACTCTATGGTATGCCAACTATACCTATGACTTACTCGAAACCAAGGCTTTAATCTTAATCTTAACATATCATATCAGAATCGGAAATGAGCATAGCTCCTTAATCAAAATATCATATGAACATGGCTTATTGATTATCATATCAAACATGTATACAAACCATATGTGATCCTCAATTCATTTACTTATCTAGGTCGAATAATAACATAACAAGGTTACTCATCAAGCATATATGAATATGCATAAATCTTACTATGGGCATATCACATTCCATAGAATGCCTATCATACGAATACTTACCTCAAATCCAAGCTTTTAAGCGCATAGCTTAACTTGAAGATAAAACAATATAAATAGAACAATAAAAAAATGTTCAGGAAGGTTGTAAGCCAATCCCGAGACTTTAAACTACACTCACTCTATTTCCAAGCTTATGCTTGATCCTAAATTATTATTCCTGAATGCTTCTCCACAGCTCTACCAGCATTGGATCTTGCCTCTTCTACTAACTCTTGTGTAGAACTAAGGTTTTGATATAATATTTGAAAAATGTTTTGGACTAAATTGAAAAGAATTTAAAATATGTTTTTAGTCAAAAACAACTTGAAAATATGTTTAAGGGTTTTTAAAGCTCTGGAATGGACTTAAAATACGTTTAAAGCGGTCAAAACCATGCATTCCAAGTGACCGTATCGATACTGTATCTGAGTGTATCGATACGCCTTGAGGTTTTCAGGCAAATAGAGTTCCAGTAGCTAAAACCCGTATCGATACGTCAAGCGTATCGATACGGTGTCTAAAACCCGTACCGATACGCTTACACGTATCGATACGGTATGGTTTTAAATAGCCCAACGGCTAGTCGCGTACCGATACGGTGGTATCGCGTACCGATACGCCAACGGTCAATTCCCAACGGTCTTTTGAATTTGCAGGACCGTACCGATACGCCAGGCATGCGTATCGATACGCATCAGCAGAAAGCTCAACGGCTATATCAGACTTTCAAGACCGTATCGATACAGGGGATAGTGTATCGATACACTAGGCTGCTGAAATGCATTTTGTGGGAAATAAACGGCTATTTTGTATCCCCAACGGCTATGAAACATCCCCAACGGCCATAAACGGCTAGATACTCAATTTGGAGTATAAATAAGACCTCCAAGCATCAAGATTGATAAGAGCTTCAATTGTCACAACGTTATGAGTGAAAAACTTGTCTAGAGCTTTATTTGTTCATTTATTGCTTAGACAACACTAGTGAGCTTACATTGTTAAATTTGCTCAAGTGTTTAGGTTTTGGGTGAGTGCTTCATTGTGCAAACAAAACACCTATTAGAGGGTTCAAGTTTGCTTATTTGTTTCTCTTTGTAAAGAGGGTTTTCCTTCAAGCTTTGGGTAGAAAGCTTCGAGGGTTGTAAAGGGTTTCCTCCTAATCCTAGAAAAGGGGACGAATCAATTAGTGGATTGATTGCGAAATCCTTAGTAGGAAGCTAAGGTAGTGGATGTAGACCTTGGTTAGAAGGTTGAACCACTATAAATCATCGTGTATTTATTCTTTCAGCTTCCTAAACCCTTCCACCCAAAAATCCACTTCTCCACCACTTGGCGAGCATAATCGGTTGATCGATTCGAGCATCGAAAAACCCAACAATTGGTATCAGAGCTTGGCTCAATTGAAGGGGATTCACATCCTATTGAGAAGATCCGGCAAGCTCGATCAACATTTCACCAACCGGCTCAAAATGTCGCAATCCATCAACATACCGCCCTTCTTCGACGGAGATCACTATGCCCATTGGAAGACAAAGATGAAATTCTTCTTGAAGTCAAGAGATTACAAGCTATGGGACATAGTTGAAGATGGTCCGTTCGTGCTTCAAGGAAGCAAAGCGGAATGGAGTGTCGACGATCGCAAGAAGATGGAGCTAAATTGTAGAGCCTTGCACATGCTTTTTTGTGCATTTGGCCCAACCATCTACGAGAAGATGTCTTCTTGTGAAAGTGCCAAGGAGGTATGGGACAAGCTTGAAGTCACATACGAGGGGACTAATGAAGTCAAGGAGACCAAGATTGGGCTCCTCACCTTAGAGTATGAAAACTTCAAGATGGATCCGGAAGAGAACATCGAAAAGATGTTTGATAGATTCTCCACCATCACCAATGGTCTTAAAGGTTATGGAGAAGCCCTCCCGGAAGAAAAACTTGTCCGAAAGCTCATCTACTCACTTCCCGAGTCTTGGGACTCAAAGAGGACCGCCATCATCGAAGCCAAAAATTTAAAAAATTTGAAGCTTGATGAACTCATGGGGTCACTTCTTACTCATCAAATCATGAAGAAGAATAAAGAGGATGAGAAAAGGAGGGAAGAAATTAGAGCTATGGGAGAGAAGAAAATCAAGAGGCTTGGCTTCAATGCCATGGCTCTCAAATCCTCCACATGTCATCATGAAGATTCAAGTGAGGAGGATAGTGAAGATGAAGAGATGAACTATCTCTTCAACAAGCTCGCACGATTCATGAAGAGAAAAATGGAAAAATCCAAGCATGAATCGATGAAGAAGATGAAGGATTCCCACAAATCCAAAAAGAAGGGATCATCTTCAAAACAAGCATACGTGGCCACTTGGAGTGATGAAGACTCCACCGATAATGAAGTAGCCCACCTATGCATGATGGCCCTCAATGAGGGGGAGGTAACTTCTAACTCATCTATTTCAAATTCTTATACATTTGATGAGTTACAAGAAGCCTATGATGAATTGGTTTTTGAATTCAAGGCTTCATTTTCGAGAAATAAAAAATTGATTTCAAAGTTGAAAACCGAAAATGATTTGCTTTCTAAAACCAATTTAGAGTTTGAAGCAAAAATCAAAGATTTTGAACTTAAAGTTTTAGATTTACAAAACTTGCTTCAAACGATGGAAAGAGATCATCAAAAAGAAGTCGATGATCTCAAAAAGGAAAAAGATTTGATTTCCAATGAACTTGAAAAGAAAAACAATTTTGGAAAATCAAACTTTTATGTAAGACAATCTAGTGCCCCTAGATTTTTTAATGGAAAATGTTTTAGAAGTGTTTGGGTCCCAAAAGGACTAACCACTTCAACTAAAAAGGATGAAATTGAAAAATGGATTCCTAAGGGGACTAAATTTTGTGCTACTAACGTCTATGGATCCAAAGCAATTTGGATACCAAAAATCACTTGATTGTCTTTTGCTAGGTGTGATGGAGAGTGTTCAACGAGTCAAACATTAAGGGGGAGCTCCATGCACACAAGGAAGAACACTTGAAGAGGAAGGCTTCACATCCTCCCTTGGATTCAAGTGTTGGTAAAAATTTCTAGTTGTTTTTAATTTTATTTGATTTATTTTTTTTATTCAACTAGATATTCATAAATGTTGGACTAACATTCTGATGATGCTATGAGTAAGGGGGAGCCAATTTTAAACCAAAATTTTAAAGTGTCAAAATTTTTTTTTTTTTGCCTCCTATGTTATCGTAAACTTAAATGTCATTTTAAATTCTTTTTGATATAACAAAAAGGGGGAGAAATGGTTTGAAAAATTGAATTTTCAAAAGAATAAGGGGGAGCTTTATTTTGGTTTCATATTTTAAATCTCTTATTCACATTTTTAAAATCAAAGGGGGAGAATCCCAAACAATTTTTCAAGTTGGTTTTATTATATCAAAAAGGGGGAGATTGTAGAACTAAGGTTTTGATATAATATTTGAAAAATGTTTTGGACTAAATTGAAAAGAATTTAAAATATGTTTTTAGTCAAAAACAACTTGAAAATATGTTTAAGGGTTTTTAAAGCTCTGGAATGGACTTAAAATACGTTTAAAGCGGTCAAAACCATGCATTCCAAGTGACCGTATCGATACTGTATCTGAGTGTATCGATACGCCTTGAGGTTTTCAGGCAAATAGAGTTCCAGTAGCTAAAACCCGTATCGATACGTCAAGCGTATCGATACGGTGTCTAAAACCCGTACCGATACGCTTACACGTATCGATACGGTATGGTTTTAAATAGCCCAACGGCTAGTCGCGTACCGATACGGTGGTATCGCGTACCGATACGCCAACGGTCAATTCCCAACGGTCTTTTGAATTTGCAGGACCGTACCGATACGCCAGGCATGCGTATCGATACGCATCAGCAGAAAGCTCAACGGCTATATCAGACTTTCAAGACCGTATCGATACAGGGGATAGTGTATCGATACACTAGGCTGCTGAAATGCATTTTGTGGGAAATAAACGGCTATTTTGTATCCCCAACGGCTATGAAACATCCCCAACGGCCATAAACGGCTAGATACTCAATTTGGAGTATAAATAAGACCTCCAAGCATCAAGATTGATAAGAGCTTCAATTGTCACAACGTTATGAGTGAAAAACTTGTCTAGAGCTTTATTTGTTCATTTATTGCTTAGACAACACTAGTGAGCTTACATTGTTAAATTTGCTCAAGTGTTTAGGTTTTGGGTGAGTGCTTCATTGTGCAAACAAAACACCTATTAGAGGGTTCAAGTTTGCTTATTTGTTTCTCTTTGTAAAGAGGGTTTTCCTTCAAGCTTTGGGTAGAAAGCTTCGAGGGTTGTAAAGGGTTTCCTCCTAATCCTAGAAAAGGGGACGAATCAATTAGTGGATTGATTGCGAAATCCTTAGTAGGAAGCTAAGGTAGTGGATGTAGACCTTGGTTAGAAGGTTGAACCACTATAAATCATCGTGTATTTATTCTTTCAGCTTCCTAAACCCTTCCACCCAAAAATCCACTTCTCCACCACTTGGCGAGCATAATCGGTTGATCGATTCGAGCATCGAAAAACCCAACATCTTGATCTAACACAACGATAACACAACCATTCATCAAAATTACTTCCATTCAAATCTTAATTATGCCAAGCAAACGCTTTATAAACCGGCTTTTGAGACATTTCTAATTTCATGCTAGAACAGCCCCTAAAGAGTCCCTAATTTAACACCAAACAGCTTTCCTTCATGATACAAATCAATCTTTTAATTAAATTTATAAAACAGCCCCCCCCCCCCAAGAAAAACAGACCCAATTTTCTGATTTTCAAAATAGCCCTTATGATTATAAATTCAGTCCATTTTCAGTCACATTTAGTCCCTTAATTTAATGTATAAAACAACCCCCTTTTATTGCAAAAACAGCCCCTCCCCTGTTTTTTTTTTTTAAATTAAAACAGTTTCAAAGCAATCCTAATATGATCAAATTAGTTCCTAGATTAATTAATTGGTCCATAACAATTCCCACCAAGCAATGTAACCACAAAATCGATTGCAAGCATAACATCACAAGCAACAATAGTCCATCCAAGTATTTTATCTATCTCAACATCAAAGAGAATTCATTCTCAATCATTTTAGCATAATTAAACTACACTACAAGTTCACCAAAACATGGAAATCTATTTTGCATGCTATGGGAATAATCTAAGAGAAAGTTCTTATCATGTGTTCATCTTTCTAACCATAAGCTAATACTAGGATACGAGAGAAGTTCTTATACATATAATTCTCAAGCTAAACTCCAAATCAAGGAAAAGGGTGAGAATACTTACTCTCTTCCTTAGGAGTATCGAACAAGAATTCAAGAATTGCACTAACTAAGCTCAAATCTTCATATTTCCATGGCAACAAGTTTCCTTTCTCTCTCGATTTGGGTTTCGGTCATTAGGGGATGAAGGAGACAACAATTGGGTTATCTCCCATGTGGCCGAACCCCCCACCTCCTAGCACATGCTTCATCCACAATTGCCATGTGTACAAACCCCCTTATAAAATTTATTTATCATGCAATCCTTGATTTTTACCTAGATTTTGATTTAGTCCTTAAGAATTTAGCCACGAACTTTTTCTTACTTTAAATTTGGTCACTTTCCTACTTGATTACTCTATTAAGTGACATAAAGATATCCCACTTAACTAGTGATCAAAATGCAACATACTTCTAAGCCAATGTTTAGGATGTTACACATTGTACTCCCAAAGAGAGGACACGGGTTCAAGCCTTAAAATGGACATTGTTGGAAGGGGTAGTCTCGTACCCCGAACATAAATCATAAAATAGATATGCATATTAAAAAAAACATGTAAACTTTCCTCTCTCTTTTTTCCTTAATAATTTTCTCCGTTTCTACCAATAAAAAATCAATGAAATTTAGACTTTTTTTTACCAAATTTATAGTATCAAACCTCGTAATTATGTAATTTTAGATATTTTAAAAATTTATAGACAAACTATTCCTTAACAATATTGTAATATGTTTTCAAGACCTTCCAAACAATTACACCAAATTATGGGACAGCCCCAATTAACTCCTACCTTATCTTTGGATTTATGTTGGAAAAGATAACCGTTTTAAGGGTACTTCTTTGACTTTAGATGTAAATACAATCAATGTGATTATAAATATTGGGGTCTCATATATATATATATATATATATATATATATATGGGTTAGGATCAAGTTACACTATGTAAAACTCAACTAGTTTTACACTAATTTATGGCCATTAGATTGGTTAAATGAATGGATGAGATTAACTCCTTACTTTTTTTCCCAAGTGATAATCTTTCCATATCCTACTTTTAATTTCATCCATTCATTTCACTCATCCAATGGCTATGGATTAGTGTAAAACTAAATGAGTTTTACATAGTGTAACTTGATCACATCCCTATATATATATACAGCACACCGATGGTTGTATAATTTCATGCATTACCGGTAAATTCGGTGATGTTATGCCATCAAAAAAAATTAAAACTATATTCATTTAAATTTATTCTTGATAATATGCTATAGCTTAATTTATTGGATGTACATAAAATTATATTTTATCAATACGTCAAATATTCGCTCTATATTTTTATATAATATCATGATTTTTTTCCTTTCCACACGTAGGAATAAATTATATAGCTCCAAAATTTAGATTTGTGCTCCATGTTTTTGGAATTGAAATATTCTTTGTCTTTTGTTTTTACTTTTGAAATCGTCTAAATATATTTGTTTATTTTGATTCTCTTATTCAAAACTTTTAACAGAAATTTAGAGTACATAATTGATAAAAACGGATTAACGAGCTTAGGCTAATGCAAAATTTCCTGTCTAATCCGGTGGATGCGGTAAAAGTTTGAATTTGGAATGTTGAGTTTTCTCATTAAACCTTGAAATTATGGAAAAACAAGTTCCACCACTCCCTCCGGTTTGTGTGTATTTTTTATTAAACAGAGAGATAATTACAAGACTAATGTTATGATTCAAATTTTTATAAAATTAAATAATATGAGTATTATTGATCACTTAATTAATTAATAAATCTCATTTGTCTCTAGCTTTTGATTTGTGCAATTCTCAATTAAGACGAATTTTTGAATTAAATATTCATGTTATATGTAAATAAAAGCAGTAGAATTTAGAATTTGAAACAAGATTATATTAATGAGCAAGCACATTTGGTCAGCTGGCAAGCTACTCGTCTTATTTCTTCATTTCCCTTAGGTCGTGGGTTTTAGACCCACCAGAAGCACCACTTTCTCTACCCTCTAAATAGGATTAGGAATAGAAGTAAACTTTGTCAAAAAAAAATTATCACATCTAAAAACCTATTGTGTGAAACAGACAAAGATTCTGTTATACTTTATGTATTTATGTGGACGTGGAGGATAAGTTCAAGTTTGTATGTCCATACTGTGAAATGCCTTCGTGATTAGGGAAGTTCCTTCTGGTTTCCAGTGTGATCAAAACGCCGAAAAGTAATGAAAGTAGTTGTTGGTAGTGGGAGACATTGCAAGCAGGCCATTCAGCTACTTTTAAACCTTTTGAACCCATTTAGAGATAGAGCCAAAATTTAAAGTTGGGTGACAAAACATAAATTTTAAAAGGTGGGAAGCCACAGCCCCTTCCATTGAAGTTGTAGCTTCGTGACTGATCCCATTGTTGCTCCACAATGGTGGTAATATTGTATTGTCGATCCAACAATTGGGGCGATACTATATTTTCCTGAACAATCTACATGCGCCAACATAAAACAATGACATCACGGTCATAAATCATGTTGGATTTAGAGCCAATTTATGAATTTGCTAGAATAAATTGGTGGGAGGGGACCAACAAATAAACACCGACATATGATTATCGTAATAACGTGATATATATATGTATACAGTATATAGACACCGTCCACTGACCAGGCGTGTTTATGTATTTCGTTTTCCCATGGTTGATACAGAAGAATTACATAAAATAGAAAGACATAATGTCAAAAAATATTCTTAAAGGTAACAAAATAATCAATTTAGCTCATAAATTTTATTTAAAGTACTTTAATCTTTAATGTTTTATTTTTGGTTAAAATGATATATGTGTAGATTAAAACTGTTAGTAAAAGGTAAATGGCTTAAAATGACATTACAAACGACAATGCACGCTAACATGACAATATCATATACATGGGCGGATGTATGTACAAGTTTTAGGGTGCAAATGACTCCACTAATCTAATTATAATGTCTTTCAGACCCATTATAAAGTATAAAAAATTAAATATTTTCATAGAAAATATAGGAATTGAACCCACTTGATTTTTTGAATATGGGGTCAACAATAATTATTGTAATGTTATGAGAATTCCTCAAATATGATAATCCGTTGTGACCCCACTATATGGAAATCCTGGCTCCGCCACTGATCATATAAATAAAGGTGTTGACTTGAAAATATGTTAAATCAGTCACAAAATAAATTTATACAATTATGTTGATTGTTAAAATTCATAGGGGTCGGAGACGGTGGTTTGACGGTGGCCATTCCAGGTCGGGGTTAGTGTGTTGTTCTTGTTTCGTAGGCCATGGTGTCTAGAATGGAGGATCTTACCATTTTCTTATTGCATGCCCCGTTTTATACTACCTGGACAGGTGTCATAACCGGGTTGTCGTGGCACGTTGATTGGACAGGCTATGACTTAACATCCTAGGTTCACTTCGTCTTTTGTAGCAGACACGTGTGCAACCACGTGGTCGTCGGATGAGACGCGATATTGCAATTCGCCACAGATTGTGAAAGGTATCGCTCAGTTCGCAGACGATTCCACGCGCTGTGGCCATTATGCGTTTGTTAGGTTCATCACCGGACGTCCTTTGTTTTACATTGCTTGTAGTCTTGCTCTTTCTGGTCTCGATACGTGGCGGTAGGTGTTTATAGGTACTAAAAATTCTCCCCCAGGCGATGGGAGGTTATAAGTGACCTTAGCGAGCCTGGAGAGCATGGAGAGAGCTCTCTTGGTGGGGGCTTTTACGGTGAAAGACTTTCGAATTTGGGTGACATGCCACTTCTATAAAGGTTACGAAGGTTATACGAAGCGTCACATAATAAATTTTCGTAATAAATTGTTCAGTTTTGTTCAAGAGTAAATTGTTTCATGCGAATCGTCTCCTGGAAAATATTTTTATTAACAAAACGTATCAAAGAGGACATGGTCTTTGATTATAAATAGCCCTATCGATATTTATTGGGTCTTGTTTTATTTTTCTTGCTGGCTGTTTTTGAGTCATCAAAGAGAATGAGGAGGAAGAGGAAGAAAAATAGAATATTCTTTTGTACGAGGGAGAATAGAATTGTTTTTTTTTTGCGTTAATGGCTAATTCATCTGTTGTGGTAAGTGATGAATATCCTTGCACTACTGGCCCGGATGAGTTGCTGAAGAAACTGGAATGTCGGGGCCTTATTGCCGTTAAGTTTTTTGCTATTAGTTTAGTGTGCCGAGGGGGATATTTCGTCTGAGCCCATGCTCCGACGGGGAGAGGACATGGTGCCTGATTCCTCTTCTCGCTTTTGGGGCCGGGTTTCATTAACCGCTGCATGTCTTCTTTGTAAAGTGGTTAAATCAGTTTGATGTAGCATCGGGCTAGTTGAAGTTGGTGGATTTTGATGACATATTTCTTAAATTGCAAGATTCATGGAGAGAAACCTTCTGTTAATGTGGTTCCCTACTTCTGTAATGTAGTGATCGGCTATGACGAGAATGCAAAGGGTTTTGTGAGCATTGGTCATCGCGGGGGGGGGGGGGGGAGCTGGTAATGAGTAAGCATGCTGAGAATCGTTTCATGGAGAGGACGAAGTATGTCAAGGTGGAATGTAATGCTGGAAGTTTTCTTTTTCCCGTTATATGGCGTCGGTCAGTAGAGGATAAGGTTGCGCCACCTGATGCGGGGAGATTTTTTCTGCTGAGTTGAGACTTCTCAAAAGGCTAAAAAGTGACCCACCTTCTCATTTTGAAGATGTATGCATTGTTAGAAATATTTGGTTGTATTGTCTAGAGGAGAAAAGCCCTAGTGGTTGGGATGAAGAAGATTTTGATGTGTTTCCAAAGGGTTCTCTAGAGAACGTGCCTACTTGCACGAGAAGCTTGGCTCTTCAGTGAAGGGGAAAAGAACAGGTTGCTGGGATTCTTCGAGTAGTGAAGATGAACTGGAGGATTTTCTTTCTGAGTATATTGACGCTTGCTCCCGCCTTTGGAAATGTCGTGGAGAAGATACGCCTCCGATTAAGATTTATGGAGAATCTGCTCCGGTTGCCCCAAGGGGTTGTGTGTGTGTTGGTCCATCCGGTTTTAGATCTAATGAGGGGGAAAGAAACGGTTGGCTTTGAGTTCGCATGTTGTTTCTAGCTCAGAAGGTGAAGGAAGTTATTTGTGTTTGGAACGCAGGTCGAAGAGGTGAATGGATACTGGTAATGATTTGCTATGGCCTTGAAGAAGAGTGAAATTTTTCTACTTATATGCATGTTGTGGTTTATTGACTCTTCTTGTCTCTCTCTTTTTTAGTGGTAGCAATGTCTTTGGTAGACGTAGTTCCCGCTGTTACATATTTAGGGATTTCCCCTTGTAATGGAAATGTCTCAGTAGGGGTCCCAACGGATGTTGTAGAAAAGAAGATGCCTTTTGGGTGCTGAAAAGAAGATGTCCAACGGGAAAGTGTAGCGAGGTGAATGAGGGCTTATGGCTCAAATAGGCTCCCTCTAGGTGCTGAAAAGAAGATGCTGGAAAAGAGGCTAGTGTGTAATGATGGGGTTACTGAAGTTTTGCATGGGTTGAACTATGACGTTCCACTTGTTTCGCTCGAACTTTACAGTTCTTCTTATGTGGTTGCAACCGGTGTTGTTGGGAGCGTTGTTCTTGCCAGCTTGGGTTCTATCCCTCCTACTGTTTGTGCGCCTCTAGGTGTTTAAGTAATGTGTTTTTGTTTTTAGTTTTGTAGTTTTGCTACTTAGTTCGTGACAAGGTTTTGTTTATTGGGTTTGTTTGCAAGGGTAACTGCTACGGATTCTATTATTATTCATTATTTCGCCGAAGATGTACCCTATGTGGTTGCATTTGTTGAGCCTGTGTCTTTTTTAGGTGTTGTGATGATTTTTTGATGCCTTTGTCTATCAATCTTCCTCCGTGCGAAGGCAATGACCCTTTCGCTTTGTGGAGTACGTTTTATCCTTGGAGAGGGGTGATGGAAACAGAGAATTGGTTCCATCCTAAATCTACCTCCATGAGGTTGTTTGAGATGTTTTCGAATAGTCGTGGTGCTACCCCACCTTGTACTAGTATTAGGAGAACTGTTGAGGGAGGTTGGGGTCTCATTCAGGAACTAGGTTGCATTCAACTTAACATGGAAAGGAATGTAAAGGTCCTTCCTGAGGAAAATGAAAAGATGCTTTCGTAGGTGGAAGGTTATACCTCTCTACGTGAGGAGAATGCGAAGTTACATTCGCAAGTAGAAGGCTATTGATAACCTTGTAAAAAGCATGCATTTCATGCCTTTTTACTAAGTTATTTGCTTGTCTTTAAGCTCATTTCATTTGCATTTAGCTATATTTAGTTCATATAGTTGCATTTGGTATTGTTAGCTTGGTTGTTGTGATTTAATTAAGAAATGGGTGCTGCTTGAGAAATTGTTGTTCTGGTATGGTGATATGCAGGTAAGCAAGAAAGTGTGGCTGAGCAAAGAAAAATGTTGCAGCATTTTGGACGACAATTCTGGGCGCAGAAAAGGACAAAGCAACGCAGATATTTTCTAGCTCACATGTGAGAACCCCCATTTGTCTGTTGTGCCTGGCATATCCTAGGAATATTCCCTAGGGCACACAAGGAATGTTTAGGGCACAAAACTCTAGGAGCCTCCACTATATAAAGGATAAGATACCCACATTAAGGGGAGAGTTGAAAAAGTGACTTTTGAGTGCTAAGAGTGAGGAGAAAAAGCGGCTACTTTACATCTTCTTCCTCAACTTGGTGTCCTCCATTTTTGAAGCTCCAAGGGGTGACCTTACTAGCCTTTGAGAGAAGCAGCAAGTCTAGGGTGGTTCAAGGCAGTCCAAGACGGCATGAGAGATTTTCTTTTCTTTACTGTTTGCTTTAACACTTTATATTTTGGAAATGTGTTGTTTAAGACAAATGATGACGGATGATTTACACCCAGCCATGAACTAACTTTAGATGGCTTGGTTTTGTTTTGGATGACTTTCTTTTAGTTTTTAATGAATGTTTAGCATGTTTCCAGTTTCATATGTTTTGTCCACTGTTTTATTGCCCTAAGTTTTTAAGAGCTCTCAAGAGTTAGCATTTACTTGGGTGTTAGATTAGCTTAATGATCAAGAGAGTTAAGCTTAGATCCACGTGGATAATGGAGTTGGCTGCTGAGAGGCACAACTCTGACTAACCTTAGAGATAAGGATAAGGATTCAACGACTAAAAAGGGTAGCACGTCAATGGTAAGTAGCTTGCTAGGGTTCACGCTGAGAGGTATTGTCGTAGCTTTCTGACTGTCAGGTTTCTTGCTAGAGATAGTTTAGAAATACTATAGGAAACCCTGTCAAGCATAGTTTAAACTGGAAAGTGTTAGATATACATTAGAACTAGGCGTAGGATTCCTTAACAGACCCAACCTATCACTCCCAATAGGGAGTTTCACATACGATTGAAGACCTTGCAGCTTATTCAATTCACTTTAGTTTTACTTAATTGTTTTTGCTACAACATTTCTGATATCTTGTGATATCAATCTTTCATTCAAATATTTACTTTTGTGTTAGTGTGCATGAACTTGACCTAAATTACCTCCAATCCCTGTGAAGACGATCTCACTTACCCTTTTATTACTTGTTTGACGTGTATAATTGCACTATTTGCATATCATTTATAGTGCACCGCAACAAGCAATAGCTATGCTACTTATTTAAAGAAGTTGTACGATAAACATGAGGCAAACGTCTGGTTACGGGTAGGGGAGCTACACATAAAGCTTGCAGAGGAAATTGCTGAGAAAAAGAAGAAGGTTGGCCATGCTCTTAGGATTAAAAATAAGTTACTTGAAACCACAAAACAGAGTTTCAAGACTAAGATTCGAGGTCTTAAAGAAAAACTAGAGCGGGCGGAGAACGCAGCAAATAAAAGCTTGGCAAATTTCTCGTCGAGATTAACAAAGCTTAAAGATTCTCATAAGAATGAAATTATGAAGCTGGAGGCTACCCATGATGATGATGTGGCAAAGAAGGTTAAGGCAGCTGCAGACACTACCTTTGCCTTTATGATCGAAGGAAATGAGAGATCTCAAGATGTTTCCATTCTTAGCTTTCAACTAGCACGAGGCTCTATTGACGTTAGGGATGTAGATTTTGGCACTCTTTGCGAGGTAACCGCAAATTTTGATGTGAGAAATCCTTTTGGGCCCTCCTGGGAAAGCTTTGATGTGAAGTATAGAAACATTGTAGCCTCCTCTACCTGTGGTTCGAATGCGTCCTCCTCCTTGGTTGGCCGCAACGGTGTTGCAGATGAAATAGATAGTAGCGGCGTTTTGAGTGATTGTCGTAGGGGAGTATAACGTTGTTGTGATTTATTTCTTTACTTTTTTGTATGGAAGAAAAACTAGTTTTGAAGGTTGTTTCGATTATTTTACTATTTTTTGCTCAAGTCAGAATGCACCTTGATATATATTTTTATTTACTATTATTTTTTATTTTTACGATAAACAATCTATCTAAGATAGTTCTTACGTAGAAAACCTAAAAAACTTGCATAGCTTCCAAATAGTTCGTAATTCTAGAAGAGTTTACTGTAACTGTATTTCTTCATTATATGGGACGAGATAATTCATTCAAGCCGACTTCAATATTGTGGAAGATTTATGATTATGTTAAATCCTGTCAAGATATTTAAAGTTCTTGTTAAGAATATGGTTATCTAGTTGGAGATAATTGTTTGGAGATGGTATCATCATCCTCTTTTACTCTCAATTGTTAGACTCATTTGTCGCATTCGTTAGGTAGTGGAGGTGCTATGTTTTTGGCTTTTCTTGTTGCATTTTGGGAAACACCCACTTGTCATACATTACTTTGTGCCTTTAGTTGTGTTTGGGAGTCGGTGAGGTTATATAGTGGAAAGTTACCTAATTTGGCGTATGCAATTTATGTCATTGTTGTGACCAATTTGACTTGCTTGGAGCTTCTTATGTTTTATTTGTGATAAAGTTTTTCTATTGTTGGCTGCGCTGACACATCGAACTAGCTTGTGTCGCTTGGGTGGCCTCAGTAATGCTACTAGCGATCCCATAATGTTATGTTTTATCAATAATTCCTTTGGACTAATAAGAGTAAAATTTTCTTATTTATTCATGCAATTTTTTAGATTCTGGCATACATGAGAAGCTTTGGTATGGGTCTAAATGATTGATATTGTTGATAGTTGCGTAAGACAAGACAGCTTCTTGTTGTTTTAAGAAGTTGAACAATGTGTTGCTGCCTTGCTTGTTATTTATTGGCTCTTTGCGATGATTTAGACAATTCAAGGCGGGTCATGATGAAAGAGAGAGTTCATGACTGGCAGTGACAGGTGCACACGTCAGTTCGCTCAGTTAATGATTAGAAGTTTCAAAGTTGTGTAATTTTAGCTATTTACTCGAGATTTTAGGATCTGGGAATTTAATGCTCATATGAGTGGCTTTCCATATATGTATGTGAAACATCATCGCCTGATACTCTCATTGTCCACTATAAATAGGGCCCCTTTGGGTTTGTATCTTCATAACCTAATTTACGAGTTGTTTATTTTCTTCTTGGTAGTTTTCTTTTAACGATTTTTCTTGTGCCGTTTTGAGAAGAGGAAAAGAAAATATGTTTGCGGGGAAAGGTGGTTTGACGAAATCGTATGTCATGGATCCTAGGGGAGTGCTTGGTTTTTTGCAGATTAGGTTATTTGCATTGTTAGAAAATAGTATTCAAAAGGCTGTGATTAGTCATTTGTATTAAAAAGTGCCAACGGTCAATGTATTTGAAAAATCTTGAGCGAAAGGTTCTCTGAATACTATTGCATGTTGGTGTTTGTTGCTATATTGGAAGGAGGTGGTCGAGTTAGGGGCATATCGCCGAGGTGGTTGATTTGTGTTGGTATTTGACCATTCTTCTTTTGATGCAGAGCATAAGTTTTTAGAGTCCAAAATGGGAGAGAGTTTTTTCATCTTCATGTACTCTGCTTACTACATTAAGAAGCCCGTTTTTTATGTCGGAGGGAGGCAGTTGTTCGTTTTTCAGATGTGGTGTTGGGTTCTATGACAACAATCAAACACAACTCAAGCTAAATATTTGGAGAAATTAAACTCTGCTTGTAGAGTGGAGCGACAAGCCAAGATTGTTCATGAAATTGTAATATCTTGTATGCTCCGTTGATATAAGGAGGCCTGTTTTTATCAATGCTTAAAGTGTTATTGTTTCCTGGTTTGCATTGATTCATTTGTATATGTATTAAATTTTAATGGATGAGTATTTGCCTTTCATGTATGACTATTCTTAATTGTGATGTTTCTATTCACATGTTTGTATTTGCGGTGATGGTTGCTTTCTTGGGGTAGATTATAGAAATGGTTTTTATTAATCGTACGTAGCTTAATGACGATCACACTGTCTCTTTCGGCTTGGCGATGGCATATGTGTGCAGGATTGGCAGCCGTATTTTAGAGGTGTTGTAGACGATAAAGGGGACTTGTAGTTTGGGGTGAAGTTCATTGGTACCAAGAATTGCATGATTTTGGTGAATCCTATAAATTAGAATTAAAATAAAAACTCGGACCACAAAAATGTCATATATCCACAGCTTTATTTTATATTAACATGCTTATTTCCCTTTAGGGTGGGTGCTTGCCCCATGTTGATAAAAAGCTTATGGAGAATAAGTTACAAGGTTGGGATTGTGCTTGTATTTTAGTGTCTGTATTGTATTTTCCTTTCTTTAAAATGGCGACACACTTGCTGATGTAAACTTCTGCTTCTTGTAACTTTGTAAGGTAAGCCGATGGCTAGTTCTTGTTCTTTTTATAATTAGTTTGCTGGAGGGTTCTCTCTTTTTATTAGTAAGCTTGAAATATTTCCTTTTAGGTTCACGTATCTATCTTGCCACCTGGGCGAGGTGGTTTTCATTGCTATTATACTAATGTGCATTTTCAATATTATGATATGTGAGCAATATGGCCCCACTCTTATGAGCCATGTATTTGAGAGTCGTTGGGTGTCTGCGTTGTCTTCTATTCGCGCGTTGCCTCCTATTTATGATAAGTAGTTAATTTTTGGGTGGGATTGCTTTGCTTTGCTCCTAACAAGGCGGCATTACTTTCACATAGGGGACTGTGTTTTTTGCATTGTTTGCTAATTTTTTTGGATGAGTTTTACTCCCTTTATGAGGTTCGTGTTGGTTGCTATGGGTTGTTCCCATGCTTTGTTGCGCACTAGGAACTGGCTTGGGGATCTATTTTTTTGTGGTTGTCTTATTGTGTGTTCTTAGTTAAGCAATAGAATTTGGTAGTGTGTATATGTTTCCAATATTGGGAGCTTGTGATATGCATGAGTAACAAATCTTTTTTTTTTGCGCTCGCATATTCCTTCAGGATAATGAGTTTTGTTTCTTATGAGAATCGATTGAACTGTATAGCATTTTGTGGATTGGGGGTTCATGCCCCCTGAACGAGATAGTAAGTGATTCCTCTATGCACACTTCCTAAAAGTGGATGACGCTCAAACGATCCTTTGTTTATTTTTGCTCGCTTGCTTTGGAAGCGACAACCGTTGAGCTGATTCCTCTTATGCACACTTCTTAAAAGCGGAGAACGCTCAGAAGATCCTTTGTTTATTTTATCTTGCTTGCTTTAGAAGCAACGACCGTTGAGCCGATTCCTCTTATGCACACTTCTTAAAAACGACGAACGCTCAGACGATCCATTGTTTATTTTCGCTCGCTTTCTTTAGAAGCGGTGACCGTTGAGCTGGTTCCTCTTATGCACACTTCTTAAAAGCGATGGACGCTCAGACGATCCTTTGTTTTTTCGCTCACTTGCATTAGAAGCGGCATCCGTTGAGCCAATTCCTCTTATCCACACTTCTTAAAAGTGGCGGACGCTTAGAAGATCCTATGTTTATTTTCACTTGCTTGCTTTGGAAGCGGCGGCCGTTGAGTTGATTCCTCTTATTTGTGCTTCTTAAAAGTGGCGGACGCTCAGACGACCCTTTGTTTATTTTCGCTCACTTGATTTGGAAGCGGCATGGTTCAATCAATCATGTTATTTATCTAAAGGGGAGAAATGACTCCTAAATTGCTATGTCGGGGAATGATTAACTAAATTTAGAGAGCCTATAGGCTATTTTCATATAAGAGGGATTGTACAAAATAAGGGTAGAAATAAAGAACTTATGGCGGTAGTTTTCCATAGTTTGACTTTTGGCGAGACTTGATAGAAATCTGTGTTTTTTGGAGTTCGTTATGTACAAAATGTGCGGGACTACAGAATATAGGCAAAAAAAAGTAGGAGATGGAGAAACAGACCTTGAAGGAGGTGTCAAGTATCACAAGGTTCGAGAATCCTTTCATCCTAATGACTCTTCACTTGCCTCGCTGTCACACAACAACTCTGCTAGCTCTCTTCTGCTCTAGTTATTCAACCCTTCTCTGAGGCTTACGTCGTCGAGAGTCGTTACAATTTTGCTTAAGACATTGACCTCGGGTACTTTCTGCTGGGGTGTAGATTCCTCGATAGCGCTCCCACTATCCCTCTACTATTGTGCCAATTGGAGTGAGAGGATATGGCATTGCCTTGTTGTCTTTTGATCAGCTTGCATGATGCCTTCCCTCATGGGTGTGGGGAACTTGACTTGTAGGCAGAAAGGGGCTGCCATCATTCTGACTTTTCTAATCAAAAGTCTCTCGAAGATAGCATTGAATGCGGACGAGTTATCGGTGACTAGAAAATTGGACATCTGTGTGACCTTGTTATCACCATCTCCCAATGTTACAGGAAGTCGGATGGAACCCTTCACCTCGATGGGTTGATTACTAAACCCATACATTGGGCTGGACGGCTTTAACTCCGTACTTGGAATTCTCATTTGGTCGAATGCATTCCAACTCAATACTTCTACAACACTACATGTATCTACCAGAATTCTCTTCACGGTAAACCATGTTATCCCTGTTGAAACGAAAATAGGGTCGTTGCCCTCTTTCTCTAAGAACAAGACTCGCCATGGATCTCTACATTTTAGTTTTTTCATCATTTCCGTTGAAACTGGCATTGCTCCCCGCATGTGCGCTTGGAGCTTGATTGGTTCCACTTTTCGTCTATGCCGACTATCATATGTATGGTTCCTCTATTATCTTGCTTATTTCTTTTTTTCCTACGGTCTCAACTAATGAGCCTCCCTGTTATCCTCAACCTTTCTATAGCGGGAAACCATCTCTCCAACTGCCCCATACGGATTGCGGATTCAATTGCGTTCTTCAAATGCACGCAATGATCCGTAGAGTGGCCCTCAGCTTTGTGAAACTCACATCTTCTTCCTGAGAGCTCCCTGCGCTCACTCTCTCTCATCGGCAACTACGGCCTTAAAATTCCAGTGTGTTCAATCTGGTGCAGTATTTGGGAATGCGATTCTGTTAATTCATGATAAGTTCTATATACGGATAACCTTTCCTGGGTCGTCTCGCACTATTGGCCTTCCTTTGTTTACTGCTGCGACTGACTACTATTTTGAACATATTGTGGTTCGTGGAGAAACTGGTGGACTCCTCTACCAACTCCTTGATAAAGAGGGGGTCTGCCACGACTGGGAGACCGATCGTCTTGCCTCTGGCTCTCATGCTGCAAACTATGTACCATGGCTCTCATGTTGTCTGCCTCCTTGTTTTCAGTGTACGGTTGAACCTTCTCATATAGTTTTGACAAAGTTGTTGGGGTCGGTCCAACAAGTTATACTTGAGATGCTGATGCAAGGTAACGTTAACGAAAGTATAAATAATAAACTCGTTGGAGACTTCCTTGGTTTGCATGGTTGCGGTGTGAAATCATTGGACAAACTCACGCAGAGATTCGTCTAGCTTTTGGATGATGGACATGAGGTATGCCGATGATCTTTTTAATACCTTGTTCGCTAAAAAATGGCACATGAACAACTCCGCCAACTCATCGAAACTGGAAATTGAGCTCGTCGGGAGTTGGAGGTATCAGGCCTGAGCTAAATCCTTAAGGGTCATTGAGAATGTTTGCCATTTAACTTGTTCAGAGTCACCAAACAAATCCATGTGATTCAAGAAAATGTGACAAGTGATCTTGAGGGTCGCCTCTTCCGTTATACATTAGCTTCGTGACTTTGAAAGTTGTAGACACATGATGCTCTAAGATGTCTACAAATAAGGCTTCGTTTTTGTACCTTCGAGGATTCTGAGAAGGATTGACCTGCCAAAGGCTATAGATGCTCTAAATATTCTTCTTTAACTACTCCATTTTTGCCCTTAACGCATGCTGCTCGTCGTCCTCCGTAGGGACTTTAGTTCATATCCTCTAAATCTTCATAATCCTCCTTTAGCTCTCGAGGTTGTTCCTCCCTGGTTTCTTGTTGGGGGATTTCTCCTCCTGGACCACTCTACTTATGGTCTTCCTGGAAAACTGTTTGATTAGTTTCTCACTCTTTTCCTGTGCGATTCTATGTTGTTTACTGCTCGCACTGTTGTTTTGAGAGTACTAAAGCTTCCTCCATACTCTTTATTTTTCCTGCATTTCTAGGAATTGTTGGTTGTTACCCTCTGATTGTGACGCCCATCTCGTTTGCTGTGTGCCTTGCCCCGCCACAAACTATGGATGGGGGCTGGTCCCAAAACTGCTTTCGAAAGTCCTGCTAGAATTGCCGTAGCTGTTGCATGGCCGCCGTCATTGACTGACCCGTCAAGTTATCATCCTCCGTTGTTTTTTCGTCAAAACGTCATCCTCTGGTGTTTTCTCGTCGGAACTGTCTTGGTTGCCTCCACCCATCTTAAGGATTCCCATGCTTACTTAAACATTTGAAGGTTACGTACTCGCTCCACGCTCACCACACCAATTGTTGATTGTTAAAATGGACAAAAGTTGGAGACGGTAGTTATTCCAGGTCAGGGTTAGTGTGTTGTTCTTGTTTCGTAGGTCATGGTGTCTCGAATGGAGGATCTTACCCTTTCCTTGTTGCATGCCCTGTTTTATACTACCCGAACATGTGTCATATTCGAGTTGTCGTGGCACGTTGATTGGACAAGCTATGATTTAACGTCCTAGGTTCACTTCGCCATCCGTAGCGGGCACATGTGCAGCCACGTGGTCGCCGGATGAGACGTGATATTTCTATCTGCCACAGATTGCAAAAAGTACCGTGCAGTTCGCAGGCAATTCCACACGTTGTGGCCCTTATGCATTTGTTACGTTCATTGCCGAACGTCCTCTGTGTTACACTGCCCATAGTCTTATTCTTTCTAGTCTCGACACGTGGAGGTAAGTGTTTATAGGTACTAAAAATTATATAAAATATGAAATTATATTTTCTGCTAACATGTTATTCTGTCAAGTTATTTCAACAACTTTTTGAAGATGAGACTGAAAAAACTTGAAAAATAGGAAAGATGTAAAAAAATACACAAGTTTGTTTTAAAACGTGATTTCTTTGGGACACAGAAACAAATTTTCCATAATGACCGACAAAATGAAACAATGGTAATCAACTTTCATCTACCTCTCAAAGACACCTGTTATGGTTGTGGTTGCCTTTGGCATGCACAAAAGGAAAGCTCTATTATAATTTAACAAAAAAAATATGTGACGGTGTCAAATATTGGAATTGAATATTTAAATTTGCAAAAACAAAAACTTGAAAACTGCGTTAGAAAAATGTATAGAGTCTGGATCAACTATAGAAGTTAGCATGTCGATACTAAGTACACATTGCACTGCATTACTCCTCATAAACTGAATCTATGATTTATTTGAGTTGCACAATTTTAACTAAGCTTTGCTAATGTTTGAATCGGAAAAAGAAACAATAATACTAATTGAACATCATCTTCTTCCAATCTCCAATATGAACTCCAACCCTAATCCATCTCCAAGAACTCGAAGAAGTCTTCAAGAAGTTCTATGCATGACGACGACAAGATCTTCTCAACGGATCACACCTCCTACAATTGATGCTCTGAATCTCAAAATCGAAGAGTACGAATATAAGAACAATAATTTTTAACGGGGTAAAGAAGAAGAATGAGCAAAAAGAGGCACAGAATTCAGAATTTGGGGAAGAAGATAAGATTTCTTTCAATTCATTCGATAAGGATGAAACGAGATGCGTCTCAGACCATATAACCCCAACACTGCAAAACGGAAGCGTTTACAAGACTACATAATCACCTAAACACAGCATTTCACTAACCCTGGATGGGCATGGGTTGGGTCAGGTTTTTGGCCCACTTGAACCCGACCCGAAAATAAATATCTTAAACTCGAAATCGACCTAAAAAATAAATACCTTAAAATCGATCTCGACTCGACCCATAGAAAAAAATTATATTTAGGGACCTAATTGTAAAAAAAATATTTTAAGAGATTTAATGGTAAAAATAATAATTTTAAGGATTAAATTGTAAATAAAAATTCACTTTTAAGAACTTAATTATAAAAAATATATAAAGAGGGGACATTATTATAAATATCTCTAAAAAATTATGAAAAAATTACACAATTAGTCTCGGGTCAAGTTGGGTTCGATATTTTCCACTTTAAACTCGGACCCAAATTTTAATTTTAAAAATCCGTCCTGGTCGGGCCGGTTCGGGTAAAATTTCCTTCCCTTAATCTCAACAATTAATAAAAATAAAAACAGAACAGGAAATTAAGTACCCCTCCCGACGGTCGAAAAACTTTCTTTTACTTTGGCACTTTACAATGATCCCTCCTTCAAGAGATCCACATTGGATCATCATTGCTTTTCTTTAAAAGGTTGGACTAAACATTACCCAAAACTCTTTTCAGCATAGCCACAACAACGAGTAAACCGATAGTAATGCTTCCATTTAAATCCACAACATAGATTGAACCCACGACGGACTAATTGCACAAGTCTCTGTAGATTCAGTCTTTGCATGTTTACGACCATCACCATAATCAGTTGCTGCCTTGGCAATAAGTTTTTCGTTAAGGCTTTGACTTGACAACATTCTTCAGCTTTAATAGCATTTTTGTGGCAGCTTTGTCTTCAATTTAACTTCACCAGTCTCTTGCTTGAACAACTTCATGGTTAGCATAATAGTTTTCTCGGTGCCTGACTTGCCTAATACAAATGTGCTTCTTGGGAATAAAAATTTATCACGTTCCTCCTCTGTAACCTCAACTGAAAGTTCTAGTTCACGTACATCATGAACAAAGAGAAAGGGATTCATAACACTCGATGACAAAGAGTAGAATTTCATCAACATCAAGCTCTTATTGACTTTCGTGTTTTCTAAATAACATCTACCATCTGCAGCACCGCCAATAGAAGAATTTACTCTCCTAACTCATTTATCTATCCAATCCCCAATTTGCATAGATAGAGCTCTCAAGGTTTTCTTGAGGTGAACCGTGCCAGTACTTAGTGTGTTCCCAGAATCACTATCAAAACTCAAAACTAGCAAACCCTTTGTTGCAATCACCAAACCATTGTTCCTAAAATATTGTAGACAATAGGTCTTAAACTGCATTGAAATGATGTCAGTGCCGATATCATTTCCCATATGACTTTGAGTTTTGCTTTTGAAACTTTCAAAGTCAATTAGGAAATCTCCTCCACTGTCAAATTCAATTTCAAGATGTCCTATTTTTTGCATATGGCTAAAGAGAGTACATAACCATTCACCTTAATAACCCTCACGCTGTGGCAAATATGGTTGTTCATTTTTTTCCATACTTCTTGAAAAAACGAAAAACATGACCTCAATATATGTTGTCTATTAATCTGTCATAAACCTAAATATATAAGCCATTCCACTCTGGCCGTCGGAATTGAGGGTAGAGGGGTTTCCATCCACAAATAGCACCAACATTGGTATACCATTTACAGAGAAAATCACCTTCCCTCCTTTTCTTTTAATGACAAAAAATGTATATGTAAAGAGCATGAGAAATTCTAAAAGTTTGCATTTATACACTTTCTAACGGAAGAAGGACAAGAGCTTTGTTAAATTCATACCCAATAGGAAACTATAAAGAAATGTACTGTAACCCCCTCGTCCCGGTCTGGCCGGATGACCGGTCTAAGTGAGCCACCCGGGGAAAACCGAAGCGAAACCCGTTAAGGTTCCCCTCGGTTAGTAACCCTATTTTTTTTCTTTAACTTAATCTTTTTTAAAGGTTCATTTAGATCCTATGTGATCAAACAGCGGAAAATAAACACACGAGATAAACATTCGAATCCAAAATAATATTTGAACAGTCCAAATTTTATCTTTTATACAGGCCGTTTCGAAACACCCTTTAGGCGTATCGAAACGCCTTGACCAGGTCAACTGCCCCAGAGCCCTTATAAGGGGCCGTATCGAAACGGTGGTCAACCGTTCCGAAACGCCCACGACGGTCAACTTCTCGTGGTCAACGAGATTTTGACCGTTTCGAAACCTTCAGGCTCGTTTCGAAACTCCTTCATCTCGTCAATTTCTCAGAATTCCAGTAGCCAAAACGTTCCGAAACGCGTATCGAAACAGGGGGTTCCAGAGGCCAAACCGTATCGAAACTCGTTCCGATACGGGGTCCCTGAAGCCTACCTTTTTCGAAACGACCCAGCCCGTTTCGAAACGCGGGCTGCCTGCAACCTTTGAAAGACAGATTTGGGCGGATTTCCACAAGTCTAAAGGTCCCATAGGACCCCCTAAAGGCACACAACACCATCAACAAAGTCTAGAGGCATGCATCCTATGTTTAGCTAGCTCGAATACATACAAGGCATAAGTTTAAACATTCATATATACATGGCAAAATCATATCAAATTCATTTCATATAAAGCATGCTTGAAGACCTTTAAATAGACAAAGGGTACCAATCATCACATATAGTTTTACATGTCACCAAACGACCTTAAACATCCATAGGGCATTCATCGTACAAGCATAAGGCAAGTTAAAACATGCTTACAAACCGAGTCAAGTCAGAGACATCAAAATCATATATGAGTCATACAAAGCTCATACAAACACACTCTCTTGCCACATTGCTTAACTACTACATAATAATTAACCGTACTTGAGCAACAAAACTTGGAAGCCCTTATTGCCTTGCTCCGAGCTAACACCACGCTAATGATCTGCATTGTTGAAAATGAGAGCGTAAGCTATAAGCTTAGTGAGGATGCTCTAAAACCGAAAACATCAACAATGCAGGGTCCAAGCATGTATTCCCTAAAACTCATATCTAACATGCATAAATAAAGTCACAAGTAGACTTAGCTAGTATTTCAAGAGTCATGTATGGCATCTCACATCATATCAAGCCCGAACATCAATAACATTATCATATATCAACATCATATATCACAATCATATGAACAAGTTTAATTGGCCACTATTAGTTACCCGGATGTGCGGATTTAATCTTAACAATCACTTTACCTCGGTGGGATTACACTCATCACCGGACTTGCATGGGCGGGATTCCACTCATCACCACATGCCCTACGGATGGGATTCCACTCATCATCTCGTAGAATATATAAAAGCTTCCGGTGGAATATTATATCACCGTACTCCTCCTTGATGACTCAACGCCATCAAGGCCACGTACGTTTTGACTCAGTTTGTGTGCACACTAATCCTAATGATCGATCATTTACACCCAGTAATTTAATTAGTGCCAATTTTCATTTACCACATCACATATCCATCAACCACATCTCATGCTCATCTCATATACATATTATGGTACACATGCACAAATTAACCACATATCACAAGAGCATAGATAGGTAAACACAATAGCATTTAATGGGGAATCAATAGCTAAATTAACAACTTGAATCATATAGAAATGGCCTACCAAGCACATTTCACTCACACGCTACACACACTCGAACCAAACTTTGAAACATGATTAAAACCACTCACCGCCCTTCCTTAGCAACCAAAACAAATCTCCTACGAGCCCGGATTCGGTCCCAATGTTCCTTCGACGTCTCCTCTTGCTTCTAGCCAACCAAAACACAACCATTAATCCCAAATCAAGGCTAACATTCAATCAACACTCAACCCTTGAGCCCAAACTAACTTCAACCAATTTTCCAACCAAATTAATCCCCAAATATATCAATTTTCGTGCTCCCTCAAACCCTAGCTGAAATTTCCATTTTCAATCATCCAAAAGACTCCCAAAATGTCCCAAAACATCCTCCTAACATATACAAACCATCAGCCCTTTAATTTCAACCTAAAACCCACCAAAAATCAAGTTTTTGACATCTCAAATTTTGCTTTAAGAACCCACTTCAGGTTTTCAACAAAACTCAACCATTTCGACATATATTGCACATTTTAATATGAATAACCAAAAACCCAACTCCATTTTTCAAAACAAGATGAAAATCCCCATAAAAACTCAAGCTTTAAACCAAACCCTAATTTTCAAAAGCTCGTAGTTTTAAAATCTAAGGCCATGGTTAGATAAAGGATGAAGAGGAGAGTAAGAAAATACATTTACCTTTGAAAAAGACCTTGGAATGAAGAAGGAACCCAATGGAATAGTGATTTGAGCTTGGGAGAGTTTGAAAAGGGGGAGATAGGGTTTTTCACGTGGGAAAGGGAGAGGGAGAAAGAAGATGACAACTTTTCATTAAAGTGGTCTTCCTTTTAAATTCTTTAGGGTCAAATTACCTCTTTGGTCCCTCCCTTTTTTATTAAAGCCCAATTAGATCTTAATTAAGGTTGAATTGATTTTATTTTATTTTACCGACTCGAACCACAAACCCTACTAACTCCTAACCCCAAAACACGGGCGTTACAACTCTCTCCCTCTTAAGAAATTTCGTCCCCGAAATTACCTGACTGAAAGAGATACGGAAACTGCTTTTCCATATCCTCCTTCCTCTCCCATGTGGCCTCGTCCACACCTCGACGTTGCCACCGCACCTTTACTAACTCAATCGATCTACCCCGCAACACCTTACTGTCAGAAGCTAAGATCTCAACCGGTTCTTCCTCATAAGTCAAATCCGGATTCAATTCAATCTCCTCTACGGGCATAACATGTGATGGGTCGGACCTATACTTAAGGAGCATCGAAACATGAAATACATCGTGTATCTTCTCTAGCTCGGATGGCAAACGCAACTGATAAGCAACCGAACCAACTCTCTTCACAATCTCATACGGTCCTATGTACCTCGGACTCAACTTCCCTTTTCGGCCAAATCTCATCACTTTCTTCCACGGAGACACTTTCAAGAACACCTTCTCACCCATCGAGAACTCAACTTCCTTCCTCTTCAAATCGGCATAGGACTTCTGCCCATCTGAAGCAACTTTCAAACGATCACAAATAAATTTTACCTTGTTAGTTGTCCCCTTGAGCAAATCCGGCATGGGTAACAACTTTTGTCCCACTTCGGCCCAACAAACTGGAGTCCTACACTTTCGGCCATACAAGGCCTCATACGGAGCCATTTGAATGCTCGACTGAAAGCTATTATTGTAAGAAAACTCTACTAGAGGCAAGTGCTTCTCCCACATACCCTGAAAGTCAATGATACAACATATCCTCTAAGATCTGAATAATTCTCTCTGACTGACCATCTGACTGTGGATGATAAGACGTGCTGAAGTTCAAATGGGTACCCAAAGCTGTATGCAGACACTCCCAAAATCGAGAAGTAAATCGTGGATCTCTATCTGACACAATGGATTTCGGTACACCATGCAGTCTGACAATCTCACCAATGTACAAATCGGCCAATCTATCAAGAGTGTAAGTAGTATTAACTGCCAAGAAGTGAGCACACTTTGTAAAACGATCTACTATCACCCAAACTGAGTTCTTCTTCGTAGGAGTCAAAGGCAAACCCGAAACAAAATCCATGGTGATGTTCTCCCATTTCCATTCCGGAATTCTCAACGGTTGCAACAAACCTGAGGGAACCTAATGTTCCGCCTTCACTCTCTGACACACTAAGCACTTACTCACAAAGTCGGCTACATCTCTCTTCAAGCCAACCCAAAAGTACTCATTCTTCAAGTCACGGCACATCTTCGTACTTCCCGGATGCATAGCAAACGGACTACTGTGGGCTTCAGTCAAGATCGTACGTCTCAAGTCACTGTCCTCTGGCACAACTATTCTATCCTTGAAACACAAAACCCCATCAGTACTGAAACTGTAGTCTGAAGATCTACCCTCGGCTATATCTTGCACGTGAGGTGCCAAAGATCTATCTAAGAGTTGTTTCTCTCTAATCAACTTACCTAGAGTAGGTCTAACCTGAAGCTCGGCTATCAAGCCACCATCTCCTGACAAACTCAATCTAGCAAACATGGCTCTCAAGTCCACGGCCATCTTCCTACTCAATGCATCGGCCACTACATTGGCCTTACCCGGATGGTACTCAATGGTAAGATCATAGTCCTTCAGCAACTCTAACCACCTACGATGTCTGAGATTCAGATCTCGCTGAGTCATAATGTACTTCAAACTCTTGTGATCGGTGTACACTGTGCACTTCTCACCGTACAAATAGTGCCTCCAAATCTTCAGAGCAAACACAACTGCAGCTAACTCGATATCGTGGGTCGGATAGTTGCACTCGTGAGTCTTCAACTGTCTTGAGGCATAAGTCGCCACTCTCTTATCTTGCATAAGAACACATCCTAGCCCTACATACGAGGCATCACTGTAAACTACATAGTCCTTCCCGGACTCAAGCTGAATCAAGATCGGTGCTTGGGTCAAAGCTTCTTTCAATTTCTCAAAGGCTCTCTGTCTTGCATCGGTCCACTCAAACTGAACACTCTTCTGAAGCAACTGTGTCAATGAAGCGGCTAACTTAGAGAAACCTTCTACGAATCTCCTATAGTATCCGGCTAAGCCTAGGAAGCTACGTACTTCTGTTACAGACTTCGGTTGCTTCCATTCAACAATGGCCTCAATCTTCTTCGGATCAACTCTAATCCCATCGGCTGACACTACATGTCCTAAGAAGACTACCTCTCGGATCCAGAATTCACACTTGCTTAGCTTCGCATACAACTGATGATCTAGCAAAGTCTTCAAAACTAGTCTCAAGTGTCGGTCATGGTCTTCTTCAGTTCGCGAATACACCAAGATGTCATCTATAAACACAACTACAAACTGATCTAGGTACTGGTGGAAAATCCTGTTCATCATAGGGGTGTGCAAAACCGGGTTCGGTTAACCATTAGCAAATTATTTCGGTTAACCGATAAGTTCGGGTCACTAAATTCTCGACTCTAAACCGTATCCATTCAACCGGTTAACCGTTTAGTCGGTTAACCGAAAAATTCGGTTCGGGTAACGGTTTTTTATTTTGTTTATTAAAAATATAAATTTTAATTATATGTTAGAAAAAAGTACATACTTTTTAAAATCGACACATGATATTATTATCTTTTCTAATACTAGCAAGTTAAACACTTAAACTTGATAAAATAAAATTATGGTTTTACTTTTGGGGAATGAGAAAATAAAATAAAATTTAATTTTTTTAATATAAAATAATAAAATAACATATAATAATATAATATATATTATATAATCGGTCGGTTCGGTTACCCGGTTTATCCCAAAACTATAAACCGTAACCGAACCGGTTTCTTTTTAAAAATAAAAACCCGAACCGAAACCGAATTTTTCGGTTCGGTTAACCAATTTTTCGGTTCGGTTTTTTCGGGTTTCGGAATCGGTTTCGGTTTTTCGGTTTTTTTGCACACCCCTAGTTCATCATATCCATGAAAGCACCCGGTGCATTAGTCAACCCAAAAGGCATGACTAAAAACTCATAGTGACCATACCTAGTCCTAAAGGTCGTCTTCGGTACATCAACCTCTCTTACCTTTAGCTGGTAATAACCTGATCTCAAATCAATCTTCGAAAAGACTGATGCTCCTCTCAACTGATCAAACAAGTCATCAATCCTAGGCAACGGATACTTATTCTTCACTGTCAACTGATTCAACTGTCTGTAGTCTATACACATTCTCATGCTTCCATCTTTCTTCTTCATAAACAAAACTTGTGCACCCCAAGGTGAAGAACTAGGCCGAATAAAACCTCTATCTGACAATTCTTGCAATTGAGTCTTCAACTCTTTCAATTCCTTCGGTGCCATGCGATACGGAGCAATCGAAACGGGAGCTGAATCAGAATAAGTCTCAATGGTGAACTCCACCTCTCTGTAAGGTGGTAACCCTGCAACTCTTCCGGAAACACACTAGGAAAGTCACACACTGTCTGGATGTCCTGAGGTCTAACCTCACTCATGTTAGGGTTCATCACATACGCCAAGTATGCTTCACACCCCAACTCAACTAACCTCTTAGCCTCTAAAACTGAAACCACATTGGACAAGAACTTCACGTTCTCACCCACCACTACAATCTCATAATCATCTGAGAGCCTCAAAGAAATCCTCTTGGTTTCAAAGTCTATCCTAGCTCTATGCTCCGTGAGCCAGTCCATACCCAGAATCACATCAAAACCATAGAATGGTAGCTCCATCATGTCCACTGGAAACACATGCCCTTGAACCATCAACGGACACCTTCGGTACATCTTCCTAACTACTACTGTGTCCCCAAAGGAACTAGTAACACTAACTCCTACCTCTAACATTTCACAAGGTAAGTTCAAAGACCGTGCATGCTCATTCAATATGTAGGAATGTGTAGACCCAGAGTCAATCAAAGAAAGCAAACCCAAAGACTATATTGAGAAGTTACCTGCGATCACATCGGTGTCATGCTGATCCCCACGCTGAGCGTAAACTCTGGCCTGACCTCCGCCCTCCGGCTGAACTGCAACTACATGTGCTATGTTCCTCTGACCATCGTTCCTCGGCTGGAAGTTACCTCTACCGCGCTCGCGGCCTCTCTGAAAGTCATTGGCCCTACCAGGAGCCTGAACTGGTGCCTGTCCCACCTGATGTGGACAGTTGCGTCTGATATGGTCCCTAGCCCCACAACTCCAGCAAGAATGGAAATTTCCCCAACACTCACCGGTGTGGTTCCTCCCGCAAGTAGCACATGTGGGCAACTTCCCACCAGCTCTCTGGCCCTGTTGGCCCCTACCGTGGTTACTGCCACCACGCCTATGATCATAATGATGCATGTTGTCCCTATGCCTCTTGGCATCACCTCTATCAAAGTTATTGGACCTCTTACCCGAACTAGATCCACCAGACCGTCTGGTCAAGCTCAAACTGTGCTCCAAGTCCTTGGCCCTCGCGACCAAGACATCAAAATCAGTGTAGTTTGAAGCTAGAGTATACGTCTTGATCTCTTCACTCAGTCCGTAACAAAAACGGTTACAACGTTCCACCTCAGTAGGAACAAGCTCGGGTGCATACTGACTCAGTCTGACGAATCGAATCTCATAATCGGTCACGGACATACTCCTCTGAAGCAAAGCCATGAACTCTCTCTTCCTCTCATCGAGGTATCGCGGACCCAGATACTTCTTACGGAATGTTGTCTCAAAGAACTCCCAAGTAATCTCGGCCTCATCCATACCCGATGTGATGGTGACCCACCAGGTGTAGGCATCACCCTGAAGCAAAGACTCAACGCACCCCAACTTGCGCTCCCAGTACATCCCATCTGTGCGAGGATACGGACAGTCTTCTCAAACCACAACTCCGATCTCTCTGGAGTAGACCTTCGGAACTCTTCGGCCCCTAAACCACGAAGTCTCTCTAACGGCAAACCAGTGCCCTCACCCTGATGGTGTGCTGCTGCCTGACCCCCAGCTACTGCAACCTAAAATGCCCCGGCAATCGCCTGAACCAACGGAGCTAAGTCTATCCTGGCCGGTCCTTGGCCACCTTGGCCGCCCTGGCCACCTTGGCCTCCCTGAGGCCCCTCTCCTTCGGCCCCGGCCTCGCCTCCCGCTCCTGGTGGAGGAGGTGGTGGTGGTGGAGGAAGTGGAGGAGCTCCAACTCCAACCACAGGCTCTCCCAGTTAAGCCTCCACTCTAACTACTGGCTCGACTCTCGGAGCCTCTGCCCGTGGTTCTGGTCGAACCATCCTAGGCCTCCCACGTGGTCTCATAGTACAGCTAGCAAGGTAATAACTACAACACAAACAAATAGGGATTACGTTAGCCAAAGCAAGGGTCCAATAGTGCTCAAGTACTTCTTTTACCAAAAATCTTTTAAATTAAGTAATAGTAGCAATGGGCACACACTCTACACTAGACACAATAACTCATGCATTCAAAACATCATACGAACAGTCAAACATCAAGAATTTCATGGCAAGGCATGCATTAAACAACACGATCACTTAGAATTTCAAGATTACCTTACTTACCTGCCCGAGGTCTCGGTAATCTCAGGCTCTGATACCAACAAATGTAACCCCCTCGTCCCGGTCTGACCGGATGACCGGTCCAAGTGAGCCACACGGGGAAAACCGAAGCGAAACCCGTTAAGGTTCCCCCTCGGTTAGCAACCCTATTTTTTCTTTAACTTAATCTTTTCTAAAAGTTCATTTAGATCCTATGTGATCAAACAGCGGAAAATAAACACACGAGATAAACATTCGAATCCAAAACAACATTTGAACAGTCCAAATTTTATCTTTTATACAGGCCGTTTCGAAACACCCTTTAGGCGTATCGAAACGCCTTGACCAGGTCAACTGCCCCAGAGCCCTTATAAGGGGCCGTATCGAAACGATGGTCAACCGTTCTGAAACGCCCACGACGGTCAACTTCTCGTGGTCAACGAGATTTTGACCGTTTCGAAACCTTCAGGCCCGTTTCGAAACTCCTTCATCTCGTCAATTTCTCAGAATTCCAGTAGCCAAAACGTTCCGAAAAGCGTATCGAAACAGGGGGTTCCAGAGGCCAAACCGTATTGAAACTCGTTCTGATACGGGGTCCCTGAAGCCTACCCGTTTCGAAACGACCCAGCCCGTTTCGAAACGCGGGCTGCCTGCAACCTTTGAAAGACAGATTTGGGCGGATTTCCACAAGTCTAAAGGTCCCATAGGACCCCCTAAAGGCACACAACACCATCAACAAAGTTTAGAGGCATGCATCCTATGTTTAGCTAGCTCGAATACATACAAGGCATAAGTTTAAACATTCATATATACATGGAAAAATCATATCAAATTCATTTCATATAAAGAATGCTTGAAGACCTTTAAATAGACAAAGGGTACCAATCATCACATATAGTTTTACATGTCACCAAACGACCTTAAACATCCATAGGGCATTCATCGTACAAGCATAAGGCAAGTTAAAACATGCTTACAAAACGAGTCAATTCAGAGACATCAAAATCATATATGAGTCATACAAAACTCATACAAACACACTCTCTTGCCACATTGCTTAACTACTACATAATAATTAACCGTACTTGAGCAACAAAACTTGGAAGTCCTTCTTGCCTTGCTCCGAGCTAACACCACGCTAACGATCTGCATTGTTGAAAATGAGAGCGTAAGCTATAAGCTTAGTGAGGATGCTCTAAAATCGAAAACATCAACAATGCAGTGTCCAAGCATGTATTCCCTAAAACTCATATCTAACATGCATAGATAAAGTCACAAGTAGACTTAGCTAGTCTTTCAAGAGTCATGTATGGCATCTCACATCATATCAAGCCCGAACATCAATAACATTATCATATATCAACATCATATATCACAATCATATGAACAAGTTTAATTGGCCACTATTAGTTACCCGGATGTGCGGATTTAATCTTAACAATCACTTTACCTCGGTGGGATTACACTCATCACCGGACTTGCATGGGCGGGATTCCACTCATCACCACATGCCCTACGGATGGGATTCCACTCATCATCTCGTAGAATATATAAAAGCTTCCGGTGGAATATTACATCACCGTACTCCTCCTTGATGACTCAACGCCATCAAGGCCACGTACGTTTTGACTCAATTTGTGTGCACACTAATCCTAATGATCGATCATTTACACCCGGTAATTTAATTAGTGCCAATTTTCATTTACCACATCACATATCCATCAACCACATCTCGTGCTCATCTCATATACATATCATGGTACACATGCACAAATTAACCACATACCACAAGAGCATAGATAGGCAAACACAATAGCATTTAATGGGGAATCAATAGCTAAATTAACAACTTGAATTATATAGAAATGGCCTACCAAGCTCATTTCACTCACACGCTACACACACTCGAACCAAACTTTAAAACATGATTAAAACCACTCACCACCCTTCCTTAGCAACCAAAACAAATCTCCTACGAGCCCGGATTCGGTCCCAATGTTCCTTCGGCATCTTCTCTTGCTTCTAGCCAACCAAAACACAACCATTAATCCCAAATCAAGGCTAACATTCAATCAACACTCAACCCTTGAGCCCAAACTAACTTCAACCAATTTTCCAACCAAATTAATCCTCAAATATATCAATTTTCGTGCTCCCTCAAACCCTAGCTGAAATTTCCATTTTCAATCATCCAAAAGACTCCCAAAATGTCCCAAAATATCCTTCTAACATATACAAACCATCAGCCCTTAATTTTAACCTAAAACCCACCAAAAATCAAGTTTTTGACATTTCAAATTTTGCTTTAAGAACCCACTTTGGGTTTTCAACAAAACTCAAACATTTCGACATATATTGCACATTTTAATATTAATAACCAAAAACTCAACTCCATTTTTCAAAACAAGATGAAAATCCCCATAAAAACTCAAGCTTTAAACCAAACCCTAATTTTCAAAAGCTCATAGTTTTAAAATCTAAGGCCATGGTTAAATAAAGGATGAAGAGGAGAGTAAGAAAATACCTTTACCTTTGAAAAAGACCTTGGAATGAAGAAGGAACCCAATGAAATAGTGATTTGAGCTTTGGAGAGTTTGAAAAGGGGGAGATGGGGTTTTTCACGTGGGAAAGGGAGGGGGAGAAATAAGATGACAACTTTTCATTAAAGTGGTCTTCCTTTTAAATTCTTTAGGGTCAAATTACCTCTTTGGTCCCTCCCCTTTTTATTAAAGCCCAATTAGATCTTAATTAAGGTTGAATTGATTTTATTTTATTTTACCGACTCGAACCGCAAACCCAACTAACTCCTAACCCCAAAATATGGGCGTTACATGTACATTGAGTCACCTAAATCATTTTTATTCTCCATCACTAAAAGCCTAAATCTATAGGGTTTATTCACCTCAACCGAAACATTATCAATCCACTGAAATTTATCATTGTGAACCATAACTATACCTGCAATTCCTTGTCCATGTGAAAGAGATGAAATTTTGCGATTCTTGTTGTCCGTCGTAGTAATTCGATCAGCCTATTGATTCCCTTTTCTCGATTTCACACCACTTCCGCATCTCTCGATGATGCATGTTGACTAATTCTTTTATTTACTGTTTTAAGAAGAGTTTTTTTTTGTTAATTTCTTTGATCATGTAATCTGTTAGTTTGTTTATATTACTTGGTGATTTAGTTCCTATTTTATTGGTGATTATGAAGATACTTTCAGCCTTGAACTTACCTTATATAAAGAGCTGAGTATGATAAATAAACAATGTGATGTTTACCTTCCTCTTCAAAGTCTACTGAAGAACTAATATTTTGATATGATAATTAAAAATTAATTTGGGACTAAATTGAAAAGATTTCAGTTTTACTTTTAAGTCCAAATATCTTAAAAATACGTTTGAAGTAATTTAAAGGGGTTTCTAAAGTGTTTTTAAAGCCAAACATTGAAAAACCACTCAGGTGTTTCGAAACGCCCCTATGTGTTTCGATACAGGACTTCACAGAGACAAAGCGTTTCTGTCGCAACCATTTTTTTGAGGAGGCTTCGACTATTTTAAAAAACACTTTTAAAATCAACGGAGTCGCCACCAATTTTTTTGAAAGAAAAATGTGATTGGATCACTTTTAAAAAACAGAGTTATTTTAATAAAATAACAGTTTTGGTCTGCGAAAATTAGAAAACATGTTTGGGGGTCGGTTACGCGTAGGGAAGGGTTAGCACCCCACGACGCCTAAAATTAGTACCTAATTGGTTTTAAAATCGTTTTCAAAACTGGAATTTGCAAGTTCAAAAAGGTTCGACTTTACTTGTCCGTTTAATGAATATTAGTCTATTTTAATGGCCTTACCACCCGGAAGATGAACTTTAATCACCGCCAACATTTCGGGCATTAACCTATCATTCATGTTTGATAAGACACCGCATTAAATTAATTTCACTTTTGCAAACAACAAAGAGATTTAGGTGTGTTGAGTATTTTATTTAATTCCAAGTTCGATTATTTAAAAGCCCTAAGAACGTTTACGTCTTTTATTCCTAAGTTAGGTTTAAGTTTACTTAAGCGTATTTTATTTTTTGTGAAGAACATTTTTCAGCAAACAAATCTCTATCTAAGCTTTAGTCCCTAATCCTAAATTTTCATCTATTTCTAAAACAAGCAAATAAACTTTTATTCTTTTAAGTTTTACCATTTTTATTATTCCCTTTAAAAGCTTTTATTTCTTTTTTACTTATTTTATTTTCTAAGCTAAAACCTCTTTTTATGTTTTTACTATTTTTCACTTTTTGTGTTTTTTTACCTTTTCATGTTTTATTCTTTTTAAAAAGAATTTTTTTTTTCCAAAACTCATTTTAGTCTTTTCTGTTTTTTAGTTTTTTCTTTTAAAACGACCCATTTTCAAAATAAACTTTATTTTTTAAAGAACTTTTTTAAGTTTTTTTCTCCTTTCAAAAATTTATTTTTATCCTAGACCCTAAACTTTTATTTAAAATCTTTTTATTTTTTCTTGAAAACTTATTTTTTCCCTTAAAAACATCTTTATTATTTTTTCCTTTTAAAATCAATTTTGCCCATCTATTATTAAAACTAAATTTCATAAAAATCTTTTTATATTTTTTTAAAATCAAGCCCTTTTATTATCTTATACCTCACATTATTATTTTTCCTAATTAAATCCCTAATTTCAAGTTTTTCAAATTAACTACATTTATTTAATTTATTCATGCATTTTAAATCTAAACATCTTCTAAATTTATTTTTACATTCCTAAAGATCAAAATCATCCTAACATTTTTTAAGCATGCAAAATTTTTTAAGATCAAACTAAAATTTAAACGGAAATTTAAAACGAAAAAAGTTACTAGAATCGCGAACAATTTTTCGACTTCGAAAATGTAACCTAAAAATTCACAAACAACACTAACAAAAACACCAAAAATTTAACCAAGAACAAACATAAAATCAACATAAAAAAATAAACAAAGAAAAGATAGAAATTTACCGGAAAAAAAAACGACGAATGATGAACTCGAACTCAAGCTTCTTGAAATGCTCCAAACCACCTCCGAAAAATTGTTCCAAACTCGAACTTTTCTCCAAAAAAAATTTTGCAGCCAACTCTTGAAAAATTCTCTGAATTTTTCAGATTTTTCCTTGAACCTTTTCTAGTGATTTTTCTCTCAAATTGTGTGTGTTGAACAATGAAGCATTTGGGAGTTTTATAGTTGAATTTTAGCTTCAAATTCAAAGCCAAATCGAAATTTAATTCCCAAATTGGAGCCTAAATCCGACACATGGCTTGATTCTTGGCAAAACCCCACAAATCTTATCCGATTTGGTTCAGATTTGAAGATAAATTTCTCCCAAATTCAAGCTAGGGTTTGAATCTTTTTCCCCTTATTTTACAGGTAAACGACAACGGCTTGAAGCGGTGATGATTGTGTCATGACGACGAGGTCGTGAGGAGTCGATCGGCGGCTTTAGTGACGGCTGCCGCAGCCTGTGACGGCTTTAGTGAGGAGTCGATCTTTTTCCCCTTAGGAAAACTGTGTTATTTGAAATAAGGTATTATCTAGTTGGAAACTTGGAATCAATATTAATTTCCATATATAGCATTTATCAATAAATTGGTTGCTATAATAAATCTTCCATGTATGGAAAACTTAAAAATTCACTATAAATAGTGTGTTTGGATAAGTGAAAAAATACCAGTACATTGAAATGCTATCAAGTGAAAATATATATATATATATATATATATGTTGATAAGGAAAAATTATATTATGGGTGATTCCCACCACGTCATCCATGGGACCAACCAATGGAAACCACCCATTTCACCATGATTTTTCCATGTCATTTTTTTCCAACCAATGAATCTTCACTAAAATTTAAATAATGATGAAGTGGGTGGTTTCTATTGGTTGGTCCCATGATGACGTGGTGGGAATCACCCATGATATAATTTCTCGTTGATAAGGCAATCTCACCCACTGTACTCAGGCGATAATAATAATTGTATAATTTTAAAATGCTACTATTTATAATTATTTCTGGATGTGTAAGTTTTTATAAATATTCAGGACATTGAATTTTATGAGTTTAAAAAATTATAAAAGAAAAAAATTATTAAAATATGCAATACAAATTTGATTAGATTTTTAAAAATTTATAAATAATTTTAATGATATAAAATATAAAAATATATACTAGAATTAAATAAAATATATATATTGAAACTTAAAATTTTTCGTTTATAGTGGAAGCATGCGCATTGAAAGAAATAATATTAGGATTATTTTTATAAAATAAATAAATTAGGCTACCAATTTTTTATATAAAAAGGGGAGGTTGCGTAAATGGTACTATCAGTGCCTCGTTAACCCCCCTCCCTTAAAACAACAACATCAATACCTATGCTATTAGGCACAACACCAATGCCGGAATCCACAACAAGGAGGTCAACTAACTCTGGCCAAGGAGAATGGAAGTGCATCACCTCTAATACTGACGACACCACTTTAGACCAAGCATCGACCACTCTATTCCTTTCACGACGCACGTGTTGAATGCGGACAATCTATTATCGCTGGCGAAGCTTATCCAAGTGTAAAATTAAGGAACAACAGCCTTGTCGATCCGATCCATTCTGCAAAACTCGGAGTACATCCAAACTATCCATCTCAAATATAACATGCCGATAACCCTGCTCCCATGCATACAGTAGTAGCCTGACATATGCACCCCAAAGCTTAGCCTCCATAACAGAACATACTCTAATAAATTTCGTGAACTAAATTTCCATCGATTATTAGGCTACCAAATTTCCTTTTTTATTTATTTTTTGTAAATTTTGAAATCATTAGTTATTTTTACACGAACAAATAAATTTATTTTTAAAATTTATAAAATCTTGATATAATGAAACTTAAAATCCCTCGCTCAAAAAATTCCATCATAGCAATCATTGTTGTTTGGTGAAAGCCATGCTATAAATGTTCACTCGTGATACTTAAATCCTTCGTAATTTTATTTTGGGAAAACTACATCATTGACCACCAAACAAATTGGGGATACTTATTTGAACCACCGAACTATAAAAAACGTCAATCACACCACCGAACTTATAAAATCAACCTATTTTGACCACCGCCGTTAAAACCCTAACGGTGGAGTGACGGAACTGCCATGTGGCAATTAATGGGTACATTTAAAAATTACACATTTAGTCCCTGTTATTTACACATTCTTTCAATTTAATCCTAATTTTCAATTAATAAAATAATAAAGTATTTAATTAAGTGGTGACACGTGTCAAGACCTAATTGGAGGATTTTAATTGTTTATATTTAATTTTATTAATTTATTTTCCCCCTCCAATCAGGTGGTGACACGTGTCACCACCAATTTAGAGGAGAAAAATCAATTTTTCTTTATATGCATTAGGAGGGTTCAAACCTGGGTCTCCCAGGGGTAAAGCCAATGGCTTTGCCACTGCACTAAGCACAACTTTGTGCTATAATTCTCCAGATATAATATATATCTCTTATTAATTTCTACATTTATAACCCAAAAGCTAAACCCTAAACACTAATTTCACATATATAAATCCTAAACCCTAAACTTCAGATGATCTACCTTTTTCAGACAATGGTTCTTCCGTTTACAATACTTGTACAATCAAAGGGTGATCATCACTCTATTAACACTTGATTGATCACTTGCTAACTAGCTCTGACACACATCCGGCGATCCATGGTGTTGTCAGTGTCAACGATGAACGACCACAGGTTTTACATCAAACCAAATAACCTTTCGGTCTGGTCCATCGAGCAGAGCTTATGCCAAGCTGAATATGAATCCAATCATAGGAGCTCTATTGTAGAATTTTCAAATCCTTTTGAAACTATCTTCGATTTCGTGGGTGCACTATTATCATCGACATCCTCAAGATCACTGAAAGAAATATCTTCTTCATTCTCCACACAGAATTCAGCTCCACTGTAACCACCAAATTCAGAATCATCATCTTCTGGCCAATTGATCTCATCGTCTTCAAAATTTGGAACTGATGTTTTTGAGGATCGACCAACCTGATACTCCTTATCCTCCGTGCTAATCCTTGTTTTTTCCACAATAACGGACTTGTCTACAAATGGCATCTGAATACTTTCAATTGGATGCTTCTCAATCTCAAAATCTGTTGTAATGCTAGATGCAGGTTCAGAAACGTAGGTCCTAGGTGACATGGTCTCACCAGGAAAATAACTGGATGAGGAAGAAATAAGATCATCGTGCATGGTTCCACAGTTGTCTCCTACGAGAGAAGTGCTTCTTCCATACCAATCAGATTCATGCTTTTTACATCATAGGGTTAGAGTTTAGGGTTTATGATTTATATATGTAAAATTAGTGTTTAGGGTTTAGGGTTTTGGCTTATAAATGTAGAAACCAATAAGAGATATATATTATATCTGGAAAATTATAGCACAAAGTTGTGCTTGGTGCAGTGGCAAAGGCATTGGCTTTACCCCTGGGAGACCCAGGTTTGAACCCTCCCAATGCATATAAAGAAAATTTGATTTTTCTCCTCTAAATTGGTGGTGGCACGTGTCACCACCTGATTGGAGGGGGAAAATAAATTAATAAAATTAAATATAAATAATTAAAATCCTCTAATAAGGTCTTGACACGTGTCACCACTTAATTAAATAATTTATTATTTTATTAATTGAAAATTAGGACTAAATTGAAAGAATATGTAAATAACAGGGACCAAATGTGTAATTTTTAAATATACCCATCAATTGCCACGTGGCAGTTCCGTCACTCCACCGTTAGGTTTTTAACGGCGATGGTCAAAATAGGTTGATTTTATAAGTTCGGTGGTGTGATTGACGTTTTTTATAGTTCGGTGGTTCAAATAGGTATCCCCAATTTGTTTGGTGGTCAGTGGTGTAGTTTTCCCTTATATTTTTATATGAGAGTGGCATTCAAAGGTTTTACGGTAGTATCTATTTTTTTATTAATTATTAATAAAAATATCTATTTTTTACAGATAAAACTGTTCTAATCCGGGTCACCTAGAAAAACAACTCTCTATTTTCTACTGAGATTATCCATTGGGTTCATTCAACTGTACTTTTTAAACTATTTTTATTAGTAAAGTATGACTTTATTAACGAAATATGGTCAGATAAGATTACTACGTGCCTTATTGAAAAAAAGATTCACGTTGGAAGGAGAAAAAGAGCGCAACATAACAATTCAAAGTAAAACAAGCCACACCCCCAATGCAACACACGTAGGATCAACAACCAATGTCAAAAATTAAGCACTGAAGCCGGCTAAAGTTTATGTTGAACAGACAAGGACTCCGCAAAACACAACAATGCCAGCAACACTTTGCGCACCACAACAACCAATGCGCTCGCTAAAAATTCCAATCTAGAGTACGTAAACAAGGCCAAGTAGAGTTTCAGCCTTCTCCAATCTAGCAAACCAATTATTCTTCATAGTCCAAATCGAACACAACCAAATGAAACTAGAGACTACACCCTACTAATGAAACGCAAATGTCACGGGGCTAGACTTTTGCTAGGCGAACCGTGCGGGCCTTAGTCGCTTTCTCAGCTGAAACGTCGGCTAAGTCACCCTAAACACTCTAAGTAAGAGAACTTAGAGAAGTGCGGAAACGTAAGAACAATGATGTCAAGTAATAGTAAAGAGAGAAAGGCTTAGAGTGAATGCTGACTTGTATTCAGTCTGAAGTGAAGTGAGTAAAATGAAGTGGGGGTGAGCCTCCTTTTATAGCTAAAGAACCCTACAATCAATGGTTGAGATTACATTACAATCAACGGTCCAGATTTGAGCCTATCTTATCTACATCTCTGTTTGAATTTTAAACAAGAGATAATATGGGATTTAATTACAAATATCATAAATGATAAATACGTTGCCTTATCGGATTTGCCATGGTAATTACCATGCCTTCTCCTTTCACCATGGTTGACAGGCCAGCTTTCCTAGGTCATCTGGCAAGCCCAAAATGTGATTAAGGTACTCTTGGGTTGCCTTCACTGCACTTGTCTCGGGCGCGGGCTTGCGGTCCGTGACATTCTCCCCCACTTGTTCTAGCGACGCCCTCGTCGCGGGTCTAGAATCGAACTGGTCGGTCTGCTCTCGGAATCTCCATAAGGCTTCGCCAGGTTCCCAACTTGGAATCGGGCACTGATGTCCTCCCAAAAGGACTACTCACATCGGCTCACACAGTCTTGTAACATCTCGCTCGCCATCATCGTGTACATTTCGATCGTAAGAGCCCTCTCTTACAGGTTGTGATTTGCCTTGGCTTGGACCCTCTTGGTCCCCGATCAAAGGCTTGGTCGCCACCACATCGAACACTTAATGATCTTCCAGAACTTTGAAAGGCCTCTTGTGCCCCCGCCAAGTCTTTGAACTACTCGATGGGTTAGGTTTTCTGCTCCCTACAACCAACAAAGGCGGCAAATCAGACTGACAACCACTCGTAGTGTGTTTGAGATGTACCTCTCTCGTAATACTGTCAGCGTCTTTAACTCTAAATGGCATCAACCCATCTTTCTCCACGATGCTTGATGCCTCAGGCATTGTCTCTTCTTCTCCCACGAAGTCCAATGCCACATTCACGTCGCCCAAAGGTGAATCTGCAACGGGTTTCAAGTCCCCAACAAGCTTGGGCAACTCTCACCCAAGGTAGTGTCTCCAACAGTGGCCCCCAAAGCGATGCCTCCTTGGCTCGGAGCATCCTCGGCAATCTGAATGGCAGTCAGCGTCTTGGTTCTTTTCCCTTTGTCGCGAAAAATGGGCACAATACATTGTTGTTTGGGATCCAAAATGCATACAACATTGGCACAAGGAATAATGAGAGCATCTACACGGTCAAGGAAACTCAGTCCCAAAACAAAATCAAAGTCATCTAGGTTGATTACCTTGAAATTTTTATTGCCCTTCTAATCACCAATCTGCAGCTCAACTTTCCGAGCATCCCCAACAATCAGAACTTCCTCGGAATTTGCAGTCTTGATCTTACTGGTTGACTCCTCAACTATAAGACCAAGTTTCTTAGCAGCCTTCTTAGACATGAAAAGATCGGATGCCCTAGTGTCCACAAGGGCACTTCTTGATCGTCCCGCAACGTTGATGTCGACAAACATCAACCCCTTCTGCTTTTGGCCTTTCCTAGCCCTGGGAGAACTCAATATCATTAAACCAAGTTTCGCAGTCTCGCTACTCTCGGGTTTGTCATCCTCCTTGGATGGCTTAACCTGATTTAGCCTCTGTGGCTCTTGGCGTTAGTGTCGCTTCAACTGAGCCTCCACAGACCTTGGTTTGCTTGCCTTAACAGTGGCAATTGCACCAATCTTTATAGGCTCCTCATGACTCGTCCTTCTTATGACACACAACAGCGGCAAAGCTACCTTTCACTGGACAGTCCCTCGTGATGTGTCCCTCTTTGTGGCAAAGGTAGCACTTGATTGGCCCCCTCTCGTCCCTCTTTTGACGATGGTACTTGGGCTTACCATTCCCACTTGATGGCTTCTTCACTCCCCTTGGAGCCTCGTCATTGCTATCGAATGACTTCTCCTCCTCTCAATCACCACCGTTGTGGTTCGGTTTAGAGTAGTGGTGAGGCTTACTACGCCCAATCTCAATGACAGACTCAGCAACTGTCAAGGCAGCATAGAGTTTGGCCACTCTCCGTCGCTGCAACTCCATCTTCGCCCATGGTTCCAGCCCATCTATAAAGGTGAAGAACCCATCCTCTTCACTCAAACTCAGAACTTGCAAGCTTAACTCCATGAACTTCCTGACATGGTCCCTCAAAGACTTAGCATCCTCATGCCTAAGTCGCCTCAACTTTGAGCGTGCCTGATCTTCAGCATATTGTGGATAGAACTGCGCCTTGAACTCATCTTGGAACTCCTTCCAAGTTTCGATGGCAGCATCCCAATGCTTCACATCTTCGCACCTACATCGCCACCACGTTTGTGCAAGATCAGTTAAATAAACAACAACAATGTTTAACTTTTTGAGATCCTCCTCGATGCTCATGGCTTTGAAGTATTGGTCCATCCCCCAAAAAAATTCTCCACTTCTTAGGCGGACCTCGTCCCCTTGAACTTTTCCGGTTTGAGGATATCATCCCCAGCTTTGGGTGTCGCAGTCGCCACGCTATTTCCGATCGCAGCCTTCAACACGAGCAACTCTGTCTTGAGCAACTCCACTTCCTTCTTCAGATCATTATTCTCGGACTCGGAACTCGCCTTGAGCTCCTCCAAATCCTTCCCTAGAGCTACCACCGATGCCTCTAAGGAATCGCCTTGCTTGATCATCTTCACATCCAACCCATTAAGAGCTTCTTGAACATCATCCCGGATCCCCTCTAAGGTCTCGAGATCCATCGAGCCTAGCTTCTCGAGGTCTACGAGCTCTAGCTGTTCCATCACCACCTTGACTTCCGCCATGGATTCCTCAAGCTTGGTGATCTTACCCTGGATCGATGTGATTGCATCCTTCGACGATCGTCACTTGGCTTTCTCAGCCTGGCCATCCGCAGCCTTCTTCACTGCAATGCTTTCTCCATCATGTGCCATCCTAAACCAGCAAAATCTCAGCCTTACCTTACTCTGATACCACTTATCACGGGGCTAGACTTTTGCTAGGCGAACCGTGGAGGCCTTAGTCGTTTTCTCGGCTGAAACGTCGACTAAGTCACCATAAACACTCTAAGTAAGAGAACTTAGAGAAGTACGGAAACGTAAGAACAATGATAACAAGTTATAGTAAAGAGAGAAAGGCTTAGAGTGAATGCTGACTTGTATTCATCCTGAAGTGAAGTGGGGGTGAGCCTCCTTTTATAGCTAAAGCCCCCTACAATCAATGGTTGAGATTACATTACAATCAACGGTTCAGATCTGAGCCTATCTTATCTACATCCCTGTTTGAATTTTAAACAAGAGATAATGTGGGATTTAATTACAAATATCATAAATGATAAGTATGTTGCCTTATCGGATTTACCATGGTAATTATCATGCCTTCTCTTTTCACCATGGTTGACGGGCCAGCTTTCCTCAGTCATTTGGCAAGCCCAAAATGTGATTAAGGTCCTCTTGGATTGCCATCACTACATTTGTCTCGGTCGCGGGCTTGCGGTTCGTGACACAAATCGCTACCTACTGATCAAAATGGAGAGAACAAAACAAAGTACCTTCCTAGTGTTGCGTAATTGGAAAGCAAATGGAGCCATAAGAGCAACAACCACAAACCGATTCGACTAAAGTTAGCACTCCTGCAAACTGAAAAACCACGAACAATGACTGCAAATTAAAGCAACATGATCGACAGAAGCATAATATCAAAACTAGCATCAAAAGGGACCTCAACAAACATTGTTACTACATTCCATTCTCACCTCCTAGATATACATACTGAATACCAAAGATTCTACCTATTCATCCTAAAATTGTGCAGACTTCAAAAATCAAGCCCAACCATCTCAACTCCTTTGTGATACATAGAGTCGAGAACCACTCCGCAATTAAAACAAGGACAAGAGCCAAAAAGGAAAGAAACAAAGTTTAATCCACAAGCCATACTCATCATGACAATGAATTAAGTCGACATTACCAACTGTAAACACCTACACATTGATGCTGAAAATAAGATAATAATCCCAAACCACGTAGACCTCAACGCTATTGACCTCGTTCCCTTGCTTCAGTAATCTCTGCAATATCTTTAACGATGTCTTCTTCATTACCAATAGTAACTACCCCAACCAATTTGCCCAAATTGAGAGTCTCACGTGCTTCTCTTGATATTACTCTCTTCCTACTAAAGAAGTCTGAATTAGACAATGAACCATTCACTAAAACTTGTTGTTCAGGAGGATTTTTACATGGTCTACCCATGCCTTTTTACGTAGCCAACTCTCGGTCTCAACCCTCTTCTCTGACAATAAGAAACTTAATATTAATTCTGTTACATTGCCACATTTTCTATCCACGCCTTTATAATTCATCATTCATGTCTTGGAAACCTAACAATATCTAATTTTGACCCCTCATCACATGCTTCGAGCACGTTTTGGCACACCAGACTCAAATCAGTTGTACAATTCATTATAAGGATAAAGATAAGATGAGATAACTCATTCAAATAAGATAACTTTTAGTCAAATCTCATTTAAATTTATGTCTGCCAACTCCCCAATCAAACTTAAGTCCGTCAACTTTCCTGTTTGGCTTCGCTAATTGGAGGCTACTCTCATTAAATTTGGGCTACTCGGTTATATTGATGGTTCACAGCCTTCCCCATCTAAGTTTACTGATGATGCAGCAACGATTGCTAATATTGAATATCTACGATGGTATGTCTTTCTCAATGCGTACCTCATCACAATACCTACATTCTCGTCCGACATCCACTCGGTTGAACATTCCGGTCCTTCCTCAATATCCTTGTGGGTTCCCATAGAAGATTGTCTTGCCAGTTGCCACACCATCAGTTCCTCCAATGAGTTGGGAACTATCGTATAGAGTGTGAATACGCACACTCCCCTCACACTCTACACTCCTACTTACATTCTCCTTCTTCATACATTCCTTTATGGACGACACCTGTATCATCATGCAATTCTTGTGAATAATCCCCATCATCTTCGTTGTCATAATTTGAAATAACAACTTCCTCCCCCTCATTTGCATTCCACATAGTCCTGATCGTAGTCTCTGATTCCTAAACACATGTCTATCCGCCACTAACTCCAAAAACTCATCAATTTTAGCTATTCACATGAGCCTTGGGCCCCCCTAAAATTTGACATATTAACTTTAATCCTTTAAAAATTTTAATTTGGCCTCTTACAAAAAATTATTATATTTCAAAAATTTTGAGTATATTTAATTAAGTCTCCTCTTAAAATTTTTAAATTAAATATTTAATTTTTTTTTGAAAATTTAAATAGACTATCCTGCCCTGGGTTGCTAAGATCTACCCTAGTCAGTAGGGGTGTTCATTTTCGGATACCGGATCCAATCCGATCCGAAAATTCGGATATCCGAAAAATTCGGATAACTTAAATAGCGATCCGTATCCGATCCGAAAAAATTGGATATCCGAATATCCGAAATTTATGAATTTATTTGATTATTTTTTTAATTTAATGGTTCTATCCATGAAAATTTTAGGTTTTCGAATATAAAAATTAATAAATTATTGAATATAACAATCTTTGTATCCATGGAAATTTCAATTTTTCATATATAACAAGTAAAAATATCGAATATAACAAGATTTATAACTATAAAAAAATTTGAATTTTCGGATATCGGATAATTGGATATCCAATCCGAATGTAAAACCACTATCCGTATCCGATCCGAATTATCCGAAAAATAAAAAACAGATCGGATATCCGAAATTTCGGATCGGATCAACGAATAATCGTATCTAATTTTTTTGAACACTCCTACTAGTCAGAGTCGTATACAAGTTGCTTTTATCCGGCGTGCCGCCAATGCTGCTACTCATGCTCTAGTCGATTGAGCTTTTTCACTCTAATTTGTATCATTATTTTGAGTTAGATAATGTATTTCAGACCTTTTATTGCATGATGCCCTTTATAGCTAAAGTTTAATATAATTATCTTTTATTAAAAAAATAGATAAATAGAATAAAATTTTGAATTAAGAACAAAAGAATACACGAATTCCATCAAATCGAAGCATTAAATCCAGATTACTCAAGCTGAATATAAATCCAAACTTCAAACCAAGCACCAGTTTTCGAGGATTTTGAGAATTTTGAGTTTTTCTAAGTTATTTTTCTTTTTCAATTTTTTAAAATAAAAAAATGGTTATTAATGTTATTTTTTTCGTGTTTTGGTCACCAAACTATTGGTTTTTCTATGAGTTTTTTTAACGGAGGTGACCAACATAAAAAACGTAAAATTAGTGGCGATTTTACCAAAAATAATAGTTTGGTGACCGAAACAGAAAAGTGGGAATATTTTAGTGATAGAGATGTTTACCATTAGGGGGGAGCGGAGGTTAAATTGTGGTTGTTATATAGTTTGATTGCTCGCTGATGCATAATTGTGCTTCGTATTATTGCTTGTTATTGGGGATAGCAATTAGCAACCCAACGGTTAAGCATGTTGTTTATGTATAATGTATATAGGGTGGCTGCTAAATAAACTAGCTTTAAGGCATGGATGAGCTTCACATAGGTAAACACACGCAATGCTGCTTCAAGTGCAACCGAGGAAGAAATGCTTAACAGCTATATGATTTAATGCATGGTCTTTTATTTATTTATTTATTTATAATTTGTTCCTTTTAACTTGAATTTAGTGAATTATCAAATTATTTCAAATATAAATTAGGATCAAAGTGATAAGATTTTAAAAATATTGAGGATTTATTAAATTATTTCCAATCCTAACGTAAATGATAGAATGTATAAGTTTTAGAGATTAAGATTGTTATTGTATCATGTCACATCATCATCTTCGTTAAGTCAATGGTCAGACTTAACGTTCGATGGCCAAAATAAAAAAAAAAACGTAACGTTAGTGACAATTATATAAAAAATAATTTAGTGGCCAAAATAGAATAGTGGTTATAGTTCGGTGACTACAAGTGTGGTTTGCCCTTTTATTTATTTGACTGGTTATTCCACATACGTTAATAGAAGAGAAAGAAACGTGAAATTAATGTGATTTAATTAGCGCTATACAAAAAATCCGACAAATAAAATTTGAATTCGAAACATGAAAAAATAGATTCGAAAGTACGGCTAATCGAACCGAAAAAAATAGTTTCGGTATTTTTTTTAAAAAATATTATTTCGGTTCGAATACGATTTTTTAATTTTAAACAAAAGCGGGTAACTGAACCGACCGGTTATATAATATATACTATATAAAATATACAAATTTATATAATTATATTGGCAAAAATTTAGCGCCATTGTTAATTTATTCTCTTTCCTCGAGTATTTTTAAATATTTTTATTGTCTTGAAAAGTGAAAAATTAACGATAATTTTTAATATATTTCTCATTCAAATATTAGCGGATTTATATTACTTTGGGAAGTAAAAAAATCAACCTTAATTGTCACTTATTTTCTATTCCTAGTTCCCATACAATAATATTTTTCTTCTACAAATATTTCAAAATTCAAACCTAGCTTATTTTTCACTATGTTGTTGGATTTTATATTTTTTTATAAGGAAAGTAAAAAAATATTATTCGAGCCAAACAAAACCAAATATTTCGGTTAACCGGTCAATCGACTAACCGGTTTAATGGTTAAGATTTAGGATCGAAAATTAAGCAACATGAATTTACTGTTTATCAGAAATAATTTTCTAACGGTTAACCAAACCCGATTTTGCACACCCCTAGATTTAATAGGTCTATATTTTTGGTTCATTTTTTAAATATAAAAAAGACTAAACAAGCTTTACCGGAGTCGAAAACTTTAGAGGACAAAATTGAAAAGGCGGTTTACTTTAGTGACTAATTCAACCATTAAACCCTTTTTTAGCAATGGTCGCGGTAAGTGGATTAGTTTGAAATTTGGGAGACGCCAAATAGCGACTAAAAAGTATAGGCGCCAAGTAATTTCCCGGGAAATCTGAAAATCACAAAAAAGAAGGGGAAAAAAATCTTTACTTGGGCGTTGTTTTTCTCCAAAACGGAGGTGAGGAAAGAGTTGTAATGGAGGATTTCAATTCTGAGGTATAGAGGAATTGCAATTTCAAGAAAATTCAAGTTCATAGCAAATCTTTTTTTTCCTGTTTGGTTCATAAGAAAATGTAGCAAAATAAATAAAATACTGCTGTGGTAGCAAGTAATTTCTCTCTTGCTGTGAAATTCATTTTTTTTCTAACCCATTCCTTGTTTATTGTTATATTAGATTCCAGGTTCTTCATGCTCCATTTCTTCTGGTTAGTATTTCTTATCTCCAAACAAAATTTTAAGCTTTAATTTCATTCAAGAACGAGAAAAAAAAAGGTTTTAACTTCTCTCCCGTTTTTAAACCAGAACCTCCTGATATAAGGAACTGGTTTTCATCGTACAAGTATGAATCTTTTGTCTTGGATACATGCGAGAATTTCGGAGGAATGTTTTCAGAAGAGATTGAAAGCGACAAATATGATTTGGCAATTGGGGAAATTAACAGAGAAAGAGAAAAAAACGCTGATAGGTGTGGAGAAATTAGAAATGCTGATGAACGTGAGAGCTTTAACTCTAAGGAGGTAAAATTTTCATTTCATTTTACATCTGCTTCTGGGCAATCTGGGTTTTCTTGAATAGTATAAGTTAAGAGAATTTGAGTTAGTAAATAGCTCATTGTTCTTCATATCTAATAGTTTTCTTTGTTTATTCAGGATTCATTGCACTCCCTTTCAGTCCTTTCTGGTATGTTTCAATCCACTTCTCCTTTTGTTTTGTTTTTTAGATTAATTTAAGAATTTAGGGAAGTAAATTAAGAGTAGAAGTTGGATACGGTGCTTAATTTAAGAATGTAAAGAAAGTGAATTTGGTTTATGTTTTCATGTTCTCTCAGAGCCTTCAGATATCAGGAAATGGTTTTCAAGCTATGTGTATGAGTCTCCTTTGTTGGATACCAATGATTGTTTCAAAAGTCATGTCTCCAGGGGAAGTGAAGTTGAGAAAGATGAACTTGTCAACGAGGAAAGCATCAACGATAAATTCGTGAATTCGGATCGATTTCATGAGTACTCATCTCGCAAGAATTGCTCAACTAAGTCGGTCAAATGCAGTACTTCTTCAGTAGATAGGAAGGGTGATTCAGACCCTCTCTTTTCTGGTTTGTATAAACTGTCTAGTATTCTTCAATTTCCGGAAAGAAAGTTATGTGGTTATGCCGAATGCTGTAATGTTTGTTTGTGTTTCTTGTTTCAGAACCTGTAGACATTCAGAAATGGTTCCCAGACTATGTGTATGAGTCACCTGTCTTGGATACCAATGATGAACTTCAAGATAGTCTCTCTAAAGAAACACAATCTAGTCATGATGAATTTGCTGTCAAGGGAGGGGAACAAGGTAATTTCAAGACAACAACAGAAACTAAATTTAGAGATGAAGTGGTTATTGGTAAGAAGATGTGCTCAAATGGGTTTGGGAAATGTAACAGCTACTGTCCCACTAGACCCGATGAGCAAGAAAATAAGCCTGCTTGTAAGGTAATTTTTCGGTCTCCGTTTGTGTTTTGTTAAATAAACATATCAAAGGACTCCATTTATCTTTCATGTTGGTATTACAGAATTTGCATCGGTCTGTAGCTAAGGAAAACCTTTCTTGGCAAGGTGATGTGCATTCCGAGAAGAATTTGGAACCCAACTTGGAATTCAAACAGGAGCTAAATAGCAGCATCTATTGTGGATATTCCCTATCTGAACTTAATAGAGCTGACTCTCAATCACTAGATTCTTCAAAGAAGTTGATAGATAGGAAGAGTAGCATCAGAAAGAGCTCAGAAACTAAAGTCCGAACCGACAAAGTCGTTATCAGATCACATAATCAGAGCCCGGATTTTGATGAGGGATGTGAAGGTTATTTGAGAAAAACTACCCATGTAAGCAATGACAAAGAAAGGGATGGTGGAAAAGACAATGCAGAAAATGGTTTTATTACAACAAGGAAGAACAAGATTGTAAGAACAACTGATGAAAATTCGCAGAGAGGAGCAGGAGGGATTTTGTTACAGTGTTCAAGAAAAACAAGAGATGGCGAAAAGGATAATGGTGTTATGAAAAGGAAGGTGTTGGCAGAAACAACCAATGTAACTGCTGGGCGGCAGAGTGAGGCGAAGGCAATGGAGATCACCGGAAAATGGCGCTGCCCTCAGAAAAGCAAGCCTCTGCGCGGTCCTCCATTGAAGCAGCTTCGACTTGAACAATGGGTTCACAGGGTGTGACACTCGTGGAAATGCCAGAAATATGGTTCCAAGTAAAATAACGACTTTGTATAATCGTTTATTAAGCAATAACAGTCTTTTAAATGTGGAAACTATTTGCTTTATTTACTTCTATTCAATAGAGTGGAGAGATTGGGTTATGAAAAGCTTGGATTTGATTTTTTTTTTAATATTTGCTCAAGAATAACTGGAACAGGAATACAGGATGAGATTAGGAAAGCTGAACTTATTAATGAACATCTATTTGAAGTGAATGCGAGTGTTCATGTTTCCAAAATGGGTCTCGGATAATATAATTTTCAAATAAATCAATGTTACTTTTTTTATATAGGGGAGGGTGGAGGGGATAAAAATCCTTAATATTTTTTCGTTCCACTACTTATGTCTCAACACTAAAAAAATACTATAAAATTAATTTCTAAGCCTTAACCTTAAATTCTAAACTTTACACTTTATACCCTAAAAAGTACACCCTACCCAAAATTCCCTAAACTCTAACCATAAATCCTAACCTAAAATTCTAAACTCTAAACTTAATTTTAAGCATGAGGCATAAATAGGGACATCGAAAAGTGACAGAGAATTTCTATCCCGGTAGATGGTTGTCCATGATTAATGCTTTATTTTAATGTGTAAAGGTGTATTGTTTATAGTAATTAAAATCATAAGTTAAGTCTCAATATCCCGTTGGTCTGATGAGGTACTAGAATCTTTAAGCATGGTTAATGGTTTAAATCATGACGTTGTGAATAAAATAATTGAGTTGGAATTGTCCAATATATTTTGATTTATTCGGTGTTGGCTTATAAGTTAAAAGTTCAGCAAGTATTTAATTGACATTATAAAAACTATTTAGTATTTACTATAAATTAATTATTTTAATATAATATTTAAATTACTCAAATCTCTTCTCACGTAATTTTAAAAATAAATATATAAAAATGATATAAATTTTTTAATTAATATTCAAACTAATAATAAAACTAATTAATGTAGATTGTTAGGATTTATTTTTTATTTAAAGGCTAATGCAATGTTAGCGTAAAAACAAATAAATTTAATTACTGATTAAATCTATTCTCTAACGATAAATAACTCTTAATCTATTTTTTTATATTTTCCATTACTATTTTGTTAAAAATTCAAGGCGTTTAAATTCTAGTGTAATTGCATGAAAATGTAATTAATACCTAGTAACTACATAAGTGTAATTTCAAGAAAATTTAATTCTTAGATATGTTTAGTAGTACAATTTTAATTATTTTTGAATGGTCTAAAAATGCTTAGAATGTAGTATCTGTTTATACATATTCTTAAAATAATTTGAACTCATGTCTCCTTGAATGAACATCATATATTTTTTCACTGAGACACTTTTTAAGTTCTAATACAATTGTAATAATACATATACATAAGTTTAAATTTTAAAATAATATTAATTGTAAAAAAAAGTATAGTTATATGTCTAATTTTATCAATTCTCACTCACCCCTGATAATTGAAAAGTGTAATGTGACGTTTTAATGGACGAGTCTACCACGTGCGACGAACATTGATAAACACCATTAACGACGAACATTGATAAACACCATTAACGAGTCTACCCCTGTTTATGTTAGTGTTTATTGTTTATGTAAAACCGAAATTGATTTTGATATAACACATAATCTTAAGGACCAATTTGCAAAACAATAAATTTTTAAGTACTCTTTAAAGTCTCTCAATTGACAAGTGTTTTTAAAATAAAATAATAATTAAAGACCTGCTCTTAAATCATATATATTTTTCAAAGTCCATTTCTATGTTTTCCAAGCACAAGTATGCAAAAACGCCCAGGAGTATCGATACCCTTAGCGTATCGATACCCTATTTTGTCACTGTAATTTTATTGAACATACCGTACCGATACGCCCTGAAACCGTATCGATACGATATGCATCTGGGCAATTGTTTTCATGAACACGTACCGATACGCATGGTAACCGTATCGATACGCTAAGCATATCTTTGAAAAATCCGAGCATTTAATTATTTGACCGTTACTTGTCAGTTGGTTGGTTTCCCAATTTTCAAAAGGTAGTTGTACCGTACCAATACGCTTGATATGCGTATCGATACACTTTTCATACAAACATAACTTGGGATTCCAGTAACTTTGGACCGTATCGATACTGCCCTCGTATCGATACGCCCCTTAAAAACCGTACCGATACGCCTTATATGGGTATCGATACGCCCTGTTTTCAGGCACAACGGCTCTTTCCTCTTTGATGCAGGTATCGATACGCCTTTCCCGAGTACCGATACGGTAGGCTGCAGAGCTGCATTTAATGCGGGAAAAATGTCCACAACGGCTCTATTGATGATCCTAACTACCCAAACGGCTAGAAATCAATGCAAGGGTATAAAAACAAGCTTCATTTGACCAAGAAACAACTATTGAACCTTCAAGCATCATCAAAGCAAAAATCCAAACCCTTGAGCTATTAAAAGTCAAATCTTGTACCCAACTCTAGTGTATTTTCAAATTGTCAATTTGTATTGTGAGTTTGGGATTGTTTGAATTGTATTTGGGTAGACAATCATCCTTTGAGAGGAAACATTTGAGTTTACCAAAATCTTTCTTTGTATTTGAGTGGATTAAGCTTTGGGTAGAAAGCTTAATCGAAATTGTAAGGTTTCCTCCTCATTCAAGAAAAGGGGACGAATTCAATTAGTGAATTGTTTGAAAATCCTTAGTGGGAGCTAAGGTAGTGGATGTAGAGTTCATTTGGAGAACTTGAACCACTATAACCCCTTGTGTCATTTTTATTTTCAATCTTTCTCTTCACCAAAGTTTTAATTGCCAATTCACCCCCCTCTTGGCCATTTGCAAGTGTTCGATCAACTCAACAATTGGTATCAGAGCTACACTCATTGGAAGGATTACAACCCTCTTGAGTCGATTCTTGGAGAGTTTGATCAACAACAAGTCAAGCAATGGCATCCACCTCCAACTATGAGTCTCAATCCACCACCAAGCCACCATTCTTCAATGGGGATAACTATCCTTATTGGAAGAATAGGATGAGGCTCTTCATCAAGTCTACCGACTACATGGTGTGGGATGTGGTTGAAGAAGGTCCATACATTCCCATGAGGAGAGATGGAGAAAGGCTCATCCCAAAGATCAAAGCCAAAATGACCGATGATGAAAGAAGAAGGATGCAAGTGAATGATAAAGCTCTTCATGTTATATTTTGTGCACTTGGTCCGGATATCTACTCCAAGGTGTCTTCAATCGAAAATGCCAAGGAGGTTTGGGACACCCTCGATACAACATACGAGGGAACTAGTGATGTCAAGGAGACAAAGATTGGGCTACTCAATCTAAGCTATGAGAACTTCAAGATGGATCCCGAAGAAAGTGTCTCTAAGATGTTTGATCGATTCTCGGTCATTGTCAACGGGTTGAAGGGTTTCAGTGAAATCATTCCCGAAGACAAGCTAGTGAGAAAGTTGTTGTACTCTCTTCCGGAGTCATGGGATGGCAAGAGAACGGCCATTATTGAAGCTAGAGATTTGAAGACTCTCAAGCTAGATGCTCTTGTTGGATCCCTACTCACACATGAGATTATGAGGAAGGGAAGAGAACAAGAGAAGAAGATAGTGGAGAAGAAGGAAGTTGAGAAGAAGAAAGTTGGAATCGCACTAAAGGCTTCACAACAAGAAAGCGATTCTAGTGAGGATGAAGATGAGGAGATGGCTATGTTGGCCAAACGTTTTACTCGGTTTATGAAGTCAAATCGTGGAAGAAAATTCATTAGAAAGGGAGACTTCAAGAGTAAGAGCAAGGAAGAGGAGAAGGACCAACTTACTTGCTATGAATGCAAGAAACCGGGTCACATCCGTTCCGAGTGTCCTCAATTGAAAAAGAAAAGCTTTGGGAAGAAAAACAAGCTCAAAGCACAAATTGCTACTTGGAGTGACGATGAGTCTTCCGAGGAAGAGGAGGAAGTGGCCAACCTATGTCTCATGGCCATCGATGATGAACCTAAGGTAAACTCTCACTCATCTAATTTCGATTTTATAATTGAGGAACTTCAAGATGCTTATGATGAATTGCAAGAAGTGTATGATGAGTTAGTAGGAAAATACAAAGAGTCCATTTTGAAAAACAAGAAAACAATTTCCGATTTAAAGAATCAAAATGAGACATTTTCAAAAACTAACTCCGAATTGGAAAAGAAGGTATTGTTTTTAGTTAATCTTTCTAATGATCTTAAAACTAAAAATATTGAACTTGAAAAACTTCTTTCCGATTTTCAAGATTATCACACAAAGGAAGTGGATAATCTTAAAACGTCTATTGCTATTGGGAAAAATAATTTTGAAAAAGGAAATCACGTTAAAACCCAATATGTAAAAAGAAAACCTTTTGTACCTAAACAAAGAAATTTTAATAAGCAAGCTAGAGGTCATAGAGTTAGGAGTGTTTGGGTTCCTAAAGAACTCATTATTTCTAATGATTTGAATGCTATTGCTTCTTGGATTCCTAAGGGAACCAAATTGTTGAAGGCTAACACTCATGGACCCAAAATGATTTGGGTACCAAAAACCAAGGCCTAATTTCTTTGTTTGTAGGGGGAGCATTGCTACAAGGCTAAAGCTTCAAGCAAAAATTCTTGGTACCCTGATAGTGGATGCTCAAGACACATGACCGGTGACAAGAGTCGATTTGTGGAACTAAAGCCTAAAAGTGGTGGAGTGGTAACATTTGGTGACAACTCCAAAGGCCATATTGAAGGAATAGGCTCCATTGGTAATCACTCTTCTATTTTCATTGAAAATGTTTTGTATGTCAACGGTCTTAAGCATAATTTGTTGAGTATTAGTCAATTGTGTGACAAGGGTTTTAATGTTCTATTTGATAAAAGTGGTTGCAAAATTGTTAACATTAAAACAAACCAACTAATGCTCATAGGACATAGAATAGGCAATATTTACATGGTGCATTTAGATGACATTCAATCATCCCATACATGCTTAGTTGCACATGATGAACATGACTCATGGCTTTGGCATAGAAAATTAGGACATGCTAGCATGAGTGTCTTAGAGAAATTAATTTCCCTTAACCTAGTTAGAGGTTTACCGAAACTTAAATTTTCCAATGATAAAATTTGTGACGCATGTTCAAAGGGTAAACAACATAGAAATTCTTTTAAATCCATAAATGATGTCTCTACTAGTAGATGTTTACAATTGATCCATATGGATCTCTTTGGGCCAATTAGAACAATGAGCTTGGGTGGAAAATCATATGCTTTTGTACTTGTAGATGACTTCTCTAGGTATACTTGGGTTCTATTCTTAAGTACAAAGGATGAGGCTTTAGAAAAATTCATCACATTTTCTAAAATAACTCAAAATGATCTTGAACTTAAAATTTCTCACATTAGAAGTGATCATGGAACCGAATTTCAAAATCTAGGTTTCGATGAGTTCCTAAATGAAAATGGGATTAGCCACAATTTTTCCGCACCTCGCACTCCTCAACAAAATGGGGTAGTTGAGAGGAAAAATCGAACTTTAGAAGAAATGGCTAGAACCATGCTTTGTGAAAATAATTTACCTAAATATTTTTGGGCGGAAGCCACAAATACCGCTTGCTATATTATAAATCGAGTAATGAGTAGGCCAATTTTGAAGAAAACACCTTATGAGATTTTAAAATCCAAAAAGCCTAACATTAGCTATTTTCACCCTTTTGGTTGCAAGTGTTTTGTTTTGAATAATGGTAAAGAAAACTTAGGTAAATTTGATGCTAAAAGTGATGAAGCTATTTTCTTAGGGTATTCTTTAAAATCTAAAGCCTATCGTGTATTTAATAAAAGAACTCTAGTTGTTGAAGAGTCTATACATGTTGTTTTCGATGATAACCTCCTTCCGAGGAAGGAATCTTGTGATGATGATGATGTAGGAATCATTGATGCCATTGATGGAGGACAAACGTCAAAGGTGGATGAGATTCCAACCAAAGAAGAGGATTCACAAGATCCACCTCTTGAAGCCTTGAAGGACTTGGCTCTTGAGGAAAGGGAGGTGTCTTACCCAAGGGAGTTAAACTATGTCAAAGGTGGTGAAATCTTGGGTGATCCATCCAAGGGGGTAACTACTAGATCCTCTCTCAAATTAATGAATCATGTTGCATTTATTTCATGCATTGAGCCTAAAAATATTAAAGAAGCTTTAAAAGATGATTTTTGGATTTTGGCCATGCAAGAGGAATTAAATCAATTTGAGAGGAGTAAAGTTTGGACATTAGTTGAAAGGCCTAATGATCAATCTACTATAGGAACAAAATGGGTTTTTAGGAATAAATTAGATGAAAGTGGTAATATAGTGAGAAACAAGGGTAGGCTTGTTGCTCAAGGCTATACACAAGAAGAGGGAATTGATTTTGATGAGACTTATGCACCTGTAGCTAGGATGGAAGCTATTAGGATGTTACTTGCATTTGCATGTTATCATGATTTCAAGCTTTTTCAAATGGATGTGAAAAGTGCCTTTTTAAATGGTTTCATAAATGAAGAGGTGTATGTTGAACAACCACCGGGTTTTGAGGATTTAAAATTTCCAAACCATGTGTTTAAACTTACAAAAGCTCTCTATGGTTTAAAACAAGCTCCTAGAGCTTGGTATGATATACTTTCAAATTTCTTAATTGAAAAGGGTTTTGAAAAGGGAAAGGTGGATACAACACTCTTCATAAAAAGATATAACAATGACATTTTAGTAGTTCAAATTTATGTTGATGATATTATTTTTGGTTCTACTAATGAGTGTTATTGTAAGGAATTTTCTAAGCTAATGCAAGGTGAGTTCGAGATGAGCATGATGGGGGAGCTCTCATTCTTTTTGGGACTCCAAATCAAGCAAAGGAAGGATGACACCTTCATAAATCAAGCTAAGTACGTGAATGATATGCTCAAGAAGTTTGGCTTGGAGAATGCAAAACCTCAAGCCACTCTTATGAGTTCTTCCATAAAGCTTGACAAAGATGAAGGAGATAAGTGTGTTGATTCTAAGCTTTATAGATCCATGATAGGTTCTTTGCTTTACCTTACCGCAAGTAGACCAGATATTATGTTTAGTGTTTGCTTGTGTGCTAGGTTTCAAGCTAGTCCTAGAGAATCACACTTAGTTGCCATTAAGAGAATTTTTAGATACCTTAGAGACACACCTACTTTAGGCCTTTGGTATCCTAAGGATTCTTCCTTTAGCCTTCATGCTTTTTCGGATGCGGATTATGGGGGATGTAAGATAGATAGGAAAAGTACTTCCGGGACATATCAATTCTTAGGTAGTATGCTCGTATCTTGGTTCTCTAAGAAACAAAATAGTGTAGCCTTATCTACCACCGAAGCGGAGTACATATCCTTAGGGAGTTGTTGTGCTCAAGTCCTTTGGATGAAGCAACAACTCTTAGATTATGGTGTTAAAATAGAAACCATACCCCTTAGGTGTGACAACACTAGTGCCATTTGTCTCACTAAGAATCCCATCCAACACTCTAGAACTAAACACATAGAAATTAGACATCATTTCATTAGAGATCATGTTTTGAAAAATGATGTTGTTATAGAGTTTGTTGACACCTTGAACCAATTAGCGGATATAGTTACAAAACCTTTAGATAAAGAGCGTTTTTGGACCCTTAGGAGAGAGTTAGGTTTAACTAGCCTTTCTTGACACCTTTTTGGTCCCAAAATGTCAAAATTTGCTTGAAATTGTTTGTGATTCATGCCTATGTTAATTTTGTCCTTCTTGCTTATATGCATGTTGCTAGGGGGAGTATATATTCAATTTAGCCTTTAAAACTTGTTCATATGACATGTACATGCATTTAGGGACGTTTCAAATTGGTTTTTTGCACTTAAATCTGTCAAATTTGCACAAACTGGCAAAGGTGTATCGATACGGCTAAAGCGTATCGATACGGTATGCTTTCTGGGAATTCTTGAGGATGAACAAGTATCGATACGACCCCTCGTATCAATACGGAACAAGTCAAGGGAAATAGTTAAAGTCAAGCGTACCGATACGTCCCCGCGTATCGATACGGTAGTATTGACGTATATAAAATTAGGGTTAATGGGTATCGATACGCGTGTATAGCGTATCGATACGGCCTCGACGGAGAGGGTATTTAGGGTTGCTTTTGTTAAAACTCTTTAAAACTCAAAACCCCTCTTTTCTCTCCACAAACCCTAGCCGCGAAACCCTATATAAACCCCCTCAATCCATCAAATTTTACCATCAATCTTCAAAATTTCTTGAGGGTTTTTACTCTACACATCAAGGCAAACCTTGGGCATCAAATCTTGTGCATTCACATCCCCTCTTTCATCCATTCTAAGATTCAAGGTATAAAATTTTTCTTTTTTTTTATTATTTTCGTTTGCTTTTAATTGTTGTTTCAACTGAATTTTTGTACAAACCTTGTTTAATTGTTGTGGGTTTCACCTTTTTCACAAAAATTTTTTTCAAAAGTTAAATTTTTTTTCAATATATTTTATATTCGATATATTTTTAAAACTGTTTTTTTGTTTTTGTTTTGTGAATATTTTTTAAAAAAATTCTTTTTAACAAATTACCTTGAATTATCAGATTTTATTGGATCAAATAGGATGTTAATTGCATACATATTCGAATCCTTTTTGATGTATTTTCAGGATTATGGCACCGAAAAAGGGGACTAAGCGTCATCGCTCTACTTCCAATCCTACCGAGGATGTCGAGGGTAATCCTACACCTAACCTTCCTTATATCATCCAATCAAGTTTTCTCGAACCTCTTGATAGGGAACGATATAAACTTTTTCTAGGAATAAACCTTAGGGAAGAGCGAGTTGTGTCCATTCCTTTTTTAAGTTATGCCCGTTTCAAATTCAAATACCTACCTTTGATTAAGCAATGGAAATTCTTGACCTTTTTGAATATTCCTCCTATCCTATATAGGAACCTAGTCATTGTGTTCTTTTTTAATGCTGTATGTAAACATGATGAATCTAGGGAGCATGTTATTGCCATTGAATCTTCCATTATGGGCAAACGTTTTCAAATTGATCAAAAAGTTTTATGCAATGTCTTTGGTTTTGAAGATGTTGGTATTGATGATGAACATTCCTTGGGTACGGGTTATCTAGGTCCCGCAAAAGTTTTAGATGCTCATGACCGTATCCTTCACCTTCTTGTTTCTTGGTTTCTTCGTCCATCGGGTGGGAAATATTCAACTGTTCGTCAAACGGATTGTAACCCCCTTAACCCGGCCAAGATCCATCAAATCTAATCATCCTTAAACATCAATTAACATCCAAAAAGGATCTAATCAAACCCTTATACCTCCAGCTATAACAGATCATCAAGATCACTCCAAAAACAACCAAGAACACAAGCTAAACTTAGGAAATTCAACCTATCCGGGATTGCATTAATTAAACCTCAATTTCACATCAATTCAACATTCATTTAACATCAAATTGACAACTCAAAACACTGCCCAATCAGATCATACGAAATTTCATCAAAATCCATCCAAATCTTGCATTTAAAAGCCAAAATCAAGAATACATCTATAAAACCTTTTATAAAACATAAATCAAGGATTGAGAACTTAGGAATTTCAGTAAAGAACTGAGAGTTCAGAGGAGAAGGACGTTCTTACCTCCAAACTTGAGTTTCTCCCTTTTTAGAACCAAAATCTTGAAAATCCAATTAGCAAATGGTGAGGTTTTGTTGAAGAGATGATTAGAGATCAAAAGAAGATTATAATCTAATGTTTGGAGATCAAAATCAGAAGGAAAAGCTCTGGAGAAAAGTGTTTGGTTTGAGAGAAAAGATGAGAGAAAATGGAAATGAAATTTTAGGAAGTTAGTTGGAAATGCCAAAATATCTTCCCTCATTTTTAGTTTTATTTAAAAACCTTTAATTAATCATTTAATATCTTAGAAAAATCTGGAGAAACTCCCATTGGGTAAATAGCTCCTTAAAGATTCAAAGTTTCAATCCTTTTTAAAACAGTCTCACAATTTTCGAAATTTACATTTTGGTCACTAACCAAAATGTCACACTTCCAAACCTCATTTTGTAAAATTGATTTCACCAAACTCTTATATATAATAAAAGAGGATTTTAAGACATTTTTCCATATTTTTAATGCAACCCGAACTAGGTTTTCCTAAATTCACTCTTATATATTCGAACCGCGATCCGACCGAACCGGTCCGAAACCCAAAACTCCTAAGCCCAAAACCGGGGCGTTACAACTCTCCCCCCTTAAGAAATTTCGTCCTCGAAATTTACCTGAAGGAAAGAGATACGGGAACTGCTTCAGCATGTCATCCTTCCGTTCCTACGTGGCTTCCTCAACACCACGGTGCTTCCACAACACCTTCACCAACTCAATGGTCTTGCCACGAAGAACCTTGCTATCCGAATCCAGAACCTTCACCGGTTCCTCATCATAGGTCAAATCCGGATTCAATTCCACTTCTTCCACAGGCATCACATGCGAAGGATCTGATCTATACTTTCGGAGCATAGAAACATGAAACACATCATGAATCTTCTCCAACTCTTGAGGTAACCTCAACTTGTACGCAACAGGACCCACACGCTCAATCACCTCGTATGGTCCAATGTACCTAGGGCTCAACTTACCCTTACGGCCAAACCTCATCACCTTTTTCCAAGGCGAAACCTTCAAAAACACACGGTCACCCACCGAATACTCAATCTCCCTACGCTTCAAATCCGCGTAAGACTTTTGCCGATCAGAGGCTGCCTTCAAACACTCACAAATGAGCTTCACCTTCTCGGTGGTTCCTTTCAACAAAGCCGGCATCGAAACCAACTTCTGACCCGTTTCAGCCCAACACAAAGGAGTCCTACACTTCCTCCCGTACAAAGCCTCATAAGGTGCCATTTGAATACTTGCCTGATAACTATTGTTATAAGCAAACTCTACCAAAGGCAAATGTTTCTCCCAAGAGCCCTGAAACTCAATCACACAACACCTCAACATATCCTCCAAAATCTGGATAACACGCTCGGACTGACCATCCGACTGAGGATGATAAGATGTACTGAAATTCAACCGTGTACCCAAAGCTTGATGCAAACACTGCCAGAACCGCGATGTAAACCTCGGATCCCTATCCGACACAATCGACTTTGGCACACCATGCAGTCGCACAATCTCAGCAATGTACAACTCCGCAAGCTTATCCAAGGAGTACGTAGTATGCACAGGCAAGAAATGCGCACACTTCGTCAGGCGATCCACAATCACCCACACCGAATTCTTCTTCGTTGGTGACAAGGGTAAACCAGATACAAAATCCATGGTAATCCTTTCCCACTTCCATTCAGGGATTCTCAACGGTTGCAACAACCCTGAAGGAACCTGATGCTCAGCCTTTACTCGCTGACACACCATGCACTTGCTTACAAACTCAGCAACATCCTTCTTCAAACCCACCCAATAGTACTCATCACGAAGATCTCGATACATCTTAGTACTACCTGGGTGCATAGCAAAAGGACTACTATGACCTTCAGTCAGGTTAGCACGCCTCAACTCAACATCATTGGGCACTACTATCCGACTCCCAAAACACAACACACCATCATCATTAAAACAGAAATCCGAAGGCCTACCCTCCACGATATCCTGAACATGAGATACCAAGGAATCATCCAGCAACTTGTTTTCCTTGATCAACTGAACCAAAGATGGTTTCACTTGCAACTCAGCCACAAGACCACCATCACGCGAAATACTCAAACTGGCAAACATAGCCCTCAACTCAACAGCTACCTTCCTACTCAAGGCATCCGCTACAACATTAGCTTTTCCAGGGTGATACTCAATCGTCAAATCATAATCCTTGAGCAACTCCACCCAACGTCGCTGCCTAAGATTCAACTCCTTCTGAGACATCAGATACTTCAAACTCTTGTGATCCTTGTACACAGTACACTTCTCACCATACAGGTAATGTCTCTAGATTTTCAAAGCAAAAACCACCGCAGCCAACTCTATATCATGCGTAGGATAGTTGCGCTCATGCACCTTCAACTGCCGCGATGCATAAGCCACCACCTTACCCTCTTGCATCAACACACATCCTAAACCAACATAGGACGCATCGCTCTACACCACAAATTCTTTCCCTAATTCAGGTTGAACCAAGATAGGAGCTTGCGTCAAAGCTGCCTTAAGCTTCTCAAAAGCCTGCTGTCTCGCTTCCGTCCACTCATACTTAACATCCTTCTGCAACAACTTCGTCAAAGGTGCAACAATCTTAGAAAACCCATCCACAAACCTACGGTAGTATCCCGCCAAACCAAGGAAACTAAGAACCTCATGAACAGACTTAGGAACCTTCCAATTCATCACCGCCTCAATCTTCTGAGGGTCAACACGAATTCCCTCGGCAGAAACCACATGCCCAAGAAACACCACTTCACTTAACCAGAACTCACACTTGCTCAGCTTCGCATAAAGCTGATTCTCCAAGGACCACACATGGACTTTTAAACACCATTGTGTCCTTAACCCCATGGACTTTTAAACACCATTGTGATCTTACACTTTCCAAGGACCACACATGGACTTTTAAACACCATTGTGTCCTTAACCCCATGGACTTTTAAACACCATGGCAAGGACCACACAAGGACTTTTAAACACCTTTGTGTCCTTAACAAGAATCTCCCAAGGACTTTTAAACACCTTAGAGTTCTTAGATAACAAGGCTTATACAAGGAATTTTAACCACCTTGAACCTTAACCAAGAACCAACCATGGACTTTTAAACACCATGTTGTTCTTAAATAAACAAGGCTTACACAAGGAATTTTAACCACCTTGAACCTTAACCAAGAACCAAATGTAACCCCCTTAACCCGGCCTAGACGGTCGACCCGAATTAAGAAGATCACACGGGGAAAACCAAAGTCAACCCGAAAGTCAACCTTGATTAACGACCCTTTTTTTTCTTTTTAATCTTGTCTAGATGCACGTTAACCCTAGATATGTTCACAAGATAATCATATTCAAACATCATAATAACTAGAGAACATTCAGGGACCCAATTGCACAAATTACAACTTAAGGGACAAAATTGTAAATTCTGATAATTAAAAGGACTTAACCCAAATTAAAGTTACCAACTTGAAATTAATCATCTTTCATGCTTCTTTGCCAAATTTCAGCTCAAACGGACATCTCAAACTCATACAATTGCAATAACAAGTTTCAGGACCAAAACGCAAACATTTCATAACATTCAACCAACAATTTCAGTGCCCAACGGTCGAGTGTTTCGGAACAGGGAAGGCCCGTTCCGAAACACGGGACCGTTCCGAAACTGGTACCGAAACATGGCCTGGCAGAGGCCAAACCGTTCCGGAACAGTACCTCCCGTTTCGGAACGCCCAGGCCATTTCAGGCCCCCGTTCCGATACGGTAGCACCTGTTCCGAAACAGGCTGCCTAGATTGCAGAAATTTTGCTGGTTTATCATGCAATTGACTTAACAAACATGCTCCAAAAGCAACCAAATTATACCAGCAAGTCATTCAACATACAAGGAACATAATTGTATCAACCAAACATCAACATGGCAACAATTATGAAAATCCCCAAATCTATAGGCATGCTTCCTACTTAGCAAACCTTTCAAGCATCAAAATACCAAAACCGTCTCATAAAGGCCAATTACAAGCTCCAACATTATTAACATCATTAAACCAACTTAGGGAGTCCAAAACATCTCCCAAAACAACAACATAGGTTCCCATTGCCAAATGTCAAAAGCTAATAGTGTTTAAGAAACCTTCACCATACTTGAGCTTAGTTCACCACTTGGATTCTTCACCACCTTACTGCCCTCAATGCACTTTAATGCTCTGCATTATTGGTTTAAGAAAAGAGAGAGAGCGTAAGCAAAAGCTTAGTGAGGAATGCTCATTTAAAACCACACAATAATGCATTTACAAAACACATTTATAACCCTTAAATCCAATCATCATTTGTACATACTCATAAACATTTAAAACAAGCAATACAAGCTTCAAGTTCATAACATGTCATATTGGCAACAAGTGATACATTCAACATAAGATCCACACATGGACTTTTAAACACCATTGTGATCTTACACTTTCCAAGGACCACACATGGACTTTTAAACACCATTGTGTCCTTAACCCCGTGGACTTTTAGAAACCATGGCAAGGACCACACAAGGACTTTTAAACACCTTTGTGTCCTTAACAAGAATCTCCCAAGGACTTTTAAACACCTTAGAGTTCTTAGATAACAAGGCTTACACAAGGAATTTTAACCACCTTGAACCTTAACCAAGAACCAACCATGGACTTTTAAATACCATGTTGTTCTTAAATAAACAAGGCTTACACAAGGAATTTTAACCACCTTGAACCTTAACTAAGAACCAACCATGGACTTTTAAACACCATGTTGTTCTTAAATAAACAAGGCTCACACAAGGAATTTTAACCACCTTGAACCTTAACCAATAACCAACCATGGACTTTTAAACACCATGTTGTTCTTAAATAAACAAGGCTCACACAAGGACTTTTAACCACCTTTGTGACCTTAACCATCACTTGCCAATGTGCATCATTACAACAATATTCCACTGTTTTAAAGCATTTAACAAAGCCATAAACATCATGCATCATTATGCATCAAAACCACATTTAACAATGTTCAAAAACAAGAATCTCTTACCTTGAGCATTCTTCAATACATGGCTTATAAAATCAGCAACTAACATGCTAAAATATGCTTTCAAAACAGAATTTAAACATGCAAACAACCACATTGCATACAACCAATCCATGGTTCATCATCAAGAGAGTTTTTCCGAAAACTTACTCTTGAGCTTAGCTAAGTTGCTTAGACTTAAACTAAGCTCCCAAACCTTCAAAACATTGGTTTCAAAGCTGAAATCCAAAATCCACTCACCGATTCCGTTTCGCCTCTTGCCGAAACACCAATCAAGCTTCCGGATCAACACCACTAGGATCCAAAGATGACTCCCCTGTTTTAAACACATCAAAACAGAAGATTAATGCATCATCATGCATTAATATCCTCAATGAAAGCACCTAAACCCACTGCTATCAACCACACTCCATTTTCGGCTATCAAACACAACCGAAAATGCCTCCAAACAACTCCACAACACTACCCAGCCAATATCCATCAAATCTAATCATCCTTAAACATCAATTAACATCCAAAAAGGATCTAATCAAACCTTTATACCTCCAGCTATAACAGATCATCAAGATCACTCCAAAAACAACCAAGAACACAAGCTAAACTTAGGAAATTCAACCTATCCGGGATTGCATTAATTAAACCTCAATTTCACATCAATTCAACATTCATTTAACATCAAATTGACAACTCAAAACACTGCCCAATCAGATCATACGAAATTTCATCAAAATCAATCCAAATCTTGCATTTAAAAGCCAAAACCAAGAATACATCTATAAAACCTTTTATAAAACATAAATCAAGGATTGAGAACTTAGGAATTTCAGTAAAGAACTGAGAGTTCAGAGGAGAAGGACGTTCTTACCTCCAAACTTGAGTTTCTCCCTTTTTAGAACCAAAATCTTGAAAATCCAATTAGCAAATGGTGAGGTTTTGTTGAAGAGATGATTAGAGATCAAAAGAGGATTATAATATCATGTTTGGACATCAAAATCAGAAGGAAAAGCTCTGGAGAAAAGTGTTTGGTTTGAGAGAAAAGATGAGAGAAAATGGAAATGAAATTTTAGGAAGTTAGTTAGAAATGCCAAAATATCTTCCCTCCTTTTTAGTTTTATTTAAAAACCTTTAATTAATCATTTAATATCTTAGAAAAATCTGGAGAAACTCCCATTGGGTAAATAGCTCCTTAAAGATTCAAAGTTTCAATCCTTTTTAAAACAGTCTCACAATTTTCGAAATTTACATTTTGGTTACTAACCAAAATGTCACACTTCAAAACCTCATTTTGTAAAATTGATTTCACCAAACTCTTATATATAATAAAAGAGGATTTTAAGACATTTTTCCATATTTTTAATGCAACCCGAACTAGGTTTTCCTAAATTCACTCTTATATATTCAAACCGCGATCCGACCGAACCGGTCCGAAACCCAAAACTCCTAAGCCCAAAACCGGGGCGTTACAACTCTCCCCCCCCCTTAAGAAATTTCGTCCTCGAAATTTACCTGAAGGAAAGAGATACGGGAACTGCTTCAGCATGTCATCCTTCCGTTCCCACGTGGCTTCCTCAACACCACGGTGCTTCCACAACACCTTCACCAACTCAATGGTCTTGCCACGAAGAACCTTGCTATCCGAATCCAGAACCTTCACCGGTTCCTCATCATAGGTCAAATCCGGATTCAATTCCACTTCTTCCACAGGCATCACATGCGAAGGATCTGATCTATACTTTCGGAGCATAGAAACATGAAACACATCATGAATCTTCTCCAACTCTTGAGGTAACCTCAACTTGTACGCAACAGGACCCATACGCTCAATCACCTCGTATGGTCCAATGTACCTAGGGCTCAACTTACCCTTACGGCCAAACCTCATCACCTTTTTCCAAGGCGAAACCTTCAAAAACACACGGTCACCCACCGAATACTCAATCTCCCTACGCTTCAAATCCGCGTAAGACTTTTGCCGATCAGAGGCTGCCTTCAAACGCTCACAAATGAGCTTCACCTTCTCGGTGGTTCCTTTCAACAAAGCCGGCATCGAAACCAACTTCTGACCCGTTTCAGCCCAACACAAAGGAGTCCTACACTTCCTCCCGTACAAAGCCTCATAAGGTGCCATTTGAATACTTGCCTGATAACTATTGTTATAAGCAAACTCTACCAAAGGCAAATGTTTCTCCCAAGAGCCCTGAAACTCAATCACACAGCACCTCAACATATCCTCTAAAATCTGGATAACACGCTCGGACTGACCATCCGACTGAGGATGATAAGATGTACTGAAATTCAACCGTGTACCCAAAGCTTGATGCAAACACTGCCAGAACCGCGATGTAAACCTCGAATCCCTATCCGACACAATCGACTTTGGCACACCATGCAGTCGCACAATCTCAGCAATGTACAGCTCCGCAAGCTTATCCAAGGAGTACGTAGTATGCACAGGCAAGAAATGCGCACACTTCGTCAGGCGATCCACAATCACCCACACCGAATTCTTATTCGTTGGTGACAAGGGTAAACCAGATACAAAATCCATGGTAATCCTTTCCCACTTCCATTCAGGGATTCTCAACGGTTGCAACAACCCTGAAGGAACCTGATGCTCAGCCTTTACTCGCTGACACACCATGCACTTGCTTACAAACTCAGCAACATCCTTCTTCAAACCCACCCAATAGTACTCATCACGAAGATCCCGATACATCTTAGTACTACCTGGGTGCATAGCAAAAGGACTACTATGACCTTCAGTCAGGTTAGCACGCCTCAACTCAACATCATTGGGCACTACTATCCGACTCCCAAAACACAACACACCATCATCATTAAAACAGAAATCCGAAGGCCTACCCTCCGCGATATCCTGAACATGAGATACCAAGGAATCATCCAGCAAATGTAACCCCCTTAACCCGGCCTAGACGGTCGACCCGAATTAAGAAGATCACACGGGGAAAACCAAAGTCAACCCGAAAGTCAACCTTGATTAACGACTCTTTTTTTTTTCTTTTTAAACTTTTCTAGATGCACATTAACCCTAGGCATTCTCTTGAGATAAGCATACTCAAAAATCACAGCAATCGGAAAACAATAAGGGACCCAATTGCACAAAATACGAATTTAGGGACCAATTTGTAAATTCTGAAAATTAAGAGAACTTTACCAATTTTTAAGTTACCATTATGAAATTAGTCATGTATCATGCCTCTCTGCCAAATTTCATCTCAAACTGACATCTCAAACTCAAGCAATTGCACAAACAAGAATCGGGACTAAAACGTAAAGCTTGCAAACCTCAAAACCATTCAAATTTTATGCCCAACGGTCAAGTGTTCCGAAACGGGTCTAGGCCGTTCAGGAACACCCCTTGGCAGTAGCCAAAGTGTTCAGAAACGTGTCTAGGCCGTTCAGGAACACCCCTTGGCAGTAGCCAAAGTGTTCAGAAACGGGTCTAGGCCGTTCAGGAACACCCTGGCCAAAACAAGGGCCTGTTTCGAAACAGGCAAGGGTGTTTCGAAACACCCTGCCCAGAAACAGCAGATAGGCCTGTTTTAACACCTTTAAACCCCATCAAACATGCTTCAAACCAATCCACAATAAATCAACAACATGCCAAGCATCATACCTACCAATTTGCATCAAAATCTAGATACAAAACCACCCCTAGGTGCACCAACTCATTCAACACATCCAACACTCAATCATGCTTTTAAAACAAGAAGCATAGCATAACGACTTAAGAATAAGAAGATTCAAACGATGCAAGCGTTAAACCACATAGTTCAAAATCATAAACCAAACTTGTCCAACATACACAATCTCATTAAACATCAACATAAGAGATTCTCCCCCCATTGCCTTTATTATCTATAGCTATTAACCGAGACATACATCTCAAATGGAGCTCTTCTTGAATCCCTTGCTTATCGCTGTCCCAACTTCAAATCTCTGCATCATATCCTCCAAAATCTGGATAACACGCTCGGACTGACCATCCGACTGAGGATGATAAGATGTACTGAAATTCAACCGTGTACCCAAAGCTTGATGCAAACACTGCCAGAACCGCGATGTAAACCTCGGATCCCTATCCGACACAATCGACTTTGGCACACCATGCAGTCGCACAATCTCAGTAATGTACAGCTCCGCAAGCTTATCCAAGGAGTACGTAGTATGCACAGGCAAGAAATGCGCACACTTCGTCAGGCGATCCACAATCACCCACACCGAATTCTTCTTCATTGGTGACAAGGGTAAACCAGATACAAAATCCATGGTAATCCTTTCCCACTTCCATTCAGGGATTCTCAACGGTTGCAACAACCCTGAAGGAACCTGATGCTCAGCCTTTACTCGCTGACACACCATGCACTTGCTTACAAACTCAGCAACATCCTTCTTCAAACCCACCCAATAGTACTCATCACGAAGATCTCGATACATCTTAGTACTACCTGGGTGCATAGCAAAAGGACTACTATGACCTTCAGTCAGGATAGCACGCCTCAACTCAACATCATTGGGCACTACTATCCGACTCCTAAAACACAACACACCATCATCATTAAAACAGAAATCCGAAGGCCTACCCTCCGCGATATCCTGAACATGAGATACCAAGGAATCATCCAGCAACTGCTTTTCCTTAATCAACTGAACCAAAGATGGTTTCACTTGCAACTCAGCCACAAGACCACCATCACGCGAAATACTCAAACTGGCAAACATAGCCCTCAACTCAACAGCTACCTTCCTACTCAAGGCATCCTCTACAACATTAGCTTTTCCAGGGTGATACTCAATCGTCAAATCATAATCCTTGAGCAACTCCACCCAACGTCGCTGCCTAAGATTCAACTCCTTCTGAGACATCAGATACTTCAAACTCTTGTGATCCTTGTACACAGTACACTTCTCACCATACAGGTAATGTCTCCAGATTTTCAAAGCAAAAACCACCACAGCCAACTCTATATCATGCGTAGGATAGTTGCGCTCATGCACCTTCAACTGCCGCGATGCATAAGCCACCACCTTACCCTCTTGCATCAACACACATCCTAAACCAACATAGGATGCATCGCTATACACCACAAACTCTTTCCCTGATTCAGGTTGAACCAAGATAGGAGCTTGCGTCAAAGCTGCCTTAAGCTTCTCAAAAGCCTGTTGTCTCGCTTCCGTCCACTCATACTTAACATCCTTCTGCAAAAACTTCGTCAAAGGTGCAGCAATCTTAGAAAACCCATCCACAAACCTACGGTAGTATCCCGCCAAACCAAGGAAACTACGAACCTCATGAAAAGACTTAGGAACCTTCCAATTCATCACCGCCTCAATCTTCTGAGGGTCAACACGAATTCCCTCGGCAGAAACCACATGCCCAAGAAACACCACTTCACTTAACCAGAACTCACACTTGCTCAGCTTCGCATAAAGATGATTCTCCAACAAAGCTTGCAATACAATCCTCAAATGCTCTTCATGCTCCTCCTCAGTACGCGAGTACACAAGGATATCATCAATGAACACCACAACAAACTTATCCAGATATTCATGAAACACACGATTCATCATGTCCATGAAAGCTGCAGGAGCATTTGTCAAACCAAACGGCATCACAAGGAACTCATAATGCCCATACCTTGTCCTGAAAGCTGTCTTAGGCACATCCACATCCTTTACCTTCAACTGATAATACCCTGACCTCAAGTCAATCTTAGAGAACACAGCTGCTCCCCGAAATTGATCAAAGAGATCATCAATCCTCGGCAAAGGATACCGGTTCTTGATAGTCAACTTGTTCAGCTGACGATAATCAATGCACATTCTCATAGTGCCATCCTTCTTCTTCACAAACAAGACCGGTGCACCCCAAGGTGACACACTTGGCCGAATGAACCCACGATCAAGCAACTCTTGCAACTGCGTCTTCAGCTCCTTCAACTCTTTAGGTGCCATTCTATAAGGGGTAATGGACACAAGAGTTGTATTCTCATACAGCTCAATCCCAAACTCCACCTCGCGATTAGGAGGTAAACCAGGCAACTCCTCAGGAAACACACCAGGAAACTCTCGCACAATCCTGATATCTTACACACGCAACTCCTTAGAACTAGGGTTCATCACAAAAGCTAGATAAGCTTCACAACCCTGCCTCAGCATCCGGCTCGCCTCCAAAGAAGACACCACATTGGCAAGAAACTTCACATTCTCACCAACCACAACAACCTCATAATCATCCGCAAGCTTCAACGAAACTCGCTTATTCTCACAATCCACAACAGCTCGATGCTCAGCAAGCCAATCCATACCAAGGATTACATCAAAACCATAGAAAGGTAACTCCATAAGGTCAACATGAAAAACATGATCTTGCACGACCAAAGGACATATTCTATAAAGCTTTCGAGTCACAATAGTCTCACCAAAAGAACTAGTGACACGCACACCAACATCCAAAGACTCAACAGGCAAGCCAAGCAATTTAGCATGCTCACGCAATATGTATGAGTGCGTAGATCCAGAATCAATCAAGGAAAGTAATGACAATGATTGCAAAGTAAAAGTACCTGCGATCACATCCGCGTCATTCCTTCCCTCTCGCTGAGCATACACCCTGGCTTGGCCGCCACCCTCAGGCTGAATAGCCACAACATGAGCCACACCCCGACCACCTTCCTCTCTCCGCTGAAAATTACCACGGCCGCGCCCACGACCTCTCTGTGGTGCAGCAACAACAGGAGCACGCACTTGGCCACCAGCCAACATATGACACTCTCTCCTCATATGATCCGCAGATCCACAGTTCCAGCACGCATTACCAGCTGCCACAACAGGAGCTTGCACCTTCCTCACAGCTCGAGGACAATCACGTTTCATATGGCCACGCGAACCACATGTCCAACAAGCACTCGGATCAACTCTAGCATTGCCTCCCCGAGCAGGCGCACCACCACCTCGCCTAGCTGAGGACTGATACTTCTGATCACGTCCCCTCTTGTTCCGTCCACCACCGGAACTATATTCAGCAGCTCGCTTACCAGCACTTGACCCAGCACTTCTAGCAGATAAACCCAAGTTCATCTCAATATCCTTTGCTCGGCCCACCAACACATCAAAATCATCATACTCGGTAGCCAGCACATACATCTTTACATCCGTCACTAAACCATAACGGAACCTTTCACACCTTTCCCGCTCATCCGGAACAAGCTCAGGTGCGTATTGACTGAGTCGAACAAACTGTACTTCATACTCAGCCACAGTCATGCTCCCCTGGGTAAGAGACATGAACTCCCTCTTCTTTTCATCTAGGTACCTCACACCTAGATACCTTCTCTTGAACGCGTTCTGAAAGAACGTCCAAGTTACGTCAGCTTCCGCCATCCCAGCGATAGAGGTAGTCCACCAAGTGTAAGCATCATCTTGCAACAATGATACTACACAGCCCAGCTTTTGCACATCAGTGCAACTCATCTGACCCAAGATTCTCTTGGTACCTTCTAACCAAGATTCCGAACCTTCAGCAGACAAACCCCTGAACTCAGTCCCTCCTAGGCTGCGCAAACGCTCCAAGGGTAGTCTAACTCCAGCATCTCCCTGATGCCTAGCTCCTTGAGCTCCAGCTACTGCTGCTTGAAAAGCTCCAGCAATAGCTTGTATCAACACTGTCATGTCAGGAACAGCTTGCCCCTGACCAGCCTCAGGTCCAGCGACCCCAGCACCAGCTGCAGCTCCAGCTCCTTCACCCCCAGCACCACTACCACCAGGTGGAGGAGGTAAATCCACCGCACTCTCAACATTCTCATCATTCTCGTTCTCGTTCTGAGCCGTAGCTCGCACATTACTCCTCAACTCTCTACGAGGTGCCATACTCTAACAATGCAATCACAATGCAATTAAACAAAGTCAGGCCCAGCAAGGTAAGCAATCCAAGTACTCAAGCTCATTTTCAATTAAAAACAATATCATTTCATTAGCTTTGATTTGGCAATGGGTACCCACAACATGCTTCATCACAGCATACAACTCAATTGCAATATATTCGCAAATCACACATCATGCTTTCACTCAACAAGCATACAAAGCATACATACTTTAATCATTCACATAAACATTCCCACTTACTCAAAAACTCAGCTATGATACCACCAAATGTAACCCTCTTAACCCGGCCAAGATCCATCAAATCTAATCATCCTTAAACATCAATTAACATCCAAAAAGGATATAATCAAACCCTTATACCTCCAGCTATAACAGATCATCAATATCACTCCAAAAACAACCAAGAACACAAGCTAAACTTAGGAAATTCAACCTATCCGGGATTGCATTAATTAAACCTCAATTTCACATCAATTCAACATTCATTTAACATCAAATTGACAACTCAAAACACTGCCCAATCAGATCATACGAAATTTCATCAAAATCCATCCAAATCTTGCATTTAAAAGCCAAAATCAAGAATACATCTATAAAACCTTTTATAAAACATAAATCAGGGATTGAGAACTTAGGAATTTCAGTAAAGAACTGAGAGTTCAGAGGAGAAGGACGTTCTTACCTCCAAACTTGAGTTTCTCCCTTTTTAGAACCAAAATCTTGAAAATCCAATTAGCAAATGGTGAGGTTTTGTTGAAGAGATGATTAGAGATCAAAAGAAGATTGTAATCTCATGTTTGGACATCAAAATCAGAAGGAAAAGCTCTGGAGAAAAGTGTTTGGTTTGAGAGAAAAGATGAGAGAAAATGGAAATGAAATTTTAGGAAGTTAGTTGGAAATGCCAAAATATCTTCCCTCCTTTTTAGTTTTATTTAAAAACCTTTAATTAATCATTTAATATCTTAGAAAAATCTGGAGAAACTCCCATTGGGTAAATAGCTCCTTAAAGATTCAAAATTTCAATCCTTTTTAAAACAGTCTCACAATTTTCGAAATTTACATTTTGGTCACTAACCAAAATGTCACACTTCCAAACCTCATTTTGTAAAATTGATTTCACCAAACTCTTATATATAATAAAAGAGGATTTTAAGACATTTTTCCATATTTTTAATGCAACCCGAACTACGTTTTCCTAAATTCACTCTTATATATTCGAACCGCGATCCGACCGAACCGGTCCGAAACCCAAAACTCCTAAGCCCAAAACCGGGGCGTTACACGGATGATTTTTGGCTTAAGTGTTTTAGAGAAGGTAAACGTCCAAATTTGTGTCAAATCATGTTTGCCGACCTTGTCTTTTTAGTTCAATACGCCCATACCAAACAAGTCTCATCCTTTTACTACTCCACGGCCTTGAGTTTTCTATTTCATTCCATTGGCATTGATTGTTCACATGATTTTCCCGAAACCCTTGGCCTACCTATTGATGAGCATTCCCTAGCTCGCTCCGGTTTCACTTATGTTGATAATGAGTGGGTTCGCACTCCTCAAGATCCTCCGCCCGTTGCTCCGGTCGATGCCTCTCGTGCTTCTTCGAGTTCTCATCGTGCTTCCTTTGATTCCTCCTCCATGGATACTCTCACGACCTTCCTCAATGAGAAGTTCACCGCGATGGATACTCGTTTCACATCCTTAGAGGATCGCATTCAAGGCATGGACAAGAAGATCGATACCATGGTCGCTCGCCAAAACTCCATGGATATCTCTCTTACCGCCTTCCATGGTGCTTGGATCAATCAAACCCGAAGGAATCAACCCTCTCAAGAAGATGAAGAAGAAGATGATGAGGACGATCATGATGACGAAGGGGACGAGTAGTTCATGCATCTCATCTTAGGCCATTTAGTCTTTCATTATTGTTATTGCATTTTTTTTGTTTTTAGGATTTGAAGTTTATGCCTATTATCTATGTTTTTTAGGATTTTAAGAGTTTGGGTTATGATGGTTGCTTTGACATTTATGCATTTGAACCTTTATGCTTATTTTGAAGTTTATGAATTTGAACTCTTTGCTTGCCTTTAGTTTAATGAATTATTGTTGCTTTATATTCTTATTATCCTTGTATTCTATTTTGATCTAACAAAAAGGGGGAGAAGGATCATAGAGTCAAAATATTTTTGTTTTGAAAATCTATCTTAAAGTAAGGGGGAGAAAGCTTTTCAAAGTTTCAAAAACTTAAAAATTTATTTATGGTTTTGTTATATCAAAAAGGGGGAGATTGTAAAACCGAAATTGATTTTGATATAACACATAATCTTAAGGACCAATTTGCAAAACAATAAATTTTTAAGTACTCTTTAAAGTCTCTCAATTGACAAGTGTTTTTAAAACAAAATAATAATTAAAGACCTGCTCTTAAATCATATATATTTTTCAAAGTCCTTTTCTATGTTTTCCAAGCACAAGTATGCAAAAACGCCCAGGAGTATCGATACCCTTAGCGTATCGATACCCTATTTTGTCACTGTAATTTTATTGAACATACCGTACCGATACGCCCTGAAACCGTATCGATACGATATGCATCTGGGCAATTGTTTTCATGAACACGTACCGATACGCATGGTAACCGTATCGATACGCTAAGCATATCTTTGAAAAATCCGAGCATTTAATTATTTGACCGTTACTTGTCAGTTGGTTGGTTTCCCAATTTTCAAAAGGTAGTTGTACCGTACTGATACGCTTGATATGCGTATCGATACACTTTTCATACAAACATAACTTGGGATTCCAGTAACTTTGGACCGTATCGATACTGCCCTCGTATCGATACGCCCCTTAAAAACCGTACCGATACGCCTTATATGGGTATCGATACGCCCTGTTTTCAGGCACAACGGCTCTTTCCTCTTTGATGCAGGTATCGATACGCCTTTCCCGAGTACCGATACGGTAGGCTGCAGAGCTGCATTTAATGCGGGAAAAATGTCCACAACGGCTCTATTGATGATCCTAACTACCCAAACGGCTAGAAATCAATGCAAGGGTATAAAAACAAGCTTCATTTGACCAAGAAACAACTATTGAACCTTCAAGCATCATCAAAGCAAAAATCCAAACCCTTGAGCTATTAAAAGTCAAATCTTGTACCCAACTCTAGTGTATTTTCAAATTGTCAATTTGTATTGTGAGTTTGGGATTGTTTGAATTGTATTTGGGTAGACAATCATCCTTTGAGAGGAAACATTTGAGTTTGCCAAAATCTTTCTTTGTATTTGAGTGGATTAAGCTTTGGGTAGAAAGCTTAATCGAAATTGTAAGGTTTCCTCCTCATCCAAGAAAAGGGGACGAATTCAATTAGTGAATTGTTTGAAAATCCTTAGTGGGAGCTAAGGTAGTGGATGTAGAGTTCATTTGGAGAACTTGAACCACTATAACCCCTTGTGTCATTTTTATTTTCAATCTTTCTCTTCACCAAAGTTTTAATTGCCAATTCACCCCCCTCTTGGCCATTTGCAAGTGTTCGATCAACTCAACAGTTTATGGTTTAGTGTTTATGTTAGTATTTATGTTTTATGGGTTAGTGTTAAAGGTAATGGTTTATGTTAGTGTTTGGGGTTTAATATATATGGTTTAACATTTAGGGTTTAAGGCTTATGTTAGTGTTTATGTTAGCATTTAATGTTTATGGTTTAACATTTAGGGTTTAGGGTTTAGGGTTTATGATACACCATTTAGGGTTTTGTGTTTATGGATCAGTGTTTATGGTTATGTTAGTGTTTATGGTTTAACATTTAGGGTTTAGGGTTTTGTTTTAAGGTTTAGGGTTTATGTTTATGATATAGCATTTATGGTTTTGTGTTTATGGATTAGCGTTTATGGTTTAAGGTTATATTAGTATTTAGGGTTTAGTATATATGGTTTAGGGTTTAACATTTAATGTTTATGGTTTAAGTTAGGGTTTAGGGTTTAGTATATAGGTTTTAGGTTTTAGGGTTTAAATTAGGGTTTAGGGTTTAAGTTCTCATTTAGGGTTTAAGGTTTATGTTAGTGTTTAGTGTTTAGTGTTTATGTTAATATTTAGGGTTAGTGTTAGTGTTTAGTGTTTATGTAAATATTTAAGGTTTAGGGGTTTGTGTTTAGGGTTAGGGTTTTTAATGTTTAGTGTTTAACATTTATTGTTTAATGTTTGGGGTTTAGGGTTTAAGTTCTCATTTAGGGTTTAAGGTTTATGTTAGTGTTTAATGTTTAAGGTTTGTTGTTAGTGTTTATGTTAATATTTAAGGTTTAGGGTTTGTGTTAGTGTTAGTGTTTAGTGTTTATGTTAACATTTAAGGTTTAGGGGTTTGTGTTTAGGGTTTAATATTTATCGTTTAATGTTTGGGATTTAGGGTTTAGGATTTATAATTTAATGCTTAGGGTTTAAGGTTTAGTGTTAGGGTTTTTAATGTTTAGGGTTTGAGGTTTGGGTTCAGGGTTTAGTTTTTATGTTAGTATTTAAGGTTTAGTTTTTATGTTAGTATTTAGGGCTTGGGTTTTAAGGTTTATGGTTTAGGTTAGTATTTGTAGAGAGAATGGGAGGAAGGAAAGCGACTTACCGAAAATCAATGGGTAAGTCATTTTACACTAAAACAAGGTCAGTTTTCCATTGACTGTAGTTGATTTTTCTTTGACTTTTTCATTTTCCATGAACCAAACAGCGGAAAGTTATGAAAACGTTTTCAAGAAAACCAATTACAGGGAAACAAACAGACCCTAAATAGTTATCCAATCACATTACAACTTTTGATTACATTCAATTACACAACATTCGAAGCGCGCCCCAACTAAACATTTTGTTATCAAAATTCAAAATGCATTGAAAATTTAAATTATTGTGGAAATTCTTATTTTCTATAAATTATTTTTTTATAGTCACTCTATTCAATCTATTGGTTGGCTAATCTAGATTCAATAATATATATAGGGGTGTTAAAAACTAACCCAACATAAAAACCCTATTGAAACCCACTTGAGTCTGAACTGGTTGCGAACCAAGGTGATGATAACTTGAACTCAACCGAGTTCGACATGATGTTGACCATGTAACACCCGTGTTTTGGGGTTAGGAGTTAGTCGGGTTCGTAGGTCCGAGTCGGTAAAATTAATTTTAATCAATTTGGCCTAGGCTTGAGCTAATTGAAATTTAAAATAAAAAGAGGGATCATTTTAGTGATTAACCCAAAATAATTTAAAAGGTAGACAACTTTTGAAGTTAAAAAGAACAAAAAAGAAAGAGGTCTTCTCCTCCCTTTTTGCTCCCAACGTGGAAACCCATTCAAAACCCCTCCCAAACCCATCTACTATTCCATCAAATTTCTTCCTCATCCCAAGGCCTTTTTTAAAGGTAATTTTATATTCTCACTCTCCTCTTCATCCTCTACCTTTACATGGTTGTAGAATTTGAAACTATTAACCTTTGGAAAATTAGGGTTTAAAGAAAGTTTGAGTTTTTATTGGGTTTTTCAATTGGTTTTGAATTATTAAGTTGGGTTTTGGTTTAGTCACCTTAAAATACACATAATATGTTGAAATGAGTGAGTTTGGGTGAAAACCCGAAATGGGTCATTGTGGCCATGTTTGAAGTGTCTAAAACTTGATTTTTGGTGAGTTTTAGGGTTAGGTTGAAGGGCTGATGGGTTAAGGATGTTAGGAAGGTGTTTTGGGACCATTTGGGTGTCATTTGGGTGTTTGAAAACATGGTTTTCAGCTAGGTTTTATGGGAGCTCCAAAATGAACATTTTGGGTGGTCATTTGGATTGGAATTTGTTGAAGTTTGGCTTGTAATTATGGGGTGAGTTGATGACTGAGTTTTAGCATTGATTTGTGAAGTAATGGACGTGTTTTGATTGGCTAGAAACAAGAGGAGACATTGGAGAAGCATCGGGATCGAATCCGGACATATAGGAGGCTCGCTTTGGTTGCTAAGGAAGGGTGGTGAGTAACTTTAAATGTGTTTTAAAGTTGGTTCAAGTGTGTGTAGTGTATGTGTTGGAATGTGCTTGGTAGGCCATTCTTATGTGGAGTTAAATTGGTAACTTAGCTCCTTGATTTCCATTAAATGCTACTTATGCCTTGCCTATTTGCTCGTGTGAAATGTGGGTTGATTTGCATATGTGTACCTTGATATATGTATGTAATGAGTATGAGATATGAATGGTGGATACGTGATGCGGTAAATGAAATTGGCACTAATTATTTTACTCGGTGTAAATGATCGATCATTAGGATTAGTGTGCACACAAATTGAGTCAAAACGTATGTGGCCTTGATGGCGTTGAGTCATCAAGGAGGAGTACGGTGATGTAATATTCCCCCATAAATTTATATATATATTCTACGTAATGATGAGTGGAATCCCATCCGCAGGGCATGTGGGGTGATGAGTGGAATCCCGCCCATGCAAGGTCCGGTGATGAGTGTAATCCCACCGAGGTAAAGTTGTTGTTGAGATTAAATCCGCACATCCGGGTAAAATAATAGTGGCCAATTGAACTTGTTCTTATAATTATGATGTTATGATGTTGATGTATGATGTTTGAGCTTAGTATGATGTGAGATGTCATATTATGACTCTTGAAAGACTAGCTAGGTTGACTTAATGTTTACCTATGTATGTGCGTGTGAAGTAAAGGATTTGCATGCTTGGACCCTGCATTGTTGATGTTTTCGTTTTTAGAGCATCCTCACTAAGCTTCTAGCTTACGCTCTCATTTTCAACAATGCAGATCATTAGCGTGGTGTTAGCTCGGAGCAAGGCGAAAGGGGCTTTTCAAGTTTTTGTTGCTCAAGTACGGTTTAGCAACTATGTAATAGTTTAGTAATGTGGCAAGAGTGTGTTTTGTATGAGCTATGTATGACTCCTATATGCGTTTGATGTTTATGGATTGACTTTGATTGTAAACATATTATGTCTTGTCAAATGCTTGTGTGATGGCATGCCTTATGGATGTTTAAGTTGCTTTGAATGGCATGTAAACCTTATAGTGATGAATTGTGCCTTTTGGCTTTTAAGTCTTCAAGCATGCCTTATATGAAATGTTGCCCTTTTGTGTAAATGCCATGAATGGATGTTTCATCTTATGTCTTGTGTGTTTGAGCATGTTTAACATAGGATCCATGCCTCTAGTTCATGTATGCTTGTGCTGAGTGCTTCTTGGGGTCGTTTAGGGCCTTTAGAATTGTTGAGAGATGTTTAAATCTGGCTTTCAAAGGTTGCAGACAGCCCGTGTTTCGAAACAGGCTAACACGTTTCGGAACGGGTAAGGCTTCAGGGACCCCGTATCGGAACTCGTTTCGATACGGTTTGGCCACTGTGAACCCCTGTTTCGATACGAGTTTCGGAACACTTTGGCTACTGGAAATCTGAGAAATTGCCGAGATGAAAGCGTTTCGAAACGGGACTAAGGGTTTCGAAACGGTCAAAATCTCGTTGACTACGAGAAGTTGACCGTTGAGGGTGTTTCGAAACGGTTGACCTCCATTCCGATACGGCCTCCTCGAATGGGCTTGGGACAGCTGACCAGGTCAAGGCGTTTCGATACGCCTCAATGGTGTTTCGAAACGGCCTGCCTAATGGATTAAAATTGGATTGTTTAATTGTTGTTTTGTGATCAGTTGTTTGTCTTCCTCAAATTCTTCCGCTGATGTGTTCACATAGGATTTAAATGTGCCTTTAGAGAAGATTAATTTAAAAGAAAATTTTTAGGGTTGCTAACCGAGGGGGAACCTTAACGGGTTTCGCTTCGGTTTTCCCCGTGTGGCCTACTCGGACCGGTCATCTGGCCAGACCGGGACGAGGGGGTTACAAACCCGAGCCCGAATAAGAAATGATGATTTTAGATCAAAACCCGACTTAAGAACGACCGAACCTAAATTGAACTCGATAATGTTTTAATCAAACCCGACTTAATATGAACCCAAACTTGAAATTAACCTGGTAAATATTGGATATGACTCGACTTGAAACGACATGAGATCTAATTTTACTCGGCCTATAATTGACCATGGCTTGTTGTTAACCTGACCTGTTGTAACCCCCTTAGCCCGGCCTAGACGGTTGACCCGAACTACGAAGATTACATGGGGAAAACCAAAGTCAACCCGAAAGTCAACCTTGATTAACGACCCTTTTTTTCTTTTTAAGCTTTTCTAGATGCACATTAACCCTAGGTGTACTCTTGAGATAAGCATACTCGAAAATCACAGCAATCGGAAAACAATAAGGGACTCAATTGCACAACATACAAATTCAGGGACCAATTTGTAAATTCTGGAAATTAAGAGGACTTTACCAAATTTTGAGTTACCATTATGAAATTAATCATGTTTCATGCCTCTCTGCCAAATTTCATCTTAAACGGACATCTCGAACTCAAGCAACTGCACATACAAAAATTAGGACTAAAACGTAAAGCTTGCAAACTTCAAAGCCATTCAAATCAGTGCCCAACGGTCAAGTGTTTCGAAACGGGAGTAGACCGTTCAGAAACGGGGCTTGGCAGTAGCCAAAGTGTTTCGAAACACCTCTACCCGTTTTGAAACACCCAGGCCAAATCCAGCACCTGTTTCGAAACAAGCAAGGGTGTTTCGAAACACCCTGCCTAGAAACAGCAGAAAAGCCTGTTTTAACCCGTCTAACCACCATCGAACGTACTCTAAATCAATCCTCAACAAATCAACAACATGTCAAGCATCATAACTACCAAATTGCATTAAAATCTAGATACCAAACAACCCCTAGGTGCACCAACTCTTTCAACACATCCAACACTTAATCATGCTTTTTAAAACACGAAGCATAGCATAACGACTTATGAATAAGAAGATTCAAACGTTGCAAGCGTTAAACCACATAGTTCAAATCATAAACCAAACTTGCCCAACATACACAATCTCATTACACATCAATATAAAAGACTCTCCCCATTGCCTTTATTATCTATAGCTATTAACCGAGACATACATCTCAAGTGGAGCTCTCCTTGAATCCCTTGCTTCTTGCTGTCCCAACTTCAATAATTTGCATTGATGGACAAAAAGGAGCGTAAGCACATAATGCTTAGTGAGGAATGCTCAAAACCAAAACACCATCAATGCAGCGAATCACAAAACCTTCTTAAAAAGTAGATACAAATCGATAAACCAAAGCATTGTTTGAAAACTCCTTTTTAAACAACATGCTTTAAATCATGCATTGCTCAAACATGAAAACCAACCCTTAGCTTAGAAAAGCTAAAAACTCACTTCAAAGCACATTCTCGCAAAACCATCAATTAAAACCTTTCCAAGCATGAACACTTTATGCAAAGTTAAACTCAAATACTTTGAAAAACATTTCCTCTTCATAACATGCTTTTCTCATGCTTAATAATCCATTCAAGCAAAATCTTTGGAAAACCACTTGTTCCCTCTAACTATCTCATGTACTCAACAAATGCACAACACATGATCTACCAAAACAACATTTACATTTCATGCCTTTCTAAACAAGTCTTCACAAGACTTCAATGCATTTAAGAGATTCCTTGCACATAAACACCATTCATTAAAGAAGATAAACACTTGTTCAAGCTTAACAAGTAATACATGCATTCTTAGAACATCACACACTTCCCATGCAACCTTGCAACATTTCAAGCATCTCATGCTTCATTACATCCAAGAACATTACATTGGCTTCCAAGTGATAATTCACAAACCATCACAACACAAGACATAATCGGATACGCGGATTACAAGCGTTGTCCCACACGCTCCATACACACAACCGAACAACACAAGGTGGAGTTTACCGGTACAATCACAACCCCCTCAACACCCGTGATGGAGTTTAACGGTACAATCACAACCCCTCAACATCACTCATCGGAAGTTGTATAACACACTAGCGAGAGCCGGGACACATCACAAGGCTTACACATGGAAGCTACCACAACCATTGTAATCACCTTAACCAAGCTCACACACGGGAGCAACCCTCCACCGTTGTGACACTTAACAAAGTCCACCCACGAGAGCCATCCTCCATCGTGGTGACGTTTAACGAGGTTCATCCACGAGAGCCATCCTCCATCGTGGTGGCACTTAACCAAGCCCACCCACGAGAGCCATCCTCCATCATGGTGACACCATCTATCTCAATCGCTAGGATTTTTGGATGGAGTTTACGGTACCATTACAACCCCTCGACATCCAAGGCGACTCAATTCACGGTGCACCCAATCCTATAGCCGGCTAACTATATTCGATTAAAGTAACCAACAACCACTTACATCACTTGCCAATACCATCAATTACCATCATCAATCCAATGTTTTAAAGCATTAAACAAAGCCATTAAACAACATGCAACACTATGCATCAATTCCACAATTCCATTGTACAAAACCAAGGATCCCTTACCTTGAGCATCCTTCAACACATGACTTTCAAAACCAGCATTAAACCATGCTAAAACATGCTTTCAAAACAGAATTTAAACATGCAAATCACATACATTGCATCCAACCATCTCAAGTGCATTAAAAACCAATTCATAACACAAACCAAGAGAGAAATTCCATTTACTTACTCTTGAGCTTAGCTAAGTTGCTTAGACTTAAACTAAGCTCTCAAAACCTTCAAACATTCGTTTTAAAGCTGAAAACCCCAACTTCACTCACCGATACACAAAACCACGCTAGCCGTTAAGCCTTCCAAGCGTCTGAAACCCTCCAACGCTGCCTCTATTGCTTCCAGATCATTCTCCCCTATTTTAAACACATAACAACAGAGGATTAATGCATCATCATGCATTAAAAACACCAGCAACACAACTCAACTCGCTGCTCTACATAAATCCAACATTTCGGCTACCAAACACAACCGAAAACACCTCCAAACTCTTCCAAAACTTAACCCAGCCAAGATCCATCACTTCTAACCATTTTAAACATCAATTAACATCCAAAATGAACCCAAACTCGTCCTTTTACCTCCAGCATTAACAGAACACCAAGATCACCCCAAAACTACCATTTTCACAAGTAAAAACTTAGGAAAATCAACCTATTCGGGATTGCATTGATTAAACCTCCATTTCATATCATTTATACATCCAAAATACATCAAAAAGACATCTCAAAATAGAGCCCAACCATCTATTACGAATTTCTTCAAAATTAAATCCAAATCTTGCATTTTAAGCCAAAATCAAGATCACAACATTAAAACCTTTAATAAAACTCAATTTAAGGATTGAGAACTTGGGAATTTCAGTAAAGAACTGAGTATTTAGAGGAGAAGGCCGTTCATACCTCTAAATGTGGATTTCTCCTTGTTTAGAGCCAAAATCCTTGAAAATTCATTAAGCAAATGGTGAGGATTTGATGTAGAAATGATTAGGAGTCATTTGGGGATTGAAAACTCTTCTTTAGGTGTGAAAATCAAAAGGAAAGTTTCTGTGGAAATGTGTTTGGCTGAGGGAATTTTGAGAGAAAATGAAATAGGAAAATTTTGGTAAAAGTTAGTTATGAAACTAAAAATATCTTTTTCCCTCTTTTCTTTTTATTAATTAAACATTAAATGAGTCTTAAAAATCAAGAAAAATCTGGATAAATCCTCCCTTGGGTAAATTAGCTCCTTAAAGATTCAAAGTTTCAATCCTTTTAAAACAGTCACGAACTTTTCAAAAATTACATTTTAGTCACTAACTCAAAATGTCATATTTCCAAACCTCATTTTGTAAAATTGATTTCACCACCCTCTTATATATATTAAAAGAGGATTTTTAGATATTTTTCTATATTTTTAATGCATCCCGAACTAGGCTTTCCTTAAAACCACCTTTTATATTCGAACTGAAAATTCGACCGGTCCGGTTCAAACCCAAAACTTCTAAGCCCAAAATTGGGGTGTTACACCTGTTATAGACCCAATCTTTTATAGACCCGACTTGTTAACTGACTTAAACTAATATTGACCTCACCTGTAATTAATTAACTTCACTTTCATTATAAGATATTGTTTTTTTAATTTTTTTACTTCATTGTTACTTCCCTACTACTGCAAGTATAAATTACATTTGAATAAATAAGCTCTAAAAATTTAACCCAAAATAGAACTTAATTGTTTTTGAACTTTTAAATATTTGTCTCTACGACACACTTTGGAACTTTAAAGTGCAATTTCTTGACTTCATTTTGTTTCTGAAATGAGATTTGAATAAATAATATAAATGAGGAGTTTCTCTTGATATAGTAATACCATAGATTATGTAAATGAGATTAAAATACTTGAGTGAGATAAATAATTGTATAGCAATACAATGAATTCTGTAATTGAGTGTGTTTGAACAAGAAAAATACTAAAATTGATGATATACCGAACAATTATTATGTTTTAGGCGCCACCAATGAAATATGAAAAAGAAAGAAATGAGATGTCCTATTACTACAAGTTATTTGTTGTGGATGTGGAACCACTGTTTCGTTAGATGACTCGACCTGAAGTTCATTTGAAATCAATTAAGACTTGACATGAAGTTCACCCGAAATTGATATTATCCAACCCGAATTTCATCAAAACTGACTTGACCCGACCTAAACTTGATCCGAAAATGAAGTGACCCGACTTAAACTTGACCCGACACATGGAATGACCGACCCGAAGTCCATCAGAATTTGAATGAACCTGACCCAAATTTTATCCGAAATTGATGTGACCCTATTTGAACTTGGCTTGATACTCAGAATGACCCGACCCGAAGTATAACACCCTTACCCGATATGGAAGTAAACTGAGTCAGAGATGTCACTGAAATTCTAAACAGAGAATCAAACAATCAAATCAAAGTCAAACTTATACAAAATATTTACAAAATCTAAATAAAAACAACTAGTCATCAAGGTATATAAATTAGTTTAGTCTAACTTAAACATTTGGGACCAAATTAAAAAGTTCTCAAAGTTTTAGGGACTTAATTTTAATTACTAAAAATTTAGGTTATTTTTATAATTTCGAGGTCACATGTATTCAGTTCCTATAAAAATGTACATACTTGTCAAGTTTTAGCCCATTTGAGTATGTAGAACTCATACAATTGATCCATGTAACATTTAAGACCAATTTGTAAAGATATTAAACCTAAAACAAATCATAACTAACTTAACTACCTTCATTACTGGTGCTCAAGAGGTCGTACCGATAAGTCAATTTAATTAAGATATCATTAGCTACTTTTAGTACGGTACTAAGTTCTCGTATCGGTACGATCTCATTCATACCGAAACTCAAGAATATTGTACTTGTACGCTTTGTACAATTATGTCATTTTAAGTTCAGTACTATCGATACTCATAGACACCATACATGTACTGTATGTAGATTTTTGCAGCTCAAAGAACAAAAGTTGCTTCATTTTATTTCAAGGAGGTTTTAAATCAACATAAACATGCTCCTAGAATTCTATAATTATCAAAGATAAATGAATATCAATCTTACAATATTTTTCTAGGTTACAAACAAGAATTTAAAGAATAAATCTAAAACATGCAAAACAACCTTCTTATTCATTTCCAATTTGAAAATCTAAAACAATACTCTTACCTCATGCTTACAAACCTACATAGCAAACACTTGCATGAACATATTAAACAAATACATACCTATAAAGCATAGTTCAATCTCATCCTAATTTATAAACTTATCTCATTGCACAAGACACAAGCTTACCACTTAACTTCCTCATATATCGTGTAGAGAATATATTTATCAACATAAGCTAAACTTATTCATCACATGCCCTTATCTACATCAACTTCATAGCAAAACATACAAAGTCATCACTATGCATATTTATGTTTAAATCATATTCCACCATTTAGGAGCTTAACAAAAGTGAGAACATTACACAAGATGAAGAGGTGACTTGCAACTTTCTTGACATGATCAATGATTACGAAGTTCTTACACATGAAATGCATGAAATGCAACATTGTAACCATACATAACTTGGTGAGGTAGTTGATAAATGAAAAATACATAATAACGAATGTACAACAATTCATACTATAAAACCCATTTCGAAGGAGGGAGGATTGCAACCTACCTACCATCAAACTTATCTCGGCGGCTAAACGAGTAGCTTCAGCATAGTGGACTCCACAAAAGTTGAAAGACAGAATCAGAACGTCTTCCCTCCTAGTCTCCGGAGGCCGCGTCACTAGAGTCTCTGCTACAAAAAAAGATGAAAGTAAATACCCCCAAACAAACGAGAAAGAAAAGTTATCTTGCGTATATACTTGAAGCAGACATGAAAACATTTAAAGCTCCCATACACCCTGTTGACCGAAAAACTGTGTCAGAATCATTGACCAAGTGCCATAAAGCAATCAATAAATAAGGACAAAGTAAAATACCTGCAACAATCGGAGCAATAGGTACAGTAATGATAGAAGCCTTAACGCCCCTACATGATCTAACAATCTCAAAAGTTGGCATTTCTTTAATTACAGTCAACTCCGGGACCACGGGATCCTCCAATGGTACCTTCACCGTAGATATTGGCACATCCTCAGTCATCTTGCTCATTTTCTCCTTTAGAGCACTTTTTTCAAAGCCCTCGGTGTGGGAAACTTTCTTTTCTTGCCCCCCAGAAAAGCAATTTCTGCGTTTAATTGCCTCCAAGGATCAGACCCGGTAGGAACCTTCGGTTCCACTCTCCTTATCTCATCAACATCGATTGGAGGATCACCCCTTTCTTCTTGTGAAGGCCTTGTTGAGATGTCAATCAGAGGTATTCTAGATGCCCCCGCCACAGAACTCCTCGGAGGCGTAAGTTCAACATCTACGAACAACGAATCAAGACGCTAAATACAATTTTTGAACATAGCTGCAATAAAATAAAATGCCTACCAATATTAATAGAAAATCTAGAAGAACCACTATCAGAAGGAGAACTAAAGAAACCACCGGGAAAGAGAGGCAATGTCACCAACCAGGCTCTCGCTTGAGCCGTCTCTCTTTTCCACGCCATAGCATGCCCTATAAGTACATTGGGCACACTCTCCCCCGATAGAATTATGTTAAGGGGTGACTTCCGCAGTCTCACTTCCCCGTTCCTAGCACCCTATGTCGGAGACAATCCACCCCCTGGCTTACAACGATTTTATATTAAGGCTCTCATTACCTTCCGCTAGTGTTACAGAGGTTGCACCGACAAATATTGGTTCGCTTAATACCTTCAAAGAATTATCACCATCCTCCACCTCCACTTCCATCTGTATGGAGGCCTCTACACCTTTCTCCGATGCATACTCATCAATCTTCCTGATTAAGTCATCCTCTGTGCTTGCCTCCAGAGTTAAATCTTAACCACCCTTTGCTCTATAGGATGCCAGAGCTTACGACCAAGGTTTGCGTCGGTAGCACCCATAGGTCATTAACCAATTCCCCTTCTACTCCTCCCCAACATGCAACAAGCACTCAGGCCAATTCATCTTCCCATTATAAGGTCAAGTTGTCTGGTTGTTCATCACCTCTAGAGGAAGCAGATAACCCTCATATAGCCGGTAGCCTTTGTGCCCACTGGGACTCCTTCCGTAGAGACATATCTTAAACACCCTCCGCATAATGATATGCTCCTTCACATCCAGCCACCTTTCCCTCAAAACTGGAACTTGCTCCGCCTCATCCTTCTTCAGAATCAAAATCTTCTTTCTTGTATCATCCCCATACACGCTCTACCTCAGAGGGATGCCAAAACCTCTACGCATTTTTTTGGGTCACCCTTATATATATGGAGCGATCCAACCCCAATTTTTTAGCATTGCTCCATCCTACAATTGGGTCCCCAATACCATCATCCTTCGCATGTCGCTTCACAAAACTCAACAAGCTGGGGGAAGTTTGTGGAGCCACTAGACTAAGGGTGAACAACCTCTTTAAGACCTTCACGGACGACTTCCAGCCCCACTCTGCACATTTGATGAGGTAACCGATAATGAGCCACCAAGATGCCCCCGCTAGTTGCCTCGGAGCCACACCTTACTCCACCAACACCTGACAAGCAAAGTTGTTCAACGGGAGATGGAACCCAACCTCGAATAGATACAACGAAAAGTAGCACCACTATAGAGTCCATTCTTCTCCCTCGCCACAATCTCTCAAACGGAATGGTCCCTTTGGAACCTGGAACTCGAGCTCAAAGTTCGATCACTGTAGCTCGTGGCAATCCAACAGTTTCTTCGCCTCAATTTTCCCCATCTTACACTCGATTGCACTCCCAACCACGTCTATCGCCCTGTTCGCCCCAACTTTTTTCGCCAAAGCTTTCGAACTTCTCACCATTTTTACTGTAGAAGAAAAGAGAAAATAAATTCAAAAATTAAAAAGAAGAAGTCTAAAAAGGAAACGGTTTACCCTCTCGTGAGATCAAGAAAAATATACCGACAAAATTAAGGATTTGATCTTTTCCTCAATTTATAACCCACCAAAGCATCGTTTCAAAAAGACCACAATCTGCGTCCTTTGCTCCGGACCACTCAGACAACACCACGAGTACAAGTTTTTCATATTAGCTATATTCACACCAACGATGGCGTCTATTCCCGAGACGTGTCTCCTTTAAAAACGCACCACCAACACAATGGTTACAACACGTTAACTTATTTTAAGTCTCAATTCGTGCCACTTTATAACACTCATTCGACTAAGGGGACAATTGTTATACCTCCGTATATGCCCTCAAAACTCGCCTATGCCTTCGGAACCCTTAGTCTTCGCACCACACCTCATCATAGCCTCTAGAGCTCTCGCCTATGGCCAACATACGAAGCATCAAGGCCTCTATATGTCTCACCTCCAGATTACTTTTGACGTGATAGCCATCAAGTCTGTCTGACCCATCAACTTAGCCTATTACCTGATAGCCGAGTCTACTCTGCCAACCCACGTGACCAAGCTAAAAAGCCTATTGACTGAGAGCTTGACCTAATATTGCCGACCCATCAATAATCACTAGTAGGTCTAGCTCTGTCTCATCAAATAATACCACTCGACTATAAATACCCATTGAGATGAAGATGCCATGTCAAGCCAACTCCTTTCACCTTATCTTCTGCAACACCCTCACTTCACTCAACGTCGTCATCTTTGACTCTTCGCCCATTTCAGAATGGATGAACCACCATCAACCTTCTCTTTGGTCCTCATCTCCATCACCTGATTCGATGTCTGACACTTTTGACATCAACAACTTTATATCAACCTTAAAACTTTTGATTACATAGAAACACATTAATCTAATACACTAAATCGTGGAAATCTGAAATTTAAAATTCATTTGATGACAATTATGATTGTTTACTCTGAAATTTAAAGGTTTTCATTGTTTCCTTCTCAACGTGCATTCACCTTTCTATTTATTATCAAAGTAAAAATTTTCTTTGGTCACTACAAAATAAAGAAAAAATTACCAGCGTCACTCGAAATCTCGTACAAACCTCGGCAAACAACAACCATGAGAATCCTTCGGTGAATGTTGTTAAACATGTTTAGTCATATTTTGACAGCAGTTAATTAATTCGCTTTTAAATTGTTAAAAAATAGACTGTTGTAAAACTAAACATTAACTGGGAAATAAATAGATAAGAATAAACCATATTTAACTGCGTCATGGTAATAAACCACAACCTTAAAAGTGAATTTGTCACGATTGGTGTAATTACTACACTGAACGATGCCCCCTAAGATTGAAACAACCTCTCCAAGAAATCATACATCCGAAAACTAGAGCGGGTGATGGTAGTATTGCTCTTCTTTAAGAACTTGAAACTCGAAAAGCTTTCAAAAAGTAAAAAGGAACTTTTTAAAAAGCTTTTGAAAAGCATACAAAAAAGATAGTGTTAACAAAGAAATGTTTGTTGTAGGATACTAAAACGAGTTGAGAAAGCCTCAATTTATAAGGTAAATATGAAGGGTAAAACCGTACATTTGCAAAACATAGAATTCAAACATATTTAATTCACTATCTAAAACGGTAAAATCATTAATCTGTCATTAAAAATGGATTAATAATGCGATAATAGCTGTTGTAACAACCGAATTTAAGGCTAAAAACAATCAAATTCATTTCGGGATTAATACTGCAATAAAATCCATATTTAAATTGGCCAACAGATTTAAATCATTCCGAGTCCAATAATGAAGTGAAAAAATTATTTCACAGTTTTCTTAAAGAAAATTCTTACAAATTTTCTTTAAAAAGTATTACACACGTGATATGTGACGAAGACACATGTTAACGTTGTACGTGGCATGCGGGAGCCTTAGTATATACTATTAAACATAAAGAGGAATGAATGGTGATATACAAATCCATCTCAAAGCTTATTCCACCCAATGTGCATTACCAAGTGCGGTAAAACAAATGTGAAAACATCGATTGTTTTCATTAAAAATCAGAAGTTTGAAATGCAAAGGAGATGACAGTCAAAGTCAAAATTTGAAAGTCAACTTACAATTAATGAGATGATAGGATAAAGCTGTTGCGTATTGCCAAAACCGACTTTTGACAGCACAATGCTCGTGTGCCTTCAGTTTGACGCCTCCTTATTCTTTTTCCACCTCGATGAGCTTTTTCTTTTTCTTTCTTATACGTCAAATTTTCTTTTAGATAAGTTTATTTTCTTATGTCATTGCTACGCGATGCAATATATATATATATATATGAACATAAATCGTTCTAGAATATTAAAATGTTTTAAGAAAATTGGCTTTTCCATTTGTTGTTAGGGTCCTTTGATTCAATTTATTAATATTATGTTTAGTATAATATTCTCAAGTTTGTTTAGTAAAGAATACATCGACAATAAACGTATAAAAAAAATTCAAAATGTATTCTCCTCTGTCTCAATAAAATTGTTGCTTTTGTGTTTTAAAATTGTCTCAATCATATTGTCACTTTGAAAAACTCAACAACTTTTATAACACACATTTACTTTTCTATCGTGTAGGTCTACAGTGCGACATAGTCGCGGTACGGCTGCGGTGCGACACCAACCAAAAATGTTACAAAACACGGAACACATAACTGAAAATGTTACACTTTTGATAACATTTTAGGTTGGTGTCTCGCGACAATATCGATACTTAGAGACAAGTTTCAATACTTACAAAAACCTAAAATGTTATCTGAAGCACTAAGTTTCGATACTTAACCACCAGCTTAAAATGTGATCAGAAAGTGTAACATTTTCACTTCCTTATTTCTTGTCTTGTAACATCTTCGTTTAGTGCCGCACAGTAACCGCATCTCACCATGCCTTAAGTTAGACTCGTCATTTTCTATCTTTCTAAAGGTATTATACTCTCTATTCATAGCTCTAGAAGTGAATTATTTATGTAGATGGGTTGCAAAAACAGTGCCCGACTAGCTGGGCCTCTGCCCTCCCAATCAAGTCGAGTTGAACAAGTACAACCAGTGTATTCCCATTTCCCAACCACACCGTTTTTATGTTAATGAAAGAAATCAAAAACAAAAAAAAAATGTTTTGTATACACAAAGCCAAACAAAGCAATATGGAGATTGTTTACGATAGCTGATTCCCATGTCCAACTTCATGCTTAACTTGTACCGGAGCCGCCGCATTCACTTTTCTCCTCCTCTTCGGCTCAGGTGATGACCTCTTTGACGTTATCCTCACCGGGTCAGGCTCCCCTGAATTCACCCTCAACGGGAAATTCAACAATGCCCTCGACCCACGCATCCTATAAGCCGCTTTATCATAAGCCAAAGCCGCATCCTCCGCCGCCTCGAAAGTACCTAACCAAACCCGAGCCCCATTCTTAGCAGGGTCCCTTATCTCTGCCGCGAACTTCCCCCATGGCCTCTGCCTAACTCCTCTGTACTGCCTCGCTTTGGGTTGAACCGCCGTGTCTTGCGGCTCCGGTTTAATACCAGGGAAATTCGTTGAACAGTTATCGGAGGCGGCCCAAGCATCTCGGAGGAACCCGAAAACGAGCATGTCTTGGGGATCGTTTTCTTGAAGAGAGAGGTCACCCCAGGTTTCGGTCAAACAAGGGTACAAACGGCTGAAGCTTGAGCTCCGGCAAAACATTGGCGGAGCAGCGGTGGTAGTGGTACAATCGGTGGAAGCATTGAGTCGGAAGTCTGATGACTCGCCGAGTAAGTGACGCCGAATTGAGTCCAACATTGCTAAATCGGAATCGTTGCTGCTACTCATAGTCGGATACATGTCCATAACGAAAACTGTTAAATCTTAAGTAACTTAATAATTTCTGGGATTTGGGAAATGAATGAAATAAAGAATAAAAAGGGAAGAATTCTGAGGATTTAGGAGTCTGAATCTTTGTGTGGCAATGGGAATGTGGGTTTATACTTTATATAGGAGATTAGGTACATGAATTTGGATTGGCGGTTTTTCCCATTTGGATTATTTTCTTTATTTTAATAATGTTTGGATAATTATTTATTATTTCCCAAGTTGTTCATTTTTAGACACGTGCTAAATAATTTTGAATTTCTTGTTGTTTCACTTCCAAATTTCATGACGTTATCAAGTTGTTGGTTGTCGCTTCGCAGGCCTTATTGCCCACTTGTTCTTCTAGTTGTTCGGCTGATAATCGCCGAGTACAAAATAAATATTTTTTCAACTACTCCTCCATCCCTCAAAATTTGTCCTTAATTGTCTTTTCACGTACTTTTAAGACGAAAAAATTGTATAAAAATAGGGAAAATTACATCGGTGGTCCTCAAACTATTACCATTTTTTTATTTTGGTCGCCAAACTATGTTTTTCGGTAAAATCGTCCCTTCTGTTACATAGTTCTCCTGTTTTAGTCCCGGCGTTAAATAGCTAACAGTTTTGCTGACGTGGCATTTTTTTAAGAGGAGAGAGAAATGATTAAAAATATTTTAAAAATGTCACGTCAGCAAAACCGTTAGCTATTTAACGTCAGGGACCAAAACAGGAGAACTATGTAATAGAAGGGACGGTTTTGCCGAAAAACATAGTTTAGGGACCAAAATAGGAAAACAGTAATAGTTTGGGGACCACCGGTGTAGTTTTCCCATAAAAATATTATAAAATAATTAAAATGATAATTTCATACTTGAGAAGTTAAAGTTTATTTTGTTAGAAAATTAAAAAAAGAGAAAACCACACCACTGACCACCAAACAAATTGGGGATACCTATTTGAACCACCGAACTATAAAAAAACGTCAATCACACCACCGAACTTATAAAATCAACCTATTTTGACCATCGCCGTTAAAAACCTAACGGTGGAGTGACAGAACTGCCACGTGGCAATTGATGGGTATATTTAAAAATTACACATTTGGTCCCTGTTATTTACACATTCTTTCAATTTAGTCCTAATTTTAAATTAATAAAATAATAAATTATTTAATTAAATGGTGACGCGTGTCAAGACCTTATTGGAGGATTTTAATTATTTATATTTAATTTCATTAATTTATTTTCCCCCTCCAATTAGGTGGTGACACGTGTCACCACCAATTAAGAGGAGAAAAATAAACTTATCTCCATCTGCGCTAAGGGGGATTCAAACATGGGTCTCCCAGGGGTAAAGCCCATGGCTTTGCCACTGCACCAAGCACAACTATGTGCTATAATTCTCCAGATATAATATATATTTCTTATTAGTCTCTACATTTATAAGCCAAAAGCTCAAACCCTAAACATTAATTTTACATATATAAATCCTAAACCCTAAACTATAACCCTAAATATTTCAAATTAATTTCACGCTAAATATTTCAAATTAAACCTCAAACCCTAAAAAGTTCAAATTAATTTCACGCTAAATATTTTAAATTAAACCCTAAACCCCAAGCCCTAAAAATTTCAAATTAATTTCATGCTAAATATTTCAAATTAAGCCTTAAACCTTAAACCCTAAATATTTCAAATTAATTTCACGCTAAATAATACAAATTAAACCCTAAACCCTAAAAATTTCAAATTAATTACACGCTAGCTATTTTAATTTAAACCCTAAATATTTCAAATTAATTTCACGATAAATATTTCAAATTAAACCCTAAATATTTAGCGTGTAATTAATTTAGAATTTAGGGTTTAAGGTTAGGATTTGGGGTGTAATTTGAAATATTTAGCGTGAAATTAATTTGAAATATATAGAGTTTAGGGTTTAAGGCTTAATTTGAAATATTTAGCGTGAAATTAATTTAAAATTTTTAGGGTTTGGGGTTTAGTGTTTAATTTGAAATATTTAGCGTAGAATTAATTTGAAATTAATTTGAACTCTAACCTTAAATATTTCAAATTAATTTCACGCTAAATATTTCAAATTAAACCCCAAACCCTAAAAATTTCAAATTAATTTCACGATAAATAGTTTAAATTAAACCCTAAACCCCAAACCCTAAAAATTTCAAATTAATTTCACGCTAAATATTTCAAATTAAACCTTAAACCCTAAATTCTATATATTTCAAATTAATTTCACGCTAAACATTTCAAATTAAACCCCAAACCCTAACCTTAAACCCTAAATTCCAAATTAATTACACACTAAATATTTAGGGTTTAATTTGAAATATTTAGCATGAAATTAATTTGAAATATTTAGGGTTTATGGTTTAAATTAAAATAGCTAGCGTGTAATTAATTTGAAATTTTTAGGGTTTAAGGTTTATGGTTTAATTTGAATTATTTAGCATGAAATTAATTTTAAATATTTAGGGTTTAGGGTTTAAGGCTTAATTTGAAATATTTAGCGTGAAATTAATTTGAAATTTTTAGGGTTTGGAGTTTAGGGTTTAATTTAAAATATTTAGCGTGTAATTAATTTAAAATTTTTAGGGTTTGAGGTTTAATTTAAAATATTTAGCATGAAATAAATTTGAAATATTCAGGGTTATAGTTTAGGGTTTAGGATTTATATATGTGAAATTAATGTTTAGGGTTTGAGCTTTTGACTTATAAATGTAGAAACTAATAAGAGATATATATTATATCTGGAGAATTATAGCACAAAGTTGTGCTTGGTGTAGTGGTAAAGTCATAGGCTTTACCCTTGGGAGACCCAGGTTCAATTCCCCCAGCACAAATGGAGAAAAGTTTATTTTTCTCCTCTAAATTGGTGGTGACACGTGTCACCACCTGATTGGAGAGGGAAAATAAATTAATAAAATTAAATATAAATAATTAAAATCCTCAAATAAGGTCTTGACACATGTCACTACTTAATTAAATAATTTATTATTTTATTAATTTAAAATTAGGACTAAATTGCAAGAATGTGTAAATAACAGGGACCAAATGTGTAATGTTTAAATATACCCATCAATTGCCACGTGGCAGTTCCGTCACTCCACCGTTAGGTTTTTAACGGCGGTGGTCAAAATAGGTTGATTTTATAAGTTCGGTGGTGTGATTGACGTTTTTTATAGTTCGGTGGTTCAAATAGGTATACCCAATTTGTTTGGTGGTCAGTGGTGTAGTTTTCCCTTAAAAAAATGTGCACAATAAAAGTTGTTGAATTTTTTAATGAGATAATTTAAGTAAGATAATTTTAAAAGGATGAGTCTACCATGTGCGACGAACACCGATGAACACCGCTGAACACCATTAAATTAATTAATAAAGATTTAAAATTTTAAGGACTCATCATACAATTAATAATTATTTTTAAAAATTCAATTAAATTATTTTATATATATATATTAAAATTTTATTTTTTTAATAAGGGTAAACTATATATTTAGTACCTCACATATATTCGTATTTCTATTGATCCCTCGTTATTTAAATATTATTTCAATTTGACCATATTCTTTATAAAAAAATAATTTAACCCTTAACCCTCAACCTAAAACCCTAAACTATTAAACATTAAACTCTTAAACCTATACACTAAACCATATACCATTAAAAATATTTTCACCATCATCATACTTAAAATAAAGTTAATTACTATATTCATCACCATCAGGCATCACCCTAGTTTCCATTGATTACAATAATGGGGATATTTGTACTTAAAATAATAGAGTACTCTTCATCAAAAAAAAAAAAAAAATAGAGTACTCATCAATCTCATTATTTGGTAATCTTGTTTAAGGCCATAGTCGAAGCTTGAATTAATTTTTTTTATCTTTGCTAACAAATTTAAGTATAATTTTTTATTTAATATTATAAAAAACAATTGCATATTTAAATCAAAATTAAAAAAATATATGCATAATCGTGGATATAGTAAATAATAATTTTTTTTTGCTGATACTAGATCAATGTCGAATTTAGAAATTCAAGAATAATTGTCCAAAATATTTTTTCTCAAATGAGTATTCAAAAAAATTTCTTTACACAATAAACAAGATTATTTTTTTCAAAAAAAAAACATAAAATTAAACTTTTTATAAAGACGCTCTCTCCAGAATTGGGTACATCCGCCCCACACTAAATATCAATTTAAGCTCTGAAAACTTTATCTACTTTTCTTGATTTGCATCCATAAAAAAAGTTGTTTGTAAAATTACACGAAACCAAATCAAAGGGTGGTCCTTTTGAAAATTGTGACCCTTACTTTTGTTTAATAACTTATTAAAAGATTTTAAGCTGTAGGGAACAAGAACTCGTGGGAAGGAAGATTTAGAGAATGACATGGCAGTCAGTCATTGGGCGGTTATCTCTCTTTCTTGCGTGGTCGGATCATTTACAAGATCATTACAAAAGTTTAAATATGTTTATGCAATAGGGTTTTGTAGTAACCAAAGAACACTCAAAAATAGCGAGACAATGCTTGCTTATTTTTAATTTCTTGCATTAACTTATGTTTTGTCGGAACCCACGGAATTCTATTCTATACACCCTTTTATTGAATTGAATTAAATCGATGATGGTAAAATTATTTTTAATGATATATGGTTTAGGGTATAGATTTAAGAGTTTAAGGGTTTAAGGTTTAATAGTTTAGGGTTTTAGGTTGAGGGTTAAGGGTTAAATTATTTTTTTATAAAGAATAGGGTCAAATTGAAATAATATTTAAATAATGAGGGTTCAATAGAAATACGAAAATAGGTGAGGTACTAAATATATAGTTTACCCTTATTAAAAAATTAAAATTTTAATATATATAAAAACTATTTAATTGAACTTTTAAAAATAATTATTAATTATATGATGGGTTCTTAAAATTTTAAATCTTTATTAATTAATTTAATGGTGTTCATCAGTGTTCATCATTAGTGGTGTTCATTAGTGTTCGTCGCACGTTGTAGAATTTTTCATTTTAAAATTTAAAGGGACAAGTTTTATTGGACAAATAGAGTACTAATTAAACGAGATTCAATCAATTTTTAATTTTCAGTTTTTATTACATTTTTCTAAAGGATTATTAAATTAAACAAATATAAGAGAAAGTATATTTGGTCGGTACAAAATAAATATTTTTTCTTAAATTCCAACTGTTCAATTGTATTCCCTCATATTTATTTAAGTTATGAATTCTAAATTTACTAAGAACATATCCTTTTTTACCTTAGAGTTTCCTTACCTTATCTCTAGGTAAGATTATAATTAAAATTATAAAAGAAAAATTCAAACATATTTAATATTATTTAATGAATAAATGCACATGAAAAATAACGAAACGGCAGACATCAAATGAAGACTGCGACATAGACCTTCCTTGTCCAAAACGGATACATTGGTCTTAAAAAAAAACTAATTAATTAAGAAAACAATAATAATAACTTTGGGGATAAAGTCAATAAACATATTATTGAATGGACCCACTATTCCTCAATTTGCATTTTTTTACCATTTAATATGTTTCAATTAGGGTAAACTATACTAGTAACCACCAAACTATTTAGGAATATATATTTTGACCACCGAACTAGGTAACTCGTCAATCATACCTCCAAACTTATTAAATTGACATATTTTGACAACTACTGTTAAAAAACTAACGGATGAGTGACGTGACAGTTAACGGAAATTTGTAAAATTGCACATTTGATCCATTAAAGATAGATGTAACAACCTTGGTGTAAATCGAATCTAAGACCAATAGGTGTTATATTTATACGCGGAACGGATGGAGATTTCTTCTGCAGAAGAACCTCTCAATCTTCAATCTATCCGCAAGTTTTTTCCAATCTTTTTAATAATGCGAAGCAAATTGTTAAGCATAATTTTCTATTTCTTTTTCCCCTAAAATTTAATATTGTTTTCAGCCGAATAAGTGAGCTCTCAGAGATTCATGGTATAAATAAAAATGAAGTTGAGAGTGAAGCTCTATCTTCGGATACGGCGAAGCTGCTCAATGATTGCTCTTCTCACCTCGAGGTGATTCTGTGTATTTTTTTTAAATTGTTACAATTTAGGGTTTTGTTTTTAAATAAATTAAAGAGTGGATCTATGCAGAGGAAAGTGAAGCAAATTATTGAAGAGTATTTTGACGTGGGTTTCGTAGGCCTTGAAGATTTAGGTATGTTTTTAATATTTTATATTTTTATAAGATATGTATATAAACGGGTGTATTTTTAACACCAAGAGCAAGTTGGTGTTGGTGCAGTGGTAAATTAAGACCAAGTTGATATAATATGTAAATAACATGGACCAAATGTGACTGTTACGTCACTCTCTGTTAGCTTTTTAACGGTGATGGTTAAAATAGGTCAATTTAATAAGTTTTGTGGTCGGATTGATTAGACAAATTCGATAGTCAAAATAAGTATCCCAAATTATTCGATGGTACCCAGAATAGTTTACCCTATTAATTATAACACTTTCTATTAATTCCCTCCTCTCAATTAATTAAACTATCTTTTAAGGTCGACTTGGATTGCACTCTTTTTCTTGATTTTGTTTGGATACTCTGAATTCGGCGGCGGCTGCTCATGTATATTAAATAGATAATTAATGCGATTACCATCATAAGATTTGCAGTATTATATATACGAAAATTATTTTGTTTATTCGATCAAAGGTTCCACCACCGATAGTAGTGACTAATTTTCTCGCCGCGAGTGCTCTTGTTAAAAGGTAAAATAATGGACATGAAATGTACTCTAGTCTCATGGATAGGGATCGAACCCGTGACATCATGGTTAAGGGATAAGCTGAGCAATCACCACACTACATCTCATGGTTAAATACAAAAATTATTTGATACATATGTTGTGTAAACTTTAAGGTTTACTTTATAATTTAAAGGTTTAGTTTAGGGGTTAAATGTTTAGTGTTTAGAATTTAAGGTTTAAAGTTAGAGGTTTAGATTTGGGATTTTATAGATCAAATAAGTAGAGTTATGTAATTTTTTACACAACTTGTGCATCAAAAAATTGTTCAAATAAATATCACTCTCTTTGTCCCTTTAAAATTGTCTATTATTGAATTTTTTTGTCAATTTTTTTTTTCAACTTTGACATCTTATTATTTAAAAATCTATGAAAATCATATGATGAAATGTCCATGGTATGGGAAAGCTGCGGGCATTTAGGTGACTCATGAATAAACTTAAGATTTTACATCCCCAAATTTTGTTTCTGATGGAAATAAAATTATCTAAAAATAAAATGGCCATATTCCGTAGACGAAGTGGGTTTACATAAGGTTTTGATGTTGGTGGACAAGGCTCTCGACAAGGTTTATCCCTAGGGACGGAGCCATTAAATATTAATTGGTTGGGAGGGGTTGTTGTCCCTCCCAGATTTTTTGATATAATTGCATTTTAGGTCCTTTTTAGTTTAAATATCAATCAAATAAGGGTTTTTGCCCCACCCAATTTTTAGATTTAAGGTTTAATAGACTATTGCCCCTCCTGATGCTTAATCCTAACTCTGTCCCTATTTATCCGTGGCATGGTCAGCTAAAATCTCGGTTTCTCTCTGAAGCTACTCATCACATCATATTGATGCGAATATAATTGATTCACCCACTAGTTTGGCTTGGCGTTTTATCCTTAACCGTATCGAAACACCATTACCCGTTTCGATACGGCCTGACCTGTAATGATAATTTTTTGCTGGTTTTTATTCGATTCAACCTACCGAACGATGTCCAAATGCAATAAAACTTTACGCACAACATTTAAATAGTATAAACTACCATCATGCCAAATTTCATGACCATACGGATATGTTTGCTATGTTTTAACCTTTATGAGCTAAGTATGCACATTTAAACCATTTTAAGCCAAACAAAAAGGCCATTTAGGGCCACCAACCATATTATAAAATAGGCACCACACAAACATATCAAAATGGGCATAAACGACTAGTTCAACTACTTTGCCACCTTTCTAGGAGTTCATAAGTCAAAACACATTACTTTAGGACTTGTAGTGACTTGTCTTGCCTTGACTATCCGATCCTCGAACACACGATCTTTCAACCTAAAATGCATGAAATGAGACACGTTAGGCATACATTGCCTAATAAGGTAGTCATAAACAATGTGAACAACAATGTAACAAGTATCTTTATACATGCTTTCATGCTCATCAATGTCAATAATATGCATAAATATACAATGTTTAGTATAATCATTTCATCATTAATCCTTGGATTGAATCAAGATAATGGATACGCGAATTCCTACGCCTTGCCAAATTAATGAATGGTCTAGTCCCTCCGCCTCGCCAATATGACCAATATCAATACACATCTCTCCGTCTCGCCAAATCAATATAGGTTGTAGCCTTAGGACCGTAGTCCACCCGTACATTGAGCTCATGAATTCTATGGCATGCCAATTGTATAAATGTTTATTCAAACCCAAGGTTTCAATACTCATATCCATGTTCAATATTCAATGAGGATTCCAATAGCCAATGATTTCAATAATATCAATGACAAACATGTCTCATTATCAATGTTTCATGGTTCAATGCCAATATCAATATCCGATGATTTCTTTACAATATTTCAATAACAATGACTATATCAATGACAATGCACAATGATGATACCAATGACTATGTTCGATATTCCATAACAAACTTACCGACACTTACCACGGTGTTCATTTAACAATTCGATGTAACTTTCTCAATAGTAATGTTAACTAAATAATCGAAAATAACAATAAAAAGGTTCGGGAAGGCTTTTCGCATAATCTCGAGACTCCGAATACACTCACCTTGACAATCCAAAGTTTTTAAGGCTCTCGGATGATAACTCTCTTATTCCTAGCCTTCGACGAATTCGATGGATGCTCCTTTTCATTATCTAGAGCTAGAAAATCAATAGGGAGATTATTAGGATCGATATTACAATATCAAAATCAATACAACGACATCAAAATCAATAACTAGACTTGATTTAGTCATTAGCTAACACAATAACCATGGATGGGTAAACCCTAGCTTGTGATTAAGCTTGGTACATCTATGGATTCCAACAATTATTTGAGGATTATTGCTTATCCAACAAAAAGAAATGATTCGATAGCAATAGGATGAAGAAAATCAAAACTTGAGATTTCTACAATGGAGGTGCTTGCTTTCTCTAGATGAGGAAGAAGATGGATAAGAGAGGTGCTTTCTTAAGTTTAGTTTCGGTAAGACTTTACTTTGGCTATTCACTTGTTTTAATTTAGGGAGCTTTCCTTCCAACAAAAGAAAGTTTTCTTGATCATCCCACGTATGAAAATATTAATTGAGGATGGGCTAATCACAAGATTAGTCCCTCAACTCTTAGAAGTTTATAGCGTTTGCCCCTAAACTTTCAATTTCCTCCAATTAGCCACTAAAAAGGTTTCAATATTATTCAATAGGGTCCAAAGACAACAATTTAGCTCAATTAAGGTCCGATATCAATAATTAACTAGCCAATACAATGTTTGGATTTTATTAATATGAGATTTCTGATCACCGGGACCTAAATTCCGACTATACCAGATTTTGGGGTGTTACAACTCTCCCCTCTTAAGAAAAAATCGTTCTTGAATTTTTTTATCTGAACCGAAAAGATGAGGATACTACTATTTCATTGTCTCTTCGGGCTCCCAAGTGGCTTCCTCAACAGTGTGGCTCCTCAAGAGCACTTTAACCAACGATACAGTTTTGTTGTGAAGCATCTTGACTTCTCTTGCTAGAATTTGAACTGCTTCCTCTTCATAAGAAAGTTTTGGTTGAATTTCTACAAACCCAGGTTCCACAATGTGCGAAGGATCATAACAATACTTCCGAAGCATTGATTACATGAAAAACATTGTGGATTTTGCTTAATTCAGAGGGCAACAATAGTCGATATGCCACAAGTCCAACTCTTTCAATGACTTCAAAGGGTCCAATGAATCGGGGACTCAATTTTCCCTTCTTGCCAAACCTTAAAACCTTTTTCCACGATGATACCTTGAGGAAGGCTTTTTCACCAACTTTATACTCGATGTTTCTTCTCTTGAGATCAACATAAGCCTTTTTTTCGATCAAAAGTATGCTTTAAACGACCGTGAATAATGGTGACCCGTTCTTCAGTCTCTCGAAGCAAGTCAGGGCCTAACATCTTGCCCTCGCCAAGCTCCGACCAACACAATGAAGTTCTACATCGCCTACCATACAATGCTTCATATGGGGCCATTTGGATTGATGCTTGATAACTATTATTGTAGGCAAATTCAATAAGGGGTGGAGATTTCTCCCAAGTTCCACCAAAGTCAATAATGCATGCTCGAAGCATGTCTTCTAAGATCTGTATAGGAAGGTTCAATAACAATGCAAATTTCTAAGATTTCAATGGACAAGTTTTTTAATAATTTACTTAGATTACCCTTTCTGACTAGCAATTAGATTGAGGGTGAAAAGCTGTGCTAAGATTAACTCTGGTGCCCAGAACTCCCTGTAAGGTTCTCCAAAATCGAGATGCAAATCGGGGATCTCGATTGGAGATAATAGACTTAGGTACTCTGTGGAGTCGGATTACTTCCTTGATATACAAGTCAGCTAATTTAGGGAGACCATAGTCCATTCTAACAGTTATAAAAAGAGCTGACTTCGTGAAACGATCTACAATGACCCATATGGCACCATGCTTCGCGGGAGTTAACGGTAGACCACTAACAAAATCCATAGTGATCTTTTCCCACTTATACTTCGGTGGGTCGATAGGCTACAATAATCCGGTAGGAGCACAATGATCTTCCTTAATACGTTGGCGCGTGAGACATTTGGAAATGAAATCGACTATGGCCTGCTTCATGCCTGGCCACCAATAGAGTTCACGTAGGTCCTTATACATCTTCACAGACCCAGGATGAACAGAAAAAGAACTCGAATGAGCTTCAGAGAGAATATCGATGCGAAGAGATTCATCATTAGGTACACAAACTCGATCATGAAAACACAAGAGTCCTTCAGAATTAATTCTGAAGTCGGGGTGGTCCGATAACTTAAAGACAATGGATTGAAGCTCAGGATCTTGCTCTTGCAAACCCTTGATTCGCGAAATGATGGTAGATTGAACTTGAAGTTCATCTACAAGACAACGATGCTTCCGAAGTCGAAAGTGAGCATTAATTGCTCGAGGGGCTACAATATGGAATTATTACAATAAGTTAATGTACCATACAATACATATAACTCCAAATTTACTGTCAATGCTTACCAGGCAAAGGTTTGCGACTGAGTGCATCAGCTACAACGTTGGCCTTGCCCAGATGGTAATCAATGATAAGATCGTAATCTTTAAAGAGTTCCATCCACCTCCGTTGCTGAAGGTTCAACTTCTTTTGATTCAATAAGTACTTAAGGATTTTATGGTCGGTGAAGAGATAACATTTTTCTCCGTAGAGTAATGTCTCCAGATCTTCAATGCAAAGACAACGACAGCCAGTTCAAGGTTATGGGTGGGATAATTCATTTTGTGCGACTTAATTTGTCTCAAAGCATAAGCGATGACTTTGCCTTCTTGCATCAATACACATCCTAACCCGAGATGCGATGCATCACTGTAAACTGTGTAGTCCTTTTCGGACTCAGGTTGTGTTAAGACAGGTGCATATGTCAATACTTGCTTCAACTGATCGAAACTCCGTTGTTGAACCTCGGTCCAAATAAAATGAGCTTCTTTCCTCAATAACTTGGTTAAAGGAGTGACTATTATAGAAAACCCTTTCACAAATCTACGATAATAACCAACACGTCCAAGGAAGCTTCTGACTTCACCAATGTTCTTCGGTGGGTGCCAATCTACAATAGCTTGAATTTTCTTCGGGTCCACTTGAATACTCGAAGATGACACAATATGTCCCATAAAGGGAACTTCGGTGATTCAAAACTCACACTTAGAGAATTTCGCGTACAACTGCTTCTCTCTTAAGGTCTGAAGCATAATACGAAGATGATCTCGGTGTTCCACTTCATTCTTGTAATAAATTAATATGTCATCTATAAACACCACTATGAATTTATCAAGATAGGGTCTAAAAACTCGATTCATCAAATCCATAAAGGTTGTCGGTGCATTGGTTAACCCAAAGGGCATCACCAAGAATTCGTAGTGTCCGTATCTTTTACGAAAGGCAGTCTTCGGTACATCACACTCCTTAACTCTCATTTGATAATAGCCCAACCTTAAATCGATCTTGGAAAACATAAAGGCATCCTTTAGTTGATTGAATAGGTCGTCTATTCTAGGCAATGTATATTTGTTCTTGATGATTACTTTATTCAATTGTCGGTAGTTAATACACAATCGCATTGATCTATCTTTCTTCTTTACAAAGAGAACCGATGCTCCCCAAGGCGAGGAGCTCGGTTGAATGAAACCTTTGTTCAACAAGTCTTGAATCTGAGCCTTTAATTCTTTTAATTCCACAGCTTCCATGCGATATGGTGCAATGGAAACTGGAGCAGTCCCAGGCTGCATCTCGATGCCAAACTCCACTTCACGGGTTGGGGGAAATCCCAAAAGTTCATCAAGAAAGACACCAAAAAATTCACATACGGTGTCAATGTCTCACAATTCTGATTCATCTTTGGTCTCCAATGTCAAAGCATACAATGATGGAGTCTTTGCGTTCATCAGTACAACACTTTCCTTCCCCAGACCTCGAAGGTACTTTCTCTTACAACAATCTACCCAGGCTTGATGCTCACTAAGCCAGTCTAAACCTAGAATGAAATCGAATTCATGGATCGATTAAGCCAACAAATTGGCTAGAAAAGGAATCCCTTAGATCATGAAGGGGAATTTCTTACACATTACCCTTACGGTGATGCAACCTCCTAAGAGATTGGTTACAGAAATTCTCGATGCTATTGGTTCAGAAGTCGTATTATACTTCTTAACTACAATGGTACTTATAAAAGAGTGAGTAGAACCAGGGTCAATCAATGCATATAAGGAATGTGAATATATCTCGATGGTACCTGCAATGACGTCAGGTTCATCCTCTTCTTCTCTGCTCTTCACATGATACATTTGGGCAGGGGGTTTTGAATCTTGCTTATTAAAGGGTTTCCCTTGACCACTCGATCGTCCAAATGTTCCCTATGATCCTTGCTTCGGTCTTTTACCTCGAAAGGATTGAGCATGAGAAGCAGAAGTAGTCGGTGTAATAGCAGATTTGGTTGCATTCAAAGGGCAGTCACAAATAAAATGACCCTGTTCACCACAGCCGTAACAGGCCCCAGTCTGTTTACGACATTGACCCACTGGATGTCTATTTTGACAATAATTACAAAGTGGATGCTGATTTCCTCAATTTGAACCTCCGGTGCTATCGACAGACGCTGCTTTAGCAAAAGACTGCGTCACAGACTAAGGTCTTTCGATATTCCCAAAACGAGAGGGATGTGGATAGATATTCTGTTTGGGGCCTTGAGACCTCCCTTTCTTGTTCCATCTCGGGGGTCGAGAATCATCCTTGAACCTCTTCTCAGAATTTCCAAACCCACCAACTCGTTGACCTTTCTGTGCAGCTTCAGTGGCCTTAACTCGATTCATAAGATCTTGGAAATCAGAAATGCTGAGTGCAGTAAACATAAGGCGTAGTTCATCATTGAGCCCTGCAATGAACATCTGACATTTTTCTTCCTCCTTCTTAATGTCCTTAACACCGTATCTATAGTACTTACAAAAATCATGATGTATTGTTCGATCGGTCGTCCACCTTGTTTGAGGTGAAAGAAGATGCTTCGCCTTTCAGCAAGGTAAAACTGTAGAACTAAGGTTTTGATATAATATTTGAAAAATGTTTTGGACTAAATTGAAAAGAATTTAAAATATGTTTTTAGTCAAAAACAACTTGAAAATATGTTTAAGGGTTTTTAAAGCTCTGGAATGGACTTAAAATACATTTAAAGCGGTCAAAACCATGCATTCCAAGTGACCGTATCGATACTGTATCTGAGTGTATCGATACGCCTTGAGGTTTTCAGGCAAAAAGGATTCCAGTAGCTAAAACCCGTATCGATACGGCTATGCGTATCGATACGGTGTCTAAACCCGTACCGATACGCTTACACGTATCGATACGGTATGTTTTCAAATAGCCTAACGGCTAGTCGCGTACCGATACGGTGGTATCGCGTACCGATACGCCAACGGTCAATTCCCAACGGTCATTTGAATTTGCAGGACCGTACCGATACGCCAGGCATGCGTATCGATACGCATCAGCAGAAAGCTCAACGGCTATATCAGACTTTCAAGACCGTATCGATACAGGGGATAGTGTATCGATACACTAGGCTGATGAAATGCATTTTGTGGGAAATAAACGGCTATTTTGTATCCCCAACGGCTATGAAACATCCCCAACGGCCATAAACGGCTAGGAACTCAATTTGGAGTATAAATAAGACCTCCAAGCATCAAGATTGACAAGAGCTTCAATTGTCACAACGTTATGAGTGAAAAACTTGTCTAGAGCTTTATTTGTTCATTTATTGCTTAGACAACACTAGTGAGCTTACATTGTTAAATTTGCTCAAGTGTTTAGGTTTTGGGTGAGTGCTTCATTGTGCAAACAAAACACCTATTAGAGGGTTCAAGTTTGCTTATTTGTTTCTCCTTGTAAAGAGGGTTTTCCTTCAAGCTTTGGGTAGAAAGCTTCGAGGGTTGTAAAGGGTTTCCTCCTAAGCCTAGAAAAGGGGACGAATCAATTAGTGGATTGATTGCGAAATCCTTAGTAGGAAGCTAAGGTAGTGGATGTAGACCTTGGTTAAAAGGTTGAACCACTATAAATCATCGTGTATTTATTCTTTCAGCTTCCTAAACCCTTCCACCCAAAAATCCACCTCTCCACCACTTGGCGAGCATAATCGGTTGATCGAATCGAGCGTCAAAAAACCCAACAATTGGTATCAGAGCTTGGCTCAATCGAAGGGGATTCACATCCTATTGAGAAGATCCGGCAAGCTCGATCAACATTTCACCAACCGGCTCAAAATGTCGCAATCCATCAACATACCGCCTTTCTTCGACGGAGATCACTATGCCCATTGGAAGACAAAGATGAAATTCTTCTTGAAGTCAAGAGATTACAAGCTATGGGACATAGTTGAAGATGGTCCGTTCGTGCTTCAAGGAAGCAAAGCGGAATGGAGTGTCGACGATCGCAAGAAGATGGAGCTAAATTGTAGAGCCTTGCACATGCTTTTTTGTGCATTTGGCCCAACCATCTACGAGAAGATGTCTTCTTGTGAAAATGCCAAGGAGGTATGGGACAAGCTTGAAGTCACATACGAGGGGACTAATGAAGTCAAGGAGACCAAGATTGGGCTCCTCACCTTAGAGTATGAAAACTTCAAGATGGATCCGGAAGAGAACATCGAGAAGATGTTTGATAGATTCTCCACCATCATCAATGGTCTCAAAGGTTATGGAGAAGCCATCCCGGAAGAAAAACTTGTCCGAAAGCTCATCTACTCACTTCCCGAGTCTTGGGACTCAAAGAGGACCGCCATCATCGAAGCCAAAAATTTAAAAAATTTGAAGCTTGATGAACTCATGGGGTCACTTCTTACTCATCAAATCATGAAGAAGAACAAAGAAGATGAGAAAAGGAGGGAAGAAATTAGAGCTATGGGAGAGAAGAAAATCAAGAGGCTTGGCTTCAATGCCATGGCTCTCAAATCCTCCACATGTCATCATGAAGATTCAAGTGAGGAGGATAGTGAAGATGAAGAGATGAACTATCTCTTCAACAAGCTCGCACGATTCATGAAGAGCAAAATGGAAAAATCCAAGCATGAATCGATGAAGAAGATGAAGGATTCCCACAAATCCAAAAAGAAGGGATCATCTTCAAAACAAGCATACGTGGCCACTTGGAGTGATGAAGACTCCACCGATAATGAAGTAGCCTACCTATGCATGATGGCCCTCAGTGAGGGGGAGGTAACTTCTAACTCATCTATTTCAAATTCGTATACGTTTGATGAGTTACAAGAAGCCTATGATGAATTGGTTTTTGAATTCAAGGCTTCATTTTCGAAAAATAAAAAATTGATTTCAAAGTTGAAAACCGAAAATGATTTGCTTTCTAAAACCAATTTAGAGTTTGAAGCAAAAATCAAAGATTTTGAACTTAAAGTTTTAGATTTACAAAACTTGCTTCAAACGATGGAAAGAGATCATCAAAAAGAAGTCGATGATCTCAAAAAGGAAAAAGGTTTGATTTCCAATGAACTTCAAAAGAAAAACAATTTTGGAAAATCAAATTTTTATGTAAGACAATCTAGTGCCCCTAGATTTTTAAATGGAAAATGTTTTAGAAGTGTTTGGGTCCCAAAAGGACTAACCACTTCAACTAAAAGGGATGAAATTGAAAAATGGATTCCTAAGGGGACTAAATTTTGTGCTACTAACGTCTATGGATCCAAAACAATTTGGATACCAAAAATTACTTGATTGTCTTTTACTAGGTGTGATGGAGAATAATCAACAAGTCAAATATTGAGGGAGAGCTCCATACACACAAGGAAGAACACTTGAAGAAGGAAGGCTTCACATCCTCCCTTGGGTTCAAGTGTTGGTAAAAATCTAGTTGTTTTTAATTTTATTTGATTTATTTTTTTTAATTCAACTAGATACGCTTATATGTTGGACTAACAATTTGATGATGCCTTGAGTAAGGGGGAGCCAATTTTAAACCAAAAATTTTAAGTGTCAAAATTTTTTTTGCCTCCTAAGTTATCTTAAACTTAAATGTCTTTTTAAATTCTTTTTGATATAACAAAAAGGGGGAGAAATGGTTTTGAAAAATTGAATTTTCAAATGTATAAGGGGGAGCTTTATTTTAATTTCATATCTTAAATCTCTTATTCACAATTTTAAAATTAAAGGGGGAGAATCCCAAACAATTTTTCAAGTTGGTTTTATTATATCAAAAAGGGGGAGATTGTAGAACTAAGGTTTTGATATAATATTTGAAAAATGTTTTGGACTAAATTGAAAAGAATTTAAAATATGTTTTTAGTCAAAAACAACTTGAAAATATGTTTAAGGGTTTTTAAAGCTCTGGAATGGACTTAAAATACATTTAAAGCGGTCAAAACCATGCATTCCAAGTGACCGTATCGATACTGTATCTGAGTGTATCGATACGCCTTGAGGTTTTCAGGCAAAAAGGATTCCAGTAGCTAAAACCCGTATCGATACGGCTATGCGTATCGATACGGTGTCTAAACCCGTACCGATACGCTTACACGTATCGATACGGTATGTTTTCAAATAGCCTAACGGCTAGTCGCGTACCGATACGGTGGTATCGCGTACCGATACGCCAACGGTCAATTCCCAACGGTCATTTGAATTTGCAGGACCGTACCGATACGCCAGGCATGCGTATCGATACGCATCAGCAGAAAGCTCAACGGCTATATCAGACTTTCAAGACCGTATCGATACAGGGGATAGTGTATCGATACACTAGGCTGATGAAATGCATTTTGTGGGAAATAAACGGCTATTTTGTATCCCCAACGGCTATGAAACATCCCCAACGGCCATAAACGGCTAGGAACTCAATTTGGAGTATAAATAAGACCTCCAAGCATCAAGATTGACAAGAGCTTCAATTGTCACAACGTTATGAGTGAAAAACTTGTCTAGAGCTTTATTTGTTCATTTATTGCTTAGACAACACTAGTGAGCTTACATTGTTAAATTTGCTCAAGTGTTTAGGTTTTGGGTGAGTGCTTCATTGTGCAAACAAAACACCTATTAGAGGGTTCAAGTTTGCTTATTTGTTTCTCCTTGTAAAGAGGGTTTTCCTTCAAGCTTTGGGTAGAAAGCTTCGAGGGTTGTAAAGGGTTTCCTCCTAAGCCTAGAAAAGGGGACGAATCAATTAGTGGATTGATTGCGAAATCCTTAGTAGGAAGCTAAGGTAGTGGATGTAGACCTTGGTTAAAAGGTTGAACCACTATAAATCATCGTGTATTTATTCTTTCAGCTTCCTAAACCCTTCCACCCAAAAATCCACCTCTCCACCACTTGGCGAGCATAATCGGTTGATCGAATCGAGCGTCAAAAAACCCAACAAAAACTCACTGATATATTTCTTGCGGAACTTTTTAAAGAACTCCCAAGTCACCCTGTCTTCAGAGACTGTCAATATGGTAGTTTCCCACCAGTGAAGCGCCTCATTAGCCAACAATGTGATAGCACACTCGAGTTTATGTTCATCCAAGCACTGAAGTTACTTATCCAAAATCCGCAAGGTGTTGTCCAACCAATATTCAGCAACTTTAGGGTTGTCGTCATCTTGTCCAATAAAAGTATAAGCTCGAAACTATGGGAGCTTATCAATAGGTGCTCGAGTGTGTTGAACAACAGGAACGATAGGTTGCACGACTTGTTCGGCCTTCATAGCAGTCATAAATTACCTGAACATGTCGGCCATGTTCTTGTAACACTCAGACTGAGCGGTAGGTGCTACAGGCTCGGTACCCTAAACAAGAGGGTCCTGCAGTTGCGGTGGGTTCTGAGGATTTGCACCTCTAATCTCCTTGCCATGCGTCGAGGAACCGGTGGCATGCTCGTCTATGTGAGTTTCATTAGTTTCAGACATATCTAGATGAAAGACCGGATTAGTCAACATGTCACAATATACGCAATATATAACTCTTAGGTGGCAAAGTAACACAATAACAATGTAACAAACTTTGGTTTAGTCCTAGAATTAGGGGTGATAATGAGCCTGACCGGCTCGCGAGCTACTCGGGCTCGGCTCGGTCAAAGCTCGGTTAAAGCTCGGCTCGAGTGAGCTCGACTCGGGCTCGGCTCGAAAACTTAACAAGCCGAGCCGAGCTTACCCAGGCTCGGCTCGAAAAGCTCGTGAACAGGCTCGGAATCTACATATGCACTAAAATAAATTATGTGTTTGTATTTTCTTTCATTAGTTGATTGTTGTTTGATTTTGTATTTTCTTTAATTACGTGTTTGTATTATAAGAATATTTATTGATTATTTGGATTAATCTAATTTTTGACACTTTTTTCCCCTTTCCGGTCATTGAATTTCGTTTTAGTGTTGGTTATGAAAGTGATTTTTAATGAATATTTTATATAAAAAACCTATAGCAAAATCAGGGATTTAAATAGCGTTCGCGGTCGCGTTTTCGGTCGCGTTGCGTTTATCGCGTTGCATTTATCGCGTTTGCGGAGATAACGGATTCTATTGCGGTCACTGCGGGTGTCGCGGTCGTGATTTTTTTCAAAATTCGCATAACTTATTGTATTAATCAATAATTATAATTGTAATTATTTAAATTCACTTCTTATGATTTTTATATTGTTTTCTAACATTTAGATTAGTAGATTATTAAAATTAAATAACTAAATTCAATGAAAAATAAACTTTACACTCCAAAATTAAGAGAAAATGAGGATTAAATTAATATAATTAAAATATAAAAAAGACTAAAATGGATATTTATCCATCCTTACATAAAACTTAAGGGAGCAAGGAGGAAAACAACTATAAATGATAGGTTATGCATTACTTCTCAATATCCCACATCTGTGAGATATGTAAAGCAATGAGGGAGAACCACCTATAAATAGGGGCTCAGGCGCTGGAGGAAATAAGCACATTAACCTTGGCTTTTATGGCTGAGATCTTGCTTAAGTGGGCTTTTTGTGCACACAGCTAAGTATATTTTTTTTAGAATGAGGGCTTATTTGCCTTCATTTACAAACTCTATTGAGTTTGACTTTGCATTCAGTTGATTTTCAAGCTGGATTATGTTTAATCTGGTTTGTTTAAAGTTGATAACGGGCCGAGCCGAGCCTGGCGAGCTTGAGCCCGAGCCGAGCCTAATAGTGTAATTTCCGAGCCGAGCTCGAGCCTGAAATTCCGAGCTCGGCGAGCCTCGAGCCCGAGTCGAGCCTAAAAATACAGTTTCCGAGCCGAGCCGAGCCTGGTCAGGCTCGGGCTCGGCTCGGCTCGTTAGCACCCCTACCTAGAATCAACTAAACTCTAGCTCTGATACCACAAATGTAACACCCCCTTCCCGGTCTGGTCGAGAATCGGGTCGGAAGGTGATACCGATGATCAATACAATGAACGATGCAATAAAATTCCAGTTTAATATTAAAATTTAAACAATAACATACAATGAATCATTACCACAATGTAACTTAGTTCAATTGATCCACGCGAAGCAGTAATTAATCATTCAGGGCTTACACTCTAGCTAGACCTATATATAGCTAATACCAATATCCCACATTGATAAGAAACAAAGACTTACACTCTAGCTAGACCTATATATAACTAATACCAATATCCTTTTTTGCTATTCATGGAGCTAAATATCAAAGTTGGTTCCTAATAGTTTATTTTTTTTTCATTTTTGCCCTTTAGTAAAAAAGTTTAATTTAAGAAAAAATTAAGTTAAAACACGAAAAATTGAAGATGCAAAGTGGGTTCCTAAGATTTGCTAATTATCCGATAACTAATTAATTAAGTTAAAACACGAAAGAATTGAAATTTTTTAACTCGTTGTGCATGTATGACGATTTAAACATATTTTTTATTCGAACTCACCGTGCATGGACAACAAATTCACTGTAATGGTGCTAATTTGACAAATATAAACTTTTAGGTGCTATTTTGATAAAATTAAGATGTAAGGTTGCTATTTTGAAGTTTCACCCAATATATATAACTATATATCGTCAGTCAAGAAAAAGACCTCCCACTATTCATGAATAGAAATGCTCTATCCCTTTTCGGTGCTCTTATTTATGTCTCAATACTAAAAATTAGGTTTATAATTTAGGGTTTAAGGTTAGAGTTTGTAGTAAGGGTTTAAAAAAATTAGGGTAGAATGTATTTTTGAGTGTAGGGTATAACACTGACAAATCTAAAAGATTATCATCGACTGGGCCAATATAAATAGTAGTAAAAAATTATAACATAACTCATTTATATATGATTTTATCATTCTTCAATAGTTTTAAAACTTCTTTTATTATCTTTATTCAAATAAAAGCAAAATATTTCCTAAAACCAAATAAATCTTTATAACTTAATTGATTTGTAAAATATAAGTCATAAAAATTTAAATTTAAATTCATTTATTTAAAATTAATTTCTCTCGCAAATTTCAAAAAAATATAACTAAAAAATATATTACATTTTTATTCTCTTTTAAGTTATCTTTTCTTAAAATATTGGAGATGAGTTATATGCCCTAAAAATATTTTTTAATAATTACCTAATTTTAATTATGTTTTGTTGTTTGTATTTTATTATCGTTATATAATAGTATAAAATCCTAACGATGCTGGGAGAATTCAAAATTTTAAAAAATATTTAGTTAATTAGTAACGAAATATGTTTAAATTATTTTATTAAAAATTAATTATATAATATTTATAAAATGTAATGAAAATATAAAAAATCCATTTTTTTATTTTTTATCTTTTAATTTACTTGAATTTTATTTCTTAAGCTAATTTTAAATAAATGTATAATAAATGAATTTTTTTGGATCATTTCTACATTGGACCATTTCTTTTATTCTTACTTATCCAAAATCCAATATACATTAATCTAGTAACAGGCAATTATTGAATACACTGACGGTAGAAAAAATGTTTCCACAAGCATCTTAGTTTTAGGGTTGAGGGTTAGATTTTAGGGTTTAAAGGTTAAAAGTTTAGGTTTAGTGGTTTATAATCGATGGATTGTGGTTTACAATTTAGGGATTAGGGTTATAAGTTATGGTTTATAGCTTAAAACCTAAATCCCTATCAAAGTACACTAAACTCCAAACCCTAAACCCTAAACCCAAATTCTAACCACAAACCCTAATTTCTAAATCTATAAACCCTTAATATTTAAACCCTAAAATCTAACTTTAAACCCTAAAGTCAAGGCGCTTGTGGAAATTTTTTGTTTACACCACACGTGTATTAGATATAAATCTTTAATATTATATATAATAAATGAAATTTTTTTGGGCCTAAGTAAGCCTAGCTAGGCCCACATCCGCCACTGGAGTATAGGGTTTATGATTTAAAATTTAATATTAATGCTTATAATTTAAATTTTTTAAAGTGTTTTTTAACGTTGGACCATGGCACTAAAAAAGGCGTGAGAATTTTTATCTCACAATTAGGGGTGAACAAAACTCGACTCGACTCGAAAAAATCGATATTTTTTTTTCAATTTCGAGTTATTCGAGTCAACTCGATTAACTCGAAAAAATTTCGATTTCAAGTCGGTTTGGAATTTGCCCAACTCGAAAAATCGAAAAACCGAATTTTACAGTTTTGTAATTTAGTCATTGATTTCATTTTTCTTCAATTCCTCCTTCATTTCAAGTCCATTTTTGACCAAATTTGAACCGCGTATTCCTAAACCATCGTAGAATACGTATTTATCTTCAATTTATATTTTTGAAAATAAATTTCATGTTTTTTCAATTCAGCCCCTTAACTTTGTATGATTTCCTCATTTCTTCAATATCTCCTTCGTTTTAAGTCAATTTTGACCAAAATTGAACCACATGCTCCTAAACCAATGTAGAAACTAGAATACTTATTTAGCTTCAATTCATATTTTTAAATTAAATTTCCTACTTTTGTAATTTAGCCCCTCAACTTTGAATGTTTTCCATTTCTTTAATTTCTCTTTCGTTTTAAGTCTATTTTTTTTACCAAAATTAAACCACATGATTCACTAACACTATATAATATCTATATAACTTCAATTCATATTTTTAACAAATTTATTCTTTTTTTAATTTAGCCATTTAACTTTATATTTTATTCAATTTGATCATTCAACTGAATTTTTTGTAATTTTTTTCTTTACATCAATTCATTGACTCATTTATACCCCATCAGTAATTTATCCTCAAAAGTTTCTTATTTAAAAATAATATTATAAATATATTTTAGAAGTTTAGATGATATTTTTTTATTAAATAACATTACAAATCTTACTTATGCATGTGAAAAATAATATGAAGAAATATATATATATATATATATATATGCATATCTTATATGAATAGAGAAAGTCGTTTAAATTGGAATCAAATCGTATTATAACATGGTAAATAATTACAATTAAATTTGTATAGAAACTCGAAAACTCGACTCGAATTTCATAAACTCGACTCGAATCCAAAAAATTTCAAATTAAGTTCAAGTCGTAAAATATGAAGTGTCAACTCGAATAACTCAAAATTTTTTGACTCAACTCGACTCGACTTGCTCGAACGCTCACCCCCACTCACAATTCATTCCAAATGATCTTACGTTTTTTGGGGTTAAAAACAGGAATTGGGACATAAAATTGTGGCAATCGATTACAAACAACAAGAATTTACAGTTCCAAATGATATGGATAATGCTAAGAGGGATTGATTAGTCAAATCTTTACTTCTGGCAGCGGCCCCACACACCCACGTCCTTTAACAGCAGCCTTTGAAATTTACCAAAGTTGGGTCATAATATGTGTTATTCACACAAGAAAAAGTCCAGTTTCTATTTTTGGACAAAAAAACAAAACAAAATTGAGAGCAGTTTTCAACCCTCGACCGCAATGTTTGAGTCGAGTCTCCTAGTTTTTGATATAACACGACAAAAAAAGCATCCTTCTTTGTCCTCCATAACCTAATACTATACATCTTCCAAGCAAGTCAATACAAAATAATAATGGAGTTTTTAAGCACATGTATCATTTTCATTCTTGAATTAAATTTATTCATTTTCAATCCAATTCTAATTTAACTTTTTTGCCTTTGAGGAAAATAAATTTAATGCAACTTGGTGATTTTTATAAGAGATTTGGAAACTATTACGTTTGGTTTTAAATAGCATACGACATTTACGTTTGATTTTATTAGAAAATAAAAAACATAGAAGAAAATGTGTTGTTTTGAAATTTTTAGAATGATTTTTGAAACTAAAAATATGTGAAAAATTAGAAAAACAATAAAAAAATGTTTTCATTGTTTTTTAGAAAAAATATCTCATACATGGGTGGTGGAAACGAAAAGTTTTCACGAGCGCCCTTAATTTTAAGGTTTAGAGACTTAGTTTAGGATTTAAGGATTTAATTGTAGGGGTTTAGAATTTAGGGTGTATGATTAGAATTTATGGTTTAAATTAGGGTTTAGGGTTTAGAGGTTAGGATTTAGGTTTTAAGGTAATATGATTAGGGATTTAAACTTATAAACCTTAAATTTTAACCTGTAAAAAAATTGTTTTTGTGTTTATATAAATTTAAACTCGAATCAACTCATTTAGTTGAAAAATTCTTATTTTCAACATTTTCGGTTCTAGAAATTATTTCTAAAAAAAGTTAATTATTCCATGGACAGTCAGTGGAAACAAAAAATTTTCACAATTGTCTCAAATTTAGGGTTTAGTACTTTATTTAGGGTTTATGTTTAGTGATTTAAGTGTAGGTTTTGAATTTAGGGACGTGGTTAAAATTTATAGTTTATGGAGTATTTTAACAATCAAATATCTGACCTTGATTAGAATCTCTATAGATGTAGTAATTTATTTTATTTCTCATGTTTTAATTATAAGAAAATAGATACCAAATATACTTTTCTATTTTCATTACTGAAAACAAAATTTATTTTATTTACCAAACATATTTTTAAATTATAAAACAAAAACTGAAAATTATTGTAACACCCGGGTTTAGGGGTTAGGTGAAAATAATATTTTAATATTATTTGGGTTCGGTTTTATGATTTAAATAATGGTTCGAGTTTGGTTTTCAAATTAATTAATTTGATGATAGACTATGCTTTGAAAATTAAACCCCAAATAGCCATGGATTCTATGTCCTTGTGAATATATCATTTCATTAAGGGCAAAAGGGTCATTGGGCTTTTAAACTAAAATAAAACAAAAACACCCATCATCCACTATTCATCCCCTTCTTCACCAACGGGAACTTAAGCTCCCTACCCAAATCCACTGTTCCATCACCTCTCTTCTTCGTTTCAACTCCGTTTTGAAAGGTAATAGCATTTTTGACTTCTCCTCATCTTCCCCTTCATGAAAGTACTCTTCTTTTTCATTTTCATAAAAGTTTTGGAAAATGGAAGTTTTGGAAATCTTGATTAAAAATGGTGCCTTTGTGTAGCTAAACTTAATATTTCGATTTGTTATGGTTAGTTATGGAATATAGGAGTCAAATGATACTACATATGTGAATTTCAAACGATTTGGAACAATTTTCGGACTTGGGTGAAAATGGGGTTTTTGGGAGGTTTTGGGTGAGTTTTGGGGGTTGTTTTAGGTGGGTTTTGATAGGCTCTTGTTAGTACTATAGGTAAGGGTTGATTTGGGATCATTGGAGGGTGTAATGGAAGTTGAAAACATGGTTTTTGGACAAGGTTTTGGGGCCATCCGAATTGGTGAAAAATGAGTATTATTCATGCTTGCAACATTGTAGTTTGTGGTTGAATTGCATTCCAGGTTAGTTTCGATGACAAGATTTTGATTGTGGACGTTTTGTTTGTGTTTGGGATTGATTAGAGTCAAGTTTGGGCATCGGTGAAGCATCGGAAGTGAATCCGGGAAGTTGAAGGTTGTTGCTTGCTTGGTCCTTGGGCTTGGAAGCTTAGGTGAGTGGTTAATTGTTTTACTTAGTTTTAAAATGGTTGGTTCGAGTATATGGACTAGGTTGGGCTTGGTAGACCCACCTAGAGTTAGGATTAGGGTGGTAGCCTAATCCTAAACTTGATCTAGAGCCCTTGGATGAACTTAAATGTATGCATGTATATGCCTCGTATGTCTTGTGATTTGAATGCTTATGTATATTGTATTATACATGTGAGATGAGGCATGATTTGTAATGCTTAAAGCATGCATGGTAATGGTTCATGATTGTGTTCATGGTGAGTACGTGCTAAGCACGGAAATGATTGAAATGAGTAATGTGGAATGAGTAAAATATTGGCACTAGTATACTTAAATACAAATGATCGATCATTAGGATGTTAGTGTGTACACATGAGTCAAAAGTCGCGCGTGGCCTTGGTGGCGTTGAGTCACCAAGGAGGAGTACGGGTACGCCCGGAAATTGTATTTAAATATAGTCGGTGATGAGTGGAATCCCATCGACGGGGCGTGAGGATGAGTGGAATCCCCTCCGCGAGACCGGTGATGAGTGTAATCCCACCGTCAGGTAATGGTTGTGTTGTTGGATGTGAGTTCCAACAGTTATCCGCGTATTTGAGTCATAACTAGGTGCCAATGTGGATTGATATGTGCATCAATGTTTTGAGATTAATGATCCTTATGAGGATGTTTGATGTGGCTATTTATGTTGAGAAAGTTAGAGCTTATTGATCATGACATTTACTTGTATATATTGCCCATGCATCTTATCTTGTGGCTCTTGTGGATCCTTGGTATGTTTGTAAAATGCCTTGGCTAGATCATGCTCGGACCCTGCAATGTTGAGGTTTGTTTTTAGAGCTTACCCTCACTAAGCATCATTGCTTACGCTCTCTTTGTTCAACATTGCAGATCCTTAGTTCGTGGGTTGCTTGCGCAAGTGGAAGGCTCCAAGTGTGGTTGTTAGCCTTGAGTGCTTCAAGTATGGATTTTTAATGTTTGGATATGTAATAGTTAGAGCAATGGGACATGTATTGTTTTGATGGATAGTTGTAGGTTGTTAGGAGCATGTTTAGACTCCTTGATGCCTTGCTTTTGTATGGTTGGTATTGCCATGATGAATGTTAACTCATGCCTAAATTGCTCTTGTTGAATGTTAGCCATATGCCTTAGGAGTTGCCCTTATGCTTGAATGATGTGAATGAATGCATGTCTTGTGAGGTCCTACCCTAATGTTTGGACTAGCCTTAATCTTGTTGAAGCATGCTTAAATTGTTGGGTTGCCTTGTGCTTATGTGCCTTATGGTTGGTGTGTGTTTTGGTGGTGTTTTGGGGCACCCTAGTGCCTTAAAACAGCCAAAACGAGTCTGCAGACAGGGGGCGTTTCGGAACGGGCCATCCTGTTTCGGAACGGTCCCTTTGCTTTTGGCCTGCCGTTTCAAAACGGATGGGGGTCGTTTCGGAACATTTTAGCTACTGGAATTTTGAGAAATTGGCGAGATGAAGGCGTTCCGAAACGGGCCTTTGAAGTTTCGAAACGGTCAAATCTCGTTGACCACGAGATATTGACCGTCAAGGTCGTTTCGATACGGGTCTCCCCTGTTTCGGAACGGTCACCTTATGGTTGACCCTGGTCTGTTGACCGTCAAGGTCATTCCGATACGGGTCACCCCTGTTTCGGAACGGTCACCTTATGGTCGACCCTGGCCTGTTGACTTAGTCAAGGCGTTTCAGAACACCCTAAGGGCGTTTCGAAATGACCTGCTGTAAAGGGCTAAAATGAGCTGTTTGATGTGTTCGTTGGTCGGTGTATGTTTCAATGTTTATATTTCCCGCTGCTGTGTTTCACATAGGTTTTAATTTTGCCTATAGATAAGATAAAATAAAAAGAAAATTTTAGGGTCGTTAACCGAGGGGAAACCTTCACGGGTTTCGCTTCGGTTTTCCCCGTGTGGCCCACTTGGACCGGTCATCCGACCAGACCGGGACGAGGGGGTTACACTTGTTGGTATCAGAGCCTAAGGTTACCGAGACCTTGGGCAGGTAATTGAGGTAAGCTTAAGTTTTTGAATTGGATTGCACGGTGTTTGCTTGTTTTGCAAGAATGATTGCTTGTGTGACAAGTATGTTGATTGTTTTATTTTTAAGTATGTGTGTGTGAGTCCCATTGCTACTATTACATTGGAAAAATGATTTTAAGTGAGGGAACGTACTTGAACACTTGGAAGCCTTGCCTTGCTAACCCAGCTTGTATGTTTTGTTGTTGTGGTTGTAGCTGATATCTGTGAGAGCGATGTCTAGACCGAGAGGTAGACCGAGAGTGGTTCGTCAGGAACCACGGGTTGCGGCTCCTGTTGAGCCGGCTGTTGGTGTGGAGGCTCATCTAGAAGGGCCGGTGGCCGCGGGAGTTGGCGCTCCACCACCACCTCTACCACCACCACCTCCACCACCTGGAGCTGGAGGTGAAGATGGAGCCGGAGGAGATGGACCTCAAGGTGGCCAAGGTGGCCAAGGTCCAGCTGGAATTGATATGACTCCGCTAGTGCAAGCGATAGCGGGAGCGTTTCAGGCCGCAGTTGCGGGAGCTCAGGCTGCAGCTCAGCATAGGTGTGATGATGCTAGTCTACCTTTGGAGAGGCTCCGTAGCTTGGGAGCCGAGGAGTTTAGAGGATCTACTCTAGAGAGATCGGAGTTGTGGTTGGAGAAGACAATTCGTATCTTGGCTCAGATGGGTTGTGCGGGCGCACGTAGATTGGGTTGTGTGATCTCATTGCTTCAGGGTGATGCCTACACCTGGTGGGTCACCATTACTGTCGGGGTTCCAGAGGCCGAGATAGATTGGGATTTCTTTGAGTTTGCTTTCAGAAAGAGGTACTTGGGACCGAGGTACTTGGATGAGAAGAAGCGAGAGTTCATGGCTCTTACTCAGGGAGATGCTTCTGTGACTGATTACGAGATCCGTTTTGTCCGCTTGAGTCAGTATGCTCTAGAGTTAGTTCCTACTAAAGTGGAACGTTGTAACCGATTCCGCTACGGGTTGAATGAAGAGGTTAAGAGGTACACGCTAGCTTCTGACTACTCAGACTTTGATGTGTTGGTCGCGAGGGCCAAGGATTTGGAGCATAGTTTGGGTTCGGCCAAACGAGCTGGTGGTTCTAGTTCTGGCAAGAGGCATAACCACTTTGATGGCAGAGATGCCAAGAGGCACAGAGGTGGCGGACATCAGTTTGATCAGAGACGTGGCGGTGGCCACCATGGTAGAGGCCATCAAGGCCATAGAGGAGGAGGGCGTTTACCCGAGTGTGCACAGTGTGAGAGACAACACACTGGGGAGTGCTGGGGTAACTTCCATGCTTGTTGGAACTGTGGTTCGAGGGACCACTTTAGGAGGGACTGTCCGCATCAGGCAGCTCAGGCACCGAACATTGCTCAGGCTCCTGCGAGAGCGAATGATTTTCAGAGAGGCCGTGGGCGCGGTCGTGGCTACTTCCAGCCTAGGGCTGATGCACCTAGGGGTGATGCTCAGAGGAACCTTGCTCATGTTGTGGCTGTGCAGCCAGAGGCGGGAGGACCAACGAGAGTTTATGCTCAGAGAGAGGCCGGGAACGACACCGATGTGATAGCAGGTAATTTCGAGTTACAGTCTATGTCTTTTCTTTCCTTGGTTGATTCGAGTTCTACGCATTCCTACATTTTGAGTGAGCATGCACAGAAGTTAGATATCCCTGTTGAGATCTTAGATGTAGGTATGCATGTTACTAGTTCCTTTGGTGAGACAGTTGTGGTTAGACGTATGTATAGGAGGTGTCCACTGAAGATTCAGGGTCATGTGTTCTCAGTTGATATGATGGAACTTCCTTTCTATGGTTTTGATATTATTCTGGGTATGGACTGGTTGGTTGAAGATCGGGCTAGTGTGGATTTCAAGACAAAGAGAATTTCTTTGAAGCTTTCTGATGACTACGAGGTAGTGGTAGTGGGCGAGAACATTAAGTTCTTGTCTAATGTGGTGTCAGCTTTAGAGGCTCATAGGTTGATGGACTCTGGATGTGGAGCTTATTTAGCTTATGTTATGAATCCGGATATGAGTGAAGCTAGACCGAAGGATATCAGAACAGTGTGTGACTTTCCAGATGTGTTTCCTGAAGAGTTGCCTGGTTTGCCTCCTGACAGAGATGTTGAGTTTGTGATTGAGACAGTTTCAGGGTCTAATCCAGTTTCGATAGCTCCGTACCGCATGGCTCCGAAAGAGTTGAAAGAATTGAAGAGTCAGTTGCAAGAATTATTAAACCGTGGTTTCATTAGGCCTAGTAGTTCTCCGTGGGGTGCTCCCGTGTTGTTTGTGAAAAAGAAAGATGGTAGTATGCGCATGTGCATTGACTATAGACAGTTGAATCAGATGACTGTGAAGAACAAGTATCCGTTGCCCCGTATAGATGATTTGTTTGATCAGTTGAGAGGTGCTTCAGTGTTCTCGAAGATAGATTTGAGATCCGGGTACTATCAGTTGAAGGTGAAAGAGTGTGATGTTCCGAAGACAGCTTTTAGGACTAGATATGGTCACTATGAGTTTCTTGTGATGCCATTTGGGCTCACGAATGCACCGACAGCATTCATGGACATGATGAACAGAATTTTCAGGGACTATCTAGATCGTTTTGTAGTTGTCTTCATTGATGATATACTTGTGTACTCGAAGACAGAAGAAGAGCATGATGAGCACTTTAGATTTGTTTTACAGAGATTGTTGAGCAATCAGTTGTATGCGAAGCTTAGTAAGTGTGAATTCTGGATTCGAGAGGTTGTGTTTCTTGGCCATGATGTTTCGGCCGAAGGTATCCGTGTTGATCCATCGAAGATTGAGGCTATTGTTGAGTGGAAACAACCTAAGTCCGTGACCGAGATTAGGAGTTTCCTAGGATTAGCCGGTTACTATAGGAGGTTTGTTGATGGCTTCTCTAGGGTAGCTGCCCCTTTGACTAAATTGTTGCAAAAGGGAGTCAAGTTTGAATGGTCAGATGCAAGACAGAAGGCTTTTGAGAAATTGAAAGAAGCTTTGACGAATGCTCCAGTGTTAGTGCAACCTGTTTCAGGTAAGGAGTTTGTGATTTACAGTGATGCTTCCTACGTAGGCTTAGGATGTGTTCTGATGCAAGATAGGAGAGTTGTTGCTTATGCTTTTAGACAGTTGAAGATTCATGAGAAGAACTATCCTACTCATGACATAGAGCTAGCCGCAGTGGTGTTTGCATTGAAGATTTGGCGTCACTATTTGTATGGTGAGAAGTGTATTATTTACACCGATCACAAGAGCTTGAAGTATCTGATGACACAGAAAGAGTTGAACTTGAGACAGAGAAGGTGGTTAGAGTTGCTAAAGGATTATGATTTGACCATCGAGTACCATCCGGGTAAAGCAAATGTAGTAGCCGATGCTTTGAGTAGAAAAGTGGCCGTTGAGTTAAGAGCCATGTTTGCTAGATTGAGTGTGTCCGATGATGGTGGTTTGATCACCGAGTTGCAAGTGAAGCCTTCTTTGATTCAGTTGATTAGAGAGAAACAGTTGCAAGATGCGAGCCTAGTTCCTCATGTTCAAGACATAGTCGAAGGAAGACCGACTGAGTATAGTTTCAGTGGTGAAAGTTTGTTGTGCTTTAGAGATAGAATTGTTGTACCGGAAGATGTTGAGTTGAGACGTCAGATTTTGAGTGAAGCACATTCGAGTCCCTTTTCTATGCGTCCGGGTAGTACCAAAATGTACAGAGATTTGAAGAATGATTACTTCTGGGTTGGCTTGAAAAGAGATGTAGCCGAGTATGTGAGCCGTTGTATGGTTTGTCAGAGAGTGAAGGCAGAACATCAGGTTCCTTTAGGTTTGCTACATCCTTTGAAGATTCCGGAATGGAAATGGGAGAGGATCACCATGGACTTTGTATCGGGATTGCCTTTGTCTCCTTCGAAGAAGAACTCAGTTTGGGTGATTGTTGATAGGTTCACTAAGTGTGCTCATTTCTTAGCAGTGAACACTACGGATTCTTTAGACAAGTTGGCAAACTTGTATATCCGCGAGATTGTGAGACTTCATGGAGTTTCGAAGTCTATTGTTTCAGATAGGGATCCTAGGTTTACTTCGAGGTTCTGGAGTTGCTTGCATAGTGCTCTGGGGAGCCGTCTGCATTTCAGCACGTCTTACCATCCTCAGTCCGATGGGCAGTCAGAGCGAGTGATACAGATTCTGGAGGATATGCTTCGTTGTTGTGTGATTGACTTCCAGGGTTCTTGGGAGAAGCACTTACCGTTGGTTGAGTTTGCCTACAACAACAATTATCATTCTAGTATTCAGATGGCACCTTATGAGGCTTTGTATGGTAGACGGTGTAGGACTCCGATTTGTTGGACTGAGACAGGTCAGAGGTTGTTACCTATGCCAGACTTGCTTAAGGGAACTACCGACAAAGTAAAGTTGATATGTGACCGCTTGAAAACAGCTTCCGATCGTCAGAAGTCTCATGCAGATTTGAAGAGGAAAGAGGTTGAGTACTCAGTGGGTGAGAAAGTATTTCTGAAAGTATCTCCGTGGAAGAAGGTAATGAGATTTGGCCGGAAGGGCAAGTTGAGCCCGAGGTTCATTGGTCCGTATGAGATTGTCGAGCGGATTGGGCCTGTAGCTTATCGTTTGAGGTTACCTTCTAAGTTAGAAAAGATCCATGATGTCTTTCATGTGTCTATGCTTAGGAGATATAGATCGGATCCTTCTCATGTGATGCCCGTTGAGGAGATAGAGTTAAATCCAGATTTTTCCTATAATGAAGAGCCCGTTGAGATACTTGCTTCTGATAGCAAGGTGTTGCGTGGCAAGACCATAGAGTTGGTCAAGGTGTTGTGGAGGCATAGAGGTGTGGAAGAGGCCACGTGGGAGAGAAAAGCAGATATGGTTGAGCAGTTTCCGTATTTGTTTCCACCAGGTAATTTCGGGGACGAAATTCCTTAAGTGGGGGAGAGTTGTAACACCCGGGTTTAGGGGTTAGGTGAAAATAATATTTTAATATTATTTGGGTTCGGTTTTATGATTTAAATAATGGTTCGGGTTTGGTTTTCAAATTAATTAATTTGATGATAGACTATGCTTTGAAAATTAAACCCCAAATAGCCATGGATTCTATGTCCTTGTGAATATATCATTTCATTAAGGGCAAAAGGGTCATTGGGCTTTTAAACTAAAATAAAACAAAAACACCCATCATCCACTATTCATCCCCTTCTTCACCAACGGGAACTTAAGCTCCCTACCCAAATCCACTGTTCCATCACCTCTCTTCTTCGTTTCAACTCCGTTTTGAAAGGTAATAGCATTTTTGACTTCTCCTCATCTTCCCCTTCATGAAAGTACTCTTCTTTTTCATTTTCATAAAAGTTTTGGAAAATGGAAGTTTTGGAAATCTTGATTAAAAATGGTGCCTTTGTGTAGCTAAACTTAATATTTTGATTTGTTATGGTTAGTTATGGAATATAGGAGTCAAATGATACTACATATGTGAATTTCAAACGATTTGGAACAATTTTCGGACTTGGGTGAAAATGGGGTTTTGGGAGGTTTTGGGTGAGTTTTGGGGGCTGTTTTAGGTGGGTTTTGATAGGCTCTTGTTAGTACTATAGATAAGGGTTGATTTGGGATCATTGGAGGGTGTAATGGAAGTTGAAAACATGGTTTTTGGATAAGGTTTTGGGGCCATCGGAATTGGTGAAAAATGAGTATTATTCATGCTTGCAACATTGTAGTTTGTGGTTGAATTGCATTCCGGGTTAGTTTCGATGACAAGATTTTGATTGTGGACGTTTTGTTTGTGTTTGGGATTGATTAGAGTCAAGTTTGGGCATCGGTGAAGCATCGGAAGTGAATCCGGGAAGTTGAAGGTTGTTGCTTGCTTGGTCATTGGGCTTGGAAGCTTAGGTGAGTGGTTAATTGTTTTACTTAGTTTTAAATGGTTGGTTCGAGTATATGGACTAGGTTGGGCTTGGTAGACCCACCTAGAGTTAGGATTAGTGTGGTAGCCTAATCCTAAACTTGATCTAGAGCCCTTGGATGAACTTAAATGTATGAATGTATATGCCTCGTATGTCTTGTGATTTGAATGCTTATGTATATTGTATTATACATGTGAGATGAGGCATGATTTGTAATGCTTAAAGCATGCATGATAATGGTTCATGATTGTGTTCATGGTGAGTACGTGCTAAGCACGAAAATGATTGAAATGAGTAATGTGGAATGAGTAAAATATTGGCACTAGTATACTTAAATACAAATGATCGATCATTAGGATGTTAGTGTGTACACATGAGTCAAAAGTCGCGCGTGGCCTTGGTGGCGTTGAGTCACCAAGGAGGAGTACGGGTACGCCCGGAAATTGTATTTAAATATAGTCGGTGATGAGTGGAATCCCATCGACGGGGCGTGAGGATGAGTGGAATCCCCTCCGCGAGACCGATGATGAGTGTAATCCCACCGTCAGGTAATGGTTGTGTTGTTGGATGTGAGTTCCAACGGTTATCCGCGTATTTGAGTCATAACTAGGTGCCAATGTGGATTGATATGTGCATCAATGTGTTGAGATTAATGATCCTTATGAGGATGTTTGATGTGGCTATTTATGTTGAGAAAGTTAGAGCTTATTGATCATGACATTTACTTGTATATATTGCCCATGCATCTTATCTTGTGGCTCTTGTGGATCCTTGGTATGTTTGTAAAATGACTTGGCTAGATCGTGCTCGGACCCTGCAATGTTGAGGTTTGTTTTTAGAGCTTACCCTCACTAAGCATCATTGCTTACGCTCTCTTTGTTCAACATTGCAGATCCTTAGTTCGTGGGTTGCTTGCGCAAGTGGAAGGCTCCAAGTGTGGTTGTTAGCCTTGAGTGCTTCAAGTATGGATTTTTAATGTTTGGATATGTAATAGTTAGAGCAATGGGACATTTATTGTTTTGATGGATAGTTGTAGGTTGTTAGGAGCATGTTTAGACTCCTTGATGCCTTGCTTTTGTATGGTTGGTATTGCCATGATGAATGTTAACTCATGCCTAAATTGCTCTTGTTGAATGTTAGCCATATGCCTTAGGAGTTGCCCTTATGCTTGAATGATGTGAATGAATGCATGTCTTGTGAGGTCCTACCCTAATGTTTGGACTAGCCTTAATCTTGTTGAAGCATGCTTAAATTGTTGGGTTGCCTTGTGCTTATGTGCCTTATGGTTGGTGTGTGTTTTGGTGGTGTTTTAGGGCACCCTAGTGCCTTAAAACAGCCAAAACGAGTCTGCAGACAGGGGGCGTTTCGGAACGGGCCATCCTGTTTCGGAACGGTCCCTTTGCTTTTGGCCTGCCGTTTCGAAACGGATGGGGGTCGTTTCGGAACATTTTAGCTACTGGAATTTTGAGAAATTGGCGAGATGAAGGCGTTCCGAAACGGGCCTTTGAAGTTTCGAAACGGTCAAATCTCGTTGACCACGAGATATTGACCGTCAAGGTCGTTTCGATACGGGTCTCCCCTGTTTCGGAACGGTCACCTTATGGTTGACCCTGGTCCGTTGACCGTCAAGGTCGTTCCGATACGGGTCACCCCTGTTTCGGAACGGTCACCTTATGGTCGACCCTGGCCTGTTGACTTAGTCAAGGCGTTTCGGAACACCCTAAGGGCGTTTCGAAACGGCCTGCTGTAAAGGGCTAAAATGAGCTGTTTGATGTGTTCGTTGGTCGGTGTATGTTTCAATGTTTGTATTTCCCGCTGCTGTGTTTCACATAGGTTTTAATTATGCCTATAGATAAGATAAAATAAAAAGAAAATTTTAGGGTCGTTAACCGAGGGGAAACCTTCACGGGTTTCGCTTCGGTTTTCCCCGTGTGGCCCACTTGGACCGGTCATCCGACCAGACCGGGACGAGGGGGTTACAATTATATTTTTAAAATGAAAATAGAAAATATTTTCAGAAAGTAATAAATATAACCAGAAAAATATAAAACGGGACAAGGTTTTGATGTGATATTTTTTTGGATGAGTCTACCACGTGCGACGAATATTGCTGAATACCACTAACGATGAACACCGATGAACACCATTAATTTTTTTTAAAAAATCTAAAGGACTAAAATTATAATTAAAATTATCTCTTAAAAAATAAAAATCAAATTTAATAGTTACTTTATAATATTTTTTAATAGGTTAGAATCAAATATACCCAATTCTCCTAAACCCTAACAAAATAAATCTCTTAAAAAAATAAAAATCAGTTTATAATTTTTTAATAGATTAGAATCAAATATACCTAACTCTCCTAAACTTAAATCCTAACAAATTCAAGGTTGAATTTGAGACAACGAAATTCAACTTCCTTTTCCTCCAAATTCATTCCTAGTTTCGACAATATTTTCATGGTTGTTAGGATTTGTTAGGGTTTAAGTTTAGGAGAGTTGAATATATTTGATTCTAATCTATTAAAAAATTATAAACTAATTTCTATTTTTTTTGAAGAGATTGATTTTATTAGGGTTTAGGAGAATTGAGTATATTTGATTCTAACCTATTAAAAAAATATTATAAAATAACTATTAAATTTGATTTTTATTTTTTAAGAGATAACTTTAATTATAATTTTGTCCTTTAGATTTTTAAAATTTTTTTAAAAAATTTAGTGGTGTTCATCGTTAGTGGTGTTCAACAATGTTCGTCGCCTGTTGTAGAATTTTCCTATTTTTTTATTACAATTCTATCCTACTTTTGCCTAGAGAGAGGGAGAACATCTAGATAAAGGTAATGTTCTTGAGGGGTCTTGAATTCGAGACCTAAAAAAAAGAGAGTGGAGCGAGTGAGTGTGCTCTGACCACTAGGGGTGTTCAAAAATACTCGACCCGAACTACCCGACCCGCCGACCCGCTTACCCGAATAAAATTTACCGGGTATTTATATTAAAGTATCCGATTTTTTCGGGCCGGGTACCCGACCCGCAATTTTTTCCGGGTAGTTGGGCCGGGTCAGGTTCGAATTTTTTTTATAACCGGTACCCGACCCGACCCGCTAATTTTAATATTTATATATTTTATATTTTAAATTCTATTTTCATTTTATGTTTCTTATTATTTTTCCTTAAAATTAATTTTAAATCCCTAACTTCTTTTTATACTTGTATTACATACTTTTAAGTTTACAATTTTTCAAAAATATTTATATTAATTTGTCAATATGAGAGTCGAAAGAAAAATTAGGATCGAGATTAATATTTCTAATATTTTTTTATCGATAAACTTTAATATATATACATATATATATCCAAATATTTTTCTCTTAAAACTAACCTCAAATCAATAATATTTGTGTTTGAAATATATATTATGAAATTTTATGTGTTTCCTATGTATTTTTTTTAAAAATAAATTTAAAAAATATAAAAAAATAAACCGGGTACCCGAATTTTGCGGGTACCCAAATTGCGGGTACCCGATTTTTATGGGCTGGGTCACGGGCTGACTTTTAGGTACCCGAAAATTTCGGGTACCCAAAATTTAGGGTACTCGAAAGTCCGGGTACCCGGATATGAACACCCCTACTGGCCACTAGGCCGTTCTCGCATGCTCTTTTAATGTGATATTTAACACGCATGGATTGAGAATGTATGTCATTCGATGAGGTTTTATTGGTACGTAATAAGTTCAATATCCTTATTTCACAAGGTTTATAACTATTTTGATGATTCACGGCAGCTATAAATGAAAGTATAACTATAATAGATACATTTTTTTCAAAAAAAAAAACTATAATAGATACATATATGTAATTAAAATAAAAATAATTTATTATAATACAAAACAAATAAATTGATAAGAATTATATTCATGTTGAGAAATCAATATAATACAATTCGAACTTAAAATCTTTGGTTTTATTAAAGATAAAGACAAAATACAATTACGCACAGTTTGTTAATCCCCAAGATAAAACCTTGAGAACAAAGGCACAGCAGATAAAACATGAAAAATAAACAAAACCAGGCATCACACACCGAGGGTGCATCAAACATGCATATAAAGAATCTATATCAGCAAGCCAGATCCAACTTAGGTCTATCCAAATCCGCTGCTAGCATGGTATTTGAGGGAGCTTCTTCGGTCCAATAGTAAGGTTCCCGTTGATTGCGATAATCTCTGGCAAGAACATGAGCAACATCGTTAGCTTCCCTATGAACAAAAGTGAAAGAGACACTGTTAAAACTCCTGGCCAGTACTCGAATAGATCCCGTTACTGTCATACCTCCATGGCTCCACACTAATTTATCTTGTAGTCCTCCTGTATTTGACATTCGAGATATCTGGTCTGCATTGAATAAGCCTTCAATCACATCGATTTTCCATGTGCTTGATTCTGAATTAATAAGATCAGAAACAGTGGTAAAATGGACATTGATGCGCTGATTATTGATCCTACCATCGCCCGGGCCGGGAAGCCAAGGATCGTTCCAAATGTTTACTCGATTTCCAGATCCAATTCGCCATCCATGTCCCTTTTCAACAAGAGATCTAGCGCTCCAAATGCTTCTCCAGACATGAAGGTCTTGAACCCAACTCAGCAGACATAAACTCACAATTTGGATAATACTTAGCCTTCATTACTTGTGCTAAGAAACAGTTTGGTTGAGTTAGGAGACGCCAACATTGCTTGGCCAAAAGAGCGATATTAAACTGACCAAGATCACGAAAGCCTAAACCACCTTCTGATTTTTTCTTTGTAAGTTGACTCCATGTACACCAATGAATACCTTGCTTTGTACCATTGTTCCTCCACCAAAATTTTGCCATTATTTGTTCAAGGGATCGGCACAACGTAGCAGGCAGCAAAAAACATGCATCGCATAGACTGGAATGGCTTGAAGGACTGCTTTAATAAGAACTTCTTTTCCCACCATCGAGAGAAAACGAACTCCCCAATTCTCAACCCTCTTGTTGAAACGATCAAAAAATATAGCTGAAAGCTTCTCTTTTATTCCGTCCAACCAAAGTTAGCAGTCCCAAGTACTTTTCTGGATTAGATTATTGGCCATAACAAGAAGCTCTGCTTTGTCCGTAATCCAACTACCCTGGGAATCATATAAACCAGAAACCGAGTTTATTCTCTTCCTATAAGACGCTTGATTATGAAAAAACGACGTATTACAATTTCAAAATCTTGACATTACCGTTTAGTCAAAATCATAATGTAATTATATTTTATAGGAAGCTTGTTTCACTATTGGACCTATGAGTATGATCAATATTAACAATCACCATTACATCATTGGGTTAATGAAATAAAATGAGCTAAATCATGAATTTTAAAAAGTGTAACACCCCCTTCCCGGTCTGGTCGAGAACAAGGTCGGAAGGTGATATCGTTGTTCAATACAATAGGCAGTGCAACAAAATTTCCTTTTTAACATTAACCTTTAAACCCAAATCATACAATAACATAATGCCTCAATACATTTTAGTCCAATTAATCCATACAAAGCAATAATTAATCAATCGGGGCTAAATTACAATTAATACAAGTTTTAAGGACTAAACTGTAAATTAAACATATTTGGGGTCCTTCAATGCAATCGATTTTACCATATTGAAATTCACTACATTATTAACATACCTGCAAAATTTCATACAATTTGAGGACCATTAACTCCTTCAATTTAATTTTTCAATATTTAGTGACTAAACTATGAACCATGCAAACTGTTTAATATGCCTTTAACTAACTTAACTAACCCCGTATCGAAACACCCTAGGGCTGTTTCAAAACGGGTGAATGATGGTCAACCCTTGTTGACTTTACCCTTTAGACTGTATCGATACGGGCATGCCCTGTATCGAAACGGGTTGACTTCTTTTGACTTTGACCCGTTTCGATACGCTATAAACCGGTATCGAAACAAATGATTTCAATGACAAAATGTTTCGAAACGGCCATGAACCATTCCGATACGCCCTATTCCTCAGGCTCAATTATGCTTACCCGTATCGAAACGCCATCACCCGTTTCGATACGGCCTTACTTGTAATGACAGATTTTTGCTGGTATTTATTCAATTTGACCTACCGAACGATGTCCAAATGCAATGAAACTTCACACACAATATTTCAATGGTAAAAACTACCAGCACATCAAATTTGATGATCATACGAACATGTTTTGACCTTTATGAGCAAAGTATGCACTTTTAAGCCATTTTAAGTCAACCAAAAAGGCCATTTAGGGCCATTAACCATATTACAACATATGCATATCACAAACATAATAAAATGGGCATAAATGACTAGTTCAACTACTTTGCCACCTTCCTAGGAGTTCTTAAGATCAAAATACGTTACTTTAGAGCTTGTAGTGACTTGTCTTGTTTTGCCAATCCGATCCTCCGACACACGATCCTTTCAACCTGAAAATGCATGAGAAGAGACTCATTAGGCATACGATGCCTATTGAGGTAGTCATAAGCAATATGAAAAACAATATGTCAAGTATCAATATATATGATCTCATGCTTATCAATGTCAATGCTATGCAACAATATACAATGTTTAACATATTCTTTTCACCATTAATCCTTGGATTGAATCAAGATAGTGGATATGCGAATTCCTACACCTCGCCAAGTCAATGAATGGTCTAGTCCCTCCGCCTCACCAATATGACCAACATCAATACACATCCCCCCGCCTCGCCAAATCAATATAGGCCATAGCCTTAGGACTGTAGTCCACCCGTACACTGAGCTCATGAATTCTATGGCATGCCAATTGTAACCAATATCTATTCAAATCCAAGGTTCCAATGTTCATATCCATTTCAATAATCAATGAGTATTCCAATGACCAATGATTTCAATATTATCAATAACCAATATGTCTTATAATAAATGTTTCATGGTTTAATGTTAATAACAATAATCAATGATTTCTTTGCAATGTTTCTATAACAATGTCTATATCAATGACAATGCTCAATGACGATACCAATAACTACGTCCGATACTCAATGACAATGCTCAATGATTTCTTTGCAATGTTTCTATAACAATGTCTATATCAATGACATTGCTCAATGACGATACCAATAACTATGTCCGATACTCAATGACAAACTTACCGACACTTACCAAAGTTTTCGTTTAATTATCTGATGTAACTTTTCCAATACCAATGTGAGTAAAATGATTGAAGACAACAATAATAGATTTGGGAGGGCTTTTCAGCTAATCCTGAGACCCCGACTACACTCACCTTGACAATTTGAAGCTTTCAAGGCTCTCGGATAACAATCCCCTTATTTCTAGCTTTGGTTGGAGACGATGGATGTTCTTTATCAACTTATTGAGCTAGGAGATCAATAGAGGATTGTTAGGATCGGTATTACGATATCAAAATCAATATAACAACATCAAAATTGATATTTGATTTCAATATAGATGACAACGATGAGATATTCATGGATAGTCAAAACCCTAGCTTAATATTAAGCTTGATATATCTATGGAATTCAATAACCGATTGAGGAATATAGCTTACCCGATCGATAGCAACAATTCGATATCAATAAAACGAATAAAAAGAAAAGCTTGAAGTTCCTACAATGGTGGTGCTTGCTTGATGGTGAAGATAACTAGAGATGCTCATTTGTTATACAATCGGGTGAGCTTATCCTTTTGCTATTTTATGTCTTCTAATTTAGTATAGGTTTCCTTCCATTGAAGGAAAATCTCTAGATATTCCCACGTATAGGGAAATTTTAATGAAAAAGGGGCTAATCGCAAGATTAGTCCCTCGTTTCTCAATGCTTTGTGGTTTTGTTTCCAAATTCCCAATTTTCACAATATAGCCACTAAAATGTTCTCGATACTATTCAATAGGGTCTAATAACAGTGATTTAACTCAATTAGAGTCTGCTATCAATAATTAACTAGCCAATACAATGTTTGGATTTTATCAATATGAGACTTCCGATCGTCGGAACCTAATTCCAACTAGACCGGATTTTGGGGTGTTACAACTCTCCCCCCTTAAGAAAAATTTGTCCTCAAATTTTTACCTGAACCGAAGAGATGAGGATACTGTTGTTGGTTCATCCTCGTAGGATAGATTTGGCCGAAGTTCTACAGATTCAGGTTCCACAATGTGTGGAGGATTGGAACGATACTTCCGAACATCGATACATGAAAGACACCGTGGATTTTACTCAGTTCAGAAGGCAATAATAGTCGATATGCCACAGGGCTATCTCTTTCACTGACTTCAAAGGGTCCAATGAATCGAGGACTCAATTTTCCCTTTTTGCCAAATCTTAAAACTTTCTTCCACGGTTATACTTTGAGGAATGCCTTTTCTCCAACTTCATACTCGATATCTCTTCTCTTAAGATCGGCATAAGCCTTTTTTCGATCAAAGGCGGCTTTTAAACGATCATGGATAATGGTGATCCGCTCTTCAGAGTCTCGAAGCAAGTCAGGGCCTAACATCTTGCCCTCGCCAAGCTCCGACCAACACAATGGAGTTCTACATCGCCTACTATACAATTCTTCATACGTGGCCATTTAGATTGAGGCTTGGTAACTATTATTTTAGGCAAATTCAAAAAGGGGTAGAGATTTCTCTCAATTCCACCAAAGTCAATAATGCATGCCCGAAGCATGTCTTCCAAGATCTGTATAGAAAGGTTCAATAACAATGCACGATTCTAAGATTTCAATGGAAAAATTTTCTGATGATTTACCTGGATTACCCTTTCTGACTGACCGTCAGATTGAGGGTGAAAGGTTGTGCTAAGATTAACTCTGGTGCCTAGAGCTCCTTGTAAGGTTCTCCAAAACCGAGATACAAATCGAGGATCTCGATCAGAGATAATAGACTTAGGTACTCTGTGGAGTCGGATTACTTCTTTGATATACAAGTCAGCTAGTTTAGGGAGACCGTAGTCCATTCTGACCGGTATAAAATGAGCTGACTTCGTGAAACGATCTACAATGACCCATATGGCATCATGCTTCGCGGGAGTTAACGGTAAACCACTAACAAAATCCATAGTGATCTTTTCCCACTTCCATTTCGTTGGATCAATAGGCTGCAATAATCTAGTAGGAGCACAATGTTCTGCCTTAACACGTTGGCATGTGAGACATTTAGAAATGAAATCAACTATAGCCCGCTTCATGCCTAGCCACCAATAGAGTTCTTGCAGGTCCTTGTACATCTTTACAGACCCGGGGTGAACAAAAAAAGAACTCGAATAAGCTTCAGAAAGAATATCGGTGCAAAGAGATTCATCATTAGGCACACAAACTCAGTCATGAAAACACATAAGTCCTTCAGAATTAATTTTGAAGTCGGGGTTGTCCGATAGCTTAGATTCAATAGATTGAAGCTCAGGATCTTTCTCTTGCAAATCCTTGATTTGCGAAACGATGGTAGACTGAACTTGAAGTTCAGCTACAAGACAACGATGCTTCCGAAGTCAGAAGTGAGCATTAATTGCTCGAGGGGCTACAATATAGCAATATTACGATGAGTTAATGCACTACATAATACATTTATCTCCAAATTTATTGTCAATGCTTACCAGGCAAAGGTTTGTGGCTGAGTGCACCAGCTACTACTTTAGCCTTGCCCGAATGGTAATCAATGACAAGATCATAATCTTTAAGGAGTTCCATCCACCTCCGTTGCCGAAGATTCAACTCCCTTTGAGTCAATAGGTACTTAAGGCTTTTATGGTCAGTGAAGAGATAACATTTTTCTCCGTAAAGTTAATGTCTCTAGATTTTCAATGCAAAGACAACTGCAGCCAATTCAAGGTCGTGGGTGGGGTAATTCATCTCGTGTGGCTTAAGTTGTCTCGAAGCATAAGCGATGACTTTACCCTCTTGCATCAATACACATCCTAACCTGAGGTGCGATGCATCACTGTAAACTGTGTAGTCTTTTCCGGACTCGGGTTGAGTTAGGACGAGTGCATGAGTCAATACTTGTTTCAACTGATCGAAACTTCATTGTTGAACCTCGGTCCAAACAAAATGAGATTCTTTCCTCAACAACTTAGTTAAAGGAGCAGCTATCATAGAAAACCCTTTTACAAATCTTCGATAATAGCTAGCAAGCCCAAGAAAGCTTCTGACTTCTTCAATATTCTTCGGTGTTTCCAATCTACAATAGCTTGGATTTTCTTCGGGTCCACTTGAATACCAGAAGCCGACACTATATGTCCCAAAAAAGAAACTTCGGTGAGCCAAAACTCACACTTAGAGAACTTCGCGTACAACTGTTTTTGTCTCAAAGTTTGAAGCACAATACGAAGATGATCTCGGTGCTCCGCTTCATTCTTGGAATAGATCAATATGTCGTCTATAAACACCACTACGAACTTGTGAAGATAGGGTCGAAAGACCCGATTCATCAAATCCATAAAAGCTACCGGTGTGTTGGTTAACCCAAAGGGCATCACCAAGAATTCGTAGTGTCCATATCTTGTACGGAAGGCAGTCTTTGGTACATCACACTCCTTAACTCTCATTTGATAGTAGCCCGACCTTAAGTCGATCTTGGAAAACACAGCGAAATCTTTTAGTTGATCGAATAGATCGTCTATTCTAGGCAATGGATATTTATTCTTGATGGTTACTTTATTCAATTTTCGGTAGTCAATAAACAATCGCATAGAGCCATCTTTCTTCTTAACAAAGAGAACTAGAGCTCCCCAGGGTGAAGAGCTCGGTTGAATAAAATCTTTGTTTAATAAGTCTTGAATCCGAGTCTTTAATTCTTTTAATTCCACAGCTGCCATATGTAATCACTAATTTTGTCCGGGCTGATTAGCCCTTACATATGTTTAAATAAGAAGGGCTTTGTTTATTCACTTTGGGATTTGTTTAACTTAATACGTATATATACATATTATTTAGAGAATTATTGGTTACCATTATCAATCTACCATCACTCATCATTATACCATTACCCCATTGTCACATACCATATATTAATATTATTATCAATACTATCATCTCTTTTATTACTATAAGATATATCGTTATCATAAGTATTATTACTGTTATTATTAGTATTATCTTAATATTATTATTATCTACCATATTATTATGAGTATTGTAAAACCTATGTTTGATTTTGATATAACTAGATCTTTAAGGATCAATTTAAAAAACTTAAAATTGTTTTTATAAATCCCTTAACAAGTTTTAAAACACCAACACTTTAAAACTGATTTGTAAAACTCAAACTCAAAATATTTTCTAAGTGTTCTAAGCCAAAACTATTAAAAAACGTCAAAGAGTATCGATACCCTTCCAGGTGTATCGATACCATTTTGCAAAACTTGGCTACTAGAGGAACACGTATAGATACGGCAAACCCTCGTATCGATATGCCCCTATGTTAAAATTCAAAGAGTTTGAATAGCGTACCGATACGGCAAACCCCCGTATCGATACGGGCTTTATAATTTTTAAAGTATTTAAGTCGGTTTAAAAATATGACCGTTGGTGTCAGTTGGTTGGTAACCAAACTTTAAAAGGTCGTTGACCCGTATCGATACGCCTAACCCCCGTACCGATACGAGTTTCGATAGTGAGCTAAGTTGAGAAAATAGTCTCGATACGGACTTTTCCGTTTCGATACACCGTATCGATACGCTTACGAGTGTATCGATATGCCCTATTTACTGCACACAACGACTCTTTCTTTTCTGAGACAGGTATCGATACCCATTCCCGCGTACCGATACGCATAGCTGCAGAAGTGCATTTATGGTGGTAAGAGAGGGTTCCAACAGCTCCATTTATGTCCCCAACTACCCAAACGGCTAGAAATCAATGAAGAGGTATAAAAGAGACATCCTAAAGCATCAGCAACAACTATTGAACCCAAAAGCATCATCAAAGCAAAAATCCAAACCCTAGTGCTCTTCAAAGTCAAATTCTTGTACCCAACTCTATTGTCTTTCAATTTGTCAAATTGTATTGTGAGTTTGGGATTGTTGAAATTATAATTGGGTAGACAATTATCCTTTGAGAGGAAACATTTGAGTTTACCAAATTCCTTCTTTGTATTTGAGTGGATTAAGCTTTGGGTAGAAAGCTTAATCGAAATTGTAAGGTTTCCTCCTCATCCAAGAAAAGGGGACGAATTCAATAGTGAATTGTTTGAAAATCCTTAGTGGGAGCTAAGGTAGTGGATATAGAGTTCATTTGGAGAACTTGAACCACTATAACCCCTTGTGTCAATTTTTATTTTCAATCTTTCTCTTCACCAAAATTTTAATTGCCAATTCACCCCCCTCTTGGCCATTTGCAAGTGTTCGATCAACTCAACAATTGGTATCAGAGCTACACTCATTGGAAGGATTACAACCCTCTTGAGTCGATTCTAGGAGAGTTTGATCAACAACAAGTCAAGCAATGGCATCCACCTCCAACTATGAGTCCCAATCCACCACCAAGCCACCATTCTTCAATGGGGATAACTATCCTTATTGGAAGAATAGGACGAGGCTTTTCATCAAGTCTACCGACTACATGGTGTGGGATGTGGCTGAAGAAGGTCCATACATTCCCATGAAGAGAGATGGAGAAAGACTTGTCCCAAAAGTCAAAGCCGAGATGACGGATGATGAGAGAAGAAGGATGCAAGTGAATGACAAAGCTCTACATGTAATATTTTGTGCACTTGGTCCGGATATCTACTCCAAGGTGTCTTCAATCGAAAGTGCCAAGGAGGTTTGGGACACCCTCGAGACAACATATGAGGGAACTAGTGATGTCAAGGAGACAAAGATTGGGCTACTCAATCTAAGCTATGAGAACTTCAAGATGGATCCCGAAGAAAGTGTCTCCAAGATGTTTGATCGGTTCTCGGTCATTGTCAACAGTTTGAAGGGTTTCGGCGAAATCATTCCCGAAGACAAGCTAGTGAGAAAGTTGTTGTACTCTCTTTCGGAGTCATAGGATGGCAAGAGAACGGCCATTATTGAAGCTAGAGATTTGAAAACTCTCAAGCTTGATGCTCTTGTTGGATCTCTACTCACCCATGAGATCATGAGGAAGGGAAGAGAAGAAGAGAAGAAGATAGTAGAGAAGAAGGAAGTTGAGAAGAAGAAAGTGGGAATCGCACTAAAAGCTTCATATCAAGAAAGCGATTCTAGTGAGGATGAAGATGAGGAGATGGCTATGTTGGCCAAACGTTTTACTCGGTTCATGAAGTCAAATCATGGAAGAAAATTCATTAGAAAGGGAGACTTCAAGAGTAAAAGCAAGGAAGAGGAGAAGGACCCAATTACTTGTTATGAATGCAAGAAACCGGGTCACATCCGTTCCGAGTGTCCTCAATTGAAAAAGAAAAGCTTTGGGAAGAGGAACAAGCTCAAAGCACAAATAGCCACTTGGAGTGACGATGAGTCTTCCGAGGAAGAGGAGGAAGTAGCCAATCTATGTCTCATGGCCATCGATGATGAACCTAAGGTAAACTCTAATTCATCCAATTTTGGTTTTTCTATTGAGGAACTTCAAGATGCTTATGATGAATTGCAAGAAGTGTATGATGAGTTAGTAGGAAAATACAAAGAGTCCATTTTGAAAATCAAGAAAACAATTTCCGATTTAAAAATTCAAAATGAGACATTTTCAAAAGCTAACTCCAAATTGGAAAAGAAAGTTTTGTTTTTAGTTAATCTTTCAAATGATCCTAAAACTAAAAATCTTGAACTTGAAAAAATTCTTTCTGATTTTCAAGATTATCACACAAAGGAGGTGGATAATCTTAAAACATCTATTGCTATTGGGAAAAATAATTTTGAAAAAGGAAATCACTCCAAATCCCAATATGTAAAAAGAAAACCTTTTGTACCTAAACAAAGAAATTTTAATAAGCAAACTAGAGGTCATAGAGTTAGGAGTGTTTGGCTTCCTAAAGAACTCATTATTTCTAATGATTTAAATTCTATTGCTTCTTGGATTCCCAAGGGAACCAAAATGTTGAAGGCTAACACTCATGGACCTAAAATGATTTGGGTACCAAAAATCAAGGCCTAATTTCTTTGTTTGTAGGGGGAGCATTGCTACAAGGCCAAAGCACAAAGTCAAAACTCATGGTACCTTGATAGTGGATGCTCGAGGCACATGACCGGAGACAAGAGTAGATTCATGGATCTAAAGCCAAAAAGTGGAGGAGTAGTAACATTTGGTGACAACTCCAAAGGCCTCATTAAAGGTATTGGCTCCATAGGTAATCACTCTACTATCCTTATTGAAAATGTCTTATATGTCGATGGTCTTAAACACAATTTATTGAGCATAAGTCAATTGTGTGATAAGAGATTTAATGTTTTATTTGATAAAAATGGATGCAAAATTGTAGACATTAAATCTAATAATATTATGCTCATTGGTCATCGCATAGGGAATATATACATGGTGCATCTAGATGACATACATACATCTCATGCATGCTTAGTTGCTCATAATGAAAATGATGCATGGTTGTGGCATAGGAAACTAGGACATGCTAGCATAAGTGTTTTAGAAAAGCTAGTCTCTCTTAATCTAGTTAGAGGTTTACCCAAGATAAAATTTTCAAATGATAAAATTTGTGATGCATGCTCAAAGGGTAAACAACATATGTCTTCCTTTAAGTCCATTAATGATGTTTCTACTAGTAGATGTTTACAACTTATCCATATGGATTTATTTGGGCCAATTAGGACTATGAGCTTGGGTGGTAAATCTTATGCTTTTGTACTTGTCGATGATTTTTCTAGATATACTTGGGTTTTATTTTTAAGTACTAAAGATGAGGCTTTGGAAAAATTCATCACATTTTCAAAACTAACCCAAAATGATCTTGAACTTAGAATTTCACATATTAGAAGTGATCATGGAACCGAGTTTCAAAATTTAGGGTTTGAAGATTTTTTAAATGAAAATGGTATTAGCCATAATTTTTCGGCTCCTCGAACTCCTCAACAAAATGGGGTAGTTGAGAGGAAAAATAGAACTTTGCAAGAAATGGCTAGGACTATGCTTTGTGAAAACAATTTACCTAAATATTTTTGGGCGGAAGCCACAAACACCGCTTGCTACATTGTAAATCGAGTAATGGTTAGGCCAATTTTAAAGAAAACACCTTATGAGATTTTAAAATCTAAAAAGCCTAACATTAGCTATTTTCACCCTTTTGGTTGCAAGTGTTTTGTTTTAAATAATGGAAAAGACAACTTAGGTAAATTTGATGCAAAAAGTGATGAAGCCATTTTTATGGGTTACTCTTTAACCTCTAAAGCCTATCGAGTATTTAACAAAAGAACTTTAGTAGTAGAAGAATCTATTCATGTTGTATTCGATGATAACCTCCTTCCTAGGAAGGATTCTTGTGATGATGATGATGTAGGAATCATAAATGCCTTTGATGGAGGTCAAACTTCAAAGGAGGATGAGATTCCAACAAAGGAAGAGGATTCACAAGATCCACCTCTTGAAGCCTTGAAGGACTTGGCTATTGAAGAAAAGGAAGTGAGCTACCCAAGGGAGTTGAACTATGTCAAAGATGGTGAGATCTTGGGTGATCCATCCAAGGGGGTAACCACTCGTTCTTCTCTTAGATTAATGAACCATGTTGCATTTATCTCATGCATAGAGCCTAAAAATATAAAACAAGCATTGAAAGATGATTTTTGGATTATGTCTATGCAAGAAGAGTTAAATCAATTTGAGAGAAGTAATGTTTGGACATTAGTTGATAGGCCTAGTAATCAATCTACAATAGGAACTAAATGGGTCTTTAGGAACAAACTAGATGAGAGTGGTAACATTGTGAGAAATAAAGCTAGACTAGTAGCTCAAGGTTACACTCAAGAAGAGGGAATAGATTTTGATGAAACCTATGCACCCGTAGCTAGAATGGAAGCTATTAGGATGTTGCTTGCATATGCATGTTATCATAATTTCAAGCTTTTTCAAATGGATGTTAAAAGCGCATTTTTAAATGGTTTTATAAATGAAGAAGTGTATGTAGAACAACCACCGGGTTTTGAAGACTCAAAATTTCCAAATCATGTTTTCAAACTTACCAAAGCTCTTTATGGTTTAAAACAAGCTCCTAGAGCTTGGTATGAAAGACTTTCAAATTTTTTGATTGAAAAAGGATTTGAAAAAGGTAAGGTGGACACTACACTCTTTATAAAAATGTATAAAAATGACATCTTAGTAGTTCAAATTTATGTTGATGATATTATTTTTGGTTCTACTAATGAATGTCATTGTCAAGAGTTTGCTAAGTTAATGCAAGGTGAATTTGAGATGAGCATGATGGGGGAGCTCTCATTCTTTTTGGGACTCCAAATCAAGCAAAAGAAGGATGGCACCTTCATCAACCAAGCAAAATACATAAAGGATATGCTCAAGAAGTTTGGCTTGGAGAATGCAAAGCCTCAAGCCACTCCTATGAGCTTATCTACAAAGCTTGACAAAGATGAAGGAGGTAAGTGTGTTGACTCTAAGCTTTATCGCTCTATGATTGGATCTTTGCTTTACCTTACCGCAAGTAGACCGGATATTTTGTTTAGTGTTTGCTTGTGTGCTAGGTTTCAAGCTAGTCCTAGAGAATCTCACCTTATAGCCGTTAAGAGGATCTTTAGGTATCTTAGAGACACTCCTTGTTTAGGTCTTTGGTACCCTAGAGACTCTACCTTCAACCTTCATGCTTATTCGGATGCGGATTATGGGGGTTGCAAAATCGATAGGAAAAGTACTTCGGGAACTTGTCAATTCTTAGGTAGTATGCTCATATCTTGGTTCTCTAAGAAACAAAATAGTGTAGCCTTATCTACCACCGAAGCCGAGTACATATCCTTAGGGAGTTGTTGTGCTCAAGTCCTTTGGATGAAGCAACAACTCTTAGATTATGGAATTAAAGTTGGAACCATACCCCTAAAATGTGACAACACTAGTGCAATATGCTTAACAAAAAATCCCATCCAACACTCTAGAACCAAACACATAGAGATAAGACATCATTTCATTAGAGATCATGTCCTTAAAGATGATGTGGTTATAGAGTATGTAGACACCTTGAATCAATTAGCGGACATATTTACAAAACCGTTAGACAAAGAGCGTTTTTGGTCCCTTAGGAGAGAGTTAGGTCTAGCTAGCCTATCTTGACCTTTTAGGACCTCTTTTGTGCTTAAAATGCGTGATTTTGTGAAATTGCCATGTTTATGTGTTTAGACTCCTAATTTTATCCATGCCTATAGTTAGGGGGAGTATGTTTCTATTAAAATATGCTTAGAACTGTTCATTCATCATTTGCATACTTTTAGGAGATGTTAAGTTCGAGCCTTTGGTTGTTCTTAGAACCAAATAGGTAATTCTGGGCATACGGTATCGATACGGAGCTACGTGTATCGATACGTGTTCTTCATTTCGTTTCCCAAAATTTTCTTCGCTTCACGGGTATCGATACGATATTAATCGTATCGATACGGGTCGTTTCGATACGGACCCATCCGTTTCGATATGACTTTCCAACGAGCATTTTTGCAAAAAGACTACTCTACCCCCGTATCGATACACCCCCAGGCGTATCAATACTCGATTGCGCAGATTGCATTAAATCAGGTTTTTAATGAGTCCAACTTTTACCAAAATTAAATCTCTTCAAAACCTAAAAACCCTAGCCGTCTTTGCCTATAAAAAGGCACTTCCTCCTTCATATTTTTCACACCTCAACTCAAATCTACAAGAGTTTTTGAATCAAGCAAGGCTTTGTGCTCTCTTTCTAGTTTTTCTTCAATCTTCAAAGTTCCTATCAAGGTAATCTTTTTTTTTTAATTTCCTTTGTTTTGTTATTCTGTTTTTTTTAAAAACCTTTGTCTTCTTAAAACGTTTTCTTTTAAATTTCTTTTAAATTTTTTTAAATCTCTTTTACCTTGATTTTTACTCAAATTGAAGAAACCCTTTTGCTTAATTCTCTTTTAGATCATGGCACCAAAAGAACCATCGAGGAAGCGACCGAGGGCTACTCATGCCGGTGAATCTTCCAACCTTGGAGCGATTGCTCGTCCAAACTACTCAATCATCTATGAGCAATGCTTTGATGGCAATTCGGGTCTAAATCACTTTTGTCAATATGAGAATTATAAGATTCGCGCCGAAAGGGTAATATCCATCCCTTTTCTCAATTCGGAGTGTTTCAAGTTTGAATACCTCCCCTTGCTTCATCGTTGAAATTTCATGGAGTTTATCTCTATTCCCGGTATTTTCTATCGCCTCTTGGTTTTGATTTTCTATGCTAATGCAAGATGTATTAGTCGTAATGGGGAAGTTGTTGCAATTAGCTCTTATCTTATGGGAAAGAAAATAATCTTTGATGTCAAGTCTATTTGTGAGGTTTTTAAGTTGGATGATTAAGGCCTTGATGATGAGCATGGTATGGGGCATGTTCTTAGTGGATCCGTCACCGCCCTCAATGCTCACGACCGGATCCTACATTTGATGGTGTCGTGGTGGTTTCGTCCTTTCGGAGGAAAATATTCCACCATCCGTCAAGTGGATGATTTTTGGATTCGGTGCTTCCGTGAAGCCAAGCGACCAAATCTAGCTCGACTCATGTTCGCGGAGATCGTCTACCTCGTTCAAAATCGTAACACTCCTCACGTCACCTCCTTCACATACAGTACGACTTTGAGCTATTTCTTTGTTAAAAAGGATATTGATTGCTCCTATGACTCTCCAACTCCTCTCACCGATCCCATTGATGAGCGATCTCTTGCTCGGGCAAAATTTACTTATCTTAATGGTGAATGGATACGTCTTGCCGAGTTACCACCGGAAGCCGCCGCCATGTTTGAAGAGGCTCAAGCTCCTCAAGCTCCTCGCGCCCCTCAAGTCCAACAACCCAACATGGATGCTCTCATGACCTATCTCAATGAGCAATTTACCGGGTTGCGCACGGACATGAATACTCGTCTCACTTCCATGGAAACTACCTTTGATACTAGGATGACGGGTATGGAGAATCGCCTCACATCTCTTGAAAGTGGGCACAATTCCTTGAATATTTCCATTGCCGCTTTCCATGATGAGTGGCGTAATAGTATGCGCACTAATGAGCCTTTGGGAGATGATGAAGACGAAGAAGACGATGCTTAGACGTTTCTTCTTGCATATCATTCATATCATTTAGGATTTCCTATTTTATGCACCTATGTTTTATGTTCTTAGGATTAAGTTTGTTTTAGGATTAAAACCTATGCTTTGATTTCTTGTTTGTTTTTGTTTGGATTTCCAGTTTAATGCTATGATGAATAAAATTATGTTGCTTATTATTATTATACCTTTGATTTCTTTATGCACTTAATTGTCTCAATGAATTTTTGATCTAACAAAAAGGGGGAGAAGAAACTAGCTCAACTTCAAATATTTTGATTTTAACTCAAAGGTTACCAAGCTTATATTAAGGGGGAGTTAACTTTGTAAAGTTTTTCAAAAGTGTCAAAAATTTTAAGTTTTGGTTTTGTTATATCAAAAAGGGGGAGATTGTAAAACCTATGTTTGATTTTGATATAACTAGATCTTTAAGGATCAATTTGAAAAACTTAAAATTGTTTTTATAAATCCCTTAACAAGTTTTAAAACACCAACACTTTAAAACTGATTTGTAAAACTCAAACTCAAAATATTTTCTAAGTGTTCTATGCCAAAACTATTGAAAAACGTCAAAGAGTATCGATACCCTTCCAGGTGTATCGATACCATTTTGCAAAACTTGGCTACTGGAGGAACACGTATCGATACGGCAAACCCTCGTATCGATACGCTCCTGTGTTAAAATTCAAAGAGTTTGAATAGCGTACCGATACGGCAAACCCCCGTATCGATACGCGCTTTATAATTTTTAAAGTATTTAAGTCGGTTTAAAAATATGACCGTTGGTGTCAGTTGGTTGGTAACCAAACTTTAAAAGGTCGTTGACCCGTATCGATACGCCTAACCCCCGTACCGATACGAGTTTCGACAGTGAGCTAAGTTGAGAAAATAGTACCGATACGGACTTTTCCGTTTCGATACACCGTACCGATACGCTTACGAGTGTATCGATACGCCCTATTTACTGCACACAACGGCTCTTTCTTTTCTAAGACAGGTATCGATACCCATTCCCGCGTACCGATACGCATAGCTGCAGAAGTGCATTTATGGTGGTAAGAGAGGGTTCCAACGGCTCTATTTATGTCCCCAACCACCCAAACGGCTAGAAATCAATGAAGAGGTATAAAAGAGACATCCTAAAGCATCAGCAACAACTATTGAACCCAAAAGCATCATCAAAGCAAAAATCCAAACCCTAGTGCTCTTCAAAGTCAAATTCTTGTACCCAACTCTATTGTCTTTCAATTTGTCAAATTGTATTGTGAGTTTGGGATTGTTGAAATTATAATTGGGTAGACAATTATCCTTTGAGAGGAAACATTTGAGTTTACCAAATTCCTTCTTTGTATTTGAGTGGATTAAGCTTTGGGTAGAAAGCTTAATCGAAATTGTAAGGTTTCCTCCTCATCCAAGAAAAGGGGACGAATTCAATAGTGAATTGTTTGAAAATCCTTAGTGGGAGCTAAGGTAGTGGATGTAGAGTTCATTTGGAGAACTTGAACCACTATAACCCCTTGTGTCAATTTTTATTTTCAATCTTTCTCTTCACCAAAATTTTAATTGCCAATTCACCCCCCTCTTGGCCATTTGCAAGTGTTCGATCAACTCAACAAGTATGATCTATTATATTATAATTATTATCTTATTATTATTATAATTATTATTATTATTATTATTATTATTATCAAATCAAAAATAAAATAAAGACTACTATAAATAAACAAGCCCAATATATACATATAATAAAAGCCCGAGTTCATCAGTCCATTTACATTATAATTACACATGTGTGGCCTGTTTGGGCCCAAATACCCTAACCCTAATCAGATATGAGAAAAAACCTAATGCCTCTCTTCCTTTGTTGCGCAGCCCAATCTCTCAACAAGTATGATCTATTATATTATAATTACCTCTCGAAAGGAAACCCTAGAGGCCATCATTTTTAGCCCCAGCGCTGCACTCCCATGAACCGTTGGACCGAGAACGCAACGAACGACCGAGATCGAACCGGGGAAGTCTCTAGAACCCCAATGCGCCCACGCGCAGAGATTCGACTCCCACACGCGCGCGTGCATCACACGCCCGAGTCTCTCCAGATCCCAATCGGTGGCACGGAGCACTCCACGTCGTCGGGCCAGCTCTCCATGGTCCCCTCTCCTCTCCTCACGGGTCACATGCAACAAACAAAAAACAAAGGACGTCAGAAGATGCATGGAGCCAAAAAACACAACAGAAATCAGAGGCAATCAACAAACCGAATCGTACAAATCAACCAGCAGATTTTCCAACAATATCATGTATTTAGAAAAAGGAAAAAAGTGTAATATTCCGGCTATAAAAGCCGAAGCAAAATGCAATGTAAGGAGAGGTTTTTGGAGAGCATTAGAGGATTTCAGAGAAGTTTTTTTTAGAGAGAAAAAGAATTGTAACAAAACTTTCAGTGAAATACAAGCGAGTTTCAGAGGTATCAACAGTCTTTCATTCTTCATTTTAATTTCGCATCGTAAAAAAAATCAAATTAAAGGTATCTGTTTTTACCTTCGCGATAGTCGTCTCCCCCCGGTTGTCTCCGTTTGCCCACCGGTGATAATCCCATGGTCTTCTGGATCGCATGGGTGAACCGACGGCGATCGGAGATGTTCAAACGAAGGGTTTTCAAAGCTAGGGTTTGTATCTGTTTTGGGGGGTTTTTTTAAAAGAAGGTTTTTTTGGGATCGGAGGTAGGAACGGGGTTTAGGTTAGGACGAGTCTCGGTTTTTGGGTGTTTAGGGCTCGCCCGCCGTCGATTAGCGATGACTGACGTTTAGAGAGTCGAGAGTCAAGAGAGAGAGAGTGGTAGAGTCTGGCGGCTAGGGTTTTCCGAGGGACAAAAGGGTCCTCCGTTGAGTTAAGGTGGGCTTTTATAGAATTTTTAGGATTAGTTTATGGGTTAATAGCAGGTTTGGTCCTTTCGTGTCGAGTTAATTGCGTCTTAGGGGTTTCCGCAAGGGAAAATAGCACGTTAGGTCCCTGGGGTATTGAGTCGGTTCGTCTCTTCGTCCCAGATCGAGTTTGCTTAGGGTCTTATTATTCGTCCAGTCCCTTTCCTTTCATCCTGTGTTTAATTTGGTCCTCCCCACAGTTTTGAGTCCTTTTGTGTCTTTTCTAATTTAGCCACTGCCTTCTGTTTTTCTTTCAATTTAGTCACCATATTTTGTATGCTTGTTTCGTATGATGTTTGATTTATTTTCTTACTTAATGTTTTAATGTTGTTTTAATTTTGTTTGTTTGGTAGTATGTACGCTTTATGCCATGTGTTTGTTTTTTGTTTTCAAATTGAATATATGCATGTTAATCCGTTTTTATGACTTTTGCGGGTACCTTTAAAGCGGGCTTTTGGGCCTTAGGAGATAGTTTGGTCAAGCATATTTTGGGCTTAATCTTTTATCAATGTGGGCTCTTTCTTTGTATGTTTATTTGAAGCATTTTTATGACATGCATATACTTGTCATCCATAAGGCCCGATGATTAAGCATGATAACCGGACCTAAAAATCAACCCCAAGAGGGGTATTAATTAACCTCGGTATCCGAAAATGACAGTCCTAGCTTAATGGATGTCTATCGAATACTTAGGTTAATTTTCACCGCCTCTAGGTAAGCGAAAGCATAAAAAGGAAAATAACACGCATCATCCTTTATTTGTCTGCATCCATTCATAAAGGTGACGTATGGGATCTGAACCCTAAACTAACACGGCAGTCAGTCTTATATGATGTCGGTTTAGTCTATGGTTCGGTGTACCATCATCCTTTCTAATTAAATGCTTAATTAATTCCAAAGCCACTATTCGATAAAGCCCGTGCTATTTAAGTTACATTTTCATTTAAGAACATTCTTATTAAATCCACTTCGGTTTTTAAATAATTTCTATCGATCAAAAGGCAACAAGCAATTTGGTACCGATTTCCGGGCGTGATGGGGGTGCTAATCCTTCCCCACACGTAACCAACTCCCGAACCCGTTTTTAAAGGAATCTCTAGTTTTGTGGTGTTCGGCCTACCTTAGTGGCCGGTGGCGACTCCAAATTTTCACCCTTTTGCAAATCCGAATTCCCTCTCCTTTTAAATAAATCCCTTTTCAAGAAGAAATAGTGATAAGGCCTCACTTAGCGGTTTTCCTGTAAAAAAAACCTTATCACAGTTTGGCGACTCCGCTGGGGATATTATTTTTGTTTTTACAAAAAAAGAGAGTTAAGCCAATAAAATGCTTTTTGCCATTGAATCGATAGAAAATATTTAAATTTCGAAGTGAAGCTAATAAGTTTATTCTTCCTTGAAAATGTGATTTAAATTAAACGGGCTTTGAAGATTTGTGGCATTTCGAATTAATTTTCCATTTAATTATTAAGGAAATCACCGACATGTGTTGCACCATGTTCATCAAGCTCTATACCCGAGCTATACCCTTAAGTGGGAGTGAAACCCCCATACCCACGTGAGTATCCCTCCACGGGTCGGTAATTCACTTCCGGAATCCACACCTTTGACACGTGAGCAGCCCTCCACGTCATTAGGTCGTGCTTTCCCTCGAGCCGACATCAATTTGCAAGCCTGTAATGGGCCAGAATTGGGGTTCTTATTGCCTTAGTAGGTGATAAGATAGGTTCAGGTACCCTTATTAGAATCGAACCCATGCGTGAGAATATAATAAGCCCACCCCATTAGAGCCATGCGGATAACCCTAGAGTTTAGAGTGTCTAGGTTTTTGCTTGCAATTGCTTATTTCTACGCTTCTTTTTTTCGTTAATGCTTGAATTTCATTTATTGCCTTGATTTATGTTTATCATGTGACTAACACCTTTGCTTTTCTTCCCCTCTTATTTTGCATATTTCATCATTGCATAAAGAGCACATTGAGTTGGAAATAGTCTGAAATTAAAAACTTGATTAGTGGGAAATATGGTCTGTAGCAATAGTGAGGAGGACCTAGACGAAAATATAGCCACAAGGAGAGAAACTACATGGTTGGGGTTCCAAGACAAGAAAGACTTTAAAAAAAGACAAAAAGGCCACCTCACTTATTTGTCAGATGTCCCAGGCAAGTGATCATATTTTTCGAATTTTGGAGTTCAACCTACATTTGTTCCACGGTTGGCAGCTTTGATTTGACTACAACAGTTGGGAAATACCGAGTCTTGCAAGGAAATTAGCGAGAACCACACCGAACAACAACCAAGCTTTCCGGGGCAAGATCGAAAGTTTCTCGAGCACTTCGCCGCCTTGAGTCGACAATCAAGTCTCAACCTAGAACAAGGAAAAACATTTCAAGTCAGAGGGAATTCCGACCTTAACTCCGATAAGCTTTGACGGTTAGGCTCAGTGGGACCCTTTCAAAGAGTAAGTCAAGAGTACCAAATATCAGCAGTGGATCAATCATAATTCGTCGCCTACACCATTTGGGGATAGGATCGAGAGTTGGCCTATTTGTTAACATGGATACGAGAGAACGCCCGATCCCTAGAGAAAGAAGAAGGGACTGTGTGAGTCTTGAAGAAAATCGTCGACCTAGATGCCAGCTCAAGAACTACATGTAGTGGGTTCCATCCGGTCATTGTAACAAACCAAGGTTCCTATTGATGAGTTGTTTGACGAGGATATTTGCCAAACCCAGTGTTGCTCTTCATATTCATACATACATACATACATACATTATACCACTTCTGACTTGCATACATTTGTAACATTTGTAGCATTTATCATTTCAAAGCAGCGTTGAAATTGTCAGTCATGCACCCATCACATGATCTTATATTTGTCATACTATCCCATTAGAAATTGATTTGAGTCCATAATACATTCATATTTGCTTAAGGCCTTTCATTGCATCATTGCTGATCGGGGAGATTACTCATCAGAAAAAAAGAGAGAAAATGGACAAGGGAACGGTTTTTAGCCAGTACAACTTTAGAAGCATGAATGACCTGTTGGCTAGGATGGAGCTCGAATAGCTTCGAGAACTTTTGGTTCACAATCAAAGGGAGATAATATCGTATATGAGAAAAATAAATCCTGCACAAAAATCCAATTCTCATTATTGGTGAAAACTGATTGTACCCAGGGGAACAGTACAACTAGCCCGGAGCAAACGGCTACCGGTAAAGGCGATTCAAATCCGTTAATCCCTGTGCATTTGGGAAAAATGCAAGTCTCGGTTCAAGAAAAGTGAATTGGAGACATTACATCGCTTCATGAAAGAAGAAGCGATGTTTGAGCAAGTCCGATAGAAATGCTAGCACAACGTGCTTAAACGCGATAAAGTTTAAGACAGTGGATAATTCAAATGTCCATCGAAAATCCATTTTTACGAATGGTCAAAGGAAAATAAATCCTTTGCAAAAATCCAATTCTCATTATTGGTGAAAACTGATTGTACCCAGGGGAATGGTACAACTAGCCCGGAGCAAACGGCTACCGGTAAAGGCATTTCAAATCCGTTAATCCATGTGCATTTGGGAAAAATGCAAGTCTCGATTCCAAGAAAAATGAATTGGAGACGATACATCGCTTCATGAAAGAAGAAGCGATGTTTGGGCAAGTCCGACAGAAATGTTGGCACAACGTGCTTAAACGCGGTAAGGTTTAAAACAATGGATAATTCAAATGTCCATCGAAAATCCTTTTTTACGAATGGTCGAAGGGAAATAAATCCTTTGCAAAAATCCAATTCTCATTATTGGTGAAAACTGATTGTACCCAGGGGAATGGTACAACTAGCCCGGAGCAAACGACTACCGGTAAAGGCAATTCAAAACCGTTGATCCCTGTGCATTTGGGAAAAATGCAAAAGAAATAAGATGAGCTGTAGATTTTTTTATCATAACGAGAGTTTCATTTTGTTATTTAGAAAATATTTTGGTATTCATTGATTCTTTAAAACATTTCATTAATGTTTATTATTATAAGCTTACTCTTGTTTTCCTATTACACATGTATATACTTTTTGTAAGATTAACTTTAATTCAATTTAAAAAAATGTTTTTCCCGAAAAACCGGGTGTTGTGAGGATACTAAATATGAAAACCCTATGTTCTACTTAGGCCAAGGGAGGAATGACAATGAGTGTTCAGGAATAATGGGCCACTCCCATTGAGTGAATTTTCCCTCTCAGGCATTGTTGTTCAAGGTCCTTGAATGAAGTGATAACCCTAAAACTTCCACCACATGAAGACCAATTTTGATATCCGTGTATGGGAGGACATTTGGCATTCCTTCAATTCCATTCACATAGAAGGAAAAAAACCATTGTTGTCCCCGTTTGAGCCTTTTAAACTTTTTTCTTTTGATTGAACCCAAATCAAGGATCACCCCTACACCGGGGGCAAAGGAGATGTAAGGCTATGGACAAATAAATAACATTGGATTCTAATTATGCTATGAGGATGATGTCTTGTGAACTAAGGGGGATTAAAAGAGAACACTTTCAGTTTGAGCAGCAAAAACATCAAAAGGAAACGGCGAAAAAAAAGTTGGCGCTCAAAGAGCTACTCAAATCAGGTCAAAAGTTACCGACATAAAAGTTGAAGAAATCAAAAGCAAAAGCACTAAAGTGAAAAGTGCAATTTTGAAAAGAGAGAGAAGCAAAAAAAAAAGGACAAGAGGATTCCCTAACAAATGAATCTCTGCTTAGATGAGCCTTGAAAGATTGTTCGCCTTTGATCAAAAGCCTGCACTAATACAATACGAAGGTGCAATTTGATCCGAAATTACGCTTGATAAAAGGAAATGAACTCTAGGGTGAAAACCCCAACAAAGGGGCAATCTAGAGCGATCCAAAGAAACAAGAGAAGAAATAGCATTTCATCTGAGCATAATCAAGAGACTTCCCGTTGGAAAAATTGATCCTTGGTTTCACCACCCTTAAACACTTGTTTGGGCCTACTTACCCTTTCTGTCGTAGCCGTGAGCCTTAGCCTACATCACAAACCATAAAAGACCATTTGGACCATACACGGATGGATGAATTTGTCTTCAGATCACTTCCCGCCTATCAGGGTTAACCTTTCTTCAAGGATTGACACACTTTTAATGCCTGATTGAGACCAGAAAAGAGGGAAGGATAGGGCATGGTGAGTTAGTGAGCTAAAGAGAGCCACTTTTAAATCGAGTAGAAACTGGGAATGGGAGTCGCTCCTCTCGGAAGCCTAATAGCCCAGAAAAGATTTCATATTCCTGCAACATTCGGAAAATGTCACTCGGGTCGACCTTTATTCAAAGACCCAAAACTTGATTTTCTTAAATATCACTTGCCGTGATCCTTTAAAATGTATATATATACATAATGAATTTATTTTTATCATTTTCATAAGTCTCCTATATTGGAATGAACAAGTGGACTGACCATGGCTCGAGGTAAAGCCATTAGTACCCAGAGGGGCACCCTCGGAGGTTCAAACATTACTAATACCTCCAGTTGAAATATCAAGACCGTATTCGGTGAAATATTGAGCTACGAAGTCGACCTTCGTTAAGAGGTATTAGAATAGAACATGAAGGTAGAAATTTTGACGTTGGGAATTGGGGAATAGAAATTACCCTCGGAACCTAAACATCTTGCTGGAGAATGTCCTGAGAAGGACCGTGCGCACCGCGTTGAGGGCACGCGCCGAGATGAGGCAGTAAATATGATATGAAATCAACTCGACAAAAGGCGACGAAGATATGCCCAAGGAAAGAAGAAATAGGACAAAGAAAAGAGGAGACACGGTGAAAACCCAAAAGGCACTTTGGGGAATGAAGCGAAAATCAGAAAGGACGCTTCACAAAACAGAAAGTGGAATGAAAACCCGAAAGGGCGCTTCAAAAAAAAGAGAAGAAAAAGAACAAAAGAAAGAAAGAAAGAAAAAAAAGAAATGAAGTGAAAACCCGGAAGGGCGCTTCATAAAAAGATAAATACGAAAGTGAAAACCTGAAAAGGTGCTTTGGGAGGAAAAACCCAAGGCTGGAATCCGCAAGAGGGGCTTCCTAGAAGAACTAATGGTTAGACCCGAGTGTGAGACAAACATCGGCGTTGAAGATAAAGTAGAAGATCAAGAAGAGAGCGACAACAGAAGTTGTGGCATCAGGCCCATATGAGGCATACTCACTCATGCCATCATAGCATTGTGCTTTTTAAGCAGGTATTTGAAGATTGATAAAGGGGTGGATCTACGGCTCTACGAGAAGAGAAATAGATCTCAAGAATCCTTTGACTGGTATCAAGGTTCTTAATCCCCGATTTTTTTATCCTTTCTAAAAGACGTTTTTCTCAAAACATAATTTCTCAATTTTTTATCCTTTCTAAAGGACGTTTTTCTTAAAACTCCGATTTCTCAATCGTATCCTTCCTAAAGGATAGTTTTTCTTAAAACTCGAATTTCTCAATTCTATCTTTTCTAAAGGAAGTTTTCCTTAAAACTCGGATTTCTCAATCCTATCCTTTCTAAAGGATGTTTTTCTTAAAACTGGATTTCTCAATCCTATCCTTTCTAAAAGATGTTTTTCTTAAAACTGGATTTCTCAATCCTATCCTTTCTAAAGGATGTTTTTCTTAAAATTGGATTTCTCAATCCTATCCATTCTAAAGGATGTTTTTCTCAAAAATCCAAATTTCTCAATTTTCCCTTTCTAAAGGGACGTTTTCCTTAAAATTTAAATTTCTCAATTTTATGCCCCTTGGAATATCTTAAATAAAAAATTCAGGTTTCCTGATCTTTAAATAAAAAAGAAAAGAATAGAGAAGAAAGAAAAAGAAGAAAGAAGGAAAAAGAGATAAAAAAGAAAAAAGAAAAGAAACTCGCCACATTAGATTTTTCGAGAAAAGGAGGCAAATACTTAAAGGCAAAGACTAGGCGAAGAATTGCAAACTCGCTGCACCATGATCTGAGAGCAAAAGAGTTCAAGGATCCCTGGACAGAAGAGCCAAAAGGCCTGTCCAGTTTGCTTTCGCTGCTCCGGGAAAGCACGCTATTTGAAGTTCATTCTTTACCGCTTAGGAAGAATGAATCGACTTTGTCCTTTGCCATTCAGGGAGGAAATGCCAACAACCCGCATTGTTCCTGCTGCTTCGGAGGAGAAAATGTAGTTTCAGGCGAAGAATTTCATACTCGCAGCATCCTGATCTGAGAGCAAAAGAGTTCAAGGATCCCTGGATAGAAGAGCCAGAAGGCCTGTCCAGTTTGCGTTTGCCGCTCCGGGAAAGCACGCTATTCGAAGTTCATTCTTTACCGCTTAGGAAGAATGAATCGACTTTGTCCTTTGCCATTTAGGGAGGACATGCCAACTACCCACATTGTTCCTGCCGCTTCGGAGGAGCAAATGTAGTTTCAGGCGAAGAATTTCATACTCGCCACATCCTGATCTGAGAGCAAAAGAGTTCGAGGATCCCTAGACAGAAGAGCCAGAAGGCCTGTCCAGTTTGTTTTCGCCGCTCCGGGAAAGCACGCTATTTGAAGTTCATTCTTTACCGCGTAGGAAGAATGAATAGACTTTGTCCTTTGCCGTTCAGGGAGGACATGCCAACGACCCGCATTGTTCCTGCCGCTTCGGAGGAGCAAATGTAGTTTCAGGCGAAAAATTTCATACTCGCCGCATCCTGATCTGAGAGCAAAAGAGTTCGAGGATCCCTGGACAGAAGAGCCAGAAGGCCTGTCCAGTTTGCTTTCGCCGCTCCGGGAAAGCACGCTATTTGAAGTTCATTCTTTACCGCGTAGGAAGAATGAATCGACTTTGTCCTTTGCCGTTCAGGGAGGACATGCCAACGACCCGCACTGTTCCTGCCGCTTCGGAGGAGCAAATGTAGTTTCAAGCAAAGAATTTCATACTCGCTGCATCCTGATCTGAGAGCAAAAGAGTTCAAGGATCCCTGGACAGAAGAGCCAGAAGGCCTGTCCAGTTTGTTTTCGCCGCTCCGGGAAAGCACGCTATTTGAAGTTCATTCTTTACCGCGTAGGAAGAATGAATCGACTTTGTCCTTTGCCATTCAGGGAGGACATGCCAACGACCCGCTTTGTTTCTGCCACTTCGGAGGAGCAAATCACCCAAACAGGGAAGTTGGATAAAATTAGTGCTTATGGTCTTTGCTTTATTCTTGTTCCACAACGATAAGCAAAGAGGGGCAACTGTAATCACTAATTTTGTCCGGGCTGATTAACCCTTACATATGTTTAAATAAGAATGGGCTTTGTTTATTCACTTTGGGATTTGTTTAACTTAGTACGTATATATACATATTATTTAGAGAATTATTGGTTACCATTATCAATCTACCATCACTCATCATTATACCATTACCCTATTGTCACATACCATATATTAATATTATTATCAATACTATCATATCTTTTATTACTATAAGATATATCGTTATCATAAGTATTATTACTGTTATTATTAGTATTATCTTAATATTATTATTATCTACCATATTATTATGAGTATGATCTATTATATTATAATTATTATCTTATTATTATTATTATTATTATTATTATTATTATTGTTATTATTATTATTATTATCCATTATCCATTATTATTATTATTATTATTATTATTATTATTGTTATCGAATCAAAAATAAAATAAAGACTACTATAAATAAACAAGCCCAATATATACATATAATAAAAGCCCGAGTTCATCAGTCCATTTACATTATAATTACACATGTGTAGCCTGTTTGGGCCCAAATACCCTAACCCTAATCAGATCTGAGAAAAAACCTAATGCCTCTCTTCTTTTGTTGCGCAGCCCAATCTTAGCCGTCAGATCTAGATCCAGATCTGATGGCCTAGATTACCTCTCGAAAGGAAACCCTAGAGGCCATCAATTTTAGCCCCAGCGCCGCACTCCCATGAACCGTTGGATCGAGAATGCAACGAACGGCCGAGACCGAACCGGGAAGTCTCTAGAACCCCAACGCGCCCACGCGCGGCGATTCGATTCCCACACGCGTGCGTGCATCACACGCCCGAGTCTCTCCAGATCCCAATCGGTGGCACGGAGCACTCCACGTCTTCGGGCCAGCTCTCCATGGTCCCCTCTCCTCTCCTTACGGGTCACATGAAACAAACAAAAAACGAAGGACGTCAGAAGATGCATGGAGCCAAAAAACACAACAGAAATCAGAGGCAATCAACAAACCGAATCGTACAAATCAACCAGCAGATTTTCCAGCAATATCATGTATTTAGAAAAAGGAAAAAAGTGTAATATTCCAGCTATAAAAGCCAAAGCAAAATGCAATGTAAGGAGAGGTTTTTGGAGAGCATTAGAGGATTTCAGAGAAGTTTTTTTAGAGAGAAAAAGAATTGTAACAAAACTTTCAGTGAAATACAAGCGAGTTTCAGAGGTATCAACAGTCTTTCTTTCTTTATTTTCATTTCGCATCGTAAAAAAAATCAAATTAAAGGTATCTGTTTTTACCTTCGCGATAGTCGTCTCTCCCCCCGGTTGTCTCCGTTCGCCCGCCGGTGATAATCCACTGGTCTTCTGGATCGCATGTGTGAACCGACGGAGATCGGAGATGTGCAAACGAAGGGTTTTCAAAGCTAGGTTTTGTATCTGTTTCTGGGGGTTTTTTTTTAAAAGAAGGTTTTTTTGGGGATCGAAGGTAGGAACGGGCTTAGGTTAGGACGGGTCTCGGTTTTTGGGTGTTTAGGGCTCGCCGGCCGTCAATTAGCGACGACTGACGTTTAGAGAGTCGAGAGTCGAGAGAGAGAGAGTGGTAGAGTCTGGCGGCTAGGGTTTTTCGAGGGACAAAAGGGTCCTCCGTTGAGTTAGGGTGGGATTTTATAGAATTTTTAGGATTAGTTTATGGGTTAATAGCAGGTTTGGTCCTTTCGTGTCGAGTTAATTGCGTCTTAGGGGTTTCCGCAAGGGAAAATAGCACGTTAGTTCCCTGGGGTATTGAGTCGGTTCGTCTCTTCGTCCCAGATCGAGTCTGCTTAGGGTCTTATTATTCGTCCAGTCCCTTTCCTTTCACCCCGTGTTCAATTTGGTCCTCCCCACAGTTTTGAGTCTTTTTGTGTCTTTTCTAATTTAGCCACTGCCTTCTGTTTTTCTTTCAATTTAGTCACCATATTTTGTATGCTTGTTTCGTATGATGTTTGATTTATTTTCTTACTCAATGTTTTAATGTTGCTTTAATTTTGTTTGTTTGGTAGTATGTACGATTTATGCCATGTGTTTGTTTTTTGTTTTCAAATTGAATATATGCATGTTAATCCGTTTTTATGACTTTTGCGGGTACCTTTAAAGCGGGCTTTTGGGCCTTAGGAGATAGTTTGGTCAAGCATATTTTGGGCTTAATCTTTTATCAATGTGGGCTCTTTCTTTGTATGTTTATTTGAAGCATTTTTATGACATGCATATACTTGTCATCCTTAAGGCCCGATGATTAAGCATGATAACCGGACCTAAAAATCAACCCCAAGAGGGGTATTAATTAACCTCGGTATCCGAAAACGACAGTCCTAGCTTAATGGATGTCTATCGAATACTTAGGTTAATTTTCACCGCCTCTAGGTAAGCGAAAGCATAAAAAGGAAAATAACACGCATCATCCTTTATTTGTCTGCATCCATGCATAAAGGTGACGTACGGGATCCGAACCCTAAACTAACACGGCAGTCAGTCTTATATGATGTCGGTTTAGTCTATGGTCCGGTGTACCGACATCCTTTCTAAGTAAATGCTTAATTAATTCCAAAGCCACTATTCTATAAAGCATGTGCTATTTAAGTCACATTTTCATTTAAGAACATTCTTATTAAATCCACTTCGGTTTTTAAATAATTTCTATCGATCAAAAGGCAACAAGCAATTTGGTACCGCTTTTCGGGCGTGATGGGGGTGCTAATCCTTCCCCACACGTAACCAACTCCCGAACCCGTTTTTAAAGGAATCTCTGGTTTTGTGGTGTCCAGCCTACCTTAGTGGCCGGTGGCGACTCCAAATTTTCACCCCTTTGCAAATCCGAATTCCCACTCCTTTTAAACAAATCCCTTTTCAAGAAGAAATAGTGATAAGGCCTCACTTAGCGGTTTTCCTGTAAAAAAAACCTCATCACACCATACGGTATGGTGCAATGGAAACTGGAGCAGTCCCAGGTTGCACCTCATTGCCAAACTCCACTTCACGGGTTGAGGGCAATCCCAAAAGTTCATCAGGGAAAACATTAGGGAATTCACATACAGTGTCAATGTCTCACAATTGTGGCTCGTCTCTAGACTCTAACGCCAAAGCGTACAAAGATGGATTTCTCGCGTTCATCAATACAACACTCTCCTTACCTAGACCCCCGAGATACAATTTCCTCTTACAACAATCTACCCAAGCTTGATGCTCACTAAGCCAATCTAAGCCTAGGATGACATCGAATTCATGGATCGGTAAAGCCAACAAATTGGCCGGAAAAGGAATTCCTTGGATCATTAAGGGGCAGTTTTTACATACTACCCTCACGGTGACACAATCTCCTAGGGGATTGGTTACAGAAATTCTCGATGCTATTGGTTCGGAAGACATATTATACTTATTAATTACAACGATACTTATAAAAGAATGTGTAGAACCAGGGTCAATCAATGCATATAAGGAATGTGAATATAGCTCGATGGTACCTGCAATGACATTAGGTTCATCCTTTTCTTCTCTGCTCCTCACATGATATATTTGAGTAGGAGCCTTTGAATCTTGTTTTGCAAAAGATTTCTCTGGACCACTCGATCATCCAAAAGTTCTCGATGATTCTTGTTTCGATCCTTTACCTCGAAAGGGTTGAGCAGGAGAGCCAGGAGTAGTCGGTGTGACAACAGATTTGGTTGCATTCAAAGAGCAATCACGAATAAAGTGACCATGCTCACCACAATAGTAACAAGCTCTAGTCTGCTCACGGCATTAACCCGCTGGATGCCTATTCTGACAATAATTGCAAAGTGGATGTTGGTTGCCTCGGTTTGAACCTCCAGTACTATCAACATGTGCTGTTTTGGCAAAGGACTGCGTCACAGACTGAGGTCTATCAATGTTTCCAGAACGGGAGGGCTGTGGATAGATATTTTATTTGGGGCCTTGATATCTCCCTCTCTTGTTCCACCTTGAAGGTTGAGAATCATCCTTGAACCTCTTCTCAGACTTTCCAGACCCACCAGCTCATTGAGCTCTCTATACAGCTTCGGTGGCCTTAACTCGACTCACAAGGTCTTGGAAATCAGAAATGCCTAACGCAGTGAACATAGGGCGTAGTTCATCATTAAGCCCTGCAATGAACATCCGTCACTTTTCTTCATCTTTCTTAATGTACTCAGCACCGTATCAACAGTACTTGCAGAAGTCATGGATGTATTGTTCGATCGGTCGTCAGCCTGCCCTGTGTGAGGTGAAGAAAGATGCTTTGCCTTTTAGCAAGGTAAAATTCACTGATATACTTCTTGCGAAATTCCCTAAAGAAGAACTTCCAAGTCATTGTGTCTTCTGAAACTGTCAAAATGGTAGTTTCCCACCAATGGAGTGCCTCATCGGCCAGCAATGCTATGGCGCACTCAAGCTTGTGCTCATCCGAGCACTGAAGTTGCTTATTTAGAATTCGCAAGGTGTTGTCCAACCAATATTCGGTAACTTCAGGGTTGTCATCATCTTTCCCGGTAAAAGAATAAGCTCAATACTGTGAGAGCTTATCAATATGTGCTCGAGTGTATTGAACAACATGGGCGATATGTTGCACAACTTGTTCGGCCCTCATAGCAGTCATAAACTGCCTGAACATGTCGGCCATGTTCTTATAACACTCGGCCTGAGCGGTAGGTGCTACAGGCTCGATACCCTGAATAGGAGGGTCCTGCGGTTGCGGTGGATTCTGAGGATTTCCTCCTCTAATCTCCTCACCATGCATCGAGGAGCCGGTAGCAAGCTCGTCTATGTTAGCTTCGTTAGTCTCAGACATATCTATATGAAAGATCAGATTAGTCGAAGAGTCACAATATACAACTCCTAGGTGGCAAAGTAACACAATAACAATGCAACAAGCTTCGGTTTAGTCCTAAAATAGACTAAACTCTAGCTCTGATACCACAAATGTAACACCCCCTTCCCGGTCTGGTCGAGAACTGGGTCGGAAGGTGATATCGACGTTCAATAAATTAGACAGTGCAACAAAATTTCCTTTTTAACATTAACCTTTAAACCCAAATCATACAATAACACAATGCCTCAATACATTTTAGTCCAATTAATCCATACAAAGCAATAATTAATCAATCGGGGCTAAATTGCAATTAATACAGGTTTTAGGGACTAAATTGTAAATTCAACAGATTTGGGGTCCTTCAATGCAATCAATTTGACTAGATTGAAATTCACTACATTATTAACATACCTGCAAAATTTCATACAATTTGAGGACCATTAAGTCCTTCGATTTAATCTTTCAATATTCAGTGACTAAACTGTAAACCTTGCAAACTGTTTAATATGCCTTTAACTAACTTAAGTAACCCCGTATCGAAACACCATAGGGCTGTTCCGAAACGGGTGAACAATGGTCAACCCTTGTTGACTTTACCCTTTAGACCGCATCGATACGGGCATGCCCTGTATCGAAACGAGTTGACTTCTTTTGACTTTGACCCGTTTTGATACGCTATAAACCTGTATCGAAACAAAGGATTTCAGTGACAAAATGTTTCAAAACAGCCATGAACCGTTCCAATACGCCCTATTCCTCAGGCTCAATTATGCTTACCAATATTGAAATGCCATCACCCGTTTCGATACGGCCTGACCTATAATGACAAATTTTTGCTGGCATTTATTCAATTTGACCTACCGAACAATGTCCAAATACAATGAAACTTCAGACACAATATTTCAATGGTAAAAACTACTAGCACACCAAATTTGATGATCATACGAACACGTTTACTATGTTTTGACCTTTATGAGCAAAGTATGCACTTTTAAGCCATTTTAAGCCAACCAAAAAGGCCATTTAGGGCCATTAACCACATTACAACATATGCATATCACAAACATAACAAAATGGACATAAATGACTAGTTCAAATACTTTTCCACCTTCCTAGGAGTTCTTAAGATCAAAACACATTACTTTAGGGCTTGTAGTGACTTGTCTTGTTTTGTCAATCTGATCCTCCGACACACGATCCTTTCAACCTGAAAATGCAAGAGATGAGACGCGTTAGGCATACGATGCCTAGTGAGGTAGTCATAAGCAATATGAACAACAATATGTCAAGTATCAATATATATGATCTCATGATTATCAATGTCAATGCTATGCAACAATATACAATGTTTAACATATTCTTTTCATCATTAATCCTTGGATTGAATCAAGATAGTGGATACACGAATTCCTACGCCTCACCAAGTCAATGAATGGTCTAGTCCCTCCACCTCACCAATATGACCAACATCAATACACATCCCTCCGCCTCGCCAAATCAATATAGGTCGTAGCCTTAGGGCCGTAGTCCACCCGTACACCGAGCTCATAAATTCTATGGCATGCTAATTGTATCCAATGTCTATTCAAATCCAAGGTTCCAATGTTCATATCCATTTCAATAATCAATGAGTATTCCAATGACTAATGATTTCAATATTATCAATAACCAATATGTCTAATAATCAATGTTTCATGGTTTAATGTTAATAACAATAATCAATGATTTCTTTGCAATGTTTCTATAACAATGTATGTATCGATGACAATGCTCAATGACGATACCAATAACTATGTCCGATACTCAATGACAAACTTACCGACACTTACCAAGGTGTCCGTTTAATTATTTGATGTAAATTTTCCAATAACAATGTGAGTAAAATGATCGAAGACAACAATAATAGATTCGGGAAGGCTTTTCGCCTAATCCCGAGACTCTGACTACACTCACATTGATAACCCGAAGCTTTCAAGGCTCTCGGATAACAATCCCCTTATTCCTAGCTTTGGTTGGAGACGATGGATATTCTTTATCAACTTCTTGAGCTAGGAGATCAATAGAGAGATTGTTAGTATCAATATTACGATATCAAAATCAATATAACAACATCAAAATCGATATTTGATTTCAATATAGAAGACAACGATGAGATATCCATGGATAGTCAAAACCCTAACTTAAGATTAATCTTGATATATTCATGGAATTCAATAACCGATTGAGGAATATAGCTTACCCGATCGATAGAAACGATTCGATATCAATAAAACGAATAAAAAGCAAAGCTTGAAGTTCCTACAATGCTGGTGCTTGCTTGATGGTGGAAGGAAGAAGATGAAGATAACTAGAGATGCTTATTTGTTTTACAATCGAGTGAGCTTATCCTTTTGCTATTTTAAGTCTTTTAATTTAGTATAGGTTTCCTTCCATTGAAGGAAACTCTCCATATATTCCCACTTATGGGAAATTTTAATGAAAAAGGGGCTAATCGCAAGATTAGTCCCTCGTTTCTCAATGCCTTGTGGTTTTGGTTCCAAATTCCTAATTTTCATAATATAGCCACTACAATGTTCTCGATACTATTCAATAGGGTCCAATAACAGTGATTTAACTCAATTAGAGTCTGATATCAATAATTAACTAACCGATACAATGTTAGGATTTTTTCAATATGAGATTTCTGATCGTCGGAACCTAATTCCAACTAGACCGGATTTTGGGGTGTTACAAAAAAATTATTAAATCATTATGTATATTTTCATGCGTGACTTTTTCATCGTGGTATTAATGATTAAATTATTATTTTTATGATGTCATAAATCTTCAAATTAAAGTAATAAAATGAAGATTGAATGAATACATTAATTTTTTGGGTAAACTACATAAATGACCACCATATTATTGGAAAAGTCGCGATTTGACCACCTTACTTTTTTTTCGAAGCAATTAAACCATCATACTATTAAATTGGATGCAATTTGACCACTAGCCGTTAGAGGTTAACGGAAGGGTGACGTGACAGTTAACAAAATAAGGGTATAATTACACATTTGGTCCTCGTTACCTATAACTGTAAGTCCCGCAGACTTACCAAGAACCTACACCAGTACTATTAAACTACAGGACATCAGTAATATAAACCAAGTATGTGATTACTAACCACAATTCAACAAGAATCATGATGACTTACCGAGTCTCTCGCTATACCTAAACTCAAGCAGGAGCAATTCGAACGTAGATAGATATCAACAGTTTACTACTAGCTTCATTCGTTGTCTATGCAGAAATAACACTAGGAGTCGTTACAAGATTTCTACGAGTAGAAGTACATCATATCGTGTTGTGCTTTCCTAGTCTTGTATTATATTCGAGAGTGGTTCAGTACAGTACTCGAGCTTAACAAGTGTCATCAAGCATTTCAAAAAATCAATAATTAGAGGTACTTTGGTAATTCAAGAAAGGGTACATTGACCCTCTAGCATTTTCAAATGAATTTTGGAAGTGGAAATACTATAAACGTGGTTCGGTAACTAAAGACTTCACAAGAGTATTCAAGAGTTGAAACATCATTACATTTTAGTATATCAAGAGCGTTCCAATCATTTTGACTTTAAGGCAATTTGGTAATTTATCCTAACAATGTTAAATCGATAATTTGCAGTAATCAAGGTTAATAACGACTTATCAGTTCTTACAAACTGGCTAAGAAGATCATTACATCAGGTAAAAATGGGTCTCAACACAATCAAAAAGAAGTTTCCCAACAATGTACGCTCAGATCTTCCAGACATAGCTTATCATGTATAAACAATGAATTAAGATTTTTCAAGTCCTATCGAACTAAAAAGATCCCACCAATGTAGGTACTTACCAAGTACAAATTCCATCGTATAGTTGAACATATCATCTTGCCAAGTCATCACAAAAAGATCCCACCACTGATTAACTGATCATGTCTTGGTATGGTGTTCTTACAGTTTCGTAGCAATATCATGATTGATTTGAAGTACAGAATTTAAGCTTTACAAGTCTTAGGGGCATTATGGTCATTTAGGCTTCACCGATATTTTCATGATTGATCAGGATGGACATTTCAATGATTTAAAGAAACAAAAGCATTTGTCTTTTAATCATCAAGGGTATTTAACACCCTCGAAGGCTATAAACAGGTCATTGGGCTTTTCCAAGAAATATGTGAAATCAACAAAGTGACTCTAGAGTTTTATCAAGTCAAACACGATTTTCTAAGTCATTTCAGCTTCTAGAGGTATTAAGGTCACTTCACATATCAAGTGTATTTTAGTCATTGTAGACATTTTTCTTTTAACGGGAATAGTCTAAGCTTGAAGATTTTGAGGCTAATAGTGACTTATCGATTTTATGCTAAACTCGAGAAGTCATTTGGATCATCCAATTCATTTATCTAGTCAAATGAGTTTTAATCAGTATAATTTATTCATGTACCATGTTCATTTCGAGCATTGACATAAAGCAAGCTTAATCACTTGAATTGTCATATACATTCGTATTTTAACCATAAACCGACTAGTATCGTATAATATAAGAAAGATAATAAAGTATTACCTCGACTTTGAACTATAACGGTCGACCATTGACGCATCTACGAACTATCTCAATAAAAAATCCAATGCCCCAATATTTCCTCATGAACATAGTGATATGAATATTCATTAATCACCACAATTAAGCTATTCACTAGGCTAATTCTTATATTCAAATGTGGAAAACCCTGGGTATAGTTTCTCAAAAAAAAGTCAACTCCTGCTCAACGGTAAACAATCAACTCTGGTCAACAGGCTGGTCAACGTGATGTGGTAGGAGCAAAGCGGTGTAGTGCAGTTGGAGAAGTGCGGTGCGGTGCATTTGGAGATGTGCAATGTGTTTGACTGCTGCCACACCACTGCTGGAGAACACCCACGTGAAGGCAACAACATGTGGGGCGGTGTCCGGTGGCTGAAATCGAACAACCAACTACATATCTACATTTTCGACGCCGAGGAAACCGTTGGTGGTGTCGGTTCACGGCGTTGAGCAGTGGATCCTAACTTTATGCCTTCTTGAATTCTTCTTTCTTCCTACCCCGTTGAACGACAGCGACAGTGGCAAAACGACGACCACTGACATATTCGTCTCGACGAGCTGAGTCCAATGACGCTGACGTTGAGAATCATAACAGCCTAGACATCGATGAAAAGTAGGAAACTTTTCTCTCCGCCCTTAATATCTCATTTAAATTTCTAATCTCCATTTTCTTTCTTCACGCTAAATCTAACCAAATAAATGGCATATAAAGGAAAATGGGTAAATCACATATTTTGCCATTCAACTTTTCAAAAATTTACACAAAAGTTCTAACACTTTACTTCATTCACATTTTGATCCCTAATTTCTTAAAATTAAGCTTCAAAGTTTATATTTCTTTCAATTGAGTCCCAAACTTTAAATATTCCAAACATCGATCCATGATCCAAACTTCTAACTCATAATTTAGGCCATTACAGGAAATAAGTTAAATATTTTCATTAGATATATTAATACATATTATTCATGGTCAACATGAGATAGTGATGGTTTTAGGCGGTTCACCCTTTCTAAATTAGACAAAGAATCGTAGTTGATGGAGGTTTGAAGAAAGAAGAGAAAAGAAGGGTTGAAGATGATGATGAATAGTGGTTTAGGCGTTTAAAAGCCCTTTATCCAGTCTAACATGTCTGAATATATATATATATATATATATATATATATATATATATGTTCATTACAATAGGAGTCTTATTTGGTGGCTGGCATTAGTCCTAGAGTTGATGGCTATTGATGGCTTAGGAAGACGAGTAGATTCGGTTATCATGCACTATAGTCAACTGGTGGGCCAAGTGGGCTTAACATCGAACATATACCCCCTAAATCTGACCCAGAATAAATGGGCTGAATCTAGGAAGTCGCATTTGAAAATTTGCCCCCTCAAGAAATCGATGTTAGAATTAAATAATTTAAAATATAAAATAAATATTAAAATAAATAACCTCAATATTATAAAACGCAGTCGTATAAACATTGTTCCGATAGTTTGATAAAATGTTCAAAAATAACCTCGGAAATGCATGCTAAAATAGTAATCCCAAATAATAATAGTTCAAAGTCTGAAATTACATAATAATCCAAAAATAATATAATAAGTCCGAGTATCTAAAAATAAACCATATTGAAAGATAGAAAGAAGTCTAAAATTATTAAGGTTCTCCAAGTACCGTACGCCTAAGTCTGAGAATCTGAAAGAAGAACTAAGGGGGAGTAAGCTATAAGGCTCAGTGTGTCTCTAAAGTGCAAACAAACACATACATATTACAAATATATTCACAACATCATGCTCTCATCTCATATAAAAAAATAAGCATACACATAAGCAAATATTAGGATGCATCAAGAAACAATGCAATGCACCCATCTACATACACCGTTCGAAGATTAAGGTTCCCCAGAACCACTCTCTAAATCGCCACCATCCAAAGTGGAGTTCAGCCCGAAGGGTGAAACCACTGAACTTCCCCGTACAATTCCCAACCCACATGATATGACATGTTATCCCAATTTCTGAATCTAAATACAATCATATTTAATTAATCAGGATGCATGCACAATAAGTCTGATTTCGATATATGATGCATGGCATGTCATCATACTAAACATATCACAATTCACAATTCAGACATACATAGAGCACAAAAAAATATGTAGCACAAAAAGATAATACACCTAATAGAGTGCACCTACGAAAATATTCATTCCATTAGAGACTACTACTATGCCATAAACTAAAAGAATCCACTAAACTGAACTACACTCACGTGTAGATCTCGTAGGTTGTGCAGGAGTAGACCGCACAAGTGGAGGAAGAATCTCGGTATCCGAACCAATGTCACCTAAACACGATAGTATTTCGAATCAGATCTCGATATACAATTCTCAAAATAGTAAGTACATATAAATGTAAATAGTAAAACAACCTTTCAGGTTCTAAATTGGGTAAACGGCCAGCGGATTTGTAATTAGGACGTCAAAAAACATATAGTTGACTTTGGCCGAAAAAGTCAATGTTGACGTCATCAAGGTAAACATTAACATCATTAATGTCCACGCTAATGTCATCAATGTCAATGTTGATGTCATCAAGGTCAACATTAACATTATCAAGGTCAATACCGACATCATCAAGGTCAACGCCGACATCATCAAGGTCAACATTGACATCATCAAGGTCAACATGTTTGACGATTCGGCTCACTAGTTTAACACCCTCAACCCGATTTAGTAGAAAACCGGAATCGAAGATGTTACTACAAGGAAGACCAAAAAACATGAACCAGAAAATTTCAAATTTCTATAAATTAATCATAACTAAAAGTATGGTTACTTGATTCTTATGATCAAACATCAAACACATGAAACCACCAAACATTTAATCATATGAAAGCCATTAAATCCATTTCTTTTCCTTTTAATTAGGATTTATAACAATCATTCAAACAAAGGCATAAATTCAAAAGTTTATTTAGTAGATTTACCCAAGAATATACAATCATGGGAAAATAATCTAGATCAAAACTTAAACTTAATGTTAATTTAATTACACACAAAATTATTTGGGACGTTCCAACTTTTACAAAGGTTTAATCGTTACATTCGAATAACCTTGCGAATTATATAATCTCTTTTAGTTGTTTCGATAAACTTAATTATAGCAATTTGATCAGACTCATTTAATCTTAGGTTTGATATACGGTTAACATTTAAGGGAGGTAATACTAGATATACATGTCATTGTGACAAATTACTAATTTCAAAATATTTGATCCACATACATATACAAGAATTTCAACCACCCAAACAACATATATTCATGCCAGTCTTACTAAGCTTTATTTCTTATTCAAGACTCGACCATTAATCAATAGGTTACCTAGATTATAAAGCATTAGGCAATACATGATTTAGCCAAAACTTACTATACTGACATAAAAAGAGATTAAAATTCACTATACTTCATTTATCCATATTAACATATCACATGACCTTTCTATCACTATACTAGAATAACTTATACATCAAGAAACCATTCGTTTAACATACTATCATCAACAACAAATCACAAGGAACCAATCACAAAAGTGGTAACCTCCCATTAACTTGTACATAGAATAACCTGACTATCAAGTAATAATTAATCTCATTCCTTATAACTTCTCAAACAGTCATACAATCTTTCGAAGACTCATACCATAACATATCAAGTTTAACCGACAAGTACAAATGTATAATAAGCCATTACTTATCATATGCATCATGGTAATTTGAACCTAAAGGGGGTAAATGAATAGTTCGACCAGTTCCTTTGTAATATAAGCATTATTTAATTATGGGCATTTTATTATATACCATTAATCAACTATTCTAAAGGAGACCCCTATCATAAACATAACATTATGTTGGTAAACCATATATAATTTAAGAATCACTCAAGGTTATTTTCATGAAAATATTATACATAATTTAATTACTTAAGGACCATTTACAAACCAAGTCTCTAAACCAAAAGATAAATACGAATGTTACAAATAAGCTATTACAATTGCTTGGTGCCACCATCTTAGGAGTTTGATAAAAAAAAACAAGACAATGAACAAAGTCTCGGAGTGTAACTTGTCCCTTAAACCCGATTAAATAAAAACTTCTAAAATAACCTGCAATGTATGATAATGAATGCATTAAGCTTATATAGCCTAAGTGAGGTAGTGACATCAATAATGATTAAGCATATAATACATGATTTTCATGGAAACACCTCAAGATATACAATCCTATTTTAGCATTTGTTATTATGCCATGTTTTAACTTTTATAGGTTTTACGAAGTTCAAAAGCTTAACCAAGCTTCATTGCCTTTAAATCGATCTTATCAAAGATCGGCTCACATTGAAGTCTTCTCGAGACTCGACTACTACTCATTATAGCTTTTGAATTTCTTATAAACTTATCAAAATATTTATTGAGGATCTTTTCAATGTTAGTTGCCTCATATAAAAGGGCACATACTCATCTCTTGTGGAACTCCTATCATAGAGGAGCATTTTCCATATCTTATTACATAGCCACCAAGGCTTATATTCATAACTTGTCACATGTTCAACTTATTCTAGTCTTTTAATTTGTTTGCCTTGGATCACTTTTGGTCATGAGTAACATAGGTCCTTAATTGACTGTAACGGTCCAAGCGATACATAGTCTCAAAGCACATAGCAATGGCTAGTATCGGAAACATATCAATCCTATCTTCTCAACTATCCAATCATATGTCACCAATCTCCATACATCTCCCACGTTACCTCCTACTGTCGCTAATATACATATCACGTATAATGGGGTGTCCCCCGAGCCATAGCTCATGGACCGTAGTCCCAAAGAATGCCATGTATCATACCAAACTGTCCAAGGGCTTCCATTGTGTAGGCAACTTAATTATCTTATTCAATGAAATTGGGAAAGATTTCTTGTGATTCAAGATTAGAGGATATCTTATGATTAAACAATGTTTCTTACTTCTTTTCTTAATGCCTTTAACAATTCAAGCTCTTAGCTTCTTAAGCTTTAAGATTTCATGAGTTTGTAAGTACAAGGCTTAATATTTTCTTTAAACTTTAAAACATCTTTAGTTAGAAGTTAGCTTCAATTACTCAATACAAGATAACTTATCATCACATCTAATCATAAACAAAATGGTTTCATAAGATGCTTCGCCATGAATCATGTTACCCTCCCCAATGTGCTCTACTATTAACAAAATGATCAATCAACATGAATTAGGGTGACACCATGTCATCCCGAATGCATATCTACACTCACCTTTTATCCCGAAGTTACGCGATACCTAAGTCCACTATTCCTTCTAGCTTTCTCTAACCTCTATCTTCTACTCTTCTTTAGCATGATTTGTACCTCACACCAATTAGCAAGTCATTAAAACCATTTCGAATCACTTACTAACACATACACACATGAACATGTTCAAGGCAACCTTTATAATCATGCATACACATATAATCTATCATCAACAGTTCCTTTAGCTTCTTATTTCAGCATACAATTCCAACATTTAACACATACACATTTAAACTATCCAACCAAACTTCAAGTTCGAGCAAACAGTCCTTAATCTATAAAAAATAGCCCTATTTTGTCATTCAAAACTGCATTACTTAGCTTGACAAAACTGCACTTTTAAAATTGTTTTCCTGCATTTTAATATCCTGCACAATGTTAATTACTTGACTGCACTGATATGCACAAAACTACCTATTATAACATACCAATACTGCACTAGTTTTACAGTCATTTCTGGACAGTTACAAACTGTTTTTACTACATATTTTGTTTATCAAAACTGCACTACAATGTAACTATAAAACTGCACTTTTATATGTACTTAAACAGTTTCTAAAATGATCTCAAAACACCCCTTACAAATTTCTAGTTTATAAACTAATTCAATGTAGGTATAAGACAATCCTTATTTAAATTTTACATCAACCAAGCAATCATTAATCTCCTAACACACACAAATCGAATATTAAACAATTTCTTATTAATTACGTGCCTCCAAAGCAAATCTCAAAACAATGTATATAGTTGTCAAAACTGTCCCAATCTTGTGTTCAAACTCAAAACTGTTTTTCATACTTTCGATTACTCAAAAGACACAAACAATTTAACTTACTAATCATTAGAGTAGTCTTTAATTTTAGGCACAACTGTCTTTAACAGTGCAAAGCAGCCCATAATTTTCAAAACAATCTCTATACATAGTTTATATATACAGATCAATTTTCCTTATTTTTAACAATTACAAACTGCTCATTTTTTTTGACAAACAATCCCAATTCTTTATTAAAACAAAACAACCCCTTTATAGCCTTATAATAATATGTATCCCCTGTTTTCTCCCTATCAATAAAATCAATTTTGACTAATTAAGCAGTCCATCTATTTGTTCTAACATACATTAATATTATAGAGAATGCATGTATACAATTTTCCCAGCCGAGCAGTGTATTATCTATCAAAACAGTCATGTAACAGTTTTACATCTAGCATACTCTATAACATACTTGCAACGTCCATTCAAACTATTTATAACCTTCTATCCTAATTCTATTTGAATCATATCCTAATTTAGATCAATTCAGCATGTATTCCATCAACCGAAAACCAATTTATCAAGAGAGTTACTTCCCAGCATTCGAATTATGATCACCCTTCCAACTTCATTAACTCATTATACTCTTAAGCATCCATATAAAAAAAAGATATCCATTTCACACAAATATTTTTCAATTCAAACATTGGATTCTTGCATACAAAAGATCACACATACAACCAATCTTAACACCAATTTTCCAATATTATCAATTTAATCAAGCATGCAAGAGTAGGAGGAAGAATGTTTTACCTTCAATGATTTTGATCACATGGAAATCTCAAGTTTTAGCTACATCCCCTTCCTTTAATGCTTCTAAATTTCTTTACCCATTCCCTCACAAGACTCGACTAACCTCTCAAGGAGGAAGAAAGTGGTCTTTCTTAAGCCTTGACTGAAGGCTCCCTTTCCATCCTCCTCCTAGATCACAATTGTGAGACATGTGTACATTTCCTCACAAAATTAAAAAGATTACATGCAAACTGTAATCTTTTATTGTTTAATCATTTTAATCCTTAACATGAAATCATCATTTTCTCCACAATCCCAAAATGATCACTTTATTCCTTGTTTATTATAATTTAGTCATTCAATACTTAATAGGTCAAATGAATTAATAACGCATAATCTTTATTATAAGGCCCCTTTTAATTTCCTCCTAGGCCTCGATTGAGGATGTTACAACTAGTCTGGTCTGATCAGTCTGGTTCATGACTGACTCGGTTTGGTTCGGCTCACAAATCCAGTCTGGTTCTTGGAAGAAAGGTCCCATAGTTTGGGCTCAACCTGAACAGCCCACTGCACCACTTGGTGAGTTAGGTTGCACTCACATGGGCTCACTTTTGGATACACTGACTTGTGTTTAACCCAAATACACACACAAGACCCGATCCTTTTGCACATATCACATTTTGAAAATAGAATTAGGGTTTAACACCCTTGGCGACGTGGCATGGCTCGCTGATGGCCACACTTCGATGACCCAAAATGATCATTTTTCGGTCAAACACTCAACGTAATATGAGGTTTAAGACATAACAAACATGAAGAAACACAAGACTCTACAAGAATGCTTACCCAAAACCTAAAACCCAAAACAAAAGGAGAAATGCAGAGGGGACGACATCGTAAGGGATTACCGAATGGTTTCACACTTTTCAAAGAAAACGACCGATGAAGAGGGGTGAAGATGACTGGGTTTTGGTCGAACGGAGAAGGGGAATTGAAAGGTGGTGGCAGATTTTTGAACGGGTATCGATGAGTCCCTTACCGAAGCTCGATTAGAAAACGTAGGTGTGAGAGATGGTTTATTTCAGACGAGAAATTGAGAGAGAGGGTTGAGGGGGAGTGGTTGCAGATATGATATGGGAGATGAATAGCCAAATAGGGCTGAAAAAGATAGGATTTATACCATAAACTAATGGGTATATCACAAAACAAGGGTCTCCACTTTACCCACTTGTCAGAGTGGTCACATAAGTTCTAACATTTCACAATTTGCTCCCTATTTTAGATTAAACACAATTAAAATTCCCAAATTGAATTTAGGGCTTTTAACCTAAATTCTCAAATTCTAGGGTTTTTAGAACTAGGAAAATTTCGGGGTGATACAACTCTCCCACCCTTAAAAGAAATTTCAGCCTCAAAATTTACCTAGATCAATAAGATGCGAATAGTAAGCTTTGACGACGGCCTTAGGATCTCATGTAGCCTTATCGTGACCACGATTACGCCACAAGGCCTTCACCATCTTAATGGTCTTCCTCCTAAGAACCATCCTGTCCTGAGTAAGAATCCGAATTGGCTCATCCTCTTAACACAAGTCAGGACAGACCTCAATTACCTCCACAAGAATGATATGAGACGGATCAGCCCGATACCGCCTCAACAAAGAGACGTGAAATACATCATGAATATGCTCAAGCTCCGGTGGTAACTCAAGCTGATAGGCCAGCTGGTCCAACTTGACGAAGAATCCGATAAGGCCCAATAAAACGAGGACTCAGCTTGCCTTTCTAACCAAATATAAGTACCTTCTTCAACGAATATACTTTTAGAAAAACCTCATCTCCCACATTATACTCATTGTCTCGACGTTTCAGATCGACATAAGACTTATATCTGTCAAAAGCAGCCTTAAGCCGATCCCGAATAAATTTGACAGTCTTTTCAGCCTCATGAACAATATATGGTCCTAAAAATATGTCCTTATTAAGCTCGGTCCAGCCAACAAGTGTATGCACTTACGCCCATACAAAGCCTCATAAGGTGCCATCTTGATACTGGCCTGATAACTATTATTGTAGGCAAACTCTGCAAGAGATAAGAAATCCTCCAATTGCCTCTATAATCAATCACACAACCTCTCAGAAATGATGGATAACGGTACCTTATGGAGTCGAACAATCTGTACCCCATGAAGTCAAACAATCTTGAGATGTAGATTCGAGCTAACTTACTCAAAGAATAGTCAACTCGAACAGGAATGAAGTGCGCAGATTTAGACAAACGATCAACAACAACCCAAATAGAGTATTTCATTGATGGAGTCAAAGGAAGACCACTGACAAAATCCATAGTCACACATTTCCATTTATACCTAGGAATCTCAATGTGTTGAAGTAACCTAGACGGATGTTGATGCTCTACATTAACCTTCTGACAGGTCAAACACTTTGACACAAATCCGATGACATCCCTTTTAAGACCCTTCCACCAGTACCTCTCACGTAGATTCTTATACATCTTGTCCCCATCATGATACATAGAATAAGGATTGTCACGGGCCTCACGAAGAATAACCTGTTTCAACCCAAAATTTCTCAGAATAAAGTACCAACCTCAGAAACATAAAACACCATCCTAGTCAATAGAGAATTCATGATATGTACATTCTTCAACCTCTCTTATGCGGTGCGGCAACAACTGATCACTAGGGTGCTCAACTTGAATCTCAAAAAATTAAGTAGGAATAACCCGAAGTTTTTCCAAAAGACTTCTATCCTCATACAAACTCATTTGGGTAAATGAATCTCTCAAGTCTGAAATGACATTATGACTCAAGGCACCACAACGACATTAGCCTTGTCTGGATGATACTCAATCTCATAGTCGTAGTCCTTAAGAAGTTCTAACCAACGATGTTGTCTCAGATTAAGCTTCTTCTGGGTGAGGAGATATTTCCGACTCTTATGGTCTATAAAAATATAATACTTTTTCTCTGTAGATATAGTGTCTCTAGATCTTTAGAGCAAAGATCACAATAACAAGCTCGAGATCATGAGTAGGGTAGTTGCACTCATACGTTTTCAGCTGTCAGGGTTCATAGGCTACTACCTTCCCATCCTGCATCAGAACACATCCCAAACTGGTGTGAGAAGCATCGATATAAACGGGACATTCTTTGCTTCCAGCTCATTATTGGGCTGCTTCTAGCTCATTATAGCCTCAATATTTTTTGGATTGACCTAAATACTCTCAGAAGAAACTATATGCCCCAAAAACATAACTTGAGAGCCAAAACTCACACTTACTAAATTTTGCATGTAACTGTTTCTCCCTTAGAGTCAGCAATACAATGCTGAGATGTTCCTCATGTTTGGCCTTAGATTTAGAATATACTAGAATAACATCTATAAAGACCACGACAAACTGGTCAAGGTAGGGTTGGAACACCCTATTCATTATGTCCATAAATGCACCAGGGGTGTTAGTCACTCCAAAAGGCATCACAAGAAACTCGTAATTCCCGTAACGTGTCTGGAAAGCTATTTTGAATACATCAGAATCATTAACCTTGAGTTGGTAGTAACCAAATCTCAAGTCTATATTAGAAAACACCGTATCTCCCCAGAACTGATCGTAGAGGTCATCAATACGAGGGATGGGATACTTGTTTTTTATTGTCAGCTTATTCAGCTTCCGATAGTCAATACAGAGCTGAAGTGTCCCATAATTCTTTTTAACAAACAAAATAGGAGCCCCCTATGGTGAAACACTGGGTCAAATGAAACCCATGTCTAGTAGTTCTTGCAATTGTATCTTCAACTCTTTAATCTCTTTCGGTGCCATAGACATAGGAGCTGTACCCAAATAAACCTCGATGCCAAACTCAACCTCATCACATTTTGGCGGTACACTAGGAAATTCTTTCGAGAGAACATTCGGAAAATCTCTCACAACCGAAATCTTCTCCATCTCAGAATCAGATTGTCTCAGATCAAGAATGTAGGCAAGGTAGGAAATAGACCCCATCTTGATCATCTTCTCTGCTTTGAGAGACGATATCACATTAGATAGAAAACCTCTACGCTCCCTAACAAGAATTACCTCTCGGTCATCAGGAGTTTTTAGAGTTTCCATCTTCTTTTAACAGTCTAGATTGACTAGGCGAGCAGATAATCAGTCCATGCCGAGAATAAGATTAAACTCACCAAAGGGTAACTCCATCAGATTGGCCGAAAAGATTTCCCCTTGAATCTCAAGAGGAAAAGTTTTGTACACTTTGGTAACCTCAACAAGATTACCCATCGGACTATGTACGGTAACAACAGTGTTCTCAACAAGAATTTTAAGTCCCCTAGATACAAAACTCACCACATATGATTGTGCAAAATATGAGATAGAATGAATAGAAAAGGTACCGAAAATGACGTCTGGCTCATCTCGATCCTCATGCCTCATGGTAGAATAAACCAACCCTGGCTATCTCGCCCCTGATCCAGCTAATCCTCTACTCTGAATAAGGCTACCCTTACCAGTAGTACCCAAAGCAGAAGATCTACTATGTCTTCTCCCCAGTAGGAGTATGCACAAATGCCTGAGACTGGCTCGGAACATAAGTAGATGAGGATAGATGCAAACAATCCCTGAAGAGATGCTCATAAGAACCACAACGAAAACAAGCCTCAGTCTTCCTCCTACACTCGCCTAAATGCCATTTCTTATAGAAGGAACACTGTGTCTTCCCACGAGAACTAGTCAAACCACCGACCCTAACAGTCGAAACGATGGAAGTCACTAGTCTAGCTCTGGAATAACCCTGATGGTCAAACTCCTCTCTAACCCTCTTCCTAGACCGATTCCCCTGAATGTGCTTAGCAAACGCAATCGATCGCTTCTGGGCTCGATCGGTATCTTGAGATTTCTTGTAACCCCAATGACCCGGCCTAGCCGATAGACCAAACCGAGCTGGTCATACGGGGAATATTAAAGTAAACCAGGATGGTTTACCTTAATAAACGACCCTTTTTTTCTTTTTATCTTGTCTAGATGCAACTTAGGTTCCTATGTGTGTACACAAGCAGCGGATAAGTCAACATCACAAACGCTTATATGTTATAACTGGTTGCAAGTTTAGGGACCATTTTGCACATTTGATAACTCGTGAGGATTATTGTCAAGTTCGGATTACCAACATTTAATTAGGTTCATTACATGCTTCACTGTAAAAACTCAACTGAAGATGACCATTATAACTCATTCGATTTCACACAAGACAACCAGGGACCAAATTGTAAAGATTCAAATCATTCAAAGATGATTTTTAACTAAATTAACAACCAGCATATCGGTACCCTTAGGGAGGGTATCGATACGCCCCTGACGATCAAGCTTCACAGGCTCTGCATCACAAGACCGTACCGGTAGGCTATGGCACCGTATCTGTAACGCCCTGGTTTTGGGCCTAGATGGTTTAGACATCAGATCGGACCGGTCGGAAACAGTACGAATAGCGTAAGGTGATTTAAGGAAATCAAGGATCGGGATAGAATAAAAATGTGGTAAAAATTTCTAAAATCCTCCAAAAATATGTTTAAGAGGTTGGTCAAATCAATTTTACAAAAAGAGTTTCAGAAGTGCTACATTTTGGGTAGTGACCAAAATGTAAAGTTTCAAAACTGTGAAAAATGCAATTTTCAAAGGGAGAGTCAAAGTCTTAGAATATTTAGGGAGCTTTATGCATTTAAGCCTTTCCTTAATATGACATGTGTTTAAAATGGTTTTTATTTAATTGATTTTAAAAGGGGTTTTATTTATTTTATTAATTAAATAGTTAATTTGTGAGATTTTAGTTACGTAACTACTTTTCTTTTCTCATTATTAGCCAAACACTCATATAAATAATTTTCTCCAGATTTCTTTTCTCCCAAACACTCTCTCTTGATTTCTCTTTCATTTCCAAAGAATCCTTTTCAATTTCTTCAAGATTTTTGAAGCAAAAACTTGTCATTTATTGAGGAAAGCAAGGATTGGAGGTAAATCCTGTTCTCAACCTCTAATCAAGGTTCTTTATTGAAATTCCCAAGATTTTTGACTCTCAATTGTTGTTTTTAACAGAGTTTTGATAATAGTTATGATTTAAGATAAAAATCTTCCAAAATGGTGACTTAATTCTTGATTTTCGGAATTGTTTTGATGAGCTCTATTTTGGATAGATTCTAATTGAGTTGATTATGTTGTTGAGGAAGTGTTTTAATGATATAGATCCCAAAATCCATGAGATCATTGAGTCTTATGATAGTTTTAATTGAATTTTTGAGGTGAAATGATAAGGTTTTGATGCTGGAGGTATAAGGATGGATTTATGTTGATTTTAGGTGTATTTTGATGTTTATAAATGATTGAAAGTGATGTATGATGGCTGGGCTTGGTTTAGGAAGCAATCAATTGAGTTTTCGGTTGTTTCGGATGGGTAAATTGGTGTAGTTTGGGTGAGCAACGAGTTTGTGTTTAGTTGCCGGTGTTGAAATGCATTTTAATGCATTTGGATCTCTGTTTTGATGATATGGAAATAGAGGATCTTGATTCAGAGGCAAACGAATCGGTTGTGGAGGTTCCGGAAGAGTGAATTCCGTGTCGGCAAGCAAGGTTTCGCGTTGTCGGTAAGTGGACGTGTTTTTAAAGCCGTGTAAGCTTGGATACGAGTTATTGGGAGGTTAGTGTAAGCTTGAAAGGCTTAGCTAATCTCGGAAGTAAGTATGGTGCTTGTTCTCTCGGTTTACGATTTTGAAATGGATTCTATGGTATATCATGCTCATATTTTGTTGATGATTGTTACTCACCGTTATGCATGGATTTAAGCATGGTTTTGCTTGTGTTTATCCCATGAAAAGGTTTGGTTTGAGTTCAAGATGGTGAGATCTTGTATGAGATGGTTTTTGCTATTTAAAGGCATGTTTAGTTTGGGATATGTGATGATTTTTTATGATGCATTGAAAACAGTGAGTTAACATGGTTTTTAAGGATATATTGGCATGGTTTGATCTATTCTTAATACTCGGATACGTTTGTCGACCAATAGGATGTGAGTGCCCTATAAACTATAAATCGTACGTGTGTCTAGTTACGTGACGTAATATGGGGTGAGCCTATTGCGGGTGATAGAGGTGAGCCTATCACTATGGGTTAGGGGTGAGCCTAATCCCATTCGTAGCCATTAAGATGGGGTGAGCCATCATTGAGTTAGGGGTGAGCCTATGTGAGTCCGTGTATCTAATATTGTGTATGAAAGTGATAGAGGTGAGTCCATCATAACGGATAGGGGTGAGCCTATGCCGGTTGTTAAATGCCAATATATGTGTATTGTTTATGTTGCCCATGTATCATGTTTTAAGTGTAAGCATCACAATTTATTGTGCATGAGATGCTTGATGTTAAGTTATTGCATAAGAGGATTCTATGCATGTGAATTAAGCAAGTGAGGCTTAATGTGAATTTGCATTGAGATCAATGCATGTGATTAATGATACATGAGGAACATGATTTAAGATTGATTTGCTTTGGTTTTGAAAGCATGATTTGAGATGGAGCATGAAATGGTTTGATTGTGTTTTATAAACCGCATTGTTGGTGTACTCTTGAGCTTTCCCTCACTAAGCAAGTGTGCTTACGCTCCTCTTTTCCCAACAATGCAGATAACTAAGCTTGAGGGCCGAGGAGTAGCAGGTGAAGGCACCTAAGTTGTCACTCGAACTCAAGTATGAACTTTGGAGAATTTTAATAAGTAGAATTTGGCAATGGGGATTATAACCTTGGTTTAAAGGTTTCATTATTGATTTCTTAGTTGAGATATGATGGTTTGTTCATTTTTGTTTGTAAATGGCCTTTGAAGATTGATTTGTGCATGAATGTGGTTTTTAGCTTTTGTATGGTTTTGGAAACTAGGAAGCATGCCTATAGATCTAATGCTTGCATGAATGATGCTATGATTTAGTTTATGCTTCATGTTAATGATTGTTGATATGTGAACAAGTTGTATGTGGGTTGTAACATGTGTGGGAATGTTTTCGGGTGTGGAAAGTTGTCTAAAACCAGCAAAGTTTGGTGTTGCAGGGTAGGGTGTTTCGGAACGCCCTCATCTGTATCGAAATGATGGTCTGTATTGGCCAGGGGTTTTTGGAACGGGTGAGATCGTACCGAAACATTTGGCTACTGTGAAGCCTAGTTTCGAAACTGGTTTCGGAACGTACCCGAGTATCGAAACGGTCAACTTGGTTTCGAAACGACCGTTCCGATATGGGGTTCAGCGTTCCGGAACATGTGACCGTTGAACTTGGATTTTGAATTGTTCCAGGCTTGTCTTTCTTGCAATTTGACCCCTGAATGTTCGTGTGTTAAATTAATTGAGTTCAGATGTTCTGTTTGAGATGAGTTTTGGCATGCTGGCATGATACATGATTAATTTTGGTTTGGTAACTCTAAAATCTGGTTAGTCCTTGTAATTATGAGAATTTACAATTTAGTCCCTAAAAGTCAAATGTATGCAATTGTATCTTTTAATGAACTCCGATCGTTGCGCCGTTTTCTTCTATGTGTCATGCTATCCACATAGGTTAATATTGTGCATCTAGAAAAGATAACGTAAAACAAAAAAGGTTGTTAATCGAGGTTGACTTTTACGAGTTGACTTCAGTTTTCCCCGTGTAATCTTCTTAGTTTGGGTCGGGCGTCTAGACCGGGCTAAGGGGGTTACAATATTGATATGCCCTCGTCCAATGGCTAAAAAGGGTATCGATACGACCCCCCTGTATCGGTACGCCCCTCCTATTTATGAAGGCTGTATCGATACACCATGAAGTGTATCGATACACCTCAGTCTGCAAATGCCCAAAATGCAAGTTTGGCACTCCAAAAACCATCACGAACCATTCTAATATTTATATAAGCATGCTTGTACCTCAATTTCACATCAATACACAAGGATACATGGCAGAGGCATCATAAAAGCATCACTAACAACATCATTAATGACTAAAGGCATGCTTCCTAAGAAAAGTAAGCACCAAAAGATCATTTCTCGAAACCATGCATCAACCAACATCTAAAGGCCATTTACAAACCAAGATTCTTAGCATTGGACACCCACATTGCCTTTATTACACTAATTCAAAATCTCAACATACTTTTAAAGAAGTCTCTTGGAAAGATCCCTTGTTGTTGCTGCCTTTAAACTCCTAATTATCTGCATTGATGAACAAAGAGAGCATAAGCATACAAGCTTAGTGAGGATTTCTCAAAACCAAAATCATCATCAATGTACAAAACCATTCTCACTCTTTTCAAAACCATCATGCCTCATTTGAAAAACCACGCACTTTACCATCAAAATGAGCTTGCTAATCATCATGCAACATGAACCACATATTTTCCAGCAATTAAATCATTGCTACACAAATATCAAGCCTTCCAAGCATAAACACCATTATGCTAAGCTTAGAATAAAACCTGCATTTTTCATAATATGCACCAAAAACATTTTCCATAACATTTCATTCCATTATATGGCTCACAAGTGATAAACAACATTCTCAAAAACATATCGGATACATGGATTACCAAGGGTCGTCTCAAACCCTTCATACACTCTACCGATATCTCAAGGTTCACACACGAGAGCTACCCTCCATCGTTGCGACACCCATGGTGGAGTATTCGGTACAATTACAATCCCTCAACACCACTCAATGGTAGATGTATAGCCCACTAACGAGAGACAGGACACACACAAGGTTCGCACCCGGGAGCTAGCCTCAACCGTTGCAACCTTAAACAATCCTTAATCGTTAGGGTACTTGGATGGATTTTTCGATACAATCACAACCCCTCAACATCCAAGGCGATTTCTTAATAGTGCACTCAATCCTATAGCCGGCTAACTATATCCGATTTCATTTAAAAAAAACTTTATTCAACATCACTTGCCAATATAACCCACATTTCATGCATATCTCACTATTTTTACAAAGCATTCATGATAAGCCATAACTCAAGCATTAAACCATGCTTCAAAACTCATGCATCAACACATGCATACAAGGATCACCTACCTAGTGCATCCTTAAACCACATGACATCATCAAACACATTTATATACTCAAAACATGCTTCAAAATAGTAGGCAAATGTAATTAAAATCAAGTGCAACCAATGGCTCAAACTAGCACAATCCGAGAGAGAAATCCACTTTACTTACTTTCGAACTTAGTAAAGCATTTCAAGCTCTTACTAAGTTCCCAAAACCTTTTCTAAAACGTTTCAACGCTGGAAAACCAAGTTCCACTCACCGACTTGTGAAACCACACTTGCCGACGCAACTATCGATCGTCTGAAGCCACCAAAACCACTCCGTTCGATTATAGAACACTATCCCCTATTTTCAACATATTAAAACAGAGGTTCAATGCATTAAAATGCATCCAAAACACCACCACTCAAAAGGAAACCCATAACCCTGCTTTAAAGCATCAATTTATCCAATCGATACAACCGAAAACTCAATCGATTGATCTCTAACCTCAGCCCAGCCATCATCCAACACATCTAACACATTTTAAGCATCAATCAACAACAAAAAGCAACCTAAAACCATCCTTATACCTCCAGCAACTCGGATTCCACATTACACCCCAAAAACCCAATTATAAACACCTTAAAAACCAACGATCTCAAGGATTTCAGGATTATTATGATTAAGACTCCATTTCAACACCAAAAACCTTTCAAAACTTATTTAGAAACCATTTCAAACAAACCAAATCAACACAACTCCGAAAATCACATTTAAATCACTTTTCTACCAAGATTTCATCATTTCATCAAACTAATAACAAAACCTCAATAAAAAACATGAATAAAGAGTCAAATATCTTTGGAATTTCATTAAAGAACCTTGATTAGAGGGTTAGCACGAATTTTACCTTCAATCCGTGCTTCTCTTCTAATTTGGCAAGTTTAGCTTTCAAGAAACTTGAAGAAAACTGAGAGAAATCACCAAGGAGAAGCTGGAAATCAAGAGAGGAAAAGAAGGTGAATGAAATCTGAAAATTGAGAGAAAATGGAGAGTGTTTGGCTGAAGAGAAATGAGGAAAATGAAATGATCATCAATTTTCTCTTAACCACTTTTTAATTAAATCAATTAAATCCATTTTAATATTTAATAAAACATTTAAAACACATGCCAAATTAGAGATAAGGCTTAATTGCCAATTATTTCCCTAAAGATTCTAAGATTTTGACTCTTCTTGAAAAACACACTTTTTTTCTCAACTTTAAAACTTTACGTTTTGGTCACTGCCCAAAATGTATACTTTCAAAAACCCGTTTTGCAAAATTAATTTAACCAACCTCTTAAATATCATTTTAGAGGATTTTAGGAATTTTTATCATATTTTAATCCCATCCTGAACCTTGATTTCCCCAAACCTCCTTTTAACGATTCGAACAACGGACTACCGGTTTCACCGGCCCAACCTGACTCGCAAAACACCTAGGCCCAAAAACCGGGGCGTTACATTTCTGCTATTTTTTAAGTGCCTCTATCCTCTTAGCAATCCTAACCGACGAGTAATCTCTTTGTACATTGTATCTTGATGCAAAGTAACCCTAGTCTTAATCGGTAACCGTAGTCCTTTCAAAATCCAACCACATTTTTCTTTCTTTGGGGTAACTAACCCCGAGGCATACTGGATCAGCCTCATAAACTCTATCTCATAATCATTTACTGTCATGTCATTCTGCTCCGGGTTCATAAAATCGTCTCAGCACTTCGCTAGATACTCTACTCCCATATATATCAATGCAAAATAGTCCTTAACTTGCAAAATAGTCCAATTACCCTCTCAAATGTCCAGAACAATCCTTAATTCATAAGCATACAATCATTCATGCTTAAAACAGTCCACAACATTCACAAACAGTCAAGAACAGTCCATAAATATAGCAAAATAGTCCTTATACATTTAGAAAATCAGCCCTTTAATTTGTTTTACAAAATAGTCCCCAAATAGTTTATTTTAAAGAAAATCCCATGTTTTAAATCACTAAATCAGCTCCTATTTATTTGCAACATAGTCCCCTGTTTTAGAGTAAACATTCTATCCATTTTTCATTGTTAAAATAGCCCAAAATAGTCTTTGATTTTGCAAAACAGTCCCCCAACAGATTCTTTTTGGCAAAACAATTTTCTACATTCCAGATTAGTCCTAACTTCCTTTCTATCAATCCCAGTCCTTAGCTTATAATTCAACCTTCATTGTACTAATAAAAACAGTCCTTAATTGAGACATACATGCTTATTTCACTTAAGTTCATTAACATCAAGTAAGGTGATCAAAATCTCACAATTCAAGTATCATATATTAACATAACATAATCAAATTTATAATCAATCTCCAAGACACCAAATTTCAGAATTTCCTGCAATAACCGAGTATACCTTAAGCATGTTTCTACTTCATCAAACAAGACAATTTATACCACACATCATTCGAATAATTATGACTTTTCCCTAAAAAGGTTTGTTCTTCAAACAAAGCTACCCATACAATTTCAAGCATAAACACTATTATTTCACACATTGAAATTTGATTAAGTTTCTAGGAAAGTAATTTACCTTCTTCCTTAAGCTACTCAATAATTCCTTAAGAAAATTAAGCTAAACAAGCTCTCCTTCAAGCTTCCATGGTAGATTTCCAAAACTTTCTCTCATGACACTCTAGCTTTCGGTCATGGAAGAAAAAGAGAGGAAGATGATAACATTTTGTTCATCTTTTAATTTCTCAAAATCGTGAGTCATCTTTCCCAAACACTTGCCTCTCTTCGCAAGATAACAAGTGTACAAGTCCTTACATTTAGTTGAAATTTTGCATGCAATCATCATTCCTTATCATGGATTCTTTTGAGTCCTTATTAATATGGTTCTCTACTTATTTATGATTCCAATTTGGTCCTAATACTCTTGATTGATTAGTCTAAGAAACATTTCAATCAATTTGAGCACATTCGAATTAATATAAAAAATTCTAAGTCATATTTTGGGGGTATTACACAATTCCTATTGTTGCGTGTAAATAATTCTCCGCAATTAGTGCAAGTGTACATGTCTCAAGTAATATAATGATGATTATTAGAGTATCGTCTCCACCGGGATTGGGATGGCTTCCTTCGTTTATCTTCCCGAACTGAAAAAGAAAATTAAAAGTAAAAACACAAGTAGAGGAGTTTTGGATTTCAATTAAACTAATGTTCATAAACTAAAATAAATAAGTAAAAGTTGAGAAATCAAGATGAGAGAATGCGTCAGATTGTGCTGCGTTGTAGTGTGGAATCCAATTGAACTTGTCTTGGCTTTTGAATGCAACGCCACCAATATGCCTTGTTAACAGCCTTCGCTACTGCCGCGACAGAGAGGAAACTCGATCGCTGCCTCGGCAACCAATGGTACTTTCAAGGTTCGACAGAACGTCTGTCTGTGGCTTCTTCTTATCCTTAAGTCGAAACACTATTGATGTGCAAGTCTTGATAATACTTCCTAGCGTTAACCAAGAGTGATCACCAACCAATCTCACACTCCTTTTAGCCGTTGAAGCTCTAGCTTATTCCTAAGCCGAGTTAGCTTCCACCGTTGGAATGAAAACCATGCTTATTCGTTTCCTGAGTTTAATTCTTCCGATATTAAACAAATAGATAGGCTCACAATACTCTCTCTCGATAAGATTGCAAGAATAGAATCAATGCCAAGAATAAGCAAACCTTGAACTAAGTTGCACTAACAAAAACTTAAACAAAGTATAATTGTTTTCTCACAACTACTCAACAACACAACCTTAACCCTAAAGAGAAATTAGAACATGGTGGTAATAGAAAGCTCTCTCTCGAATTCCTCCAGAAACTAAGATTACTGAGTACATGGCGTTGGTCTTGTATTTATAGATGATGTCTAGGTAAATCCTTCTCTAGAGGAAGTAAAGTAAGAATTAAATACTTTAAAAGAAAAGGTCTTCTTTTAAATATTATATCTTCCTTCCTTAAATTCCTCATATTTGCGTGGAATGCTTCCTTGACCTTTCTTCGGCTTTTTCGTGCTCTTCCGGTGATCCAATCTTCATGAAAAGTGCGTAGAAAAATCCAGCTTCTTATGCTCTTCAATTCATGTTCCACTTTGCATATTTTGCCCTTCCGGCACTTCTGCCTGGTTATTGCCGCGGCATCGATCCATCTGCTGCCTCTGCAATAGTCTGTCAATTTCCTCAGCTCAACAAGGCTTCGACTTCTTGGTTCCGCTTCCCTCAGTAGAAGTTGTCTTGTTCTAGACCATCAGGGGATGATTTCTACACTGTTTCTCTTTTTCCTTCACTGCCCGCTTGTCATTGCCTGCCCCGACAATGGGTGAAACCTGCAAAGCACATAATACACCAAACAATACCTCTTTTTCCACCAAATAATCAAAACATAAATGTAAAAAAAAATCATGAAATCATTATGATTGATGCAAAAGGCCACAATGCAACTAAAGATAGCGGAGTTTTAGAAATAATCGTCATAGAAAAAGGGTGTAAAAGATAGGATTTTTACACACTTAACACCTACCTAGGGGAGGAGAAAAGGGAAATTTGCTCCTGATGGGTCTAAAATCCACAACCTAAGAGGAGGGGAATATGTCAACTCAGAGCTTTTAACTAGTTGCTCTAGAGATTTATTAGTACCTATAAATACCTATCGCTATGTGTCAAGAACACACGACTCGCATCGAACAAATAAGATTGCGAACGAATCTGCAAACACACTAGAGAACTACGATCATGTGAACAACCAATCACAACCTTTTGCAAACCCGACATACGAACGCTACCTCATACCATGTGACGGCGCACGTGGTTCATACCAATAGCGAAGTCATTACGATACGCTGAGGACAAATGTCAAACCCATTGGCATGTGTCCTCAGCTCATTCAGCCCTTTATCAGAGGCTATGCATCCCCAAATAGAGGCTAGGGTTCTCACCACTCACACATAAGCTCTACACAACTTGGACCCAAGCTCTAAAAAAACTCCACTATAACCCCATCATCTCCATCATCCAAATGACCATGAACCATGATCCAAGAGAGCTGCATATTTTTGTGATCAACAATTGGTGCGGCGAGTGTGGATCAAACATGCGACCTCCATATTTTTGTTCTTCCAGTTTTTATGGCGCTTTTCTCAGATTTTGACTTTGGGAAACAATTGTGAAAACTACAAGTATGCTAAAAAAAGTTTGCGAAGAGAATTTCAGTTTCAGTCTTCTGACAGTTTAATGTTGCAGTGCATGTCTTAGAAACATGTAAATTGTTGCAATTATACATGCATGAGATGATTTTCATTATACACCAAACAACACTGAATTTGGGTTTCTTTTCAAAGCTGGGTTTCTTTTAAACACCAAAACACGGTCAAATCTTCATGGTAAGAAATGCCATACAATAGTTATTGTTAATTCGAGCTTGGTTGTAAAGATGCTTCTGCAAATGATCGTTGGATGAGCCTTTTGAATTATGGTTATTAGTTTGTTTTAAGTTACTATTAGAAGAAGTTAATTACTATTTATTTTAAACAATTGTGAGTCCCTTGTTTGGGGTAAAACTCTGTCGTTTTGACCACCCTAGGGTTTAAGGGTTGGTTTTGCTCTGAGGAGTCGTTATCCATGAAATGAACTAAACCTTGTCTTCCTCTTTTTTTCTCTGTTCTTTTCTCACCTATTCTAATATACTCTTTTCTTCACTTAAATTCTTGTTACTGTTTTCTGAGCTTGACAAAGGAATTAGAGTGACACCGATCCTCGGACATGGTTAAGATAAGGAGTCAATCGACATTAGCAACACAAGAGTCAACTGCAATGACGATTCAAGACCAATCTTTTTTTACCGGAGCTACGACAAGATGTGACCAAGCTGCAATCTGACTTTCGAAGGTTGGAGAGCTCGTTTGAGGACAGATTCGCCACGATGCAAACAACTATGATGGCTAATCTGCACAAAATGTTGGAAATAGGGTTGGGAAAGAAGATTGACATAGAAAACTTGCTCGATTCACAAGCTAGAATATTGGGTGCCCCACTGGGTCAGTTTTCTGCAGAACAACCATTTTCCACTATGGTAACTTCAAATCCATCTTCGAGTACCCTTGAAATTACTTTGAGTGGAAATGAGTCCAAAGGAGAGAAGGGTAGTGGGTCTTCTTCACATACTAATTTTTCTTATAATCTGCTTTGCCCCAAATTTGACGGTTCGGATTTCAGAAGGTGGTTATCCAAAATTGAGCAGTTCTTTGAGGTTAAGTTGGTTCCAGAAATTGCAAAAATTCGTGTTGTAATGCTGCATTTGGAGATAAAGGCGTTGTAATGGCATCAATTCATTGTTAAGTCCTAGGGAAGTTTGGATCAGATGAGTTAGAATGGGTACCTACACATGATGAGAGAACGCTTTGCTCCAGAGGGATTTGATGACCCCTTTGTTGATTTGGTTGCTTTGAGGCAAGTGGAGATAGTTGACCAATTTTATGAAGAATACAAACATTTGCTCAACCAGGTACAACTGCCTGATGACTATGTGTTGAGTATGTTTAAGAACCATCTTAGAATTGAGATTAGTCAATTTATGAAACTGTTGCAACCCACATCCTTAATCTACGCGTTTCATTTAGCTAAACATGTAGAATCTTTGTTTTTTCCCGTGCAAAAGAAAACGGGAGCAATTACACAGATTCCACCTCCTCTGAGTATACCACCTAGAATGAGTAATAGTGTCTTTAAGAACAATCTTGGTCTTAGAAATGCTAGTGGTGTAATTACTACTAAACATTCATCTCCTGGTAATGTGAGCCTTACTGTGAACAAACTTGGAAACTCTTGAGGAGTAAGAGGAGTTGGGAAAATGCTATGTGGGGAGCAACTAACTGTTATACCATGAAGTTAAGGGTACACATTGAGGATAACAGTTGCATTGCCTTACTAGATTCAGGCAACTCATATAATTTCATTAGATGGAATCTAGTTAAGAGATTAAGGTTGATCATGACTAGACATACTCAATTGAAAGTGACTGTTGATGATGGTAATTATATGGCCACCCTGGGTGAATGTAGAAATGTGAAATGGGAAGGGCAAGGCCATTTCTTCACTACTGACTTCTTAGTACTACCTATGAAGAAATGTGAACTGGTATTGGGAATACAATGGTTCACTCAACTAGGAGCCATTCATGGAATTTTGCATAATTGAAAATGGGATTCATTTATAAGGGGAACAATGTGAAATTGACAGGGATGAAATCTGGATCTGTACAATTGGTAGACTCAAAGAGCTGCAGTAAAATGTTAAGGGGGAACAATAGTTAATGGACTGTTGTATTGTGTATGATCAATGCTTCCTTGGAAATGAAGCCATTAGAAGGAGTTGAGCATCAGGAAATTCAAGTGTTACTAAAATAGTTCAAGGATGTTTTTGAGGAACCTCAGGAGTTGCCTCCTGTGAGAGAACAAGACCACAAAATTGATTTGATGAATTTCAACACAGTGATCAAAGTCAGGCCTTATAGGCACCCAACAACCCAGAAGGATGAAATAGAGAAATTGGTGAGTGACATGTTGAAGGCTTGAATTATTAGAAACATTAGCAGTGCTTTTTCTTCTCCGGTGGTGATGGTTAAAAAGACAGATAGGTCTTGGCGTATGTGTGTGGATTATAGAAAATTGAACCATGATACTATCAAGGATAGTTTCCCTATGCCAGTGATAGAAGAGTTGCTAGATGAGTTGGGGAAATCAACTTACTTCTCAAAATTGGACCTCAGGTCTGGTTACCATCAAATTAGAATGAGAGAAACTGATGTGCCAAAAACAACATTCAGGACTCATGAGGGCCACTATGAGTTCCTAGTAATGTCATTTAGTCTTACAAATGGGCCAGCCACTTTCCAGGGTCTGATGAACAGGGTGTTTAAGAAACAGTTGAGAAAAATTGTTTTGGTGTTTTTTGATGATATTTTGGTGTATTCTGACAGTTGGGAGTTACATTTGGAGCATTTGAAGGAGGTGTTAGAGATTTTGAGGACACATCAACTGTTTGCAAAACAATCTAAATGTTGTTTTGGAGCTACTGAGGTAGACTACTTAGGTTATGTGATCTCAAGGGGAGTGATAGCCATGAATGAGGCCAAGGTGAAATGTATACTAGATTGGCCAATTCTAACCAATGTGAAAGGACTTAGAGGGTTTGGGGGCTATCTGGATACTACAGGAGATTTGTGCAAAGCTATGGATATATAGCTAAACCGCTCATTGATTTACTCAAGAAGGATGCTTGGAAATGGGGAGGTGAGGAGGAAGAAGCTTTTGCAAGGCTGAAAGTGGCAGTGAGTTCTGCCCCTGTGTTGGCACTTCCAGATTTCAACTTGGAATTCATAGTTGAGACTAATGCATCTGAGCAAGGAGTGAAAGCTGTTTTGGTGTAAAATGGGGCTTATTGCCTTATTCAACAAGGGAATGGGCATGAGGTACAGAAGACTTTCAGTGTATGAGAAGGAGATGATGGCAACAATGATGGCTGTAAAAATGGTCAATTTACCTGATTGGGAGGCACTTCATCATGAAAACGGATCACTAGATCCTCAAGTTTTTCTATGAGAATCAAGAAATTACACAATTCCAACAAAACTGAGTGGTTAAGATGATGGGATATGACTATGAGGTGCAATATAGGAAGGGCATACATAACAATGTAGCTGATGTACTTTCCAGGAAACCAAATACTGGAACTTGTATGGCTATGAGTGTAAGCAGTGTCACAACTGATGTGTTGAGAAGAGTGGCAGATACTTGGCAATCTGATGAAAGGATCAAGAAGATCATTTTAGAACTAAAAGAGGGAACTACTAGATATTCCAAGTATGAGTGGGATGGGAGAACTTTGAAAACGAAGGAGAAATTGGTAGTTGGAAATGACCCTATTTTGAGAAATGAATTGATATAGTTTTTCCATAGCAGTGTGGTGGGAGGTCATTCAGGGGCCAATGCTACAATTAAGAGGTTGACTTCAATATTTTACTGGAAGGGACTTAAAAGAGAGGTTAAAGGCAAGGTGAGGGAGTGCATGACATGTCAGAGGAATAAGGGGGATTTACAGCACCCAATGGGATTGTTGCAACCATTACCTTTTCCAGAAACAGTGTGGTCATCGATCAATATGGACTTTATTGAAGGACTCCCCGGTTCAAGGAAGAAGAACTGCATCTTTGTGGTAGTGGATAGGCTATCAAAATACACCCATTTCATAGCTGTGAGCCACCCATTCACAGCATAAGACATTGCTCACGTGTTCCTAGAAAATGTGTTTAAGTTGCATGGGTTACCTAAAACCATAGTATGTGATTGAGATAGAGTATTCATGAGTGTGTTTTGGAAGGAGTTTTTTGAGAAATTGGGTGTGACTATAAATGTTTCTTCTGCATATCACTGTGAGAGTGATGGGCAAACTGAAAGGGTTAATCAATACTTGGAAACCTATTTAAGGTGCATGATAGGAGAAAGGCCTAAAGACTGGAATGAATGGCTACATCTGGCTGAATGGTGGTACAACACCTCCTTTCATTCTTCCAGTCAGATCACACCATATCAAGCTTTGTATGGGCAGCCACCACCAATTCATTTACCATATGTGGCAAGGGAGTCATTGGTTGAGGCTGTTGATAGGAGTTTACAACAACGAGAATCTGATATTAGGATGCTTAAATTTCATTTGAAATGGGCTCATGATCGAATGAAGATTCAGGCTGATAACACACAGAAGGGACTGCGAGTTTCAACTGGGAGACTTGTATTCCTGAAGATGCAGCCTTATAGACATCAAATTGTGGTTGCAAGGAACTGTTAGAAGCTAGCTCCTAGGTGGTTTGGTCCATTCTTGATTGCTTACAGGGTAGGGAAAGTTGCTTATAGATTGAATTTAACAGTTGACTCTCGTGTGCACCTAGTTTTTCATGTGTCCCAGTTGAAGAAGCAAGTGGGAGATGAACACACTCAATCAGAACTACCTATTATGGATCCTGATGGAAGCAATAGTAAGGAACCAATGAAGATTTTAGAGCGCAAAATGGTGAAAAAAGGTAATCGAGCAGTTACTAAAGTCCTTGTTGAGTGATCAACTTCATTTCCTGAAGATGCAACATGGGAGATATTACCCGTGCTCAAGCATCATTTTCCTCACTTTGATTCTTGAGGGCAAGAATGTTTCAAAAGGAAAGGGCATTGTAAAGATGCTTCTGCAAATGACCGTTGGAGGATCCTTTTGAATTATGGTTATTAGTTTGTTTTTAAGTTGCTGTTAGAAGAAGTTAATTACTGTTTATTTTAAACAATTGTGGGTCCCTTGTTTGGGGTAAAACTCTGTTGTTTTGACCACCCTATGGTTTAAGGGTTGGTTTTTCTCTGAGGAGTCGTTATCCATGAAATAAACTAAACCTTGTCTTCCTATTTTTTTCTCTGTTCTTTTCTCACCCATTCTAATCTGCCCTTTTCTTCACTTAAATTCATGTTACTGTTTTCTGAGCTTGACATTGGTGCTTAAGGCTGTAGAAGAACAAATCATGGAAATTATACATCCATGAGATGAGTGCCAATTGTTTATTATTTTCCCCATTTTTGGCAATACATGGAACACAAGTGGATCCCACTGTTGAGTCTGAAATTTTCAAAGCTCTCAAGAAAACAAGTCGTTTACTTTATACTGAAGACGATAATTTGATGTCGGCGTTTCCTGGATTTTTTTAGAATACTTGAAGTCTATAATTTTCTACATTCTATCAAAAGTTTACAATTGAACAAGAAAAAGACTTGCTTGACGTTGGAGAAATGATTCAATTCTCTTGAAGATATTCAAGGAACAATTGATCCGGTGAGGAAGATGCACTTTCATGGTCATGAACCATGAATAAAGTACGCTACAAGAAGGATTTCTCTTTAATATAGTTACATATTTTTCTGAATGCGTCAACACTTATTGAAAATATGATCAAGAGCGGATTGCACTCCGATAAGTTGTTAACGACAATGAAAAACTTGTCGAAGAGAGTAGAAATTCTTTTGGACGCAGTGGATATCGAGTTGAGAGCAATGGCTTTAGTTATCTTCGGTTGTTGGGCTAGTTTTGCAAAAGTTGATGGCTTCCCTAGAAACATTGGTGGCTGTAAGGTTAGCAGGTGCATAATAGAGTATAATATAGTAAGGCAACTAACAATAGTTAGTTTTTCCGTTTCCAGACTGTTAGGTTTCTTAGACGGTTGGGCCTCTAGTGTGGGTATATATATGTATAGTTGGGCCTCTGAAAAGTTATACCCAATGTAATTTTCTGAATTGATTTTGGAGTTCTAATAAAGATTACTTTTCTTAAATTCTTTTTTTCTCTTCTCTCAGTCAATTGTATGCTTAGATTCCATAGTCCCTAATCAACTTTATTTCGATCACCAGAATTCAACTTGGTTTCAGAGCCATTCTGATCTTAGTGTTGCAAATTCGTCGTAGTGGTTCGTTGTTTTGTTGGCTATTGCTGTCTTGACGGCGCACTTCAATAGTTTTTCCAGTCATTTAGGTGAGACCCTTCCTCATTTTTTTCTCTGGTTTCATTTTCTGAATTGTTTCTTTGCTCCTGGCTTTTCTTGCTGGTTCTTTATTCGATTCATTCTTTGGCTGATTCTCTAGTTCATCGGCTTGTTTGTGATTTGTTGTCGATCCGTCTTTCTTCTTGAGGTGTTTGCATTTATTTCTATATATATGGTGCTTGTGCGATTCTCTAGGGTTTTCTTCTGGTTTTTCTATGGGTGAGACTACTGCCAATAACTCTACAATTCCTTCTCAGATGGTTGATAACTCTGCTCCTCTTGATAATGCTAAAGCTACTGTAGCTGATACTGTTACGTCTTGTATTGTTGCTAATCCTGAATTTACAAGAAAACTCTTTTCATCTAAGAAGATTAACGTCACTCTGGACGAAAATAACTACCTATTGTGGCATCAACAAGTGTTTCTAATAATTAAAACAAATCGATTACTGAGATTTATAGATAAGCATGTTACTGCACCCTTTCAATATGTGACTCCAGATGGTATTGTTAATATAAATCCTAAGTTTGAATTTTTTGAGGAGCAGGATAGGGCCTTAGCCACCTGGTTGCTATCAATTGTTAGTAAGAGTATGTTGAGTTGATCAATCGATTGCAAATGGCCAAGAGGGGGGTGAATTGGCGATTAAAATATGAATGGAGAAAATGGATGAATAAACAATTGGACACAGGGCAATTTATAGTGGTTCAAGTTCCTAAATGAACTCTACCTCCACTACCTTAGCTCCCACAAAGGATTTTCAATCAATCCACTAATTGATTCTTCCTCTTTTCTTGGATAAGGAGGAAACCTTACAAGGCCGATTAAGCTTTCTACCAAAAGCTTAATCCAACTCATTCTTTACAAAGAAGAAGTTTGGTAAACCTTACAATTACCTTTCAAAGGTTGATGTTTACCCAAATACAATTAATCACACCCCAAATTCTTAATAAAATTTACAATGAAAGACTCACTTGAGTTGGGTACAAAGATTTGACTCTAAAATGCTCAAGGTTTGGATTTGAATGCTTTGATGTTGCTTGAAGGCTTAATAGTTGTTGATGTAGCATTTGAGACTTGTTTTTATACTCAAGGGTGTATCAGTACGGTATTAAGGGCGTATCGATACGGTATTAAAGAGCGTATCGGTACGATTCAACGGTCATTTGAAATTTTGGATTCCAATAACCGAGAAGCCAACGTTCGAATAATAAATGAAAAGATTTTGCAAAGGTCAGCATATCGTATCGATACGGTATAGGACCGTATCGGTACGCTATAGCATTTAAAAATGTTTTTCTTTGAAAATCGTATCGATACTGCCACGATGAGTATCAATACGCTATAGCTTACATTCTTGCTTAGATGAATATCATATCGATACGTGGTTAGACCGTATCGTTACGCTATGAACGATTAAAATTCCAGTGTTGAAAACTAGTATCGATACGTCTAAGGGTGTCGATACGCCTGGGCTTTTTGTTGCTTTTTGGCTTGAAATCATTTTGAAAATTTGAACCCTTTTAATGAATTTGGACTTAAAATAGTATTTGGTTCAAAATGGCTTGTCAATTTGTGAGTCTTTGAAAATACTTAAAATTTTATTGTTTTGCAATTTAGTCTCTAAGGTAAATTGTTATATCAAAATCAATTTCGGTTTTACAATCTCCCCCTTTTTGATATAACAAAACCAAATATAAATTTTTAAGTTTTGAAAACTTGGAAATGCCTACTCCCCCTTAATTTAAGATAGGTTTTCAAAATTAAGTTTCAAAATTTCAAAATTGGCTCTATATAATACTTCTCCCCCTTTTATTACATCAAACATAATAGCACATTGGTAAGGATAATAGTAACATAATATCATTAAATTCAAAGTGCAAACTTAATAATTCAAAGCAACCAATAGTTCAAAAACATAAAGCCAAACTCAAATCCTAACAACATAAATGAAAGCATAGGGTCCTAATAAATAGGTGCATAAACTAGAAAAAACTAAATGAGATGTGATGAAATGCACGACTACTCATTCCCACCATCATCGTCATCCTCATCATCTTGATTCGGTTGAGGCCTCCTAGTTTGATTGAGCCAAGCACCATGGAAGCCCGTGAGAGAGACATCCATTGAATTTTGTTGAAGAGCAATGGCTTTGACTTGATCCTCCAAGGATGTGAAGTAAGTATCCATCTCTTTGACACGATCCTCCAATGATGTGAATTGAGTGTCAATAACGGCAAACCCGACATCCATGTTTTTCCCCATGGTAGTGAATTTCTCATTGAGGAATGTCATGACTGTATCTATTAAAGATTGTGCAATGGGAGCACCTTGAGGACCTTGTGGAGCCTCTTCTTGAACATCTTAGCGAAGAGCTCGAGGAACACGAACCCATTCGTTGTCGATGTAGGCAAAGTGATCACGGGTGAGGGAACGCTCATTGATGGTTTGGCCAAGGGGTTCGGGCTAGTCATGGGAACAATCGATCTTGAGGTAGTGAAACAAATGACCTAAAGTCGTCGAGTAGTAAAAGGATTTGACTTGCTCGGTGTGACGGTGTTGGACAAGGTAAACAAGATCAGAAAACATGATTTAACAAAGGTTTGGGCGCTTACCCTCCCAAAAACAATAAAGCCAAAAATCGTCCACTTGTCGAATAGTTGAAAATTTCCCACCCGATGGACGAAGAAACAAAGTGATAATAAGATGAAGTATAAGGTCTTGGGCATTTAAAACGGCGACGAAACCAAGAGGACCATGACCCAAAGAGTTTTCATCGTCAATCCATGTAGAACTAAATGTTTTGATATCATAATTGAAAAATGTTTTGGACTAAATTAAAAAAATTTGAAACATACTTTAAGTCCAATCAACTTGAAAATAAGTTTGAGGATGTTTAAAAAGGTTTTGGCAAGGTTTGAAACGTTCTTAAGTAGCCAAACTAGGTTTTTCAAGGTACCCATTTCGATACAGACAAAACTATATCGATACATTTTGAAACTGCCAAAACACATACCGAAACAGGGCTTGCCCGTTTCGATACGGAGGGTTTCGTTTCGGAACACCCCTTTGGTGTTTCAATACGCCCAACGGTCAAAACCTCCCCAACAATCATATTTCCCAATGACTTTTTAAATGCGGCTCAACGGTCACTCGTACCGAAACGGTTTGTAACCATTTCGATACAACTCAATATCGTTTCGATACGACCAGAGGTGTTTCGATACGGCTTGCTGCACCAGGCTTCAACGGCTAGTTCTGAAGAAGGGCGTTCTGATACGGGATCGTGTGTTCCGATACAGACATCACTAGAACAACATTAATGGGGGAAGTAAAATCTCCAACGATTCGAAAACACCCTTAACAGTCCTTAACGAATACAAACTCAATTAGGAGTATAAAAGGGACCTCCAAGCATCAAGGATATGTTAATGCTTCAATTGTAACAACATTATGATGAAAGATTGTCTTTAGAGCTAAATTGTATATTTCTTGTATAGACAACACTTGTGAGCTTAATTATCAAATTTGCTCAAGTGTATAGGGTTTGGGTGAGTGCTTAGAGTTGCAAACATATACCTATTAGAGGGATTTCTAGTTTGCTGTGAATTTCTCTTGTAAGAGAGTGTTTGATCAAGCTTTGGGTAGAAAGCTTGATCGTTGTAACGGTTTCCTCCTAAACCGAGAAAATGGGACGAAATTCTTAGTGAATTTGGTTGAAATCCTTAGTAGGAAGCTAAGGTTGTGGATGTAGGCTTTGGGTTAGAAAGCTGAACCACTCTAAATCATTGTGTTCAAATCTTATATTTTTAGCTTCCACAAAAACACCCAAAAATCCACTCTTCTCCATACTTGTCAAGCACCTCGGTTGTTGCTATCAAGCCCAACAATTGGTATCAGAGCGAGGCTCAATTGATCGGGATTAAAATCCTATTAAGGTGATCCAGGAAGCTCGATACATAATTCCAACCAACTGAAGCAATGGCACACTTAATCGACAAGCCACTATTCTTCAACGGTGAACATTTTTCCTATTGGAAGAATAGGATGAAGTTCTTCATCAAGGGCAAAGATTATCATCTATGAGACCTTTTTGAAGATGGACCGTTCGTGCCAACAAGAAGAAAGGCGGAGTGGAATGCCAACGAAAAGAAGATGATGGAGCTTAATTGCAATGCCTTGCACTTCATCTTTTGTGCTTTGGGCCTGGACGTATATGCCCAAGTCTCTTCTTGTGAGAGTGCCAAGAAAGTATGAGACAAGCTTGAAGTCACATAAGAGGGAACTAACGAAGTAAAGTAGACCAAGATCAGCCTCCTCAACTATGAGTATGAGAACTTCAAAATTGAACCGGATGAAGACATCACGAAGATGTTTGACAGATTCTCCACCATCACCAATGGACTCAAAGGTTATGGAGAGGTCATTCCAGAAGAAAAACTTGTCTGAAAGCTTATCTACTGCCTTCCCGAGTCATGGGACTCAAAGAAGACCGCCATCATCGAAGCTAAAAAATCTAAAGACCTTGAAGCTAGATGAACTCATGGGGTCTCTTCTCACTCATGAAATGATGAAGAAAGAAAAAGAAGAGGAGAGGAAAAAGGAAGAGATAAAAAAGATGGGGAAGAAGAAAATCATGGAGCTAGGCATCAACGCGAGTGTCGTTGCTCTTAAATCCTCCACATGTCAACATGTTTATTCAAGCGAGGAGGAAAGTGAAGATGAAGAGATGACCATTCTCTTCAACAAATTTGTTCGGTTCATGAAGAACGAGAAAGAAAAATCAAAACATGAATCGAAGAAGAAGATGAAGGATTCCCACAAGTCCAACAAAAAGGGATCATCTTCAAAGAAAGCATATGTGGCGACATGGAGTGATGAAGACTCAACCAACGATGAGGTAGCCCACCTATGCTTCATGGCCCTCAATGAGGGGAGGTAACTTCTATCTCATCTATTTCTAATCCATATACATTTGATGAGTTACAAGATGCCTATGATGATTTGCTTTTGGAATTTAAGGCATCATTTTCAAAGAACAAAAAGTTGGTTTCAAAATTAAAAAAGGAAAATGATTTGCTTTCCAAAACAAATCTAGAGTTTGAAGTACAACTTAAAGATTTTGAACTTAAAGTTTTAGACTTACATAATTTGCTTCAAACGATTGAAAAAGATCATCAAAGAGAGGCAGATGATCTTAAGAAGGAAAAAGATTTGATTTCCAAAGAGCTTGAAAACAAAAATAATTTTAGAAAATCAAACTTTTACCAAAGACAATCTAGTGCCCCTAGACTTAAAAATGGAAAATGTTTTAGAAGTATTTGGATCCCAAAAGGACTAAGTACTTCAACTAAAAAGGTTGAAATTGAAAAATGGATTCCTAAGGGGATTAAGTTTTGTGCTACAAACGTTTATGGATCCAAAGCAATTTAGATACCAAAATTTGTGTGGTTGTATTATTTTAGGTGTGATGGAGAATGTTCAACAAGTCAAATATTGACGGGGAGCTCCACACACAAAAAACACTTGAAGAAGGAAGGCTTCACATCGTCCCTTGAGTTCAAGTGTGGTAAAATCTAGTTGTTTTATTTGATTTATTTTTTATTTCAACTAGATTATCATATATGTTGGACTAACATTATTTGATGATGCTTTGAGTAAGGGGCAGCCATTTTAAAACCAAAATTCTTATTTGTATTATTTTTTAACCTCCTAAGTTATTTTGAACTTAAAGCTATTTAAATTCTTTTTGATATAACAAAAAAGGGGAGAATTGGTTTGAAAAATTGATTTTTCAAGTTTCAAGTGTTTCAAGTGAATAAGGGGGAGCTTCAACTTTATTTAATTTTCAAAATTTCTCTTATTCAAAATTTTTAAATACTAAGGGGGAGAATCCTAAACAATTTTCATGTTGGTTTTATTATATCAAAAAGGGGGAGATTGTAGAACTAAATGTTTTGATATAATAATTGAAAAATGTTTTAGACTAAATTGAAAAGAATTTAAAACATATTTTAAGTCCAAACAACTTGAAAATATGTTTGAGGATGTTTAAAAAGGTTTTTGCAAGGTTTGAAACGTTCTTAAGTAGCCAAACCAGGTTTTTTAAGGTACCCGTTTCGATACAGGCTAAACTGTATCGATACATTTTGAAATTGCCAAAACACGTACCAAAATAAGGCTTTCTCGTTTCGATATAGAGGGTTTCGGTTTCGAAATACCCCTTTTGTGTTTCGATACGCCCAACGGTCAAAACCTCCCCAACGGTCATATTTCCCAACGACTTTTTAAATACAGCTCAAAGGTGACTCGTACCGAAACGGTTTGTAACTGTTTCGATACGGCCAGAGGCATTTCGATACGGCTTGCTGCATCAGGCTTCAACAGCTAGTTATGAAGAAGGGCGTTCCGATACAGGCTCGTGTGTTCCGATACGGACATCACCAGCACAACATTAATGGTGGGAAATAAAGTCTCCAATGGCTCCAAAACACCTCCAACGATCCTTAACGGCTACAAACTCAATTAGGAGTGTAAAAGGTACCTCCAAGCATCAATGATAGGTTAATCCTTCAATTGTAACAACATTATGATGAAAGATTGTCTTTAGAGTTAAATTGTATATTTCTTGTATAGACAACACTTGTGAGCTTAATTGTCAAATTTGCTCAAGTGTATAGGTTTTGGGTGAGTGCTTAGAGTTGCAAACATATACCTATTAGAGGGATTTCTAGTTTGTTTTGAATTTTTCTTGTAAGAGAGTGTTTGATCAAGCTTTGGGTAGAAAGCTTGATCGTTGTAACGGTTTCCTCCTAAACCGAGAAAAGGGGACGAAATTCTTAGTGAATTTGGTTGAAATCCTTAGTAGGAAGTTAAGGTAGTGGATGTAGGCTTTGGGTTAGAAAGCCTAACCACTCTAAATCTTTGTGTTCAAATCTTACATTTTGAGCTTCCACAAAAACACCCAAAAATCCACTCTTCTCCATACTTGGCAAGCACCTCGGTTGTGACCATCGAGCTCAACAATCCTAATATTTTCAAAACTAAAAGCATTGCAAAGAACGGTTTGATCGACTCGAAAAGTTGTGCCCATAAGATGAGACCTTATAGCAACAACATGTTACCTTTTTGCATCATGCATGCATTTGGCATTTGAAAAGAAAATTATGACCGGATTTCAATATAAAATAGGAGTTGGGTTCAGAAAGTTCATAAGTTTCCATCTTCAAAATAAATGAAGATATTCAAATTTAAAACGTTCAGAGTTCAAAAATGGGATTGACACGACACGTTCTTCCCTAAGAGTAAATCCTTGGAATAGTTTATAACGTGACAAGTCCGAAGGGTGTGGAAAACTATTTGGGATTATGTAAGGGAGGTTAGGTTTAGGATTACCCACATCGTCCTCGACAGGATCGTAAGATGAAGAGCCTAAATATCGTCTCGCTCACTTTTTGGGTGCCATAATCCTAAAAACGACATAAAAAAATCGAATATGTATGTAATTATCATTTCATTCAATCCAAAGAGAAATTCCAATAATTCAAGTTATTGATAAAAATACTATATTTTATAGGTTAAAAATATATACATGTATAAAAAAATTTGGTGAAATTTTTTGAAAAACAGTTTATAAAAATATACGATATAAAATTATAATCGAATGAAATTTTTTTAGATTTTGAAGAGTTTTTGTAAAAACTTGAAAACTCATACCATATGTATATGTTTTATACAAAAATTAATTGAAAACAACTAATAAAATTAAACGAAAATTAAAAAGGAAAAAAAGGGTTTATACCTTGAGTTATGAGAATGGATAAATGAGGTGATGAGAATGCACAAGATTGCCAACAAAGCTTGGCTTTGATGTGTTGATGAAAAACCCTCAATAAATTTTAGGTTTGATGTGAAGAATTGAAGAGATTGAGGGGGTTTTTATAGGTAAATTCGATTAGGGTTTTAAGAGGAAAATGAGAGAGATTTAATTAAAGTGTGTTATGTTATTAAAGGGTCGATTTAACCTCTCTGCCGATACCGTGTCGGTACTCTTGTAGAGCATATCGATACGCCTTGCCCTAATTTTAAAGTCATTTTATAATACTGTATCGATACGCGTGACTATCTCGATACTGTTTGACTTGTATCACTCCCATTGACGAACCCGTATCGATACGCTTATGAGCCATATTGATACGCCATTACTAGAAAATGCATTTTGGACAGTTTCAAGTCCAAAAATCTAACTTTAAACGTCCCTAAATGCATGTGAATGACATATGAGCAAGATTTAATGACTAAAATTAATGCATACTCCCCCTAGCAACATGCATAGAAGAAAAATGATGCAAATTAACATAAGCATGAATATCAACCAATTTCAAGCAAATTGTTTTACCATTTGGGACCTAAAGGGTCAAGAAAGGCTAGTTAGACCTAACTCTCTCATAAGGGTCCAAAAACGCTCTTTATCTAAAGGTTTGGAAAATATATCCGCTAATTGGTTCAAGGTATCAACATATTCTAGAACTACATCATTTTTCAAAACATGGTCTCTAATGAAATGATGTCTAATTTCTATATGTTTGGTTCTAGAGTGTTGGATGAGATTCTTAGTGAGACAAATGGCACTAGTGTTGTCACACCTAAGGGTTATTGCATCTACTTGAACACCATAATCTAAGAGTTGTTGCTTCATCCAAAGGACTTGAGCACAACAACTCCCTAAGGATATGTACTATGCTTCGGTGGTAGATAAGGCTACGCTATTTTGCTTCGTAAAGAACCAAGATACGAGCATACTACCTAAGAATTGACATGTTCTGGAGGTACTTTTCCTATCTATCTTGCATCCCCCATAATCCCTATCCGAATAAGAATGAAGGTTAAAGGAAGAATCCTTAGGATACCAAAGACCTAAGTTAGGTGTGTCTCTAAGGTATCTAAAAATTCTTTTAATGGCTACTAATTGTGATTCTCTAGGACTAGCTTGGAAACTATCAAACAATCAAACACTAAATATAATATTCGGTCTACTTGTGATAAGATAAAGCTTTATAGAAGAGCTCATAGGAGTGGCTTGAGGCTTCACATTCTCCAAGCCAAACTTCTTGAGCATTTCATTCACGTACTTTGCTTGATTGATGAAGTTGCCATCCTTCCTTTTGTTTAATTTGGAGCCCCAAAAAGAATGAGAGCTCCCCCATCATGCTCATCTCGAACTCACCTTGCATTAGCTTAGAAAATTCTTTGCAATAACATTTATTAGTAGAACCAAAAATGATATCATCAACATAAATTTGTACTACTAAGATGTCATTACAATATCTTTTTATGAAAAGTGTAGTATCCACATTGCCATTTTTAAAAACTTTTTCACTAAAAAAGTTTGAAAGCCTTTCATACCAAGCTCTAGGACCTTGTTTTAAACCATAAGGAGCTTTGGTTAATTTAGAAACATGATTTGGATATTTAGGATCCTCAAAACCCGGTGGTTGTTCAACATACACTTATTCATTTATAAAACCATATAGAAAAGAACTTTTTACATCCATTTGAAAAAGCTTGAAATCATGGTAACATGCAAATGCCAGAAGCATCCTAATATCTTCCATTCTAGGTATGGGTGCATATGTTTCATCAAAATCAATTCCCTCTTCTTGAGTATAACCTTGAGCAACAAGCCTTACCTTGTTTCTCACTATTTTACCACTCTCATCTAGTTTATTCCTGAAGACCGATTTAGTTCCTATAGTAGATTGATTACTAGGCCTATCAACTAATGTCAATACTTTACTTCTCTCAAATTAATTAAGTTCTTATTGCATGGCCAAAATCCAAAAATCATCTTTTAATGTTTCTTTGATATTTTAGGCTCTATGCATGAAATAAATACAACACGGTTCACTAATTTAAGAGAAGAGTGAGTGATTACCCCTTGGATGGATCACCCAAGATTTCACCACTCTTGACATAGTTGAACTCCCTTGGGTAGGTGACCTCCTTTTCCTCAAGAGCTAAATCTCATAAGGCTTCAAGAGGTGGATCATGTGGTTCCTCTTCTTTGGTTTGAATCTCATCCACCTTTGATGTTTGTCTTTCATCAGCGGCTTCAATGATTCCTACATCATCATCATCACAAGAATCCTTCCTGGGAAGGAGGTTATCATCGAAAACAAAATGTATAGACTCTTCTACTACTAAAGTTCTCTTATTAAATACACGATAGACTTTAGAGTTTAAAGAATATCCTAAGAAAATAGCTTCATCACTTTTAGCATCAAATTTACCTAAGTTGTCTTTACCATTGTTTAAAACAAAACACTTGCAACCAAATGGATGAAAATAACTATTGTTAGACTTCTTAGATTTTAAAATCTCATATGGTGTTTTCTTTAAAATAGGCCTAATCATTACTCTATTTATAATGTAGCAAGCGGTATTGGTAGCTTCCGCCCAAAAATATTTAGGTAAATTATTTTCGCAAATCATGGTTCTAGTCATTTCTTCTAAAGTTCGATTTTTCCTCTCAACTAACCCATTTTCTTGAGGAGTGTGAGGTGTGGAAAAATTAGGGCTAATCACATTTTCATTTAAAAATTCTTCAAAACCCAAGTTTTGAAACTCGGTTCCATGATCACTTCTAATGTGAGTAATTTTAAGCTCAAGATCATTTTGGATTATTTTAGAAAATGTGATGAATTTTTCTAAGGCCTCATCTTTTGTACTTAAGAATAGAACCCAAGTAAACCTAGAATAGTCATCTACAAGCACAAAAGCATACGATTTACCACCCAAGCTCATAGTTCTAATTGGCCCAAAATGATCCATATGAATCAATTGTAAGCATCTACTAGTAGAAACATCATTAATGGATTCAAATGAAGTTTTTATGTTGTTTACCCTTAGAGCATGCATCACATATTTTATCATTAGAGAACTTAAGTTTGGTAACCCTCTAACTAGATTAAGGGAAACTAATTTCTCTAAAACACTCATGCTAGCATATCTTAATTTTCTATGCCAAATCCATGAATCATGTTCATCGTATGCAACTAAGCATGCATTGGATGTTTTTATTTCATCTAAGTGCACCATATAGATATTGCCTATCCTATGCCCTATGAGCATAAATTGATTTGTTTTAATGTTCATTATTTTACAACCACTTTGATCAAAGAGAACATTAAAACCTTTATCACATAATTGACTAATGCTCAACAAGTTGTGTTTTAGACCATTGACAAGCAATACATCTTCAATGGGTACGATTGAGAGATTACCAATGGAGCCCATACCCTCAATATGGCCTTTGGAGTTGTCACCAAATGTCACTACTCCACTATGCTTTGGCTTGAGCTCCTTGAATCTACTCTTGTCTCCGGTCATGTGTCTTGAGCATCCACTATCAAGGTACCATGTGTTTTGACTTGAAGCTTTGGCCTTGTAGCAATGCTCCCCCTACAAACAAAAATCAGTTCTTTGATTTTGGTACCCAAATCATTTTGGGTCCATAACTGTTAGCTCCCAAAAGCTTGGTTCCCTTAGGAATCCAAGAAGCAATAACATTTACATTATTAGAAACAATGAGTTCCGTTGGAACCCATACACTTTTAATTCTTTTTACTTTAGATTGCTTTTGAAAGCTTCTTTGTTTAGGGTAAAAAGGTTGTAACCCCCTCGTCCCGGTCTGGCCAGATGACCGGTCCGAGTGAGCCACACGGGGAAAACCGAGTGAACCCCTTACGGATTCCCCCTCGGTTAGCAACCCTATTTTTTTTCATTTTAGTCTTGTCTAGAGGAGTATTAAATCCTAAGTGATCATACAGCGGAACAACCTACACGAGACAATCAAACGAACCCAAACCAACATTTAACAGCCCAATTTAAAACTTAAACTGCAGGCGGTATCGATACTCCCAAGGAGGGTATCGATACGCCTTGACTAGGTCAACTGGTCAGAGTCAACCCGTGGAGACCGTATCGATACCCCAAAGAGTGTATCGATACTCTCCCCAACGGTTAACTTCCCACGGTCAACGCTAAGATGACCGTATCGATACGCCAGAGGCCCGTTTCGATACCAAAATGGACAGTGTCTCCAGTGACCAAAAAGGTATCGATACGCCCCCTCGCGTATCGAAACGCGAGGCCTGAAACAAGAAGGTCGTATCGATACGGGTACAACCGTATCGATACCCCTGCTATGAACTTACAAGTTTTAGCTGATTTAAGGCACAAGGATGCCCCTAAATCCCTCTAAAACCTCAACCAACACACTAGCATCAATCCTTAGGCAAACCAACCATATAAGCATGCTTTAACTTGAAACCAAAGGCACATTTCAACACAAGCAACTTAAGCATTCAACATGAGACAAAGCATCCACACATGGCATTCCAACAAAGGCAATTCATCATCAAGGTCATTCATGGAACTCAAAAGCCTTAAAGGCACAAGATAAGCATTTGATGTTAGCACCCATCAACAAAGAAACCTAAACATCTAAAGACATGTCACCACACACAAACATTCATCATAGCGTATCATGCTTTACAAAACATAGCCAAATCAAACGTCAACATACATGAGTCATACATAGCTCATACAAAAACCCTTGCCACATTGCCAACTAATACAAAATTTTCCACCGTACTTGAGCCACAAACTTGGAAAGCCCTTCTTGCCTTGCTCCGAGCTAACACCACGCTAACGATCTGGATTGTTGAACATTGAGAGCGTAAGCTATAAGCTTAGTGAGGGTGTTCTAAAACGAAAAACATCAACAATGCAGGGTTCAAGCATGTAATCCCTAAACCTCATATCAATCATGCATAGGCAATCTCACAAGTAGACCTAACTAGTCTTACAAGTGGCATAATATGGCATCTTACTTCATACTAAGCATCAAACATCAATATCAACAATCATATATCAACATCACGTATCACAATATATGAACAAGTTAATTGGCCACTTTTAATTACCCCGATTGTGCGGATTTAAATCTCAACAACACTTTACCTCGGTGGGATTACACTCATCACCGGACCTTGCATGTGCGGGATTCCACTTATCGCCACATGCCCTACGGATGGGATTCCACTCATCATCCCGTAGAAATATATAAAAGCTTCCGGTGGAATATTACATCACCGTACTCCTCCTTGATGACTTAACGCCATCAAGGCCACGTACGTTTTGACTCAATTTGTGTGCACACTAATCCTAATGATCGATCATTTACAACCGGTAATTATTTAGTGCCAATTTTCATAACCACATCATATATCATCAACCACATTACCATGCTCATCACATATATACATTTCATGATATACATGCACCAATTTAACCACAATCCACAAGAGCATAGATAGGCAAATACATAATAGCATTAAATGGAATCAAAGGCTAAATTAACAACTTGAATTAAATAGAAGTGGCCTACCAAGCACACATTACACACACACTACACATACTCGAACCAAACTTTAAAACAAGTTTGAAACCACTCACCGCCCTTCCTTAGCAAATCGAAACAACCCTCCTACGAACCGGATTCGGTCCCAATGCTCCTTCAACGACTCCTCTTGCTTCTAGCCAACCAAAAACACAACCAACAACCACAATCAATGCTAATATTCAATCAACACATAACCTTTGAATTCAAACCAACTTCATCCAAAATTTCCAACCAAATTTAATCCCGAAAATACCAATTTTTGAGCTCCCCTAAAACCTTGCTGAAATCTCCATTTCCAAACATCCAAAAGACTCACATAAGGTCCCAAAACACCTAACCCGTCAGCCCTTTGATTTCACCCTAAAACCCGCCAAAAATGGTGTTTTTGACACCTCAAATATGGCTCTAAGACCCTACTTCGGGTTTTCCACAAAACTTAACCAAATTAATATATGTTGCACCTTTTAACATGAATAAACAAAAACCCAACTCATCATTTCAAAACAAAACGAAAATCACCCTAAAAACCCAAACTTTAAACCAAACCCTAATTTCCAAAATCTCATAACTTTAAAATCTAAGACCATGGATAGTTAAAGGATGAAGAGGAGAGTAAGAAAATGATTTTACCTTTCAAAAAGACCTTGGATTGAAGTTGAAAGCCAATGGAATAGTGTTTTTAGTTTGGGAGGGTTTTGAAGAGGGGTTTGGGGTATTAGACGTTGGAAAGGGGATGGGGGAAAGAGAAGATGACTTTTATTTTAAAGTTGTCTTCCTTTAAAACTCTTTTGGTTAAAATTGCAACATAGGTCCCTCCCCTTTTTATTAAAGCTTAATTAGGTCCAATTTAAGGTTGAATTTATTTTAGTTTTATTTTACCGACTCGACCCGTAAACCCACTAACTCCTAACCCCAAAACACGGGCGTTACAACTCTCTCCCACTTAAGGGATTTCGTCCCCGAAATTACCTGACTGAAAGAGATACGGAAACTGCTTTTCCATATCCTCCTTCCTCTCCCAAGTGGCCTCGTCCACACCTCGACGTTGCCACCGCACCTTCACTAACTCGATCGATCTACCCCTCAACACCTTACTGTCAGAAGCTAAGATCTCAACGGGCTCTTCTTCATAAGTCAAATCCGGATTCAATTCAATCTCTTCTACGGGCATAACATCGTGTATCTTCTCTAGCTCGGATGGCAAACGCAACTGATAAGCAACCAGACCAACCCTCTTCACAATCTCATACGATCCTATATACCTCGGGCTCAACTTCCCTTTTCGGCCAAATCTCATCACTTTCTTCCACGGAGACACCTTCAAGAATACTTTCTCACCCACTGAGAACTCAACTTCCTTCCTCTTCAAATCGGTATAGGACTTCTGCCTATCCGAAGCAGCTTTTAAACGATCACAAATCAATTTTACCTTGTCCGTTGTTCCCTTGAGCAAATCCGGCATAGGTAGCAACTTCTGTCCCACTTCGGCCCAACAAACTGGAGTCCTACACTTTCGGCCATACAAGGCCTCATACGGAGCCATCTGAATGCTCGACTGATAGCTATTATTATACGCAAACTCTACTAGAGGTAAATGTTTCTCCCAAGTACCCTGAAAATCAATGATACAACAACGCAGCATATCCTCTAAAATCTGAATAACTCTCTCTGACTGACCATCTGACTGAGGATGATAAGAAGTGCTGAAGTTCAAACGGGTACCCAAAGCTGTATGCAGACACTCCCAAAATCGAGAAGTAAACCGCGGATCTCTATCTGATACAATGGACTTCGGCACACCATGCAGTCTGACAATCTCACCAATGTACAAATCGGCCAATCTATCTAAGGTGTAAGTAGTATTGACTGCCAAGAAGTGAGCACACTTCGTAAAACGATCTACTATCACCCAAACTGAGTTCTTCTTCGTAGGAGTCAAAGGCAAACCCGAAACAAAGTCCATGGTGATGTTCTCCCATTTCCATTCCGGAATTCTCAATGGCTGTAACAGACCTGAGGGAACCTGATGTTCCACCTTCACTCTCTGACACACTAAGCACTTACTCACAAAGTCGGCTACATCTTTCTTCAGGCCAACCCAAAAGTACTCATTCTTCAAATTACGGTACATCTTCGTACTTCCAGGATGCATAGCAAATGGACTACTGTGGGCTTCAGTCAAGATCGTACGTCTCAAGTCACTGTCCTCTGGCACAACTATTCTATCTTTGAAACACAAAACCCCATCAGTACTGAAACTGTAGTCTGAAGATCTACCTTCGGCTATATCTTGCATGTGAGGTGCCAAAGATCTATCTAAGAGATGTTTCTCCCTAATCAACTGACCTAGAGTAGGTCTAACCTGAAGCTCGGCTATCAAGCCACCATCTCCGGACAAACTCAATCTAGCAAACATGGCTCTCAAGTCCACGACCATCTTCCTACTCAAAGCATCGGCCACTACATTGGCCTTACCCGGATGGTACTCAATAGTAAGATCATAGTCTTTTAGCAACTCTAACCATCTACGCTGTCTGAGGTTCAAATCTCGCTGTGTCATAATGTATTTCAAACTCTTGTGATCGGTGTATACTGTGCATCTCTCACCGTACAAATAGTGCCTCCAAATCTTCAGAGCAAACACAACTGCAGCTAACTCTATGTCATGGGTCGGATAGTTGCGCTCATGGGTCTTCAACTGTCTTGAGGCATAAGCCACTACTCTCTTGTCTTGCATCAGAACACATCCTAGCCCTACATAAGAAGCGTCACTGTAGACTACATAGTCCTTCCCGGACTCAGGCTGAATCAAGATCGGTGCTTGGGTCAAAGCTTCTTTCAATTTCTCAAAGGCTCTCTGTCTTGCATCTATCCACTCAAACTGAACACTCTTCTGAAGTAACTGTGTCAATGGAGCGGCTAACTTAGAGAAACCCTCTACAAATCTCCTATAATATCCGGCTAAGCCTAAGAAGCTACGTACCTCTGTTACAGACTTTGGTTGCTTCCATTCAACAATGGCTTCAATCTTCTTCGGATCAACCCTAATCCCATCGGCTAACACTACATGTCCTAGGAAGACTACCTCTCGGATCCATAATTCACATTTGCTTAGCTTCACATACAACTGATGATCTAGCAAAGTCTTCAAAACAAGTCTCAAGTGTCGGTCACGGTCTTCTTCAGTTCGCGAGTACACCAAGATGTCATAAATAAACACAACTACAAACTGATCTAGATACTGATGAAAAATCCTATTCATCATGTCCATAAAAGCAGCCGGTGCATTTGTCAACCCAAATGGCATGACTAAGAACTCATAATGACCATATCTAGTCCTAAAGGCCGTCTTCGGTACATCAACCTCTCTTACCTTTAGCTGATAGTAACCTGATCTCAAATCAATCTTCGAAAAGACCGATGCTCCTCTCAACTGATCAAACAAGTCATCAATTCTAGGCAACAAATATTTATTCTTCACTGTCAACTGATTTAACTACCTGTAATCTATACACATTCTCATGCTTCCATCTTTCTTCTTCACAAACAAAACTGGTGCACCCCAAGGTGAAGAACTAGGCCTAATAAAACCTCTATTTGTCAATTCTTGCAACTGAGTCTTCAACTCTTTCAATTCTTTCGGTGCCATGCGATACGGAGAAATCGAAACAGGAGCTGAATCAGAATAAGTCTCAATGCTGAACTCTACCTCTCTGTCCGGTGGTAACCCTGGCAACTCTTCCGGAAATACACTAGGAAAGTCACATACTGTCCGGATGTCCTGAGGTCTAACCTCACTCATGTTAGGGTTCATCACATACGCTAAGTATGCTTCGCACCCCAACTCAACTAATCTTTTAGCCTCTAATATTGAAACCACATTGGACAAGAACTTCACGTTTTCACCCACCACTACAATCTCATAGTCATCTGTGAGCCTCAAAGAAATCCGCTTAGTTTCAAAATCTATTCTAGCTCTATGCTCCGTGAGCCAATCCATACCCAGAATCACATCGAAACCATAGAAAGGAAGTTCCGTCATATCCACTGGGAACACATGTCCCTGAACCATCAACGGACACCTTCGGTACATCTTTCTAACTACTACCGTGTCCCCAAAGGAACTAGTAACACTAACTCCTACCTCTAACATCTCACAAGGCAAATTCAAAGACTGTGCATGCTCACTCAATATGTAGGAATGTGTAGACCCAGAGTCAATCAAAGAAAGCAAACCCAAAGGCTGTATCGAGAAGTTACCTGCGATCACATCGGTGTCATGCTGATCCCCGCGCTGAGCATAAACCCTATCCTGTCCTCCGCCCTCCGGCTGGACTGCAACTACATGTGCTATATTTCTCTGGCCATCATTCCTCGGCTGGAAATTACCTCTACCGCGCCCGCGGCCTCTCTGATAGTCATTGGCCCTAGCAGGAGCCTGAAGTGGTGCCTGTCCCACCTGATGTGGATAGTCACGCCTAATGTGGTCTCTGGCCCCACAACTCCAACAAGAATGAAAGTTTCCCCAACACTCACCGGTGTGGTTCCTCCCGCAAGTAGCACATGTGGGCAACTTCCCACCAGCTCTCTGGCCCTGATGGCCCCTACCGTGGTTACCGCCACCACGTCTATGATCATACTGATGTCTGTTGTCCCGATGCCTCTTGGCATCTCCTCTATCAAAGTTACTGGACCTCTTACCCGAACTAGATCCACCAGACCGCCTGGTCAAACTCAAACTGTGCTCCAATTCCTTGGCCCTCGAGACCAAGACATCAAAATCAGTGTAGTCTGAAGCTAGAGTATACGTCTTGATTTCTTCACTCAGCCCATAACGGAAGCGGTTACAACGCTTCACCTCAGTAGGTACAAGCTCAGGTGCATACTGACTCAATCTGACAAATCGGATCTCATAATCGGTCACGGACATACTCCCCTAAAGCAAAGCCATGAACTCCCTCTTCCTCTCATCGAGGTATCGCGGACCTAGATACTTCTTCCGGAATGCTGTCTCAAAGAACTCCCAAGTAACCTCAGCCTCATCCATACCCGAAGTAACGGTGACCCACCAGGTGTAGGCATCACCCTGAAGCAAAGACTCAACACATCCTAACTTGCGCTCACCAGTACATCCCATCTGAGCAAGGATACAGACAGTCTTCTCAAACCACAACTCTGACCTCTCCGGTGTAGCGCCTCTGAACTCTTCGGCCCCAAGGCCCCGAAGTCTCTCTAATGGCAACCCAGTGCCCTCACCCTGATGGTGTGCTGCTGCCTGACCTCCAGCTACTGCAGCCTGAAATGCCCCGGCTATCGCCTGAACCAACGGAGCTAAGTCAATCCCAGCCGATCCTTGGCCACCTTGGCCACCTTGAGGTCCCTCTCCTTCGGCCCTGACCTCACCTCCCGCTTCCAGTGGAGGAGGTGGTGGTGGTGGAGGTGGTGGAGGAGCTCCAACTCCAACCACAAGCTCTCCCACTTGAGCCTCAACCCTAACTACTGGCTCAACTCCTGGAGCCTCTGCCCATGGTTCCGGTCGAACCATCCTAGGCCTCCCACGTGGTCTCATGCTACAGCTAGCAAGGTATAAACTACAACAAGAAACAGATACGGATTACGTTAGTCAAAGCAAGGGTCCATTAGTGCTCAAGTATTCCTTTTTATCAAAATCTTTTTAAATTAAGTAATAGTAGCAATGGGCACTCACTCTACACCAGACACGACAATTCATGCTTCAAGACATAATACGAACAGTCAAATATTCAAGAATTCATGGCAAGACATGCATCGAACAACCTCATTTACCTGCCCGAGGTCTCGGTAACCTCAGGCTCTGATACCAACAAATGTAACCCCATCGTCCCGGTCTGGCCGGATGACCGGTCCGAGTGAACCACACGGGGAAAACCGAGTGAAACCCCTTACGGATTCCCCCTCGGTTAGCAACCCTATTTTTTTCATTTTAGTCTTGTCTAGAGGAGTATTAAATCCTAAGTGATCATACAGCGGAACAACCTACACGAGACAATCAAACGAACCCAAACCAACATTTAACAGCCCAATTTAAAACTTAAACTGCAGGCGGTATCGATACTCCCAAGGAGGGTATCGATACGCCTTGACTAGGTCAACTGGTCAGAGTCAACCCGTGGAGACCGTATCGATACCCCAAAGAGTGTATCGATACTCTCCCCAACGGTCAACTTCCCACGGTCAACGCTAAGATGACTGTATCGATACGCCAGAGGCCCGTTTCGATAGCAAAATGGACAGTGTCTCCAGTGACCAAAAAGGTATCGATACGCCCCCTCGCGTATCGAAACGCGAGGCCTGAAACAAGAAGGCCGTATCGATACGGGTCCAACCGTATCGATACCCCTGCTACGATCTTACAAGTTTTAGCTGATTTAAGGCACAAGGATGCCCCTAAATCCCTCTAAAACCTCAACCAACACAATAGCATCAATCATGAGGCAAACCAACCATATAAGCATGCTTTAACTTGAAACCAAAGGCACATTTCAACACAAGCAACTTAAGCATTCAACATGAGACAAAGCATCCACACATGGCATTCCAACAAAGGCAATTCATCATCAAGGTCATTCATGGAACTCAAAATCCTTAAAGGCACAAGATAAGCATTTGAGGTTAGCATCCATCAACAAAGAAACCTAAACATCTAAAGACATGTCACCACACACAAACATTCATCATAGCGTATCATGCTTTACAAAACATAGCCAAATCAAACGTCAACATACATGAGTCATACATAGCTCATACAAAAACCCTTGCCACATTGCCAACTAATACAAAATTTACCACCGTACTTGAGCCACAAACTTGGAAAGCCCTGCTTGCCTTGCTCCGAGCTAACACCACGCTAACGATCTGCATTGTTGAACATTGAGAGCGTAAGCTATAAGCTTAGTGAGGGTGCTCTAAAACGAAAAACATCAACAATGCAGGGTTCAAGCATGTAATCCCTAAACCTCATATCAATCATGCTTAGGCAATCTCACAAGTACACCTAGCTAGTCTTACAAGTGGCATAATATGGCATCTTACTTCATACTAAGCATCAAACATCAATATCAACAAATCATATATCAACATCACATATCACAAAATATGAACAAGCTAATTGGCCACTTTTAATTACCCCGATTGTGCGGATTTAAATCTCAACAACACTTTACCTCGGTGGGATTACACTCATCACCAGACCTTGCATGTGCGGGATTCCACTCATCGCCACATGCCCTACGGATGGGATTCCACTCATCATCCCGTAGAAATATATAAAATCTTCCGGTGGAATATTACATCACCGTACTCCTCCTTGATGACTTAACGCCATCAAGGCCACATACGTTTTGACTCAATTTGTGTGCACACTAATCCTAATGATCGATCATTTACAACCGGTAATTATTTAGTGCTGATTTTCATAACCACATCATATATCATCAACCACATTACCATGCTCATCACATATATACATTTCATGATATACATGCACCAATTTAACCACAACCCACAAGAGCATAGATAGGCAAATACACAATAGCATTAAATGGAATCAAAGGCTAAATTAACAACTTGAATTAAATAGAAGTGACCTACCAAGCACACTTTACACACACACTACACATACTCGAACCAAACTTTAAAACAAGTTTGAAACCACTCACCGCCCTTCCTTAGCAAATCGAAACAACCCTCATACGAACCCGGATTCGGTCCCAATGCTCCTTCAACGACTCCTCTTGCTTCTAGCCAACCAAAAACACAACCAACAACCACAATCAATGCTAATATTCAATCAACACATAACCTTTGAATTCAAACCAACTTCATCCAAAATTTCCAACCAAATTTAATCCCGAAAATACCAATTTTCGAGCTCCCCTAAAACCTTGCTGAAATCTCCATTTCCAAACATCCAAAAGACTCCCATAAGGTCCCAAAACACCTTCCTAATACACCTAACCCATCAGCCCTTTCATTTCACCCTAAAACCCACCAAAAATGGTGTTTTTGACACCTCAAATATGGCTCTAAGACCCTACTTCGGGTTTTCCACAAAACTTAACCAAATTAATATATGTTGCACCTTTTAACATGTATAAACAAAAACCCAACTCATCATTTCAAAACAAAACGAAATCACCCTAAAAACCCAAATATTAAACCAAACCCTAATTTCCAAAATCTCATAACTTTAAAATCTAAGACCATGGATAGTTAAAGGATGAAGAGGAGAGTAAGAAAATGATTTTACCTTTCAAAAAGACCTTGGATTGAAGTTGAAAGCCAATGGAATAGTGTTTTTAGTTTGGGAGGGTTTTGAAGAGGGGTTTGGGGTATTAGACGTTGGAAAGGGGATGGGGGAAAGAGAAGATGACTTTTATTTTAAAGTTGTCTTCCTTTAAAACTCTTTTGGGTAAAATTGCAACATAGGTCCCTCCCCTTTTTATTAAAGCTTAATTAGGTCCAATTTAAGGTTGAATTTATTTTAGTTTTATTTTACCGACTCGACCCGCAAACCCACTAACTCCTAACCCCGAAACACGGGCGTTACAAAGGTTTTTTCTTAACATATTGGGTTTTAGAAGAATTCCCCTTTTCAAAATCATTTTTCCCAATAGTAAGAGAAGTTTTAAGATTATCCACCTCCTTGGTGTGATAATCTTGAAAATCAGAAAGAGGTTTTTCTAAATCAATGTATTTCTTTTTAAGATCATTTGAAAGATTAATTAAATACAAAACCTTCGTTTCCCATTCGAAATTGGTTTTTGAAAGAGACTCATTTTGATTTTTCAAATCAAAAATGTTTTTCTTATTTTTCAAAATAGACTCTTTGTATTTTTCAACCAACTCTTCATAAACATCTTGTAACTCATCATAAGCATCATATAATTCATTGTAAGTAAGAGATGATGGGTTAGAGTTTACCATTGGTTCCTCCTCAAATGCCATGAGACAAAGGTTGGCCACTTCCTCCTCCTCTTCAGATAACTCCTCGTCACTCCAAGTTGTCACTTGATCTTTGAGTTTGTTCTTCTTCCCAAAGCTTTTCTTTCTCAATTGAGGGCACTCAGATCGGATATGGCCGGTCTTCTTGCACTCATAAAAAATGATTTGGTCATTCTCTTCTTTTTTACTCCTATTCTTGAAGTCCCCTTTTCTATTGGATTTTCTTCCTCGATTGGACTTCATGAATCGTGTTAATCTTTTGGCCAACATGGCCATCTCCTTATCTTCCTCTTCACTAGAATCGCTATCGTTGTATGAAGCTTTAAGTGCGATTCCAATCTTCTTCTTTTCAACCTCCTTCTTCTTAACTTTCTTCTCTTCTTCCCTCCCTTGTTTCATGATCTCATAAGTGAGTAGAGATCCAACATGGGCATCAAGCTTGAGAGTCTTCAAATCTCTAGCTTCAATGATGGCCGTTCTTTTTCCATCCCAAGATTCCAGAAGAGAATATAGTAGCTTCCGAACTTGCTTGTCTTTGGGAATGTGTTGAGTGGATCGATTGAATGATCAAGACCAAGAAGGGGGTGAATTGGGATTTAAAAACTTTGTAGAGTGAAAGAGCAATTTAAAAATGAAGAACAAAGGATTTTAGAGTGGTTCAAGTTCCAAATGAACTCTACATCCACTACCTTAGCTACCACTAAGGATTTCAACAATTCACTATTTGTTCTTCCCCTTTTCAAGGCTTAGGAGGTAACCTTTACACAATCGGTCAAATTTTTCTACCCAAAAATTGACCAAACCCTCACAAATAATCAAAGAAGAAATTGGACAAGAAGTATATCTCTCTAATACAAATTTGTCCCTTGAAGTACAACACTCAACCCAAATTTGAAGATAAAATAAGAATTGGAAATAACTCAATTTGGGAATTACAAAAGATTGGAAATAAAGCACACTTGAGGTTGGATTTTTGCTTGAATGTTTGTCTTTAATGCAATGGTTGTTTCTGGTCTTCAAAAAGCTTCAATTTATACCTCCTCTATCAATTCTAGCCGTTTGGGTGGTTGGGGAATTGAATAGAGCCGTTGGGACCCTCTCTTTCCACCATAAATGCACTTCTGCAGCTATCCGTATCGGTACACAAGAGCCGTATCGATACCTGTCTCAAAAAAGAAAGAGCCGTTGTACATAAAAAAAAAGGGTATCGAAACGCACGTACGCGTATCGATACAGGACATGGAGCGTATCGAAACGGATAAGACCGTTTCGATACCTTTTTCTCAACTTAGCTCACTGGAGGTTTTCGTTTTGATACGGGGGTTTACCGTATCGATACGGGTCAACTGCCATTTTAAATGTTGGTTACCTAACAACTGACACCAACGGTCAGATTCATTTAAAACAATTTGAATTAAAAATTCAATTAAAACCGTATCGATATGGGTGAAACCGTATCGGTACACCATTCAAACTCCTTCGGTTTTTTACAGAGGGGCCTATCGATACAGATGAGATCTATTTCGATACGGTTAAGAGCGTATCGAAACACGTCCTTCCAGTAGCCAACTTTGTAAAAAAGGTATCGATACGGCTGGAAGCGTATCGATACACCTGGACGGTTTTGAACACTTTGGCCTTGGAACACTTAGAAAATATTTGGAGTTTGAGTTTTTCAAATTAGTTTTAAAGTATTGGTGATTTAAAACTTATTAAGGGGACTTAGAAAACAATTTCAAGTTTTTCAATTTGATCCTTAACAACTTAATTATATCAAAATCAAACATAGGTTTCACAATCTCCCCCTTTTTGATATAACAAAACCAAAACTTGAAATTTTTGACACTTTGAAAAACTTTGCAAAATTAACTCCCCTTTAATGTGAGCTAGGTAACTTTTAAGTTGAAAATCAAAATTTTTAAGTGTTGTGAGCTTCCCTCTCCCCCTTTTTGTTAGATCAAAAATAATTGAGACAAAGTAAAGTGCATAACATAGGCAAAGGTATAAATAAGCAACATAAATATCATTAAGTTCAAAATAAAGCATAGCATCAACTTAAAAATCCAACATAACAGAAAATCAAAGCATAGGTTTAAAAATAAAGCAAACTTAATCCTAAAAACATGAAACAAAGGTGCATAAATAAAAATATCCTAGATAATATGCATGGAATGCAAGGAGAGGCTACTAAGCATCATCATCGCCTTCTTCATCATCTTCATCTTCATCCTCAATTGGATCGTCACTCCTCATGCTATTACGCCACTCATCATGGAAAGCGGTGAGAGAGATGTTCATAGAATTGTGACCGCCTTCAAGAGAGGTGAGACGAGTCTCCACATTTGTCATGCGTGCTTCAAGGCTTGTGAAACGAGTATCAATTATGGTAAAACCCGAAGCCATATCCGTACGCAATCCCGTGAATTGCTCATTGAGAAAGGTCATTAGAGCATCCATGGAAGGTGGAGGAGGAGGAGGATGAGCTTGAGGAACTTGTTCACCTTGAGGATTAGCAAATTGTTCCGCGGCCTTGGATGGAAGCTCGGATAGACGTAACCAACTACCATTAAAATAATGGAACTTACCCCCTTGCAAGAGAGCGTTCATCAATGGGATCGGTGAGGGTAGTTGGGAAGTCATGCGAGCAAACAATCTCCTTTTGTACAAAGAAGTAGCTTAGGGTCATGCCATAGGTGAAGGAAGTGACAAGAGTGGTGTGGCGATGTTGCACAATATAAACGATCTCCGCAAATATGATACGAGCAAGGTTTGGACGTTTTCTCTCACGGAAGCATCGAATCCAAAAGTCATCCACTTGACGGATAGTAGAGTAATTTCCCCCGGAAGGCCTAAGCCACCAAGAAACCATCAAATGGAGGGTCCGATCTTGAGCATTTAAGGCGGTGACGGAACCACTAAGAACATGGCCTAAAGCATTCTCATCATCAAGGCCTTCATCCTTCAACTTAAAAATCTCACAAATAGATTTGACGTCTATAGTGATTTTCTTGCCCATGAGATAGGAATTAACCGCGGTAACAACCCCATCACGATTAGCACAACATTTGGCATTAGCATAAAAGATTAAAACCAAAATAAGAAAATAAATTCCGGGAATGGAGAGAAAATCCATAAACTTCCAACGTTGGAGCAAAGGTAGATATTGAAACTTGAATCGTTCCGAGTCAAGAAAAGGGATAGAGATTACCCTTTCCGGACGGATCTTGTAGTTTTGGAATTGACGAAAATAGTTGAGAGCTCCTTGGGTTTGGAAAGAGTGTTGATAGATTTCGGTGAGATTCGGACGAGCACCCTCTCCGGGAATGGATGATTCACCGGATTCATTGACACGAGATCTCTTCCTAGAAGGGGCCATGAACTAGAAAATAAATGTTTGCATTAAGATCCCTTCATTCAACTCATTTAAAAATAGAAAAATCAAGGTAAAAAAAAATTTATAAACGAAAATTTGAAAAGAAATTTTGAAAAACAAGTTTTGTTAAGAAGACAAACATAAAAACAAAACAAAAAGTTTTGAAAACGAAAATAAAATAAAAAAGAAAAGAAAAAGAAAAGGATTTTATCTTGATAGTGATTAGAGAAGAATGGGAGAAAAGCCTAGCACCAAATTGATGAAAAAGCCTTAGAGCTTTGCTTGATTTGAAACCCTCTTGATGTTTTTGAGTTGTGGTGTAAAAATATGAGGGAGGAAGAGGCTATTTATAGGCTAAAATCGGCTAGGGTTTTTAGGGTTTTAAGAATTTTAGTTTTGGTAAAAGTTGAAGACTTTAAATGCCAAATTTAAAGCAGTCTACGCAATCGCGTATCGATACGCCTGAGGGTGTATCGATACGGGGGTAAAAAGGTAATTCCCATAAAAATGCCTGTTGAAGGATCGTATCGAAACATATGCAATCCGTATCGAAACGATTTAAGTTCGTATCGAAACAAGTTTAATCGTATCGATACACGTGTAAGGCCAAATGAAGTCTGGGAAGCTAATGAAGTATGTGTATCGATACGCGTAGGGCCGTATCGATACCCTAAGCCCAGAAGTACATTTTAGGCCTAAAGAACAACCATAAGCTCGATTCTAACACCTCCTAAAGGTATGCAAATGATGAATGAGCAGTTCTAAGCATACTCTAACAGAATCATACTCCTTCTAGCTATAGGCATGGATATTTTCAAGAGTTACAACACACAAACATGCAATTTCACAAGATCAAGCAATTTTAAGCACAAAAGAGGTCCTAAAAGGTCAAGATAGGCTAGTTAGACCTAACTCTCTCTTAAGGGACCAAAAACGCTCTATGTCTAAAGGTTTTGTAAATATGTCCGCTAATTTATTTAAGGTGTCAACATACTCTATAACCACATCTTCTTTAAGAACATGATCTCTAATGAAATTATGCCTTATTTCTATGTGTTTGGTTCTAAAGTGTTGGATGGGATTTTTTGTCAAACATATTGCACTAGTGTTATCACACTTAAGGGGTATGGTTTCAACTTTAATACCATAATCTTAGAGTTGTTGCTTCATCCAAAGGACTTGAGCACAACAACTCCCTAAGGATATGTACTCGGCTTCGGTGGTAGATAAGGCTACACTATTTTGTTTCTTAGAGAACCAAGATATGAGCATACTACCTAGGAATTGACAAGTTCCCGAAGTACTCTTCCTATCGATTTTGCATCCCCCATAATCCGCATCCGAATAAGCATGAAGGTTGAAGGTGGAGTCTCTAGGGTACCAAAGACCTAAACAAGGAGTGTCTCTAAGGTACCTAAAGATTCTCTTAACGGCTATAAGGTGAGACTCTCTAGGACTAGCTTGAAACCTAGCACACAAGCAAACACTAAACAAGATATCCGGTCTACTTCCGGTAAGGTAAAGCAATGATCCAATTATAGAACGGTAAATCTTAGAGTCAACACACTTACCTCCTTCATCTTTGTCAAGCTTTGTAGATGAGCTCATAGGTGTGGCTTGAGGCTTTGCATTCTCTAAACCAAACTTCTTGAGCATATCCTTTATGTACTTTGCTTGATTGATGAAGGTGCCATCCCTCCTTTGCTTAATTTGGAGTCCCAAAAAGAATGAGAGCTCCCCAATCATGCTCATCTCGAATTCATCTTGCATTAGCTTAGCAAACTCTTTGCAATGACATTCGTTAGTAGAACCAAAAATTATATCATCAACATAAATTTGTACTACTAAGATGTCATTTTTATACATTTTTATAAAAAGTGTAGTGTCCACCTTACCTTTTTCAAAACCTTTTTCAATTAAAAAGTTTGAAAGTCTTTCATACCAAGCTCTAGGAGCTTGTTTTAAACCATAAAGAGCTTTAGTAAGTTTGAAATCATGATTTGGAAATTTTGAGTCTTCAAAACTCGGTGGTTGTTCCACATACACTTCCTTATTTATAAAACCATTTAAAAACGCGCTTCTAACATCCATTTGAAAAAGCTTGAAATCATGATAACATGCATATGCAAGCAACATCGATCCTAATGGCTTCCATTCTAGCTACGGGTGCATAGGTTTCATCAAAATCTATTCCCTCTTCTTGAGTGTAACCTTGTGCTACTAGTCTAGCTTTATTTCTCACAATGTTACCACTCTCATCTAGCTTGTTCCTAAAGACCCATTTAGTTCCTATGGTAGATTGATTACTAGGCCTATCAACTAATGTCCAAACGTTACTTCTCTCAAATTGATTTAACTCTTCTTGCATAGCCATAATCCAAAAATCATCTTTCAATGCTTCGTTTATATTCTTAGGCTCTATGCATGAGATAAATGCAACATGATTCATTAATCTAAGAGAAGATCGAGTGGTTACCCCCTTGGATGGATCACCCAAGATTTCACCATCTTTGACATAGTTGAACTCCCTTGGGTAGCTCACTTCCTTTTCCTCAAGAGCCAAGTCCTTCAAGGCTTCAAGAGGTGGATCTTGTGTGTCCTCTTCTTTTGTTGGAATCTCATCCTCCTTTGAAGTTTGTCCTCCATCAAAGGCATTTATGATTCCTACATCATCATCACCACAAGAATCCTTCCTTGGAAGGAGGTTATCATCGAATACAACATGTATAGATTCTTCTACTACTAAAGTTCTTTTGTTAAATACTCGATAGGCTTTAGAGGTTAAAGAATATCCTATGAAAATAGCTTCATCACTTTTTGCATCAAATTTACCTAAGTTGTCTTTTCCATTATTCAAAACAAAACACTTGCAACCAAAAGGATGAAAATAGCTAATGTTAGGCTTTTTAGATTTTAAAATCTCATAAGGTGTTTTCTTTAAAATTGGCCTAATCATTACTCGGTTTACAATGTAACAAGCGGTGTTTGTGGCTTCCGCCCAAAAATATTTAGGTAAAGTGTTTTCACAAAGCATGATTCCAGCCATTTCTTGTAAAGTTATATTTTTCCTCTCAACTACCCCATTTTGTTGAGGAGTTCGAGGAGCCGAAAAATTGTGGCTAATACCATTTTCATTTAGAAAATCTTCAAACCCTAAATTTTGAAACTCGGTTCCATGATCACTTCTAATATAAGAAATTCTAAGTTCAAGATCATTTTGGGTTAGTTTTGAAAATGTGATGAATTTTTCTAAAGCCTCATCTTTAGTACTTAAAAATAGAACCCAAGTAAATCTAGAAAAATCATCAACAAGAACAAATGCATAAGATTTACCACCCAAGCTCATAGTCTTAATTGACCCAAATAAATCCATATGGATAAGTTGTAAACATCTACTTGTAGAAACATCATTAATGGATTTAAAGGAAGACTTATTGTTACCGTGGTGCACCCTAGGGCCCAATCTGCCGCACACTTATGGGCCATTTCCAGCACCCATGGGGCTTCAATCCGTTCAGCCCACTCTACCGCACCCATGGGGCTACAATCCAGCCGAGCCGTCCGCCCAAGGGGGCCTTGTCAAGCACCCTGGGCCTGTCCGTGCAGCCTTGTCCGCGCACACCGTAGGGCCTGTCCGACCAGCACCAAACAGGCCGCCCAGCAGCACCCGAGGGCCTGTCCGCGTAGCACCCGAGGGCCTGACCAAGCAGCCCGGCCAGCCACCCATATGGGCCTATCCGGATTTCTACCATCCATGGCCATCCAAGCCCACTCCTTGGGGAATATCTCTAATAATCAAGCATCCACTCATCCCTTGATTTATGGAGAATCAAAACCCATGTTTCATGGAAAGAGGACCCACATAATAATCAAGCATCCACTCATCCCTTGAATCAAGCCTCCACTCATGCCTTGATTTATGAAAGAGGACCCACCATGATGGAAGAAATCATGGATATTGCTTTATTAGGTGGCTTAGGCCAATCTTGGCCATTGGATGTAAACATTAGTGACCGTTAGATCGGGAGGTGCTAGGCTATAAAAAGGGCCTCACCCCCTCATTTGTAATCATCCTGAATTCTCTTTGCTTTCATCTTTCTTTCATTAGTAGAAGCTTAGCAACGTCGAGTACTCTTTTCCCCCTAACTAGGCTTAGAGGGGGTTTTTAACGAGGCTCTTCGTTTTGCAATTACTCGAGCCATCTCCTTTCTTTCTTTCTTCGCAACGCTTCCGCAACTCAAGCCAAGCCAAGACTTAGCTTCAAGGCTTACTTGGTCCCTTTCAAAGTTCCTTTCCCGACCAAGTGCCGCACGAGCTAGCCATATAAGTCTAGCCCCGTGACAAGTGGTATCAGAGCCCACGTTTTAGCGAAGAATTATTCGAGATGACGAACCCAAGTGATGTTGCCGCCGACGGCGCCTCAAAGCCTATGGAAACTCGTGGTGGAAAAGCCAAGAGGAGTAGTTCGAGAGATGCCATCTCAACCTTGCAAGACAAAGTTACCCGTTTGGAAGACAACGCGAATGAGTCGAGAGATAGACTCGATGTTGTCGAGAGCCGACTAGATACGTTGGAATCTTGGGGTGATGATTGCAAGGATGATTCCCAGGATCTCGAAGATAGACTCGAGACCGTGGAGTTGGAGAATCGTTCTCTTAAAGATGGGCTAACCGAACTAGAGAAGGCGATGAATGTGCTAAGGGCCGAGCTCAACATCTATAAGTCCGCCGTAGCCAACGGACTTGTTTCAAACCCCAGTAGAGTGCTAGCCGATGTGCCGAAACCAAAGGAATTCAAAGGATCGAGGGATGCTCAAGAAACCGACACTTTCTTGTGGAGCATGAACCAATATTTCCGCAACACCAACATCATGGACGAATCCACTAAGGTAAATATTGCTTCAAGTTATTTTACCCACAACGCTCTTTTATGGTGGAGACGTAGGTGTGCCGAGGAGTCCGATAAAGACGTCCCCGTAGAGACTTGGGAAGACCTTCAAGATGAGATTCATGAAGCGTTCTATCCCAAGAATGCTCAAAGAGAGTTGCGCTCAAAGCTACGCCAACTCAAACACGATAACAACATCCATGAGTACGTGAGAAAGTTCACTGAATTAAAGCTTCAAATCACCAACTTAGGAGAAGATGAAGGCTTCTCGATTTTCATGGATGGGTTGAACCGATGGGCTAACATGGAGTTGGAAAGACGTGGTGTCAAAGATCTTTCACATGCCCTTGATGAAGCCGAGGCGATAGCTAAGTTTGAAAAGCGAGACTCACCCAAACCAAAGCCAAAATCCAAAGGTTGGGGAGACAAGAATGCCAAAGCCGGAGGTGAGAGAGTTAACCATGAAAAGATTTCCAACAACAATCGACAAGGCCGATTTACTAAGCCACATGAGAGACGAGGTTTGGAATGCTTCCATTGCAAAGGACTTCATCATATTCGAAATTGCCCACAAAAGACAAGCCTTTATACCGTCAAAGTCAACGATGAGCCCACAACCCAACTTGGAGCCATTGTAAGTAATCTCCAAGTAAATTCTTTATCTAACAAGCCCAAAAGTGGTCTTATGTTTGTAAAAGTCACGATTGCCGGAAAGCAATTGCGTGCACTTGTGGACACCGGAGCATCCGAGTTGTTCATTTCTGAAGGAGCCGCCCAAAAACTCAATCTCACTGTGTTGAAGACGAGTGGGTGGATTAAGACGGTCAACTCGAAAGAAGCGCCCATTGCCGGAGTTGCAAAGAGGGTCGAGATCCAACTTGGTAGTTGGAAAGGCCGCGAGGATATTAAGGTAATTCCTCTTGACGATTATGATCTTGTGGTTGGATTATCCTTTTTGGACAAGATTAATGCACTTCTCTTGCCATTTGCCGATGTATTGGTTGTGCTCGACCGCACCCAACAATGTTTGGTCCCCGTGAGTCGAGATGTAGGTATCCAATCCAAGATGTTATCTTCCATCCAGTTCCGCAATGGTGTGCGAAAGGAGGAAGAGTCTTTCCTTGCCGTGCTCAAGGAAGACGAGGCGATAGAAGCCGAAAAAGTTCCCGAAGAAGTGGAACGTGTCCTTGTGGAGTTCAAGGACACTATGCCTTCCGAATTGCCGAAGGCTTTGCCACCCAAGCGTGAGGTGGATCATCACATTGAGTTGGTACCAAATGCCGAACCGCCGAGTAAAGCACCTTATCGAATGGCGCCACCGGAGTTAGAAGAACTCCGAAAGCAACTTAAAGAGCTCTTGGATGCCGGGTACATTCGCCCATCCAAGGGTCCGTTTGGAGCACCCATCCTCTTTCAAAAGAAGAAAGATGGTAGCTTGCGCATGTGTGTCGACTACCGCGCTTTAAACAAACTCACGGTAAAGAATAAATACCCTATTCCTTTAATTACCGATTTACTTGATCAACTTGGAAGTGCTAGATTCTTCACAAAGTTAGATCTTCGCTCGGGATATTACCAAGTTCGCATAGCCGAAGGTGACGAGCCCAAAACCGCGTGCATCACAAGGTATGGTTCTTTTGAGTTTCTTGTAATGCCATTTGGCCTTACAAACGCTCCCGCAACATTTTGCACTTTAATGAATAAGGTACTTTCACCTTTTCTTGATCGCTTTGTTGTTGTCTACTTAGATGACATTGTCATCTATAGTAAGACTTTCCATGAACACTTAATGCACTTGAGGAAGGTTTTGCAGGTTCTTCGTGAGAACGAACTCTACATCAAACGCGAAAAGTGTAGTTTCGCTCAACAAGAGGTTCCGTTTTTAGGCCACATCATTGGAGGTGGTAAGATCCGAATGGATCCAAGCAAAGTTCGAGCCATCGACGATTGGGAACCGCCGACTAAGGTAACCGAACTTCGTTCTTTTCTTGGTTTAGCTAACTATTATCGTAAATTTGTGCAAGGTTACTCCGCCATAGCTACGCCTTTAACCGAACTCTTAAAGAAGGACAAAGCTTGGGAATGGAGTCCAAGTTGTCAACAAGCGTTCGAAAGGCTTAAACAAGCCATGGTAAGTGAGCCCGTTCTTGCCTTGCCCGACCATTCCAAGCAATTCATCATCCACACCGATGCATCCGATTATGCCATTGGTGGAGTTTTGATGCAAGAAGGCCATCCCATTGCCTTCGAAAGCCGAAAGTTGAACGACACCGAAAGGCGCTACACCGTTCAAGAGAAGGAGATGACAGCCGTCATCCATTGCCTTCGCACTTGGCGACATTATATATTGGGTTCCAGGTTTGTCGTCTTTACCGATAATTCTGCCATTTCTTATTTTCTAACCCAAAAGAAATTGTCTCCTAAGCAAGCTAGGTGGCAAGATTTCTTGGCGGAATTCGATTTTACAATGGAGCACAAGCCCGGAAAGACTAACACCGTGGCCGATGCACTTAGCCGAAAAGCTAGCCTTGCCTCCATTAGCCAACCAAGTGGTGAGTTGTTAGAATCCATCAAGGAAGGCTTGACACACGATCCCACCGCAAAGAATTTGATCACATTTGCCAAAGAGGGTAAGTCACGCCGATTTTGGGTCGAAGATGATCTTCTATTCACAAGAGGCCAACGCATTTTCGTCCCCTACTTCAACAATTTGAGAAGGACATTGATGAAGGAATGTCACGATTCGAAGTGGGCCGGACACCCAGGTATGCATCGTACCTTAGCTTTACTTAATGAGCGTTATTATTGGCCTCGTATGAATGAAGATGTAGAAGCATACGTGAAGACTTGTCTTGTTTGCCAACAAGACAAGATCGAAGCAAACAAGCCGATGGGACTTCTCCAACCTTTGCCAATACCGGAAAGACCATGGGAAAGTATTTCTCTTGACTTTATTATTGGTTTTCCTTGTGTTAATAACTTTTCGAGTATCATGGTTGTAGTAGACAGATTTTCGAAGTATGCTACCTTCATTCCCGCCAACAAGACATGCCCCGCCGACGAAGCCGCTCGCCTTTTCTTAAAGCATGTCGTAAAGCTTTGGGGTATTCCAAAGTCAATAGTAAGTGATCGGGACGCTCGGTTCACGGGTAAGTTTTGGACCGAGTTGTTCAAGTTGATGGGTTCCTCCTTGAACCTTTCAACAAGTTTTCATCCACAATCCGATGGGCAAACCGAGAGGGCCAACGCATTATTGGAGATCTACTTGAGACATTTCGTCAGTGCATCTCAAAAGAATTGGCCCGACTTGCTAGACGTGGCCCAATTCTCCTATAACTTGCATAGGAGCGAAGCCACGAACCAAAGTCCGTTTGAGATAGTGATGGGCCAACAACCGCTCACACCCGATGCGATCGTGACCAAGTACCAAGGTCCGAATCCAGCCGCCTTCCATGTAGTGAAGGACTTGCAAGAGCAACGAGACTTAGCCAACGCTTGCCTCCACAAAGCAAGCAAACGTATGAAGAAGTGGGCCGACAAGAAACGACGCGACGTCGAATTTCAGGTAAATGATTTAGTTTTGGCCAAACTAAATCTAACACTTCGAAATGCTTCTGTTCACAGGGCTCTTGTGAGGAAGTATGAAGGCCCATTTCGTGTGATCAAGAGAGTAGGTAAGGTGGCCTACAAACTAGACTTGCCGCCCAACATCCAAGTCCATCCCGTCTTCCATGTTAGTGTCCTTAAGCCATATCACAAGGACGAGGAAGATCCGGAGAGGAACATTTCCAAACGAGCACCCGTTGGAGTTAGGGCCTCGTTCGAGAAAGAAGTCGAAGCCATCGAAGCCGATCGAGTCATTCGACGCAAAGGCTACCAACCAAGGCACGAATACTTTGTGCTTTGGAAGGGACTAACCGAAGCCGAGGGTAGTTGGGAGCTAGACAAAGACTTGTGGCAATTTGAAGACAAGATTGCCGATTTTGAAGCCCAACGAGCTACGAGGGCGTCGCTCAATTCGGTGGAGGAGAATGTTACCGTGGTGCACCCTAGGGCCCAATCTGCCGCACACTTAGGGGCCATTTCCAGCACCCATGGGGCTACAATCCAGCCGAGCCGTCCGCCCAAGGGGGCCTTGTCAAGCACCCTGGGCCTGTCCGTGCAGCCTTGTCCGCGCACACCGTAGGGCCTGTCCGACCAGCACCAAACAGGCCGCCCAGCAGCACCCGAGGGCCTGTCCGCGTAGCACCCGAGGGCCTGACCAAGCAGCCCGGCCAGCCACCCCTATGGGCCTATCCGGATTTCTACCATCCATGGCCATCCAAGCCCACTCCTTGGGGAATATCTCTAATAATCAAGCATCCACTCATCCCTTGATTTATGGAGAATCAAAACCCATGTTTCATGGAAAGAGGACCCACATAATAATCAAGCATCCACTCATCCCTTGAATCAAGCCTCCACTCATGCCTTGATTTATGGAAGAGGACCCACCATGATGGAAGAAATCATGGATATTGCTTTATTAGGTGGCTTAGGCCAATCTTGGCCATTGGATGTAAACATTAGTGACCGTTAGATCGGGAGGTGCTAGGCTATAAAAAGGGCCTCACCCCCTCATTTGTAATCATCCTGAATTCTCTTTGCTTTCATCTTTCTTTCATTAATAGAAGCTTAGCAACGTCGAGTACTCTTTTCCCCCTAACTAGGCTTAGAGGGGGTTTTTAACGAGGCTCTTCGTTTTGCAATTACTCGAGCCATCTCCTTTCTTTCTTTCTTCGCAACGCTTCCGCAACTCAAGCCAAGCCAAGACTTAGCTTCAAGGCTTACTTGGTCCCTTTCAAAGTTCCTTTCCCGACCAAGTGCCGCACGAGCTAGCCATATAAGTCTAGCCCCGTGACATTATGTTGTTTACCCTTAGAGCATGCATCACAAATTTTATCGTTTGAGAACTTAATCTTGGGTAAACCTCTAACTAGATCAAGGGAAACTAATTTTTCTAAAACACTAATGCTAGCATGTCCTAGTTTCCTATGCCACAACCATGCATCATTTTCATTTTGTGCTACCAAACATGCATGAGATGTATGTATGTCATCTAAATGCACCATGTATATGTTACCTATGCGATGACCTATGATCATAATATTATTATATTTAATGTCAACAATTTTGCACCCATTTTTATCAAATAAAACATTAAATCCTTTATCACACAATTGACTTATGCTCAATAAGTTATGTTTAAGACCATCAACAAACAAGACATTTTCAATAAGAATAGTAGAGTGATTACCTATGGAGCCAATACCTTTAATGTTGCCTTTGGAGTTGTCACCAAATGTCACCACTCCTCCACTTTTTGGCTTTAGATCCATGAATCTACTCTTGTCTCCGGTCATATGCCTCGAGCATCCACTATCAAGGTACCATGAGTTTTGACTTTGTGCTTTGGCCTTGTAGCAAGTCTCCCCCTACAAACAAAGATATTAAACTTTTGTTTTTGGTACCCAAATCATTTTGCGTCCATGAGTGGTAGCTCCCAATACCTTGGTTCCCTCAAGAATCCAAGATGACATAGCAACAATGTTATTAGACTTTACAAGTTCCTTAGGAATCCATACACTTCTAATCCTTTTAGTTCTACTATGTCTAGGAAAGCTACCTTGTTTGTAGTAATTAGTCTTTTTCCTAGGTTGGTTTGTTTTAGAAGATTCACCTATTTCATGCTTCACACTACCAACATTTTTAAAAGACTCTTTGAGCTTATTAAGCTCATCTAACACCTTTTGGTGTTCACTATTACATTGAGAAAGAAGATTATTAAGGTCAATATTTTCATCTTGAAAGAATTTTAGCTCATCTTTCAACCCTAATATCTTTTTCTCAAATTTTAAATTAGCTTGAGAAAGTGAGTCATTTTTATCATTTAGTTCCGAAATAATTTTCTTTTTCCTAATGACCGACTCCTTATATTTCTCAACTAATTCATCATAGACCTCGTGTAACTCATCATATGCATCATTTAATTCATCATATGTAAAATCTAAAGATGATGAGTTAGAGGTTACCATGGAGGAATCTTCCTCAAGTGCCATGAGGCAAAGGTTGGCCACTTCTTGTTCGTCATCCTCAGATGACTCATCATCACTCCAAGTAGCAAGCTTGGCTTTGAGCTTCTTCTTCTTCTCAAAGCCCTTCTTCTTGAGTTGAAGGCACTCCGAACGTATGTGGCCGGGTTTATTGCACTCGAAGCAAATGATTTGATCCCTTGCTTCTTCTTTGTTTTTACCTTTGAAGTCCATCTTTCTTTGAATTTTTCTTCCACGGTTGGACCTCATGAATCGAGTGAACTTCTTGGCTATCATAGCCAATTTTTCCAAGGTCATCCTCCTCACTAGAAGAGCTTTCCTCAAGTAGTGAAGCTTTGAGAGCTATTCCCATTTTCTTCTTCTTTTCAACTTCTAGCTTCTCTACTCTCTTCTCTTCCTTCTTCTTCTCTTCTTCCCTTCCTTTCTTCATAATCTCATGAGTGAGGAGAGAACCCACTAGCTCATCAAGCTTTAGAGTTTTCACATTTTTGGCCTCTATGATGGTGGTTCTCTTCCCATTCCAAGATTCAGGAAGTGAGTAAAGTAGCTTCCGGACAAGCTTGTCTTCCGGTATAGTCTCTCCAAATCCCTTGAGCCCATTGACTATGGTAGAGAAGCGATCAAACATCTTGGACACCGTCTCATCGGGCTCCATCTTGAAATTCTCATAACTAAGATTGAAATTCCAATCTTAGTTTCCTTGACATCGTTGGTTCCCTCATAGGTGGTCTCAAGAGTATCCCATACTTCCTTGGCACTCTCAATGGATGCGACTTTGGAATAGATGTCGGGTCCAAAGGAGCAAAAAAGCATGTGAAGAGCCTTGTCATTTATTTGAATCTTCTTTCTTTCATCTTCACTCATCTCTATCTTTTTCTTCAACACCATCTTTCCTTCATTGTCTTGCTTCAATGGAATGTAAGGACCATGTAACACCCCAATTTTGGGCTTGGAAGTTTATGGTCTGAACCGGGCCGGTCTGTTTTTCGGTTCGAATATAAAAGGACGCTTTAGGGAAACCTAGTTCGGGATGCTTTAAAAATATGGAAAAATATCTAAAAATCCTATTTTAATATATATAAGAGAGTGGTGAAATCAATTTTTCAAAATAAGGTTTGGAAATACAACATTTCGGAATAGTGACTAAAATGCGATTTTTTGAAAAGTTTAGTGGTGACTGTTTTGTATGGATTGAAACTTTGAATCTTTAAGGAGCTAATTTACCCAAAAATGATTTCTCCAGATTTTTCCTTAATTTAAGAGATTTAATTAATGTTTAATTAATTAAATGAAAAAGGAAAACCACTTTTTAGAATTTCATAACTAACTTTTCCTAAAATTTTCTCATTTCTTTTTCTCTCAAAATTCCATCATCCAAACACTTTTCTCCAGCAACTTTTTCATTGATTTCCACTTCAATTGATGATATTTCAATCATCAATTAGTTTCTAATCCATCTTACATCAAATCCTTTTGATTTCCTCATTGGATTTTCAAGAAAATTGGCTCAAATCAAGGAGAAATCACCATTTAGAGGTAAGAATGTTCTTCTCCTCTAAATACTCAGTTCTTTACTGAAATTCCCAAGTTATCAATCCTTAATTGAAGTTTTATAAAAGGTTTTAATGATAGAAGCTTGATTTTGGCTTAAAACTCAAGATTTGGAAGATATCTTGAAGAATTTCGTTGTGATTGTTTGGGCTCTGTTTTGAGATGATTCTTAAATGTATTATGGATGTCTAATGATGTGTAAATGAGGTTTTATCAATGCAATCCCGAATAGGTTGAATTTCCTAAGTTTTTGCTTATAAAAATGGTAGTTTTTGAGGTGATCTTGGTGTTCTGTTATAGCTGGAGGTATAAGGACGAGTTTAGGTTTATTTTGGATGTTGATTGATGTTTAGAAATGGTTAGAAGTGATGGATCTTGGCTGGGTTAAGTTTTGGAAGAGTTTGGAGGTGATTTCGATTGTGTTTGTTAGCCGAAATGTTGGCTTTAGGTAGAGCAGCGGGTTTAAGTGTGTTGGCTGAAGATTTTAATGCATGATGATGCATTAATACTCTACCTTGATGTGTTTAAAATAGGGGAGGCATCTTCGGACACCTTTGGAGTTGATCCGGAGGCTTGATCGGCGTTTCGGCAAGCTTGCGAAACGAAATTGGTGAGTGGAGTTTGGTTTCCAGCTTTGGGAACAAATGTTTGAAGGTTTTGGGAGCTTAGTTTAAGTCTAAGCAACTTAACTAAGCTCATGAGTAAGTTTTCGGAGAAACTCTCTTGGATGAGCCTTGAAGTGGTTCGATGCATTGGATTTGATTTGCATGTTTAAATTCTGTTTTGAAAGCATCTTTTAGCATGGTTAATGCTGGTTTTGAAAGCCATATGTTGAAGGATGCTCAAGGTAAGAGATCCTTGGTTTTACATATTGTAAATGTGGATTTGATGCATAGTGATGCATGATGTTAAATGGCTTTGTTTAATGCTTTAAAACAGTGAATTGTTGATGTTATATGATGTATATTGGCAAGTGATATAATGGTTTTAAAGTACTTGAATCGGATATAGTTAGCCGGCTATAGGATTGGGTGCACCGTGAATAAAGTCGCCTTGGATGTTGAGGGGTTGTGATTGTACCGAAAACTCCATCCAAGTATCCTAACGAGAGAGTTAAGATCACAACGGTGGTTAAAAGTCCGTGTATGGATCTTGTTAAGGTCACAATGGTGGTTAAAAGTCCGTGTGTGTAGACCTCGTGTTATGTGTCCCGTACTCTCATTAGGAAGTTATACAACTACCGATGAGAGGTGTTGAGGGGTTGTGATTTTACCGTAAACTCCACCATATGTTGTTCGGTAGTGTGTATGAAGCGTGTGGGACAACGCTTGTAATCAGCGTATCCGATTGTGTTTTGTGTTGTAAAAGTTTATGAATTATCACTTGAAAGCCAATATGTTGAATTGATGTAATGAAGCATGGGATGCTTGTAAAGTATGCATGTTTGCATGAAAAGAGTTAAGCTTGTGTTTTAAAGCTTGTTGAAAGTGTTTTCAAAAAGGCATTATTGTGTTGTTTTCTTTAGAGCATGCCTCACTAAGCTATTGTGCTTGCGCTCTCTCTTTTGTACCAATAATGCAGACAATTGAAGTGTTTGAGGGCAGCAAGGAAGCTAAGAGTCCAAGGGAAACTAAGCTCATGTATGGTGATGTTTTCATACACTATTAGTTTTAGTAATTTGGCAATGGGAACCTAAAGTGTGGTTTTGGGAGATGTTTTGGACTCCCTAGTTTGTGGCATGTTGCTTTTGGTGTTTTGGATTGTAAATGGCCATTTAATGATTGTTTTGGTGATTGGTTGATTGCTTGGTTTTGGAAAAAATAGGAAGCATGCCTATAGACTTGTGAAATTCCATGTTTGATGCTATGAATGTGTTTTAAAGTTGCAAACCTGTACCTTATACGTATAATGACTTGTTGGTATGGTTAGAGGGTCTTTAAGATGTGTTTGAATGGATTTGTGTAAGAAAAACCAGCAAAATCTGCAGCTTCTGGGCAAACCGTATCGGAATGGGCACTAGCGTTTCGAAACGGGGGCCTATAATGGCCTTGGTGTTTCGAAACGTGTAGAGGCCGTACCGAAACGAACCCGTGTTTCGGAACGGTCAACACCGTTTCGAAACAGGTGACCGTTAGGCACTGATTTGAATGGTATTGAGCTTTGCAAGCTTTACGTTTTAGTCCTGAAATTGGTAATTGCAATTGTATGAGTTTGATATGTCCGATTAAGGTGAAATTTGACAGAGATGCATGTAATGTGACTAATTTAATATTGGTAACTTAAAAATCAGTTAAGACCTTCAAATTTCCAGAATTTACATTTTGGTCCCTAGTTTTTGTATATTGTACAATTGAGTCCCTTTTTGAAATTCGATCACTGTGCTTTACTCGTATATGTTTCTCAAGTGTTCGCTTAGGATTAATGTGCATCTAGACAAGAATAAAAAGAAAAAAAGGGTCGTTAATCAAGGTTGACTTTCGGGTTGACTTTGATTTTCCCCGTGTAATCTTCGTAGTTCGGGTCAACTGTCTAGGCTGGGCTAAGGGGGTTACATTTGGTGGTATCAGAGCTGAGTTCTCGTGTAAATGGGAATGGTTATGTGGGTGATGTATGTGCATTTGCATGATATGCCTTTTGGATGAAAGAATGTTGTTTGAATTGTGATGTATGGTTGCAATTGTAATGTTATGCTATGTTGAAGCATGTTAGGGGTACCCATTGCCATATCAAAACTAATGAAAGGAATTGTTTTTGGAAAATGAGCTTGAGTTCTTGGATTACTTACCTTGCTGTGCCTAATTATGTTTATTGCATTTGTGCCAGTGCATTGTTTTTGTAAATGGGGCCTCGTAGAGAGACGAGGATGAATACGAGAGCTATGGCTCAGAATGAGAATGAGGAAAACGCTGATAATGTTGTGGATTTACCTCCTCCCCCTGGTGGTGGACCACCTGGCGGTGGTGGTGCTGGAGGTGAAAATGCTGGTGTTGGTGCCGGTGCTGGGGTCGCTGGACCTGACGGTGTTCAGGGGCAAGCTGCTCCTGACATGACTGTTTTGATTCAGGCTATTGCTTGAGCCTTTCAGGTAGCAGTAGCTTGAGCTCAAGAAGCTGCGCATCAGGGTGATGCTAATTTGAGATTGCCTTTGGAACGTCTTCGCAATCTGGGAGGGACTGAGTTCAGAGGTTTATCTCCTGAAGGTTCTGAATCTTGGTTGGAAAGCACCAAGAGGATTTTGGGGCAAATGAATTGCAACAATGTACAGAAGTTGTGTTGTGTGGTATCGATGTTGCATGATGATGCGTATACGGGGTGGACGACCACTGTTTCCGGAATGGAGGAGAATGATGTGACTTGGACGTTCTTTCTGAACGCGTTCAAGCGAAAGTATCTAGATGTGCGATACCTAGTTGAAAAGAAAAGAGAATTCATGTCTCTTGTGCAAGGAAGCATGTCGGTGGAGGAATATGAGGTTCAGTTTGTCCGCCTTAGCCAGTACGCACCTGAGTTAATCACTGATGAGCAGGAGAGGTGTGAACGTTTCCGTTACAGTTTGGTGACGGATGTGAAGACTTACATGCTTGCTGCTGAGTATACGAATTTTGATGTGCTGGTGAGTAGAGCGAAGGACATTGAGCAGAACTTGGGTTTGTCTACCAGAGGTGTTGGTTCTAGCTCAGGCAAAAGAGCTGCTGATTATAGTTCTGGTGGTGGACGGAACAAGAGAGGACGTGATAAGAGGTATCAGTCTTCTGCTAGGCGTGGTGGAGGACACGGTGCGCCTGTTCAGGGAGACAAGTTGAAAGCTGATCAGAACACGTGCTGGACGTGTGGATATTGTGGCCATATAAGGCGAGATTGTCCTCGAGCAGCGAGGGAGGTTCAGGCTCCGGTAGCAGTGACCGGTAGTTCATGCTGGAATTGTGGTTCAGCAGACCACATGAGGAGAGAGTATCCATTGTTGGCCGGTGGTGGTCAGGGACGTGCTCCTGGGGTAGTTGCACCACAGAGAGGTCGTGGGCGCGGCCGTGGTAATTTCCAGCGCAAAGAGGATGGTGGGAAGAATGTGGCTCATGTGGTGGCTGTACAACCGGAGGGTGGTGGCCAGGCTCGAGTGTATGCTCAGCGTGAGGGGAGAAATGATACGGATGTGATCACAGGTGCTTTTACTTTGCAATCTTTATCATTACTTTCCTTGATTGATTCTGGATCTACACACTCATACATATTGCATGAACATGCTTAATTGCTTGGTTTACCTGTTGAGTCTTTGGATGTTGGTATGTGTGTAACTAGTTCCTTTGGTGAGACCGTTGTGATACGAAAGTTGTATAGAAGATGTCCCTTGGAAGTGCAAAACCATGTTTTTCTTGTTGATCTCATGGAATTGCCATTCTATGGTTTTGATGTAATCCTTGGTATGGATTGGCTTGTTGAGCATCGAGCTGTAGTGGATTTTGAGAACAAGCGAGTTTCGTTGAAGCTTGCGGATGACTACGAGGTAGTGGTGGCTGGTGAGAGTGTGAAGTTTCTTACCAATGTGGTGTCTTCTTTGGAAGCAAGCCGAATGCTGAGGCAAGGTTGTGAGGCTTATCTGGCCTTTGTGATGAATCCTAGCTCTAAGGAGTTGCGAGTTCAAGATATCAGGACTGTACGAGAGTTTCCTAGAGTGTTTCCGGAGGAGTTACCTGGATTGCCTCCTAGTCGAGAGGTGGAGTTTGGGATTGAGTTATATGAAAACACAACTCCAGTGTCCATTACTCCTTACCGAATGGCACCTAAGGAGTTGAAGGAGCTGAAGATGCAACTTTAGGAGTTGCTTGATCGTGGTTTCATTCGGCCGAGTGTGTCACCTTGGGGTGCACCGGTCTTGTTTGTGAAGAAGAAGGATGGTACTATGAGAATGTGCATCGATTATCGTCAGCTGAACAAGTTGACTATCAAGAATCAGTATCCTTTGCCGAGGATTGATGATCTTTTTTATCAACTTCAGGGAGCGGCTGTGTTCTCTAAGATTGAATTAAGGTCAGGTTATTATCAGCTTAAGGTGAAGGATGTGGATGTGCCAAAAACAGCCTTTAGAACGAGGTATGGGCATTATGAGTTTCTTGTGATGCCGTTTGGCTTGACGAATGCTCCTGCAGCTTTTATGGACATGATGAATAGAGTGTTTCATGAATACCTGGACAAGTTTGTTGTGGTGTTCATTGCTGATATCCTTGTGTACTCTCATACTGACTAGGAGCATGAGGGGCATTTGCGGATTGTGTTGCAGGCGCTGTTGGAGAATCAGCTCTATGCTAAGCTGAATAAGTGTGAATTCTGGCTTAGGGAAGTTGTTTTCCTTGGTCATGTGGTTTCTGCGGAGGGGATTCATGTTGATCCTCAGAAGATTGAGGCGGTGATGAATTGGAAGTCTCCTAAGTCTGTTCATGAGGTCCGTAGTTTCCTTGGGTTGGCAGGGTACTATCGGAGGTTTGTGGATGGATTTTCAAAGATATCTGCACCTTTAACGAAGTTGTTGCAGAAGGATGTCAAGTATGAGTGGACAGAGGCAAGACAACAGGCTTTTGAGAAGCTTAAGGCAGCTTTGACGCAATCTCCTATCTTGGTTCAACCTGAATCAGGGAAAGAGTTTGTAGTGTACTGCGACGCATCCTATGTTGGTTTGGGGTGTGTGTTGATGCAAGAGGGTAAGGTGGTGGCTTATGCATCGCGTCAGTTGAAGGTGCATGAGCGTAATTATCCTACGCATGATATTGAGTTAGCTGCGGTGGTCTTTGCTTTGAAAATTTGGAGACATTACATGTATGGTGAGAAGTGTACTGTATACACGGATCACAAGAGTTTGAAGTATCTGATGTCTCAGAAAGAGTTGAATCTTAGGCAACGACGTTGGGTGGAGTTTCTTAAGGATTACGATCTGACGATCGAGTACCATCCGGGAAAAGCTAATGTTGTAGCGGATACCTTAAGTAGAAAAGTGGCAGTGGAGTTGAGGGCTATGTTTGCCAGCTTGAGTATTTCGCGAGATGAGGGTCTTGTGGCTGAATTGCAAGTGAAACCATCTTTGGTTCAGTTGATAAAGGATAAGCAGTTGTTGGATGATTCCTTGGTGCCACATGTTCAGGATATTGCTGAGGATAGACCATCGGATTTCTGTTTTAACGATGATGGGGTTCTATGTTTTGGGAGTCGGATGGTAGTTCCGAATGATGCTGAGTTGAGGCGTACTATTCTGACTGAGGCTCATAGCAGTCCTTTTGCTATGCACCCTGGTAGTACTAAGATGTATCGTGATCTTAAGGATGAGTACTATTGGGTGGGTTTGAAGAAAGATGTTGCGGAGTATGTGAGTAAGTGCATGGTTTGTCAGCGAGTTAAGGCTGAACATCAATTTCCTTCTGGGTTGTTGCAACCGTTGAGGATTCCTGAGTGGAAGTGGGAAAGGATTACCATGGACTTTGTGTCTGGTTTGCCTTTGTCGCCATCGAAGAAGAATTCGGTGTGGGTGATTGCGGATCGCCTTACGAAGTGTGCACATTTCTTACCTGTGCATACTACGTATACTTTGGACAAGCTTGCGGAGTTGTACATTGCTGAGATTGTGCGACTGCATGGTGTGCCAAAGTCTATAGTGTCGGATAGGGATCCGAGGTTTACGTCGCGTTTTTGGGAGTGTTTGCATCAAGCTTTGGGTACACGGTTGAATTTCAGTACTTCTTATCATCCACAGTCGGATGGACAGTCTGAGCGTGTTATCCAAGTGCTGGAAGATATGTTGAGGTGCTGTGTGATTGATTTTTAAGGTTCTTGGGAGAAACATTTGCCTTTGGTAGAGTTTGCTTATAACAATAGCTACCAGGCAAGTATTCAAATGGCACCTTATACAGCCTTGTACGGGAGGAAGTGCAGAACTCCTCTTTGCTGGGCTGAGACAGGTCAGAAGTTGGTTTCGATGCCGGCTTTGTTAAAAGGAACCACCGAGAAGGTGAAGCTCATTTGTGAGCGTTTGAAGGCAGCTTCTGATAGACAGAAGTCTTACGCGGATTTGAAGCGTAAGGAGATTGAGTTTGCGGTTGGTGACCGTGTGTTCTTGAAGGTTTTGCCTTGGAAGAAGGTGATGAGGTTTGGTCGTAAGGGTAAGTTGAGCTCTAGGTACATTGGACCATACGAGGTGATTGAACGTGTGGGTCCTGTTGCATACAAGCTGAGGTTGCCGCAAGAGTTGGAAAAGATACATGATGTGTTTCATGTCTCTATGCTTCGGAGGTATAGATATGATCCTTCGCATGTTATGCATGTGGAGGAAGTGGAGTTGAATCCAGACTTAACCTATGATGAGGAGCCGGTTGAAATTCTGGATTCGGACAGTAAAGTTCTTCGAGGCAAGACCATTGAATTTGTTAAGGTGTTGTGGACGCATCGTGGTGTTGAGGAAGCCACGTGGGAAAGAAAGGATGATATGTTGAAGCAGTTTCCGTACCTTTTTCCTCCAGGTAAATTTTGAGGACGAAATTTCTTAAGGGGGGGAGAGTTGTAACACCCCAATTTTGGGCTTGGAAGTTTAGGGTCTGAACCGGGCCGGTCTGTTTTTCGGTTCAAATATAAAAGGACGCTTTAGGGAAACCTAGTTCAGGATGCTTTAAAAATATGGAAAAACATCTAAAAATCCTCTTTTAATATATATAAGAGAGTGGTGAAATCAATTTTGCAAAATAAGGTTTGGAAATACAACATTTCGAAATAGTGACTAAAATGTGATTTTTGAAAAGTTCAGTGGTGACTGTTTTGTAAGGATTGAAACTTTGAATCTTTAAGGAGCTAATTTACCCAAAAATGATTTCTCCAGATTTTTCCTTAATTTAAGAGATTTAATTAATGTTTAATTAATTAAATGAAAAAGGAAAACCACTTTTTAGAATTTCATAACTAACTTTTCCTAAAATTTTCTCATTTCTTTTTCTCTCAAAATTCCATCATCCAAACACTTTTCTCCAGCAACTTTTTCATTGATTTCCACTTCAATTGATGAGATTTCAATCATCAATTAGTTTCTAATCCATCTTACATCAAATCCTTTTGATTTCCTCATTGGATTTTCAAGAAAATTGGCTCAAATCAAGGAGAAATCACCATTTAGAGGTAAGAATGTTCTTCTCCTCTAAATACTCAGTTCTTTACTGAAATTCCCAAGTTGTCAATCCTTAATTGAAGTTTTATAAAAGGTTTTAATGATAGAAGCTTGATTTTGGCTTAAAACTCAAGATTTGGAAGAAATCTTGAAGAATTTCGTTGTGATTGTTTGGGCTCTGTTTTGAGATGATTCTTAAATGTATTATGGATGTCTAATGATGTGTAAATGAGGTTTTATCAATGCAAACCCGAATAGGTTGAATTTCCTAAGTTTTTGCTTATGAAAATGGTGGTTTTTGAGGTGATCTTGGTGTTCTGTTATAGCTGGAGGTATAAGGACGAGTTTAGGTTTATTTTGGATGTTGATTGATGTTTAGAAATGGTTAGAAGTGATGGATCTTGGATGGGTTAAGTTTTGGAAGAGTTTGGAGGTGATTTCGGTTGTGTTTGGTAGCCGAAATGTTGGCTTTAGGTAGAGCAGCGGGTTTAAGTGTGTTGGCTGAAGATTTTAATGCATGATGATGCATTAATCCTCTGCTTTGATGTGTTTAAAACAGGGGAGGCATCTTCGGACACCTTTGGAGTTGATCCGGAGGCTTGATCGGCGTTTCGGCAAGCTTGCGAAACGAAATTGGTGAGTGGAGTTTGGTTTCCAGCTTTGGGAACAAATGTTTGAAGGTTTTGGGAGCTTAGTTTAAGTCTAAGCAACTTAACTAAGCTCAAGAGTAAGTTTTCGGAGAAACTCTCTTGGATGAGCCTTGAAGTGGTTCGATGCATTGGATTTGATTTGCATGTTTAAATTCTGTTTTGAAAGCATGTTTTAGCATGGTTAATGCTGGTTTTGAAAGCCATATGTTGAAGGATGCTCAAGGTAAGAGATTCTTGGTTTTACATATTCTAAATGTGGATTTGATGCATAGTGATGCATGATGTTAAATGGCTTTGTTTAATGCTTTAAAACAATGAATTGTTGATGTTATATGATGTATATTGGCAAGTGATATAATGGTTTTAAAGTACTTGAATCGGATATAGTTAGCCGGCTATAGGATTGGGTGCCCCGTGAATAAAGTCACCTTGGATGTTGAGGGGTTGTGATTGTACCGAAAACTCTATCCAAGTATCCTAACGAGAGAGTTAAGATCACAACGGTGGTTAAAAGTCTGTGTGTGGATCTTGTTAAGGTCACAACGGTGGTTAAAAGTCCGTGTGTGTAGACCTTGTGTTATGTGTCCCGTACTCTCGTTAGGAAGTTATACAACTACCGATGAGAGGTGTTGAGGGGTTGTGATTGTACCATAAACTCCACCTTATGTTGTTCGGTGGTGTGTATGAAGTGTGTGGGACAACGCTTGTAATTCGCGTATCCGATTGTGTTTTGTGTTGTAAAAGTTTATGAATTATCACTTGAAAGCCAATATGTTGAATTGATGTAATGAAGCATGGGATGCTTGTAAAGTATGCATGGTTGCATGAAAAGAGTTAAGCTTATGTTTTAAAGCTTGTTGAAAGTGTTTTCAAAAAGGCATTATTGTGTTGTTTTCTTTAGAGCATGCCTCACTATGCTATTGTGCTTACGCTCTATCTTTTGTACCAATAATGCAGACAAATGAAGTGTTTGAGGGCAGCAAGGAAGCTAAGAGTCCAATGGAAACTAAGCTCATGTATGGTGATGTTTTCATACACTATTAGTTTTGGTAATTTGGCAATGGGAACCTAAAGTGTGGTTTTGGGAGATGTTTTGGACTCCTTAGTTTGTGGCATGTTGCTTTTGGTGTTTTGGATTGTAAATGGCCATTTAATGATTGTTTTGGTGATTGGTTGATTGCTTGGTTTTGGAAAAAAATAGGAAGCATGCCTATAAACTTGTGAAATTCCATGTTTGATGCTATGAATGTGTTTTGAAGTTGCAAACTTGTACCTTATACGTATGATGACTTGTTGGTATGGTTAGAGGGTCTTTAAGATGTGTTTGAATGGATTTGTGTATGAAAAACCAGAAAAATCTGCAGCTTCTGGGCAAACCTATTGGAACGGGCACTATCGTTTCGAAACGGGGGCCTGTAATGGCCTTGGTGTTTCGAAACGGGTGGAGGCCGTACCGGAACGATTTGGCCACTGTCAAGCCCTATTTTGGAACAAGTCTCGAAACGAACCCGTGTTTCGGAACGGTCAACACCGTTTCGAAACAGGTGACCGTTAGGCACTGATTTGAATGGTATTGAGCTTTGCAAGCTTTACGTTTTAGTCCCGAAATTGGTAATTGCAATTGTAAGAGTTTGATATGTCCGATTAAGGTGAAATTTGACAGAGATGCATGTAATGTGACTAATTTAATATTGGTAACTTAAAAATCAGTTAAGACCTTCAAATTTCCAGAATTTACATTTTGGTCCCTAGTTTTTGTATATTGTGCAATTGAGTCCCTTTTTGAAATCCGATCGCTGTGCTTTACTCGTATATGTTTCTAAAGTGTTCGCTTAGGATTTATGTGCATCTAGACAAGATTAAAAAGAAAAAAAAACGGTCGTTAATCAAGGTTGACTTTCGGGTTGACTTTGGTTTTCCCCGTGTAATCTTTGTAGTTCGGGTCAACCGTCTAGGCCGGGCTAAGGGGGTTACAGACCATCTTCAATGAAATCCCACACCAAGTAATCATTGGACTTGATGAAGAGGCGCATCCTATTGTTCCAAGAGGGATAGTTGTCACCGTTGAAGAATGGTGGCTTTGTGGTGGATTGTGACTCATACATACTTGAACCGGAGGTAGAAGCCATGACTTGATTTTTTGTTGATCTCACTCTTCCTAGGAACTCCTCTTGTGGTTGTGAATCCTTCAAAGAGGTAGGCTCTGATACTAATTTTTGAGTGGATTGATTGAATGATCAAGACCAAGAGGGGGTAAATTGGGATTTAAAAACTTTGTGGAGTGAAAGGGCAATTTAAAAATGAAGAACAAAGGATTTTAGAGTGGTTCAAGTTCCAAATGAACTCTACATCCACTACCTTAGCTACCACTAAGGATTTCAACAATTCACAATTTGTTCTTCCCCTTTTCAAGGCTTAGGAGGTAACCTTTACACAACCGGTCAAATTTTTCTACTAAAAAATTGACCAAACCCTCACAAATAATCAAAGAAGAAATTCGAAAAGAAGTATATTTCTCTAATACAAATTTGTCCCTTGAAATACAACACTCAACCCAAATTTGAAGATAAAATAAGAATTGGAAATAACTCAATTTGGGAATTACAAAAGATTGGAAATAAACACACTTGAGGTTGGATTTTTGCTTGAATGTTTGTCTTTAATGCAATGGTTGTTGCTGGTCTTCAAAGAGCTTCAATTTATACCTCCTCTATCAATTCTAGCTGTTTGGGTGGTTGGGGAATTGAATAGAGCCGTTGGGACCCTCTCTTTCCACCATAAATGCACTTCTGCAGCTATTCGTATCGGTACACGGGGAGCCGTATCGATACATGTCTCAAAAAAGAAAGAGTCGTTGTACATAAAAAAGATGGGGTATCGAAACGCACGTACGCGTATCGATGCGGGACAGGGAGCGTATCGAAACGGATAAGACCGTTTCGATACCTTTTTCTCAGCTTAGCTCACTGGAGGTTTCCGTTTCGATACGGGGGTTTACCGTATCGATACGGGTCAACTGCCATTTTAAATGTTGGTTACCTAACAACTGACACCAACAGTCGGATTCATTTAAAACAATTTGAATTAAAAATTCAATTAAAACTGTATCGATACGGGTGAAACCGTATCGGTACACCATTCAAACTCCTCCGGTTTTTACAGAGGGGCGTATCGATACAGATGGGATTTGTTTCGATACGCTGTTTCGATACGGTTAAGAGCGTATCGAAACGCGTCCTTCCAGTAGCCAACTTTGTAAAAAAAGGTATCGATACGGCTGGAAGCGTATCGATACACCTGGACGGTTTTGAACACTTTGGCCTTGGAACACTTAGAAAATATTTGGAGTTTGAGTTTTTCAAATTAGTTTTAAAGTATTGGTGATTTAAAACTTATTAAGGGGACTTAGAAAACAATTTCAAGTTTTTCAATTTGATCCTTAACAACTTAATTATATCAAAATCAAACATAGGTTTCACAGAATGTCTTCATCGAAGCCTTTTAGTCCATTGACGATGACCGAGAATCGAGCAAACATCGACGCTTTCATCGGGTTCCATCTTAAAATTTTAATAACTTAAATTGAACATCCTGATCTTCGTCTATTTAACATTGCTAGTTCCCTCATATGTGGTCTCGAGGGTATCCCAAACTTCCTTGGCACTTTCGATTGAAAACAGTTTTGAATAGATATCGTGACCGAGAGCACAAAATATCATATGCAAGGCTTTATCATTGACTTGCAACCGTCTTCTATCTTTTTCGGTCATCTCGACTTTGATCTTTGGGACTAATCTTCTTTCACCATCTCTCTTCATAGGAATGATTGGAATGTCTTCTACCACGTCCCATACCATGTAGTCCTTGGATTTGATGAAGAGTCGCATCTGGTTCTTCCAATATGGGTAGTTATCCTCATTGAAGAATGGTGGTCTGGTGGTGGATTGAGACTCATAGAGGTTGGAGCCGGAGGTGGATGCCATTGCTTCAATTTGTTGTTGATCAAAATCTCATAGAATTGACTCAAGAGGGTTGTAATCCTTCCAATGAGTGTGGCTCTGATATCAATTGTTGAGTTGATCAATCGATTGCAAATGGTCAAGAGGGGGTGAATTGGTGATTAAAATTTGAAGGGAGAAAATGGATGAATAAAAAATTAGACACAAGGCAATTTATAGTGGTTCAAGTTCCTAAATGAACTCTACCTCCACTACCTTAGCTCCCACTAAGGATTTTCAATCAATCCACTAATTGATTCTTCCCCTTTTCTTGGATGAGGATGATACCTTACAAGACCGATTAAGTTTTCTACCCAAAGCTTAATCCAACTCACTCTTTACAAAGAAAAAGTTTGGTAAACCTTACAATTATCTCTCAAAGGTTGATGTTTACCTAAATATAATTAATCACACCCCAAACTCTCAATAAAATTTACAATGAAAGACTCACTTGAGTTGGGTACAAAGATTTGACTCTAAAATGCTCAAGGTTTGGATTTGAATGTTTTGATGTTGCTTAAAGGCTCAATAGTTGTTGTTGTATCATTTGAGACTTGTTTTTATACTCTTGCATTGATTTCTAGCCGTTGGGCTGCAATTTCTTGCAATAAATGCTCCTCAACAACCTACCGTATTGATACGGTTCGTGGGCATATCGATACATGTCTCAAAGAAGAAAGAGCTATTGTGACTGAAAAAACAGGGCGTATTGATACGCTTAAAGGGCGTATCGGTACGGTATTAAGGGGTGTATTGATACGATAAGTCTTACCACATCGATACGCTATGAACGATTAAAATTCCAGTGTTGAAAAACCGTATCGGTACGGGGTTAGACCGTATCGGTATGCTATGAACGATTAAAATTCTAGTGTTAAAAAACCGTACCGATACGCCTAAGGGTATCGATACACTTGGGCATTTTATTGCTTTTTAGCTTGAAAACACTTAGAAAATTTGAACTCTTTTAATGTGTTTTGACTTGAAATAGTATTTGGTTCAAAAGGTCTTGTCAATTTGTGAGTCTATGAAAATACTTAAAAATTTATTATTTTGCAATTTAGTCCCTAAGGTAAATTGTTATATCAAAATCCTTTTTTGTTTTACAGAGTGTCTTACCACATTTGATTGGTTTAAGTACGGCATCTGATATTTGGAACTTATTGCATCGTCTGTATAGTGGTAAAATTACATCAAAGTTAATGTCCTATAAGCGTATGTTGCATTCTCAAAAGAAAGGAGAGTTAACCATGAAAGAATTTCTCATGAAAATAAAATCTATCTGTGATAATCTTGCAAACTATGTTGAAGTCATCTCAGAATAGGAGCAGCTTACTGCTATACTTAATGGTTTGACTTCGGAATATGACTCTGTTATTACTGCAGTCGCTGCTAGTCCTAGTTCATCAAATCTTACATATGTGAGTAGCATTTTGTTGGATGCTGAGGCTAGACAACCAGCCCCTACTCTTACTCATGTGAATGCTATTGCTCATGTTTCTACTCAGTCTCCGATAGAACCTAGTGCTACTACTTTGATTAGTTCTAGTAATTCTAATCATACTGATTTTAGTTCACCTCAGACTGCATATACCACTGGTTAATCTTCTCAGACCACTACTGATGGTTACAGTTACACCAATAACTACAATAATAGTGGAAGGGGCGTGGCAGGAATAACATCTATAATAATTCTAGGCCTCAATGTCAATTGTGTGGGAGGCTACGTCACATAGTGGAAAGATGCTACTACAAGTTTGATACTAGGTTCAAAAATGAGTCTTCACGATCAACTTCAACCAGTAGAGGATACACTCTTGCTCAGGCACATGTCTCTACATATAATACTTCCAATGATGTTGTTCCAGCGCCCTTTAATCCTTTCTATTTGTGAAACCAAAATTGATTTTGATATAACAATTTAACTTATGGACTAAATTGTAAAACAATAAATATTTTAGTATTTTCAAAGACTGACATTTTGACAAGCCACTTTGAACCAAACATTATTTCAAGTCAAAACATATTTAAAGGTTCGATTTTCACTAAGTCTTTCATGAGTTTTCAAGCCAAACTTCAACAAAACGCCCAGGCGTATCGATACCTTTATGCGTATCGATACCTTTATGCGTATCGATGTGGTTTTTCAACACTAGAATTTTAATCGTTCAAGGCGTACTAATACGGTCCAACCCCGTATCGATATGATATTCATCTGGGTAAGACTTTAAGCTATAGAGTATCGATACGCATCAGGACCGTATCGATACAGTTTTCATATAAAAATATTATTTGCTATTGTGTACCGATACGGTATATCACTATATTGATACAATATGCTGACCTTTGCAAAATCATTGCATTTAATATTCGAACGTTGGCTTGTCAATTAATTGGAATCCAAAATTTTAAATGTCCGTTGAACGGTATCAATACGCTAAGGTAGCGTACCGATACGCTTTTTATCAAAATTCAATTCAAGATTCCAGTGAGCAAAATCCATATCGATACGTCTAATCGTATTGATACACCCCTTAATATCGTACCAATATGCCCTTTAAGCGTATCGATACGCCATGTTTTTCAGTCACAACGACTCTTTCTTCTTTAAGACATGTACCGATATGCCCACGAGTCGTACCGATACGGTTGGTTGTTGAGGAGCATTTACTGCGGGAAATTGCAACCCAACGACTCTATTGATGATCTCAACCACCCAAACGGCTAGAAATCATGCAAGGATATAAAAACAAGTCTCAAATGCTACAACAACAACTATTGAACCTACAAGAATCATCCAAGCATCAAATCCAACACTTGTGCCTTTTATTCTCAAATCCTTGTACCCAACTCTATTAAGTGTCCCATTGTTATTTGTATTGTGAGTTTGAGGAGTGATAAATTGTATTTGGGTAAACAATTCATCCTTTGAGAGGAATTTGTAAAGTTTACCATTTTCTCAATTGTAAAGAGTGTTTCAAATTAAGATTTGGGTAGAAAGCTTAATTTCCTTGTAGGGTTTCCTCCCCATCTAAGAAAATGGGAAGAATCAATAGTGGATTGGTTGAAAATCTTTAGTGGGAGCTAAGGTACTGGATGTAGAGTTCATTGGAGAACTTGAACCACTATAAATCTCTTGTGCAAATTTTTATTCATCCATTTCCCTCCATTCAAAATTTTAATTTCCAATTCACCCCCCTCTTGGCCAATTGCATTGTTTGATCAACTCAACACTATTACACTCATGTTGTTTTTATGTCAGCATCTATTTTTTCTCCTGTCACCTCTCTTGTTATGTCTGCTCCATCTTCCTCTGTTCCTCACATTATTATACCTTTTTCACAGCACATGTCTCCTTCAGTGGCCACTAGTGCCTACAACACAACAGTTTTACACAGGCCACCTGCTTCTACATATGTGCATGTCTCTCCTCCTATGTCTACACCTCTTTCAAGTCCTCAAGTTCACTTTTTTGCATCAGATGTAGCTGAGACAATGCATGGTATCCTGACTCAGGGGCATCTCATCACCCGACTCATGACTCAAGTAACTTGCAAGAGCGCACTACTCTTCCTGGAATGGGTAAGGATTTTGTTGGTAATGGACATTCTTTACCTATTCAGTTATCTGGTCAGTCAGCTTTACTTACTCATTCCAAGAACTTATATATGAAAAATTTGTTATATGTTTCAAGAATTACTAAGAATCTACTTTATGTGTCCAAGCTTACAAAGGACAACCAGGTCTATTTTGAGTTCTATCCCAAGTTTTGCCAGGTGTGAAACATTGCCACCAAGCAAGTGTTGTTGACTAGTCACGAGTCTCAAGGGCTATACAAACTCCATTTGCCTCGTAATATTTTTGCTCAGTTTCGTAGAACCAATGCTTTGTCTACTGTTTCTAGTCTTAATTCTGTTAATTCTCAGAATAATCCTTGTTGTCATGTTTCTGTTTCTAATAATGTGTCCTTTACTACTTGGCGCAATAGGTTAGGTCATCTATCTTCTAAAGTCTTGAATTAGGCTTTACTTCATTGTAATGTTCCAATTGTTAATAAAACTAATAACTCTTCATTGTGTGCTGCTTGTGAAATTGGTAAAGCTCATAAGTTACCTTTTGATTTGTCTAAAACTATGTACTCTGCTCCGTTAGAGCTTGTTATAGCAGATGTTTGGGGACCTGCACCCATATTGTCTAATAATTTCAAATACTATGTTGTTTTCACTGATGCCTACTCTAGATATTCTTGGTTGTATTTTTTGCAGAAAAAATCTCAAGTGTATGATGCATTTGTTCAGTTTTATAGGCAAACTGAGGTGCAACTTGGGGTGAAGCTCAAGGTTTTACAAACAGATGGTGGAGGAGAATTTCAAGCACTGAAGTCCTATATTCAGAGTCAAGGGATAGTGCACAAGCTGTCTTGTCCACATACTTCAGAACATAATGGCCTTGTGGAGAGGAAGCACAGACATGTAGTTGATGTAGGTTTAACTCTTCTTGCTCAGGCTGCAATGCCATTAGTGTACTGGAATGATGCTTTTGCAAGTGCTCTTTTCTTAATTAATAGACTGCCTTCAACACCATTGCATGGAATCTCTCCTTATGAAAGATTGTTTAATAAAAAGCTTGATTATAGTTTGTAAGGACCTTTGGCTGCTTGTGTTTTCCTTATCTTACGCCTTACAATAAAAATAAGCTACAATTTAGGTATGCTACATGTGTTTTCCTTAGGTGTTCACCTACCTATAAAGGATATAGGTGTATGACTGCTAGAGGTCATGTTTATATCTCTAGACATGTTAGGTTTGATGAAGTTGTTTACCCCTTTATTCATAACAAGGCCTTATGGTCTATTGTCAATTCTAAAATAACTAATTCTGATTTTCTTAAGTTTCTGCATCCTACAGAGGTTACTTTGAGTGATTTATGTGGTTCTAAATCTGGTACTGGTTCCAGTCCTCTTGTTGGTACATCTTTGCCTTTTTCTGTCACTCATTCTAAAGTCACCATACCTCATACCTCTTCATCTCACGCTTCAATTCCCACGGCTACAGATTTTCCACCTCATCACCCATCTTCTACCAGCATCCATACATTATCTCCCACAACTATTGTTTTACTACATCCATCTCCATCCACTATTAACAATCATCATCCACCCTCATCTCCTACTATAAGTTCACCTCTACATCCACCTTCTACCAACATCCATACATCATCTCCCTTAACTACTGTTTTACCACATCCATCTCCATCTGCTACCAACATTCATCATCCACCCTCATCTCCAACAATAAGTTCACCTCCACATCCATCTTCTACCAATATCCATACATCATCTCCCATAACTATTGTTTTACCACATCCATGTCCATCTACTACCAACATTCATCATCCACCCTCATCTCCTACTATATGTTGACCTCCACATCCATCTTCTACCAGCATCCATACAATATCTCCCACAACTATTGTTTTACTACATCCATCTCCATCTGCTACCAACATTCATCATTCATCCTCATCTCCTACTACATGTTCACCTCCACATCCATATTCTACCGACATCCATCATTCATCTTCATCTTCACCTACAACTTGAACTTCTCTTCCATCATCTACCAATGTTCATTCTCATCCTCCATCTAAGTTACCTATTCATAATGCCCATCACATGATTACAAGAGGCAAGTCAGGAATTGTTAAGCCTAAGGTTTTCCTTGCTACTAGAATTCCTGAAGAACCTGCTACTGTCTTTGAGGCTCAGCAACACCAAGAATGGAAAGATGATGTGTGTGCAGAGTATGATGCCCTTATGAGGAATGACACCTGGGAATTACAGTCTCTTCCTTCTTCTCGAAAATCAGTGGGGTGCAAGTGGTTGTTTAAGATAAAAAGGAAACCAGATGGGTCAGTAGAGAGGTTTCAGGTCAGACTGGTTACAAAATGGTACTCTCAAACTTATGGTAGTGACTTTAGGAAGACATTCAGCTCAGTAGTGCGTGCGTCTACAATTCACACTATCTTAGCTATTGCAGTTCTGGAAAAATGGTCAATTGGGCAGATCGACATCAATAATACATGGTTTCGAGAAGAAAGGACCTAATGAGAGACTTTGGTTTACCGTCTTAAAAAGGCCATATATGGTATGCGACATGCTTCTAGAGCATGGTTTGTAACCTTGAAAAACTTCCTTGTTACAAAGCTTGGTTTTGTTGCTTCCAAGGCAGATAACTCCTTGTTCATTAGAAAATCAACAACTCAAAAGTTATTTCTAATGGTGTACGTAGATGACATAGTTCTTACTGGCAACAGTTCACAAAAAGTGTATACAGCGGTCTCACAGATCAACTCAGAATTTTTGTTGAAGGGTCTGGGTCCTCTAGAATATTTTTTAGGCATGGAAATCCATCAACACACGGTTGGTTTATTCTTAAATCAGAAGAGATATATATCTGGCTTGTTGAAAAAAGTTGATATGAGTCAGTCTGGTCCTACTCCCACACCTATGGTCGTTTCTCCAAAAATCTATGTAAATGATGGGCAGTCATTTGAAGATATTAATATCTACAGGAGCATTGTGGGATGACTGCAATATGTTTGCTTAACACAACCTTACATTACCTTTGATGTGAATAAGGTAAGTCAGCATATGAATAATCTCGTTGTGATTCATTGGAAGGCTGTGAAGAGAGTTTTGCGATATCTTAATGGCACTCTTGATCATGGGTTGTTATACAAACCTATTGAAGCTATTGATTTGGTGTGTTATTCTGATGATGATTGGGCAGCTTCTTTTGAAGATAGACGCTCCACGACAGGATACTACATTTTTCTTGGGGGTAATCCCACTGCCTGGTGCTCCAGGAAACAGTAAGTAGTTTCCATATCCTCTTTTGAGGCAAAGTACCGAGTTTGGCAAATGTTGTGTCTGAGTTAATGTGGGTAGAACAGTTACTTGTTGAAATTGAAGTTATTTCAATGGGTAAACCTATTGTGTGGTGCGACAACACATTTACTGTCTTTATAGCTGCGAATCCTACTTATCATACGCGTATTAAACATGTTGAGATAAATTTTCATTTTATTCGGGAACGTGTTCTTGCTGAAAAGCTGGTGGTTAACTATGTTCCCTCCTCTGATAAGCAATTGAAGTGTTAACTAAGCTTATTCCTCCTTTGTTTCCCAAACTACATATGCAATTTGGTGTTTTTTCTCTTGAAAAAATTTAAAAGGATGAAGAAAACTTGGAGAGTAATAGAATATAATATAGTAAGACAACTAATGATAGTTAGTTTCGCCGTTTCCCGTATGTTGGGTTTGTTAGATGGTTGGGCCTCTAGTATATGTATAGTTAGGCCTTTTAAAATTTAGGGTAAACTACACAGATGACCACTGAACTATGGGTTTGGTGTCAAAATGACCACTATATTATTTTTTTGCCGCAAATGCACCACACAACTATTTAAATGGTTCCATTTTAGCCACACGCCGTTAAAAAATGAAAAAGTTGACGAAACTGTTAAAAAAATAATTACACATTTGGTCCTCTATATTTATACAATATATCAATTTAGTCCTAATTTTAATCTAATAAAATAAATTAATTATACAATATATCAATTGCTATAGGGTACAACAATTAATATATGTCTTTAATGATTGTTAATACCCAGAAAAATTAAAGAAAAGAAAATACAATTAGACAGATTCAAACCAAAGACTTTGTGGTCCAAAGTGCATGTGTTTGCCACAGCACCCAGTTAGTTTCACCGTTTCCCGTACGTTGGGTTTGTTAAACGATTGGTCCTCTAGTGTGGGTATATATATATATATGTATAGTTTGGCCTTTTTAAAATTTAAGCCAATGTAATTTTCTGAATTGATTTTGGAGTACTTTTCTTAAATTCCCTTTTTCTCTTTTCTGAGTCAATTGTATGCTCAGATTTCATAGTCCCTAATCGACTTTATTCCGATCACCGGAATTCAACTGTGCAAGTGTTTTTACTAGATTGAGTTACTCACTTTCAGTTTCTGGTACTGGGTTTGAAAAAGAGCCTCAATTCTCCTTTATCTGAAAAGTTGGTGAAGTGGAATCAAGACACGGATTGCTGTTCTTGGGATGGTGTCATGGAACTCAACTTGAGCAACCAATCGATTCCTGGAGAAATCAACAATTCAAATAGTCTTTTCCGTCTTGAGCATCTTAATTTGACTTATAACAGATTCGTATCCGAGTTTCCTTCAGGGTTTGGAAATTTCACAAACTTGAGTTATCTTAATTTGTCGAATGTAGGCTTCACCGGACAGATTTCGGTTGGGATTTCATACCTGACAAAGTTGGTTACTCTCGACTTATCTGTCACCAGGACCACTCTTGAAACTGGAGAAGCCAAATTTGAAGATGCTTGTTCAAAGTCTCACGGGGATGGAGCAAATATGTCGGCAAACTTTATCATCTTCGCAGCTTAATCTGCAGGTGCTGAGCATGAGAAGCTGTTACCTTTCAGGACCTATTAGTCCTTCCTTTGCCAAGCTCAATAATTCTTTTGGACGCTAACAAATTCTCCAGTCCAATTCCTTGCATCTTGCTGCCAATAATTTCAGTGGAAGAGTTTCCTCCAAAGTTACAGACTCTGGATTTGTCTTCCAACTTTATTCTTCAAGAGTTTCCTCCAAATGCATCTCTTTAGTCACTAGTAGTTAGTGACACAGGTTTTGAGGGACAAATACCAGAATCTATCGGCAACCTTTGGCAATCGACATGGATAGAGTTGCCAATTTACAAGTTCTCCGGTCCAATACCAAAAACACTGCTGAAACTTACACTAGCTGTGGGTCTTTCCACTCGCATAATTCAGAAGCTGTGGGTCTTTCCACTTGAGGAATTCAGAAGGGATAGGAGGAATTGCTCACCAAGAACCGTACCAGTGAAAAATCTCTATAGACACTGCTGTTTCTAACCCTATTTTATTCATCTGCCATTTCATTATTTCCCTTATTGTTAATGCATCTTATCTTTCTCCGTCTATGGTTAGGTTTGCAGCTGTAGATCAAAATCTGTTGATGTGTTGCTTTGCTGAGGTTTCCGGTGACTTTTCAAGAAATACAAACATGCTAAAGTCTATGAAGTCGGACCTTGATTATATCTTTCACTAGCTCAGATTATATTCTAGGGATCACAAGTCTATGAAGTCGGACCTCGACATTTTAATGGTATATTCCTTTAACTTTAAACTCCTAGGAACAATGGCGGATATATATATATATGCTTGGCCCACCCTGAAAAAAAAATACCTATTATATATTTAATTTATTTATTCAGGCCCACCCTGATTTATTTGTGTCTATCTTAATTTAGGATAAAGTACACAGACGGTCACTGAACATTAGTAAAAAAAAACAAAATGGTAACCAAACTTTTAAAAATCACAAAATGACAATTCAACTTTATGTTTTATAACAAAATGGTAACTAGACGTTAAATGCCGTTAAGTGGCTGTTACAAAGTTTGGTGTAATAACACATTTAGTCCTTCATATTTATACATTCAATCAATTTAACCCTAATTCGAACCAATTCACTAAATTTAACCCTCATAATTTATGCATTCTTTCAATTTGGTCCTTAAAGCAAAATTCCAAAGTATGGTAACATAATAAATAATTACAATTAAATTTTTAAAGGAACTCGAAAACTCGACTCGAATCGAAAAAATTTCAAATAAAGTTTGAGTTGTGAAATATGACGCGTCAACTCGAATAACTCGAAATTTTTTGACTCAACTCGATCGAACGCTCATCTCTATCTTAAGATATGACGCGTCAACTCGAATAACTCGAAATATTCGAATATTTTAAATCATTTTTCTTTTAAATCGAATATTTTTTAAAATAGAATATTTTGTATTTTCATATTTAAATCACATCAATTATTTAATAACAACTTTTAAAATTAAATTTAAAAGAAAAAAATTGATTTAAAATATCCGAATATTTAATTAAATTTTTATATGAACTCGAAAACTCGACTCGAAAAAATTTCAAATAAAATTTGAGTTGTAAAATATGACGCGTAAACTCGAATAACTCGAAATTTTTTTACTCGACTCGATCGAACGCTCCCCTCTATCTTAAGATATGACGCGTCAACTTGAATAGCTCAAAATATTCGAATATTTTAAATCATTTTTTTCTTTTAAATCGAATATTTTTTAAAATAGAATATTTAACATTTTTATATTTAAATCACATCGAATATTTAATAACTACTTTAAATATTCGATTTAATTTAAAATATTCGATTTAAAAGAAAAAAAATTGATTTAAAATATTCTTATATTTAATTAAATTTTTATAGGAACTCAAAAACTCGACTCGAATCGAAAAAATTTCAAATAAAGTTTGAGTTATAAAATATGACGTGTCAACTCAAATAACTCGAAATTTTTTGACTCGAATCGATCGAATGCTCACCTCTATCTTAAGATATGACGCGTCAACTCGAATAACTCGAAATATTCGAATATTTTAAATCATTTTTTCTTTTAAATCACATAGAATATTTAATAACTACTTTAAATATTCGATTTAATTTAAAAATATTCGATTTACAAGAAAAAAATTGATTTAAAATATACGAATATTTAATAAATATTTAAAGTAGTTATTAAATATTCGAATATTTAAAAGAAAAATATTTAAAATAGTTATTAAATATTCTAATATTTTAAATCATTTTTTCTTTTAAATCGAATATTTTTAAATTAAATTGAATATTTAAAGTAGTTATTGAATATTCGATGTGATTTAAATATGAAAATATTAAATATTTTATTTCAAAAAGTATTCGATTTAATAGGAAAAATGATTTAAAATATTTGAATATTTCGAGTTATTCGAGTTGAGGTGTCATATCTTAAGATAGAGATGAGTGTTCGATCGAGTCGAGTCAAAAAATTTCGAGTTGACGCGTCATATTTTACAGCTCAAACTTTATTTGCAATTTTTTTATTCGAATCGAGTCGAGTTTTTGAGTTCCTATAAAAATTTAATTGTAATTATTTATCATGTTACCATACTTTGGAATTTTGCTTTAAGGACCAAATTGAAAGAATACGTAAATAACGAGGGCTAAATTTAGTGAATTGTTTCGAATTAGGACTAAATTAATTGAATATATAAATATGAAGGACTAAATGTGTTATTATACCAAATTTTATAACAGTCATTTAACGGCTAGTTACCATTTTGTTATAAAACATAAAGTTTAATTGCCATTTTGTGATTTTTGAAAGTTTGGTTACCATTTTGTTTTTTCTACCAAAGTTCAGTGATCATCTATATACTTTACCCCTTAATTTATATTTGTGCCCACTCTAATTTATTTGTGCCCAAAAAAAATAAAAAATTGCCCATTATAAATAAAATTTTTGTTTTAGCCCAAAATTTTATTCATTAGGCCCTAACCAAAACTTTTATGTTTGGGGACCAACTTTTATATTTTACAAACAAAAAGAGTCAAGCTTTAGTTGGGTTCGTATCGTATTTGCTAGAAAAAATTTAAATTTAGTTTAATTTAATTTTTAATTCCTAATCTTGTTTGTTTACCACTTTTTAAAGAAGTGTGCAAATGAACACCGCCTGACGATCGTCGCTTTTAAGAAACGAGCATAAAAAAAATGGTCGCCACTCCCAAACACAAACATCTACACAAGTCGAGTGATGATAATACAACACTCACAAGTTGAGTGAGAATAATACATCATTCACAAGTCGAGTGAGAATAACGTGGAGCCCCTAAGTTGAGTGTCATAGCACTCCCAAAGTAAAGCAAGTATAAAACAGATTGTTTAAACATCCGGCACTCCCAAATTCAAAGTAACTACGCGAAAACGTATAATCCGCTCCAATTCCCAAGAAAATAATGTTGTTCCAAATGAAGGATGTCAAATCCATTCCCAAGTAAGTGGGCATAAAGAATTGTCCAAAAAAAAACTCCCAAGAAAACATGCACAAAGTATAATAAGTAATTCGCTTGCGATAAAATATTTAAAAAAAATGCGCAAGTGTTTGCACCAACGAACAAGCATACATCAAAAAAAATTCTTACAACCCTTGTTCCCGTCCTAGGCTTGCGAAGGTCACTTTATAATAAAGATTCGTTGGCCACCTCCATGTAAAGTGAGCATAATAAAGTGACCTCGTCAAGATAAAGGTTCGCTAGAATAAAAGACTAAATGATCGTCGTTTCTAAAGGGCCAAACTATTTTCAAGTTTCACTTACCACAAATCCAAAGAAAAGGCTAAGCATTCGTCATTTCCAAATAAACACGATGTGAATAATATATTAAGGAATATGATATTAAAAAATAACGATCAAAACTATTACACCAAGGGGGCAAGAATTCCCTTAAACAAAAGGTAGCTATGCAAAGCCGAACAAGGTAGTTCGCCCTAAGAGATCGGCATGAAAGAGAACTTTCCTTCCGCAAATTATTTTCAAAATAGGTGTAAACATTCGCTACATGCATACCTCATAAGTTTTCAAATGGAAGAATTTGATATTTATGTACCACCATTTTCTAGAAAAAAGGGACTACCAAACTAAGCAAACCCAAAGAAAAGTCATCTGAGCGTTCACCACTCCGAAGTGAGTGTGCATAATAACTAAAAGTAAACATTCGCTAGCGATCTTCCACCCTAGAAAGGCGATGTATGACATTACAATAGAAGTTAATATTACTTCCAACATCTACACAAAGTTAGAGAAGTCGCTCATATTTAAACAAACAAGCTTACACAAAATACGCTAAGCAATAGTGTAAATCCCACAAATCATTTTTTCAAGGGGGTAAGTGTTCACAACAGGGAACGAGCACCACAAATAAAATGATAATTAGATTTATTTTATTTTTTATGGGATAAAATGTTCAAGCAAACTCACTTACCACTCTTGTCGTTTCACAAGAGCGACAACGAATAACACCACCTATAAACAGTAAAAGCTAAACTATGCACAAAAGAAAAATCAATATTACCACTAGTGAACGCCTTACATCGATCACCTATAACCTTACAAATTTGCAAATATCACACGTCTATATTTATGTTTTGAAATTTTTAATGAAAAAAGCTTTTTGAAAGAAGCATTTTATAGGGGGTAAGAGCTAGCAAATCCCGCTATAAGTTAGCGATGTCAAAATGGCAATCTCGCTCTGAGTTAGTGAAATGAGTTAGCAATCTCGCTATAAGTTAGTAGTGTCGCCCCGATCTTGATTAAGAAACTTGCATGAAGGCAACAAGTTAATGATACCATTTCATAGGAATGGGGTAGTTCAAAGAAAGTAGACAACGATTTACACTACTCATAGTAATAAAGAGCCAAACTATTTTCTCACCCGGGGTCAATCAAAATTATCTCACCTAGGGTCAAGAGTCCTCCAAACTCAAGGAAACTACACAAATATACAAATCTGCCCCGCCTCAAGAAGGACCTTTACATTCCTTTCCATGTTAAGCTGAACACAACCTAGTTCCTGAATAAGAAACCAACCCCTCTCAACAGTCCTCCTAATACTAGTACAAGGTGGAGAAGTGCCACAACTATTCGCATACAGCTCAAACAACCTCCTACAAGTGGATTTTGGATGCAAACAATTCTGTAACCCCACACCCCCTCCAAGGATAAAATGCGCTCCACGAAGCGAAGGGTTTGCTTCGAAAGAGTGATATGGTTCCACGAGAAATGACGTAACGCAAACTTCCCCGCGAGTTATCCTTAAAAAGGGGCAAGCATTAGCTACCTATTTATAAAGCGTTTGCTACCTATTTATTTTGCAAAATCGCCCTGAGAGAGCGATAGAAAATTTTGGCCGCTTCTAAATAAGCGACCAATGGTTCTACATAATTCCAGATGTAAATTCGCTTCCTACGAATCTTCTAAAAGCACGGTACAAAATACTTGAATCGCTACGATATATACAACGGCATGCAAAGTCTTTAAAGTTTCCAACTTAAAAGTTTGTACCATAAACTATATACATTGACCAAAATTACCCTATATTTATGTTTCGACATTTTTCAAGAAAGAAGCATTTTAAGAATTCACATAAAATTTAAAAGATGAGAAATAATAAATTTTAGGCTTGCGAACGTCACTTTATAGCCTTCCCTCGCATGGGGGGCAAGAGTTAGCAACATCATTATGAGTTAAGCGATCTCGCTCTAGGTCAGCAAATAAGTTAGCGATCTTGCTATAAGTCGGGCGAAAGTACACAACGCTCCCAAAGTAAGCGAGTATAAAACAAATTGTCTAAACGTCTGCCACTCTCAAACTATGCGAACCTGAAGAAAAATAATTCAACTAAGCGTTCGCCGCTCCCAAGTGAGTTGGCATAATATCTAAGCTAGGCATGTGCCAGCAATCCCTCGCCCAGAAAAAAAAATAACATTTGCCATCAAAAAACATAATGATTGCGTTTATAAATATGACACATGTTACAAATATACGCGCAAAACTAACAGTTGGCGAATAAATTAGCAAACCTGCTACGAGTTATTAATGCTGCTCCAAACTAGCGAATAAAACTTACATCGTTCATAATATCCATGTATGCTTTTTTTGACCTTTATCAACATGCTTACATGGGGGCACCAAGTTGATTATACCGTTTCACAGGAACGAGGATGTTCCAAGAAAGTGGACATTGATTTACATTGCCCATAAAATAGCTAAACTATTTACACACAAGAGGATAAAATATGTGAATAAGTATATATTGATGAAGAATATCTCACTCGGAGGCAAGAACCCTCCTAACCTAAAATACTTATGCGAATACAAGTACGCGATGTTCAAAATACGGTGCTTGTAATATGACAAATGCACATACAAGACAAATGGTCCTAAAATAACCAAGTAAATGAACACTAATTTTCCAAAAAGGGGGTACATTTGCACACCAACAAATAAACATATACAACATACATTAAACTAAAAATTTGCTAGAGAAAATATTTGATTCAAAATACAAGTTTTGAGAGCCAAAAATACCACAGAATAATAGAAAAATCAATTAATGGAATCTAAGTGTTCATACTGCTTCAGGTAGCGGTGTAAAGTGAACTCTCTTTTATGTTTAGGTTCACCATCACAAGAGTTATCATGTACTCACATGCAAAATAATAGTTAGAGAATAGAGAAGTCGCTCATAGTTAGCGAACTTTCTTACCGCTCTAAGTTAGCGAAGTCATTCCAAGTAACATAGTGATGGAAAATGAGAACTCCTCGACTGCAAAGATAAATGTTACAGTAAGTGTGCATAGTAAAGCAATCGCACGCCACGATACTCCCAAGTAAGCACTCAAGTACTATGACCATAGCAACATTGGGATATATGGCACTAGAGTATGGAAATGAAGGAATTGTTTCAACAAAAGGTGATGTGTATAGTTTTGGTATTCTTAAAGAGAGACAAAGCATTACGACAAAATGAGCGAATAAAATACAACGATCAAGATTATATCCCTGGGGACAAGAACCCTCCCAACATAATGTATACCTACAGTAATAAATAATTCACTCTGAGAGAATGATATTGTTGAGATGATCAATCGAATCCAAATGGCCAAGAGGGGTGAATTGGTAATTAAAAATTTGAAGGGAGCAATTTGGAAAGATAAAAATGAAGAGCAAGAGATTTGGAGTGGTTCAAGCTTCTAACAAGCTCTACATCCACTACCTTAGCTCCCCAATAAGGATTTCAAACAATTAACTACTAATTTCGTCCCCTTTTCTAGGCTTAGGAGGAAACCATTACAAATCGATCAAGCTTTCTACCCAAAGCTTGATCAAGATCACTCTTTTAACAAGGAATCATGGAAAACTAAAATTAGCCTCTCAAATAGGCTTATATGTTGCCCAATTACAAGTGAACTCTCCTCAAACTTGAAATAAAGGATTACAATGAAAAATCACAAGTTGGGTAAAAGGGTTTGACTATAAAAGGCTCAAAGAGATTGGATTTTTGCTTGAATGCTTCTCACTTGATGAATAATTGTTGTTGTAGCTTTTGAGGCTTGCTTTTATATCCCCTCATTGATTTCTAACCGTTTGGGTGGCTGAGATCATAAATAGATCCGTTGGAGACAATTTTCCCGCAATAATTGCACTTCTGAAGCAGAGCGTATCGGTACACGGGAGCCCCATTTCGGTACATGTAAGATAGAAACTAGCCGTTGCAAGAGTAAATGCATGGGCATATCGATATGCAGGAAGGCGTATCGAAACGGTCTTAGTGTAAAATGGGGATCGTATCAAAATGGCTAGGCCGTATCGATACGATTTTTGCTCACTGGAATCTGAAGAAAAAGTCTTTGGAAAAATGTATCGATACGTTTCAAGGGCGTATCGAAATGAAAAGCTTGTTTTTATAAAGGCGTATCAAAACAGATGTAACCATATCGGTACGGGTTAACTGAATTTTGAAGCTTTAACTAACATACAACGTTTGAAAAATTTAATGCAAAGATTTTTAAAAATCTTAAGACCTCGTATCGGTACGCTGACGTGTTGTACCAAAATTGAGGATCGGTACGCCTAAGCCCTATACTAAAACTCATAAGTATAAACCCAAGTTGAAGGACGTATCAAAATAGGCAAGCCTGTATCGCAACACCGTATCGAAACGAGGTTAGCTGTATCGAAGCGATGTGTTCAATTAAAATTCTAGTAGCCAAATTTCGTATCAAAATGCTATAGAGCGTATCGATACGCCTGGGTGATTTGGTAAAGTTTGGCTTGAAACACTTAGAAAATTTTGGGGTTTATGTTTTGACTTTGAGTGAGACTTTTGAGTACTTAAAAATTTATTTAATTTTTCAAATTGGTCCTTAAATAATTTGTTACATCAAAATGAAACATAGGTTTTACAATCGTCCCCTTTTTGATATAACAAAACCAAAGTAAATTTTTAAGTAGTTTGAAAGATACTCACTCTTAATTTAAGCTAGGTTTTGAAAACCTTTAAAAATTTTGACTCTTTAAGTATTCACCCCTTTTTTGTTAGATTAAAATTAATGGAATAAACATAGGTTCATAAGAAAGATGTAAACATTAAAGCAATATAAAGCAAACAACATAATTATAATTAAGCATTTAAAGCATAAAGGTTTAAAGCAACATAAATCCAAACTCAAATCCTAAAAATATAAATCAAAGCATAGGTTCAAAAGCAAATAACGCAACTGCATAAAATTAAAATCCTAATAAGATATAATATGTAATGAGATGCAAAAGCCTACGACTCATTCCCATCGTCGTCATTGTAACCCCCTTGTCCCGGTCCGGACGCTTGACCGGTCCGAGTGGGCTACACGGGGATAACCGAGGCGAAACCCGTTAAGGCTCCACTTCGGTTAACAACCCGGGAAAACTTTTCATTTATTATTATGTTATCTAGATGCATTAATATGTCTTATGTGAAAAGACAACAGCGGAAGAAAACAAGCGAGGCAAACAACCGAAAAGTAGATAAAAAACAGCCCATTTTAACTTAAACTGCAGGCCGTATCGGAACGCCCAAAGGGTGTTTCGATGCGCCTTGACTAGGTCAACTGGCCAAAGTCAACCCGGGGAGACCGTATAGAAACAGTTGTTGACCGTATCAATACGCCCTCATCGGTCAACATCTCGTGGTCAACGCTACGAAGCCCGTTCCGAAACGCCTAGGACCGTTTCGATACTCTGAATTTCTCGCCAAAATCTCAGATTTCCAGTAGCAAAAACGTATCGAAACGCTCCCTTTGCGTATCAAAACGCCTGGCCTGAAACAAGGGAATCGTATCGAAACGACTCCAACCATTTGGATACACCTGCTGCAAACAGACAGGCTTTAGCTGGTTTATGGCACAAGGCTGCCTCTAACACCAACTAAAACCTCCCACAACCATACATACAATAACCCTAGATGCAAGGCACCCTATACAAACATACTTAACACCCCACAAACATGCATATAAAAGCCATACATTCCAAGTATCATCAAATCAACAAAAGAAGCATACATAGCATTCATGCATTCATGCCTTAGACAAAAACATACACTTAAGCATTCAAGATAGTGGCACAAGGCCAACAAACTAGGCATAAGCAAGCCTTAAACATATCATCCACATAACAAGGCGTCTAACATGCTCCTAAACAAAATAACCACATAAGTCCCATTGCTTGACTATTACATCATTAACTTAAAATAGTTCATACTTGAGGATAGAAAAAGCTCAACTAGCACACTTGGAGGCCCTTCTATTGTACTAGCAACCCACGAACTATGAATCTGCATTGTCGAACAAAAGAGAGTGTAAGCATAAAGCTTAGTGAGGGTAAGCTCATAAAACAAACCTCGACAATGTAGGGTCCAAGCACGAGCAATACAATCAAGGTAGAATGCATGAGTTCTTACCTTCGAACCACATGGGCCAAATATAGATGATGCATGAACATATTATCAATATCATATCATGCTTAACTAGTCCATATCCACAACATATGGAAACACATATATATGAATGTATTATCAAACACATTCCACAATAAGTATTGGCACCTAGCTATGACCCGAATACACGGATAACCGTTGGAACTCACATCCAACAACTCAACATTTACCTTACGGTAGGATTACATTCATCACCGTTTCACGCGGAGGGGATTCCACTCATCCTCACGCCCCGTCGATGGGATTCCACTCATCACTGACTAACATATATATAAGAAGATTTCCGGGCGAACTCGTACTCCATCTTGATGACTACCATCACCAAGACCACGCGCGCATTTTGACTCTCGTGTGCACACTAAACATCCTAATGATCGATCATTGTACCCAAGCATACTAGTGTCAATACTAACACCATTCACAACCTTTCACAATACAATTTCTTACCAATTTCCCCGCTTAGCACGTACTCACCATGATTTACCATCATGCACAAACCACATTCCATATCTACATGCATATAACAATGCATCAATATCAAGGCTCAACACACATGTATAACACCACATGCATAACCATATTAATCACAATTAAAATGAGACAAGACGCATAACAAACAATTAGAAGTTCAACCAAAGGTCTTCTATGCTAAGCTTGAGATTAGGCTACCACCCTAATCCCAACTCTAGGTGGGTCTACCAAGCCCAACCTAGTCCACATGCTTGAACCAACACTTGAAAACCATTTAAAACGAGTTGAAAACATTAACCACTCACCGACTAATCCAAGCTCAACCACACTAGCCGATCAAGCTCCCAACGGTTCCGGATTCGTTCCCGAGGCTTCACCAACACAAATCCTTGCTTCTAAACATCCCAACACAATCAAAATAACCATAAATCAGTTCACAATCAATGTAGCAAACCCGGAACACAAACCAAGCACAAAACACATGATTTCAAGCTAAGGACAACTCCAAAATCCTCATTCCCGAGCAACCTTAAAGCACAGCCCAAAACCACTGATTCCAACATTTATATTACTCCCCAAAGCTTCCAAAACAACCCTTATACATAGCCTAACCATCAGCCAACAGATTCCCACACAAAACACCCCCAAAACTCAACATTTGAACTCTCTAAAACCTCCCTAAAACCCAATTTCGGGAATCATCATAAAACCTTATAAAAATCGAGTATGTTGGACCTTTTAAGTTGAAAACAACTTATATAACCTCAACAAATCAAAAACTTAAGTTAAAGATAATAAAGAGTATATTTTTAATGTAAAACCCCAAAACCTCAAAATGTAAAAACCATGAGCTTTTATGAAAATAAAGGTATGAACTTGTATTGGAAAGAGAGGACAAGTCGACTATGGGTTTACCTTTGAAAAATCTCCAACAACAAGCAAGAAGGATGATGGAATAGTGATTCCAATGGTGAAGAGGTTTTTGTCGTGGAAATGTTTTGAATGGGGGAAGAAGATGAGTTAAAAAGGGTCTTTTAAATAAAATAAGTTTTATTTTTCAAAGGCTATGAAATTACAAGAATGCCATTAATGAGATGGCCATCTTCCACTATTCCAAAATCCATGAAATTTTGGGTTTCAAATTAAAAATTGGATCCAACATATTAAATGAATTTTTAAAACTAAAAGGGAAAACCCGAAACATTATTTTAATATTATTTTCACCCGACCCCCAAACCCGGGTGTTACAACTCTCCCCCACTTAAGGAATTTCGTCCTTAAAATTCCCTGACGGGAACAAGTACGGAAACTGCTCAAGCATATCAGTTTTCCTCTTCCACGTGGCCTCTTCCACACCTCTATGTCTCCACAACACCTTTACCAACTCTATGGTCTTGCCACGTAACACCTTGCTATTAGAAGCAAGTATCTCAACTGGTTCTTCATTGTAAGACAAATCTGGATTCAGTTCTATCTCCTCAACGGGCATAACATGAGACGGATCTGACCTATATCTCCTAAGCATCGACACATGGAAAACATCATGGATCTTCTCCAACTCCGAAGGCAATCTCAAACGGTAAGCTACTGGCCCAATCCGCTCAACTATCTTATACGGACCAATAAACCTCGGACTCAACTTGCCTTTCCGGCCAAAACGCATTACCTTCTTCTATGGAGATACTTTCAGAAACACTTTCTCACCCACTGAAATTTCAATCTCTTTTCTCTTCAAATCTGTATAAGATTTCTGACGATCGGAAGCTGCTTTCAAACGATCACAAATCAACTTCACTTTCTCGGTAGTCCCCTTAAGCTAATCCGGCATAGGTAAGAACTTCTGACCCGTTTCAGCCCAACAGATCAGAGTCCTACATCGTCTACCATACAAAGCCTCATAAGGAGCGATCTGTATACTAGCCTGGTAACTGTTGTTGTAAGCAAACTCAACTAAGGGCAAATGCTTGTCCCAAGAACCCTGGAAATCAATCACACAACAACAAAGCATATCCTCTAAGATCTGTATCACTCGCTCTGACTGCCCATCTGACTGCGGATGATACGAAGTACTGAAATGCAAACGGCTACCTAAGGCACTATGCAAACAACTCCAGAACCTCGAAGTGAATCTCGGATCTCTATCTGATACAATAGACTTCGGAACTCCATGAAGTCTCACAATCTCGCGAATGTACAAACTCGCCAACTTGTCTAAAGAATCTGTAGTGTTCACTGCTAAGAAGTGAGAACACTTAGTAAATCTATCAACAATCACCCAAACAGAATTCTTCTTCGAAGGAGACAACGGTAACCATGACACAAAGTCCATAGTGATTCTCTCCCATTTCCATTCCGGAATCTTCAAAGGTTGTAACAAACCTGAAGGAACCTGATGTTCTGCCTTCACTCTCTAACAAACCATGCAACGGCTCACATACTCGGCTACATCCTTCTTCAAACCAACCCAGAAATAATCATTCTTCAAATTATGGTACATCTTAGTACTACCCGGATGCATCGAAAAAGGACTCGAATGTGCTTCACTCAGAATCAAACGTCTCAATTCAACATCTTCAGGTACTACAACTCTGTCTCTGAAACACAACACATTCTCACCACTGAAGCTATACTCAGTCGGTCTACCTTCGGCTATGTCCTGAACATGAGAAACTAAAGACACATCTTGCAAATGTTTCTCTCTGATCATATGAATCAAAGAAGGCTTCACTTGCAACTCTGTAATCAAACCACCATCCCCTGATACACTCAATCTAGCAAACATAGCTCGCAACTCAATTGTAACTTTTCTGCTCAACGCATCGGCTACTACATTTGCCTTACCCGGATGGTACTCGATAGTCAAATCATAATCTTTCAACAGTTCAAGCCATCTTCTTTGTCTCAAGTTCAACTCTCTCTGAGTCATCAAATACTTCGAGCTCTTATGATCAGTGTAAACTATGCACTTCTCACCATACAAGTAGTGACGCCAAATATTCAACGCAAACACAACTGCGGCTAACTCAATATCATGCGTAGGGTAGTTCTTCTCATGAACTTTCAACTGTCTCGAAGCATAAGCAACAACTCTTCTTTCTTGCATTAGAACACAACCTAAACCTACGTAGGAAGCATCACCGTAGATTACGAACTCTTTCCCTGAAACTAGTTGTACTAACACTGGAGCATTCGTCAAAGCTTCTTTCAATTTCTCAAACGCCTTCTGTCTCGCATCTGACCACTCAAACTTCACTCCTTTTTGCAACAATTTAGTCAACGGAGCAGCTACTCTAGAGAAACCATCAACGAACCTCCTATAGTAACCGGCTAGTCCTAGGAAACTCCTAATCTCAGTCACTGACTTAGGTTGTTTCCACTCTACAATAGCTTCAATCTTCGTCGGATCAACACGGATACCTTCAGCTGACAAAACATGGTCAAGAAAAACAACCTCTCGAATCCAGAACTCACATTTACTAAGCTTAGCATACAACTGATTGCTCGTCAATCTCTGCAGAACAAGTCTCAAATGCTCATCATGTTCTTCTTCTTATCTCGAGCACACAAGGATGTCATCAATGAAAACAACTACAAATCGGTCTAGATAGTCTCTGAAAACTCTGTTCATCATATCCATGAAAGCTACTGGTGCCTTCGTGAGCCCAAACAACATCACAAGGAACTCATAGTGACCATATCTAGTCCTAAAAGCTGTCTTCGGAACATCACACTCCTTTACTTTCAACTGATAGTACCCTGATCTCAAATCTATCTTCGAAAACACTGAGGCACCCCTCAACTGATCAAACAAGTCATCTATACGAGGCAACGAATACTTGTTCTTTACTGTCAACTGGTTCAACTGCCTATAGTCGATACACATTCTCATACTGCCATCTTTCTTCTTTACAAACAACACGGGAGCACCGCAAGGTGAACTACTAGGCCTAATAAAACCACGGTCTAACAACTCCTGAAGCTGACTTTTCAACTCTTTCAACTCTTTCGGAGCCATACAGTACGGAGCAATAGAAACTGGAGTAGACCCTGAAACAGTCTCAATCACAAACTCTACATCTTTGTCAGGAGGCAAACTTGGTAACTCTTCTGGAAACACATCCAGAAAATCACAAACTGTTCTGATATCTTTCGGTCTAACCTCACTCATATTGGATTAATCACATACGCTAAATAAGCCCCACAACCGGAATCCATCAACCTATGAGCCTCAAAAGCTGACACAACATTGGACAAGAACTTAACGTTCTTGCCTACTACCACTACCTCGTAGTCATCGGAAAGCTTCAACGAAATTCTCTTTGTCTCAAAATCTACACTAGCTCTGTGCTCTACCAACCAATCCATACCCAAAATAATATCAAAACCATAGAACGGAAGCTCCATCATATCAACAGGAAACACATGACCCTGAATCTTCAGCGGACACCTCCTATACATCTGTCTAACTACAAATGTCTCACCGAAGGAACTAGTCACATGCATACCTACATCTAAGATCTCAACAGGTATGTCTAAATTCTTTGCATGCTCACTCAAAATGTAAGAATGCGTAGAACCCGAATCAACTAAGGAAAGCAAAGACATGGACTGTAACTCAAAATTACCTGCTATCACATCTGTGTCATTCCCTACCTCTCTCTGTGCGTAGACTCTAGCTGGTCCATCGGCCTCTGGCTGTACTGCCACAACATGAGCAAGATTCCTCGGTACCTCTATCCTAGGTGCATCAGCCCTCGGCTGGAAGTAACCACGACCGCGCCCACGGCCTCTCTGATAGTCAATCGCTCTCGCAGGAGCCTGAACTGGTGCCTGTGTCGCCTGATGCGGACACTCTCTCCTGAAGTGGTCTCTCGATCCACAGTTTCAGCAAGCATGATAATTCCCCCAACACTCTTCTGAATGCTGTCTCCCACATCAAGTGCACTCGGGCAAACGCCCTCCAGCTCTATGGCCCTGGTGGCCTCTACCATTGTGGCCACCGCCACGCCTATGGTCAAACTGATGTCCACCGCCCCGATGCCTCTTGGCATCACCACGATTAAAGTTATTGTGCCTCTTCCCTGAACTGGATCCTCCTGAACGTTTCGTCAGCCCCAAGCTATGCTCGATGTCCTTGGCCCTAGCGACCAAGACATAAAAATCAAAATAATCTGAAGCTAAGGTGTACCTCTTAACTTCCTCATGAAGTCCATATCTGAACCGATTACAACGGTCCCTCTCAGTAGGAACCAACTCTGGAGTATACTGACTCAGTCGGACAAAGCGAATCTCATAATCTGTCACTGAAGCATCTCCCTGAACAAGAGCCATGAACTCCCGCTTGTTCTCATCCAGATATCTCGGCCCCAAATACCTCTTTCTGAAAGCAGTCTCAAAGAAGTCCCAACCAATCTCGGCCTCAGGCACACTGGTAGTAATGATGACCCACCAGGTGTAGGCATCATCCTGAAGCAACGAAACTACACAGCCCAACTTACGTGCCCCAACACATCCCATCTGAGCTAAGATACGGACTGTATTCTCTAACCACAACTCTGACCTCTCAGGTGTAGATCCTCTGAACTCTAATGCCCCTAGGCTACGAAGCCTCTCTAACAATAAGCTAACATCATCACCACTCGGCTGAGCTGCAGCCTGAGCTCGGAAACTGCGGCCTGAAACACTCCCGCTATAGCTTAAACTAGCGGAGCCATGTCTATTCCTGCAGGACCTTGGCTACCCTGACCAACCTGAGGTCCCGCTCCCTCAACTCCAGCCTCGCCTCTCACTTCAGGATGAGGAGGTGGTGGTGGTGGAGGAGCTCCGACTCCAACAGCTGGCTCTCCCACAGGAGCCTCTACTCCAGCCACCGACTCATTAACAGGAGCCGCAACACAAGGTTCCTGATGAACCATCCTCGGTCTACCTTTAGGCCTCGACATACGCGCTCACAGATAACAACTACAACACAACAACAACACACAAGATTGGGTTAGCAAGGGCAAGGGTCCAAGTGGCTCAAGTATGTTCCCTCACTTAAAAATCCTTTTTCCAATGTAATAGAGGCAATGAGACTCTACTCAACATGCTTCAAACAACATACACATACGATCAAACAAGCATACATCAAAGCATACTTGATAAGCAAGCAAACATACTCGCATGGCAAGCAAACACCGTGCAATTGCAATACAAGAATTTAACTTACCTCACTTACATGCCCGAGCTCTCGGAAACCTCAGGCTCTGATACCAACAAGTGTAACCCCCTCGTCCTGGTCCAGACGCTTGACCGGTCCGAGTGGGCTACACGGGCATAACCGAGGCGAAACCCGTTAAGGCTCCATTTCGGTTAACAACCCGGGGAAAACTTTTCATTTATTATTATCTTATCTAGATGCATTAATATGTCCTATGTGAAAAGACAACATCGGAAGAAAACAAGCGAGGCAAACAACCGAAAAGCAGATCAAAAACAGCCCATTTTAACTTAAACTGCAGGCCGTATTGGAACGCCCAGAGAGTGTTTCGATACGCCTTAACTAGGTCAACTGGCCAAAGTCAACCCGGGGAGACCGTATCGAAACGGTTGTTGACCGTATCGATATGCCCTCATCGGTCAACATCTCATCGTCAGCGCTACGAAGCCCGTTCCAAAACGCCTAGGACCATTTCGATACTCTGAATTGCTCGCCAAAATCTCAGATTTTCAGTAGCAAAAATGTATCGAAACGCCCCATTTGCGTATCGAAACGCCTGGCATGAAACAAGGGAACCGTATCGAAACGGGTCCAACCGTTTCGATACACCTGCTGCGAACAAACAAGTTTTAGCTGGTTTATGGCACAAGGCTGCCTCTAACACCAACTAAAACCTCCCACAACCATACATACAATAACCCTATATGCAAGGCACCCTATACAAACATACTTAACACCCCACAAACATGCATATAAAAGCCATACATTCCAAGTATCATCAAATCAACAAAAGAAGCATACATAACATTCATGGATTCATGCCTTAGACAAAAACATACACTTAAGCATTCAAGATAGGGGCACAAGGCCAATATACTAGGCATAAGCAAGCCTTAAACATATCATCCACATAACAAGGAGTCTAACATGCTCCTAAACAAAATAACCACATAAGTCCCCATTGCTTGACTATTACATCATTAACTTAAAATAGTTCATACTTGAGGATAGCAAAAGCTCAACTAGCACACTTGGAGGCCCTCTTCTTGCACTAGCAACCCACGAACTACGGATCTGCATTGTCGAACAAAAGAGAGCGTAAGCATAAAGCTTAGTGAGGGTAAGCTCATAAAACAAACCTCGACAATGTAGGGTCCAAGCACGAGCAATACAATCAAGGTAGAATGTATGAGTTCTTACCTTCGAACCACATGAGCCAAATATAGATGATGCATGAACATATTATCAATATCATGTCATGCTCAACTAGTCCATATCCACAACATATGTAAACACATATATCAATGTATTATCAAACACATTCCACAATCTTATTTTGGCACCTAGCTATGACCCGAATACACGGATAACCGTTGGAACTCATATCCAACAACTCAACATTTACAATACGGTGGGATTACACTCATCACCGTTTCACGCAGAGGGGATTCCACTCATCCTCACGCCCCGTCGATGGGATTCCACTCATCACCGACTAACATATATATAAGAAGATTTTCGGGCGAACCCGTACTCCATCTTGATGACTACCATCACCAAGACCACGCGCGCATTTTGACTCTCGTGTGCACACTAAACATCCTAATGATCGATCATTGTACCCAAGCATACTAGTGCCAATACTAACATCATTCACAACCTTTCACAATACAATTTCTTACCAATTTCCGTGCTTAGCACGCACTCACCATGATTTACCATCATGCACAAACAACATTTCATATCCACATGCATATAGCAATGCATCAATATCAAGCCTCAACACACATGTATAACACCACATACATAACCATATTAATCACAATTAATATGAGACAAGAGGCATAACAAACAATTAGAAGTTCAACCAAAGGTCTCCTATGCTAAGCTTGAGATTAGGCTACCACCCTAATCCCAACTCTAGGTGGGTCTACCAAGCCCAACCTAGTCCACATGCTTGAACCAACACTTGAAAACCATTTAAACCGAGTTGAAAACATTAACCACTCACCGACTAATCCAAGCTCAACCACACTAGTCGATCAAGCTCCCAACGGTTCCGGATTCGTTCCCGAGGCTTCACCAACACAAATCTTTGCTTCTAAACATCCCAACACAATCAAAATAACCACAAATCCGTTCACAATCAATGTAGCAAACCCGAAACACAAACCAAGCACAAAACACATGATTTCAAGCTAAGGACAACCCCAAAATCCTCATTCCCGAGCAGCCTTAAAGCACATCCCAAAACCACTGATTCCAACATTTATATTACTCCAATATCTTCCAAAACAACCCTTATACATAACTTAATCATCAGCCAACAAATTCCCACACAAAACACCCCCAAAACTCAACATTTGAACTCTCTAAAACCTCCCTAAAACCCAATTTCGGGAATCATCATAAAACCTTGTAAAAATCGAGTATGTTGGACCTTTTAAGTAGCAAACAACTTATATAACCTCAGCAAATCAAAAAATTAAGTTAAAGATAATAAAGATGACATTTTTAATGTAAAACCTCAAAACGTAAAAACCATGAGCTTTTATGAAAATAAAGGTATGACCTTGTAGAGGAAAGAGAGGACAAGTCGAATATGGGTTTACCTTTGAAAAATCTCCAGCAAGAAGGATGATGGAATAGTGATTCCAATGGTGAAGAGGTTTTTGTCGTGGAAATGTTTTGAAGGGGGGAAGAAGATGAGTTAAAAAAGGTCTTTTAAATAAAATGAGTTTTATTTTTCAAAGGCCATGCAATTACAAGAATGCCATTAATGAGATGGTCATCTTCCACTATTCCAAAATCCATGAAATTTTGGGTTTCAAATTAAAAATTGGATTCAACATATTAAATGAATTTTTAAAACTAAAAGGGAAAACCCGAAACATTATTTTAATACTATTTTCACCCGACCCCCAAACACGGGTGTTACAGTCATCCTCTTCATCAACATATTCATCATTGGCTCGTCTTGATTGAGATTGTAGCAATGCACTATGAAAAGCGGTGAGAGAGACGTCCATTGAGTTTTGTTGAGTTTCAATAGAAGTGACTCGATTCTCAATGGTAGTCATTTTCTCCTCCAAGGATGTGAATCAAGTATATATAGCGGCAAACCCGTAAGTCATGGATGTATCCAAAGATGCAAAATTGGTGCCCAAAGAAGTAAATTGCTCATTAAGATAGGCCATAATAGCATCCATAGAAGGTTGGGCCACCAGAGCCGCTTGAGGTGCCGCCAGATCGGCTTCAACACCTTGAGGAGGAACCTCGAGACAAACCCAATCTCCATTAATATAATGGAATTTGGAACGACCTAAGGAACTCTCATCGATCGGATCGGTGAGGGTCTCGGAATAGTCTTGCGAGAAATCAATCTCCAACTTCGAGAACAAATAGCTTAATGCGGTGCCATATGTCAAGAAAGGCTAGTCAAACCTATCTCTCTCCTAAGAGTCCAAAAACAGTCTTTAGCTAATGGTTTGGTAAAAATGCCCGCTAATTGGCTCAAGGTGTCTACATATTCTAGAACAAAATCATTTTTCAAAACATTATCTCTAATGAAATGATGTCTAATTTCTATGTGTTTGGTTCTAGAATGTTGGATGGGGTTCTTAGTGAGACATATGGAACTAGTGTTATCACACCTAAGAGGTATGGTACACTACACCAAGGTTGTTCTATAGTGGCGATGTTTGCGGCATTTTTGGAGCAAACGCCGCTAAATTTATACTTATTGCGGCGTTTTTAAGACAAACACCATAAAGGTGTTGTCACTAGATTTTCACCTCAATATTAAATAATTCAGAAAAAATAAAAAATCATTTTCCCCTTAAAATAAAAAATATTTTTTTCTTAAAATAATAAAAGACCCACCCTTTTCTAAATTAAATAAAAAACAACAAAAACTCATCCTTTAAAAAAACCAATTTTTTGTAAAGACTGTTTACAAAAGAAAACCAAAGCCCATCTTAGAATTATAAGCCCATTCTTTTAAAAAGAAAAAAAAGAGAAAAGAAAAAAAAGAAAATCTGATCATAATTAAATAAATAATAATGATGGAAAATAATGTAGGAAATTAAAAAGAAAATGAAATGAAAACCAAAAAAATAATAAATAAAAACAGCAAAGAAAACAGTAAAAAAGCAATAAAAAGAAAAAAAAAGGGGGAACCAGCGCATGAGCCACACGCGCGCGGGCTGGTTCCCGAGCAAACCCTCTCGTGGAACACCAAGGAGAGCCGTCTGACGTTTACTGGCCACGGTTGTCGTCACCGTTGGTGTCGGTCGACACGTCTCGCCGTCACCGACCCAACAACACCAACGCCGCTCCCCGCCGCCACTTGTGGTCATCGGAATCTGCAAAAAACCGAGACAAGTGGTCAAACCCTAGGCTCGAATCAAGGGGAAAATTTAGCTTCAAATCTGAACCAAATTGGATAGGGTTTGAGGGGTTTTTCCGAGAATCAAGTTTCTTGTCTGATTTGGCTTCAATTCGGGGATTGAAATCTGAATTTGGCTTGAATTTGAAACTAAAATTCAAGTATAAATACTCAATTTTTTCTTTGTTCAACACACACCAATTGTCAAGAGAAAATACACTTGAAAAAGAAAATAGGCTTAGGAAAATTCCAAAAAATTCTCTAAAAATTTTCAAGAGTTGCTAGAAATTTTGGAGTTGAAGTTCGAGTTTGGAAGCAATTTTTCGAAAGCAATTGGGAGCTTTTCAAGACGTTCATATTCGAGTTCTTCATTCGTCATTTTCGGTAAAATTTCTATTTTTTCTTTAAATTTTTTATTTAGAAATTTTCATGTTTGTTCTTGGTTGAATTTTTGTGTTTATGTTTTTTTGTGGATTTTAGGTTGTGTTATAGAAGTCGGAAAATCATTTCGCGATTTCGGTAATGTTTTCGTTTTAAATTTCCGTTTAATTTTGGTTTGATCTTTAAAATTTTGCATGCTTTAAAAAATGTTGTTAGGAGTGTTTTGATGTTTAGAAATGAAGAAATGAATTTTTAAAAGTGTTTTATATTAAAATGTAAGAATAAAATGAATTAGTGTGGTTTAATTGAAAAAACTTAAAGTTAGGGATTTAATTAGGAAAAATAATAATACATGGGTGGAAATAATAAAGGGGCTTGATTTCTAAAAAAGATAAAAAAATGTTTCTTTCTTGAATTTTAGTTTTAATAATAAATGGGTTAAGAGATTTTAAAGAAGAAAAATAATAAAGATGTTTTTTTTAGAAAAAAGAAATAAATAACAAAGTTTTTTTAAGAAGAGAAAAATAAAAAGGTTTTAAAATAAAATATTAGAGTTTTAGGAAGAAATAAAATTTTGAAAAAATTTAAAAGGAAATCTTTCAAAAAAATTAAGGTTTATTTTAAAAAAAGTTTTTTTTAAAAGAAAAGCTTTAAAAATGAAAAAATGAAAAAAAAAAGTTTTAAAAGGGAATTTTTTTAAATAAAAAATATAAAAATGGTAAAAACATAAAAATAAAAAGCTAAACAGTGTAAAAGGGGTCTTGGTTTTTTTCAAAAGAAATAATAAAAAGAAAAAAAAATACAAAAGAAAATTCGAGTTGCTTGCTTGTTTTTTTAGAAATAGGTTAAAACTTAGGATTAGGTTCTAAAGCTTAGATAGAGACGTATTTGTTGAAAATTCACTTCATAAAAATAATAAAACACACATAAGCAAACTTAAACCTTTAATTAGGAATAAAAGACTTAGACATTTTTAGGGTTTTTTAAATAATCGAACCTAGAATAAATATAAAATGCTCAACGTACTAAATTTCTTTGTTGCTTGTAAAGTGAAAATAATTTAATGCGGCGTCTTATCAAACGAGAATGACGGGTTAGCGCCAGAAATGTTGGCGGTGACTAAAGTTCATCTCCCGAGCGATAAGGATGTTAAAATAGACTGCTATTCATTAAACGAACAAATAAAGTAGAACCTTCATGAACTTGCAAATTCCAATTTTGAAAACAATTTTAAAATAATTTAGGTACCAATTTTGGGCGTCGTGTGGTGCTAACCCATCCCCACGTGTAACCGACCCTCGAACCTGTTTTCTTGTTTTCGCAAACCAAAACCGTTGTTTTATTAAAACAAAATGTTTTATTAAAATAACCCGGTTTTAAAGTGATCCAATCACACTTTTCAAAAAGATTGGTGGCGACACCGTATTTTTTTAAGTTTTCCAAAATTTGAAGCCCTCCTAAAAAAGGGGTTGCGACAGCTTGGCGACTCCGCTGGGGACATGTTTTTGTTTTTTAAAATAAAAAACAAAAGAGGGTCATGCCACAAATTGATTTTAAATGGTTTTCAAAAAATGTTTTTTTTAAAATAATATATATAGAATTTGCAAGTTCATAATAGGTTCAATTTATGTGTCCGTTTAAATGAATATAATTCTATTTTACGCATCTAAGACTTAATTCCAAGCTCTATTCCCAAGCTTTGTCCCGTTCGTTCAAGTGGGGAGAAATACACTTTGCTGATGTAAGAATATTGATTCTTCGTATGAGCCTAGCAAGTACCTTCGGGACTCATTCCTTTGTCTTCGTAAGGATATTGATTCTTAGAGAAGGCATCGGTGATGAGTCCTCCTGAGTTGAACTCGATTCGTTTGGAGCCTATAATGGGTAAGAATCGAGGACCTTGCTACCCTTTGTAGGGGACAACAAGGACAACTCGGGTACCCTTTTAGAACAAAACCAAGTTTGAGAATTTAGAGCCTACCCCTAATAGAGCATGCGGAAAAGCCTAGGGTGTTGAGTCGCAAGAATAATCCGTGGAGACATGTCCTGAAATGTTGGAATGCCGGCCCAGAATTATCATGCATTTAATTTACTTTTGAGTGTTTCATTTCCCTTTTTCTTGCTTTATTAATCTATGTTCCTTATCATGTTTGTTTTGCATGAGCATCACTCTATATTTAGAAGGGGTTGATTCTAGAAAATTGTTCAATTATGGACGGAAAGCTCTTAAAGAGTGAGGAGGAAAATGTGAAAGTGCGTCACTGGTCTGAGCTCAATTAGAGGAAGTACAGAGACAATTTGGGTGCAGGTCACGAGACAGAAACTTCAGAGTATGCCCATGTTAGTGTCAAGCAGAACAATGTGCAGGAGTTACGTGAGATTTGGGACCATTTTGATTATAAGACCAAACAGTTGTTCCGGGAGTCTTATGGCGACATAGCATATCTTCTGTTTGTAAGGGTTGATGAGTCATTTCTGAAGGCTTTGATTCAGTTTTGGAACCCTGGGTATTGTTGCTTTACGTTCAACGGAGAGGACATGATGCCTACTTTCGAGAAGTATTTGGCCCTGTTCAACATGCCTGAGGTGAAAGAGAATTGGGTGTATACAAAACCGCCGAAGAACACGAACTCACACTTAAAACTTGTCTCATTTGCTGGAATGAGCGATGAATGGGTTGAAGGGTTGATATGGAAGAGAGGGGGAAGTTTTAATTTTCCTTGGTCACGCATTCGAAACATCATTCCAGTTCATCCAGACATAATGAAAAGGGTAGATCTCTTGGGCATTGCAATTTATGGTCTAGTAATTTTTCCAAAGGTGTTGGGAAATATTGATGTGGCCTTATTAGATTTCTTTGAGCAATTGAAGAGGAATGTCAATCCAGTGCCTGCAGTGCTAGCTGAAACCTTCATCTCTTTGAATTCTTGTCGAAAAGTTGAAGGTGTGCATTTTGGATGATGTGCTCCTTTACCTCAAGTTTGGGCCCTTAGTCATTTCTGGGAGTGTCCAACTTTGGCCTTACCAAACGTGTTTTTCTCCAAACTTTTCCCCACTTTGGGAATTGCTAGCACAAGATTGGTCGAGCATCAAGAGAAGCAAGTGGGTAGATATCCTCAAAGATCGTCGTGACGAAGACATCAAGTGGAGGGTACCATGGATGGGACACGCTAAAATAAGGTATAGATGTGGAGATTACAACTTTCTGATGTTGTTAGGATTATGGGGAGGAATTGGTTGTGCACCTTTGTTAGTTTCTCGCCAATACGGATCACAAGAGTTTGTTCCTTTCACCTCCGAGTTTGGTACGTCGAAATTCGAGTTTCAAGGAGAGTTCAGGCGGAAGGTGCAAGAAATCAGTGATTCATGGAAGAGTTGTTATTATATGAAGTTAGAGTCTGACAAGCATTGCATGTATACTCCTGATTATGATATTTGGATGCATACGAGGATGAATGACAAGATTATGCTACCTACTCTTGGGTCTGCCAAGTCTATAGAAGAACATTTGAAAGTAATTCCATCAGAAGCCGACATTCTGCGAGAAGAGTTAAGACGAGCTAAGTTAGAAATCGAAACACTCAAGGAACAGAATCTGCGAGACAAGTTTGAAGTCAGCCTTGACGTAGAAAAGCACAAGGGAGAAGCCAACAGAGTTCAGAAAATGTACAAGAATTTAGAACAAAGGTATGAGATTCAGAGGGTTGACTTCCTTAAGCTTCAAGCTACGGTTCGATATGCGGATCTTCGAAAAAGCCCAGAACAGTGGACACAAGAGATGGAACAAGTTGTGGGGAATGAGAAGGAACGCGGTAAGAAGGAAGTAGAGAAGTTCCGATGGGCCTTGGCCGAAGAAAGAAAGAAGACGAAACAAGCAGTGGAAAATGAGAAAGGTAAAAGGCATCGAGAGGAGTTGAAGGAGGATTCGACTGCATGGAAGAGGAAACCTCATGACAACAAAATATGTTTGCTAAAGCTACAGTCAGTCTATGATGAAACCACCAGGAAGTTAAAGCAAAGCTGGGCCTTCATCATTGAACTAGAAGCCAAAATAGAAAACTTGAGTGGAACAGTTCATAAGATGCAAAATGATCGTACCTATGAGGAACTCCAAGCTAGTTTGAGATAGAATGGCTTTTTGAAAGAGCGAGTTAAGGAAGTGGATAGTCTCCTTCAAGAGTATAGGACAAAGATCTTAGTTCTAGAAGATATCACCGAAGGAGGAAACGACTATTGGTTCACTCGCCTTAGAGATAATGCTCGAAGATTTCGAGAGAGAGATGAGTTCCATAGGATGGTAATGAAAAAAGTCTAAAATGTGGCCAAGCACGTGTCAATGTTGGCAACTGAAGTTGCAGCTCTTCGACAGTACATCAAGCTCGTTGGAGAAGTTGGACCAAAAATCATGTGGCTAGTTGAAGAAATCAAGGAAGTAGGTGTTCAAGCTGAAAAATATTTGTAATTCGAAAAGGATGTAATAAAAGCTTTCGTATTCAATAAAGAGTATTCTTTCATAAGCAGATTTTCAATGGAATTAATGGCCCTTCAACTGCATTCATGCATTTGCATTGTTTTGTTTGCTTTGTTGTTTGCTTTTGTGAATTCATTTGTGCATACATTCATTCATGTCAAAAACTAACTTAATATAAAAAACGGCAGAATATCCAAAATTGCTAAGACAACTCATAAATACGGTACACGAGCCCAAACTCGAGCTATGAATTCTGAGGAAAGATTGACAGCTTTGGAGGCAAACCAAAAGAACACTCAAGATAAGTTGGAGAAAATGGAGATCGATCTAAAACAAAAAATTGAGGCAGTTCATCAAAAGAAAGTCAGTTCAATAGCTGTATGTTAGGGTTCAAGGATCCAGATGCGGTTGAAGGAGGAAACACTACTGCCATTCCACGTTTCCCAGGGATGACTTATAGGAAAGAGACTGTTGCTAAAGCCAAAACACCAATTTTTGTTGCTGAATCTTCCACTCATGTCCCAAAGGTGGAGGCTAATAATTACAAGGTGCCTGACCTCGATGAAATTGTTGATAAGGTTCAAATTGAGAAGAAGTGGGAAGATAAGTATGAGAAGTTAGAAGGAATGATCAAATCCTTCCAAGATGGAGTTGCTCATGGTGGAATGGATGCCAAGGATCTGAGCTTGGTAACTGATTTAGTCACACCACCAAAATTCAAGATCCTGGATTTTGAGAAGTACAATGGGACCACATGCCCATCAGCACATCTTACTATGTATTGTAGAAAGATGTCAATGTACCTCGAAAATGAGAATATGCTCATTCATTGCTTCAAAGATAGCTTAGTAGGTTCCGTTGCACGTTGGTATTCGCAATTAAGTCGGGTGAACATCAAATCATGGAAGGATCTCTCCAGAGCCTTCAACGAGCAATACAAGCACATTTCAGACTTGGTTCCAACTTGTTTGGTCTTACAAGGGATGGAACAAAAGCATCACGAGAGCTTCTGACAATATGCACAAAGGTGGAGGGATGTAGCGGCACAAGTGCAGCCACCGTTGCTAGAAAATGAGATCACCTCGATGTTTGTGGAAACTCTAAAGGGTCCTTTTTACGATCGCATGTTCAACCATTCTACGAAGAACTTCACGGACATGCTAATGAACGGTGAACTGATCCTAGGAACCATGAAGAGCGGAAAGTTGGACAGTGGGGAAACGAAGAAGACGTATAAGAAGAGAGATAATAATGAACTAAATACCACGAATGTCTACAGCCTCAGTTATTCAACAGGTGTGGTGTTCAACAAGCCCAACACCTTCAACAAATCTAACACCTTTGCTCCGACGGTTGTAAATGCCCCAAAAGGAGAGTGAAGATATCAAGGAAATTCGAGACCCTACTTTCTGCCCATCTCAATGATGTATGCGAAGTTGTTTGTCAAGCTGGTCAAATCGCAGATGGTGCTACCAAGACACGTCCCTCCATTCTCATCGCCTTATCCACTATGGTACGACGAGAAGGCTCAATGTGAATACCATGTAGGAGTGAGGGGGCATACCATTGAGAACTCTACCGCATTCAAAAGGATGGTGGATGATTTAAGAAAATCAGGCATGTTATCATTTGAAACTTTTGAAGAAAAAGGAAATTCGTTGCCAAACCACCAAAAGAACAGAATAAATGCCATTATAGAGGAAGAAGCTCACAACAACAAAAAGCGTGTTTCTGAGGTTAAAACATCCATGGAATGGGTATGGACCCAGATAGTCAAAGCTGGGGTGATAGAAGGAAGGTCTGAAGAAGAAACGATTACAGGATTGTATTGTGAATACCACCAGCAAAAAGGGCATGAAATTGAAAATTGCTTGGAGTTTAAGCAGTTAGTACATGCGAAAATTGACTGCAAAGAGTTAGAATTTATTATGCAGAAAGAACAGAAGATTGAAATCTGCGCGTCAGAGGAATCATCCACTAAAAATATTTACACATGAATGAAGCCTTTGGTGATCAAGACCAAGGTAAGGGTTAGTGAACAAGCTAGGAGTGTGACTCCATGATTTGTTGTGAAGGCACCAGCCCCATTCTCATATAAGGACGGTAAACAAGTCCCTTGGAACTATGCTTGCGCAGTGACGGATCCGAGGAGATCAACAGTTGAAGAAGGAAGAAAATAGGAGCTTGTTAATGAGGGTCATTTCACAAGAAGTGGAAGACTTTATTCGGCACCAAAAGTTGAAGATAGAGATGTTGCACAGAGAAAAACTGCTAACCAGCAAGATAAGGAAGGGGAAAAAGACTTCTTCCAAGAGAAAACACTAGTGATTCATGAGCCAGTGAAAGAATCAGAAGCTCAAGAGTTTCTGAAAATACTCAAGCACAGTGGATACAATGTGGTGGAGCAACTGCATAAACTTTCTGCCCGAATTTCTATGTTGTCGCTGCTACTGAGTCCCGAGGGTCATCAGGATGCTTTGTTGAAAGTGTTAAACAAGACATTTGTGTCAAAAGCGATCACGACTGACAAGATGGACATGTTGTAAAATAACATTGCATTTAATAATTTCATAGCATTTAGTGATGAGGAAATACCCGCAGAGGGAAGAGGATCATACAAGCCCCTCCATAATTCAACAAGATGCAAAGGATATATGCTACCAGGAGTTCTTATTGACAATGGATCAACTTTGAATGTTCTCCCTTTGGCAATGTTGAAAAAGTTGCCTATTGATATGTCCCACATGAGAGCTTATCAAAATACAGTACGGGCCTTTGACAGGACCCAAAGGGATGTGTTAGGAAAGATTGAAGTTCCCATACAGATTGGGCCATCAACATTTGAGGTAGACTTCGTGGTTATGGATATAAACCCTAGTTATAGTTGTTTGCTCGACGTCCATGGATTCACACAGCAGGTGCAGTGCCTTCTACTCTTCATCAGAAATTGAAGTTTGTTATTGATGGACAATTAATCACAGTTGGTGCGGAAGAAGAAATCATTGCATCGGTGATCACTGATACACCGTACATTAAAGTAGATGAGGGGGCACTTTAGTGCCATTTTAGAACGTTGGAGTTAGTCAATGCAACCTTCGTCTCAGAAGGGAGTAAAGTGATAGAACCATAGTTGTCAAGTTGCACAAAGATGCAAGTGAAGCAAACACTTGGAAAAGGAGCCAAGGTTGGATTGGGATTTGGAAGAAATCATCAGGGAAGGCTTTACCCAGTGGAGATCCCAATAAATAAGGACCGGTTTGGGCTTCAAGCCCACAAAATGGCAAAGGAAAGCATAATTCAGAAAGCAACAAGAAAGAAGAAAGTCGAGGTTAAGTGGAGAAGACGTTTAGTGGGAGCCAATGATGTACCCATCCTTAAGCGACACTTTCAGGGATGGAGGGCTCCTAGACCCTAATACCCTGTAACACCCGTGTTTTGGGGTCGGGAGTTTGGCATGTGTGTTGGGTTCGAGTTGTAAGTTTCGGTTTAGTTTAATTACACTTTAGTTTAAATTAAATGAGCCTAAAATCCTAATAATGGCATTTTTGTAAATATTTCAAAACAAGGAAAAAGAGATGAGCCTTTTAAAACAAAAAAAAAGAAATCATCCTCTATATTTTCTACATCTCACGACCAAAAACCCAAACCCCTCCCAAAATCACTATTCCATTAAAGTGCTTCACCATTCCGAGGGATTTTCGCAAGGTAACTTCGTTTTTGATTTGTTCTCCTAATTCCAAGCATTTCCATGGTTTTAGATTTCAAAACCATCATCATTTTTGTTTTTCAAGTTTTTCAAGTTTGAAGAAAGTATGAAACTTTAATGGGGTTTCAACTTGTTTTTGGTTTGTTTAGTTAGGTTTCGAGTTAAGCTTACCTTAATACACCTCATATTTTGAAATGGAGGGATTTTGACAAAAATCCCGAAATGGGTCTTGGGGGCATTTTTGAAAGTGTCAAAACTTGAAATTTTGGTGTGGTTTTGTGTTAGGTTGAAGGGCTGATGGTTTAGGGTTGTTAGGGAAGTGTTTTAGAAGTCTTTAGAGGTAATTTGGGTGTTGGAAATGGTAGATTTCGGCGAGGTAAAAATGGAGTACGAAAATGTGAGTTTTGTGGTTGGTTTGAGTTTGAAATTATGAAGTTTTGGCTTGTGATTGTGAGTTGAGTTTGTGGCTGAGTTTGGCAGTGATTTGGTTGAGTAATACCTTGTCTTTTGATTGGTTAGAAGCAAGAGGAAACATCGGAGAAGGTTCGGGACAGATTCCGAGAATTTCGGAGGCTTGAGAGGCTTTTGCTTGGTTTGCTTAAGGAAGGGTGTGAGTGAAACTTTTTTTTGAAAGGTTAAGGGCCTCGTTAAAAACCCCCACTAGTCCTAAAAGGGGGAAAAGAGTGCTCAAATTTTATTAATTTCGAATCATATTACAAGCAGGCAGAACATATCACAAAACCATAGTCCTGATACATACACCAGAAATGACCATTATGAATATAAAACTATCCTATTCCTTTCTTAGCTTGTGCATCTGCTTCAACGTTACAATACCGAGGGATCCACCGAATTAACATAGCATTCGCCTTTACATCATTCGAAATCTCCTTTACCATGTTAGCTAAACTTGTCGGAGGATTTGTTATCCCCGAAACCCAATCCACTGCTGGCTTACAGTCACTCTCGATCATAATCCTTGTCGGCACAACAGGACCAGCGGATAATACCTTTTGAATTCCAATTCTAATGGCCACTAGTTCAACCACTGAAGGAGGACCATTGCCGCACTTCTCGGAAAAATGAAACAACACAGTCCCATGCTCGTCTTTGAGAACAACACCAACACCGCTACCAGTTGTAGATGAGGCACCATCAACATTTAATTTCAGGAATCCAGGGGGAGGTAACCACCTGCAACACGACTTTGATTTCACCAAACCCAAACAACTATCCTCGGCGGAAAGGAAGTCGGCTAAGATTGTATCTACATTCAGTAAGCAGTTGTTATACTTCGATTTAATCCAAGTTGCTAAACGGAACCTGACCAGAAAAATGATTTGCGCTAAATCCATGGTTTTATTGTTAAAAACGATATCGTTTCTGAAGAGCCAAAGTGACCATATCACGGCAAACGGAATAATCGACCAAACTGTTCGAGTCCTTCGAGGAGCAAAGGCATTCCAATCCTCTAAGAACTTGTCTGATTCATTGCGAAAAGCAGAATAGTAACCCAGTCTCGCCAAAAAATAGGACCAAACCATCCAACTACAACGACAGGAGAAAAAAAGATGAGATACCGATTCGACCTGTTCATTGCAAAGCACACACATTGCCGATGATAAGGAAGAGATTCCTCTCTTCAGCAGCTCAGATTTAACCGGGACACGACCTTTCACTACTAGCCATAAGAAAAGTTCAACTTTAGGGGGGCACATCCAAGCTAGATAAATTCATTCCAGAAGTTGCCCGGAGGGATAGGACCGATCAACATCGCTTTCAATGATTTCACATTAAAGGAACCATCACAGCATCCTATCCATCGAACCCAATCGTGATCTAAGGAGCTCGACTTGAAATCGCGAAGAGTAGGCATAAATGAATTCCAGTTCTGTTGTTCCCAATCAAAAAGAGATCGCCTAAGATTAATGCACCACACCCATCCATTGTTATTCTTACAGCCGAAATCTGCAACACATCCTGTAACCCCCTTAACCCGGCCTAGACGGTTGGCCCGAATTAAGAAGATTACACGGGGAAAACCAAAGTCAACCCGAAAGTCAACCTTGATTAACGACCCTTTTTTTTCTTTTTAATCTTGTCTAGATGCTCATTAACCCTATATGTGATCACGCAAACATCATACTCAAAGATCACAACCATCAGAGATCATTCAGGGACCCAATTGCACATAACACAACTTTAGGGACCAAATTGTAAATTCTGAAAACTTTGAGGCCTTAACCAGATTTTAAGTTACCAACTTAAAATTAATCATGTTTCATGCATCTCGGCCAAATTTCAGCTCAAACGGACATCCCAAACTCAAACAATTGCACATACAAGATTCAGGACCAAAATGCAAACATTTTAAAACACATAACTGCCACTGTCAGCCCCCAACGGTCAACCGTTCCGAAACGGGAGACAGCCCGTTTTGAAATGCGGGGCCGTTCCGAAACGGGTACCGAAACGGGGGTCGGGCAGTAGCCTTTCCGTTTCGGAACGGTGTCACCCGTTTCGGACGCCTGGGCTGCTTCAAGGCACCCGTTCCGAAACGGTGCTCCCTGTTCCGAAACACCCTGCACAAAATGCAGAATTTTGCCTATTTAATCATGCAATTAAACATCCAATCATGCTCCAAAAGCCACCAAACTTTGCCAACATGCAATTTAACATAAAAGAGGCATACTTGCATCAACAATTCAACAAAATCACAACATATATGAAAAGCCCCAATTTCAAGGCTAAGCTTCCAACACAAGCAACCATTTAAACAACATACTTCCAATTCAAACTCATAAGCCAAACCATGTTTCAACAACATCAACAACACCAAACCATACTTGTCCGAACATAAACCAACACATACATCAACCCAAGAGATTCTACCCCATTGCCTTTATTAACTATAGCTATTAACCGAGACATACATCTCAAGTGGAGTCCTTCTTGAATCCCTTGCTCCTCGCTGTCCAAACTTCAAGAATCTGCATTGATGGACAAAAAGGAGCGTAAGCACATAATGCTTAGTGAGGAATGCTCAAAACCAAAACACCATCAATGCAACGAGCCATAAATCACTTTTAAAACAAACTCGATTTGTTTACCAAAGCCATGTTTGAAAACTCCTTTTCAACAACAAGCTCAAAACCATGCATCGCACATACATGGAAACCAACCCTTAGTTTAGCAAACTAAAAAGACCCTTTTCAAAGCATAACTTGCAAAATCAACCATTTAGCCAAACCATGCATAAACACCATATGCAAGCTAAAACAAAACCTTGGAAAACACTCCTATTTCACAACATACCTTTCTTAAACTTGAAAGCCAATTCAAGCAAGAATCTTTTAAAACCATTTCACTAACCAACCAACACATGCATTACACCAAGGGCAACATATATGAACCACAACATCATCATCACATGCCTTTCAAAACAAGTCTTAACAAGACTCCAATGCACTAAAGATATTTCATGCTCACATGCATCATTCTCCAAATGATAATCAACACTTGTTCAACCTAACAAGTAACCATGCATTCACAAGCATTATGCACTTTCCATGCAACCATGCATCTTTTCAAGCATCTCATGCTTCACATGCAATTATGCATCAATTCAAGCATCTCATGCTTCACCACAATCAAGAACATCATATTGGCCTTCAAGTGATCAACCACATTCACTTTTCAACTCAACACCCAATCGGATACGCGGATTCCGAGCGTTGTCCCTACGCTCCCTACACCCTACCAATCCAAGGTCTCTCCAAATGGACTTTTAAACACCATTTGACCTTACAAGCCTAAAGTTCCCATGCATGGACTTTTAAGCACCATACAACCTTAGCTTTTCTCGAGGTTCCCATGTATGGACAACCATACAACCTCAACATGCACAAGGTTCCCATGTATGGACTTTTAAACACCATACAACCTTTGTATCACCGATTGGTAGTTGTATAAATCACTAACGAGATCCGGGACATCCCACACAAGATCCACACATGGACTTAACACCGCCATTGTGATCTCAACAAGCACAAGGTCCTCACATATGGACTTTTAAACACCATATAACCTTTGCTCAACCAAGGTCCTCGAATGGGCAACACCTCCATTATGACCTCAACCATCTCGTTAGGATACTTGAAGGGAGTTTCCCGGTCCACTCTTGACCACTCCACCTCCAAGGCGACTTAATTCACGGTGCACCCAATCCTATAGCCGGCTAACTATATCCGATCAAAGAACCAAGAACCACTTACATCACTCGCCAATATAACCACCTTACCACATTAGTCCAATGTTTCACATGCATAACCAATATGCAAGACCATTACCACATTAATCAAATGATTCACATGCATAACCAACATGCAAAACCATCATTTACCAACATTAATTCACTGTTTTAAAGCATTAGACAAAGCCATTGAACAACATGCAACACCATGCATCAAATCCACATTTTCAATGTATAAAACCAAGGATCTCTTACCTTGAGCATCCTTCACATATGGCTTTCAAAACCAGCACTAAACCATGCTAAAATATGCTTTCAAAACAGAATTAAACCATGCAAAACACATGCATTTCAACCATCAACCACAATTGCTTAAAAGCCAATTTCACAATCATAATTCAAGAGCGAAAATCCATTCACTTACTCTTGAGCTTAGCAAAGTTGTTTAGACTTACACTAAGCTCCCAAAAAACCTTCAAACCTTGGTTTAAAAGCTGAAAACCCAACTTCACTCACCGATAACCAACACAAGGCTAGCCACCAAGCCTTCCAAGCATCCGAAACCTTCCGCAACACCTCAAAAGCTCACGGATCAAACTCCCCTGTTTCAAGCACACAAAAACAGCACATTAATGCATCATTATGCATTAAGAACAGCAGCCACACAACCAAACTCGCTGCTCATCACACAACCAACAATTCGGCTACCAAACACAACCGAAATCACCTCCAAACATTACCAAAACTTAACCCAGCCAAGATCCATCACTTCTAACCATTTTTAAACATCAATTAACATCCAAAATGATCACAAACACGTCCTTATACTTCCAGGTATAACAGATCACCAAAAACACTCCAAAAACAACCAAAAACTCAAGCCAAACTTAGGAAATTCAACCTATCAGGGATTGCATTAATTAAACCTCAACTTCTAATCAATTTAGCATTCATTTAACATCATTTTGACACTTCAAAACACTGCCCAAACAGATCACACGAAAATTTCACCAAAATCGCCAAATCTTGCATTTTAAGCCAAAATCAAGATTTCAATTGAAAAGCCTTTAACAAAACACAAATCAAGGATTGAGAACTTGGGAATTTCAGTAAAGAACTGATAGTTTAGAGGAGAGAGACGTTCTTACCTCCAAACTTGAGTTTCTCCTTTTTGGAGCCAAAAAGCTTGATGAAACAACTTGTAAATTGAGAGGTTTTGTTGATGAGATGATTAGGAATCAAATGAGAGTTGAAATGAGTGATTTGAGTGACAAAATCAGAGGAGGAAATCTGGAGAGAATGTGTTTGGTTTGAGAGAAAAGATGAGAGAAAATGGTTGAGAGAAAAGTTAGTTAGAATTAGGAAAATATCTTCCCTCCACTTTTCTTTAGTTTAAAAACATTTAATTAATCATTTAATATATTTAGAAAATCTGGAGAAACTCCCATTGGGTAAATAGCTCCTTAAAGATTCAAAGTTTCAATCCTTTTTAAAACAGTCACGCAATTTTCAAAAATTACATTTTGGTCACTAACCCAAAATGTCACCCTTCCAAACCTCATTTTCCAAAATTGATTTCACAGTTCACTTTTATATATTAAAAGATGATTTTAGAATATTTTTCCATATTTTTAATGCAACCCGAACTAGGCTTTCCTAAATTCACTCTTATATATTCGATCAGCACTTTGACCGAACCGGTCAACGCCCAAAACTTCTGAGCCCAAAACCGGGGCGTTACACATCCAGTTTTTGAAACTGATAAAGCAAAAATCCGTGGAAACATGTCTTTCAAGCACACATCCCCCAGCCACACATCCGTCTAGAACGCTATGGACTTGCCATCTCCCACCTCGAGTTTAAGATTCGAGCGCAAACAAACACCCAATCTATCGTTACTAAGAAATGAATTCACGATGCCTCTCCAAATCCATGACGAGTACCTAGGCAGCGTCTCAACAGGATAGAGATTACTGTTGGCAGCGGTCATGCAAGAAATCACTCTCCTCCATAGACCATCCGGTTCGTTTCCATATCGCCAAATCCATTTCCCCAATAGCGCTCTGTTCACCAAGTTCAGATCAGTTAACCCCAAACCGCCATTCTCTCTCGGGAGACATACATCGTTCCACCTCACCCAATGTATTTTGGATTTGTCCGCAGTACCACCCCACAAAAAATTTGCCATTAAACGGTTTAGCCTGTTCGCTACCGAGGTAGGCATCTGAAATAACGATAGGAAGTAAATAGGAAGGCAAGAAAAGACAAATTTTATTAAAACCACTCTCCCACCGATCGATAAAAACCGAGACTGCCATCCTTCCAATTTCTTCTCAAAACTCAGAATCACGGGCTCCCACATGGCTATCGAATTTTACCTCACACCTAGAGGTAAACCTAAGTAGCTGGTTGGGAAGGTATCAACAGTGCACCCCACCGAACAAGCCCACGAATTTAGAGAGGAAACAGCCACGTTAATACCGTAGATTTTGCTCTTGGCCATGTTCAATTTGAGACCAGATGCCAACTCAAAAACTCTCAAAATTCTCTTTACGTTTCTGATTTGACCCTCCGCCGCTCCACAAAAAATAAGTAAATCATCTGCAAACTGAAGGTGAGAAATACTTACTGAGTTGTTGCCGCGGATGATATTGGCACCCTGAAACAGTCCCTTGTCTACTGATTTGGAAAGCATCAAACTCAGAGCTTCGCCCACAAGGTTGAATAAGAGGGGAGACAGAGAACATCCCTGCCGCAACCCACGAGATATGGAAAATGCCTCTGTCGAAGAGCCGTTGACGAGTATGGAAATAGATGCCGAAGAGATGCATTGAGAAATCCACGAACACCAACGATCATCAAAACCGCACTTCTGAAGAATTAAGATGAGGAAACTCCACTCGACTGAATCGTAAGCTTTATGGAAATCGATTTTAAATACAACACCCTCTTTTTTTTTCCTTAGTCAAATAATCGATTACCTCATTAGCCACCAGCGCGTAGTCAAGAATCTGACGCCCAGAAATAAAAGTGAACTGCGAATCACCCACAAGAGACCCTATTACACTTCTCAATCTCATTGTCAAAACTTTCGACAGAATTTTGTAAATGCCTCCAACTAGGCTGATCGGGCGAAACTCATCTAGGGAATTCGGACAAGGAATTTTTGGAATAAGGGTTATGAAGGAGTGGTTAATTCTGGCCTCCCACTCTCTTCCATGGTAAAAATTCTCGAAAAAGCACATAATATCGTCTTTCAACAAATGCCAAAACTTCTTAAAAAAGCCCAAATTACACCCATCCGGACCCAGGGCTTTATTACTATCCGCCGAGTCAAGAGCCGACCATACTTCATCCACAGAAAAGTTCCGAGATAAAAACGAAGCTTGTTCCGCCGACAATTTATTAAAATTCAAATCACAGTGAACCGTTTCCAGTGCCAACCTAAGATTGTAAGTCTTCTGAAAATGTAGTTTAACAGCTGCTTTGATAAAAGTGGGATCTGAAATCAAGGTACCTTCAGAAGTCAGCACCTTTAAGGCGTTCGATCTTCGGCGAGACGATGCACATAAATGAAAAAACCGAGTATTCTTGTCCCCTTCCAAATGCCATTTAACCCTCGACTTCTGATGCCACGCACTTTCCTCTCTTCTGTAATCTTGCCATAGCCGAACTCTCAGCTGGTTGATCTCTTGGATGTCGGAAGAGAGATAACACCCCGACTGAATTTTAATGTCTAGTTCTGAAATTTGTTTCTCTAAAATTGACGTGAGTTTACCCTCACCTGCCAGTTTTGAAGACCACTTTTTCATTGCCAGCTTTGAACCCCTGAGCAAGCCGCCAATACCCAAGTTTGGATTTCTCATCTTTAGATTTTTGATCGATGATTGCACCATATCAATAAAGCCATCCTCGTCATACCAATAATTAAATATCCGAAACGGTTTTGGTCCCCAATTACAAGCATCTTCATGTAGAATAATAGTGTTATGATCCGACAAGGACCTATCAAGAACACGCTGCACAATGTTTGGAAAAGCTAGCTCGAAATCTACCGAAACTAAAAAACGATCCAGACGGACATAGGTTGGCGGATCTCTGTTATTACACCAAGTAAATTTCCCCCCCAAAAGCGGGAGGTCTTTCAGCTCGGAATTGAAAACGAAGGACTTGAAACTGTTGATCGCTGTCACATTGAGAGAAAAGCCCAATTTTTCAGCCGGGTCAAGGATCAAATTCCAGTCCCCACCTAAGCACCATGGAATATTTCGATCCTTGATGAAATTGAGAATCTCCAAAAGATAGTCACTCTTTTCAGATTCGGTTGAAGGGCCGTAGATGTTCAACATACCACACAACACTTTCCTCGGACTTAACAATCCAATTAACGCTATAAACCTCGAATTGCAGAAAATATCAGAAACCAGAAAGTACTCCTCATCCCACATCGACAACATGCCCCCTGCAGATCCTAAGGCCGGTGCAAAACAAGACTTGAATTCACTGTGTTTCCAGTATCTACGAAGTGTATTATTACTGAACTGCTCTACTTTTGTTTCCTGAACCATCACAATCTTTGGGCGATGATTTCGGATAACTCTCTGTAACGCTCTAGCTTTTTCCTTTTTCCTAATACCACGGATATTCCAAGAAACGATAGCTAAATTCATAATAAAATGCACAGAGAAAAACCCAACAATACCCTATTAAACAGCAGATGCTGACCCCTATTCTAATTTAACAACTTTGCTTGTAACGGCATCCTTACCTCCTTTAAAGACGAAACCCAAAATTCTGCTGATCTCCCACACTACCTCAGCCTCAATCTTCTCGAGAGAGACAGTTTCATCCGAAAAAGAGTGCAGACCCCCCTCGATAGAAAGAGACGGCTGTCTTTCGATGGACTCCCTAACGAAGCTCCTAATTTGCCTCTGACAGCAAGCTCTGAAGAAACCACCACCGTCATTCACCAAATTACTGCAGGAGGTGAGATTCGGACAATTCTGTCGAAAAGAGTCCAAGGAATCCGGAACCACTGAGCCACAACTCACAAGACATGCAGAAGAGGATTTAGAAGAGCCCATCTGAAATTCGTTGCTATTCAGATTTCTCAAGTTTATATCAGGCAATAAACCGCTACCCAGATTATGGACCCCTATAGGATCAATCGGATCCATAGAGGTCCGAGTATTGATTCCCCCAACATGAAACGGGCTTAGGGAGGGGATGAAGACAGGCCCAATGGGAAAAGTAATACCATCGATCAACATATCCGGAGTGGGCCCTTTGCTCCCATGGATTTCACAGCCGTTATTAGCAAGGACACCCGACACAGATGTACACATGGCCTGAGCCGCCATCTGGTCTCCTAGGGAAGGAGAAGGACAAATATCCGCAGTCACATTCAACCCCCCAGGAAGATGGGGGGAACAAAATCCTTGGGAAGCTCACCCTGATTATGGCTACCTACATGCTGAGTTGGCGCCGGTTGGGGAGCCTCCCCGGCCCCGACGTTGGAATCCAACGGACTAGAGACCCTGGAAGTCAGACTTTCCGGCCAAGCATCATCCTGGTTGTCATGATCAGATAAAATAGACCCATTTATAGAATCATCCTCTAATACACCAACGTTGATTCGAATACGATGAGATACTCCCTGAACAACCACTCTGCACGAATCTGGAATATCCAGAGGACTAGCCACCCTGATAACCATCTGTGCCTTGTCAAGACGAGATTTACTTCTCGTACATTCTGCGATTTCCACGACTTCACCCCACATTTTCCCTAATTCACGGAAGAAATTTTCGAACCAACATATGAAGGGAACCTCTGATAAGATAAACGATACGAACTGGAATGGGGTTTTATCCACCATTATCGGTGAGAGGAACTTGAACCAAAAAACCAGTGCCTCCCTCTTCGACTCCCATGTATTTACCATTTCCAAACGAGACTTAAAACGGATGATATAAGAATTGGAGTCCATACCCCATTTACAAAGGGAAGCCGAGATACCTTCAAAATCGAAGGCTTGTTGAACCACACAAGGGTCATAAGAGTTCTTCATGAGTCCAACCAAGCAACAATCAAGCCAACCAGCCTCACCCTGGGGCATCTCAACGTCAAAAAACTCTCCATCATTGCATCTCACTTGAATCCCTTCCTCCTGAGTACCCGAACTAGGGTTTTGTCTACCAGGGGGCACCAAGTTCTGGATTAAAACTTCTCTGTACGAAGCTCTGGTATCCGAAAACAATGTATTGGCCTTTGTAGTACCCCTAGCTACCTTTTCGGGTTTCTCTTTGGGCTTCCATGTATATCTATTAGTATCATCATGTTCCTTAGAAAACCTACCTTCAAATTTCTGTTTCGGGTATTTGGCTTGAGAGACTGAAATCACTCTTCCATCGATGCGCATGTTATGCAGATTTGATATAACAGATATCAACTCTTCCTTCTTCTCCATAGAGATAAAAGCAAAAGTACTTTGCTTATACTTAACTTTCGAGTTAATGTTCGGGATAAAGACCCTAGTAACTCGTCCATAGTTCCCAAATAACTCCTTAAGTGTCGCCCGAGATATCCTCCTACTCAAATTGTCAATGAAGGCCGTCCACTCTCCCTCAGTCGCAACACCCTTGGATGAGCTACCTCGACGGTCGTCTCCGCTGCCAGCACCGTTGGCCTTCTAGTTTTTTGACTTTCCACCTACCTCCGTCCACACTCTCTCTCTCTCACACTCCATGTTTTTTCTTAGGCATTCATTTTGAAATTATAAAAGAATTGAGTGAAACTTTCAACTTATTTAAATTGGTTCAAGTGTGTAGTTGAGGTTTTGGAATGTGCTTGGTAGGCCATTCCAAGGTAGAAGTTAAGTTGGTAGCTTAACTTCTTGTGTGTTTATAAGCTTTAAATGTTTATGCCTATTATGGACTTGTGAAGCATGATTTGGTTATGTATGAATATACATTGATGTGTGTGATGATGGATGTGTGATATGAATGATGGTTATCATGATGTGGTTTAAATAGTATGATTGACACTAGTTAACTTACTAGGTATAAATGATCGATCATTAGGATTAGTGTGCACACGATTGAGTCAAATTCGTGCGTGGCCTTGGTGGCGTTAAGCCATCAAGGATGAGTACGGTGATGTAATATTCCACCGGAAATGTTTATATTATATGTGATGATGAGTGGAATCCCATCCGTAGGGCATGTGATGATGAGTGGAATCCCATCCATGCGAGGTCCGGTGATGAGTGTAATCCCACCGAGGTAATGTTGTTGTTGAGTGTAATCCGCGTATCCGAGTAAACTAATAGTGGCCAATATACTTTTTCATGTGGTTATGTTGCTTAGATAAGTGCTTTATCTTGTTGAGCTTAATATGAAGTAAGATGCCATATTATTGTCTCTTGTGTTGCTAGCTAGATTGCTATATTGATGCTTATGCGTATTTGTGTATGATATTAAGGATGATATGCTTGAACCCTGCATTGTCGTTGTTTTTGGTTTTAGAGCATCCTCACTAAGCTTCTAGCTTACGCTCTCGTTTTCGACAATGCATATCTTTAGCGTGGAGTTAGCAAGGAGCAAGGAAAGGGGTACTCCAAGCTTTTGTAGTTGCTCAAGTATGGTTTAGTAAATAAAGTAGTAGTTTAGCAATGGGGCTGCTATGTGATTGTATGAGCGTTGTATGACTCATAAATGTTGAATGTTGTTTATGCTATATGTTGTTTTTGGATGACCATGTAAACCATATGTGTGGAGACATGAACCTTTTGGTTTTTAAGCTTTTGAGCATGCTTGAAATGCAATATCTATCCTTGTATGAATGCCATGTTGGAAATGCCTCGTTGTTCACCTAATTTGTTCTACATGCTAGTTCTTGGTTGTTGAATGTTGTATATATGCTTGTATGTGGCTAGGGTAGTCTTGAATTGCATCTAGAGTCGTGTTTGAGGGTCTTTTGCTGCAATTTGGAGTCTTGCAGTGCAGGGCGTGTCGATACGCCTAAGGGCCGTATCGATACGATCCTACACTTTAGGACTTAGAATTGCCTTAGGGTACCGATACTCGGGGGTGTATCGTTTCCCCCAAAACTTAATGGAATTCTGAGATTTTCGCGAGTCTTTGGTGTATCGGTACGGGCTCTAAGCGTATCGGTGCGGTTTTGTCTCGTTGACCGCGAGATGTTGACCGAGGAGGGTGTATCGATACGCCCAAGGGCTGTATCGATACGGTCTCATTGAGTTGACTGATGGCAGTTGACCTGGTCAAGGCGTATCGATACCCTTGACTGGTGTATCGATACGGCCTGTGGTGTAAGATTAAAATGGGTTGTTTAACATGTTGTTTTGGCTTGGTTGCTTTTGTTTCGTGATGTTTTCCGCTGTCGTGATCACTTAAGAAATAAATATGCCTTTAAACAAGATATAATTAAAAGAAATTTTTCTAGGGTTGCTAACCGAGGTGGGACCTTAACGGGTTTCACATCGGTTTTTCCTCGTGTAGCCTACTCGGACCGGTCAGTCGACCAGACCGGGACGAGGGGGTTACATTTGTTGGTATCAGAGCCTGAGGTTACCGAGACCTCGGGCATGTAAGTGAGGTAAGTTGAAGTGTTAAGTAATTGTTATGCCTTGGTGAATGCTTTGCCATGTATGCTTGTTGTTTATTCATTCGTATGGTGTTTGGAAGCATGATTGTTGCGTCTGGTGTAGTGTCGAGTTCCCATTGCTACTATACTTAATTTGAAAAGGTTTTGTATAGGAATATACTTGAGCACAGTTGGACCCTTGCCTTTGCTAACTTAATCCTTATATGTTTGTTTGTTGTAGTTGTTATCTTGCTAGCTGTGATATGAGACCAAGAGGGAGACCTAGGATGGTTCAACCGGAACCTCGAGCAGCAGCTCCAGGAGTTGAGCCAGTTGGTGAGGCGCAGGCTCCTCAACCTCCTCCTTCTCCTCCTCATCAAGAAGAGGGAGGCAAGGCGAGAGTCGAGGGCGTAGAACCTCAGGTTGGCCAAGGACCGGCCGGAATAGATTTAGCTCCTCTAGTTCAGGCGATTGTCGGGGCTTTCCAGGCTGCAGTGGCTGGGGGTCAGGCAGTGGCATAACCACAGAGAGAGGGTACTGGTTTACCATTAGAGAGAATTCGCAGTTTGGGAGGTGAAGAGTTCAGAGGGTCGACACCCGAGAGGTCCGAGACATGGTTTGAGAAGACCGTCTGTATTCTGGCACAAATGGGATGTACCGGGAAACACAAGCTAGGGTGTGTTGTATCTATGCTTCAGGGTGATGCCTACACTTGGTGGGTCACCATCACTACAGGTATGGTAGAGGCTGAGATCACTTGGGAATTTTTCGAGTCAGCTTTCCATAAGAAATATCTAGGTCCTCGTTACCTCGATGAGAAGAAGAGGGAATTTATGGCTTTGCTTCAGGGGAGTATGACAGTGACGGGCTCTGAGATCAGATTTTTCAGGCTGAGTCAGTATGCATCTGAGCTTGTTCCTACTGAGGAGGAACGTTGTAACCGTTTCCGCTATAGGTTGAACGAAGAGATCAAGAGGTACACCTTATCTGCTGACTACACAGATTTTGATGTCTTGGTCGCGAGGGCCAAGGACTTAGAGCACAGTTTGGGCTTGACCAAACGATCTGGTGGTTCTAGTTCTGGGAAAAGATCTAGTGACTTTGATAGAGGTGATGCCAAGAGGCATCGGGACAACAGGCATCACTATGACCATAGACGTGGTGGAGGTAACCACGGTAGGGGCCATCTGGGCCAGAGGGCTGGTGGGCGTTTGCCCGAGTGTGCTCGTTGCGGGAGGAATCACACCAGTGAGTGTTGGGGGAACTTTCACTCGTGTTGGAGCTGTGGAGCTAGGGAACATATTAGGTGAGACTGTCCACATCAGGTGGGGCAGGCACCAGCTTAGGCTCCTGCTAGAGCCAATGACTTTCAGAGAGGCCGCGGGCGCGATAGAGGTAACTTTCAGCCGAGAAATGATGGCCAGAGGAACGTAGCGCATGTAGTTGTTGTTCAGCCAGAGGGCGGAGGCCAGGCCAGAGTTTACGCTCAGCGTGAGGGTCAGCACGACATGGATGTGATTGCAGGTAACTTCTCGATACAGTCTTTGGGTTTGCTTTCTTTGATTGACTCTGGGTCTACACATTCATATATACTAAGTGAGCATGCAAAGTTGTTGAAATTGCCTTGTGAGGTATTAGAGGTAGGAGTTAGTGTTACTAGTTCCTTCGGGGATGCGGTAATAGTTAGGAAGATGTACCGAAGATGTCCGCTTATGATCCAGGGACATGTGTTTCCAGTGGATATGATGGAGCTACCGTTTTATGGCTTTGATGTGATTTTGGGTATGGACTGGCTCACTGAGCATAGAGCTAGGATAGACTTTGAGACTAAGAGGATTTCCTTGAGACTCGCGGATGATTATGAGATAGTGGTAGTAGGTGAGAACGTGAAGTTCTTATCAAATGTAGTTTCAGTTTTAGAGGCTAAGAGACTGGTTGAGTTGGGTTGCGAGGTGTATTTGGCCTACGTGATGAATCCAAACATGAATGAGGTTAGACCTCAAGACATCCGGACAGTGTGTGGCTTTCCATGTGTGTTTCCTGAAGAATTGTCGGGTTTACCACCTGATAGAGAGGTAGAGTTTTCTATAGAGACTTATTCAGATTCAGCTCCTGTTTCGATTGCTCCGTATTGTATGGCACCGAAAGAACTGAAAGAGTTGAAGACTCAGTTGCAAGAGTTGACAGATAGAGTCTTCATCCGACTGAGTTCTTCGCCTTGGGGCGCTCCAGTTTTTTTTGTAAAGAATAAAGATGGAAGCATGAGAATGTGTATAGATTACAGACAATTGAATCAGTTAACAGTGAAGAACAAGTATCCGTTGCCGAGAATTGATGATTTGTTTGACCAGTTGAGAGGGGCATCAGTCTTTTCGAAGATCGACTTGAGATCCGGTTACTACCAGCTAAAAGAAAGAGAAGTTGATGTACCGAAGACGGCCTTTAGGACTAGATATGGTCACTATGAGTTCTTAGTCATGCCTTTTGGGTTGACTAACGCACCGGCTGCTTTCATGGATATGATGAATAGGATCTTCCATCAGTACCTAGATCAGTTCGTAGTTGTCTTCATAGATGATATTTTGGTGTACTCGCGTACCGAGGAAGACCACGATCGACACTTGAGGCTAGTTTTGCAGACTTTGTTAGACAATCAGTTGTATGCAAAGTTGAGTAAGTGTGAGTTATGGATCCGAGAGGTAGTCTTCTTAGGGCACGTAGTGTCAGCCGATGGGATTAGAGTTGATGTGAAAAAAATAGAGGCCATTGTTGAGTGGAAGCAACCGAAGTCAGTAACAGAAGTTCGTAGCTTTCTAGGCTTAGCTGGATACTATAGAAGGTTTCTCGAAGTTAGCCGGTCCATTGACACATTTACTTTAGAAGAGTGTTCAGTTTGAGTGGTCAGAGGCAAGACAACGAGCCTTTGAGAAGTTGAAAGAAGCTTTGACCCAAGCACCGATTTTGATTCAGCCAGAGTCAGGGAAGGAATATGTAGTTTACATTGATGCTTCCTATGTAGGCCTAGGTTGTGTTCTCATGCAAGACAAGAGAGTGGTGGCTTATGCCTCAAGACAGTTGAAGACCCACGAGCGTAACTATCTGACCCACGACATAGAGTTAGCTGCAGTTGTGTTTGCTCTGAAGATTTGAAGGCATTATTTGTACGGTGAGAAGTGCACAGTGTACACAGATCACAAGAGTTTGAAGTATATCATGACTCAGCGAGATTTGAATCTCAGACAGCGTAGGTGGTTAGAGTTGCTAAGGACTATGATCTTACGATTGAGTATCATCCGGGTAAGGCCAATGTAGTGGCCGATGCTTTGAGTAGAAAGGTAGCTGTGGATTTGAGAGCCATGTTTGCTAGATTGAGCTTGTCCGGGGATGGTGGCCTAGTGGCCGAGCTTCAGGTTAGACCTACTCTAGGTCAGTTGATTAGGGAGAAACAGCTCTTAGATAGATCTTTGGCACCTCATGTGCAAGACATAGTCGAGGGTAGACCTTCAGACTACAGTTTCAGTACCGATGGGGTCTTGTGTTTCAGAAATAGGATAGTTGTGCTGGAAGACAATGACTTGAGACATACAATTTTGACTGAAGCGCACAGTAGTCCGTTTTCTATGCATCCTGGAAGTACGAAGATGTACCGAGATTTGAAGAATGAGTACTTTTGGGTTGGTTTGAAGAGAGACGTAGCCGACTTCGTGAGTAAGTGTATGGTGTGTCAGAGAGTGAAAGCGGAACATCAGGTTCCCTCAAGTTTGTTGCAACCGTTGAGAATTCCGAATGGAAATGGGAGAATATCACCATGGATTTTGTTTCGGGCTTGCCGTTGACTTCTACGAAGAAGAACTCAGTTTGGGTTATAGTAGACCGTTTCACGAAGTGTGCTCACTTCTTAGCAGTCAATACGACTTACACCTTAGATAGATTGGCCGATCTATACATTGGTGAAATTGTTAGAGTGCATGGTGTGCCGAAGTCGATTGTGTCTGATAGAGATCCGAGGTTTACAGCTCGATTTTGGGAGTGTCTGCATACAGCTTTGGGTACCCGTTTGAATTTCAGCACGTCATATCATCCTTAGACAGATGGTCAGTCAGAGAGGGTTATACAAATTTTAGAGGATATGTTGCGTTGTTGCATCATTGATTTTCAGGGTAAGTGGGAGAAGCACTTGCCTTTAGTTGAGTTTGCTTACAATAACAGTTTTCAGGCGAGCATTCAGATGGCTCCGTATGAGGCCTTGTATGGTAGAAAGTGTAGAACTCCAGTTTGTTGGGCTGAAGTGGGACAGAAGTTGTTACCTATGCCATATTTTCTTAAGGGGACAACCGATAAAGTGAAATTGATTTGCGACCTCTTGAAGTCAGCTTCGGATAGACATAAGTCCTATGCCGACTTGAAGAGGAAGGAAGTTGAGTTTTCAGTGGGTGAGAAGGTGTTCCTAAAAGTGTCTCCGTGGAAGAAAGTAATGAGATTTGGCAGAAAGGGGAAGTTGAGTCCGAGGTACATAGGACCGTATGAGATCGTGAGAAGGGTTGGCCTAGTTGCTTATCAGTTGCGTTTGCCATCCGAGCTAGAGAAGATACACGATGTGTTTCATGTTTCGATGCTCCGTAAGTATAAGTTAGATCCATCACATGTTATGCATGTAGAAGAGATTGAATTGAATCCGGATTTGACTTATGACGAGGAACCAGTTGAGATCTTAGCTTCAGACAGCAAGGTGTTGCGGGGTAGATCGATTGAGTTAGTAAAAGTGTGGTGGCAACGTCGAGGGGTGGACGAGGCCACTTGGGAGAGGAAGGAGGATATGGAAAGGCAGTTTCCTTATCTCTTTCAGTCAGGTAATTTCGAGGACGAAATTCCTTAAGTGGGAGAGAGTTGTAACACTCATGTTTTGGGGTCGGGAGTTTGGCATGTGTGTTGGGTTCGAGTTGTCAGTTTTGGTTTAATTTAATTAGACTTTAGTTTAATTTAAATGAGCCTAAAATCCTAATAATGGCATTTTTGTAAATATTTCAAAACAAGGAAAAAGAGATGAGCCTTTTAAAACAAAAAAAAGTCTTCATCTATCTTTTCTACATCTCACGACCAAAAACCCAAACCCCTCCCAAAATCACTATTCCATTAAAGTGCTTCACCATTCCGAGGAATTTTCGCAAGGTAACTTCGTTTTTGATTTGTTCTCCTAATTCCAAGCATTTCCATGGTTTTAGATTTCAAAACCATCATCATTTTTGTTTTTCAAGTTTGAAGAAAGTATGAAACTTTAATGGGTTTTCAAATTGTTTTTGGTTTGTTTAGTTAGGTTTTGAGTTAAGCTTACCGTAATACACCTCATATTTTGAAATGGAGAGATTTTGACAAAAAATCCCGAAATGGGTCTTGGGGGCATTTTTGAAAGTGTCAAAACTTGAAATTTTGGTGTGGTTTTGTGTTGGGTTGAAGGGCTGATTGTTTAGGGTTGTTAGGGAAGTGTTTTGGAAGTCTTTAGAGGTAATTTGGGTGTTTGAAATGGTAGATTTCGGCTGGGTAAAAATGGAGTACGAAAATGTGAGTTTTGTGGTTGGATTGAGTTTGAAATTATGAAGTTTTGGCTTGTGATTGTGAGTTGAGTTTGTGGCTGAGTTTGGCAGTGATTTGGTTGAGTAATACCTTGTCTTTTGATTGGTTAGAAGCAAGAGGAAACATCGGAGAAGGTTCGGGACAGATTCCGAGAATTTCGGAGGCTTGAGAGGCTTTTGCTTGGTTTGCTTAAGGAAGGGTGTGAGTGAAACTTTCAACTTATTTAAATTGGTTCAAGTGTGTAGTTGAGGTTTTGGAATGTGCTTGGTAGGCAATTCCAAGGTAGAAGTTAAGTTGGTAGCTTAACTTCTTGTGTGTTTATAAGCTTTAAATGTTTATGCCTATTATGGACTTGTGAAGCATGATTTGGTTATGTATGAATATACATTGATGTGTGTGATGATGGATGTGTGATATGAATGATGGTTATCATGATGTGGTTTAAATAGTATGATTGGCACTAGTTAACTTACCGGGTATAAATGATCGATCATTAGGATTAGTGTGCACACGGTTGAGTCAAATTCGCACGTGGCCTTGGTGGCGTTAAGCCATTAAGGAGGAGTACGGTGATGTAATATTCCACCGAAAATGTTTATATTATATGTGATGATGAGTGGAATCTCATCTGTAGGGCATGTGATGATGAGTGGAATCTCATCCATGCGAGGTCCGGTGATGAGTGTAATCCCACCGAGCTAATGTTGTTGTTGAGTGTAATCCGTGTATCCGAGTAAACTAATAGTGGCCAATATACTTGTTCATGTGGTTATGTTGCTTAGATAAGTGCTTTATCTTGTTGAGCTTAATATGAAGTAAGATGCCATATTATTGTCTCTTGTGTTGCTAGCTAGATTGTTATATTGATGCTTATGCGTTTTTGTGTGTGATATTAAGGATGATATGTTTGAACCCTGCATTGTCGTTGTTTTTGGTTTTAGAGCATCCTCACTAAGCTTCTAGCTTACGCTCTCGTTTTCGACAATGCAGATCTTTAGCGTGGAGTTAGCAAGGAGCAAGGAAAGGGGCACTCCAAGCTTTTGTAGTTGCTCAAGTATGGTTTAGTAAATAAAGTGGTAGTTTAGCAATGGGGCTGCTATGTGATTGTATGAGCGTTGTATGACTCATAAATGTTGAATGTTGTTTATGCTATATGTTGTTTTTGGATGACCATGTAAACCATATGTGTGGAGACATGAACCTTTTGGTTTTTATGCTTTTGAGCATGCTTGAAATGCAATATCTATCCTTGTATGAATGCCATGTTGGAAATGCCTCGTTGTTCACCTAATTTGTTCTACATGCTAGTTCTTGGTTGTTGAATGTTGTTTATATGCTTGTATGTGGATAGGGTAGTCTTAAATTGCATCTAGAGTCGTGTTTGAGGGTCTTTTGCTGCAATTTGGAGTCTTGCAGTGCAGGGAGTATCGATACGCCTAAGGGTCGTATCGATACGGTCCTACACTTTGGGACTCAGAATTGGCTTAGGGTACCGATACTCGGGGTGTATCGATACGCCCAAAACTTTCTGGAATTCTGAGATTTTCGCGAGTCTTTGGTGTATCGGTACGGGCTCTAAGCGTATCGGTACGGTTTTGTCTCGTTGACCGCGAGATGTTAACCGAGGAGGGTGTATCGATACGCCCAAGGGCTGTATCGATACGGTCTCCCTGAGTTGACTGATGGCAGTTGACCTGGTCAAGGTGTATCGATACCCTTGACTGGTGTATCGATACGGCCTGTGGTGTAAGATTAAAATGGGTTGTTTAACATGTTGTTTTGGCTTGGTTGCTTTTGTTTCGTGATGTTTTCTGCTGTCGTGATCACTTAAGAAATAAATATGCCTTTATACAAGATATAATTAAAAGAAATTTTTCTAGGGTTGCTAACCGAGGTGGGACCTTAACGGGTTTCACATCGGTTTTTTCCCGTGTAGCCTACTCGGATCGGTCAGTCGACCAGACCGGGACGAGGGGGTTACATGCCCGCTTTGACAAGGAGGAGAAAGGAAAAGGTGAATTATGCGAGGTCTTTGAGAATTTAAGCATTAACTCCATCACAGACAAGGAGGAAGGAGAAAACAAATATATGTCCAAAATTTACCCCTGCCTCAGCTGATGAACTGGACCGCTAAAGTAGTTCCTGAAGTTTTTAATACTGCCTCAGAGTAGTTTTCAAAACCAACTCTTTTACCCTTAGGCCCTGGGGTAATTAGAGATCTTATGTAAAAAGGGTCTATGTCAAAACTATTATTCTGATTTCAATAAAAGATGCATATTTTCCAATAATATTGTGTGGCAAACTTTCTTTCGCAACGTAAAACCAAAAAGCAAAAGATCATAAAAACCCAAAAGCGGAAAAACATACCCTTAAAAACATAACAAATCATGTCATGTCATTTCATTCATTCTTTCTTTCTTGGTATATATTTTTGTTTCTTTTATTTGCAGGTTTTTAAATATCAATGGTCCAAACGACTCCGGATTAGATTCCGAAGTCAATTTTGAGTTACCATTATGTTTAGAGGAAGTTGAGGGTATTAATGATGAAGAAGAGTATGACTTGTCTGACGATCTGCTTAGAATGGTAGAGGGAGAGGAAAAGCAAATTCTGCCCCACAAAAAAGAGTTAGAGGTTTTGAATCTTGGAACCGAAGAAGAGAAGCGTGAAGTGAAGATTGGTACCACCATCCCAGTTAAGACACAACAGTGTTTGATTGAGCTTCTGCAAGAATATAAAGACATCTTTGCTTGGTCATATCATGATATGCCTGGTCTCGATACAGATATTTTTATGCATAGGCTTCTTATAAGAGAGGGATGGGAGCCAGTAAAGCAAAAGCTCAGAAGAATGAAGGTTGATACACTTTTGAAAAGCATAGATAAGGTTAATAAGCAGTACAATGTAGGATTCCTCGAGGTAGCTAAGTATCTAGAATGGGTGGCAAACATCGTTCCAGTGCCTAAGAAGGATGGAAAAGTAAGAATGTGCGTCGACTACAGGGATCTTAATAGAGCAAGCCCCGAGGACAATTTTCTGCTCCCACATATTGACACCTTGGTAGACAATACAACCAGCCACTCCCTTTTCTCATTCATGGATGGATTTTCTGGATATAATCAAATAAAAATGTACCCAGAAGACATGGAAAAGACAACTTTTGTCACGGTTTGGGGAACCTTTTGTTATAAAGTAATGCCTTTTGGATTGAAGAATGCAGGGGCAACTTATCAAAGAGCTGTGGTCACTCTTTTCCATTATATGATGCATAAGGAAATAGAAGTTTATGTGGATGATATGATTGACAAGTCCAGAACTGAAGAAGAGCGTCTAGCGAACCTGAGTAAGCTTTTTCAAAGATTGAGAAAATTTCAGTTAAAGCTTAATCCTGCCAAGTGTACATTTGGGGTTACTTCTGCAAAGTTGTTAGGCTTTGTAGTAAGCAGGAGAGGAATTGACGTTGATCCAGACAAGATAAAGACCATACGAGAGCTTCCACCACCCCAAACACAGAAGCAAGTTCGGGGATTCTTGGGAAGGTTAAATTACATAGCCCGTTTCATCTCCCAGCTTACGAATAAATGTGATCCAATATTCAGGTTGCTTAGAAAGAACAACCTGGGGACATGGAATGAAGAATGCCAAGCAACTTTGGAAAAGCTCAAGGAGCAGCTAACTAATCCTCTAAGCCATCCATTTCAGGAAAACCGTTAATACTCTATCTAACGGTGTTTGAAAATTCAATTGGTTGTGTACTAGGGCAACATGACGAGACTGGAAGGAAGGAAAGGGCGATATATTATGTAATCAAGAAGTATACTGATTGTGAAGCAAGATATACTCCGATTGAAAAGGTATGTTGCGATTTGGTATGGGCCACTAAAAGGCTTAGGCAGTATATATTGTATCATACCACATGGTTGATCTCACGGTTAGATCCATTAAAGTTTATGATGGAAGCTCCAACCCTATCAGGAAGAATAGCGTGATGGCAGATGTAGCTCTTAGAATATGAAATTCAGTATGTGAATTAGAATGTAGTGAAAGGAAGCGCCATAGCGGATTTTCTTGCAAGTCGTGCACAAGATGATTATAAGGCATTAGATTTTAGTTTCCCCGATGAGGATTTGATGTGTATTACAGAAGATGAAGAGTCACCAACAGAATCTTGGGTCATGCATTTCGATGGTGCTGCAAATGCTTTAGGACGAGGTATTGGAGTAGTTTTGGCTTCACCGGAAGGAGATCGTTATCCTTTCACTTGCCGTTTGAAATTCTTCTACACCAATAATATGGAAAAATACGAGGCATGCATATTGGGCATAAGGGAAGCCATTGATAGAAAAATCCAGAATCTAAAAGTCTATGGGGATTCAGCGTTGATCATCTACCAAATACGTAGCGAATGGGAAACAAAAGATGCAAAATTGATGGAGTATCACAAGTTGGTCCTTGAATTAACTAAAGAATTCGACGTGATCACTTTTAAGCATCTCGCAAGAGAAGATAATCAGATGGCTGATGCGTTAGCTACTTTGGCTGCCATGTTTAAAGCAAGCGAGGGTTCTGAGATGAAGCCCATTAAGTTACAAGTGATGGAGTCCCCAGCTCATTGTTACAATGTAGAAGAAGAGGCAGATGGTTTACCACGGTACCATGATATCTTGCAGTACATAAAGCTTCAGCAATACCCAGCGCAGGCTTCAAAAAATGTAAAAGAAAATGATCAAGAAAACGGCATCAAGATACATTATTGATGGAGAAATCCTTTACAAGTGAATTCGAGACCAGGTGCTACTAAGATGTGTGGATGCAAAAAAAGCGTAGTTGATTTTGGAAGAAGTCCATGAGGGAGTTTGTGGAACCCACCCTAGTGGTTTCACTATGGCTAGAAGAATAATGCGTTTTGGATATTACTGGTCAACAATGGAAGGGGGTTGCATTAACTATTCCCGCAAATGTCAAAGTGCCAGGTTTACGCGGACAAGGTTCATGCGCCTCCTCAGTATCTTCATGTCATGTCATCTCCATGGCCATTCTCTATGTGGGGCATAGACGTTATTGGGCAGATTCATCTGAAAGCATCGAATGGTCATCACTTTATTCTAGTAGCTATCGAATGGTCTGTGAGCAGTTCAACATTAAGCATCGTAATTAAGTAGTATATCGCCCAAAGATGAACGGAGCAGTAGAAGCAGCCAATAAGAATATTAAGAAGATAGTTGCAAAGATGACTAATACTTATAAATATTGGCATGAAAAGTTACCATTTGCTTTGTATGCATATCGTACAGCGATACGAACATCTACTGGGGCAACTTCGTTTTCATTAGTATATGGAGTTGAAGTTGTGCTACCAATCAAGGTTGAGATACCGTCGTTGCATTTGTTGATATGGTATGTTAGGATTAATTGCTCCCTCTCTTCGGGGTTTTTTCAAAACTATTTCTTCTGTTCCATCTATGTTCAGTATTTGTGCTTATAAATATATTGTTCAATTTCATTGTATGATTATGGATTAATTGCCCCCTCTGCTGTTACCAGTTTTTTTCTGCTTGTTGTAAATACATTATTCTGACTTTTGAATGTATTCAGTACTCTTGACAATTGCTTTTTCCTTGTAGGTTCTTGAGATTATCCAGGTGTCCATTATTTTATAGGAACCCTTGTAATGTTTTGTACATTCCTCCTAGTCATGTAAATAGATTAAAGTAAGGAACCATAATGTACTTCCTTTACATTTCAATTTATTTTCTTTGGATGTCTAAAATAACTTAACTTGGTGCAACATTTGTTAATTTAACAACATTGCCACCATGGTTGATCGATTATTATATATTTATATATGATAAATAGTATTATTTTTATTTGAGTTTTTTTGAAGCATGGTGTTATTCGTGGCGTTTGTAAATACAAACGCCACTAAAGACATGTTTTTTGTGGCGTTTGTAAAAACAAATGCCACTAAAGAACATCTATATTTCGCGGCATTTGACTTTACAAACGCCACTATAGAACAGTTATTAGCAACGTTTGTCAAAACAAACGCCACCAAAGAACAGTCATTAGCAGCGTTTGTCAAAACAAACGCCACCAAAGAACATCTATATTTCGCGGCGTTTGACTTTACAAACGTATACCTTGGATAAGCTTGCAAAGTTGTACATTGCTGAGATTGTACGTCTACATAGAGTACCAAAGTCTATAGTGTCGGATAGAGATCCGAGGTTCACCGCAAAGTTTTGGCAATGTTTACATCAAGCTTTGGGTACGCGACTGAATTTCAATACTTCTTATCATCCGCAGGCGGATGGATAGTCGGAGCGTGTTATCCAAGTGCTTGAGGATTTGTTGAGGTGTTGTGTTATTGAGTTTCAAGGCTCTTGGGAGAAGCACTTGCCTTTGGTGGAGTTTGCTTATAATAACAGTTACTAGGCAAGTATTCAAATGGCACCTTATGAGGCTTTATATGGGAGGAAGTGCAGAACACCTCTTTGTTGGGCTGAAACGGGACAAAAGTTAGTCTCGATGTCAGCTTTGTTGAAAGGAACCACCGAGAAGGTGAAGCTCATTTGTGAGCGTTTGAAGGCAGCATCGGACCGACAAAAGTCTTACGCGAATTTGGAGCATAAGGAGATAGAGTTTACAGTGGGAGAGCGAGTGTTTTTGAAAGTTTCACCTTGGAAGAAGGTGATGAGGTTTGGCCGGAAGGGCAAATTGAGTCCAAGGTTCATTGGACCATATGAGGTGATAGAACGTGTGGGTCCTGTTGCCTACAAGATGAGACTGCCTCAAGAGTTGGAAAAGATACATAATGGGTTTCATGTATCCATACTTCGGAGATATAGATCGGATCCGTCGCATGTTATGCCTGTGGAAGAGGTTGAGTTGAACCCAGACTTGACGTATGATGAGGAGCCCGTTGAGATTCTGGATTCGGATAGTAAGGTTCTTCGGGGTAAGACCATTGAGCTGGTCAAAGTCTTGTGGAGACATCGTGGCGTGGAGGAAGCCACGTGGGAAAGGAAGGATGACATGTAGAAGTAATTTCCTTACCTTTTTCCTCCAAGTAAATTTCGAGGACGAAATTTCTTAAGTGGGGGAGAGTTGTAACGCCCTGGTGTTGGGCCTAGATGTTTTAGAGGTTGAATCAGGCCGGTCGAGAACGGTTCGAATCTTTAAGGGAGATTTAGGGAACACCTAGTTCGGGATGCTTTAAAAATATGGAAAAATATCGGAAAATCCTCATTTATTATATAAGGTTATGGTGAAAACAATTTAACAAAATGTGATTTGGAAATACTACATTTCGGTGTAGTGACCAAATTGCAGTTTATGCAAAAGTTGACTAGTGACTGTTTTGTAAAGGATTGAAACTTTGAATCTTTTAGGAGCTAATTTTACCAAAAATTTTTTATCATATTTCTCTTTAATTTGGGAGTTTTTAATAATGTTTTAATTAAGGAATAAAGGAGAATTATAAAGAAAGACTAAGTTGACTTTTTCATAACTACCTTACGTTAGTTTTCTCTCATTTCATTTTCTCTCAATTTCCACTCATCCAAACACATTTCCTTCACCAAATAACCTTTGATTTTCATCTCTTTTGCTGAGATTTCATTCTCCTAAAGATTCCTAATCTTTATCTCATCAAATCTTTTTGTTTTTACTTTGGATTTTCAAGAAATCTTGCCCAAATTGAGGAGAAATCAGCCATTAGAGGTAAGCTTCGTCCTTCTCCTCTAATGATCAGTTCTTTACTGAAATTCCCAAGTTCTCAATCCTTTATAAATGATTTTTCAGTTGCTTTAATGTTAGAAACATGAAATTGTGGTCGCCGTTGCCGGCGCCGGAACCCTAAAAAACCCTTTTTTGTTAACTTTTCCGAGACCACATCGAGATCGGAAACCCCTCTTTTTTCAGATCCAAACCAAAATCGAGATCCCTTTTTTGTAAAACCTAATAGCCCGAAACTAAAAAAACCAAAACCTTTTGTTCTTCGCTTTAGAAAACCAAATCGAAACCCCCAAAACATTTTGAAAATCCTCTCAGGCCCTCCTCCTCACCGATTCACCATGCATGGTCTCGGAGGAGACCACGAGGCTTATCACCGGCGAGGAAAGGCGGACGGACGAAGAAGATTGACGCCGAAGGTAAAAAGAACCCTCACTATTTTTCCTTTATTTTTTTGTTTGGGCTTGCATGCAATCGAAAGAGTAGAAAAAATAAACTACCTTAGAAGGCTCTTGATGTTATTGATTTTTTTCTCTGTAAAAAGGATCGTTACAATGGCTTTTTGGTTCAGATTTATATCCGAAAATATCACATGCAATACTCTCTCTTTTTCTCTCTGTTCTGCTCTCTGTTTTTGTCTAGTTGACTTTGTGCATCTTCATTTATTTTTTGTTATTTTCGTTGCTGTTTTTGGGTCACTGACCACCTCTGTTTTGCTGTTGCATGTCGACATTGCCGGAAATGGGAGGGGCATCGAGCTGGTCGCGGCAGAAGCGTGCTCATGGCAGGCTAAAGGTCAGACGGCTCAATCGCGTGGGCGCGTTTGGTGACAGAACCGTCGCCCGTGGGTCACCGAGAGGTCGTGCGTGAAGGGCGTGGAATCTCTGGGTCCGTCTGAGCCGCTCGATCAATTCTTGATCGGACGGCTGGAGATGAGCGTGGCGCTTGGAAGAGTTTTGCTAGGGTTTCTTCGGTTTGAGGCAATCTGAGCCGTGGATCACGCCTTCAATCCGACGGCTAGGTCTTGGCTGCGCAATAAACAAAACCTGTTAGGGTTTCTGGTGTAATGGGCTTTTTGGGTTCAAAGTATTTGGGTTGTATTGTTTATTTATTTGTTTTGGGTTTTTGTAAAATGGGCATTTATTTGAATAACAGATTTGGGCCTTTTATTTATATTGATATGTTAAATTACTTATGTTATAATAATAATAATAATAGTAATAATAGTAATAATAATAATAAATAATAGCATACAATAATGATAATAATATAACAATAATAATAGGTAATAATTAATGATAATAATAAAGAGAAACATATTCAAATAAAACGAGAAAATGATAATACTAAGAAGTGATAATAATAATAATAATATATCCATATATTTTTTTCCTCTTTTTTCTTCTTTTTTTTACTCTCTTTTTTATTTGATTTTTTTAATTTTTCTTAATTTTCTTTTAAGCCCAATATAAGCCCAAAACATAAACAAAAACGAGTTTAAGTTTCGTGACAAAATTAGTGATTACAGTTGCCCCTCTTTGCTTATGCTTGTATAACAAGGATAAAGCAAAGACCATAAGCACTAATCTTGTCTCACTTCCCTGTTGGATCGGTCCGTTTCTCGAAGCGACCGCACAATCTCAAGTGATTCCTCTTCCCAAAGCCTTTTGATCATGAATTTTCTCCTCAGGTGCCCTGAACAGATAGACAGAGAGAGTTTTTTTTCTTTTTCTTTTTTTTTTGCAGATTTCCATTCTCCAAGTGCCCGAACGGATAGGCAGGTTTCAAATACATCTGTCTTCCCTTTTTGTAAGAACAAGCTAGTCATCCAAACAACTTTGCCTTCCCTTCACGGTCTAAAAGCAAACTGGTCATAACTAAATCTGTCCAACTTCTCTGTTGGACGATTTACTCTCCCGGAGCTGCAACACGCTAGACCGAGTATTTTCTCTCTGAAGCTTTGAGAATATGAGTTTTCTCTCCATAGAACTCATTTCCTTGACATATTCCTCGAGTGGTAGTTCTTCCTATATAGAACTCTCGTCCTCGTATTTCTGAAATCAAAGATCTCCAAGTCTTCTCTCTGTAGGACCCTCCGCTTTCGAGATCTTGAAGCCTTAGGATTCTGAGTTCTTTCTCCACAGAACTCCTCTTCCTTAGCGTACCCTTCGAGTAGTAGTTCCTTCTCTATTGAACTCCTATCTAAAATCAAGTATTTACAAGTCCCCTCTCCGTAGGACCCTCCACTTTCGAGATCCTGAAGTCGCAAGTTCCTCCTATATAGAGCTTGTTTGGACCCTTTCTCTGTAGGATCCTTTATCTTGAAATCTATCAGCAAGCTTGAAAGCTTTCATTTGAAATCCTTGAGTGGCGAATATGAAGACTTCGCCTGACATTCTGGAGCGGCGGCTTGAAAGGCTTCGCCTGAAATCCTTTTAGTTCTCGCTTTATCGTTTTCTCTTCGTCCCGAGAGGTATTCAAGTTGTCTTTCAAAAATCTGTGTAAAGGGATAAAATTAAGAAATTTTGATCTTTTTAAGAAAATTATCCTTTAGGAAGGATATAGTTTTGAGGAAAAACATCCTTTTGGAAAGATAAAAATTGAGAAATTTTGACTTTTAAGAAAAATATCCTTTGAGAAGGATGAAATTGAGAAATTGAGTTTTGAGGAAAACATCCTTTTGGAAGGATAAAATTGAAAAATTAAGTTTTGAGAAAAACAACCTTTTGGAAGGATAAAAATTGAGAATTTTGAGTTTTGAGAAAAACGACCTTTTGGAAGGAAAAAATCGAATTTTAAGAAAACCATCTGGAAGATTAAAATCGGGGGTTGGAAGGATTTTTAGAAATCCGAATTACGCAAGTCGAAGAACTCTTGACTCTTGTGAGATCCGCTTCTCCTCTCATGAAGCTGTAGATCTATTCTTTTACCGATCTTCAAATGTCTGTTTAAAGAAAATCAAAATGCTATGATGATATGATTTAGCATGCTCCTAGCATGAGTGATATCTAGCTATCGATGATGCATGAGCATATTTTAGGATGCAAAGATGCATGTATTCATGAGAATGCAAAGGTGCATGGATTTAGTTTGTCTTCATTTCTTAGGGTTAGTGGTCGTTATCTTGGGACCACAACCATTCATCAATCTTGTGTCTTAAGAAATCTGCCCCCCAAACTTCTGTCGCTCGTTCTTCGTTCAAGTATTCGAGTCGAGTGACTTCGGTCGTACTCTAAATCCTTTCTGGCCTTGTGCCATCTTTCATATACTTCGGTTTGAACCTTTTTACGTGAAAATCTTAGTTTCCCCATGGACAATGGTGCCCCATCATGGCAATTTAGCCTCACCTGACTCTTCATCGTTCCTCCTCACGTCGTGCCCTTCAACCTTTGGGCCTTGCTGATGCATTTATCTCCGAAGTAATACAGAGAGATCTCTTGGTTTAAAAAGTACCAGTTTACGGATTGTCATTCTAATGAAGAATGCCCTTTTTGATCACCATATAGAACCTTGAAGTCAAAATTCTAATTTAAAGAAAAAATAGAATAGGACGCCCCAGATATCAAATGCAAGAGCGTCTTAGATCCTACTTTCTGATGATCAGCTTGAGTCAATGGAGGCTCTGAATGTTGTGGCGATATGCGAAGTTTTGAAACCTTTTCCAAATCGCTCGGTTCATCCTCATGATTATGGTATTTGCTTAATTGGCTCGATTACTATTCCTTCTAGTTCTCGTAATGTTTCTCCGTATGCTTTCAAAAAAAATTTAGCCCATTGAATAGAAAATGTCACTCCAAGAATTTTAAATGTAAGCATGTGCTTCTGATTACAATTAGTATTGTGTCAGTGTCCTCAAGGATTCACATCCGAGACTTATTCAGTTTGCTCATTTGTTTCTTTTTTTTCCTAGGGGAATTCAAATCGTCACAGTCCTTTGTCTTGAGGATACTGATGGAGCACACAACAATACCCCGAGTTACTCGGCATAGTCACGACTTGAAAATATTACCATCACTCATGAAGCGAAGGGTTTCGGGCTTCAGCGGAGTGCCCCAAGAATTCCACACTCGTATCCGAAAATGCCTATTACCAGGTTTCGAACATTGGAGTGCTTTTCGATTAATGCCTATTACCAGGCTCTGAAATTTTATTTTGTTTTGAAACATTATATATTTTTTCTTTCATTTCTCTTTCCCTTTTATTTTTATATTTATTTTTTTGCACATGCGAGTAACTCTACTTGGGCTTTCTTAGGAGATTCCCTTATCATCGAACATCATCGAAGGAAAAGTAACCTTGCTTCTCTCGCTTTACCGACCGGAGCGGACGGAGCGGGACATCATACTTCATCGTTTTCACAACATTCGATCGATCTCTTTGAGTAGAATCAATGCCACATCATTCATATGATATCCGAGGACCTACGGAGGTATGGAGAGATATATGCATATACATGATTTCAAGGTCATTGTATGTTAAAAAAGAAGTGCATTTCATTAGAACGTCAAATTGTAAACATAACAAGTGCCTTTGAAAAAAAAATCATTGCTATCTTGGGCAAAGGATAGCAACGTTTGTTCCATGCATTACTTCGAGAGAAAAATGCAACATACAAGACTCCTAAAGATGGTCGGGCATTAGCACACCCCAAAAGTCACAATCCCGATATTTCCTTTCAGAATGTCAAGTGACCGTTCTCGATCAGAGCTTGCACCTTGTTTTTCAGTGCCCCACAATTCTCCGTAGTGTGGCCCGTGCTTCCCACATGGTAGTCACAAACGGCATTGACATCATAGCCTTTGGGATAGGGAGGATCCTTTGGTTTGGACTGAACCGGAGTTAGAAGCTTCTTCTCAATAAGCATTGGGAGCAAGTCGGTGTACGACATAGGAACTGGATGAAGGTCCTTTTGAAGTTTTGCAGACCGGGATGCTTGATTATGGTAGCGGCCAGAAGACTGGTTGTTCGAGTGAGAACCCACCATGTGAACTTGGGACCCATGCCCCTTGTGGGTGGTTGTGCCATAGGGATCTACTATCTTCCCTTTCTTGATGGCGTCCTCGATACGTTCTCCTGTCATGACCATGTCCCCAAAGTTGCTGGAGGGATTGCTTATCAAGCGATCGTACAAGACTCCTTTCAGAGTGTCAACAAACAAAGGAATGATTTCACCTTCCGAAAGTGGGGGCTGCACTTGAGCTGCTACATTTCTCCAACGCCGGGCATACTCACGGATACTCTCACCGTGCTTCTGTTCCATCCCTTGTAGCATGAGCCGATTCGGAGTCATATCAGTTACATGCTTGTATTGACCCACGAACGCCTTCGAAAGATCGCTCCATGACTTGATGTCGACTCGTCTAAGTTGAGTATACCAACGGGTTGCGGAACCAGTTAAACTATCTTGAAAGCAGTGGATAAGTAGCTTCTCGTCTTTTATAAAAGCCGCCATTTTTTGGCAATACATGGTGATGTGAGCTGAAGGACAAGTAGTCCCGTCGTACTTATCAAAGTCGGGGGCCTTGAATTTCGGAGGCAAAACTAAATCCGCTACAAGGCTCAAATCACTGGCATCATTCCCTTGATTATCCATTCCTTGCAAGGCCATGAACTTTTCTTCAAAGAGACGAAACTTTTCCTCGTACTTCTTTTCCACCTCGGCCCTAATCTTTTCTTCTGCCTAATTCAACATGTTTAGATCCAGTACTTCAACCTCGAGATCTTCCCCTAGCTCAACAGGTTGGTCCAAGTGACGTCTAGCTGGTGCTTCCGTAGGACGATTAGCGGGCGTTCCCTCGAGGTTGATATGCACTCTCTTCCCGGTGGTTGGCGCTCCTAGTTGGATATGCGATGTAGTCTCACCTACTCCTCTCTCATTCGAATTGCCCCCTGATCCTCTTTCTTTACTAAACTTCTTCTCAAGCAGTTCGGTCATCTGAGCGATGATGGTGGTTTGTGATTGCGCAACCTGATCCTTAATGTTTTGCTCGATTCCATCCAATCGGCCCTCGAGGTCCTTCTGACCTTGTTCAACCCTGGCCATCCTTTCTTCCATTGCTCGTGACTGAGAACGGGTACCGTACGAACGCGGAATGGTTGTAGATTGGAAACTTCACCACTGTAATAATATTTTTTCAATATTAATTCGTTATTTAGTTGGTCAATGCATGTCATGATGTATGAACATATGATGCAATGAAATATGTACACATGTGTATGCGGATGAAATGTGTTGGCCTATAGGTGATTCCCCTTAGGTCGACTATCATTCGAACGTGAAGGAGGTTCCTTGTTAAAAGACAATCATAGCAAAGTCTTACAAATATGCTTCCAGTTGTGATCTAAAGATGTTAATCCGATAGACGGTTTGAAATTTTGCGGCTCTGGATGTTTGGAGTAGATCCGATCTCGCTTGACTTCCTCGGGATGGAGAAGAGATGTGCCTTCTTCGGTGGTGGGCATTAAATGACCTGACACTGTGCTTTCGCTCGGTAAACTGCCCCTTTATTCGTTCTGTCCGATGTCAGACTTGCTAATTGGCATTATCCTTTCTAGCAACCTCCCGTCCACAATGATAGCCCCAAAAATGGGTAGAACCACCCTAACTCATGAAATGCATGCACGAAAAGTAAATGCAAAAAAGATCATAAGAATAATCGTTAGTGTAGGATAAACATGATAAAAAGGCAATCATAAAAGCAAGCAACCCTATTTATCCCGTCTAATGAACCTAGGCTGTCCGCATGGCTCTAAAAGGGGTGGGCAATCTAGTTCTCTACATGCAGTTTTGGTTCTAGGAGGTACTCGAATTGTCCTCGCTGTCCCCTACTAAGGGTAGCAAGGCCCCCGGTCATCACCCATTATAGGCTCCTCTCAACCGAGTTCAATTCGAGGGGACCCTTTCGCTATATCCGCACGGAGAAACGATATTCTCACGAAGATATAGGGTACTCGAGCCCCGAAGGTACTTGCTAGGCCCACACGGAGGAACAATATCCACACGAAAGCACTAGCGTTTTCCCCCCACTTAAACGAACGGGTTTAAATGCCAATTTTAAATGCGTTTAAAATAAACTCGCACTTATAAACAAATATCGATCGATTTGGTCACTTTAATTCGCAACTTCTAATATTAATTGAGCGGTAAAGTTTTTTCTTTGGCTTGACTCTCTTTTTTGTTTTTGAAAACAAATTTTTGTCCCCAGCAGAGTCGCCATCTGTTGCGACTAATTTTTAGGAAATATAAGTACCTCGGATGTCGCTCGGACGAATCGGGTTTCAATTTAGGGTTTTGAAAAATTTAGTCGAATTTAAAAAATATAGGAGTCGCCACCGGCCATTTAAAAATGGTAGACTGGATACCGAAATAAAACCAGAGATTTAAAAGGGTTCGGGAGTCGGTTACATGCGAGGAAGGATTAGCACCCTCGACGTGCCCAAAATTGGTACCAAAACATTACCGCTTAATTAATATTAAATTTTGCGAATTAAAGTGACGAATCGTATCGAAATTTGGTTATACGGGCGAGTGAATTTTAAAAGCCTTAATATTCGAGAGAGAACGTCCGAACCACCACCACTACGACTGGTACTGGCCTCGTTCACTCCCGAATAAAAAGGTATTCGCATTGCAATTTATAAACCGAATAAAAAGGTCGCCGTTGCCGGCGCCGAAACCCTAAAAAAACCCTTTTTTTAACTTTTCCGAGACCACATCGAGATCGGAAACCCCTCTTTTTTCAGATCCAAACCAAAATAGAGATCCCTTTTTTGTAAAACCTAAGAGCCCGAAACTAAAAAAAACCAAAACCTTTTGTTCTTCGCTTTAGAAAACCAAATCGAAACCCCCAAAACGTTTTGAAAATCCTCTCAAGCCCTCCTCCTCACCGATTCACCATGCATGGTCTCGGAGGAGACCACGAGGCTTATCACCGGCGAGGAAAGGCGGACGGACGAAGAAGATTGACGCCGAAGGTAAAAAGAACCCTCACTGTTTTTCCTTTATTTTTTTGTTTGGGCTTGCATGCAATCGAAAGAGTAGAAAAAATAAACTACCTCAGAAGGCTCTTGATGTTATTGATTTTTTTCTCTGTAAAAAGGATCGTTACAATGGCTTTTTGGTTCGGATTTATATCCGAAAATATCACATGCAATACTCTCTCTTTTTCTCTCTGTTCTGCTCTCTGTTTTTGTCTAGTTGACTTTGTGCATCTTCATTTATTTTTTGTTCTTTTCGTTGCTGTTTTTGGGTCACTGACCACCTCTGTTTTGCTGTTGCATATCGACATTGCCGGAAATGGGAGGGGCATCGAGCTGGTCGCGGCAGAAGCGTGCTCGTGGCAGGCTAAAGGTCAGACGGCTCAGTCGCGTGGGCGCGTTTGGTGACAGAACCGTCGCGCGTGGGTCACCGAGAGGTCGTGCGTGAAGGGCGTGGAATCTCTGGGTCCGTCTGAGCCGCTCGATCAATTCTTGATCGGACAGCTGGAGATGAGCGCGGCGCTTGGAAGAGTTGGAGCATGTCCTAGGGTTTTACGATATGGGGAGATCTGGGCCGTTGGATGCTCCCAGATCCAACGGCTCCAGATAGTGCGACGCGAATCTGAAGGAGAGCTTTGCTAGGGTTTCTTCGGTTTGAGGCAATCTGAGCCGTGGATCACGCCTTCAATCCGACGGCTAGGGCTTGGCTGCGCAATAAACAAAACCTGTTAGGGTTTCTGGTGTAATGGGCTTTTTGGGTTCAAAGTATTTGGGCTGTATTGTTTATTTATTTGTTTTGGGTTTTTGTAAAATGGGCATTTATTTGAATAACAGATTTGGGCCTTTTATTTATATTGATATGTTAAATTACTTATGTTATAATAATAATAATAATAATAATAGTAATAATAATAATAAATAATAGCATACAATAATGATAATAATATAACAATAATAATAGGTAATAATTAATGATAATAATAAAGAGAAACATATTCAAATAAAACGAGAAAATGATAATACTAAGAAGTGATAATAATAATATATCCATATATTTTTTTCCTCTTTTTTCTTCTTTTTTTTTACTCTCGTTTTTATTTGATTTTTTTAATTTTTCTTAATTTTCTTTTAAGCCCAATATAAGCCCAAAACATAAACAAAAACGAGTTTAAGTTTCGGGACAAAATTAGTGATTACACCTGTTTCGATACACTTCTCATTTGTATCGATACCCCTGTACAAAATGGCACAAATTTGGCTTATGCGTATTGATACGCAAGCCCGAGTATCGATACGCGTACCAGAAATGTCCCAAAAATAGGCCCAAATTTAGGTTTAACATCATCAAATCATATGGGCATGTTTATAGCATCAACTCTATCATATAAGCATGCAATTCTAAGCACATGGTAAACATTTGATAGATCAACACAAGCATTGCAAGGCATACAAAGGAGAAAACTAAAGCCACAAACCACAAACATACCAAAGGCAATATAAAGCATCATAACCGATATAAAGGTCTTCTACAAACCGAATAAGGCACACACAACTTGCAACATCACAAAGGAGTCCAAACACATCTCCCAAAACAAACCATTAATTCCCATTGCCAAATATCATTACTAAGGTAAAAGTATAACACCATACTTGAGCTTATCTATTCCTTGGATTCCTTTAAGCCTTCTTGCTACCCAAGATGTCTCAATTATCTGCATTGTGGGTAAAAGAGAGCGTAAGCACAATAGCTTAGTGAGGTATGCTCTAGAAACACCAACACAACAATGCAAGCTTTTAAAACTCTATCTTGAAATTCATTTCTAAAACATGCTCTTTCTATCTCATGCTTGAAATCCATTTCAAAGCAAAATATCTTTTGAAAACCACATGTACCATCTATCTATCTCATGCATTCAACCAATGCAAATCTCATGGCAAAACCACACATGCTTGTTATACAAAAGCATTACATAAATCTCAAAATCTCATATGCAAATCTCATATCATAAAATCATTTCAATCATTGGTACATGTGAATCAAAACTCATTCTCATATATTGGCATTTCATTTTCTATCTTTACTCGGATATGTGGATTAGCTTGACATAGAGTCAAGTCCTACCCCGGTGGAATCTCGCATCACCGGACTCTCACGGCGGTATCTATCTTCGCCACAAAGATTGGGTGTTTCACCAAGACCTACCCCGATGGAATCTCTCATCATTGGACTCTCACTTTGGATCGGGATGGCACTACCCCCATTGCCTGACTCCAAAGAGCACGTACGAATTTTAGTTTAGAGTGCACTTTACATCCTATTGGTCGACCAATTATATCTGGTAATCATCTCATCATTTATGCCAATATATAACATTAAAAACATCATCTCACCTACTGTTTTGATGCAACATTTCTAAATCAATCTCATCCCATTTCAAAACCAAAGTCTATGCATAGCATTTAATCAAAATCACAAACCTCTTTGCAATGTTGTTCTATCTCATGGGATCAATATGAAACATCATCTCATGTCACAAATCATGCATAAAACAGTAGGAATTTATCTTTCTCAAATCAAGAGCATGTCAAAAGCATTTAGGGGCATCACCCACATTTCGAGAGTAAATCTAAACATACTTACTTTTGGACTTAGGATGGTGTTTCGAACCAGTCATACATCCCCAAAACATGTTTCCTTGTCCCTCAAGGACTTCTAAAATCATTTTCACTTACCGATGATGTTTCGCTTGCTTGTCAAAACGATTTCTAGGCGCCCGGTACTTCCGGATCAATACCAAACGCATCCGATGACGTCTCCCCTGTTCAACGCACATAAGGGCAGTGGATTAATGCATCACCATGCATTAAAATCACCAGCCATTCACTCCAACACGCTGCTCTACTCAAAACTATCATTCTGGCTATCCGAAATAACCGAAAACACTTCCAAACTTTCTCCAATCCAAGCCCAGCCAAGATCTAACTATTCTAACCTTTTCTAAACCTCAAATAACATCAAAAATCAACATAAACACGACCTTATACCTCCAGCAATAGCAGATCACCAAAACACCTCAAAAACCACAAATCTAACATGTTAAACTTAGGAACCCAAGCCTATTCGGGATTTATTTGTTAAAACCTTATTCTCAACATCAAATACCATCCAAAATATGTTGCAAATCAACCTCAACTCAGAGCTTAACATAGAAATACGAAAATCACCAAGATCTCATCAAGAATCTTAAATTTAACAACTATTTCTTTTTTATAACATTAAAACAACTCAAAAACCATTAACAAAGGATTGATAACTTGGTAATTTCAGTAAAGAACTGATCATTGGAGGAGAAGGACGAAGCTTACCTCTAATGGTGGATCTCTCTTCAATTTGGGCAAGTTTTCCTGAAAATCCAAAGGTAAATCAATGTGATTTGAAGAAGCAAAGATAGGAAATCTTTTGGAAGATGAAATCTCAGCAAACAAGGTGAAAATAAAAGGTTCTTTGATGAGAAAAAAGTGTTTGGTTGAATGGAAGTTGAGAGAAAATGAGAATAGAAAAATCTATCGTAAAGTTGGTTATGAAAAGTCAACTTTTGATTTCCTTTTTAATTTCCTTTTATTCCTTTAATAAAATCATTATTAAAAGCTCCCAAATTAAAGAGAAATATGATGAAAATAAATGGTAAATTTAGCTCCTTAAAGATTCAAAGTTTCAAACCCTTTACAAAACAGTCGCTAGCCAACTTTTGCAAAAACTGCATTTTGGTCACTACACCAAAATGTAATATTTCTAAAGCTCATTTTGTAAAATTGTTTTTACCATAATCATTTATATAATAAATGAGGATTTTTAAATATTTTTCCATATTTTAAAAACATCCCGAACTAGGTTTTCCCTAAATCAACCTCAAAGATTCGAACTGTTCCCGACCGGCCCGATCTAACGTCTAAAACATCTAGGCCCAAATCCAGGGCGTTACAATCCATCTTGAAATTTTCATAGCTCAAGTTGAGGAGTCCAATCTTGTTCTTCTTGACATCATTGGTGCCCTCATAGGTGGTCTCTAGCGTGTCCCACACCTCATTTGCACTTGTACACGAATACATCTTCGAGTACATATTCGGTCCTAGTGCACAAAAGAGCATGTGCAAGGCTTTGTCATTAACTTGTAGCTTTCTTCTTTCTTCATCCGTCATCTTTTGCTTTGATTTTTGGACTTGCCTATCTCATTCTTGCTTCATCAGAATAGATGGTCCATCTTCGATTACATCCCAAAGGACATAATCATTTGACTTGATGAATAGCTTCATCCTATTCTTCTAATAGGGATAGTTGTCTCCATTGAAGAAAGGCGGTTTGGTGATCGATTGAGACTCGTATAAGCTATTGCCGAAGGTAGATGCCATGACTTGATTATTGGATTGAAATATCTCTCCTAGAATCGATAGGGCTGTAAACGAACCAAACATTCAGTGAAACTGTTCGTGAATCGTTCGGCGGGAAGTTCGTTTATGTTCGTTTATTTATTAAACGAACGAACATGAACAAGATTTTTTGTTTGTTTAATTAAATGAACGAACATGAACAAAGCACTCGTTAGTTCATTTATGTTCATGAACGTTTGGTAATCCGTTTGCTTATGTTTGCTTGAATTTATTAACATGTCCATTTAGATTTATTATTTTTCATAACAAAGGTATTTTATTTTTAAAAAAAATTTATTCACATATGTTCGTTCGTTTAAATGTATTCACATATGTCCTTTTGTGTTCGTTTATGTTCGTTTATCATTTTAACGAACGAACATGAACAAACACGAACAAGTTACATTCCTTAACAAACGAACACGAACAAGAAATTATGTTCGTTTAGTTGTTCGTGTTCGTTTATTTTTTCGGTTAAAAATAAACAAACGGACATGAACATACCCTCTTTCGTGTTCGTTTGGTTCGTTTACAGGCCTAAAAATTGACTGAAGAGGATGTTAATCCTTCCAATGAGTAGCTCTAATACCAATTATTGAGATGATATATCAAATCCAAATGGCCAAGAGGGGTGAATTGGGAATTAAAAATTTGAAGGGAGCAAGTTGGAAAGATAACAATGCAGAACAAGATATTTAGAGTGGTTCAAGATTCTAACAAGCTCTACATCCACTACCTTAGCTCCCCACTGAGGATTTCAAACAATTAACTACTAAATTCATCCCCTTTTCTAGGCTAAGGAGGAAACCATTAAAAATTGATCAAGCTTTCTACCCAAAGCTTAATCAAGATCACTCTTTTTACAAGGAATCATGGAAAACTAAAATTGGCCTCTCAAAAGAGCTTATATGTTTCCCAATTACGTTCGTTTAGTTGTCCGTGTTCGTTTATTTTTTCGGTTAAAAATAAACAAACGAACATGAACATACCCTCTTTCGTGTTCATTTGGTTCGTTTACAGGCCTAAAAATTGACTCAAGAGGATGTTAATCCTTCCAATGAGTAGCTCTAATACCAATTATTGAGATGATATATCAAATCCAAATGGCCAAGAGGGGTGAATTGGGAATTAAAAATTTGAAGGGAGCAAGTTGGAAAGATAACAATGCAGAACAAGATATTTAGAGTGGTTCAAGCTTCTAACAATCTCTACATCCACTACCTTCGCTCCCCACTGAGGATTTCAAACAATTAACTACTAAATTCATCCCCTTTTCTAGGCTAAGGAGGAAACCGTTAAAAATTGATCAAGCTTTCTACCCAAAACTTGATCAATATCACTCTTTTTACAAGGAATCATGGAAAACTAAAATTGGCCTCTCAAAAGAGCTTATATGTTTCCCAATTACAAGTGAACTCTCCCCAAACTTGAAATAAAGAATTAAGATGAAAAATCACAAGTTGGGTACAAGGGTTTGACTCTAAAAGGCTCAAAGAGATTGGATTTTTGCTTGAATGCTTCTCACTTGATGAATAGTCGGTGTTGTAGCTTTTGAGGCTTGCTTTAATATCCCCTCGTTGATTTCTAACCGTTTGGGTAGCTGAGATCATAAATAGATTCATTGGAGACCATTTTTTCGCAATAAATGCACTTCTAAAGCAAGGCGTATCGGTACACGGGAGCCCCGTTTTGGTGCCAGTAAGACAGAAACTAGCCGTTGCAAGAGTAAATGCAGGGGCATATCGATACGTGGGAAGGCGTATAGAAACGGTCTTAGTGTAAAATGGGGGTCGTATCGAAATAGCTGGGACGTATCGGTACGATTTTTGCTCACTGGAATCTAAGGAAAAAGTCTTTGGAAAAATGCATCGGTATGCTTCAAGGGCGTATCGAAACGGAAAGCTTATTTTTATAAAGGTGTATCGAAACGGACGTAACCGTATCAATACGAGTAAACTGAATTTTGAAGCTTTAACTGACATACAACGGTCAAAAAATTTAATGCAAAGATTTTTAAAAATCTTAAGACCCCGTATCGGTACGCTGACGTGTCGTACCGAAATTGAGGATCGGTACGCCTAAGCCATGTACTGAAACTCATAAGTATAAACCCAGGTTGAAGGTCGTATCGAAACGGGCAAGCCCGTATCGCAACACCATATCGAAACGGGGTGAGCCGTATCGAAACGATGTGTTCAGTTAAAATTCTAATAGCCAAATTCTGTATCAAAATGCTATAGGGCGTATCGATACGCTTGGGCGATTTGGTAAAGTTTGGCTTGAAACACTTAGAAAATTTTGGGGTTTAAGTTTTGACTTTGAGTGAGACTTTTGAGTACTTAAAAATTTATTTACTTTTGCAAATTGGTCCTTAAATAATTTGTTATATCAAAATCAAACATAGGTCCCCCACACTCAAAATTAACTTTAGGGTTTAGGGTTTAGGGTTTTATGTTAGGGGTTGTGGTTAGGGTTTAGGGAATTTAGGGTAGGGTGTATTTTTTAGGGTATAGGGTGTAGGGTTTAGGATTTATAATTTAGGGTTAGGGCTTAGATTTTAATTTTGTAGTGCTTTTTAGTGTTAGGGCATATGTAGGGGCACCGAAAAGTAGCAGACGAATTTTATCCTTTTACAGATATCTTTCCATAAAAAACGATGTAAAGCAAACTCTCCTGCGAGTTATTTTCAAAATGGGAACAAGTGCTCGCTAACTATTTACCTATTTCCATGATCCAAGAAAGTTGCACATTTTTGTGATCAACAAGATTGTTGACTCATTTCTTCCAAATTAACATCTTAAATAGAGGTTACATTAATTCAAATAAAAGCCTTACAAAAGTAATTAAATGCAAGACTCTTACTAAGGGTATAAGTCTAGTAATATAAAATACTCATAAATAAGATCTCCTACCACTTCTCTTTAAAAATACTAATAAATTGATTAACAAAGATATAGTTTAAGATGTCAAAACAGTGAATGACCTAGTATAAACTGTGATTTAAAATCAACGACAGCGTCACCTAATTCTATGGCCTGCATATACGAGTCTTAACCGGGCAACAGTAATGAAATACACATGCCAAAACTGAGTCAAAGAAGGCAAAACACACATTTCATCAGTTTAGATCTCGTCAAAACATTCAGCAAATACCAATTAAATAAACAAATTCATTCAGAGCGTATCAAATAAAATAAGATAAGATACCATTGGATCAGCTGCATGCATGATTAATGCTAAATACATTTCTCCATGAACAATCTTTCCATTGTTGTGTTTTTTTTAAGGATTAGGGAACTTGAACCTATTGGATTTGGATTCCCGTGTTTATAGAGATGAAAATTTGACCTAGACCCGATAGATTTCGATCTGACTTGACTCTATAGGAACGAATGTTTTTTTTTAAATCGGGATAGGTCAGGGCGAATTTTGGGAAGGAATGAGACGGGACGGAGGCTTTCGGATTTAAGCAACAAAAAAAACTCAATCCAACCTACATACATGAATTTTGAAATATTTAAACTAATAAGACCTAAATACTATTATACTAAAATACTTGGGAGGGTCAACCGTCTCTTCCACCGCAAACAGGAACGGAACGAGGATTTGGGATTGGAGGGCAAAATTCATAAATAAACCAATTTTTAAAGAAATTTAAATAAGGTGACTTCGTCCCTGATTTCATGGTCTTCCCTAGCAACAATTTTAAGGTCCAACAATGTCAAAATCCTCAAAGGCTGAACCCTCTCTTTCACAACAAACACTTATTTGAATTTCAGTTTTACTAATTTGTGTATGTTTTTTTATTTGGGGTTTATATTTTTTTTCTAGAGATAAAATCTCTAACATTTGGTCGTTTGTAATCTTTTCCTCTTTGAATGTGTTTTTAATTTTATTTTTTTAATTACTTGATTCTAGGGTTTTAATGTCGAATATGTTTTTCCTCTATTTTTTTCTTGATTTCATTAATTATATGTTGTTGTTTTACTCTATTTGTTGCTCTTCGAATCTATTTTGTATGTTCTATTACTTGGTTCTGGTGTTCTCTTCAAGTATTATCTTCCCCATTTTTTTCTATTTTTTAATTGAATCTACACCTTGTATTTTTTTTCAGCAGTTGCATGTAGAAAGTTTTAATATGATTTTGAGAACACAATTTTGTTTTGGAGATTGAAAATGAAAAAAATCAATTAGATGGATTTAGATCGGGGTCAAGTACGTGCATCTAACTACGTGTTAAGGTTAGAACTGGTAAAACATCAAAAACATCATGGACGAGACGTGGTTGGATCTAGATTCATGTTTTTTTAGGTCGAGATCAGATCGACCAAAAATCCATCCCGTTATCATCCCTACGTCTTTACAACCCGAGTGAGTCCATGCAAAATTGACCAACAAGAAATAAGAATCCCATCTAAAATTGGTAACATATTATGAAAAGGAGTACTTGTATGATCGGCAAAAGCGAATCACTTACTTATCAATCATATTAGACTCGGCTTATTGGTTAATCCACTTGCATTAGTTAGGTTTGAAAACGATAAAAGTGGTTGAGAGTCCGGGACCAGGGGACAACACGGAACGAAGCCTTGTATAGTTGGGGAAATTTTTAGTATAATAGTATTTTTTTAATTTAAATATTATTATTTTTTAATTCAAATAAAATATGTGTTCTTCATAATTAACTTTAAAAATTTAATATATTCGTATTTTTTTTTATGTTTGATCCTAGTTCGTCTGGGGACAACACTGCAAATTGACTACTTCTCACCTAAACATGGATTAATTGGGCAACACAAAACAAACATTGATGGTGTATGACTTGGCCAGGCCAACACGAAACAATTAAACACCAAAGAAAATTATTTCATTGCAGACCTAGCAATAATGAAAGAGAACAAATCACAAAACCCATTTGTCTTTTGAGAGTTTATTAATTGATTATTCCATCAGTTGTCTTCACTCTTAGGTTTGTCCGGCCATTATATTTTATCCTTATGGAACTCAATTCAATTGTTCCCTCAAAACTAGGGTTTGTTTGAATTTGAACATATCAGCATTTAACCGGAAGAGATCAATAAATAAGTCCGCACGTCATTTACATTTCCAGATGTGGATTGGATTGTATAATTTAAGGGTGTTTATGGACGGTGAATTGTACCGAAACGGTTTGTCGGTATAGTAATAGAAAGTCTTAATTCGACATTTTCATGAACAGTAGTCGTTATGTTTAAATCGATTATTGTGCAAGCGGTTAATCGATTTATTCGGTACAATTACTCGGTTAACCATGAATCTTGTTACATCTAATATACCTATTTATTAATAGTAATTTTAATAGCTTGAGAACTATCAACACACAAAAAAAAAAATCAAATAAAGTCTTTGTTGAGTATATATTGATATAACAAAGATTTGCTAAAAATTTAGCCTCGATCTAATATTTTAAAACCAATTCAAAGCCCATAAATCTTGAAAAATATGTTTAAAAAGGTATTGTTTAAATTTTTTGTTAGTCCTGCATTTTTTTAAATAACTTATAAATGTCAAAAACAAGTGAAATAGGTAATTTCGGGAAGTCAGTTGCAAAACTGACCTACTACTTTCGAAAATCAGACGGTGAGTTTCGAAACTCACCTACCAGTTTTGAAACCAATTGAGCATAACATTTATATTTTTCATGTATGGGTGATCGGTTTTGAAAGAGAAGGTATGGCATCGAAACCAAAGTGGAGGTGAGTAATAAATGTCTAAATTTATGACTTCTCAAAAGCTCCAAATTACCATCAACAGCCATAAACATCTAGAATCTTATTCTACGATATATAAACACCTCAAACCACTAATATTTATAAGAGAAAGCTAACAATACAATAACGATGACTTGGATCGAATTTTACCGTTTTACATATAAAAATACAAATAGTATACATATTTATTACTAATAATTTATTTAACATTTTTTATTAACTGCTTCACCAAAAAATCTTAATTGTGATTGTCTTATCTAACTATTAATTTTGTCGTTACGATTATTGTACCGTTTTGAGTAAATTTTCTTAGACCGATTAATTATTATTTATTTTAATTTTTAATTTTTTTTAATATGATATATCAGTTTGGATTTGTACGAACGACCCTAGTAAGTTAAATAGCAATATTGTATTTTTTTTCTTCTTTTTGACAACCGCTAAACGTAAAATTTTTGTCTTTTACTTGGATAACCCTTTAACGTAATCATTATTTATTTGAATAAAACATTATAATATACGACTTAGCAAATAAGATTTCAGCCGTCTGATCCTGGATTTGACCCACTTTTTCAACGAATCAAATGGTGAAACATTCAACGTAGTACAAACTCAAACCCTTTGCTTTTTTTCAACTTGTTGGTTATAAATACTGAAAAACCTATCTTCTTCTTCTTCTTCTTCAACTCAAACTCAAACCCTTTGCTTTTTTTTCAACTTGTTGGTTATGGAAAGAAGCAGTGAAGTAACTAGCGCGCTCCAGTATATCAAACATTATTTACTTGATGAACTTTCTCCTGTGGGATTGGGTAAATTTTCCAATCAAAATCAATGGGTAAAACTAGGGCTGTAAACGAACCGAACGAACACGAACGAGGGTGTGTTCATGTTCGTTCGTTTAACTTTAACCGAACAAATGAACGAACACGAACATAAACGAACACAAAATTTTTTGTTCGTGTTCGTTCGTTAAGGAATGTAGTTTGTTCGTGTTCGTTCATGTTCGTTCGTTAAAATGATAAACGAACATAAACGAACATAAACGAACATAAACGAACGAACATAAACGAACATAAACGAACATAAACGAACGAACATAAACGAACATAAAATTCATTAATATAAGCTGCAACTTCAAAGTTAAAGTCTTCAAATATGACAAAAATATGCATAAACGTAAATAGTCTACAATAATCTTCAAAGTTAAAGTCTTCGAGTACGACGAAAACATGCAAGTTCAAAAATAAAGTCTTAAAGTAAACATGTTACACAAAACAATCTTTTTAAAATCCAACCGTCTTCAATAACCTTCAAAACAGTCTTCAACTTGTATTCATGAACAATCTGTCAATCTTCAATTCATTATCCATCCTTATCAAAACCAAACAAATGAAATTATATTAAATTAAAGAAATTATAACAAAAATTGAAAAGTATACTAAATTAGCAAAAGTATACCAATCCACTCATCCACATTCATCAAGGAAGCTCAACAGATACAATATCTTCATTTTGCTACAACAAATAAAAAAAAAAAAAAACATTAGTCATCAGACATCTGCGGTTCTGATTTAACAAAAAAACAAAAAAACAATATCTTAATTCAAATGGCGAATAACTGTCTAAAAATTGATCGTCGTTAAAAGGAGATAGACCACTGCAAGAGACATCAGACATCTGCGGTTCTGATTTAACAATGAGTAAATGTTAGCATTAATAAAAAAATTCGAGATAGTAGATAGTAGTCAAGCATAACATTACTTCAGCTAATACATAAACCTAGCGAATACAAAGTCATCAAGACACAGCTGCATATGGTTTTCATAATATTAGAGATAGTAGTCTAAGTTTCAAAATGCAGAAAAAAATACAATTACCAATAAAAATAGAAGAAAATGTTAGAGATAGTAGTATAAGTTTCAAAATGCAGAAAAAATACAGTACCAAACATTCAAAATAACCAAAATAGATACGGAACCAACAAACTGCATAACCCGAATAACAAATAAAGCGCGGGAAGGTCACACCTAAAATTGAAGAGAATGTGATCACAATGTCATATGGTCACACCTAAAATAGATAGTAGTCTTAGAATTTATCAATCAAATAGGGGGAAATGCATAATCTTAACGAACTTGAGTACCGAACTTTCAATATAATCGTTACAGATACCTAAACAAAACGTTGGAGAGAATGTGATCACAATGTCATATGGTTAACAAGAGCATAACAATAAATGAAAAGAAAAACTGGGCCTCTATCAATTTATAAACTCAAATGGATATTGCAAAATCCTTTTCTTTAGTTGACCCCTCCAAAGTTTTCTTAAAGAAACAACAAAGATCATATTTTCAGCAAAACAAATCAGATTTTACTTTTAAAGCTTTCACTTCAAATTCCAAATCAGAACACCCTTAAACCAAAATCCACATTGAATGAATAAATATAATTCATAGCAAGAAAACAAACAAAAATTAAAAACAAAGAATCCAGCTCAACGACTAACTTGAATTCTGCCAAAAACAAAGGAACCGACAATTCAACAGAGTATTCGAGATTGCAGTAAAACTCAATCATATAAAAAAATGATGGCATATATCTCCTGCAGAACAATTGTTCAAAATTTCCCCTAAAATTACAAAGAAATGCACAAACAAATCATATAAAAAAATGAAAGCCCAAAAGTACCTTTGAATGTTCCCTCAGATCATAAACATACTTATCCTGCTTCATACACCATATCTGCATCAAGACTTTCTATAAGTTGAAATATATAAGAAACAAAGAATGAAAACTAATATACAAAGCTACAGGTACAAAAGAACCCCAGACATCACCAACAGAAACGGATGTATAACAATCCAAAAAGGTGGCATGTTATTTTAAAATTTACATGTGTGTGTGTGTGCGGGCCTGTATGTATTTCCAAAAAGGAAAAGAATCAGACGAGGTGCAACCAAACAAAAATGTATATTGTCATGAAGGATGTCTGCTAAGTAAAGAATAAAAAGATAGTATATACAACCTTTGCAGTAATATCATCAGAACAAGAGGCCAATAGTGAACCTGTAGGATCCCATTTGACACAATTTACTTCACCCTGAAAAGCAGAAAGTTCATTGTTGTAAAACTTTCCAAGCAATTTGTTTTGCAGAAAAACAAAAGAGAAATTAGTAAATGAAAAAATATGTAGAACTTGAAATATTCTCGTTTAAAGGAGAAAAGGGTTATAGAATTTAGAGAGACGCTACCAAGATGTATAAAAAATAGGCGAAGCTCGGGTAGATTTGCAGGCGATGAAGCGGGACTTGCTTGCTGGTTGAGATTTCCGGCTTGCAGTTGCTGGTGCGGTGGTGCCTGGTTGCGCGCGCCTCCACTCCAGCCTCCAAATTGGGGGAAATCGCAGATTGCCTGGTGGCTGGTGCTAGGGCAGTCGGCAGAACGGGTTCAGCCGTGAGGGTGATGCATTTGCATTGCCTGGTGTGATTTGTGAAATGTGAATGCCCTAGCCCCTAAACGCATCGTATAATTAAACAAGGGAAGGGGGAATTTTTTTATAAAAAAATAATTATAAAACATCAAAACGCACCGTATAATTAAAAATAAACGAACATAAACGAACGTAAATAAACAAACATAACTGAACATAAATGAACGAACATAAACGAACGTAAATAAACGAACATAACCGAACATAAATGAACGAACATAAACGAACGTAAATAAACGAACATAACCGAACATAAATGAACGAACATAAACGAACATATAATCGAACGTTCACGAACATAAATGAACGAACAAACCCTTTGTTCATGTTCGTTCATTTAAATAAATGAACAAAAAATCTTGTTCATGTTCGTTCGTTTATTAAATGAACGAACATAAACGAACTTCCCGCCGAACAGTTCATGAACAGTTCACTGAACGTTCAGTTCATTTACAGCCCTAGGTAAAACCTCAAGTTTCTACCTCAACACCTGAATCTCTTTACTCGCAAACTTCCAGCAGTGGCTCCTCTCTCACAGAAACTAGTTTTAGTCGCCTTGAAGTTGAAGATGATGATTTCTTTCAATTTTCTCCCGATTTCCCAGGAACTAGTGTTTTCGAATTTGAGTCGAAACCTCAAATTATACATCTCACGGCGCCTAACCCCATCTCATCCCATGCCAGTTCCTTAGAATTTGAAGTCAAACCTCAAATATCAGCGGCAAAACCTCAAGTTTCTTCGACTTCCAACTCTAAGGTTCGGAAGCCGTCGCTAAAAATTTCGTTACCCCGTAAGGTGGAGTGGATTCGGTTCGATAAACCGGATTTATCTCGGCCAGAGCCGAGGAAATCAAATTCCGAGGACAAGAAGCACTACAGAGGAGTTCGACAAAGGCCGTGGGGGAAATTCGCGGCGGAGATCCGAGACCCGACCCGAAGAGGTTCCCGGATATGGTTAGGGACCTTTGACACTGCCACTGAAGCCGCTAAGGCTTACGACCGAGCCGCTTTTAAGCTACGTGGCGCAAAAGCAATCCTTAATTTCCCTCTTGAAGCCGGCAAGCTGGGTTCAGGCGCCATTGCCGGAGAGAGGAAGCGTTGCAGAGATGACGGCGCGGGAGAGGAAAGACGGGAAAAAGTTGTGAAGAGAGAAAACAAAAACGTGACGAAAGCGAGAGATAACGGCGGTGCGCCTTTGACGCCGTCAAACTGGTCAGCGTTTTGGGATTTGGACAATGATATGAAGGAGATTTTTAACGTGCCGCTATCGTCGCCGTTAGGGTTTCCACAAGTTATGGTTATATGATGGAGCGAGTGTTTGAAGTGGAATTTTTTGATGGTATACTTAGATTCAATTTCGAAAATTATATTTCTCAAATAATTGAAAGTAAATATGTAAATCTAATCTTTCCCAATGATAGTATAAAATACCATTTATATTTTTATGCAATTTATTTTTAGAGTTTGCATAAGAAATTACAAATCTCTAAATTGAATAATAATGTTTAAATATACCATTTATTTCTTTTAAAATGTTGTAATCATACGACAACGTTAACAGAGTTATGATTCAATTGACATTTTTAATAGGTTATAGAACCGTTTGGTTTGTGTTATCTAAAATTATAAGGTGTAATCTCACACTTTGGTATAAAATTAAGAGTTATATTTTGATACACAAGTTGTGTAAAAAAAAATTACACAATCATTCATATTTAAGTTAAAATTAAATTTTTAGCATTAACACCCTAAAACTTAAACCTTGTACCTTAAACTCTAACTCTAAATTATAATTATAAACCTTGTGTATCAAAGTATTTTCTTAATATGTTTGGTTTGAGAATATTACGAGAGCCAATAATATAATATTACGAACGATGTATGATATAAAGTGTAATCTCATAACACCGCATTCCGTTTGTTCTCGTAATCTTAAATTTTGGCCAAATTTATCATTTATTTTTATTATTTTAAAAAATTTAATGTTTTTCAAATAAAATTGAAGTATAACTAAAAATAAAAAAGGTATTCTTCACCCGTGATCCTTATTGTTTGGGGTTTGTTTTATTTTGATCACCCGAATTTAAAAAAGATCATTCTTACCACTTACGTTTTGAATTATGTCTATTTTGGTCCCTTGGCCGTTAACTTCGGTTAATAAAAAAATGGGTAATCTTCACCAGTGGTCCCTTTCGTTTAGGGTGTAGTCTATTTTGGTCACCAAAATTCAAAAAAGATTATTCTGGTCACTTACGTTTAGAATCGTTTCTATTTTGGTCCTTTGACCGTTAGTCTCTGTTACTTAAAAAAAAATTAGTTTCTAATTTAATCTCCAAACTTTTAAAATTTTATTTTTCACCATTTTCCCCAAAAATTATAAAACTAAAACCCCAGAAAATCAAATCAATGGCTATAACCCAACACTACAACTCATTCCCCCAAGATTAAGAGCATCAGCTTCCATTGCAAAGAAGTGTTCGGAACATTCATTAGATTGACTGTCAAGTAATGACTCGGAATTGGAGGATGGCGTTGACAGTGCAGCTTGCCTCATGGATCTTTGTAAGTTCTGAATATAAGAACCGTCAGTACCTGCAACATAAAAGGTGTTAATTTACCAACTCTCGTTCGATTGATAAAAGAAAATGCATTAAATCAATAACACGTAAAGAGACAAATGGGGCACGAAAAGAAGCAAACCTTGGGGTGGGTAATCTACGTTATTGTTTATTAGAGGCTATTCCACTAAATTCTTCTCAGAAAAAGTTCCGATTTGGTTAGTCTCAGGAGCAAATGTATGTCGCTTTTGCATGTTTCTACCTTTCCTAGCTGAATTTGGGGTCAAGGGAGCTTGCTTTTTCATGGTTCCACCTTTTCCAGATGAATTCAGAGTTAAACTAAATAATTGTGGGAGCTTTAAAGCTGGAGGGTTAGCTGAAATCTTCTCAAGCTGAACAGCAGATATTTTTGAAGTAATGTCACCAACATCATCAGAGCTACATTCCTGTGTGATCCATAAAAATATCTTAAAATGAATCATAAGTTCTACAAACACAAAAATTCGAAGTTTCAAATGTTTGTATGACATGAAATGTTTATTGGACATAATTTACCAAGGTCCTTCCACTGCTCTGAGCTTGATTAGGTGAGGAAGCTTGACCGCGATGTTTGGCCATTAGAGGTAAGTTGGAGGAAATGCTATTTACTTTCTCTGTACACTTTAATATTGACTTCTCGATTGATGTAGCAACTTCCTTTAGTTGGTTACTAAGCACCTGCATTTAAATGGTATTAGAAACTCGGAATATAAATTTGTACATGTCATCTAAAACTAATGAAAGTTCTGAACACGTAATGGAAGCTGATGCTTTTAATCTTGGGGGAATGAGTTGTAATGTTGGGTTATAGCCATTGATTTAATTTTTGAGGTTTTAGTTTTATAATTTTTGGGGAAGATGGTGAAAAATAAAATTTTGAAAGTTTGAGGGTTAAATTAGAAACTAATTTTTTTAAGTAACGGAGACTAACGGCCAAAGGACCAAAATAGAAATGATTCTAAACATAAGTGACCAGAATAATCTTTTTTGAATTCTGGTGACCAAAATAGAACACACCCTAAACGAAAGAGACTACTGGTGAAGATTACCCTAAAAAATTAATTTCTAATTTAACCTTAAACTTTCAAAACTTTATTTTTCACCATCTTTACCAAACTTTCAAAACTCATGCCCTCATCTCTTAAATCCAGGACAGCAAGAAAAAGATTAGAATAGCTTAATAACGCTACCCTAAATCCTGCCATGTCAAGAAGCCCAGGGCTGATTCCTTAGTATTATATATACAATGGGGACGAAGATGGTCGAGTTTAGAAACTGCCCCAGAATGCTTCACCACATGATGTTGGCTTTCGATTTACGTAATTGCTTCCTTGGAACGTGCTTAACTACAAAACACCATAAATACAGGGGTAGGGTAGGTTTGTGTTAATATATAAACGTCCATAAATACATGCTTCACCTGTCAATTCTGCATCATGCCAATGATCCATGCAAAGTGCTACCGCCTGATGCAGTCCCGCTCCTGTACAAAGATATAAACGTACGTGTTTCCGTTTCAAATCATTTGCAAACATCACTTGTAGTCAATTAATCTTTAGATAGTTCATAAACATTCTACATTTCCTTTACTTGTATTTTGCTCCTTTATGGTATTTTATTTTTAATCATTTGCAACTTGCGAGGTATCAATAAGGTCTCACAAATAGCACTGTGTTTCTTCCTTAAGGATTCGAGAGAAACAATTTTATAGGAGCTACTATTTACAGACTTACACTCCTGCAATACGTGGCTGGAATAAGTTTAACGTTTTGGGGCGGACCCATGACGGTGAAAGAGGGTCGGGATCGGGTGGTGGGAGGAGAAATAAAATTTTCAAGTTTTGGGGAAAGATGATAAAAAATAAAGTTTTGAAAGTTTGGGGGTTAAATTAGAAATTAAATTTTTTTTATTAACGGAGGTTAACGGTAAATGGACCAAAATAGACACGAATCAAAACGTAAGTAGCAAGAATGATCTTTTTTTTTGAATTCGGGTGATCAAAATAGAACAAACTCTAAACAAAAGGGACCACATGTGAAGATTACCCAAATAAAAATCTCTCGTATTTTATATACTCTAATGGTTTATATATTACTGATGGTTATAATTTTTATTTTTTATTAAAATAATAATAAAACATCACATTTCTTAACTCAAAACTCAATGAAAGAAATACATAAGTGGATATAATCAAATTAAGAGAATACATACATTATAAGATCACTAAAATTTAATATTGTATAAAAATATATCATGAACAAAAAGCAAATACATTAATAATTTAATTTAATTTATCAATTATATATATATATATATGTAAGCATAAAGCGAGCAAAAACGCAGCGGAATGATCGAAAATAAATACCTTCAGCCATTGTCAAAAATCATATGCCAAATTTAGATGTGGTTGCACCATCGTCGAGCACGTCGAACCATCGTCGAACACTTGAAACCATTGTAGCAACGCCTTGAACCACCGTCGAATATAGCGAATTCGACTACACAAAACTAAAATCGCCAAGGATCTTCTAAGCACTCAAAAACTCACTTAGATGGAATATGTGATTCTTGTATTTGATGCTTAGGGACATTAGTGTCATAGACTTATCTTCTTCAAGCTATTCGTGCGGCGTTAGCACTCCCGAGCTATGTTAACAAGCCTTACTTCACACAACGCGATGACTAATAAAACACAAAGTAGAGAAGGCAAGAAGAACTTAGAAAGGAACTTTCGTATTAAGCTTAGAGAGAGCTTAAAATGCTTTCAAATGCTTAGATTTCTTGGATTGGTTACAAATGAGGGGCGGTCCTATTTATTGGCCTCTCAAGTCCTTGGTGGATATTTCTAAAACATCCTAGTATATTTGAGACATGTACATGCCTAGAGAATTCTAGATAACTCTACATGTATCTTTATATGTCCCTAAGTGTCCATAATGTTCTAGAGACTTCCAGAGACTTTTAGAGTAGTCCCGAGCCTTCCAGGGTCTTCTAAGGCCTTTTGGATGAGTCTAGACTTTAGTACATCCTCTCGGAACTTTCTAAAACGTTGTGGCATTCTCTATGATGTCTGTAGGCTATTCTAGTTTATTCTAGAAACTTTCTTGGAGTATGCTTGCCTAAAAAACGCCCAAGGAACTTGTTTTAACCTTGGTGAAAGTTGGATGAAAGTAGGCAGGTTTTGACATTAGGCTAGATGGGTATTTATAGGTGTGGTTTCCCATCAAAACCACACGGTTAAACTACATATCCCACGTTCACCATAATGTGAAAATGACATAAATGTGAGAGCCTAATTTGAGCGGCACAATTGCAATTGCATGTGAGTGGAAACGTGGGATTAGCCGCGAACCACTAAATTATTCTACATTCTCCCACTTGGTTCGTATTGCCCATGGGAACTTAAAGTCAAAACATAATGTATGAATCATGGCGATATTTCCTCTTAGGATTTGAGTAGTATCTTCCATGTATCACAATACATCAAGTCTCAACACTTTAGCCCAAATACTTAATGAATAAACCCAATGTTTTTCTAGGTCCAAACTTTAGTGACATTTCTCAAAACAATTAACTTAATGTGTACACAACACATATGAGAAATATCAAACTTTATTAGAGTTTCAACAGAATCATTCTTACAACGAAAATTTACAAAGTGGGAACAAGTCTCATGGTGACAACATGATCCTTAAATTTATATGGTGGCATGCCCTTAGTCAAAACATCAGCTAACATATGGTCAGTGTTAATGTGCTCAATGACCACTTTCTTTTCTTTAACACGTGGGATACTTAATGTCGATGTGTTTACTTCGACTTCCACTTTTGTTGTTCTTAGCCATAATGACATCAGCTAAATTGTCACAATATATCCTTAGTGGCCTAGAAATTGAATCCACGAGTCTAATCCCATAAATGAAACTCTTTAACCATACTCCATGTGAGGTAGCCTTAAAACACGAAACGAACTCAGACTCCATAGTGGAAATGGCAGTCAATGTCTGCTTGACGCTCCTCCAAGATATAGCTCCATCGGCAAACATAAATATGCAACATGATGTTGATTTACGTGAATTAACACAACCAACAAAGTTTGAATCAGAGTAGCCAATCACCTCCAAATGGTCAGATCGTTTGTAAGTAAGCATGTATTCCTTTATCCCTTTGAGGTATCTCAAAACTTTCTTTGCAGCTCTCCAGTGGTCCATACCCGGATTACTCTGATATATTCCTAACATCCCAACAGAAAATACAATGTCAGGTCTTGTTCAGACTTGAGCATACATCAGGCTTCCAACCTATGAAATGTTTTTCATTTGCTCCCTCTCAAATTCGTTCTTCGGGCATTGGTTCAGATTTAACTTATCACCCTTCACGATAGGAGCAACACTAGGTTAACAATCTTTCATCGAAAATCTTTCTAAAACTTTGTTGATATAGGTTTCTTGAGATAGACCTTAGACACCTTTATGTCTATCACGATGAATCTTAATGCCAATGACATAAGATGCATCACCCATATCTTTCATATCAAAATTCTTAGAAATGAATTGCTTCACCTCATGTAGCATACCCATGTCATTTGTTACAAGTAAAATGTCATCTACATATAGAATAAGGAAACAAATTTTACTCCCACTGACCTTCTGGTATATACATTGATCCATGATATTCTCAACAAAACCAAATGAAGATATGACCCTATTGAATTTCAAATACCACTGACGGGAGGCTTGTTTCAATCCATATACAGATTTCTTTAACTTACAAACCAAATTTTCACCATCACTAGTGGAAAATCCTTCAGGTTGTTTCATATATACCTCTTCCTCTAGGTCACCATTAAGAAAGACAGTTTTCACATCCATTTGTTGTAACTCAAGGTCAAATTGAGCTACTAATGCTAACACAATGCGTAAGGAATCTTTCTTAGATACTAAAATAAAAGTCTTAGTGTAATCAATTCCTTCTCACTGAGTGAATCATTTAGCAACGAGTCTTGCTTTCTATCTTTCTATGTTGCCTTTTGAGTCTCTTTTTGTTTTGAAGACCCATTTACATCCAATGGCTTTTATACCATCAGACAACGGTGCAAGATCCCAAACTCTGTTACATTTCATAGAATTCATCTCATTCTTCATAGCATCATACCATATTGTTGATTCATTGCAGCTCATGGATTGTGAAAATGACTCAGGGTCATTTTCAGCTCCAACGTTATAGTCAGATTCTTGTTAAATACAGAAAATAATCACTAGAAATTGATAATTTTCTTTCTCCAGAAGATCTCCTTATTGTTGAACCAACATTTTCTTGTGGATCGTTTTGTTCAACTGGTTGTTCAATAATTTCAAGATTTTCTTGAACAACTTGATCTAATTGAGTGTTTTTAGCAGGTTGTGGAACTTCATTGATTGGTTGTTCAACATCCGTTTGAGCTTGAGGGGTGTTATATATGATAACCAATCTCTCACTTGAAGTGGATGGTTGATCTACGAGTATTGAATCCCGAGACAAATCACTCCCACTAATTGAGTCATTCTAAAGAAATTTTGCATTTCTTGATTCCACAATTCTAGTGATGTTAGATGAACAATAGAATTTGCAACCTTTGGACTTTTCGACATATCCAATGAAATACCCGCTAATGGTACTTGGGTTTAGTTTCTTCACTTGTGGGCTATAAATTCTCACTTCAGATAGACATCCCCATACGCGTATATATCGCAAACTCGATTTCTAACCTTTGAATAACTCAAAAGGTGTCTTTGGGACATCCTTGGGTGGAACCCGGTTTAATATATACACAACCGTCTTGAGAGCTTCAACCTATAAAGACTTAGGTAGCTTAGAGTTACTAAGCATACTTCGCACCATATCCATTAAAGTTTGGTTTCTTCTTTTCGCAACACTAATCTGATCAAACGAGCCTAGCATGGTGTATTGGGCATGTAACACCCCAATTTTGGGCTTGGAAGTTTAGGGTCTGAACTGGGCCGGTCTGATTTTTGGTTCGAATATAAAAGGTAGTTTTAGGGAAAGCCTAGTTCGGGATGCATTAGAAATATGGAAAAATATCTAAAAATCCTCTTTTAATATATATAAGAGAGTGGTGAAATCAAATTTACAAAATAAGGTTTGGAAGTGTGACATTTCGAAATAGTGACTAAAATGTAATTTTTGAAAAGTTCAGTGGTGACTGTTTTGTAAGGATTGAAACTTTGAATCTTTATGGAGCTAATTTACCCAAGGAATGATTTCTCCAGATTTTTCTTAATTTTAATGACTCATTTAATGTTTGATTAATTAAAAGAAAAGAGGGAAACCATATTTTAGTTTTCATAACCAACTTTTGTTAAAATTTTCTCATTTCATTTTCTCTCAAAATTCCTTCAGCCAAACACATTTCCACAGCAACATTCCTTTTGATTTTCACACTAAATGATGAGGTTTCAATCATCAAAAGATTTCTAATCCTTTCTACATCAAATCCTCTTCATTTGCTTATTGAATTTTCAAGGATTTTGGCTCTAATCAAGGAGAAATCTACATTTAGAGGTAAGGATGTCCTTCTCCTCTAAATACTCAGTTCTTTACTGAAATTCCCAAGTTCTCAATCCTTAAATTAAGTTTTATAAAAGGTTTTAATGTTGTGATCTTGATTTTGGCTTAAAACTCAAGATTTGGATTAAATCTTGAAGAAATTCGTGATGAATGTTTGGGCTCTGTTTTGAGATGTATTTTTAATGTATTTTGGATGTTTAGTGATGTGTAATTGAGGTTTAATGAATGCAATCCCGAATAGGTTGATTTTCCTAAGTTTTTTCTTGTGGAAATGGTGGTTTTTGGGGTGATCTTGGTGTTCTGTTATTGCTGGAGGTATAAGGACGAGTCTAGGCTCTTTTTGGATGTTAATTGATGTTTAAGAATGTTTAGAAGAGATGGATCTTGGCTGGGTAATGTTGTGGAAGAGTTTGGAAGTGATTTCGGTTGTGTTTGGTAGCCGAAATGTTAGATTTGTTGTGAGCTGCGAGTTTAGGTGTTGTTGCTGAAGATTTTAATGCATGATGATGCATTAATCCTCTGCTTTGATGTGTTTAAAACATGGGAGACATCTTCGGATCCTTGTGGTGTTGATCCAGAGGCTTGAACGGCGTTTCGGCAAGCTTGCAAAACGGAATTGGTGAGTGAAGTTTGGTTTTCAGCTTTGAAACCAATGTTTGAAGGTTTTGGGAGCTTAGTTTAAGTCTAAGAAACTTAACTAAGCTCAAGAGTAAGTTTTCGGAGAAACTCTCTCTTTGATGAACCATGAGATGGTTGGATGCAATGTGTTTAATTTGCATGTTTAAATTCTGTTTTGAAAGCATGTTTTAGCATGATTAATGCTGGTTTTGAAATCCATGTGTTGAAGGATGCTCAAGGTAAGAGATCCTTGGTTTGATATTGATAAATGTGGTTTTGATGCATAGTGATGCATGATGGTTTAATGGCTTTGATTAATGCTTTAAAATAGTGGATTGTTGATGATAATTGATGTATATTGGCAAGTGATGTGTTGGTTTTAAAGTACTTGAATCGGATATAGTTAGCCGGCTATAGGATTGGGTGCACCGTGAATAAAGTCGCCTTGGATGTTGAGGGGTTGTAATGGTACCATAAACTCCATCCAAGTACACTAACGAGATGTCTAAGATCATAATGGTGGTTAAAATGCCATGTGAGGATCTTGTGTTGTGTGTCCCGTGTTCTCGTTAGTGATGTTATACAACTACCGATGAGTGATGTGGAGGGGTTGTAATTGTATCGTTAAACTCCATCACGGGTGTTGAGGGGTTGTGATTGTACCGGTAAACTCCACCTTGTGTGTTCGGTAGTGTGTATGAAGCGTATGGGTCAACGCTTGTAATCCGCGTATCCGATTGTGTTTTGTGTTGAAAAATGGTTATGGTATCACTTGAAAGCCAATATGACATGTTGATGTTAATGAAGCATGAGATGCTTGTTGTGTATGCATTGTTGCATGAGAAATGATGTTTATGATTGAAAAGGCCTTTGAAAGGTGTTTTATAAAGTTCATTATTGTGTTGTTTCTTTAGAGCATGCCTCACTAAGCAAATGCGCTTACGCTCTCTTTCTTGAACCAATAATGCAGAGAATTGAAGTGCTTTAAGGGCAGCAAGGAGGCTAAGAATCCAAGGGAAAGCTAAGCTCATGTATGGTGACTATTTTTACAACATTATTAGTTTTTGGTATTTGGCAATGGGAACCTAGGTTGTGTTTTTGGGAGATGTTTTGGACTCCCTGAGTGTGGCATGATGCCTTTGATGTTTTGGACTTGTAAATGTCCATTTGATGCTTGTTTTAGTGATTTGATGGTTTATTGGTTTTGAGTGAAAGGATGCATGCCTATAGACTTGTGGTTCTTCCTAATTGATGCCATGAATGTGTTTTGATGATGCAAATATGTTCCTTATATGTATGATGACTTGTTGGCATGATTAGGAGGTCATAGGGATGTGTTTGAGTGGTTAATTGTATGTTAAACCAGCAAAATCTGCACTTCCTGGGCAATCCGTATCGGAACAGGCACCCGCGTTTCGAAACGGGGGCCTGTGATGGCCTTCGTCTATCGAAACGGGTAGAGGCCGTTCCGGAACGAATTGGCTACTGCCAAGCCCTGTTTCGAAACAGGTCTCGAAACGAACCCGCGTTTCGGAACGGTCAACCCCCGTTCCGAAACAGACGACCGTTGGGCATTGATTTGAATGGTTTAAGGTTTGCAAGCTTTACGTTTTAGTCCTGGATTTTGTATATGCAATTGCTTGAGTTTGAGATGTCCGTTTGAGGTGAAATTTGACATGGAAGCATGTAATATGATTAATTTCATATTGGTAATTTAAAAATCAGCTAAGTCCTTCATCTTTCTAGAATTTACAAGTTGGTCCCTAGCTTTTGTATGTTGTGCAATTGAGTCTCTTATTGCTTTCCGATCGCTGTGATTTTCAAGTATGTTTTTCTCACGGCTACGCCTAGGGTTAATATGCATCTAGACAAAATTAAAAAGAAAAAAGGGTCGTTAATCAAGGTTGACTTTCGGGTTGACTTTGGTTTTTCCTGTGTAATCTTCGTAGTTCGGGTCAACCGTCTAGGCCGGGCTAAGGGGGTTACAGGGCAAATATATCGTTGTCTTGAAGAAACTTCGCAAATGGACCAGGTGCTTTTCCATCTTCAGTGTATCTACCATAATACTCACCACCTCTATCGATTCTCACAATCTTTATTTGCTTACCACATTGTTTCTCTACTTAAGCCTTGAAAACCTTAAAGGCTTCTAACACTTCACTTTTATGATGAAGCATGTAAAGATACATAAACCGAAAGTAATCATCTATGAAAGTGATGGAGTATTTTTAACCTTGCATATCCATATATGGGCAACAGATATCAGAATGGATAATTGTTGAGTGTGCAAAAGTTCTATATTCCACCTCTTATTTAACCCATATTTCTGCTGCATTTAAGCATAATTCATTGCATTTATGATAGATTTCCGCATATACATCACAATTAGATAAAATAGCACAGTTGCTACTGATTTTGGCCACTTTTGCAAGTATCTGCTGTGGCAGACTCAGGGCAGCGAAGGAGCAGAGTTGGAACACAAGACTGGAGTCGAGAAGCAAGATGCTGCCGTGGCAGCCATGACGACAGCATTGGTGAGGTGGAAGAGTGAAGTGGAGCTCGACAGATAAAGGATTTCAAGCCGGTCTGTCGTGGACCGCTCCTATATTTTTCTGTTCCCTGGGGCAGAATGAAGGCCAAGCCCAAAATCCAAGGAAGAAACCCAAAGCAAGAAAAGAGGACGAATTAAAGGCATATACTCAGAAGATTTAATCTCCAATAGAGTTGTACTTTAGTTTAAACTTGTATTCTTACCATATTAGAAAACTTGGACCCAAGGCCTATATAAAGGCATGTAACTCGACCTAGGGAAGATATCTCATTCCTAGCCGTCTTCCCCCAAAACCCTTGTCGTTTTCCCCCCTTTTCATCATGTTCTAACTTTCCCTAGGGCTAAGGGTTGATTCTGTAAAGTAGTTGCAATGATTGTACTGTTTAGGAATTTTCTGTTCAAGTAATAAAAACTTCAAGTTTATTTATTCTGGTTTTCACATCTCGCAAGAGTATCGGAAGAACATTGTGAGGTTATTTATTTGTTTGATATCGGGAGAGCCAAGCATACAAACAGAATAAATACGAGTTTTCCAGTTTATAGTTAAACCATCTCGGCTTAGGGATAAGTATGAGGTTAAGTGGCTAAGGAAGAATTCAACAACATTGGTGTTCACCCTTCGATTAACGCCGGGAGGTATCATCTGAGAAGTGTTCAGCAACAGCACTTGTGCCTAGGGATAGGACAAGTCATAGCATGGATTCTTGCCAAGCTTGAAGTACAGAGTTGTGTGATCGCTTCTGCGACAACAACAGACTTCTGCCGCGACAGGTGCTGCTGCGATAGACACAGCGACAGAACATGAATTTCTCTTCAGTGCAACACCTGCACTACCAAGCAAATCAATACCGGCCTATTTCTTTACCCTAATTCTTTTATCTTTTATATTCCTTATTCTCTAATATTACTTTCCAAACAATTTAAACTCTTTCTTTCTCTCATGCAACAACTATAGGATAAAGCTATTTCCAGTCCCTGAGGATTCGATATCCGATACTCCGAGTATCACTTTACTACTTGCGTCGTGTACACTTGCACTACATTGCGATAGGACTTTTGACACACAACAAGTTTTTGGCGCCGTTGCAGGAGACTGGCAACATATATTTACCCTTACTTTTACTGCACCTTTTCTTTTTAATTTTTATGTTTTCCTTGGTATTGTTTACCCTGTGCTTTTCACAAGGTTTTCTGTTTGCTTATGCGCAGATATAGACGAGGAAAGGAACCTGAGTACGAACTAGACCCTGAAATCGAACGTACGTGCAACCTCAAGAACCGCGTCCGACTCTTGATAGCAAGAAACGACTATCTTGAGGAACAGTTAGAAGCAATGCAGAACCAAGGGGTAGAAGATAACCAAGGGGTTATTGGAGATCCTCCCCAGGATGCCCGGAATGGACGACATGCCGCTGCCGCACGGTAGTCCTGCCGCGATTACATGATCAATGATCATGTTGAACTGGAGACCACCTTGCCAGACGTGGAAGCTGAGAACTTCGAGCTGAAACCTGTTATGTTCAACATGATAAATTCCGCTGGCCAATTTAGTGGTGCTGCAACAGAGGATGCCCGAGAACATCTAAAAATGTTCCAAGAAATCTGTAGATCGTTTAGATTACCAGGAATAAATCCAGAAATACTGAGGCTCCGGTTATTTCCTCATTCACTGAGAGACAGAGCAAAAACTTGGTGGAATAAACTAACACTGGGTTCAATATGAACTTGGGCAGATCTCTCTCGTGAATTTTTATCTCGTTTTAATCCTTCTCACTTATCTGAGCGATTGCGTAACGAAATTGCTACTTTTCAACATGAAGATGACGAACCAATGCACGAGGCATGGGACATGTTTACAACTCTTCTAAGGAAATGCCCGATGCATGGTTTCCCCGTGTGGATAAAGATCCAGACGAGACAATGGTAGTGTTGAAAAACCTAGCAAAGAACGACGAGCAATTCCCTATAGCAAGGAGAGGTAAACGAGGGATAACTGTAAAGGATTATGAAGCTGACAATTCCCTGAAGTCACGGGTTGCATACCTCAAAAAGGCAGTGGAAAATATGTTGCGGAAAGATTCTAAACCTATATATTCTGCAGAAGAGGTATGTGAGACTTACAGTGGGAACCACAGTTCGGAAGACTGACCGTTACAGTTAGAAGAAGAGATGTATGTTGGAAATTACAACAAGCCAAGAAATTACGACTCCAACAATTACAATCCCAACTGGAGGAAAGATCCCAAGTTCTCTTGGAGCAATCCAAACAACGCACTTAATCCTCAGATACAGAACAACCAAAACCAAGGGGCACCCAAAATACTGTCGCGACAGCAGCCATAGAAGCAGCCGCAACAGCAGCCGGTAGCCACACCTAGTATACTGGAGCAGACATTGGCCACATTCATGTCACAGACAGGAGCTTACATGGCAAACATGGATCACTTTGTCAAGAAGACTGAGTCATTCATGGACAAGACAGAAATGAGGATGACAAACCATGAGGCTACACTGAAATCCCTGGAGACACGGATGGGCCATGTTTCCTAGCATATTAAGCCAAGGCAGAACGAAGGATTCCCTAGTGATACTGAGGTCACTAGAAAACCCACACATGAGCAGTGTAAAGCAATCACAACAAGAAGTGGGAAACAGTTACAAGGGTCGGAGACGAAGAGCATACCAATTAAGGAACCGACCCCAGATACCCCTACCGTGAACACTGCCCCAGCAGAGGAAGAACAACATGCTGTCGATATATCTATCACGACAGTAGAGGAGCCAGAGGAGTAGATAGAGGTAGCTGAAGAACCTAAGCCTCATCAGATCCGAATACCATGTGAAGGACGTCTGGAAGATTACCGTCCTCCACCTCCTTTTCCACAGCGGTTAAAAAAACAGAAACATGAGTACCAGCTCAAAAAGATTTATGATATTTTTAAGCAGGTACACATTAATATACAGCTGTTAGAAGCTATCAAGTAGATGCCCGGTTATGCGAAATTTCTCAAGGATGCCATGTCGAAAAGATCCAGACTTGGGGAATTCGAAACGGTAAAAATGAAAGAAGGATGCATGACTATCTTGCACAGGCATCCACCCAGAAGAAGAAGGATCCTGGGAGCTTCATCATACCGTGTATAATTGGCGACAAATTCGTGGGTAAGGCACTTTGCGATCTTGGTGCTAGCATAAATTTAATGCCAAAATCTGTGTTTCAGAAATTAGGTATTGGACGAGCACGACCCATGGCAGTCATGCTGCAGCTGGCAGACCGTTCTTACGTACAACCAGAAGGGAAGATCGAAGATATTCTGGTAAGAGTGGATAAGTTTATTTTTCCTGCTGACTTTCTTGTTTTATATTGTGAAGCAGACGAAAATGCACCGATCATCCTGGGGCAACCCTTCCTAGCCACATATAGTTCTGTGATTGATGTAGAGAAAGGAGAACTGATAATGAGAGTAAATGATCAAGAAATCAAACTCAATGTTCTCCAAGCAATTAAACACGCTGATGCAGAAGAAGAATGCAAGGCCATCACTGAAGTAATTCTTAACCAACCCTGAATCAGGTCGAGCTGCCATGACATAAAATTTGGTCACTGCCACAACAGTCATCTGGAAGATTGTCACGGTAGCCACGATGACAGTGACTCCTCCGATTCAGAAATATCTGACACTGAAGGTTATAAGGAGGTAAATTGGATATGCAATCGTCCAGGTAAGTTCTTCGAGCCTCTTAATTATACCTCGAATGAACATATAATTCAGAAGCCTTCAATTGAGAAGCCACCTGTTTTATATCTTAAGCCCCTGCCAGGGCAGCTTAAATACGTCTTTCTTGGTTTAAATAATACGTTGCCCGTAATCATCTCTTCCAAGTTAATGCAGAAACAAGAGCAGCAGCTAATCAGAATGCTACAACAGCATAAGAAGGCCATCAGATGGACGATAGCTGATATCCAAGGCATCAGTCCAGCATTATGTATGCACAAGATTTTATTGGAAGATGATCATAAGCCGACTATTGATGCCCAGAGACGTTTGAACGAAGTTATGCGAGAAGTGGTTAGAAAAGAGATTATCAAATGGCTTGACGCGGGAATCATATACGCCATCTCAGATAGTAAATGGGTGAGCCCGGTGCAGTGCGTACCCAAAAAGGGAGGAATAACCGTGGTGACCAACGAAGAAAACGAGCTAATCCCAACCAGGACTGTGACCGGTTGGAAGGTTTGTATGGATTACCGGAAGCTTAACAAAGCTACCCGGAAGGACCATTTTCCCATACCTTTTATTGATCAAATGCTTGATAGATTAGCTGGGAAACCTTACAATTATTTTCTTGATGGTTACTCAGGTTACAATCAGATAGCAATTGCACTGGAGGATCAACAAAAAACTACCTTCACTTGCCCATACGACACCTATGCTTTTCGGATAATGCCATTCGGACTCTGCAATGCACCAACAACTTTCCAAAGGTGCATGATGGCCATATTCTCCGACATGGTGGAGGACTTCCTAGAAATTTTCATAGACGATTTTTCCGTCTTTGGAGACAATTTTGAAGGTTGTTTAGGCAACCTATAGAAGGTGCTCGAAAGATGCGAAGAAGCGAACTTGGTCTTAAACTGGGAAAAATGCCACTTCATGGTGGATGAAGGGATAGTCCTAGGCCACAAGGTAAGCTGCCGCAACATCGAGGTAGACAGAGCAAAAATTGAAGTCATCGAAAAGCTGCCGCCACCCACCACAGTCAAGAGGATTCAGAGTTTCTTAAGACATGTTAGGTTTTTATCGACGATTTATTGCCAATTTCTCGAAGATTACCAAGCCCTTATGCCACTTATTGGAGCAGAATCGTCCCCTTGACTTCAATACTGAATGTACTAAGGCATTCAAAATTCTAAAGGAGAAGCTGATAACAGCCCCGATCGTACAACCACCAGACTGGAGTTTTCCATTCGAGATAATGTGTGATGCCAGTGACTATGCTGTCGGGGCAGCACTAGGGCAGAGGAAGGATAAGCTCTTCCATGTGATTTACTATGCTAGCAAAACACTGAATGATGCCCAAGTGAACTACACCACGACAGAAAATGAACTATTAGCAGTGGTGTTCTCAATCGACAAGTTTCGTCCGTACATACTTGGAACGAAGGTGGTGGTCTATACAGACCATTCAGCACTGAAGTATTTGTTCACGAAAAAGGATGCAAAACCGAGACTGATACGTTAGATTCTGCTGCTGCAAGAATTCGACATTGACATCAAGGATAAAAAGGGAACAGAGAACCAAGTGACAGACCACTTGTCGAGGCTGGAGACAAGGAAGAGTCAATCGACAGATAGGACCAACATATTGAAGACCTTCCCGAACGAGCAGCTGTTTGCTGCCACCAGCACTACCGCGACAGCCATGGCGGCAGATAAGCTTTCTGAAATCCCTTGGTACGCTGATTTTGTTAATTACATTGTTAGTGGGGTACTACCTCCTGAACTTAACTACCAAGCAAGGAAGAGGTTCCAAAATGATGTAAAACATTATTATTGGGACGAACCTCTTCTTTTCAAACACTGTGCAGATCAGATTATCAGGAGATGCGTACCACATGATGAACAGGAAGCTGTGCTTCACCACTGCCACGCTTCCCCATATGGAGGACAACTAGGTGGAAACAAAACTGCTGCCAAGGTACTGCAATCCGGTCTCTATTGGCCCACATTGTTCAAAGATTCACAAGCCTTTTACAAGGGATGTGAAAAATGCCAAAGGACTGGGAACATCTCGAGAAGGCATGAGATGCCACTGCATAACATTTTAGAGGTCGAAATCTTTGATGTATGGGGAATCGACTTCATGGGACCGTTCCCAGAATCTTGTGGGAACCTTTACTTCCTACTGGCAGTGGATTATGTGTCCAAGTGGGTAGAAGCGATCGCCACTCAGAAAAATGACGTCAAAACTGTCTAGAGATTTCTGCACAAGAACATCTTCTCCAGATTTGGTATCCCCAAGGCGATCATTAGTGACGAGGGGAGACATTTTGATAATAGGGTAATTGCTGCTACCTTGAGAAAATACGGAGTAAAGCATCGGATTGCAACAGCATACCACCCTCAAACCAATGGGTAGGCCGAGATATCCAATCGAGAAGTAAAGAACATACTTGAGAATATGGTTAAACCCACTCGAAAGGATTGGTCTCTACATCGCAATGATGCACTTTGGGCCTATAGAACAACGTTCAAAACACCATTGGGAATGTCACCCTATAGACTCATTTATGGGAAAACATGCCACTTACCTGTTGAGATAGAACACAGAGCTTATTGGGCTATCAAGGCAGTAAATTTGGACTGGATAAGGCAGGACAAAAGAGGCTACTGGAGTTGAATGAAATTGAAGAAATTCGAACAATGGCCTACGACAATGCCAAGATCTACAAAGATAAAACCAAAAGATGGCACGACAGAAAACTGCTGTCACGACAGTTCTGCCCAGGGCAGCAGGTGTTGTTATTCAATTCTAGGTCTAAACTTTTCCCAGGAAAGCTTAAATCTAGATGGTCCGGTCCTTTCCAAGTTGTCCAGGTTTTCCCTTATGGTGCCATCACATTCAAATCCCTAAAGGACGGGCACCAGTTCAAAGTCAACGGACAGAGACTAAAGCATTATCAGGGGACTGAAGACCCAAGGATGCAGGAAGTAGTTACTTTAGGAGATGCCCCTCAAGGCATCCCTAATTTAACTTAGTTTTTTATTTTATTTTATTTTATTTTATTATTAGGAATTAAGATTTAATTATTTTATTTTAGGAATTAATATTTTATTTTATTTATCTATTTCTAGGAAACAAGGGAAACAAGGCAAAGAGAAGGAATGAACCAGCCCACCATACCCATAGCAGCCCAAAAAGCCCAACGGACGAGTCTGCCGTCACAGCCTGTAATCAGCTGTCGCGACAGACGCGGAGAAGACAGCCTGTCACCAAGCTGTCGTGACAGACACGCAAACACGTAACAGACGCGCAGCAGACACGGAAATGCATGACAGACGCGTCAGAAACCGCGTAACAGATGGCCCCGTTATTCGCGCTTGCCGTTACAGCTCCAACGGGCAGAAAATCACCCATCTATATAAACCCCCATTCACTATTCACTTCTCACCTCATTCTCATTCTCTCAACTTGTTTCCTCTGTTTATATCTTTAAAATTTTCTTTACACTTTCTACAGTCCTTGCAAAATGACTAGCAGACAAACCCGCCGTAGTGCTGCCTCAAGTTCTGCTGCAGCAGTCTCCACCCCAAGCCATAATGCCATTCCAGACCGCTTCGCCTCCATCGACTCTGCCACGAGATACTACAGCTCCTTCCAAAAGAGGGACATGTGGGAGGAAAGAGGGTTTATCTACACAAAACCCACCGGAGACCTAGGGCTCGAAAGCTTCATATCAAGAAAAATCTATACCCTCAAATGGCAGCAGTTTGCGGCCCAACTGGAGGAGATGAACATCACACTCATTAGGGAGTTCTACGCTGCCGTCGACAACAAAGACACCACGACAATGACAGTTCGAGGTTAACAACTCTCCATCGAGCCTTCCCACATCAACACCCGCTACAGCTTATATGTGAGTAAGAAGGAGGACTCCCACAAAAGATTCGTCAATAGTCTACCGCCGGTAGACTACGACGCGGTCATGGCAGAGCTCACTGAGGAAGGGACGGAGTGGAACACCGACCCAAAACATCGATGGACTGTGAAAAGGACTCAGTTGACTCCACAAGCCAAATTGTGGAATCACTTTGTGAAGAAGCGCATCATGTCATCCTCCCACAACAGCACCGTCGACAGACCAAGGTTAGCCCTTGTACATTTAATTTTAAATTAAAGATCAATAAATGTCGACCGCTACATACGGGAGGGAATTCTTGAGTGTGCCCTCCGACCATCGGGTCCCCTCATCTTCCCATACCTCATCACCACCATCTGTCGGGGCCACAACGTACCAGAAATTGCTGGAGACGTAAAAGTTCGAGAGAAAGGGTGGATGAAGCGGAACATTTACAACCTCATGGAGTTGAAAGCTGGCACCCCACTGTTCTATTTCAACCCCTCTTCCACGGTAGAGCAGACGGCAGGCCTCAGTCCCACAGAACCTGCCACAGCAAAACAACAGCCAACGGCAGCAGCACCTCCACCAAACGCCTCTGCCCAGATTCTGTCGACGCTGAAAAAGAATGGAGGAACATTAGCTCGGACTGATGAGCTACATGAGGGATTTCACGGCAGTAACGGTAAACTTTATCCATAACGATTTACATTTTACCCATGTGCCATTCCCCTCTTTCCCAGAACAATTCTTTGCTGCCCCCACACCTACACCTACCCCTGCTGCAAGCCCTAGAACTCCATATGTTGCCTCCACACCTACACCAGCCACGACAGCTGAAGGCGGCAGACAATCGGCCACTGCCAGAGGCGAGAAAAGAAAGAACCCATTGCCGGAACTCGACGCAGAATATTTTGAAGGGTTCTCCTCCTCTTCCGTCTAGCAGGATTCTGACGGCGAGCCCTCAGTTGCCCAAGACATCTCCAAGGACTTCACGCCAATGAAAAGGAAGAAGCTCAACGAGACCGGCGAAGGACCCTCCAGCCAAGGCAGATCTGCCAGCAGCAGCAGCAGCTCCGACGATGAGGGCGAGGTTTTGGACAAGCCCCCACACATCTCACCAACACGTGTCCAACCACCTCGGGAAGCAAAGAAGAAGACATCCTCTGCCTCTCCCAGCACCCTGCCATGAAAGTCACTGCCCACCGGTAGCTCCAGATCAGCAGCAGCAGCGACGACAGCTCCTCAACTTAAGTCTCTATCTTACATTTTGCTGTCTTGCCGTTTTATTTATTTTGTGATGCATTTTGTTTTTCTGTTTTATTTTCCATGTTTTCATGCATTGAGGGCAATGCAACCCTCGAGTTTGGGGGTGGCATCCCTCCATTAATGAAGTTGTAGTTGTGTTTTAAATTTGTGTCTAAGTATTAGTTATTATTTAGTTTATTTTTGTGTAAAAAAACAAAAAATTGGCTAAGTCTTTGAACTGATCTTATTTGCCGTGACATACGTTGTCGTGACAGTGCCTTTAGGATGTTTTTAGGAACTATTTAGAGTCTTGCTATAGTTCTGATCTTTAAGACCCTTTGTGACTCTTATATGTTGTCTAGACTTCTATTTAACTAGAGTAGGAAAGCTTAACCACTTGAATTGCCCCTAGAGGTGCCTAACACTGGCTCTAGGAAAATAATATAAGAAAAGAAAAACTTAGACTCAATACCCTTAGAGGTGCCTAATACCGGCTCTAGGAAGATATCTAGAGGTGCCCAAAAACAGGCTCTAGTCAATTCAAAATAAGAAAAACACCGAGTCTAATTCAGAAAAAAAACTAAAGGAGCCTAAGAATTGCCTAAAATGAAATTTGGCATAAAAAAATTCAAGTGAGTAGCTTAACTATTCTAGTAAACTAAAGGAGTCTAGGCACATATTTGTTCACAAAACATGCACACACTGCACAAGACCTATAGCATGGTTCCGAATAAATCCAGAAACGTCCGACAAGGTATTGCTCATGATAGGGCATGTGTGGTAGGTAATGAAAAGTTCACTGAATTAAACTAAACCAAAAAGAATTTTTATTTTTAGTTAGGTAGTATTTGCTTGAGGGAAAGCAAGAACTTGAGTTTAGGGGTGTGTTGAGTGTGCAAAAGTTCTATATTGTACCCCTTATTTAACCCATATTTCTGCTGCATTCAAGCATAATTCATTGCATTTAGGATAGCTTTCCGCATATACATCACAATTAGATAAAATAGCACAGTTGCTACTGATTTTGGCTACTTTTGCAAGTATCTGCTGTGGCAGACTCAGGGCAGCGAAGGAGCAGAGCTGGAACACAGGACTAGAGTCGAGAAGCAAGATGCTATCGTGGCCACTGCCGTGGCAGCCATGATGACATCATTGGTGAGGTGGAAGAGTGAAGTGGAGCTCGATAGATAAAGGATTTCAATCCGGTCTATCGTGGACCGCTCCTATATTTTTCTGTTCCCTGGGGCAGAATGAAGGCCAAGCCCAAAATCCAAGGATGAAACCCAAAGCAAGAAAAGAGGACGAATTAAAGGCATATACTCAGAAGATTTAATCTCCAATAGAGTTGTACTTTAGTTTAAACTTGTATTCTTGCCATATTAGAAAACTTGGACCCAATACCTATATAAAGGCATGTAATTCGACCTAGGGAAGATATCTCATTCATAGCCGTCTTCCCCCAAAACCCTTGTCGTTTTCCCCCTTTTCATCATGTTCTAACTTCCCCTAGGGCTAAGGGTTGATTTTGTAAAGTAGTTGCAAGGATTGTACTGTTTAGGAATTTTCTGTTCAAGTAATAAAAACTTCAAGTTTATTTATTCTGGTTTTCACATCTCGCAAGAGTATCGAGAGGGCATTGTGAGGTTATTTATTTGTTTGATATCGGGAGAGTCAAGCATACGAACGTAATAAATACGAGTTTTCCAGTTTATGGTTAAACCATCTCGGCTTAGGGATAAGTACGAGGTTAAGTGGCTAAGGAAGAATTCAACAACATTGGTGTTCACCCTTCGATTAACGCCGTGAGGTATCATCTGAGAAGTGTTCAGCAACAGCACTTGTGCCTAGGGATAGGACAAGTCATAGCAGGGATTCTTGCCAAGCTTGAAGTACAGAGTTGTGTGATCGCTGCTGCGACAACAACAGACTTCTACCGCGACAGGTGCTGCCGCGATAGGGACGACGACGAAACAAGAATTTCTCTTCAGTGCAACACCTGCACTACCAAGGAAATCAATACCAACCTATTTCTTTACACTGATTCTTTTATCTTTTATATTCCTTATTCTCCAATATTACTTTCCAAACAATTTAAACTCTTTCTTTCTCTCGTGCAACAACTATAGGATAAAGCTATTTCCAGTCCCTGTGGAGACGATATCTGATACTCCGAGTATCACTTTACTACTTGGGTCGTGTACACTTGCACTACATTGCGATAGGGCTTTTGACACGCAACAATAATTTCCAATATGGTCGAACTCCTCTTGGCACCTTTCTTTGACTTGTTAGTCTGCTTGCCCTTAATGCAGTCTACACAAGTATCAAAGTCAATAAAATCTAAGGCATTGAGTACCCCATCATTTACTAATCTTTTAATCCTTTCAATGGAGATGTGTCCTAATCTTCGGTGCCACAAATTAGAAGAATCTTCATTTATAACACAACATTTAGTACCAATTTGAATGTGCATAACATTATGAGTGACAATATTTGATAAATCAATAGAGTAAAGACCATCACTTAAAACACCATTTCCAACAAATTCAGATTTATAAAATAAATTGAATCCAACATTTGAAAAATTAAAACAATACCCCAAGGGTGCAAGTCTTGAAATGGAAATTAAATTTCTAGAAAAACTAAGAATATAAAAAGTCTTTTCTAAAATTAAAACAAAGTCACTACTAACCACTAATTCGCAGGTCCCAATAGCTTCCACATGCGAATGCATCTTGTTTCCCGAATAGATGTGTCGCTCAACTCCCACTGGTTCCCTCAAGTTTTTTAATCCCTGTAAGGAATTCGAGACATGAATTGTAGAACCGGAATCAATCCACCATGTGTTATAATTAACATCAACCATATTTGACTCAAAGAAAACAAGTGATCACATATTTATCTCCCATCTCCGATATGAGCCTACCCTCTTCTTGATCACACATGGTCAAAAGTTCATTAATAGTCCATTTATCTTTATGTGTGCTATAAGAGATCTTAAATGGCCCATATTGAGGAGGAAGAGTGTTCAATATATAGTGCACCGGGAAAGATTCAGACATTTCAACCTCAAGTGCCTTAAGTCGAGCTGTCAAATCTAGCATCTTATTTATGTGATCACGCACACCTTTCACTATATTGAGCTTGAGTGATGTGAACTTCATAATGAGGGTGCTGTCTAATGACTTTTGAGAAGTCTGAAACTATTTCTCTATAGCCGTTAATAGCTCTTTGACATTCTCATGATGCTCAATTGTGCCACGAACATCAGCAGTAACCTTTCTCTTAATGAACATAATACTTAAGTGATTGGATCGCTCCCACTTTTCATATAGAGCAAGATCAACCTTATTGCCGGTGTCAGTGATATGTGGCTTAGATTTTCTTATGGCATAGTCAATATCCATACACCCCAATTGAGGAAGAATATCCCCCTTCCAGAACTTAAATTTCTCACTGATTAGTTTAGGGATATCTACTCTATTATCAGACATATTCATAGGTTGTAATGCTAGAAAATAAATTGACATACATGCTTAATATAAATTTGAGACAACCATAAATCATAATTTACCAACGCAAATTATGTAAATAATGAATCTAGTGACATAAAAATTGCTTGTGGGCTAATTTTTTTTTAATTTGATTAGATTTATTTTATGATAGAATTATTATCTATCCCTTATAAAAATTATTAAATTTATTTTCATAAATCTTGTGGGTAATTATAAAAATTCATCTAATAATTTTTACCTTAATAAGTTATGTGATGAGATTTAATATCTAAGCTTTTCGTATGTGATTTTTAATCTTAGTAATTTTATTTAACTGAAAATGTTGTGGCTAGTCTTTAACTAAATAAAATTATGAAAAATCACTTAGCTAGATATTAACCCTAACTTTTATTCAAAGTTGTTGCTAATTCATTATGCAACATTTTATGTCTAGTCCTTATGAGATCATTACCGTAATTTTATTTAATTAAAGTTATTGTGGCTAATTCTCTAATTAAATAAATTATTCGGATCTATAGACATATATTCTATAATTTTATTGCTTAATATTTTATGCAATAAGTCTTAAAGTTTTATGTACATAATTTTATGTATATAACTAGTTACTGGATAAGTTATATAGCATCTCTTAGTTTTATACAACAATTATTTCTAAAATTTATTTTTAATAAAATTATTAATAAATTTTAGAATTTAATTTAATAAAATCTTACGATTTTAAAACAAAGTTAGCAACACAATCTTTCTCAAAACTTTTAGGATTTAAATCTCAACATGGCATTTTAATTTTAAGAAACATACAAATTTTAAAACTACAAGGCAAAGATTTAACCATGCTCTGATACCAAATGTAAGCATAAATCGAGCAAAAATGCAGTGGAAAGATCGAAAATAATTACCTCCAACCATTGTCAAAAATCGTATGCCAAATTGAGATGTGGTTGCACCACCGTCGAACACTTGAAACTAATGTAGAAACGCCTCGAACCACCGTCGAATATAGCGATTTCGACTACACAAAACTAAAATCTCCAAGGATCTTCTAAGCACTCAAAAACTCACTTAGATGGAATATGTGATTCTTATACTTGATGCTTAAGGACCTTAGGCTAGATGGGAATTTACAGGTGTGGTTTCTCATCAAAACCACCCGGTTAAACTACATATCCCACGTTCACCATAATGTGAAAATGGCATAAATGTGAGAGCCTAATTTGAGCGGCACAATTGCAATTGCATGTGAGTGGAAACGTGGGATTAGCCACGAACTACTAAGCCGCTCTACAATACACACACACACGAAAATACATACTAATGGATTGAATATGGAAACAAAAGTCTTATGCCCTTTTTCGGTGCCCTATATATGCTCCAACACTAAAAACTTGAATCATACACTCTAATAGTGGCGGAACTTGGTAATAGAGTTTGGGGGCAATTTATTTAAAAAAAATTAAAGCTTTAAACTAAAATTTTCAACAAAAAAAAATGGTTTAATTTGTATTTTTTTCAAAATTCATGGATCTAACTAACATTTTTGAATTTTCGGTAGACTTAATGAGAACTTTTAAAAATTATGGTTGTGATTTAGTTAAAAATATTCAAAAAAATTTAAAACTTAATGTGAATTTTTAAAAATTGTCGGGGGCAAATTAAAATTTCAAATTTTAAGGGACTACAATTCTAAATTTCTAAAATTTTAGGGGAGGTCATGGCTCCCACATGTCTCTACAAGATTTCATTAGTGTGCTCTAACCCTAAATTCTAAATGCTAAACCCTAACATCTAAAGTCTACACCTTAATTTTAAACCTTAAACCCTAACTATTAACTTTAAATCATATTTTTTTAGTGCTAGGTATATATAAAAACACCGAATAGGAATAGTTGATTTATATTATGAATATGAGACTAATGAATTTGTGTTTAGATAATTTATCACTTCGCCTATGTTTGTATTTTAATTAAATTTTCAAAAATATGTTTGTAAACAATATTTCATTTCACTGGGAGATTCTAAGGAACGCCCCCTAGTTGAAGGCTAAATGACGGTTGACCGGGTAAAAATTTGTACACAATTTCTTACAAAAACTGTAGGAAAAACGGTACATACATAAAATGTTACATCGTAAGGATTTGGGTACATACACAATTTTCTACGAGAAAACATAATTTGTTACAAGATATGTAAGGATTTGTGTATGTATATAATTTCCTACAAAGCATACACAAATCCTTACAAGATATGCATTCGGTCATGTAAACCAACCCAACACGATTTAGCAATTTGGCTACTCCATCAATTAGCCTCTCGTACGCATATTTACACTAGTTAAGTTTTTCACTCAACCCTGCTGAGCACAATAACTTGAAATGTTCTATGGAAGGCACCATGTTGGCGTTTGGACATAAGAAAACACAAACAATGTACAACAGTACGTGTGTTTTCAACTCATCCCCCTCAAAAGCACCACTTACTATCTCTCGCTCAAGTTGTTGATATGTACAATTCGTACTGATTTTATGCTATTTCACTAGCTCTTTCCCATCAAATTTTCTCGTGGCCTCTTCAGCATCATGTTCTTCATTCTTTAGACCTAGAACAGCTTCCACATCTTCTACCAGTATCAGAATTTTGTGTCCACTAAATTCCATCATCGAGCTTTCCACATCAAACTTGTCCGCTAACTCGCGACATAGGTCGTGATGAATTGCTCGAAGTTTCATTCCAAATAAAGGGCTAAACCCTAGTTCTTTAACAACACTGTCAATCTTCATCTTTTGCATCTCTTTAAACATATTAGAAACCTTCTTCATGCTACATCTTGATGATTTCTCCTACAACGTTTAATACAACAATAATAACTGTAATGTTACGCTTAAATATATTATAATACGGCATGTTTGAACCCTAAACACTTTCTCTATCAAGAATATACACTTTCACTTACCTTTTTACTTCTTCTTTCTTCACTATTTCCTCCACCTTGTCTTTTGAAAACTATTCCACTTCAGCCTGCTTCTGCTCCTCGAACATATCAATATAAGGCTTCTTTTCTTCACCAGTCATTTGAGCCCATCTCAAACCTGGTGCTTTTCTCGTCTGTATCACTCCCACAATTATTAAATTTTTATAATATGTACACGTTACAAAGCAATACACAACACACAATCGTATTTTCTTCTTCTCACTTACACTATTGTTCATTTTCTTTTTACCACCCTCCAGCTTCACTCCTTTACATTCAGTTACACTGTAAAACATCATTTCAAAGTTACACTACGCAATACATATTGCTAACCAACAAAAAATTTTAACAATGCTATATACATTCAACTTTAACTTACTAGAAGTTCATATATGGTGTCAATGTTTTAGGTGCCTTACGTACCGCTTCTTCGTCCGCCTCGCTAACATGCTCTATTGTAAACTACTTCAATCTGAAAGGAATAAATGATGAAAAAAGATATTTATTACATTAACAAAATTTTCATTCTTAACAAGGATAATTTGAACAAAAGTTTGCCTATACGTGAAACTAAAAAATTCGTGTCATTATTATAACATTGATTCCATTACTAAGGTTATTATAATTACATAAACCAATTTAACATGCACTCTCACTATCATACTCTAGGATACAATCTCATGATCAAATTTCTAATTGAACTTTAACTTACTCACCTAATTAATTCATAAGATTATAATTAACCTTTAACTTTGATGAGATAAGCTTATTACAACCATTCGAATAGGAGGAACAAGAATCATATACCTATTTCCTATGGGTTTTCCGCCCCCAACATCTAAACCAAAAACAAATACATTCACAAACATAGAAGCGTAACATGTTGTTTCAACCATATACCAAAGAAGCATATCACGCTAAATCAACCACATTCAAAGATGCATAACAAATTACCATGCTCACTTAAATCTCTTAGTTAATTTACAATAAGTAAAACTGAAGAATATAGCCATCTCATATTGCCTGCTGTTTCAATCCTAAATACACAATTTAAGGGCTAAATATTCAAAGATACATAAACTATAAGGACATATCATTCGTTTATTCTTTCGAACAAGTAATATACAATCATCTAGTACAAGCCATGTCGGTTACGACCCCTTTCCTACAGGTAACAATTTATATGAAAGGTTATATAAAGGTCATGCTTACATAACATTATAAGATTTTTACTAGGTAAAGCTCATATATGCAAGGCTTTAAGCATAAAACAATGGTTATTCTAAGTCTTTCTTCACCTACTCAAGTATGCCCTAAGAATCCCTATTTGGCCGTTCACAACAACCATACTAAGGAACTTATATATTCCAAACATGCATGTATAAATTGACAATCACATAATCCATAGCAAACTTTTATTGATCATCTCCATTTGCAAACCACCAACATATCAAACCATAATCCGAGCCATAAGTGCACATAAAAGCAAGCATCATATATGTATATACAAACATCAATAACACCATATTTACAACCCCAGAACTCTTATACTCATGAGTCTAATACTTAGTCTACTGCCACCTTCAAGGAGTTATCTTAACAAAACTACACATACTTTAATTGCTTGCCTTGGTGACCTTGCAAAATCCTTCTCCTCAAGCTCGAATCAACAAACAGTCATTCCTGTAAGGTAACAGGATGAGTAGTTAATAGCCAGACTCATAATGTCATTGCATATACATAAATTTGGAATAATTAAGCAAGCCCATTGTAACTTTCTAATCAAGCAATCATCCAAGATTGAATCAATTCACAATTAAACAATCAAATGTATCCATTTGATCTATTAAATCAACAGGAAGCTACTTCTAAGCTTATCATGTTATATATTATATACTTTCAAGCTTCATAAGTGCCAAATTTTACAATCCATTTATAGAGAATAAAACACTCCCTTGAATTAATTCAAAGTTTCAAACATACTAAATCTCGTCTTAAGCTACACTTCCACAATAGCATTTTACAAAAGGGTAAAATACTTAAATCATCACTCAACTTTGCTCTAGGACCTATTTTGGTCACTGAACTTTCAAAAAGCTCAATTTACTCATTAAACTTTATTTTTTGACCTATTTTGATCATTTTTTATTATTTTATTAATATTTAGGTATCACATGGCATATTTTATTATTATTAAATATAAAAATAATTTAAAATAAAAATAAATTATATTTTATTTATTAATAAATAAAAAAGTAATTTAAAATAAAAACCCTAACCCCAAACACCCCAAATATCCCAAACCCAAACACCCAAACTCTTAAACCCTTACCGGCATCACTCTCACCGGCGGCCACCACTCCCGCTATCGCCGACGACTACATCGCCCGCCGTCGTCGGTGCCATTGCCCACCACTGTCGGTGGCAAACAACCACGAACCAAAGTCATTGAAAAAGTTCAAGCTTCGACAAGTGAAATTATTGAGTAACCAACTAAACATGAACTGAAAAACAATGGCGGAAGAAACCAGTTTACTCAAAAACAAAAAATCAATAACATCAATAAAGTAAAAAGAGGAATCACCTTAGGAGCAACGACGGTAGCCGCTTTAACAACCAAACCTTTAAAGGACCTGTCGACAAAGCCCCATGCTTTAATGTTCCAAAAGAAACGAATTTCACAGTGGACGACGGCCTAAGCCCTTCAAAAACGAATTTCACAGGGAATGAAGAAGTGAAGAAAGAAACAGAGTAAATCAATGCAGGAAATTGAAAACCTGAGTTAAAATTGAGCTGTAGGAAGGGTAATGAGTTGGCGGCGGTGGGCGATGTTGTCGTCGACGGTAGAGGGAGTGGTGGCCGCCGTGAGAGTGACGCTGGTAAGGGTTTGAGGGTTTGGGTGTTTGGGATTTGGAATATTTGGGATATTTGAGGTGTTTGGGGTTAGAGTTTTTATTTTAAATTACTTTTTTATTTATTAATAAATAAAATATAATTTATTTTTATTTTAAATCATTTTTATATTTAATAATAATAAAATATGCCATGACATACCTAAATATTAATAAATCTAAAGTGACCAAAATAGGTCAAAAAGTAAAGTTTAATGAGTAAATTGAGTTTTTGAAAGTTCAGTGACCAAAATAGGTCCTAGAGCAAAGTTGAATAATGATTTAAGTATTTTACCCTTTACAAAATTATTCAATTTGTAACCTATAGATGATATTAACATGCTTGAACTAAGAATCATTAATCTAAAACCATACATATACGTTTAATTCACCATCACGCGGGTAAACAAAACATAACATAATTGACAAATGTACAACATAAATCCATTGAAACATACTACATTATGCATTCTGATCCTTACACTGATTTATCTCAAACCTTCCCCCTTCAATTGAAATTTTGAACGATTTCTAAAAAAAATCACATTTTACACTGACAAATGTACATCATAGAAACAAATCTAATACTACCAAGTAATAATTTATTTAAACCAAAACTACAAAAAGAGGGATCCGATTAATAGAAAAATCCCCTTAAACTATTTTCACTCCACAAAAATGAATGAATTAAGAGAGAACTCAGACCTTCTGCAGAATTTTTCAAAGCAAAAGGCAGAGAAAAGAAAAAAAAATTCTTCTTTCACTTTTCCTTGTGTTTTCCTTTATAATTTCTCAAACATCCCTTCAACCCGAATTATACAACTGCTAAAATCCAATAATATTGTTTCTACAAAGATCAAAACCTTCAACCAAATAGTAGCAACAAAGAATAACTAACAAAAATACACAAAAACACCATCACTTATTTGAGACGAAGCTTGTTCAAACAATAAGTGACCTATAGCCGGCTTCTTCCTAAATCTCTTTACTTTCTACTTGAGACGAAAATCTCTGGGATGCTAAAGCTCTTTTAGAGTTTCGAAACCCTATAATTTTTTTTCCTGCTCGAAGATATGGCTTTTGACTTCTTATGAATAAGGTAAAAAACAGGGGTAACCGGTTAACCGGGTTGCTTGTTTTTTTCCTTCAATCTAACGATATATACTAATCCCCCTTGATCCAACAACATAAAAAAGGTGGCCTGTTTTTAGGCTGTATTTAAGGGGCCGGTATTTAGAATTGTCCCATTTCACTTGCATTATGGATTTGAAAAAAATCAGATTTATATTGGAATGTTAAAAAAATACTAAATTATAGCAGACTCACACACTCACTGTAGGTAAAAAAGAGAAAAAAGATGGAGTCAATAGGATGTTTTTTAACAGCTCACGGAGATGACAAATAAATAACTTATGGTATACTAACTTAATTTATTCAATTTGGGTGAAGAATTGAAAATGAGAAAGTAAACTAGGAAGTTATATGTTAGTTAATATTGAGATTTTTTTTAAGTTACAGGTGAGAGTGGGTAGTTTTATAGTTCAAATAATTGTAAAGTTTCAACATTATTTTTATTGTAAATAACATGTAAATGATGTAATTCCTTCTCTTATTTTTCTCTGTATGGAGAAAGGTACCCTTAGTTTTTATAATTCCAATAAGTTAATTTTTTTAAAGCTAAAGTAATTACAAGTAGTATCTGTTCTGAATATACTCTCAATCATTGACAATGTATGCTCAATTACCCTATTGTATCTGCCGGTGCTCAAACCCGTGACCTCTAGGAATAACAACTGTTCCCTTAACCACTTAGGCAAGTTGGTTCGTACAATTCCAATAAGTTAGTTAGTGTGCGTTTAATTCATAATACTAGACTCAGTTTAAGATTTAAAACATATATTAATATTTACATAATTTTATATTTGAATAAAATTTTATCAGATTCGACCAAATGATATTCATATTCTATCATGTTAAAAACTTGAATAAATATCAATTTTTAAGACTTGAATTAAACCAACAATATCTTGACTCAATAGTAAGGTTGAAGTCATGATATTTTTGGTGTCTCAAGTTTCAGTTCGATCATGCATAAATTTATACATGTATTAGTTTTTGTACCGCCTCCATTTTTGGTTACGTATAGATTTGATCTCAATTCAATTGAACATTACGATGTTAATTTTTTTAACAACATTATGATGTTAATTCTAATTATGATTCTTGAATGTATTAATTATTAGGGTAAAGTACATAAATTTTGGGAGGGGCCTATTGTCTATTTGGCTCTATCCTTGAAATTTTTGCTGGTACCTTTCATGTCCGTTTTGCAAGTTATATTCTAGGTTTATGATTATTTCTCACAACAATTGTCATTTTTAAAGTTTGAACTTAAATACTCTCGGTAAAAAGATATTGGTCATGTTTGGTAATTAGAGATTTGAACAAAAATTAGAAGTTTGAGATATAATTAGAGGTTTGACCAGTCAAATCCGCTAATATTGTTGTTTGGTGAACAACAAATTGAAAGAGCGGATTTGAGTGAAACCCGTATTTTTGAAAAATCTCATAATAGGAGCTTTTTGAGATTAGAGATTTGATATTAGAGTTGTAAAGACTCTTTTACCCTTACTAGTTACCAAAAATTTCAAAATAACCTAAATTAAATATTTTCTCACCCTATTTATAAGCTAATCCTATTTACTTTTTTTCTTTTTATTATCACATATTTATATGTGTATTTAAATTTATTTATTAATTAAATTATATTAAAATAATTATATAAATAATAAATTAATATATAAATCATTCGAATATTTTAGAAAAGTTATATTAAAAATAATTTTATAGATCTAATTAATATTAATTAGATACAAAATATTGATAACTAATAAACTATTCAAACAAGTATTGAATATAATCATGTTCTTATATATCATTTTGCTTGTTTAAATAATCTAACAGCTATCAGCTATCAATTAATTTTACCAAACACTTTTATACAATCAGCTAATACAATCCGTTAGTCAAATCAACTAATGCAATCAGCTATCGGCTAATGTAATCCGCTATCTACTATCAGCTATCCGCTAATTGCCAAACAGAGCCATTGTGTTCTTTAATCATATACTTGAACCCCACACATATCTAATTACTAATTTGTTTTAGAAGAGATGGTAATACGGTTGAGGCAATGAGGTTGATACCCAAATAATTAAGCGACAAACACGATCCCAAGATATCAGCCGTGATCTTTGGGGATGGGGGAGCAATGTTTCAAGAAATAGTCAGAGTCGTCTCATTTTTGTAAAATATGGGTCTTATTTCAGACGACTAATTCTTTATATGACTTTATTTTTTTATCAAATATAAAAATTCTTCATTGAAAGAAAACATTCATACAAGCATGACAAGGAAAGTCAAGAGCAAACATCCAAAAACAAAACAAACCAGAGCACCAGGTGAGTTTGAAACTTAGAATTAAAGATAGAGGCCGTCACACGAACGATCGGAGGGAGAAAAAATAAATTACATTAGCCTGTTATGAAAGGGCAGGAGGATATGGCTGGGCAAGGACAAGGAATTATCGAGCAAGGGCCAACCACCAATGAAGGAGTGTGAGAGAGAGAAAGACCTCAATTGTCCTCTTCTGAATTATTCTGTGATTGTTGCTCGTATATAAGCTGATGTAATAGCTTTTTAGGGGTTTATCATCATCTTTATGCAAAAACCTGAACATTTTCCCTCTTTCTTCTTGTTTTCTTTGTAAACTGTTGAATCCATTCGTGACATAGCCATCAAGAGATAGGGGAAAATCGAACTTTAACATCCACAAAAGGCATAAGATAATTGACAGACGGGTACCGGTGACACCGCAAAGAAATTCAAGGGCCGGGCTGACTAGGATTTCTAGGTTTTTATAATATTATAAAACCATCTGTGTTTTGACTAGTATTTTGGCCTTTGAGTCCTGAGGAATGGATACCGTCAGATCTCTACTGCTCCACCAGGCCTGCTCATCGCTTGTATTTGTATATTTTGGTTGACCCAACGCCAAGCCAAGTTTGAACCAAATCCCTATTCCCTCATTTGTCTTGAATTTCACCTTCTCAACTTTTACATATACAGTACAGTAGCTAGGGATGTAAAAAGCTGACCCGACTGAAACCTGCTGGAGTCAGAACTTGATTTGACCCAAAGATTTGATGACCCGAACCCAATTTGTAACTGACTGTTGTTGACCCGAACCCGAATTTGACATGTTACTGTAGTAATCAAACCCGATCTGCGTCCGACTGAAAACGACCCGAACCCGATTTGGACTTGTTACTGTGGACCTGAAACCCGACCTGCGTCCGACTGAAAAGAACCCGAACCCGAAGCCGACCTGGCAGATAACCGAATTTACCCGACTGAATTGACCCGATATCCGATTTTACCCGACCTGAAATGGACCCGACCTGAAATGGACCCGACCTGTTTTGAACCCGACATGTTTTGAACCCGACCTGTTAAGTGACCCGACATGTTGTTGACCTGGACTGATAAAATACAAGAAGTTTGTTTGTAATAATATTAGCTCTCGGATCTTATAGCAAAGACATAGTTTATCTCACATAAAATACTTTATTTCAATACAAAGGAGAAATCAATATTGAACATTTGGTAGAATTAAAATATTGAATTTCAAAATTACAAGGACTTAATAAGTATTCAAACTCAAAATTTAGGGACAATACATAATTTATCTAATAATTATACTTATATAGACCTAAATTGTTATTAGACCAAAAAAATTGAGGACACATGTGAGTTGTGACATGCTCATCCTTCTTTTAGTTCAACCATGTTTAATTAAATCTAAAGAAACTATACCAAAATTTAGCACTAAAAAAACAAACTAAAACTTAAATAATCTAAACCCTAAGCATCTAATTAAAGAAGGGCCTAAAGGGTAATTAACCCTTAAATAACAAATTCAATTAAAAAAAAAACCCTCCCATCAATTTTCACTCAATTTGGCGCCTCCCCTCCCCCATCAATCTCCCCCCCCCCCCCATTTAGCTGCACAAACTTTTCTCCTAAATTAAAAATTAAAGTATTTTTAATTTTTAACTTCTCCCCTAATTAAAATTTTTAATTAAGTTTTTTAATAAAATAAAATTTTAATTTAATGATCATAATTAATAAAATGATTTAAATTTTAAATAATTTATTTTTAATTCATCCATCACAAGTTATTAATTTAATAAAACTTTTAAGTTATTAACGCCACAAATAATTTATATTAAATGAGTTAGTACTAAGCATATTGAACTATTTAATAAAATTTAAAACTTAGAAGCGTGAAATGAATATTTAAATACAATTTTTTTATACATATATATTAAATTGATTATATATGTATATTTAACAGAAATATTATTTAACACTTAAAATTGATTTAAAAAATTAATAGTTAAAATTTTACATTTATCAACACTTTAAATTTATCAAATCATAGACCCTAAACCCTAACCCTAACCCTAAACCCTAAACTCTAAACTATAATGTATATAAGTATAAAGTATGTATATATCTATCAATGTATGAACTCTATACCCTTGATGAGTTTTACCTTAAACCCTAAACTCTAAACACTAAACTATAAATCCTAAACCCTAATGTATGTAAGTATGTATGTATATACCTATCAATGTCTAAAGCCTAAACCCTTAATGAAGTTTTCCATAAACCCTAAACCCTTAAATCCACAACCTAAACCCCTAAACCATAAACTCTAAACCATAAACCCTAATGTATGTAAGTATGTTTATATCTATCAATGTATGAACCCTAAACCCTTAATGAGTTTTCGCTACACCCTAAACTCTAAACAATTAAACGTAAACCATAAACCCTAAACCCTAAACCCTAATATATATAAGTATGTATGTATGTAGCTATCAACGTATGAGCCCTAAACCCTTAATGAGTTTTCACTACACCCTAAACTCTAAACAATTAATCGTAAACCATAAACCCTAAACCTTAAACCCTAAACCCTAAACCCTAACATATATATAAGTATGTATATATGTAGCTATCAACGTATGAGCCCTAAACCCTTAATGAATTTCTCCCTAAACCTTAAACACTAAACACTAAACCTAAACCTTAAACCATAAACACTTAATGAAGTTTTCATAAAACTCTAAACCCTAAACCCTTAAATCCACAACCTAAACCCTTAAAACATAAACTCTAAACCTTAAACCCTAATGTATGTAAGTATGTTTGTATCTATCAATGTATGAACCCTAAACCCTTAATGAGTTTTCGCTACACCCTAAACTCTAAACCTTAAACTCTAAACCCTAAACCTTAAACCCTAAACCCTAATGTATGTAAGTATATATATATATGTGTGTGTAGCTATCAATGTATGAGCCCTAAACCCTTAATGAGTTTTACCCTAAACCCTAAACCCTAATGAATGTATGTAAATGTACCTATAAATGTATGTACCCTAAACTCATATTCATTATTTTTTTAATCCGTCCAATATTTTATAATTTTAATTTGATATTTTCATCATTCTAGACCCTAAAACTTTATTTTTATTCCAAATTGACCCATATTTATTTTTTTAATTTGTCCAATGTTTTATTATTTTAATTTAATATTTTCTTTATTCTAGTCCTTAACTTTATTTTAATTCCGTATTGACCCTTGTATATATTTTAATTCATCATGTTTTATAATTTTAATTTGAAATTTTGTTCATTCTAGACCCTAAAACTTTATTTTTATTCTAAATTGACCTCTACTTATTGTTTTTTTAATTACTCTAATTTTTATACTTTTAATTTGATATTTTTGTTCATTATAGTCCCCAAAACTTTATTTTTATTCCAAATTGACCCATTTTCCTTGTTTTCTTTTAAATTTGTCTAATGTCTTATAATTTTAATTTGATATTTTTGTTCATTATAATCTGTGAAAGTTTATTTTTAATCCAAATTGACCACTTTTCAGTCCAAATTGACCCATTTTCATTATTTTTTTAATTACTCCAATGTTTCATAATTTTAATTTGATACGACTTTAAATAATTAACTCAAAATCAATGACGATTGACGGAGGCCAACCTAAAGTCTATCAACTACTTATACGGTTGTACCGAACTCAAACTCAATACAAATTCCAATTCCGAAAATACCCTAACCTGAATTACCCGACCTGAAACTACCCGACCTGAAATTACCTGACCTGAAATGCACCCGACCTGAAATGCAACCGACCTGAAATGAACCCGACCTGAAATGAACCCGACCTGAAATGGACCCGACTTGAAATGGACCCGGCCTGAAATGGACCCGACCTGAAACGGACCCGACCTGAAATGGACCCGACCTGAAGTGTATCCGAACCCGAATTAACCTGTCAATTATCTGCTTCGGACCCGACCCGTTTTGACCCGACCTGAAATAGACCTGACCTGAAATGGACCCGCACCCGACCCGAGTCGAGTCAAAATAGAAAAATGACCTGTATTCAATTTTACCCGACCTAACAGTACCCGACCTGAAACCCATCTGATTACCTGTTTTTACATCCCTAACCGTAGCTATCAAGTCGTACTCCCAAAATACGCAATTGGTCAATAAGACGCGTGGGTTATATACAGACAAATTTTTACCCTCAGATTTTTTTAAAAAGTTATTTTGAGTCTTAATTTTTTGTCGTTTTTGGGTTTGAACTTCTATTTTTTTTTGATAAATTAAACCAACCGAGGGAAAATATAACATTTTTAAAATAATGTTTTATATTTTTATTTTTAAAATTTTTAGTAATTTAAATAGATTTTTATATTTTGTATATAATTTTTTTAAAAAATATTTTTTGCACAAAAGGACAACATAATTGATGTTGAGTGTTGACGAAAAGATAAAATAGTTGACATCAACTTAACAAATTAGTTACTTTTTTATCATTCGGTTCAAATTGATTAAAAGGAAGGGTAATCTTCACCGTTACTTTTTCATCAATCAGTTCAAATCTCTATTCTTGCCACTTACGTTTTCTAACGTTTCTATTTTAGTCACTGCACCGTTAGTCTCCATTACTTGGCGAACGAGTAGCTGGCATTAGGGGTGTTAAAAAATATCCGACCGAGTGACCCGGGTTGTTAACCCACCGACCCGAACCTTAAAAATCAGAGTATTTTTTTAAAAAAATTACTCGACCCGAGAATTTTCCCGGGTAGTTGGGCTAGGTATGGGCTGAAATTTTTTTGTAACCGTGTACCCGACCCGGTACTTTTAAAATTTTCCCAAGTATGGGTCGTTGTGACCTCGAATCAAAGATAGAAACTTCTTGGAGTGATGACAATCATGGTAGGAGATTTTTTGTTGTAAAAATTATAGGAGGGAGGGTCATTGTTGATTCTTTGTTTGAATGCTCTTTTGACACCACATGCAAGAGTGGTCATTGTTGGGTTTTTAAGGAAAGTGAAAAAAATAGAAAGGGCAAAAAAAGATTGAGCAAATTTATTGGTTATGCTTTTTGAATTTCTCTATGGTATTGGTGTGGACCATGAAATAATTTATTGGGTAGGGTTTATTTTCATAGAATTTTATTATATGGGTTATGAGAATGATGTTGTTATTTCATGGATTATTTTGTGTGAAGTAACTTAATATATAAGCTTTATTTTTATGGATTATGATTTTGTATGGTTTGTGTGAAATAACTTATGGATTATTGTGTGAAATGTTTTCAGTGAAGTAATGAGGCTGATTTAGTCAGAAATTGGTGTTATTTAATTTTGTGTTGTATTCAACTAAATAATTTTATTATAAAATTAAAAGTAGAGTAAAATTATTGTATAAAATAAATTGGACAGTTTAACTAAGCAAAGGTAAATCTTCATAATTGTAATCACTAATTTTGTTCGGGGTAGACTCGTTTTTTATTTTATCTTGCAATAAAAGACTTTCTATCTATTTTACTCTATACTATATATGTATATGATTCTCATTAAAACTCCAAGAAACAAAAAAGATTATTAGTATCATTAAGTATTGCTAGTTTTTTGGTACGATTATCACATATTAGTAACATATTATACATTATATAATACTATATTTGGTCATTATAATTATAATATTAATAATAATAATAATAATAATAATAATAATAATAATAATAATAATAATTATTGTTATTATTATTATTATTATTATTATTATTATTATTATTATTAATTCTAAAACGTATATTAAAGCCCATATATATAATTATAGTCCATTCACACTTAAATTTTGAAAAGCCAAAAACATTATATATGTATTATCAGCCCATTAACATAGAATAAAAGGCCCAAGTTTATTATTCATTAAAAAAGTGTCCATTTACAATTAAAACTACCCAAAATATTACATACATTTGGCCCGATAAGGGCCCGAGCTTGAAACCCAAATCTATTCCAGATCTGACGATCTAGATCGCGCTGATGGGTGAAGCTCTAGCAGGCCATTTTCTTCCCTGCCGCCGCATCGATCATAGCCCTTGGATCAGGAGTGCATCGAACGGCTGAGATCACATCCAACGCGCGTGTAGTCCACGCCCGGTTTTCCAGCTCCGGCACACGCGACTCTTCAGCTACTCCACGCGCGCATGGATCCCACTCACGGCGTTCCAGCTTCATCCTGACCGTCCAAATCACTCAGCGACACATCAATCATGGTCGTCAGATCCGAGAGCACACCAACGGTTCGGATCAACGTGGGGAAGCTTCCAGAGCTCCCACGCACCCGCGCGTCTGTCGTTTCGACTCTGCATGTGTGCGTGTGCTACACGCCCGACTCTCTAGATCTCATCTCCTCGCCACGTCTCTCGTCCCCTCCTCTACCACCCACCGTACCAGAGGCTCACATGCACGCAAACAACAAAAACCAACAATGTCAGAGGAGACAAACCAACAATTTCTGGGTATACACATGAATCAAGACAAAGCAAAACGACAATCAATTTTTATTTTCAATTTGTATGTATTTCAAAATTCCATGTAATTCGGCTATATAACCAAAATATCACCAAATGTAAAGGGGGGTCAAAAAATTGAAAGCAATAGAAACAGAGAGCAAGAGCTTTTGGAGGTAACCCCTCGTATTTGTTTTCATTTTTTGCATAGCATATACACGAAAAAAGTTCGGGTTTAGTCTTTTTTTACCTTCATTATTTCGGCTCTTAGGCGTCGATTACTCTCCCACACCGTTGATAATCCTTCCAGCCCCGTCTCGCGGCTGTGCATGGTGATTCGGTTGAGGGAAACAATCAAAAAAGGATTTTTTTAGTTTTAAATAAAAGAGTTTTCCTTTATGTTTTCTTTCCAAATAAAAGGGGATGTTCTCTTCAAAGATTTGAGTGCTGGTTTGGTTTTAAAAGTAGAAAGGGGGCTTTTTGGGGTGTTTGAGAGTACGCCGACTAGCGACGATCGACGATTTAATTTTCGACGTCGAGAGAACATGGAGGTGTTTGAGAGTTTAAGGAATTTGGAAAAAAAGGGTTCGAAATGGTTTAACACGCGTTTTATAATGTTTTAACGATTTAAAATTGGTATAATCCTGTTATAAGTCCTTCTGCATCGCGCTATTTGCACCCGAAGGGTTTCTGCACTCCTAAATCACATGTCTGGTCCCTCCGCTGGGTAAATCACATCCCTGTCCAACAAAATCTTGAAATGATTTTCAATCTCGTCCACTTTTTACTTGAGTCCCTGTTTTTGATTAATTTAACCCTTAAACTTCGTTTCTTTACATTTTGGTCTTTTCCAGTATTTAGATCCCCTTTTTCTCATGCATGTTTATTTTTATTTTATATCTTTAATTTCCGATTTTTATTTCCTATGTGATGTTCACTTCGTTTAGATGTGGATATATGGTCTTATGCTTGATTTGGTGTTTAATATTGAGTGTTATATACTATATAGTTTTTGTACATCTAATATATAGTCTTCTTATATAATAGACATATAACATATAGTTTTTTTTCACATAATTTCTACATAATATACGATATATGTTTCATATAATTTACATTCCTTATAATAAATGTTTTTCTATATGGTATGTGTTATAATACAATATATGTTTTTTATTAGATAATATATGTCATAATTATAACACATAGTTTTCATAATATATAATATGATTTTCTTAAAGTATATGACACATGTGTTTATATAGTATGTAATATATAAGTAAAGTATATTTTTGAAGTATATGCATGTGGTTTTTTATTTTATAATTTTATATGTTTGGGCCTAGTTTGTTTAATTAGATTAGTTCGGGTGCCGCCTTGTTTTTGGGATTGGGCCTTTTTAGTGTAGGTGGGTCGTGGGTTTATTAGGTTAATCTTAGATTAGGGTTAGGCATATTTAATTTAATCAATTTAAGTCGTGTGCTCGTTTCATATGGGCACGATCTCTAAATTAATTTAATTAACTTAGGTCTAGTTTTTTCAGAGCCATAGTTAGGTTTAGGTTCGAACTAGCTTAATTAATTTAAATTTATCCTTGACTCATTGGGATAAATATTAAATTCATTAAAGTTAGTTGATTACCTCCTAATTACCCTTTAGGATATAATTGACATTGGGCCTAGATGAACAATTTAAATTAAAACCATGACTAGTTAATTTGATTCATTTTAAATAGTGTACCTAGCTCATTGGTATACTAGTTTAAAATTGATCAATTTAATTATTGTGTTGCGAGATAATTTATAATTTATTAGGGTCTTCTAGTTTTTAGAGTATAATTAATTTAGGGTTAATACTAGAATCACCTAATTAATAATTAGATCACTAATTGGACTCCCGTAATTTGGGCCTTTTAGGATAGGACCTTGAGTGGGCTTTTGTGTGTTTATTTTAAAGTCTCTCTATGACATGCATTTACAATTGTCATCCATATGACCTTTAAAGGTCTTAACATGTTAATTAACTAATTTAAACCATACAAAAAAGAGGTATTTATTAATCCCGATATTTGTGTCGTAACAGTCCGAGCTCAATGGATGTAGACCAAATATTTGGGTTAATTCTCACCGTCTCAAGGTAAGCAATAATTAAAAATGGAAATATCATAACATCATTCTTAACTGCTTGCATCAAGCATAAAGGTGACGTACGAGAGTTGAATCGTAAATTAACATGACAGTCATACTTATATGATGTCGGTTTAATCTATGGTCCGATGTATCATCATCCTTATTAATTAAATGCCTAATTAATTCCAAAGCACCAATTTGATAAAGCCCGTTCAATTAAAGTCATTTTTCAATTAAGAACCCCTAATTAAATTCATTTTAAATTTTAACAATTTCCATCGATTAAAAAGCAACAATTATTTTGGTACCGATTTTCGGGCGTGATGAGGGTGCTAATCTTTCCCCACGTGTAACCAACTCCCGAACCCATTTCAAATTGAATCTCTTTTTTTTGTGGTATCCGGCCTACCTTAGTGGCCAGTGGCGACTCCAAGTTTTACCGCTTTTCAAAACTTGATTTTTTTTAAAAGAGAAATTCCCTTTTTTAACAAATCTTTTTCAAAAGTGGGATACTTTAAAAGTTTTTTCAAAAAAATGTTATTACAGTTTGGCGACTCCGCTGGGGACTGAATTTTGTTTTACAAAACAAAAGGAGAGTTAAGCCAAGAAAATATTTGTTGCTTTTAATCGATGGAAAATTTTGAAGTTTAATTTAACTTTAATGAGGTTGTTCTTCCTTGATAATGTGACTTAAATTGTACGAGCTTTGATAATTGGTAGCATTTGATTTAATTTTTCATTTAATTTCTAAGGAATCACCGATATGTGTTGCATCACGATCATCAAGCTCTATACCCGATCTCCACCCCTTATGTGGGAGTGAAACGCCCATACCCACGTGAGTATCCCTCAACGGGTTGGTAATTCACTTCCGAAATCTACGCCTTTGACACGTGAGCAGCCCTCCACGTCATTAGGTCATGCTTTCCCTCGAACCAAAACCAATTCCCAAGCTTGTAATGGGCCAGAATTGGGGTTCTTGTTGCCTTAGTAGGTGATAAGATAGGTTCGGGCACCCTTGTTAGAACCAAACCCATACATGAGAATCTAAGAAGCCCACCCCGTTAGAGCCATGCAGATAACCTTAGCAAGTTAGAGTTCGTATAGGGTTTTGTATGTGTTTATTGTGTGTTTGAATCCTTCGCACTTACTTTTTTACCTCTTGAATTTATTATTATTATTAGATGGAATAACGCTTTTATTTGTTTTGCCCTTCTTTTCCTCTTTGTGTTTTTTTCATATTTTATCATATCATGAAGAGCACATTGAGTTGGAAATAGTCTAAAATTAAAACTAGACTAATGGGAAATTTCGGTCGTAACAGTGATGAGAAGGATTTCGATGTGCAAATATAGCTGGAAGGAAAGCAATTACATGACAGGGAAAATATTCCAGTTGGAGATTTAAGTCAACAATGTTAGCCGAAACTTTCACGAACACAAAGTTTAATGATGTGTCCAAATCAAAGTTAGTATGGTTGGGATTCCGAGGCAAGAAATGCTTTCAAAGGCGAGAATGACGACCTCTCATATTTGATAGATGTCCCAATCAAGCGATCACTACTTCAAGCCTTGGAGTTTAACCTATAGTTGTTTCACGATTGACAATTTGCTTTTGACTACAACAGTTGTGGAATACCAAGCTCTTGCAAGAAGATCAACAGAACCGTGTCAAACAAGAACAAAGCCTTCCAAGGCAAGATTAAAATTTTTCCGGGGACTTTGTCATCTTGGGTTGACAATTCTGAATGGGAAGGAATTCTGATTTTAGCTTCAGCATACTTCAAAGATCAAGTTCGATGGGACCTGTTCCGAAGAACAAGACAGGTGTACCAAATGGCGACATTGGAGTAATTACAATTTTCCGCCTACACCACTTGAGGCAAGGCCAAGAATGGGCACATTTGATAACTTAGATACAAAGGATCGTCCGAGGTTACAATTCCTAACGAAAGATGCTGTCAAGCTTCCAAGAAAGAAGAAAGGATTGTTTGGATGCTACCTTAGGGACCACACATGTAGTGGGTTTCTTTTGATCATTGTAACAAGCCAATGTTCCCATTAATGCAAGTTGTTTAACGAAGATATTTGCCAAACTCAGTGTTGCTCTTTGCATTCATAGTAGCATTATTTTGTGACAAATTTATTTTTGTTTTCTTGCTCAATTCTCTTTGTGCATATTCATAGCACTTTTTGCATGAAATGTTGATTCGTGAACAATTCAAAATTTAAGACTTCTATAACGGGAGAAAGAGTCTGTAATGACGAGTTAAAGAATCTTGAAGTTCAAGATTGGTCAAAATATGAACAAGGCCAACCCAGTTATTGGTGGAGAAGGAAATTAAGTTTCAGTCATACCCTACATGAAAGCTCTTAAATTGGGTAGAAATTAGGTATGGGGGTTGTTCCTCTAGGAAGCTTAATAGCCTAGAAAAGATTTCACATGTACGTGCCTTCACAACGTTTGTGATCTTTTGAACAAAAAAATGTTATTTGGGTTGATCTTTTTTTTTTTCCAAAACCCTAGTTTGGTTTCCATAAACATCGATTGCCATGTTTCTTTAATATATATATATATATAATAAAATTATTTTATCCATACCCTTCTCATATGTCTCTTTCATAGAAATGAACAAGTAGACTGAGACTGTGCCCAAGAATGAGGGTTGAGAAGTAATGCCCACAATGGACCTTTTTGGTGCTAGATGATGAATACCTATCCAGAAGGTACACAGTTCTAAAGCTAATCTTCGCCAAGATGCTTTGATGGGTTCAAAAAATAAATATTGAATTTGACAAATAATTTAGGGACATAGAGGTATGTGATCACCCTAATGTCGAGAAAAAGAAAGAACTATAATGGGCGAAAGAAAAAAGTTGGCCTTGACATTCAGAGAATGTCTCAAATGCCAAATTGTGGGATATCGCCATCTTTTCAGGGGAGCATGCCTACATGTCAGGTTGAGGTCATGAGGATGGATCTGATAGCGATTTAGGGCTTGATCGCCTTTTCTTAAGGAATTTTGGATGACACTGATGTTCTTATTTCGGACTTGTTCGAACGCTTGACGATAAAGGCTTCCCTCCACATCTTTAAATCAAGGACTGACATGGTTGACATAACCGAACAATCGCAAGATCTCCTTTGCCAAACCATTTAGAGATTTGAGAACGAAGAAAATGTGAAAAACTTGTGGGGCATGAGTCCGCCCCAAGGTTGAACTTATAGAAGGATTATCATGACGAGCCCAAGGGTAGATAGCAGTCACACCCAATTTTAAGCAAGGGTAGTGCTATGAATTTGGACTTCAACAAATGACAGATTCAAATCCGACAAGTGTAATTCAGCATCTCCTTTCAAGGGAAAGGAAGAAGGAAGATTTAGTAAAGAAAGATGAATATCGAACCTTATGAGAGTAAGAAAAAATATAGGAGGATCATGTGTTCACCCCCGCGTTGAGATTGAAGAAGGCTCATCATGAATAGCCAATGAAAAGACAACAGCTAAGCCCAAGATGAGTGGGACAGTCCTTCAAAGAGGGACTTTAGGAAGTGACTGATTCTAGTCAAACCAGTACATGCCAACCATGTCCTTCCAAGGCGAGACAGAAATAAAGACACAACAAAGACAGAAAACCCATGAAAGTTAAGGATGATCGACCCGAAAGTGAGGCTTCTTCCCTAACAACTCTAAAAATGACTCCATTCATGCATCATATTTAGTTAGACATCCCTAGGTTAGGAGCATGCTAACTCATATCATCAAAGCATTTTTATTGTTTTGACAGATTTTGTAGATTGCAAAGGATTTTGACTTGAAACTCCTTAATAATGAGTCCCTAACGAGAAGAACTCAGCCAACGAAGATTCGAATAAGTTTCCAAGGAGGGGGACTCGCTTAGCCGAGGAGAAGGAAAGGTTCGCCAAAAAGAGAAGAAAGAAAAAAGAGAGAAAAATAGAAAAAGAAAGAGAGCAAAAGAAAAGAGAATAAAGAAAAAGAGAGATAAAAAAGAAAAGAATGAGAGAAAAGAAAAAGAACGAGAGGAAAGAAGAAGAGAGAAAGAGAAAAAAGGAAAAAAGAAAAAAAGAAAAAGAAAGGAAAGAAAAAAATAAAAAAGGAGAATAAAAAGAAAAAAAGAAAAAGAAGAAGAAATAAGGAAAAAGAGAGAAAGAAAAGGAAAAATAAGAAGAAGAAGAAGAAGAAGCAGAAGAAAGAAGGAAAAAGAGAGAAAGGAAAAAGAAAGAAAAAGAGAGAAGAAGAAGAAGAAGAAGAAGAAGAAGAAGAAAGAAGGAAAAGAGAAAAAGAGGAAGAAAGAAAAAGAATCTCTAAAGTGAAAACTTGTAAAGACACTTTAGATCAAGAGGTTAAGGAACTCAAGAAAAATATGGAGCATAAAGGGTGGACTTGAGGTGAGAGAGGAGGCACCGCCATTGCAAAGAAAAAGAAGAAGAGGAAAGGAAGAGAAAATCAATATTAAGGGACAAAAAGGAGAAAGTATAACTGAAAGATAGATTGGGCCCTTCCTAAGAGGAGGAGTAAACAACAAAGCAAAAACCTAGAAAGAATTTCAGGCGAAGGAGGCAGATACTCAAAGCTCAAGGATTTTAGACTCGCCACGTCTGAATTTCAGAGCGAAGGAGGCAGATACTCAAAGCTCAAGGATTTTAGGCGACGAATTTCAGACTCTCCACGTCAGAATTTCAGAGCGAATGAGGCAGATACTCATAGCTCAAGGATTTCAGGCGAAGGATTTCAGACTCGCCACGTCAAGATTTTAGAGCGACGGAGGCATATACTCATAGCACAAGGTTTTCAGAGCGAAGGAGGTAGATACTCAAAGCTAAAGGATTTCAGGCGAAGGGTTTCAAATTCGCCATGTCAAGGTTTTTAGAGCGAATGTGGCAGATACTCATTGCTCTAAGACTTCGGGGCACAAGAGACAGATACTCATAGCTCCGACTTTCGAGGAAGATGAATGGAGAATAGTTATATATAAGAGGAACTCGCAGCTCAGAATCTTCAAACAGGGATGTGGGACAAAATTAGTGCTTATGATCTTTTCTTTATTCTTGTTACACAATGATAAGCAAAGAGGGGCAACTGTAATCACTAATTTTTTCCGGGGTAGACCCGTTTTTATTTTATCTTGCAATAAAAGGGATTTCTATCTATTTTACTCTATATTATATATGTATATGATTCTCATTAAAACTCCAAGAAACAAAAAAGATTATTAGTATCATTAAGTATTGCTAGTTTTTGGGTATAGTTATCACGTATTAGTAACACATTATACATTATATAATACTATGTTTGGTTATTATTATTATTATTATTATTATTATTATTATTATTATTATTATTATTATTATTATTATTATTATTATCATTATCATTATCATTATCATTATCATTATCATTATTATCACTAATTCTAAAACGTATATTAAAAGGCCCATATATATAATTATAGTCCATTCACACTTAAATTTTGAAAACCCAAAAATATTATATATGTATTATCAGCCCATTAACATAGAATAAAAAGGCCCAAGTTCATTATTCATTAAACAAGTGTCCATTTACAATTAAAACAACCCAAAATATTACATACATTTGGCCCGATAAGGGCCCAAGCTTGAAACCCTAAATGACCTAGTCTAATAACCATCTTTGCTCTATGCGCAACTGGATACCAACTGCCAGATCTATAACAGATCTGACGATCCAGATCGCGCTGATGGATGAAGCCCTAGCTGGCCATTTTCTTCCCTGGCGCCGCATCGACCATAGCCCTTGGATCAGGAGCGCATCGAACGGCTGAGATCACATCCCACGCACGTGTAGTCCATGCCCGACTCTCCAGCTCCGGCACGCGCAACTCTTCGGCTACTCCACACGCGCGTGGATCCAACTCACGATGTTCCAGCTTCATCCTGACCGTCCAAATTACTTAGCGACACATCAATCATGGTCGTCAGATCCAAGAGAACACCAATGGTTCGGATGAATGTGGGGAAGCTTCCAAAGCTCCCACGCGCCCGTGCATCTATCGTTTTGACTCTCCATGTGTGCGTGCGCTACACGCCCGACTCTCCAGATCCCATCTCCTCACCACGTCTCTCGTACCCTCCTCTACCACCCACAGTACTAGAGGCTCACATGCACACAAACAACAAAAACCAACAATGTCAGAGGAGACAAACCAACAATTTCAAGGTATACACATGAATCAGGACAAAGCAAAACGACAATCAATTTTTATTTTTAATTTGCATGTAATTCAAAATTCCATGTAATTCAACTATATAACCAAAATATTACCAAATGTAAAGGGGGTCGAAAAATTGAAAGCAATGGAAATAGACAGCAAGAGCTTTTGGAGGTAATCCCTCGTGTTCGTTTTTTTATTTTTTGCATAGCATATACACGAAAAAAGTTAGGGTTTAGTCTTTTTTTACCTTCGTTGTTTCGGCTCTTAGGCGTCGATTACTCTCCCACACTGTTGATAATCCATCCGGCCCCCTCTCAAGACTGTGCATGGTGATTCGGTTGAGGGAAACAATCAAAAAAAGGATTTTTTTATTCTTATATAAAAATAGTTTTCATTTCTTTTTTCTTTCCAAATAAAAGGGGATGTTCTCTTCAAAGATTTGGGTGCTAGTTTTGTTTTAAAAGTAGAAAAGGGGGCTTCTTGGGATATTTGGGAGTACATCGGCCGTTGACTAGCGACGGTCGACATTTTAATTTTCAACGTCGAAAGAATGGGGAGGTGTATGAGAGTTTAAGGAATTTGAAAAAAAAAGGGTTCGAAATGGTTTAACTCGCGTTTTATATTGTTTTAATGATTTAAAATTGGTATAATCGTAGTATAAGTCATTCCGCATTGCGCTATTTGCACCCGAAGGGTTTCCGCACTCCTAAATCACATGTTTGGTCCCTCCGCGTGGGTAAATCACACCCCTGGCCAACAAAATCTTGAAATGATTTTCAATCTCGTCCACATTTTTACTCGAGTCTCTGTTTTTGATTAATTTAACCCTTAAACTTCATTTCTTTACATTTTGGTCCTTTCCAGTATTTAAATCTCCCCTTTTCTCATGCATGTTTATTTTTATTTTGCATCTTTAATTTCCAATTTTTATTTCCTATGTGATGTTCACTTCGTTTAGACGTGGATATATGGTCTTATGCTTGATTTGGTGTTTAATATTGAGTGTTATATAGTATATAGTTTTTGTATAACATATATAATATATAGTTTTTGTACATCTAATATATAGTCTTCTTATATAATAGACATATAGCATATAGTTTTTTTTACATAATTTCTACATAATATACGATATATGTTTCATATAATATGTATATTCCTTATAATAGATGTTTTTCTATATGATATGTGTTATAATACAATATATGTTTTTTATTAGATAATATATGTCATAATTATAACACATAGTTTTCATAATATACAATATGGTTTTCTTAAAGTATATGACACATGTGTTTATATAGTATGTAATATATAAGTAAAGTATATTTTCGAAGTATATGCATGTGGTTTTGTATAATTTGATATGTTTGGGCCTAGTTTGTTTAATTAGATTAGTTCGGGTCCCGCGTTGTTTTTGGGCTTGGGCATTTTTAGTGTAGGTGGGTCGTGGGTTTATTAGGTTAATCTTAGATTAGGGTTAGGCATATTTAATTTAATCAATTTAAGTCGTGTGCTCGTTTCATATGGGCATGATCTCTAAATTGATTAAATTAACTTAGGTCTAGTTTTTTCAGAGTCGTAGTTAGGTTTAGGTTCAAACTAGCTTAATTAATTTAAATTTGTCCTTGACTCATTGGGATGAATATTAAATTCATTAAAGTTAGTTGATCACCTCCTAATTACCCTTTATGATATAATTGACATTGGGCCTAGATGAACAATTTAAATTAAAACCATGACTAATTAATTTGATTCATTTTAAATAGTGTACCTAGCTCATTGGTATACTAGTTTAAAATTGATCAATTTAATTATTGTGTTGCGAGATAATTTATAATTTATTAGAGTCTTCTAGTTTTTAGGGCATAATTAATTTAGGGTTAATACTAGAATCACCTAATTAATAATCAAATCACTAATTGGACTCCCATAATTTGGGCCTTTTAGGATAGGACCTTGAGTGGGCTTTTGTGTGTTTACTTTAAAGTCTCTATGTGACATGCATTTATAATTATCATCCATATGACCTTTAATGTCTTAACATGTTAATTAACTAGTTTAAACCATACAAAAGGGATGTATCTATTAATCCCGATATTTGTGTCGTAACAGTCCGAGCTCAATGGATGTAGACCAAATACTTGGGTTAATTCTCACCGTCTCAAGGTAAGCAACAATTAAAAATGGAAATATCATAAAATCATTCTCAAATGCTTGCATCATGCATAAAGGTGACGTACGAGAGTCGAACCATAAATTAACACGACAGTCAGACTTATATGAGGTCGGTTTAATCTATGGTCCAATGTATCGTCATCCTTATTAATTAAATGCCTAATTAATTCCAAAGCGCCAATTTGATAATGCCCGTTCAATTAAAGTCAATTTTCAATTAAGAACCCCTAATTAAATTCATTTTAAATTTCAACAATTTCCATCGATTAAAAGCAACAATTATTTTGGTACCGATTTCCAAGCGTGATGGAGGTGCTAATCCTTCCCCACGTGTAACCAACTCCCGAACCCATTTCAAATTGAATCTCTATTTTTTTTGTGGTGTCCAGCCTACCTTAGTGGCCGGTGGCGACTCCATGTTTTTATTGCTTTTCAAAACTCGAATTTTTAAAAGAGAAATTCCCTTTTTTAACAAATCTTTTTCAAAAGCGGAATACTTTAATTTTTTTAAAAACGTTATTACAGTTAATATGATTTTCTAACTGAGGCAATGTAACACCCCCTTCCCGGTCTGGTAGAGAACCGGGTCGAAGTGTGTTACCGGAGGACGATGCGACAAACAACGTTATAAAATTTTGTCTTATTCACACGATAAATCAATAGAAAGCGTACAATGTCCATGGTTATCTTTTTCCATTTCCATTTCGGTGGATCAACAGGTTGCAAAAGTCCTGTAGGGGCACAATGTTCTGCCTTGACACATTGACACGTGAGACACTTTGAAATGTGATCTATGATGGACAACTTCATGCCTGGCCAACAATATAGCTCACGATGATCCTTATACATTTTCACAGACCCGAGGTGAACGGAAAAAGAACTCGAATGAACTTCAGCAAGGACGTCGGTGCGGAGAGTTCCATCATTAGGTATACAAACTCCATCAAGGAAACATAAGAGTTCTTCAGAATTAATTCTGAAGTTTGGATTATTCGATAGTTTAGAGACAATAGCTTGGAGCTCGGAATCTCGTTCTTGCAAGCTCCTGATTCGTGAAATGATGGTAGACTGAACTTAGAGTTCAGCTACAAGGCAATGATGCTTTTGAAGTCGAAAGTGAGCGTTAATTGCTCGAGGAGCTACAAGAGAGCGATATTACTATGAGTTAATATACTTCACAATACTTATAACTTCATGTCCTTAATCAATGCTTACCAGGAAAAGGTTTGCGGCTGAGCGCATTAGCTACAACATTGGCCTTGCCCGGATGGTAATCAATGACTAGATCACAATCTTTAATAAGTTCTATCCACCTCCGTTGTCGAAGATGCAATTCCTTTTGCGTCAATAAATATTTGAGACTTTTGTGATCGGTGAAAAGATAGCATTTCTCTCTGTAGAGATAATGCCTCCAGATTTTCAATGCAAAGACAACTGCGACCAACTCCAAGTCGTGGGTGGGATAATTCATATCATGTGGCTTAAGTTGCCTCGAAGCATAAGCAATAACCTTACCTTCTTGCATCAATACGCACCCTAACCCAAGATGCGAGGCATCACTGTAAACTGTATAGTCTTTTCCAGACTCGGGCTGGGTCAAGACAGGTGCATGGGCCAAGACTTGTTTCAAATGATCAAAGTTTCATTGTTGGACCTCAGTCCAAACAAAAGGAGCCTCCTTTCGCAACAATTTGGTTAAAGGAGCGGCTAACGTAGAAAATCTTTTCACAAATCTACAATAATAGCCATCAAGCCTAAGGAAACTTCTAACCTCACTGACATTCTTCTGTGGATGCCGATCTACAATAGCTTGAATTTTCTTTGGGTCCACCTGAATACCAAAAGCTGATACGACATGCCCCAAAAAGGCTACTTTAGTGAGCCAAAACTCACACTTAGAAAACTTCGCATACAATTATTTCTCTCTCAGAGTCTGAAGTACAACACGAAGATGATCTCGATGCTCCGATTCATTCTTGGAATAGATTAAGATATCGTCTATGAACACCGCAACGAATTTATCAAGATAGAGTCTAAATACCCGGTTCATTAAATCCATAAAAGTCGCCTGTGCATTAGTTAGTCCGAAAGGCATCACTAAGAATTCGTAGTGTCCATATGTTGTACGAAAGGCAGTCTTGGGCACATCACACTCCTTAACTTTCATTTGATAGTAACCCGACCTTAAATCAATCTTGGAAAACACAGAGGCATCTTTTAATTGGTCGAACATGTCGTCTATCCTGGGCAAATGATACTTATTCTTGATGGTGACTTTGTTTAGTTGTCTATAGTCAATGCACAAACACATAGAACCATCCTTCTTCTTGACAAAAATAACAGGGGCTCCCCAAGGTGAAGAGCTCGGTTGAATAAAACCCTTGTTCATAAGGTCTTGAATTTGAGCCTTTAATTCTTTTAACTCCACAGCCGCCATCCGATATGGTGCAATAGAAACTGGAGTAGTCCCAGGTTGCACCTCAATACCAAATTCCACTTCACGAGTTGAGGGCAATCCCGGAAGCTCATCAGGGAAAACATCTGGGAATTCATTTACTGTGTCAATGTCATGGATCTGAGGTTCATTCTTGGATTCGGTGGGCAATGCATACAATATGGAGTTTTGAGATTCCATCAACATTATCTTTTCCTTGCCAAGACCTCGAAGATACAATTTTCGCTTACTACAATCTATCCACGCCTGATGTTTACTAAGCAAATCCATGCCTAGAATCGCATCAAACTCATATATTGGCAAGACTAGGAAATCCGCAGGGAACATAATTCCTTGGATCAAGATTAGACAATTCTTACATACAAGGCTTATAACAACACAATCACCTAACAGATTTGTCACGAAGATTTTTGTTGCCAAAGGTTCACTAGACATCCTATGTCTTTTAACCAATTCCAGGATTATAAAAGAATGTGTAGATCCAGGATCAATCAATACATACAATGAGTGTGCATATAACATAATGGTACCTGCTATAATATCAAGCTCGTCATCCTCCTCGTGGCCTCTCACACGATACATCTGAGCAGAGGCCTTCGATTCTTGCTTGTTACCTTGCTTTTCGAATCCGCTTGGCCTGCCTAAGGTTCCCGATGGTGCTTGTCTTGGCCCTTTTCCTCGAAATGACTGAGTGGGTGAAGAGATGTCTCCGTGCACAACCACTGACTTAGAGGGATTCTGAGGACAGTCCCTGATAAATTGTCCTTGTTCCCCACAAAAGAAACATGCTCCCGTCTGCTTGCGACATTGTCCTGTTGGGTGCCATTTCTGACAAAAATTACAAACTGGATGCTAAACACTCCGGTTCGAACCTCCAGTACTCTCAACTGAGGCCGCCTTAGACCAGGACTGAGTGATAGTCTGTGGTCTCTCAATATTCCCTGTACGGGAAGGCTGTGGAAAAGAAGCTTGCCTCGAACCTTGATACTTACCCTTCTTGTTCCTCTTAGGAGGTCGAGAATTGTTCCATGTTCTCTTCTAAGATCTGCTAGACAAATTTCCTCTCTGAGATCTCTGTGCTACTTCAGTTGCTTTAACTTGGTTCACCAAATCCTGGAAGTTGGTGATACCCAAGGCCGTAAACATAGGTCGCAGCTCATCGCTCAACCCAACGATAAACATTCGGCACTTGTCTTCTTCTTTCTTTATAAACTCGGCTCCGTATCAGCAGTACTTGCAGAAATCATGGATGTATTGCTCGATAGGCCGCTCACCTTGTTTCAAATGAAGAAAAGTGTTTCGCCTTTCCATGAGATAGTACTCGCTGATGTACTTGTTCCGGAATTCCTTAAGAAAGAATTCCCAAGTGACCGATTCTTCAGGAACAATAAGAATAGTAGCCTCCCACCACATAAGGGCTTCATCGGCAATCAATGCAATAGCACACTCTAGCTTATGCTCGTCGGAACACTGCAACTGTTTATTCAGGATACGTAAGGTATTATCCAGCCAGTATTCAACAATTTCAGGGTTATCATCATCTTGTCCGATGAAAGAATAGGCTCGGAGTGAAGTCGGTTTGTCCACAGGAGCTCAGATATACCGAGCGACAAGAGGAGTAGGATGAACTGGTGGTGTTGCTTGCATCGCAGTCATAAACTACTTAAACATGTTGGCCATATTCTGATAGCATTCAGCCTGAGCAGTAGGTGCAGCAGGCTCAGCACCCTGTGCGGGAGGGTCATTTGGTTGCGGTGGATTTTGAGGATTTCCTCCCATAACCTCTTCGCAATGCGTCGAGGAGCCGGTAGCATGCTCATCAATGTGAGCTTCATTTGTCTCAGACATATCTATATGAAAGATCGGATTAGTCGACAAGTCACAATATACACAAAATAAAACTCCTAGGTGGCAAAGTAATACAATAACAATGCGAATAGACTTCGGTTTAGTCCTAGAATCGGCTAAACTCTGACTCTGATACCACAAATGTAACACCCCCTTCTCGGTTTGCTAGAGAACCGAGTCAAGTGTGTTACCGGAGGACGATGCGACAAACAACGTTATAAAATTTCATCTTAATCACACGATAAATCAATAGAAAGCGTACAATGTATGACCAATACACCTATTAGTCCAATATTATCAAATAGAATGCACAATCGACAGTCTAGGGCCGTTTGCATCTTTTACAAGTATTAGGGTCTGATTTGTAAATTTTAATAAGTTTGAGGTCCTTCGATGTAAAAACTCTACCAAGATGAAATTTATTGCTTAAGGGTCATGCCTACCAAATTTCATTCAATTTGGAGATAAAAAGCACCATCAATTAGACTTTACAAAATTTAGTGACTAGATTGTAACATTTTCAAGCTGTCCAAAGAGCCTTTAACTAATTTACCTAACCCCGTTTCGAAACACCTTAGGCTGTTTCGGAACGGGTGCACGAGAGTCAACCCTGTTGACCTTTCTCTGTTGACCGTTTCGAAACAGGCTTGACCCGTATCGAAACAGATTGACCACTATTGACTTTGACTTTGACCATTCTGAAACCCGTATCAACACAATGGTCTCTAGAGGCAAAATGTTCCGAAACGACATTACTTCGTTTCGGAACACCCAATTCCAGTAGCAAAATGTTCCGAAACGACGTTACATCGTTTCGGAATGCCCACAATCTCAGGTTCAATAATGTGTACCCGTACCGAAACGACATCACCCATTTCGATACGGACAGGCCTGTAGTGACATATTTTTTTACTGGTTTTTGATCAATTTACCCTGTCATATGATGTCCAAATGCAACGAAACTTTATACGCAACATTTCAATAGTATGAACTACTAGCATGCCAATTTTTGTGGCTATATGAATGTGTTTACCTTGTTTTTATCTTTTTAGAAAAGTATGCATTTTTAAAGCTATTTCAAAAGGACCAAAAAGACCATTTAGAGCCAATGACCATATTACAAAATATGCAAAACACCAACACAACAAAACGAGCATATATGACTAGTTTAACTACTTTGCCACCTTCCTAGGAGTTCAAGGTCAGAATTACATTACTTGTAGCTTAGTAGTGACTTGTCTTGGCGACTGATCCGATCTTCAACGAACAACCTTCTTAACCTGAAAATGCATGAGATGAGACACATTAGGCACACTTGCCTAGTGAGGTAGTCATAAACAGTGCAAGTAATAGAAATGCCATGATTACACTTATTCATAATCTCATGCCAACATTATCAATGCCATGCAATGATACATAAAGTATAAGCATCTTTCGTTTTCATTCATAGTCCTTGGATTGATTCAAGATCGTGGGTACGCGAATTCCTACGCCTCACCAAATCAATGAATGGTCTAATCCCTCCGCCTCGCCAATATGACCAGTAACAATAACATCCCTCCGCATCGCCAAATCAATATAGGCCGTAGCCTTAGGACCGTAGTCCACCCGTACACTGAGCTCATGAATTATATGGCATGCCAATTGTATCCCGAGTCCATTCCAATCCAAGGTTGCAATATACATATTCTTTTCAATAGTCAATGATATACCAATCTCCAATGAATTCAATGTTGCCGGTGATCAATATATATATATGTCTCAACATCAATGACTCATAGATTGTTATCAATATCAATGTCCGGTGATTTCAATGCAATAATCCAATGACAATGCTTATATCGATGACCACGTATAATGGCAATAATCAATGCTTAATGGCAACTTACCGACCCTTACCAAAGTGTCTGATTAACCATCCAATGCAATTGCTTCAATAAGAATGTTAGCGAAGTAATCTAAAATAACTAATAATGATCCGGGAAGGCCTTTCGCCTAACCCGAGACTCCGACTACACTCATCTTAAAAACCCGAAGCTTCAAGGCTCTCAGATAGCAATTCCTTTGTTCCTAGCTTGTGATGGAGATGGTGGTATCTTTTTCTCCACTTCTTGAGCTAGAAAAATTAATAGAAAGCTATTAGGTTCGATGTTTTGATATCAAAATCAATATAACGATATCAAAGTCAATATCCGACTTCAATAGAGAGGACAATGATAAGATATCCATGGATAGTCAAAACCCTAGCTTAGATTACACTCATTATATCCATGGAATCCAACAATTGACTGAGGAATATAGCTTACCTAATCGATGGCAATGATTCGATAACGATAAAGTGAAGAAATAACAAAGCTTGAAATTCCTCCAATGGAGGTGTGTGCTTAGATGAAGAAGATGATGAAGGTGAGAGGTGTTAGCTTGGGAGTTTTCTCGGGTAGCTATCCCTTTGCTTTTTGTTTCTAATTTTTTACATTAAGCTCTCCTTCACTTGAAGAAAAGTTATCAGATAACTCCACGTAGTGGTGACTTAATTAATGAGGGCTAATCGCAAGGTTAGCCCCTCACTTTTCATACAAATGTAGTTTTTCCCTCCAACTTACATTTCTTCCAGTTTAGCCACTAAATGCTTAATTTTACTTAATAGAGTTCAATCACAATATTTTAAGCCAATTTAAGGTTCGATAGCAATAATTAACTAATCGATGCAACATTTAAGCTCTGCCAAGGTAGGATTTCCGATCAACGGAACTTAATTCTGACTAGATCGGATTTCGGGGTGTTATAGGTAATGTGAATACAAATTATCATTTTCTAAGCTGATAAACCTTCTATATCAGCTGCAAAATAATGACATTAACTACTAAAACTCCTTTAGAAGTTACAAAATAATGACCCAAACATGACAGTTAAGTTTGTAAAATAATTTTGTCCCAACTTAACCAACACAAAAGGTAATATTGTTGGCCACAAATGTGACACAAACATTTCAGTTTACAAAAAGTAAAATTATTTTGTCCCAACTTCACTCCCTAGTTGCTGACTGTGGTTCTTGAGTTGGAGGGTTAGAGATAGTGGATTCTTGACTTGGCATCGATCTCACAATTTTTGTTGAGGAAGAGGGTTCTTATTGAAAATTTTTCCCTTCGAAGTAAAGGAGGTTATTGTGGCTATCGAGGTTGCTGATTTTGTAGAGGTTCATGAGGCTGTCTATATTTTGATATCCTGAATGTGGGTCTTCTTATAGGTCAATTTGCACCCATTTCCCCTCTACATGTCCTTCTGTTGTGGCCTTGTCTTCCACATTTTGTGTAGTTGCCTTGTTGCCATCTTTTTCTTAGCTTAGGGTTAGTGACTTCATTAGGTTCTAATCTTCTCTTCTTGGTTGGTCTTTCTATTGGCCTCTTTATGATTGGTGGTAATATAGGTCTTATGTTAGTTATTGGAGCCCACTGGTACAGACCTGAACACAAAAAATGAGATTTTTTTAATTTAGTCATTGATTGAGTTTAGGGTACAAACTAGTTTAGTGTATTACTTTTGATTGGTTTAATCTTGTTCAAGTAAATAGCTAGTTGTGTATTGTTGTGATAGCATTCACTGACAAAATCTTCGGGCCTTAAGCTATTCAATCGAAAGATTGATGCTGGACGGGGACATAAGATCCTACTGAGGTCCCATTTCGTGCATATACATAAACTTTGCTCAAGGCCCCACAACATGATGATTAGATTTGTCAGCTTCATCTTGGTATTTATGAACACCATTTTGAGTTGGCCAGAACTTGAAACAGTACATAAAAATGTATGTAATGACCAATTAAAAACAGAAGGCATACATTTAACATTTAATGAAAATATGTAATAACTAATTAAAAATAGAATGTATGCATTTCATATATAATGAAATATGTAATTACTAACTAAAAAAGGCCCGCAACATGCTGATGAGATGGGTCAGCTTCAACTTGGTATTTATGGACAACATTTTGAGTTGGCCAGAACTTGAAACTATAAATAAAAATGTATGTAATGACCAATTAAAAACAGAAGGCATACATTTAACATTTAGTGAAAATATGTAATAACTAATTAAAAATAGATATATAATGAAATATGTAATTACTAACTAAAACTAGAATGCATGCATTTAATATATAATAAAATATGTAATAACCAATTCAAAACAGCATGCATTTAATACGTAACGTGTAAGTTCACAATTCTAAACAGAAGGCATACATTTATATTGTAATGAAATACTTAGGACAATCCAAAATAGAAGACATACATTTAATATGTAATGAGTAGTTCATAATTCAAAACATAATTAAAAACATGAGGAAGTAGATATAGTAACATTATGGATTCTTCAATATTGATGTCAAACTTCTTCTGAATTTTTCCACACAATAGCCCTTTACACTTTTTAGCAGCCTCTCTTTTGGATACAATTCGAGTCATAATTTTCATTCGAATTGTCTCCATCATAGTCAATATAGATTTATCTCTAGCCTCCAAAATAGACTGCATAAAACAATGTAATAATAAATGAGTTAAATACATATTAAGTACAAAATTATTGTCTTAGTATATAATTGAAACAAGTTATATTACCTTTTTGAAAGACTCACAATGGTTATTAAGGAGCATATCACACTTGCTCCTAGAGGAGAAGTGTGATCTAGACCATTGAGTAGGGTCCTTCCCCTTAAACCAAATATAAAAAGCCTCTTAACAGTGCCTTTAACTGGTCCATAGCACCTTCAAACTCTCGCAAATATATAGCTCTGGCAGCCTTCCAAACAACATCTTTGAGAGCCTGGCCTTTATGCTTCTCTTTACAATTTGTGTAAATATGTCTACCACATTTTCTATCCTATGCATTCGGGAATACATCTTCAATAACTTCTTTAAGACCCTACATTGAAATTCAAAATTAGTATCTCAAATAAATGAAACATATGTAAGATGCATTAAGGAGAAAGCTAACCTTCTATCTATCATACATGAAAGCAATATTGAAAGAGTTCTCAATCTCCAAATCAACTTTTAAAATAACCAAAACCAATACCAAGAAGACATATTTTCACTCCCTACAGCTGTATATGCTATAGAATAAATGCAATCAGTTGTATCAATCCCTATGACTATCAACAAATACCCTTGAAAATAACTCTTCAAGCAACAACCATTAAGACTAATTATCTTCCTATAACCTATTTTTCACCAATCTTTGCAAGCCTGTGGACAAACATACATCCTCTAGAAAAATTTTAAATATAGATAACAGATTGTAGTTGTTCCAGGATTTGTACTCCTCAACTCTTGTAAGTAGTCATAAATTCTCCCATAGTGAGTGATAGCTCTTTAAAGAGCATGAATTTTCATTTGATTTATAGGTCTAATTGTCCTTATATTTGTGTCCATTGCATCCACTTCTGCATTTTTTCTAACTTAGTCTCAGTTGCTTGTGTTTTGTATATTTCTGCCTATTTTTGCCTCATTGTCGCTACATTACTAATGTCCTTGTAGAGGAAGTTTTCACCACTACAGCCAGTTCGACACTGCTTCTGCCAGCTGTCCAGTCTTCTTAAGGATAAGGACGACTTTGCCAATTGTCAAGTTTGTTACAACAAATTCTTTACGACTTTGGGCACGCAATCAACCTGTAGGACAAGTATCATGCTTTGGGTGGCCTATAAAAGGACTAAGTTGGAGGACAAAGAGTCACACTTTTACCATTTTTTTTTCATATCATCTTCATCCTCCAAGCTTTCTCCCTCCTTCTATGGCGGCTTAAGATTGTTTCTGGAGATTCGAGGCGAGGTGAGGCAGATTTATCCGAGGAAAAGAAGAATCAAGTGCTGCATCGAGGAAATACATTGTTATCTTCTTAAACTCTTCTTTATTTTGATGTTTGTGGAGATTTATTTTATATTTTTCCTCAACTTGACAATGGTTCAATTTTCTGGAGCTTTATGAACTTGTTCAAACAATTTCTTCAGTTTAATATATATTTGTGTTAGCTTTTTCTTAAGCTTTAGATGTTGGATCTGATTTATATTTTGAAGGAGAATATTAAACTAGTCATTGACATCGACGTATGTAGTGACAAGTCAGATTAACGAGTTTTACAGTGAAAGTTGATTGAATGCAACGAAAGTTGATCCACTTGTTCTAAGGGCTATAGTCTCGAATTACGACAAAATTTGAAGTCGATCTACACCCTTGAGTCAATGGTTGAAGGTTAAATGGAAGCTAATACTCAAGTTGACCACCTCATTGTTGATTGAACCATCATTTTCCCTCGAAGTGTACTCGATCTTTTTGCCGAACTAAACCAAAGAGATCCAGACTTTATTCGCCTATTACTCTATCTTTTATTACACTCAATTATTGCTACCACAATTAATCATTTATTAACCTTTTTATTGGAACCACCATTTCACCAACAATTGCCACTCTTACAGTATTGTATTATAGTTACATAAGTATAAGCTTAATACACCATCCTCGTGGGATCGATATTCAAACAGAATTTCCATGTTTCTATCTTGCATCGACAATGTAACTTGCACTAATAGTGTGACGTTTTCACACCGATCATTGAGCCTTTTGATTCCTTTCAATCATTTCTAATGCACTATCTCTAAAAACCCTACCACACTTCCCATGTGACATAAGTGTACCATATTCATGCAACACATTGTGTTGTAATGATCTTAAGGTACAATTAGGCTATGACATGAATTTTTCAATGTAGTACTTTGCATCCACTTAGATGTAATATTACTATTGCTTACATCTCTGGAACACTAAGGGAAATTCACCATGGTTTTAATTTGCCATGTTTTTTTCATATTGTCCTTAGGAATCATAGGGGTTGCCCACAAATTTCAAGGACATCCTTCCTTACATATTGCTTGAAACCTTCGATTGTTCTTCTTCAGTTTTACTTTCACCTTATCCACCCTCCCATACTGCTTGATAGCTTCCTTTAATATTATCCTATTAGGGAATACTAAACCCTTAACAAACTTCAGTTTCACCATGTCATTGTCAGAATTGAATTTAGGGTACCTAGGCCCATCTAAGTCTAAACCATGCTCATTGTATAAGTCTTTAGAATTGTTAGTTTCTAATTCTGACCCATGATCCTTCCCATTCACATGCACGCCATCAAGGCCAAATCCATACATGTTCCAATAAACTCTAATTTATATTCCATCCTCTTTTCTGCACGCTTCATCTCTTCCCCAGTCATATTCATTATCACTAACATCAAATTCTTCTACAGCAACATGGATATCTTCTTCTTCAACAACATGATTTTCTCCTTCTTCAGCAACATGATATTCTTCTTATTCAGCCGCGTGAACATCTTCTTCTTTAACAACATGATTTCTTCTTCTTTAACAACATGAACATCTTCCTTTTCAGCAGCATGATCTTCGTCTTCATTAACTTCTTCTTCATGAACTTTATAAATTCTTTTAATTGGCTTCATATATATATATATATGCACCTATTGCTAGGTAGGTTGTTCAGCATAGCCAAACAACCATGATCAGTCTTCAATGGCATAACAGAAGCAGTGGACAATACAACATATGGCACTCTCTAGTAAACAACAAAAGGTCCAACTACACCTAGCTTCTCAACCACATCACATAATGAAAATTTTGAGAATGTACCAACATCAACAAAATCGAAGTAGGCTTCATACTTGGAGGTGTACTTTATCCTTGGTGAAAGCATAAAATCTCCTCCATAGTGAATCACACAAGTAAACATGTCTGACCCATGACCCGAACAATGTACAATTTCATTAGTAAAATAGTATAAAATGTTCACTATATAATAGTACAACATGCATTAGTAAAATAAAATTTTAATGGCCCACCCCCAAAAAAGTACACTTAAATGCATGCATAAATAAAAATATTGACCATATTTAAATTAATGGCCCACCCCTAAAAGGTAACAAATATATACACACACATAATTACATGTCGTCAAAGCATAACACTAAACTATTCCTAACAGAAAAAATCAACAAAAGTAGAAAATTCTAAAACTAATACAAACAACACAAAAAAGATTCTTAACATAAAAGACATAAAGAAATGTGAACCACATTTCTTTATAATAAACTGCAACGGAATATTCCTTCAAACTAAAGCATAAAACGACTTTTTGTAATGCAATATAATTTTTTTCAATGCACTAAACTTAAGTCCATGTAACTATGTAACCAATTTTGATCAAGGCATACAAAAGTTCAATGCACTAATTTAGAGGAATAATAGAGGAATAACAATATAAAGTTTCCCTAAACCATGTAACCAGTTAACAAGATCGTTCCTTAAATCTCAAATCTGTATAAAATAATAGTGTCTCTACATGAACATCTTCTTTAACATTAGAACGTTTTGGGAAGCATAACCATTTTACATAACCATAACAAGAGAATATTAACCATTTAAAGCAATCATAATAAGTAACCATTTAACACAACCATAACAAAAATCAACACTAGACTAAAAACAAATGAAAATAAATAAAAAAGTGAAAAATTAACCATACTATACACCATTATCTTCTCCCCTGATTTTCCAAAACTTCTCAACTAGACTAAAACATATACATTATACCCTAAACCCTCACTAAAACCTTAAACCCTTACTAAAACCCTAAACCCTTCTTTCAATCATTTTTAATTTCAAAAAACAAATAAAAAGTACAAAATTAACCATACCATACACCATTCTCTTCTCCCCTGATTTTCGAAGTCGCCATCCAACCATTTTCCAAAACTCTTACTAAGAACAAAAAGAAAGAGTTTAGATGAGTGATAACCATTATTAAAAGCAAATGAAAATATGAGATAAAATTGATTCCCCTGATTACTTACCTTGATTTTTTAGATATTATTTCTCTAAACCCTAAACCCTTCTTTCAATCATTATTAATTTTAGAAAACAAATAAAAAAGTGCAAAATTAACCATACCATACACTATTCTCTTCTCCCCTGAATTTCAAAGTCGCCATCCAACCATTTTACAAAACTCTTACTAAGAACAAAAAGAAAGAGTTTAGACGAGTGATAACCATTATTAAAAACAAATAAAAATATGATATAAAATTGATTCCCCTGATTATTTAGCTTGATTTTTCGGATATTATTTCTCTAAGCCTTAAGACCACTCAGAATCCACAAAGAAACCAAAGAGAAGAAATTGACTTTTGGTCTTTTAATCTTTTTCTTTAACTGTGATCAAAGGAATCAGAAACGTTGATAGCCTTTTTACCCTTTTGAAAATAATATCTCTAGTTAATAAACATATTACACGTGAATTGTTTTAATTTTTAAGGTGTCATGTCAGCTACTCGTTAGTCAAGTAACGGGGACTATCGGTTCAGCGACCAAAATAGAAATGTTCGAAAATGTAAGTGTAATAATAATCTTTCTTTAAATTTAGGTGACCAAAATAAAACAAACCCTAAATAAAAGGGACCACATGTGAAGATTACCTAACAAAAGTTCAAGAGTCAAAACAAAAGTGTCTACAACCTAAGAAATGTCCTCATTGTTCTACATCGTTTAATATAAAATGTTGCTAAACCTTTACCAAAAGAGAGACTTGGCTCATCGATTAAGTACATAAGTAATCACTAAACTATAAAAAATTATTGTTTTTATCACTGAATTTTAAAAGTTACAAAACTGACATTAAATTTATCTAAGTCTTATAAAATAGTCATTAAAATTTATTGAACTTTTATAAAATGTTCATTAAATTAATCAAATTGTTGCATTATTTTTAACATCCAATAACGATTTTGTAATCTTTCAATAAATTTAATGGTCATTTTGTAACTTTTGAAAGGTCAATTCTCAAAATGATATTTTTTCATAGTTAAGTTATTATTGTTTCACTTTAACAATTTTTAATATGTTAGTATTTTTAATATCTCTTTTTTATAATGTCAAGTAATTTTTAATAACTTTTTTGATCAATAAGTATGGTTTATTAATAAGAACAAAGCATACAAATGACTATCATCAACCTCGATAAAAACCTCCCTAACCTAAATTGGAAGAAAAGAGCACCAAATGGTAGCCATATATGAACCAACACCATAGACGATGCAATAAAGAAGCAAAATGAAAGAAAGCAAAATTGAACATACAAGTGCTAAATAAATCCCACAACATAGAGAAACACAAAGCACCTAAGCTACACCGTATGAAAACACAACATTACACCAGCATACCTAAGCAGAATAACCCCACACCATCTCAATTATGGGCTTGGAACCATGACACTCGATCAACATCCCTTTTAGCTAAGGCATCCGTAATATTATTTACCTCACGATAAATATGGTGGAAACAACCACATTTTAACTTCGTACAAGCTGGATGAATCTGTTGAGTGGATCAATGACACAATATAAGCCAAGAGGGATGAATTGGATTTTTAGAACTTTGGTGGTGGAATGGAAAAATAAAAATGATAGACAAGAGGATTTAGAGTGGTTCAAGTTCCAATCGAACTCTACATCCACTACCTTAGCTTCACTAAGGATTTTCCAACAATTCCACTAATTGTTCTTCCCCTTTTCTAGGCTAAGGAGGTAACCGTTACAATATCGATCAAATTTTCTACCCAAAATTTGACTCAATCCTCACACATAGGGCTGTAAATGAACCGAACGTTTAGTGAACCGTTCGTGAACCGTTCGGTGGGAAGTTCGTTTATGTTCGTTTATTTATCAAACGAACGAACATGAACAAGATTTTTTGTTCGTCTAATTAAATGAACGAACACGAACAAAAGGCTTGTTCGTTCATTTATGTTCGTGAACGTTCGGTAATTCGTTCGTTTATGTTTGTTCGTTTATGTTCGTTTATGTTAATTTATGTTCGTTCATTTATGTTCGTTTATGTTCATTTAAATTTATTCACATATGTCTAGGGGTGTTCATTATTCGGTTAAACCGAACTAACCGACCGAACCAAAACAAAATTGGTTAATCTATTAGATAATTTCAGGTTTCGGCTAATGATTAAGAGTTTTTTCAAATTTCAATTATCGATTAATTCGGTTTAAAATCGGTTAATTAATTGAATTAATCGAACTAACCAAAATATTAAATATTTAACAAATTATATATGTTCGTTTGTGTTCGTTTATGTTCGTTTGTGTTCGTTTGTGTTCGTTTATGTCCATTTATGTTCGTTTACCATTTAAACGAATGAACATGAACGAACACGAACAAGCTACATTCCTTAATGAACGAACACGAACAAGAAATTTTGTGTTCGTTTATGTTCGTGTTCGTTCATTTGTTCGGTTAAAGTTAAACGAACGAACATGAACACACCCTCGTTCGCGTTCGTTCGGTTCGTTTACAGCCCTACTCACACAAGAATTACAAAGAAGATGATGGCTAAAACAAGTAGCTCTCAATACAAAATGTAGCCCTTTTACAAGCACTCAACCCAATTGAAAAGATAAGAATGGAAATTACAATTTCACAATTGGGGTTTACAAGAAATATAGAGATTTTTTCACAAATGCTTGGCTTTGATGTTTGGATAAGACTTTTGAGATCAATAGTTGTTGCTGAAGCTTTTAGAGGTGCCTTTTATACCTTCTCATTGAATTCTAGCCGTTGGGGTTGTTGCATTCATCAATAGAGCCGTTGGGATGTTATCTTCCCTCCATAAATGCAGTCTGGAAAAACCCGTTTCGAAATGCCCGATCCTGTTTCGAAACAGACCAAAAAAGAAAGAGCCGTTATGGTGTATTAAATAGCCCGTACCGAAACGGGCACGATCGTTTCGATACGCTAAGAGCCCGTTTCGAAACACTTTGCTACTGTCAAAGCCTGTATCGAAACGGCTTGGAAGCGTTTCGATACGCCTTAATGACAAGTTTAAAATCAGTTAAAAACTTCAACGGTCATATTTTTAAAACCAGGTTTGAATACCGTTTCGAAACGTTTGAGGTCATTTCGATACTACCGTATCGAAACGGGTCAAACCGTTCTGATTTTCTTCATCCATTTCGAAACCTGTTTCGAAACAGAGGTTAATAGTTTCAAAAGTGTTCCGGAACGCCTAATGGACGTTCCGAAACGGTGACTTGAAAATCATTGTTTTAGCTTGAAAAGCACTTAGAAAACTTTTGACAAGTTGAGTTTTTAACTTAACCATTTTTCTTTAAATATATAAAGAGGTTTGAGGACTTAAAAAATCGTTTTCTCTTTTTCAATTTAGTCCTTAAATTCTTTAGTTATATCAAAATCAATTTATCGGTTTCACAATCTCCCCCTTTTTGATATAACAAAACCGAGTTAGAATTTTTAAGAGTTTTGAATTTTTGAAGATGTTCTAACTCCCCCTCAATTTAAGATGGGATTTTAAGTTTTTGTAAAGATTTAAAGTTGAAGTTTTAAAACTCAAAATCGACTTAAAACAAATTTTTGGCTCTTATATTTTCTCCCCCTTTTTGTTAGATCAAAAAGAATAAGAAACAAGGCTTAACGAGAGAAGAAACAAGGTTAAAAGCAATATGCAACATAATATAGATTCATATAATTCAAATATCCAAACATAAAACTTAAACAATAAGGTTCAAAGCTGAATCTCAAACAAAGTAATCAAAGCATAGGTTCATAAAACATAAATAAAATAGAGGTGCAAACTTAGTCCCAATATGATAATCTAATATGCGATGCAATAAAGACCCTAAGCCTCGTCATCGTCACCATCAACATCCTATGAATCATCATCATTCTTAGCTTGAGAGCGACGAAAGGCCATCCATTGACCATAGAAGGTAGAGAATGACAAGTCCATTGATTGATGTTGATTCTCAAGGGAGGTGAGACGATTCTCCACGGATTGCAAATGATTATTAATAGCACCAAGACCCGACTCCATTGTGTTGAACCGCTTGGTGAGAAAAGCCATAAGAGCTTCATTGTTAGGACCCTGAGCTTGAGGTTGAGGTTCAACTTGTGGTGGAGGAGCATGCCTATCAACTCGTTCCTGTTGGCCAAGAGTGTAATGGAACCCGAACTTGCGGAGAGAATATTCACCAATCTTTTGCGTACGGGGTTCTGGAGAGTCATATGAGCAATCAAAGTTGAGCATGCCAAATATATAGCTTAAAATAGTCCCATAAGTGAAGGATTTGAGAGCATCGGTTTCACGAAGCTTCACATTATTGACCATTTCGGCGAACATAATCTTGACAAGATTTGGACGTTCTCCACGGTGAAAGCACTCAAGCCAAAAATAATCAACTTGACGAATATGAGAGAATTTACCTCCGGAGGGGCGAATAAACCATGAAATCATCAAGTGTAGGAACCGATCATGAGCATCCAAGGAAAGCACGGAACCGGTGTGAGCACCAAAATGGGTTTCATCCTCAATACCTTCGTTCTTGAGCCCAAGACAATTCTCTAAAAAGGAGATGTTGATAACAAAACCCTTCCCCAAGAGATATGACTCAATGCCAATGACTTCGGGGTGATCTTCATTATCAATAAGCTGGGCATTTGAGTAGAAGATGAGAACCATGTGCTTGTAGATAATGTCTGGTATGTTCAAGAAAGCCATGAAGTTCCATTCTTGTAGACGCTCTAGATAGCGGAAGGCGAAATGCTCTGAATCAAGGAATGAGACATCAACAACACGCTCGCGACGAACGACAATATTCTTGACATAAGTGAAGCGATCCCTCATCTCTAGAGTCCGAAGACTTTTGAGAAAAAGCTGGGTGAGATTAGGACAGATAGTGGATTGACTAGCAGCTTCATTCACTTGACACGTCTTACATTTCTTGTTAGCATTTTCCATTGAAAAAATCCTCCTTCATTTTTGTCAAGCTTTGTAGATGAGCTCATTGGTGTGGCTTGAGGCTTTGCATTCTCCAAGCCAAACTTCTTGAGCATATCCTTGATTTACTTTGCTTGATTGATGAAGGTGCCATCCTTCCTTTGCTTGATTTAGAGTACCAAAAAGAATGAGAGCTCCCCCATCATGCTCATCTCGAATTCACCTTGCATTAACTTAGCAAACTCTTTGCAATGACACTCATTAGTAGATCCAAAAATAATATCATCAACATATATTTGTACTACTAAGATGTCATTTTTATACTTTTTTTTATGAAAAATGTAGTGTCCACCTTACCTTTTTCAATCAAAAAGTTTGAAAGTCTTTCATACCAAGCTCTAGGAGCTTGTTTTAAACCATAAAGAGCTTTAGTTAGTTTGAAAACATGATTTGGAAATTTTGAGTCTTCAAAAACCGGTGGTTGTTCCACATACACTTCCTCATTTATAAAACCATTTAAAAATGCGCATTTAACATCCATTTGAAATAGCTTGAAATCATGATAACATGCATATGCAAGCAACATCCTAATGGCCTCCATTCTAGCTACGGGTGCATAGGTTTCATCAAAATCTATTCCCTCTTCTTGAGTGTAACCTTGAGCAACTAATCTAGCTTTATTTCTCACAATGTTACCACTCTCATCTAGTTTGTTCCTAAATACCCATTTAGTTCCTATAGTAGATTGATTACTAGGCCTTTCAACTAATGTCCAAACATTACTTCTCTCAAATTGATTTAACTCTTCTTGCATAGCCATAATCCAAAAGTCATCTTTTAATGCTTCTTTAATGTTCTTAGGCTCTATGCGTGAGATAAAAGCAACATGGTTCATGAGTTTAAGAGAAGATCTAGTAGTTACCCCCTTGGATGGATCACCCAAGATTTCACCACCTTTGACATAGTTGTACTCCCTTGGGTAGCTCACTTCCTTTTCCTCAAGAGTCAAGTCCTTCAAGGCTTCAAGAGGTGGATCTTGTGTATCCTCTTCTTTTGTTGGAATCTCATCCTTCTTTAAAGTTTGTCCTCCATCAAAGGCATCAAAGATTCCTACATCATCATCATCATCATCACAAGAATCCTTCCTTAGAAGGAGGTTATCATCGAATACAACATGAATAGACTCTTCTACTACTAAAGTTCTCTTATTAAATACACGATAGGCTTTAGAGTTTAAGGAATAACCTAAGAAAATAGCTTCATCACTTTTAGCATCAAATTTACCTAAGTTATCTTTTCCATTGTTTAAAACAAAACACTTGCAACCAAATGGATGAAAATAGCTAATGTTAGGCTTTTTGGATTTTAAAATCTCATATGGTGTTTTCTTTAAAAGTGGCCTAATCATTACTCGGTTTACAATGTAGCAAGCGGTGTTTGTGGCTTCCTCCAAAAAATATTTAGGTAAATTGTTTTCACAAAGCATGGTTCTAGCCATTTCTTGTAAAGTCCTATTTTTCCTCTCAACTACCCCATTTTGTTGAGGAGTTCGAGGAGCCGAAAAATTGTGGCTAATACCATTTTCATTTAAAAACTCTTCAAAACCAAGATTTTGAAATTCGGTTCCATGATCACTTCTAATATGAGAAATTTTAAGTTCAAGATCATTTTGAGTCAATTTTGAAAACGTGATGAATTTTTCTAAAGCCTCATCTTTAGTACTTAAGAATAGAACCCAAGTAAATCTAGAATAGTCATCAACAAGTACAAATGCATACGATTTACCACCCAAGCTCATAGTTCTAATAGGCCCAAATAAATCCATGTGAATTAGTTGTAAACAACTACTTGTAGAAATATCATTAATGAATTTAAAGGATGATTTATGTTGTTTACCCTTAGAGCATGCATCTGAAATTTTGTCATTTGAGAACTTAATCTTGGGGTAAACCTCTAACTAGATCTACGGAAACTAATTTTTCTAAAACACTAATGCTAGCATGTCCTAGTTTCCTATGCCATAGCCATGCATCATTTTCATTTTGTGCAACAAAGCATGCATGTGATGTATGAATGTCATCTAAATGCACCATATATATATTACCTATGCGATTACCAATGAGCATTATATTATTTGATTTAATGTCAACAATTTTGCACCCATTTTTATCAAATAAGACATTAAACCCTTTGTCACATAATTGACTAATGCTCAATAAGTTATGTTTTAGACCATCGACATATAAAACGTTTTCAATGAGAATAGTAGAGTGATTACCTATGGATCCAATACCTTTGATGTGGCCTTTGGAGTTGTCACCAAATGTCACTACTCCTCCACTTTTTGGCTTTAAGTCCATGAATCGACTCTTGTCTCCGGTCATGTTCCTCGAGCATCCACTATCAAGGTACCATGAATTTTGACTTTGTGCTTTGGCTTTGTAGCAATGCTCCCCCTACAAACAAAGATATTAAACTTTTGTTTTTGGTACCCAAATCATTTTGGGTCCACGAGTGTTAGCTCCCAAAAGCTTGGTTCCCTTAGGAATCCAAGGTGACATAGCAATAACATTATTAGACTTGATGAGTTCCTTAGGAACCCATACACTCCTAATCTTCTTAGTTCTATTATGTCCATGGAAACCACTTTGTTTGTAGTTATATGTCTTTCTCCTAGGTTGGTTTGTTTTAGATGATTCACCTTTTTCATGTTTCACATTACCAACATTTTTGAAAGACTCCTTGAGCTTGTTAAGCTCATCTAACACCCTTTGGTGTTCACTATTGCATTGAGAAATAAGATTGTTTAGGTCAATATTTTCATCTTGAAAGAATTTAAGTTCATCTTGTAAACCTAATATCTTTTTCTCAAATTTTAAATTAGCTTGAGAAAGTGAGTCATTTTTAGCATTTAATTCGGAAATAATCTTTTTATTTCTTATGACCGACTCTTTATATTTCTCAACTAATTCATCATATACCTCTTGTAACTCATCATAAGCATCATGCAATTCATCAAATGTAAAATCAAAAGATGATGAGTTAGAGGTTACCATGGAGGAATCCTCCTCAAGTGCCATGAGACAAAGGTTGGCCACTTCATGTTCCTCATCCTCGGATGACTCCTCGTCACTCCAAGTAGCAAGCTTGGCTTTGAGCTTCTTCTTCTTCTCAAAGCCCTTCTTCTTGAGTTGAGGGCACTCTGAACGAATGTGACCGGGTTTTTTGCACTCAAAGCAAATGATTTGATCCCTCTCTCCTTCTTTGTTTTTGGTTTTGAAGTCCATTTTTCTTTTATTCTTCCTTCCTCGGTTGGACCTCATAAACTGTGAGAACCTTTTGGCTATCATAGCCAATTCTTCTAGGTCATCCTCCTCACTAGAAATGCTCTACTCATGTAGTGAAGCTTTGAGAGCAACTCATATCTTCTTCTTCTTTTCTACCTCTAGCTTATCCACTCTTCTCTCTTCCTTTTTCTTTTCATCTTCCCTTCCTTGCTTCATTATCTTATGAGTTAGGAGGTAACCCACTAGCTCATCAAGCTTGAGTGTCTTCAAATTTTTGGCCTCAATGATGGCGGTTCTCTTCCCATCCTAAGACTCGGGAAGTGGGTAAAGTATCTTCCGGACAAGTTTGTCTTCCGGGATTATCTCTCCAAAAACCTTGAGCCCGTTGACGATTATTGTGAGCGATCGAACATCTTGGACACGGTTTCGTCGGGCTCCATTTTGAAATTCTCATAGCTAAGATTGAGAATTCCAATCTTAGTCTCCTTCACATCACTTGTTCCTTCATAAGTGGTCTCTAGTGTATCCCACACTTCCTTGGCACTTTCAATGGAGGAAACTTTGGAGTAGATGTCGGGGTCGAAAGAGAAAAACAACATGTGAAGAGCTTTATCATTGATTTGAATCTTCTTTCTCTCTTCTTCACTCATCTCAATTTTCTTCTTTAGCACCAATATTCCTTCTTCGTCTCTCTTCATTGGAACATAGGGACCATCTTCAATGGCATCCCAAACTAGATAATCGTTGGATTTGATGAAGAGGCGCATCCGGTTCTTGCAAAATGGGTAGTTATCACCGTTGAAGAAAGGTAGTTTTGTGGTTGATCGAGACTCGTACATGCTTGACCCGGAGGTAGATGCCATGGCTTGATTTTTGGATGATCACACTCTTCCTAGGAACTCCTCCTGTGGTTGTTAATCCTTCAAAGAGGTAGGCTATGATACCAATTGTTGAGTGGATCAATGACACAATATAAGCCAAGAGGGGGTGAATTGGATTTTTAGAACTTTGGTGGTGGAATGGAAAAATAAAAATGATAGACAAGAGGTTTTAGAGTGGTTCAAGTTCCAATCGAACACTACATCCACTACCTTAGCTTCACTAAGGATTTTCCAACAATTCCACTAATTGTTCTTCCCCTTTTCTAGGCTGAGGAGGTAACCGTTACAATATCGATCAAATTTTCTACCCAAAATATGACCCAATTCTCACAGAAGAATTACAACGAAGATGATGGCTAAAACAAGTATCTCTCAATACAAAATGTAGCCCTTTTACAAGCACTCAACCTAATTGAAAAGATAAGAATGGAAATTACAATTTCACAATTGGGGTTTACAAGAAATATAGGGATTTTTGCACAAATGTTTGGCTTTGATGTTTGGATAAGACTTTTGAGATCAATAGTTGTTGCTGAAGCTTTTAGAGGTGCCTTTTATACCTTCTCACTGAATTCTAGCCGTTGGGGTTGTTGCATTCATCAATAGAGCCGTTGGGATGTTATCTTCCCTCCATAAATGCAGTCTGCAACCACTAGTTTCGAAACGCCCGATCCTATTTCGAAACATACCAAAAAAGAAAGAGTTGTTGGGGTGTATTAAATAGCCCGTACCGAAATGGGCACGATCATTTCGATACGCTAAGAGCCTGTTTCGAAACTCTTTTCGAAACACTTTGCCACTGTCAAAGCGTGTATCGAAACGGCTTGGAAGCGTTTCGATACGCCTTAACGACAAGTTTAAAATCAGTTAAAAACTTCAACGGTCATATTTTTAAAACTAGGTTTGAATATCGTTTCGAAACATTTGAGGTCGTTTCGATACTACCGTATCGAAACGGGTCAAGCCGTTCCGATGTTCTTCATCCGTTTCGAAACCCGTTTCGAAACAGAGGTTAACAGTTTCAAAAGTGTTCCGGAACGCCCAATGGCCGTTCCGAAATGGTGACTCGAAAATCACTGTTTTGGCTTGAAAAACACTTAGAAAAATTTTGACAAGTTGAGTTTTTAACTTAACCATTTTTCTTTAAAAATATAGAGAGGTTTGAGGACTTAAAAATTCGTTTTCTCTTTTTCAATTTAGTCCTTAAATTATTTAGTTATATCAAAATCAATTTATCGGTTTCACACAATCTCCCTAAATAGCCACCAATTTCTCCATGGTCGTTTTTCCTTATGTAATACCAACAAAGTGGCCACCATAGACTCTGATTCCACAACAATTGAAGGTGCCTCCAACCATCAAGAATTAACTAAAAGGGTCAATGCATGATATATCGTTCTTAATTCATCTTCATTCGAGTCCATACAACACAATGGACCTGAGAACAAAGCAATTATCATCCCTCGTTCATCTCGTAAAGCCCTTCGACAACCTGTAGGTCTCGATTTCCCTCGTGTCAAACCATTGACATTGAATTTTAAGCACCCTTGCAATGGTGGACTCCAAAAAACACCATGCCGAGATCGGAATGAGCACAAAGAGTGGGCCAATCCCACCATGATGCCTCAAGAATATCAGTCTCCCATTTTGTTATCTTTATCCAATGTAACGTCCTCAAGTTGATAAGGAAGAACGTATCCTCGATAGATATACTCTTCTTATTGAACATTAAATCATTTCGTGCAAGCCAAATTGACCACACCACAGCTGCACAACCCGCAATCCACCAATCACGCAAAACTCCGTTGAACATCCCACCCACACATTGAACCATGAATTCCATGAATGTTCAGGGACGAAACCAAGGAACCTGCCACCAACCAAAAACAAACCAAAATTAGCACCACAAATACACATGAATAAAAAATATGATCCTCCGCGTCCCATCCCAAACAACACCAAACACAACGATCGTCATTGATTGACATACCCCTACCACGCAACAACGATAACGTTGACAACCTCTACAACTAAACAAACCAAAGGAGACATTGTATCTTAGGTGGCATCGCAATATGCCAAACATTAAAGCGTTCAAAACTCGATTTAGAAATATGGAAGGATTACATGAGATGCATCAAAGTCTTCATCGAAAATTTACCATCCGAACAAGGTTTCCAAATTAACTCATGCCCATAATTAGCATGAAGAGAAATAATGCGCACAATAGCCTTCAACTGGTTCAATTGTTGCTCCTCTTTAACACCCTAACCCGGTTTAGAAGATAATCAAACTAGGAGGTGTTAAGAAACAAACAAACATATTGATATCATACTTTATATGACTTAACCAAGAAGTAAGTAGATCTTGATCAAACCAATATAGTTTAGCAACGAGCAAAAAAGACATAAGGGGCCTGAAATACCCTAAACTCAGCTTAGAAATAAACCAAGCCTAGTGTGCTGGAAACTAAACAAAAGACTAACTTGATTCACAAGTTAGTATTCGATCAAGGATGAAAGGGTAACTTCAATCACAAGACACTATTCGAACAAAACAAGAAAGGCAACTTCTACACTACACAACCATTCGAACACTTTAATATTATAACTTGCATCCTAAGCTATCATTCGAACATGACAAATACAGTGAATAATCTTTACTAGATTAACAAATTTTGCAAGAGTTATCATTTATAAGAGAAACTAGATGTTTTAATCTTTTAGGAAGTAACCTCACTAACAAGGAACAAGTTAACCTAAAGTTTGTTATTATCATGTCAAACTTAGCCATATTAACTCAAATGAAGTTTATAACTTGCACCAAAATTTTCCTTTTAAATTCCTTTAATTACGAACATGAGAAACATGTAAATTGTGTAGTAACCACATAACTTAATTAAGCAACAAATATCACCCATATCTTCGCACTTAAACCATTGAACCTTAATCTTTAATTATTAAACGAATCAAACCAAACACTTTTACTACCACCATGTCTTATGCATCAAGCAAATGATAATTCATTTAAACATTTCAACCAATCACAATTCAAATACCAAACTCATTCATCCATCAATCATTAAATTACCTAATTTTAGCTTTGATCATTGTTTTCAAATTAACTTAGACTGAGCCTTTAAACATCTTGATATTTCAATAGCTTATTAAATCTAAGTTAGAATAGGAATATCTCTTTCGAAGTGGGTCTTAGTAACTTAATCATCACATAGTTCATTAGTTCATATTCGACTGTTAATTGTTTTGGAATCACCAACTACTACTAGCAGTTCCCGCATTAATCATGATAAGGATTTTTCGATATACATAACAGACAAGTGATCAGTCCAAATTAATCAAACATTTAAACTCATTCATAAGTTTCACACATGCCATTTATTTACCACTATCATGCATTCATAATCCAATTCATAGATCATTCAATCACTCGAACCATTTAATAAATACCTAAGCATGATTCGAACAAGAAAATGAAGGTTCCTAGTCAAACAACATATCATGCTAACATATTCAATCATCCAAGTCACATCTATTATCATCTATTAACTAACTGATAACCTCTAAACCCATCATAGCATCAACAAACTATAAAACACTTTAGGGCTTAATTATATATATACATCATAGGATACTTATAAGTTATACAAACCAGAAAGAGATTAACTAATTGCATCGTTCTAGAACATGGAGCCAACATTCTAGGAGTTTCAAATAAATAAATAATATTTATAATAAGACTTTAATATGTGACTTGCAACCTCCAACCAAGACGGGACAAGCAAACCAATCTAGTCCTGAAAATGCATGAAAAGAATACATTAGGCTTATATAGCCTAAGTGAGGTAGTGACATTAAAATAACAAAGAAGAAATGCCAATGATGTAGAATGAATAACTCAAAGAATTCAAGCATAAGTTAGCAATTTATTCTTTTGCTTAATGTTAACTTAGCAAGACTTTGCTTATCATGAGCTTTATTGGAGTTCATATTCTTATTAAAGCCTTCTTTAAACTTATGAAAGTTCTTATCGAAGCTTTCAGAGGTCATATCAAAATTTAACTGAGTTCATATCATAGCTTATCAAAGTTTCTGTTCGAAGCTTAGTATCTGATTTCGTATTTTTAGAACGTTTGCATTGGAACATATTTGGACATGGGAAGCATTGGTCCGTGTTTAACTGTACTGGTCCGAGTTACACATAGCTCAAAGCACATAACAATGGCTAGTTTCAGAATCATAACAATCCTAACTTCTCAACTATCCAACCAACTATCGCCAATCTCCTTATCATCACCCTCGTTACCTCCTACTGTCGCCAATATATCACATATAATGGGTCATCACCCGAGTCGTAGCTCATGGACCGTAGTCCCTAAAATATATACATCTGCACCATGCCAATTGTCCAAGGACTTCTGTTATTTAGGAAACTTACGTATTTTATACTTTAAAGTTAGGAGGGTATCTTATGTCACAAGTAAACTTATTTGTTTCTTTTTTTAATATCTTATAATATGAAATGAGCTTTCTCATTTTCTTACTTAGCATCTTATGGGAAAAAATGAGATGATAGCTCCGAAAGGCTTATAGATTCTTAACTTACATCATTTGAAGCTTTGATTTGTTATATTAGAGTTTTATAGACAAGGAGTTTGTAATTTAGTTCTTAAGTTTTCAACCGAATTATAATACCACATATAAAATCATAACAAACATAGCATAACACAAAATGCATATGAAATGCAACTTCAATAAAGAACCTTTCAAAGATGTCATGCTTGAATACCCTTCCCCAATACGCTCTACTTGAGCCTTATGCAAAAATGATCACAAATATTCATGCTTAAACATTCAATATATCGAATTATAAATTCAAGAATCGGAATGACACTGTGTCATCTGAAATAGTATAACTACACTCATCTCTTATCTTTTAAGTTACAGGATACCTGAATCCACAATTACCCCTAGCTTCCAACTACACCTTCTGCTACTCTTCCATAACATGATGTGTATCTCAACAAAATAATAAGTCATTAAAATCAATTCACTTTTTCATGTGTACATATGTAAATACTTACAAATCAGTCTAACATATATACACACAAGTACATGTTCAAAACAGTCCCTAATACATTTATATTCATGTAGTCTAGTCCATACATTTGCATATATACATCAAACAACCCTTATCATGTCTAAAGACATTCAAAACAATCTCTAAATTTCTAAAACAATCCTTATATACTTCACAAACAGTCCTTTGTCTTTTAGATACTCAAAAAAGTCCCTTGGCTTTTACATCAAGGCTGAACAGTCCAATACTCGTGTACATATACATATACATGTCAAAACAATTCAACATGCTTTCATATTACATCAAACAGTCCCTTAATTTAAATTTTAAAACTGTCCATTTAATACTTAAATATAAAAACATTAAAAATAGTCCAGAGTATGTGTTTATATATTCAAAACAGTCCAGAATTCATATATGTACATGCGTGTGTACAAAACAGTCCATTAATGCTTTCTAATATGCAAAACAACTTCCGCAATTTATTTCATTGATTAAAACAGTCCTTTAATTCATAAAATTGCATATGTTCTAACTTTACAAACCTGTCCATAGTTCAATTTCAAAATTCAGTCCTTTTTAACTTATCAAAATAGTCTCGGACTCATATATGTTTAGAAAACAATCCCGAAACAGTATTTTACTCAATAAACACGCAAATACATACTTCAATACATTCTCCTAAAGCATCTATAAATGCAATTATGCTCTAATTCCTTTTTAGTACAATTACATGCTCTAAAACAATCCCTATTGTGTTCGTTTTAACACAAAACAACCGCTTATCATCAAAACAAATTTTTCCTTTGTTTTAAAAACCCAAATCAATTCATATATTTTTCTCATACACTCATAACAACCCTAGTTTCATATGTTCATCTAAATGTATATATCAGCTCCAACTCAAATTCTATCAAGCCTCGATTCTCAATTATACTCAAACACCAATTCAGGATAATTCACCATGCATGTCATTCGTTTAACACAACCATTTTAAAGCTACATATTTGAAAATTTCAAGAGATAACCATAAGGATTTCAGTAACTATATTGTCACACCCCGCCAAAGTGCACCAAGACCGACCGAGGAGTGCCCCCTAGGTGCACTCGGGCCAAACAAGGCAAAATGAAGTGCATTGGACATTTTAAGGCCAAGCATGAACAAAAGAAGGATCTAGAACGGCCTAGAGAGGCCCACAACCCTCTTAAGACGTCCCTACATGAATCTAGGAGGTTACAAGAGGTCCTACACAAGTCTAGAATTACCCGGGAGGCTCTCCAAAGGTCTAGAGACACCTAGAATGCCCCGAAAGATTCTAGAAGACTCTCGAAGATTCTTGAAGATTCTGAGACATTCTAGAAGAATCTGGAACATGCTAGAAGCATCTAGAACATTCTAGAAGGATCTATAATGTTATAGAAGATCCTGGAAGACTATGGAAGAATCAAGATTACTCTAGAGATGTCTGGAACTCTCTAGAAGCTTGTGGATGATTAGAAATTTATATAGATAAGTGAAGAACTATGGGGAGTTCTCTAGAACACTTTAGATAATTAGGGACATGTATAGAGTTCTCTATAACATTATGGGTCTTTTAGATATTTTGGGAGGCAAAATGCCAACCGTTGGATCAAATAAATCTCCACCGTCCATTGAGGAGGTTGGAGACTATAAATAGGCTAGTTTGGCTCATTTGTAAAGCATCCCAGAAATCCTACAAGTTCTCTCTCTTGTAAAGCTTTCTCCACACTAATAAAGCTTCCTTTCCTAAGTTCTCACTCTTTTAACCATATCGTTGCGTGAGTAAGGCTTACTAGCATTGTGTCGGGAGTGCTAGTGCCGCACGGATTGAGCTTGAGAGAATAAGTCTGTGACAGTTGGTATCAGAGCGTGTTACGATCGTTGGGAGCATGGCCAAGTCAGGCAAGAACCAAGTTGCTAGCCCGTCGGAGACTGAGGTCACACATGACCAACGTGCGGGTGAAGGAAGGACCGACCCTGGGGAGACAAGGCCTCGTGTCAAGTCCAAGGACACACTCTCTAGGTTTGAGTCGCGCTTGACTCGCGTGGAGGAAAGCGTTTCGGGCATGGGTGCCCACGTGGACGACCTTCAAGAGCGGATTGAAGGCCTCGAGGTGGAGGATGCCGAGATCCACACGGCCATGAGGGCTATGAAGATCAAGCTAGAGGAGACCCTGTGCACGGAAATAGGCGAAGTCCGCGAAGCACTCATGGGAGAACTCACAAAGGTACGTGAGTCATTTCAACGTGAACTTGCCAACATGCACGCCCAACTAGAGTCGTTGCAAGGCGTCCTAGCCTTGTGTAAACGTGATATGGCAGCCGGGCCAAGCACCACCGTGGAGGCTAGAAGAGTCGAGGTACCCAAGCCTCAAACCTTTGCGGGAGCACGCAACGCAAAAGAAGTAGACAACTTCTTGTATGGCTTGGAGCAATACCTAGAAGTCGTTGGCATCAGGGAGGATGCCTCTAAGGTCCAGACCACGACCTTATACCTTACCGACACCGCAATGCTTTGGTGGAGGAGAAGGCGTCTCGATGTTGAGAGAGGTACGTGCACCATCTCTACCTTTGCCGATTTCAAAAGGGAGCTCAAACGACAATTCTATCCGGAGAATGCCAAGGATGAAGCGAGGGCACGATTGTGAAGGCTCAAGCAATCGGGGAGCACCCATGACTACGTGAAGGAGTTCACTAGCTTGGTGCTCGAAATCCTCGATCTCTCAGAGAAGGACTCACTCTTCAACTTCATAGATGGTCTCTAGAGTTGGGCTAAGACCGAGCTAAGGCGAAGGGGAGTCCAAACCCTTGCCGATGCAATTGTCGTGGCTGAGAGCCTTATCGACTACTCTAGCCACAAGGAAACCACCTAAAAGCCAGGGATGAGAAGGGCGGTCCTGCTAAAGGTGGGGGAGACAAGGGCTATCACAAGGAGGGCCATTAGGAAGGCCACACACCAAGGCACCGAGACTCATCCCCTTGGAAGGGTAAGGACAAGGATAAGTCCAAGGTGTTCCAAGGAATGAGGAAGTCACCACCCAACGGTTGCTTCATTTGTGATGGTGACCATTGGATGCGAGAATGTCCACAACGCCAAGCCCTTAGTTCACTCCTTGCTAAGCATCAAGAAGGTAGTGACACCGACAGTAGCGATGAGAGTGCACAAATGGGATCCATGCAGATGATTTCAGCACTTCGATCGGTTGAGGACACCGATAGGAACAAGGGATGTTCCACTCTGAAGGGACATGGCACCGAGGGACTTAAGCTAGGGTCGATGCTCAACGTGGAGCACAAGGGCGACCCATCATCTCCAAAGGCCGAGGGTAAGGCCGAGTCACCGACCAAGCTTACACGCGGTAAGCAAGGTGGCGTCACCAAGGTCAAGCCCACGAGAGGGAATCGTGGCAACGCAAAGGCTAAGTCCGCGCCAAAGGCTAGCACAAGGCTGAAGTGCTACCTATGTGAAGGACCTCATGTGATGAGGTCATGTCCAATACGAAGGAAACTTGTTGCCTTCGTCAAAGGAGTTGATGGTAAGGCACAACTTGATACGATAGCCCAGGATCGAGCTGTCAAGCCGAGGGTGAAGATGAGGCAAGCTAGGAGCCGAACGAGGCACACCAGCAACACCCAAGCAGCTCAACCGAAGCACGATGAGGGCGTCGCGAGATGAGGTGGGGGAGGATGTCACGCCCCGTCAAAGTGCACCAAGACCGACCGAGGAGTGTCCTCTAAGTGCACTCGGGCCAATCAAGGCAAAATGAAGTGCCTTGGACGTTTTAAGGCCAAGCATGAACCAAAGAAGGATCTAGAACGGCCTAGAGAGGCCCACAACCCTCTTAAGACGTCCCTACATGAATCTAGGAGGTTTCAGGAGGTCCTACACAAGTCTAGAACGATTCGGGAGGCTCTCCAAAGGTCTAGAGACACTTAGAACGCCCTGGAAGATTCTAGAAGACTCTAGAAGATTCTTAAAGATTCTGGGACATTCTAGAAGAACCTTGTAACACCCGGGTCTGGGGGTCGGGTGAAAATAATATTAAAATACTAAAGTAATACTTATGGGCCTCGGGTTTTCAATACAAATGATTTTTATATTGGACTTACTTCTAACAAGCCCAAATGGCCATGAATACCCCTTTTGTAAATGCCTTAGTTCATTAAGGGCAAATGGGTCTTTTGGGAATTAAATTTAAACAAGACAAAAATAAGGAAACTATTACCCATCTTCTTCCTCTTCCAACTTCAAACCCACGACATTTTCATCCTCTACTCAAGTTTACTATTCCATCTCACATCTTGCTCATTGTTGGAGCTTTTGCAAAGGTAAAGTCGTTTTTGACCTGCCCTCATCACCCTCTTCGAGTTCATACCTTTATTTTCTAAAAAATACTCATGATTTTTGTATTTTGGGTGTTTTGAGATTTGATTAAAAATGTCATTTTAACATCTTTAACTTAGGTTTTTGATTTATTAATGTTACATGGGTTGTTCTCAATCAAAAAGGTCCAATGTATATGATTTTTATAAGGTTTTGGGGTGTTACCCGAAATGGAGTTTTGGGGAGGTTTTAAGTTGAGGTATGGGGGTGTCTTATGTGGAAATATGAGGGCTGATGGATAGACTATATGTGAGTCTTGTTTTGGAGGCTTTAGGGAGTAATTTAAGTGTTGGAATCATTAGATTTAGGGTGTGTTTAGGGGCTGCTCGGGAATATGGATTTTTGGGTTTAGTTTTAGTTGGAATTGGGTGTTTTGTGTTTGGTTTGTGATCCGGGTTAACTACATTGGAATGTGGACTGATTTGAGATTGTTTTAAATTGTGTTGGAATGAATAGAGGCAAGAAAATTGGTTGGTGAAGCTTCAGGGACGAATCCGGAGATTTCGGAGTCTTGAGCTTAGTTTTCGGTCTTCACTTGGGTAACAACGGTGAGTAGATTTGTCAATCTTTGATTAGTGCACGATATGGAACCTTTGGAGTTTGGGTGGGACCTTGAGGGTTCACCTAAACCCGAGTGTAAGCCTCTCTACTCCTATGTTTGTAGTGAAAGGATGAATGGTTATGTGTTATAATTATCATGTGCATTTTAAGTTGTTAATGTGTAGTCGAGTTGAAGTCGTGCCTCACGTGCTGGTGGTCTAAACTACGGTGATGTGTAGTCCCACCGGTAGTGACTAGTAGGAAAGTACTTTGATGTGTAGTCCCATTGGAAATCTACTAGTCGAAACAGTGATGTGTAGTCCCACCGTGAGTGTATGTTAAATTATACCTAAACGATCGGGAGGCAAGCGGGCAAGGGAGGAGCTTTTGGAGTTCTCAAGCTAGCACAAGTATGATTTGTGTTTTGAAATAATACCTAAACGATGGGGTATAGAGTTGTAGGAGTTGGTGTCAAACTCCTTAGGTGATTTGCGTTATTTGAGCATGTTAAATTATGGATGTGTTATGCTTTTGTTTCATGGATTGAGGACCATGCCTATCTTGTTGCTTAATTGTATGTGCCTAAGAGTGTGTGAACTTGGCCTATGGATGCTTTTTGTTTTTTTGTCATGTGTATGATGCCTTGTGATTGCTAAGCATGCTCTCTTTGTGGAATTGTATGGAACCTTTGATTTGTATGGCTCTTGTTAGATTCAATGCCTCAATTGCTAATTCATGGCTGTAGTCTTGATACATGAATGCTTGTATGTGGGTAGGGAAGTCCTAAAATGCCTTTAGAGTAGGTTTGGTGTTGTCTTGCTAAAATTTGGAGACTTGCAGTGCAGGGTGTATCGATACGCCTAAGGGCCGTATCGATATGGTCTTGCCTACAGAGCTCAGTTTTGGCTGGTCGTATCGATACACGGGGGTGTATCGATACGGTCTTTGCTCACTGGAATTCAGTTGTGGTTGGGCGTAGTGATACAAGGGGGAGTATCGATACGGTTTTAACTCACTGGAATTCTGAGATTTTGGTGAGTTAAGGGCGTATCGATACGGTTGTATCTCTTTGACCACGAGATGTTGACCGAGAAGGGCGTATCGATACGCTCAAGGGCTGTATCGATACAGTCTTCCCTGAGTTGACTGTTGAGTTGACCTAGTCAAGGCGTATCGATACCCTTGGTTGGTGTATCGATACGGCCTGCCCTGTAAATGTAAAATGAACAGTTTAATGTATGGTTTGAGGTTCGAATATGTTTCTTTATCGATGTTTTCCGTTGACGTGATCACTTAATAATTAACATGCCTTTAGACAAGATTAAAACGAAAGAAATTTTTTCTAGGGTTGCTAACCAAGGGGGAACCTTAACGGGTTCCGCTTCGGTTTTCCCCGTGTAGCCTACTCGGACCGGCCATCCGGCCAGACCAGGACGAGGGGGTTACAAACCTGGAACATGCTAGAAGCATCTAGAAAATTCTAGAAGGATCTAGAATGTTATAGAATATCCTGGAAGACTATGGAAGAATTGGGACTACTCTAGAGATGTCTGGAACTCTCTAGAAGCTTGTGGATGATTAGAGATTTGTATAGATAAATGAAGAACTATAGGGAGTTCTCTAGAATACTTTAGATAATTAGGGACATGTATAGAGTTCTCTAGAACATTATGGGTCTTTTAGATATTTTGGGAGGCAAAATGCCAACCGTTGGATCAAATAAATCTCCACCGTCCATTGAGGAGGCTGGAGACTATAAATAGGCTAGTTTGGCTCATTTGTATAGCATCCTAGAAATCCTACAAGTTCTCTCTCTTGTAAAGCTTTGTCCACGCTAATAAAACTTCCTTTCCGAAGTTCTCACTTGTTTAGCCATATCGTTGCGTGAGTAAGGCTTACTAGCATTGTGTCGAGAGTGCTAGTGCCGCACGAATTGAGCTTGAGAGAATAAGTCCGTGACAATATGCATGGTCTAATCTTTTTACATAATTATTCGAATATACTATAGGAAGCTCATGACCTATATTTTTGTTCCTCTAACTATAATTAACATAAGATTCATGGAATTTACAATTCAAGCTCAATTTGAACTCTAACTTAAAGGAAGAGCAAAGGAGTGTTGTTAGCTCCTCAAAAGTACTGCTTTTTATGCCTATTTTACAGTATCTTTTCTTGTCTTTGATCAAATTTAGATGCATTTAGTTGTTAATTGCATGCATTTTCATAAGGAGTTTTGAATCTGGCTATGCCAGTGTGAAGGGTGGTTTGTTGGCATAATTGTAGTCACAGTAGAGTAGATTAGCGCATGAAGGGAACAATGAGAATGTCGGTAGCTGTTGATTGCGAAGGACCAAAAATTGTCGAAGCACTGGTTGGCAGAGAAGAGATTTTTGATGCCAGGTCAAGTGCACGGTGAACCAATGAGGATGTCAGCCCTAGGATTCAAACGAGGGATAAGATGAGCACATCCCTTATCCTCGAGCGTTCAAATTCAAATTCAAAGCTTATCCTAGGTCATTTTCGTGCGCCAATTTAAAGGAACTCAAGCAAACACTTGAGAAGAGATCGACAATCAGATTTAGAAGGGTGCATCAAAGAGACGTGGTTCGACCAAGCTTGACAGAGAGCCTGGATTTTGAAGGGATGCATCGAGAGACCCTCTTCTCACCCATTCTCTTCGTTTAAGTCGTTTTTATTTTTATTTAAGATGACGATATTGAGATACGATTATGATTTTTGGTTGGAAACCCTCACCATGAAATAATTTAATAGTTGGTGAGGGATGATTGCGTTGAACGCTATTTTCCATGTTTAGCTTTTAATAATCAGAAATGTTATGGCATTGTTTTTCCTATTTGGCATGATCTTAATTGTTTTCAAAAATACAACGCCAAGCGAGAGCTGGCTTTGTTGGCTTATTAAACCTTAATATCTTAACCGAATTAGGGAACAACGAACAAAAGCTAGATACTAAGGTGAGATGCTTCAAGAGAAGATGTTCAAGTAGATGAACTCACACCGGGAGTGAAATCTACCCCTTAGGAGCAAAAGATTGGGACTTAATCAAATTAATTTATGAAAAAGTTGTTTTATAGAGATATAACCGTTTTTGCATAGTTAATTCAGGGCTTTGCCATCGAGAGAGGCAATGCCAACTTTGAATCTGCTCGACAAACAATGCCAAGATAAGATTTATTAAAAGTTGGCATGGCATGAATAGCATGAAAACCATGCATCCCTTGCCAATACTTTAAAACTCTCCATGCCAACAATGTTGTCTTTTATTTTTTTTCCTTTTCAACTTGCTTTCAAAACCAACTTCAAAACAAACAAACTTTTCTTTGACAAGTAAAATGAGTAAGCAATTAAAATCTTAACCAATCCCTGTAGGATTGATAACTCAGCTTACTGTTGTATTACTTGGAAGACCGTGTATACTTGCACGCAAAAGACTCTTTCTTGGCATTGTTTATTCATTACCAACGCATTTATACCCCTTTTGCCAAGCACTCTCACGAGTCCAACAAGTTTTTGGCGCCATTGTCGGGGATTGCAATGGAGTTTTATTATTTTTGTTTTACTTGTTTTTGTTTTATTTTACTTATCTGTTTTGTTTGGTGTATGATCAGGAACCGCCCTATGGACTATCAGCAATTTGACCCTAAAATTGAACGAACCTACCACAAATTAAAGAGGAAAATCAGAGAGATGGCTCAAAATAGTAACGGAGGAGTAAATGGTGTCCCACGGAATCAAGATGATCCACCTATACACGGAGGGAATCCTGTCGCACCAGTAGTAGATGATGTCATAGAGAGACCAATACGAGAACACTTGGCACCAAACATTGATAACCTGATGCCAGGAGTGATTGGCGTCGAGGTAAATGCATCAAATTTTGAACTTAAGCCGGTAATAATTCAAACTCTTTTGAATGCATGCCAATTTGATGAAGCACTTACTGGAGACCCAATGCAACACTTGAAGCAATTCATGGAGATTTGCCACCTATTTCAGCAGCCTGGAGTATCAGAGGATACTGTAAAGCTGAAATTATTCACTTTTTCCTTGAGAGACAGAGCCAAGACTGGCCCAATTCTTTTTCACCTGGTTCAGTCACCTCATGGGGGATCTATGCCAGAAGTTTCTGACGCGTTTCCAACCGCCAACACTCATTGACAAGGTTTCATATGAATGGATTTCCAAATTGGACCCAAATACAAACTTTCTACAATAGATTAAATGCATAAACGACGACTGTTGTTAATGCTTCGGCGGTCGGTTCATTGCTTGACAAGAACTATACAGAGGCTGTGGGTATCCTTAAAAGAATTTCAGTTAAATATTTCGAGTACCCCATTGACAGGTTAGGTACCGTAAATAAAACCAGTGGGAATGCAACACCTCGATTTTGGGCTTGGGAGTTAGCCAAGTTTGACTAGACGGTTCAGGCGAACTGGTCTAGGCAATTTAGACTAGTTTCGGGAATAAATTATTTTAAAAGGGTTTTGAGTGAAATAAAATATGGAATAATTTTCTAAAATTCTAAATGGATTCGTTTTAATCGACATTTTAAAATGGGGACTAAATCGTAAAGATTTCAAAATGTGCTTTGATGACTAAATTGAAAGGAGTCAAGGCTTAGGATCTTTATGGAGCTATTACACCAAGGTGTTATCAGTCATTTCCCTTATTTTGTATATTTTAAAAGGTTTAATTAAAAGATTTATTAAAAAGGGGTTTTAATAAAAAAAATGATTCCAAAAAGGCTTAAACATTTTCTTACGTAACTTCCCATTTTCCCTTTTCTTTTCTCTCTATTTTCTCACCAGCCAAACTAAGATTTCCACAGCAAAATGATGAAGAGTCGATTCATTTGATTCTATTTTTGATTTCCTAAACTCCATCTACCATTCCTACTTTTATTTCTTGAAGGATTTCATACAAACTATTGCCAATTAGAGGTGATCTTCTTAATTCTCCTCTAATCAATGGTTCTTTATTGAAATTCCGAAGTTCTTGACTCTTGTAAATTGTTTTCTAAATTGATTTGAGTTATAAATGATGATGTCTTGCTTTAATTGAGCTTTAAATGGAGTTAAATTGATGAAAGTGGTTGGGTTTTGTTTTGGACTGTATTTTCTGGGTTTTAGATTGATTTTAATCATAATCCTGATGTTAAATAATGTGGTAAAGTGGGTTTTAATAATGGAATCCCGAAACTAGGTGAATTGCTAGATTTCTAGGTTGAAATCTTTGAGTTTATGGCTTGTTTATGTGGCTTATTGGTTGTTGGTGGTGATAGGATGTTGAGGTGATGTTTTTAGATGTATATTGATGTTATTTAATGGTTAATCTCACTCGACATTGGCTGGATATTGTTTAGAATGATTTCGTCAATGGTTTCGGTTGTTTTCGGATGTTGTTTCTTGGTTTTTGTAAGAGAGAATTGTGGAGTTGAGTTGCTGGAGGTTTTGATGCAAGAATGTGCATTAATTATCTATTTTGATTTGGTTAGAAGCAGGGGAGATTGATCTGATGTCTTTAGAAGAGGTCTTGGTTGCTCCGGAGGCTTGATATCGCTTCGGCAAGTGGATTGAAGCTTTGTCGGTGGGTTGAAATGATTTTAAAGGCTTTTCAAAGGTTTGAAAGCAAGGTTTGGTGATTTAGATTAAGCTTGAAATGCTAATCTAAGCTCGTAAGTAAGTATAGAATATTTCGCTCTCGGTTTTTCAGTTCTCCCAATGTTTTGATTGATCATGCTCATATTTTAGAAAGAGATTTGTTACCTATTGTTTATACATGTTTTGAGCATTGAGATTTGATGAATATGATCCCATGAGAATTGATTTAAGATTAGAAAGAGTTTATGACTTGTTGAGAAAATGCTATGTATTGTTTATGCTTTTGAAATTGAATGAGAATTTGATTTGTGTTTATGCATTGAAAATAGTAGAGTAACATGGTTTAAAAGTGTATTTTGAAAAAGTGATGAGACTTAATATTATCGGATATAATTGGTCAAGCAATAGGAATAGAAGGGCACTATAATATATAAAATTCGTACGTGAGATAAATTCTTTGGTTACACAATAGGGCTAGTGCTATTATGTTGCGAGTGATAGGGGTAGATTCTATCACCAACAAGAAATAGCTTGGTTGTAGCAGCGAGGAAGCAAGAGAAGATTCCAAGGGCGTTTCATAGCTCAAGTATGGTTTTACATTTCCTAAATAGTAATATGTGGCAATGGGAGGGTACCTATATGTTTTGGGAGGTTGTGTTTTGAAACTTCCTGGGTTGCGGCAAGTTTATATTGCCTATTTGGACTTGTAAGTGCCCTTTATATGTTGGTATTTGGTTTGGTTCACATTTTAAACTTTATGTGGTTGTTTTCTTAGGAAGCATGCCTATAGATTGTCATCTATGATTACGTTTATGTTGAATGCTTGGTTTGGTGTCTAACACCTTTGGAATTATGTTGCAAATGGTTGAGCTTATGTTAGAAGCATGATAGAATGATTTCCGATAAGTATTAATATGATAAACCGGCAAAAAATGTCATTATAGGCCCATGCGTACCAAAACACAGGCTAGCATACCGGTACGATATGCCTAAAGTAGCCCAGGCATTTCGATACGGGCTGAGCCGTTTCAATACGGTGTGCCTGGTTCAGGCATGGTGTTTCGATATACGGGGGCATACCAGTACGAGTTTGGTGATTTCAAAACAGGGGAATCTTACTAGAAGTTTGTGTACTGGTACAGGCTTGGGCGTACCGAAACGCCTGACCATTTTGTTAGTTATTTGGTATCTCCAAGTTTGCTTTTGTTACACTTTAGTCCCTGAATGTTATGTATGCAGTTGGTTGAGTTTGGGATGTTTTTTAAAGCTAATTTTTAACATGAAAGCATGTAATGAGACTAATTAAGGATTGGAAATCTTAATTTGACTTGCATTTATATATTTATCTGTTTTTACAAAATGGTCCCTAAGAAGTGTTTGGAATCAATCGGATGTCCAATTGACATTGTTTGAGTTGTGTCTTTATCCGCTGTGAGCATGTTCACCTTAGAAATTAATAAGAGCATCTCAAAAAGATAAATAAGATAGAAAGAAAAAGGTCGTTTATTGAGGTAAATCTTCACCGATTTATTTTAATATTACTCGTGTAACTCGCTCGAGTCGGTGGAACGGTTTGAATGGATCAAAGGGGTTACATTTGTTGGTATCAAAGACATGTTTACGAAAAATTGGAAGGTAAGTTAGTTGTTATATTATTGTTTGAGTGATTTCTCGGTGTTTGTTATGCACGATGGTTGCTTATGTTATGTTTTAATCGTTGATTGATTGTGTGCTATGCACGATGTTTGAAAAAACGCTGTTATGGATATTATATGATGTTTGGGGGATAGATATTGGGGTACCCATTGCCTTATTACTATTAGTATAAAGAGATTTTTGTTTTGAAACTTGAGCGTCTTAGATTCTTGCTTCGAGCTGGCCTGATTGGTTTTACTTGTTGCATTTTATGCTAGAGATTCATACTATTTTAAAATAGGACCGAGACGAGAGCTTAAGATTAATACCCGTAATGTTGAGGAAGAGCATAATGAGGATATGTCGCCCCCTCCACCTCCTCCTACCGGTGGTGCTGGAATGGGAGGTGTTGCACATCAGGTACCGCAAGAGCAGGCAGTGGACGATATGACGCTACTAATTCAGGCTATAACTAGAGCTTTTCAGGCATCGATGGCAGGTGTGCACGCGGCTGCACCGCAACCCGCATCTGTTAACCCTGGACTTCCCTTGGAACGTTTGTGCAGTCTGGTTGGTACTGAGTTCAGAGGTTTGTGCCCGGAAGCTTCTGAAGAATGGTTTGAGAGCATGAAAAGGATTCTTAGTCAAATGGAGTGTACGGATGCACGTAAGTTGGGTTGTATTGTGTCCATGTAGCATGAAGATGCTTATACATGGTGGACGACCATTACATGGGAATGGAACCTGCAGATGCAAATTGGGAATTCTTTTGTGCTACTTTCAAGAAGAAATATTTGGGTACTCGCTATCTAGATGAGAAAAAGCGAGAGTTCATGGCTTTAGTTCAAGGGAACATGCCTGTTGCAAACTATGAGGTTTAGTTTGTTTGTTTGAGCCAGTATGCCCTAGAACTAGTTCCCAACGAATAAAAGAGATGTGACCATTTTAGATATGGATTGGTGAAGGAAGTAAAGACCTACAATCTGGCTTCAGACTATACAAATTTTGATGTTTTGGTTACTCGAGCTAAGGACATTGAGCAGAATTTGGGTTTGGTTCCTCGTTTAGGGAGTTCTTCTGCTGGTAAGAGAGTTGCTGAGTTTGATGTTAGTAGAGATCGCTATAAGAGGAAGAATGAAAAGAAGTATTATCTGGATCAGACGTGAGGTGGTGGTGGTAATGCTGGTTGTAGGCAGTAGGGCCAAAAAGTTTTTTTTCGCACTCCTGATTGTAACTGTTGTGGGAGGCGACACATGGGTGAGTGTTGGGGAAATCCCGGTGTCTGTTGGAATTGTGGTTTGCAAGGTCATATGAAGTGTTATTGTCCATAGCCGATTAGAGATAGGCAGGCTCTTGCGTTTGTTTTTGAACCAAAACGAGGTCGATGGCGCGTTCGTGGTAATTTCCAGCGTAGGTCAGAGGAATGTTGCACATGTGGTAGCTGTTCAGCCTGAGGAAGGTGGTCAAGCGAGGGTGTATACATACCGCGAGGGAAGGAATGACACCTTTGTGTTTGCAGGCACCTTTACTCTGTAATATTTGTCGTTACTTTCTTTGATTGATTCTGGCTCTACACATTTATATATCTTGTGTGAGCATACGCAGTTGCTTGATATACATGTTGAGTTGTTAGATGTGGGTATGCAAGTGACGAGTTCTTTTGGTGAAACGGTTGTTGTTAGAAAGTTGTATAGAAGGTGTCCTTTAATCGTTCAAGGACATGTGTTTGTCGTGGATATGATGGAGTTGCATTTTTATGGTTTTGATGTTATCTTGGGTATGGATTGGTTGACTGTACACGAAGTTGTGGTTAATTTTGAATCTAAGGGAGTGAAACTCGTTGATGATTATGAAGTCGTTGTGGTGAGTGAGAATGTCAAGTTCTTATCCAATGTTGTTTCAGATTTAGAAGCACAAAAGTTGTTGGAAGTGGGGTGTCAAGCATACTTGGCGTATGTTATGAATCCGAATATGAAAGAGGCACGACCCCAGGATATTTGCACCGTTTGTGATTTTCTGGGGTGTTTTCAGAAGAGTTGCCTAGTTTACCGCCGGATAGGGAGGTAGAGTTTTGAATCGAGACATATGCGGATATGGCTCCGGTGTCCATTGCTCTGTATCGAATGGAGCCTAAGGAGTTGAATGAGTTAAAGATGCAACTTTAGGAGTTGTTAGACCGTGGTTTCATTCGTCCTAGTGTTTTGCCTTGGGGAGGGTCTGTGTTGTTTGTGAAGAAGAAGGATGGCACTATGAGAATGTGCATTGATTACCGGTAACTGAATAAATTGACGATTAAGAATAAGTATCCTTTGCCATGGATTGACGACTTATTCGATCAACTCCGAGGTGCATCAGTGTTTTCTAAGATTGATTTGAGATCACGATACTATCAGTTGAAGGTGAATGATAGAGATGTGCCAAAGACTGCTTTTCGAACACGTAACATGCGGTATGAGTTTTTGGTGATGCCGTTTGGGTTGACAAATGCGCCTGCAGCTTTCATGGACATGATGAATCCAATGTTCCATGAATTCTTGGATCAATTTGTGGTAGTTTTTATTGATGATATCCTAGTGTACTCTCGTACCGAGGAGGATCATGATAGACATTTGCGGATAGTGTTGCAAGTCTTATTAAATAATCAACTTTATGCTAAGTTGAGCAAGTGTGAGTTTTGGACTAAGGAAATGGTTTTTCTTGGTCATGTTGTATCGGCCGAAGGAATTCGTGTAGATCCACAGAAGGTGGAAGCGATTGTAAATTGGAAACAACCTAAGTCGGGGACAGAGGTTCGCAGTTTCTTAGGCTTGGCAGGGTATTATTGTTATTTTGTGGATGGTTTTTCAAAGTTTGTTGCTCCTTTGACGAAGTTGTTGCAAAAAGATGTTTGTTTCGAGTGGACGTAAGCTAGATAACAAGATTTTGAGAAGTTGAAGGAAGCTTTGACGCAAACTCCAATCTTGATTCAACCTGAGTCAGGAAAAGAGTTTGTGATCTTTAGTGATGCATCTTATATTGGTTTAGGATGTGTGTTGATGCAAGACGGGAGAGTTGTGGCTTATGCATCTAGGCAGTTGAAGGTGCATGAACTCAATTACCCTACTCGTGATATTGAATTGGCCGCAGTAGTGTTTGCGCTAAAGATTTGGAGGCATTATCTTTATGGTGAAAAGTGTGTGGTGTATACAGATCATTAGAGTTTAAAGTATTTGATGTCACAGAAAGATTTGAATCTTATACAACATAGATGGTTGGAGTTGCTTAAGGATTACAACTTGACGATAGAGTATCACCCTGGAAAGGCCAATGTTGTGGCTGATGCCTTGAGTAGAAAGGTTGTTGTAGAGTTGAGAGTGATGTTTGCTCGACTGAGTGTGTCGCGAGATGGCGAGTTAGTTGCTGAGTTGCAAGTGAAGCCTTCTTTGGTGCAATTGATTAAAGAGGAACAGTTGATGGATAATTCATTGGTAATGCATGTCCAGGACATAGTGGATGGTCATCCGACATACTTTTGTTTTAAAAGTGATGGTGTTCTATGTTTTAAGGGTCGAGTAGTTATGTCGGATGATGATGAGTTAAGGCGTACTATCTTGGCTGAAGCGCATAGTAGCCCTTTTGCTATGCATCCTGGTAGTACTAAGACGTATCGTGGGTTGAAGGAAGAGTACTATTGGGTTGGTTTAAAGAAAGACGTGGCAGAGTTTGTTAGTAAGTGCATGGTGTTTCAGTAAGTACATGGTGGACGACCATTACATGGGAATGGAACCTGCAGATGCAAATTGGGAATTCTTTTGTGCTACTTTCAAGAAGAAATATTTGGGTACTCGCTATCTAGATGAGAAAAAGCAAGAGTTCATGGCTTTAGTTCAAGGGAACATGCCTATTGCAAACTATGAGGTTTAGTTAGTTTGGTTGAGCCAGTATGCCCTAGAACTAGTTCCCAACGAATAAAAGAGATGTGACCATTTTAGATATGGATTGGTGAAGGAAGTAAAGACCTACAATCTGGCTTCAGACTATACAAATTTTGATGTTTTGGTTACTCGAGCTAAGGACATTGAGCATAATTTGGGTTTGGTTCCTCGTTTAGGGAGTTCTTCTGCTGGTAAGAGAGTTGTTGAGTTTGATGTTAGTAAAGATCGCTATAAGAGGAAGAATGAAAAGAAGTATTATCTGGATCAGACGTGAGGTGGTGGTGGTAATGCTGGTTGTGGGCAGTAGGGCCAAAATGTTTTTGTTCGCACTCCTGATTTTAACTGTTGTGGGAGGCGACACATGGGTGAGTGTTGGGGAAATCCTGGTGTCTGTTGGAATTGTGGTTTGCAAGGTCATATGAAGTGTTATTGTCCATATCCGATTAGAGATAGGCAGGCTCTTGCGTTTGTTGTTGAACCAAAACGAGGTCGAGGGCGCGTTCGTGGTAATTTCCAGCATAGGTCAGAGGAATGTTGCACATGTGGTAGCTGTTCAACCTGAGGAAGGTGGTCAAGCGAGGGTGTATACACACCGCGAGGGAAGGAATGACACCGATGTGATTGCAGGCACCTTGACTCTGCAATATTTGTCGTTACTTTCTTTGATTGATTCTGGCTCTACACATTTATATATCTTGTGTGAGCATACGCTTGCTTGATATAATGTTGAGTTGTTAGATGTGGGTATGCAAGTGACGAGTTCTTTTGGTGAAACGGTTGTTGTTAGAAAGTTGTATAGAAGGTGTCCTTTAATGGTTCAAGGACATGTGTTTGTTGTGGATATTGTAACGCCCCGGTTTTGGGCTTAGAAGTTTTGGGCGTTGACCGGTTTGGTCAAAGTGCTGTTCGAATCTAAAAGGGTGAATTTAGGAAAGCCTAGTTCGGGTTGCATTAAAATTATGGAAAAATGTTCTAAAATCATCTTTTAATATAATTAAGTGAACTGTGAAATCAATTTTGGAAAATGAGTTTTGGAAGGGTGACATTTTGGCTAGTGACCAAAATGTAATTTTTGAAAGTTTTGTGACTGTTTTAGAAAGGGTTGAAACTTTGAATCTTTAAGGAGCTATTATTCCAAAAGTAGTTTCTCCATATTTTTCTAAGATATTTTAAGCTATATTCTGATTTTAAAACATATCAAAAGAGGAGGGAAAGCCATTTTGGCCATTTTGATAACTAACTTCCTATTTTCTTTTCTCTCATTTTCTCTCAACCCAAACACTTTCTTTCCAGAGAATTGTTTCTGATTTTCTCACCTAAATCTCTCCTTTCAACTCTCTTTTGATTTCTAATCATCATATCTACAAAACCTCATCATTTGCTACTTGATTCATCAAGGTTTTTGATTCCAAAAAGAGGAGAAACTCAAGTTTTGAGGTAAGAACGTCCTTCTCCTCTAAACTATCAGTTCTTTACTGAAATTCCTAAGTTTTCAATCCTTAATTGATGTTTTATTAAAGGCTTTTAAGTTGTGAAATGGATCTTGGCTTATAATGCAAGATTTGGTGATTTTTGATGATTTTCGTTTGATCTGTTAAATCTGTGATTTGAGATGTGTTTTTGATGTTATTTGAACTCTAAATTGATAAGGAATTGAGTTTTGATTGATGCAATCCCGGATAGGTTGGGTTTCCTAAGTTTAGCTTGTGATTCTTGATTGTTTTTGAGGTGATCTTGTAGATCTGGTGTTGCTGGAGGTATAAGGATGTTATTAGGTTCTTTTTAGATGTTAAATGATGTTAAAGGATGTTAGGTTTTGATGGTTAATGGCTGGGCTTTGTTGAGAAGTGGTTTGGATGCATTTTCGGTTGTGTTTGGTGGCCGAAAATGGAGTGGGGATGAGAGCAGCGAGTTTAGGTGCTTTCATTGAGGATATTAATGCATGATGATGCATTAATCTACTGTTTTGATGTGTTAAAACAGGGGAGTCATCTTTGGATCCAAGTGGTGGTGATCCGGAGGCTTGATTTGGTGCTTCGGCAAGAGGCGAAGTGGAATCGGTGAGTGAAATTGGGTTTTCGGCTTTGAAACCAATGTCTTGGGAGCTTAGTTTAAGTCTAAACAACTTTGCTAAGCTCAAGTGTAAGTTTTCGGAAATACTCTCTAGTGGTGGCCATGATTTGATTGTTGTGCAATGTGGTTTATTGCATGTTTTAAACTCTGTTTTGAAAGCATGATTTAGCATGGTTAATGCTGTTTTTGTAAGCCATATGTTGAAGGAAGCTCAAGGTAAGAGTTCCTTGTTTTTGAGCATTGATTAAATGTGGTTTGATGCTTTTAAATGCATGATGAATATGGCTTGGTTTAATGCTTTAAAACAGTGGACAAATTGATGATAATGATGTATATTGGCAAGTGATGTTTTGCAAAGGTTAAGGTCACTAAGGTGGTTAAAAGTCCTTGAGTGAGCCTTGTTTACTTAAGAACATCAAGGTGGTTAAAAGTCCTTGGATGATTCTTGCTACGGACACAAAGGTGGTTAAAAGTCCTTGTGTGGTCCTTTCCATGGTGTTTAAAAGTCCATGGGGCCAAGGTGTTTAAAAGTCCTTGGGGTGAAACTTGATACGGACACAAAGGTGGTTAAAAGTCCTTGTGTGGTCCTTTCCATGGTGGTTAAAAGTCCATGGGCCAAGGTGTTTAAAAGTCCTTGGGGCCAAGGTGTTTAAAAGTCCTTGGGGTGAAAGTTGATGAACTTGTTTTTAAAGAAATGGAACTTATCACTTGTGGCCAATATGACATGTTATGATATGAAGCATGAGATGCATGTTTAAGTATGCTTTTGAGCATGTGTAAATGATGATTTGAAGCATGATTTATAAAGTGTTTTATAAATGCATTATTGAATGGTTTTATTGAGCATTCCTCACTAAGCTTTTGCTTACGCTCTCTCTTTGTTTTCTCAAATCAATAATGCAGAACACTAAAGTACTTTGAGGGCAGCAAGGAAGGCAAGCATTCAAGTGGAAGTAAAGCTCAAAGTATGGAAGGTTTTCTTAAGTACATTTAGCTTTTGGTAATTTGCAATGGGGGACCTATGTGTATGTTTTGGGAGATGTTTTGAACTCCCTAAGTATATTGAATGTTGTTGAGAATGCTGGTTTTTGTGGTTGGCCATTATATGCTTGAATTGAAAGTTTATGCTTGAATGGTTGCTTGTGTAGGAAGCATGCCTATAGATTTGGGTTTTTTCACATATGTTGATGTTTTGATGAATTGTTGATGCAAGTATGTCTCATGTATGTTGAATTGCATGTTGGTAAAGTTTGGTGGCATTTGGAGCATGATTGGATGTTTAATTGCATGTTTAAGTATGCATTTTGGGGTTATCTGTGCAGGGTGTTCCGGAACAGTACCTACCGTTTCGGAACGGGTGCCTTAAACAAGCCCAGGCGTCCGAAACGGGAGGGATCGTTCCGAAACGGTTGGCTACTGTCAGCCCATGTTGCGGTACGCGTTGCGGAACGGCCTCGCGTTTCGAAACGGGCTCTGCCTGTTTCGGAACGGGTGACCGTTAGGGGCTGACATTGGCAGTTAAATGTTTTGAATTGTTTGCATTTTGGTCCTGAATCTTGTTTGTGCAATTGTATGAGTTTGGGAAGTCCTTTTGAGCTGAAATTTCACAGAGAAGCATGAAACCTGATTAATTTCAAGTTGGTAACTTTAATTTGGGTTAAGTCCTCATATATATCAGAAATTACAATTTGGTCCCTAAAGTTGTAATTTGTTCAATTGGATCCCTGTTTGATCTCTGATGTTTATGATCTTTGAGTATGCTGTTGTATGATCATATCTAAGGATTAATATGCATCTAGACAAGTTTAAAAAGAAAAAAAAGGGTCGTTAATCAAGGTTGACTTTCGGGTTGACTTTGGTTTTCCCCGTGTGACTCTCTTAATTCGGGTCAACCGTCTAGGCCGGGTTAAGGGGGTTACAGATATGATGGAATTGCATTTTTATGGTTTTGATGTTATCTTGGGTATGGATTGGTTGACTGTACACGAAGTTGTGGTTAATTTTGAATCTAAAGGAGTGAAACTCGTTGATGATTATGAAGTCGTTGTGGTGAGTGAGAATGTCAAGTTCTTATCCAATGTTGTTTCGAATTTAGAAGCACAAAAGTTGTTGGAAGTGGGGTGTCAAGGATACTTGGCGTATGTTATGAATCCGAATATGAAAGAGGCACGACCCCAGGATATTCGCACCGTTTGTGATTTTCTGGGGTGTTTTCAGAAGAGTTGCCTAGTTTACCGCCGGATAGGGAGGTAGAGTTTTGAATCGAGAAATATGCGGATATGGCTCCGGTGTCCATTGCTCTGTATCGCATGGAGCCTAAGGAGTTGAATGAGTTAAAGATGCAACTTTAGGAGTTGTTAGACCGTGGTTTCATTCGTCCTAGTGTTTTGCCTTGGGGAGGGCCTGTGTTGTTTGTGAAGAAGAAGGATGGCACTATGAGAATGTGCATTACCGGTAACTGAATAAATTGACGATTAAGAATAAGTATCCTTTGCCATGGATTGACGGCTTATTCGATCAACTCCGAGGTGCATCAGTGTTTTCTAAGATTGATTTGAGATCATGATACTATCAGTTGAAGGTGAATGATAGAGATGTGCCAAAGACTGCTTTTCGAACACGTAACATGCATTATGAGTTTTTGGTGATGCCGTTTGGGTTGACAAATGCGCCCGCAGCTTTCATGGACATGATGAATCCAATGTTCCATGAATTCTTGGATCAATTTGTGGTAGTTTTTATTGATGATATCCTAGTGTACTCTCGTACCGAGGAGGATCATGATAGACATTTGCGGATAGTGTTGCAAGTCTTATTAAATAATCAACTTTATGCTAAGTTGAGCAAGTGTGAGTTTTGGACTAAGGAAATGGTTTTTCTTGGTCATGTTGTATCGGCCGAAGGAATTCGTGTAGATCCACAGAAGGTGGAAGCGATTGTAAATTGGAAACAACCTAAGTCGGGGACAGAGGTTCGCAGTTTCTTAGGCTTGGCAGGGTATTATTGTTATTTTGTGGATGGTTTTTCAAAGTTTGTTGCTCCTTTGACGAAGTTGTTGCAAAAAGATGTTTGTTTCGAGTGGACGTAAGCTAGATAACAAGATTTTGAGAAGTTGAAGGAAGCTTTGACGCAAGTTCCAATCTTGATTCAACCTGAGTCAGGAAAAGAGTTTGTGATCTTTAGTGATGCATCTTATATTGGTTTAGGATGCGTGTTGATGCAAGACGGGAGAGTTGTGGCTTATGCATCTAGGCAGTTGAAGGTGCATGAACTCAATTACCCTACTCGTGATATTGAATTGGTCGCAGTAGTGTTTGCGCTAAAGATTTGGAGGCATTATCTTTATGGTGAAAAGTGTGTGGTGTATACAGATCATTAGAGTTTAAAGTATTTGATGTCACAGAAAGATTTGAATCTTATACAACATAGATGGTTGGAGTTGCTTAAGGATTACAACTTGACGATAGAGTATCACCCTGGAAAGGCCAATGCTATAGCTGATGCCTTGAGTAGAAAGGTTGTTGTAGAGTTGAGAGTGATGTTTGCTCGACTGAGTGTGTCGTGAGATGGCGAGTTAGTTGCTGAGTTGCAAGTGAAGCTTTCTTTGGTGCAATTGATTAAAGAGGAATAGTTGATGGATGATTCATTGGTAATGCATGTCAAGGACATAGTGGATGGTCATCCGACATACTTTTGTTTTAAAAGTGATGGTGTTCTATGTTTTAAGGGTCGAGTAGTTATGTCGGATGATGATGAGTTAAGGCGTACTATCTTGGCTGAAGCGCATAGTATCCCTTTTGCTATGCATCCTGGTAGTACTAAGACGTATCGTGGGTTGAAGGAAGAGTACTATTGGGTTGGTTTAAAGAAAGACGTGGCAGAGTTTGTTAATAAGTGCATGGTGTTTCAGGGAGTTAAAGCTGAGCATCAGTTTCCTTTTCGGTTGTTGCAACCGTTGAGGATACCAGAATAGAAATGAGAGAGGATTACCATGGATTTTGTGTTAGGGTTGCCTTTGACACCGTCTAAGAATAATTCTATTTGGGTAATTGTGGATCGTTTTACGAAGTTTGTGCATTTGTTGCCTATGCATACTACGTATACGCAAGATAAGTTGGCAGACTTGTACATCTCGAAGATTGTGCGTTTTCACGGAGTGCCTAAGTCTATAGTATCAGATAGAGATCCACATTTTACGGTGAGGTTTTAGGAATGTTTGGATCGAGCCTTGGGTACAAGGTTGAACTTCAGTACTTCGTATCATCCTCAAACGAAGGTCTGTCTGAGCGTGTCATTCAAGTGTTGGAAGATATGTTGAGATGTTGCATCATTGATTTTCAAGGATATTGGGAGAAGCACTTGCCTTTCATAGAGTTTGCTTATAATAACAATTATCAAGCGAGCATTCAAATGGCACCTTATGAAGCTTTGTAGGCGAGAAATATATTTATTTGCCTCACGAGCTAAAGGAGACTAACGAGAAGGTAAAACTCATTAGTGAGAGGTTGAAAGCGACTTCAGATTGGCAAAATTCTTACGCATATTTAAAGTGTAGAGAAATTGTGTATGCAGTTGGTGATAATGTGTTTTTGAAAGTTTTGCCTTGGAAAAAGGTGATGAGGTTTGGCTGGAAGGGAAAGTTGAGTTTGAGGTTTATTGGGCCTTATGAGGTGATGTAACCCCCTCGTCCGGAGCTAGACGACAGACCGGTCCGAGCAGGTTACACGGGGAAAACCGAAGTGAAACTCGTTAAGGTTCCACTCCGATTAGCAACCCTAGAAAATTTTTCATTTAATTATCTTGTCTAGATTTTACATTTAGCCCTAAGCGCGAAGGCAACAGTGGAAAACGATAACAAGACGATACAAACAGAACGTAAGGTAACTTAAATTTACCAAGTGACATGTTAGTCCATTTGCATGCTTACGAAACCAAAACCATACATGAAGGATGCATAAAAACTTAACAAGGAAGCAAACAAACAAACGGGACTAAAACACAACATCCGAGAACCTTTGAAGATGCCAAAAAGCCCAATTAAAGGCCTGTGTTTCTAAAGAGGCTTGCCCGTTTCGGTACGCGGGCTCCAGTTTAAAAGCCAGACCAGGCCGTACCGATACGGTCCACTTCGTTCCGGTACGGGGGTCTCCAATGTCGAGACGTTCTGGAACTCGTTCTGAAACATGCACTCACAGAGGCAAACCGTATCGAAATGCGTACCAAAATGGGAGCCCACAATGTCAAATCGTATCGAAACGGCACCACTCCCGTTCCGATATAAGTATCTCTGCAGCTACAACTGTTCCGAAAAAACAATGAGTGTTTCGAAACGCTTGCACACATAGTGACCCTGAAAACAGTTTTCTGCATCTCCAAACATTCCCAAATATGCTCCAAAACAACAAGAATCATGAAATAGCAATCATACACATAATATAAAGGCATTTCATCCTACCGCAAGCATGATCAAACATATAAACATACATGACAAGTCCATTTCATTCATAGGAAACATGCATCCACAAAACATAGCATAAAACAAGGTTTACATGCTTTTTCACACAAACATATAAACATCTCATAAATCATGGGTTACAATCTTCAACACAAAAGCATTAACAACATAGGAGTCTAAAACATGCTCCTACAATACGTAGCATTCCTCATTGCTAACTATTACATTATTCAATAAAACCATACTTGAGCAACCACACACGCGCTTGGATGCCCCTTCCTTGCTCCTTGCTAACTTCCACACTAATGATCTGCATTGTTGAAAATGAGAGCGTAAGCTAGAAGCTTAGTGAGGGAGCTCAAAACAAAACATCGACAATGCAGGGTTCAAAGCATGATATCCTTAAGACATTCACAACACAAGGCATACATTTACACTAATAGAGCAACATATCCAAGTACTACAGTTACGCTTAGCACAAATGCAATAGAACATCTTATCACAACCACCACACATAAACAAATATATTGGCAACTATATAGCTTACTCGGATATGCGGATAACTTCCGTTGGGATTTTCGCCCTAACATACTCAAACAACAATATTATCTTCCGGTGGGATTTCACACATCACCGTTTTCATTTACGGATGGGATTACACTCATCATCACATACAACACTTTCCGGTGGAATGTTACCTCACCGTACTCCTCCTTGGTGACTACACATCACCAAGGCCACACGCGAATTTGACTCTTACCGTGTGCACACTCATCCTAATGATCGGTCATTTATACCTGGTAATTATAACTAGTGCCAACATACTAAACAAGTCTCACCATGATTTCACATTCATGCAACACAACATATCATCACCATTATACAACATCAATATATATTGTTGAGTTGTGTGGTGCTCGATTCGTTCAACCGATTATGCTCACCAAATGGTGGAGAGGTGGATTTTTGGGTGGAAGGGTTTAGGAAGCTAGAAAGAATAAAGACACAATGATTTTAGAGTGGTTCGGCCTTCTAACAAGCACCTACATCCACTACCTTAGCTCCCCACTAAGGATTTCACAACCAATTCCACTAATTGATTCGTCCCCTTTTCTAGGCTTAGGAGGAAACCCTTTACACCGATCAAGCTTCTACCCAAAGCCTTGATCAAAACCCTCTTTTACAAAGAGAAACAAGAAGCAAACTTAAACCCTCTAATAGGTGTTTGTTTGCACAATTAAGCTCTCACCCAAAACCTAAAACACTTGAGCAAATTTAACAATTTTGGCTCACTAGTGTTTGTCTATACAATAATTGACACTTTAGGCTCTAAGACAATTCTTGATCATTTGTTGATTGACAATTGAAGCATTAGCCTTCTCTTGATGCTTGGAGGTCCCTTTTATACTCCCAAATGAGTTTGTAGCCGTTACTAGCCGTTGGGGATGAATTGGAGCCGTTGAGGACTTTATTTCCCTTCATAAATGCTGTTCTGCAGCTACCAGTATCGATACACGTGGAACGGTATCGATACGGCCTTCATAGGAACTAGCCGTTGGGCTCTTGCTAGCATAGGCGTATCGATATGCTTGAGGGCGTATCGGTACGGCTTGACATTTAAATGGCCGTTGGGAAATAGCCGTTGGGGTAGTTAAAATGGGATCGGTACGCTGACATGGCGTATCGAAACGACCCTACTCCGTATCGATACGAGGGTTTGCCGTATCGGTACGGGTTTTGACAGTGGCCAAACTGGGGCAAAATGGTATCGATACTGGTTCAACTGTATCGATACTGGTACTTTCAAATCACGAGTTTGGCTATTAAAAACATGAAAGTTCTTTGTCAAAAACCTCTTAAAATACCTCAAACATAATTTCAAGTTGTTTGGACTTAAAATCAAGTTTTAAATTCTTTTCAAATTAGTCCAAAACATTTTTCAATTATTATATCAAAACATTTGTTCTACAATCTCCCCCTTTTTGATATAATAAAACTCTCTTGAAAAATTGTTTGGGATTCTCCCCCTTTAACTTTAAAAATGTGAATAAGAGACTAAAGATATGAAATCAAATAAAGCTCCCCCTTATTCATTTGAAAATTCAATTTTTCAAAACATTTCTCCCCCTTTTTGTTATATCAAAAAGAATTTAAAATGACATTTAGCTCAAGATAACATAGGAGGCAAAAATTTTGACACACTTGAAAATTTTTGGTTTAAAATTGGCTCCCCCTTACTCAAAGCATCATCAAACATGTTAGTCCATCAAATATGATCATCTAGTTGATTGAAATAAAAATAAAACAAATAAATGCTAAAACAACTAGATTTTACCAACACTTGAACCCAAGGGAGGATGTGAAGCCTTCCTTCTTCAAGTGTTCTTCCTTGTGTGCATGGAGCTCCCCCTCAATGTTTGACTTGTTGAACATCTCCATCACACCTAGCAATAGACAATCAAGTAATTTTTGGTATCCAAATTGCTTTGGATCCATGAATGTTAGTAGCACAAATTTTTGACCCCTTAGGAATCCATTTTTCAAAGTCATCCTTTTTAATTGAAGTGGTTAGTCCTTTTGGGACCCAAACACTTCTAAAACATTTTCCTTTAATAAATCTAGGGGCACTAGATTGTCTAACATAAAAATTTGATTTTCCAAAATTGTTTTTCTTTTCTAGTTCTTTGGAAATCAAATCTTTTTCTTCTTGAACATTTTGAAGCAATTTTTGTAAATCAAAACATTTTAATTCAAACTCTTCAAGTTTTGCTTCAAGTTCAAGTTTGGTTTTAGAAAGCAAATCATTTTGAATTTTTAACTTTGAAATCAATTTTTTGTTTTTCAAAATGTGGCTTTTAAAATCTAAAACCAAATCATCATAGGCATCTTGTAATTCATCAAAGGAATAGGAACATGAAGTAGATGAATTAGAAGTTACCCTTGAATCTTCTTCGATGGCCATAAGGCAAAGGTTGGCTTGTTCATCGTCGGTGGAGTCTTCCTCACTCCAAGTAGCCACATGTGCCTTCTTCTTATGGCTTGAAGTGTTTTCCCTCTCCTTTCTTTTAGGTTCTCGTTCAAGCTTTCTCAAAGCTTTCTTCATGAACGGGGCACACTTCTTGAAGAGATGAACTATCTCTTCATCTTCATCCTCCTCCTCACTTGTGTAGACATGATGGCAAGTGGAGGATTTGAGAGCCATGACACTTGCATTTATGCCAAGCCCTTTGATTTTCTTCTCTCCCATAGCTCTAATTTCTTCCCTTTTCTTCTCCTCTTCCTTGTTCTTCTTCATAATTTGATGAGTGAGAAGAGACCCCATAAGTTCATCAAGCTTCAAAGTCTTCAAGTTTTTGGCTTCGATGATGGCGGTCCTCTTTGAGTCCCAAGACCTGGGAAGTGAGTAGATGAGCTTTCGGACAAGCTTCTCTTTCGGGATGGCTTCTCCATAACCTTTGAGACCGTTGGTGATGGTGGAGAACCTATTAAACATCTTCTCGATGTTCTCTTCCGGATCCATCTTGAAGTTCTCATACTCTAATGTTAGGAGCCCAATCTTGGTCTCCTTGACTTCATCGGTCCCCTCGTATGTGACTTCAAGCTTGTCCCATACCTCCTTGGCACTCTCACAAGAAGACATCTTCTCATAGATGGATGGGCCAAAAGCACAAAACAAGATGTGCAAGGCCTTGCAATTGAGCTCCATCTTCTTGCGATCGTCGGCACTCCACTCCTCTTTGCTCCTTTGAGGCTCGAACGGACCATCTTCAACTATATCCCATAGCTTGTAATCTCTAGATTTGATGAAGAACTTCATCTTTGTCTTCCAATGGGCATAGTGGGTTCCGTCAAAGAAAGGCGGTTTGTCGATAGATTGTGCCATTTGAGCCGGTTGATGAAATAGTGATCGAGCTTGCCGGATCTTCTCAATAGGATGTGAATCCCCTTCGATTGAGCCAAGCTCTGATACCAATTGTTGAGTTGTGTGGTGCTCGATTCGTTCAACCGATTATGCTCACCAAGTGGTGGAGAGGTGGATTTTTGGGTGGAAGGGTTTAGGAAGCTAGAAAGAATAAAGACACAATGATTTTAGAGTGGTTCGGCCTTCTAACAAGCACCTACATCCACTACCTTAGCTCCCCACTAAGGATTTCACAACCAATTCCACTAATTGATTCGTCCCCTTTTCTGAGCTTAGGAGGAAACCCTTTACACCGATCAAGCTTCTACCCAAAGCCTTGATCAAAACCCTCTTTTACAAAGAGAAACAAGAAGCAAACTTAAACCCTCTAATAGGTGTTTGTTTGCACAATTAAGCTCTCACCCAAAACCTAAAACACTTGAGCAAATTTGACAATTTTGGCTCACTAGTGTTTGTCTATACAATAATTGACACTTTAGGCTCTAAGACAATTCTTGATCATTTGTTGATTGACAATTGAAGCATTAGCCTTCTCTTGATGCTTGGAGGTCCCTTTTATACTCCCAAAAGAGTTTGTAGCCGTTACTAGCCGTTGGGGATGAATTGGAGCCGTTGAGGACTTTATTTCCCTTCATAAATGCTGTTCTGCAGCTACCAGTATCGATACACGTGGAACGGTATCGATACGGCCTTCATAGGAACTAGCCGTTGGGCTCTTGCCAGCATAGGCGTATCGATACGCTTGAGGGCATATCTGTACGGCTTGACATTTAAATGGCCGTTGGGAAATAGCCGTTGGGGTAGTTAAAATGGGATCGGTACGCTGACATGGCGTATCGAAATGACCCTACTCCGTATCGATACGAGGGTTTGCCGTATCGGTACGGGTTTTGACAGTGGCCAAACTGGGGCAAAATGGTATCGATACTGGTTCAACCGTATCGATACTGGTACTTTCAAATCACGAGTTTGGCTATTAAAAACATGAAAGTTCTTTGTCAAAAACCTCTTAAAATACCTCAAACATAATTTCAAGTTGTTTGGACTTAAAACCAAGTTTTAAATTCTTTTCAAATTAGTCCAAAACATTTTTCAATTATTATATCAAAACATTTGTTCTACATATATCAACATGCATAAACGAACATGTATCACACAAACCACATTTGTACATTTAACAAGAAACTCATAAGGTCAAACAAGAGTTTAAGCTACCAACTTAATCTCCACATTAGATTGGCCTACCAAGCACAATCAAACACCTTAACCACACACTTGAACCAATTTAAAACCATTTTAAACAATCCACTCACCGAACACCCTTAAAGCAAACCGAGATAGCCGATCAAGCCTCCAAATTTCCCAGAATCGAGCCCGAAGCTTCTCCAACGATTTCCCTTGATTCTAATCAACCAAAAATAGCATATTACTCAACAAATCATCCACAAAACCAGTGTCACAAATCAGATTACAGCCACAAGACTATTTCTTTACATTTCCAAGCCATGAACTAACCCAAAATCCTCATTTTCGGACTTGAACTTAACCCAGCAGAAACCCATCAATTTAAACACCCAAATCATCATTAAACTCGTTCAAAACAACCCTCAAGCATAACCATATCATCAGCCCAACTTTCCCACACCAAACTACCTCAAAAACTCAAGTTTTCTACCCTTTAAAACACCCACAAAAACCCATTTCGGAATTTTCAGCAAAACACTACCATTTTGAGATATAATACACTAAAGGGCAAGATTAAAACATATATTATCTTTACAAATCAAAAACCAAACAAAAACCCATTAAAGCTTCCACCTTTTACTTAAAACTTGAAAACTTGAAATATCACAAAAATGGGGTTTACGAAAATCTAAAGCTATAGAAATGTTAAGAATGATGAGGAGAATTCAAAAACATGTTTACCTTGATGAAAGCTCTTGAAATCGATGAAGAAATGGATGGAACAGTGTTTTGGGGTTTGGGGAGGTTTAGTTGTTGTGAAAATGGTTGAAGGAAGAAGATGAAGAAGACTTTCAAAAGGTCTCTTTTTACTTAGCTCATTCCCTTTATTTAAAAATTTACCATTTTGCCCTTAATGAAGTCTCAAGCCCTTTTAATTAAAACCAATCTCGTTTTAATTTAAAACAAGCCCACGACTCGAACCCGATTCACACACTTAACATTCGACCCCTAAACCCGGGTGTTACAAGTGTTGGAGCGAGTTGGCCGGTAGCTTATAGATTGAGGTTGCCACCTGAGTTAAAGAAGATACATGATGTTTTCCATGTGTCCATGCTTCGAAAGTATAGATCGGATCCGTCGCATCTTATGCATGTTGAAGAGATTGATTTTAAATCAGATTTATCTTATGAAGAGGAACTGGTTGAGATCTTGGATACGGATAGTAAAGTTCTTCGAGGTAAGACCACTGAGTTGGTTAAGGTGTTGTGGCGACATCGAGGTGTTGAAGAAGCCACGTGGGAAAGGAAGAATGACATGAAGAAGAAATTCCCTTATCTTTTTCCACCAGGTTAATTTCGAGGACGAAATTTCTTAAGTGTGGGAGAGTTGTAATGCCCCGATTTTGGGCTTGGGAGTTAGCCGGGTTTGGCTAGACGGTTTGGGCGAACCGGTCTAGGCAATTTAGACTAATTTCGAGAATAAATTGTTTTAAAAGGGTTTTGAGTAAAATAAAATATGGGGAAATATTCTAAAATTCTAAAACAGTGTTTTGAAGATTTTGATGGAACTAATTGGAAAAATGGATTTTTTAATCGACATTTTAAATGGTGACTAAATCGTAAAGATTTCAAAATGTGTTTTGATGACTAAATTGAAAGGAGTCAAGGCTTAGAATCTTTAGGGAGCTATTACACCAAGGTGTTATAAGACTTTTCCCTTATTTTGGATATTTTAAAAGGTTTAATTAAAATATTTATTAAAAGGGGGTTTTAATAAAAAGGATTCCAAATTTTAATGAGGCCCTTTTTCATCTTTCAAAAAAAAAAAGGATTCCAAAAGGGCTTAAACATTTTCTTACGTAACTTCCCATTTTCCCTTTTCTTTTCTCTCTATTTTCTCACCATCCAAACTAAGATTTCCACACCAAAATGATGAAGAGTCAATTCATTTGCTTCTATTTTTTATTTCCTAAACTCCATCTACCATTCCTACTTTGATTTCTTGAAGGATTTCATCCAAACTATAGTCTAACACGGGAAAAGCTTGTGTTAAAGGTGATCTTCTTAATTCTCCTCTAATCGAAGGTTCTTTATTGAAATTCTCAAGTTCTTGACTTTTGTAAATTGTTTTCTAAATTGATTTGAGTTATAAATGATGATGTCTTGCTTTAATTGAGCTTTAAAAGGAGTTAAATTGATGAAAGTGGTTGGGTTTCGTTTGGACTGTATATGCTGGGTTTAGATTGGTTTTAATCATAATCTTGATGTTAAATATTATGGTAAAGTGAGTTTTAATAATGGAATCCCGAAACTATGTGAATTGCTAGATTTCTAGGTTAAAATCTTTGAGTTTATGGCTTGTTTATGTGGTTTAATGGTTGATGGTGGTAATAGGATGTTGAGGTGATGTTTTTATATGTATGTTGATGTTGTTTAATTGTTAATCTCGCTGGGCATTGGTTGGAGATTGTATAGAATGATTTTATCGATGGTTTCGGTTGTTTTCGGATGTCATTTGCTTGGTTTTTGTTAGAGAAAATTGTGGAGTTGAGTTGCTGGAGGTTTTGATGCAAGAATGTGCATTAATCCTCTGTTTTTCTTTTGTTAGAAGTAGGGGAGACTGATTCGATGTCTTTTGAAGAGGTCTTGGTTGCTCTAGAGGCTTGATATCGCTTCGGCAAGTAGAGCGAAGCTTTGTCGGTGAGTGGAAATGATTTTAAAGGCTATTCAAAGGTTGGAAAGCAAGGTTAGGGGTTTTTGATTAACCTTGAAATGCTAATCTAAGCTCGGAAGTAAGTATGGAAGATTTCGCTCTCGGTTTTTCAGTTCTCCCAATGTTTTGATTGATCATGCTCATGTTTTAGAAAGAGATTTGTTACCTAATGTTTATACATGTTTTGAGCATTGAGATTTGATGAATATGATCCCATGAGATTTTATTTATGATTTGAAAGATTTTATGACTTGTTGAGAAAATGCTATGCATTGTTTATTCTTTTGAAATGGGATGAGAATTTGATTTGTGTTTATGCATTGAAAACAGTAGGGTAACATGGTTTAAAAGTGTATATTGGCAAAGTGATGAAACTTAATATTATCAAATATGATTGGTCGACCAATAGAATGAGAAGTGCACTATAATATACAAAATTCATACATGAGATAAATTCTTCGGTTACACAATAGAGATAGTGCCATTGTGTTGCGAGTGATAGATGTAGATTCTATCACCAACGGGAAATTGGGTTAGTGCCATCACAGCCGAAGTGAGATTATGGTGAGGGTAGATTTCACCATGAGACTTGATGGGGGTAGTGCCATCAAGGTATCTGCATATCTGAACATGAATGGATAGGGGTAGTGCTATCCAAGGATGGGGGTAGTTCCATCTGGGTCACTTTTAATGGCAATATATGTGATTTCATGTATCATGGTTTTTAATAGCTTTGTGTAAAGAGATTAATACATGAGATTCTATTTTGAGATATGATTATGATGTACAAGCATGAGAAGCTTGCAATGAGTTTTGCATTGTCGTAAATGCATGAGATTGATGATACATGTTTTATAAATGATTATTTATTTTGCTTTGAAAGTGATTTAAAGCATGAGTTGTATTTGAGCATGATGAAAAGAGATTTGTATTTGAGAAATGGTTTTAAAAAGGCATTGTTGTTAGTTTTTAATCGAGGGACCGTCACTAGGCATTTATGCTTACACTCTCTTTCTCCAACAATGCAGAGAAATAGCTTGGTTGTGGCAGCAAGGAAGCAAGAGAATATTCCAATGGTGCTTTATAGCTCAAGTATGGTTTTACATTTACTAAATAGTAATATGTGGCAATGGGATGGTACCTATATATTTTGGGAGGTTGTGTTTTGAAACTCCCTAGGTTGCGGCAAGTTTATATTGTCTATTTGGACTTGTAAGCGGCCTTTATATGTTGGTATTTGGTTTGGTTCGCATTTTGAACTTTATGTGGTTGTTTTCTTAGGAAGCATGCCTATAGATTGTCATCTACGGTTACGTTTATGTTGAATGCTTGGTTTGGTGTCTAACACCTTTGGAATTATGTTGCAAATGGTTGAGCTTGTAACGCCCCGGTTTTGGGCTTAGAAGTTTTGGGCGTTGACCGGTCTGGTCAAAGTGCTGTTCGAATCTAAAAGGGTGAATTTAGGAAAGCCTAGTTCGGGTTGCATTAAAAATATGGAAAAATGTTCTAAAATCATCTTTTAATATATATAAGTGAACTGTGAAATCAATTTTGAAAAATGAGGTTTGGAAGGGTGACATTTTGGCTAGTGACCAAAATGTAATTTTTGAAAGTTGCGTGACTGTTTTATAAAGGATTGAAACTTTGAATCTTTAAGGAGCTATTATTCCAAAAGTAGTTTCTCCAGATTTTTCTAAGATATTTTAAGGTTTTATTCTGATTTTAAAACATAAGAAAAAAGGAGGGAAAGTCATTTTGGCTATTTTGTAACTAACTTCTCATTTTCTTTTCTCTCATTTTCTCTCAACCCAAACACTTTCTCTCCAGAGAGGTTCTTCTGATTCTGTTACCTAAATCTCTCCTTTCAACTCTCTTTTGATTCCTAATCATCAAATCTACAAAACCTCTCAATTTGCAAGTTGATTCTTCAAGCTTTTTGGCTCTAAAAGAGGAGAAACTCAAGTTTGGAGGTAAGAACGTCCTTCTCCTCTAAACTCTCAGTTCTTTACTGAAATTCTCAAGTTCTCAATCCTTAATTGATGTTTTATAAATGGCTTTTAAGATTGTTTAATGGATCTTGGCTTAAAATGCAAGATTAGGTGTGTTTTTGATGAAATTTCGTTGGATCTGTTGAAGCAGTGTTTTAAGGTGTTAAAATGATGATTAATGAATGTTAATTTGATAAGGAATTGAGTTTTGATTAATGCAATCCCGGATAGGTTGAATTTCCTAAGTTTAGCTTATGCTTCTTGGTTGTTTTTGGAGTGATCTTGTGGATCTGTTGTTGCTGGAGGTATAAGGATGTTGTTAAGCTCTTTTTAGATGTTAAATGGTGTTAAAGGATGTTAGGTTTTGTTAGTTTATGGCTGGGCTTTGTTGAGAAGTGGTTTGGATGCATTTTCGGTTGTGTTTGGTGGCTGAAAATGGAGTATGGATGAGAGCAGCGAGTTTAGGTGCTTTCATTGAAGCTATTAATGCATGATGATGCATTAATCTACTGTTTTAATGTGTTAAAACAGGGGAGTCATCTTTGGATCCAAGTGGTGGTGATCCGGATGCTTGTTTTGGTGCTTCGGCAAGAGGCGAAGTGGAATCGGTGAGTGAAATTGGGTTTTCGGCTTTGAAACCAATGTCTTGGGAGCTTAGTTTAAGTCTAAACCACTTTGCTAAGCTCAAGTGTAAGTTTTCGGAAGTACTCTCTAGTGGTGGCCATGATTTGATTGTTGTGCAATGTGGTTTATTGCATGTTTTAAATTCTGTTTTGAAAGCATGATTTAGCATGGTTAATGCTGTTTTTTTGTAAGCCATATGTTGAAGGAAGCTCAAGGTAAGAGTTCCTTGTTTTTGAACATTGATTAAATGCGGTTTGATGCTTTTAAATGCATGATGAATATGGCTTGGTTTAATGCTTTAAAACAGTGGATAAATTGATGATAATGAAGTATATTGGCAAGTGATGTTTTGCAAAGGTTAAGTTCACTAAGGTGGTTAAAAGTCCTTGAGTGAGCCTTGTTTACTTAAGAACATCAAGGTGGTTAAAAGTCCTTGGATGGTTCTTGTTACGGACACAAAGGTGTTTAAAAGTCCTTGTGTGATCCTTTCCAAGGTGTTTAAAAGTCCTTGGGGTCAAGGTGTTTAAAAGTCCTTGAGGTGATTTATATCATGGTGTTTAAAAGTCCATGGCCAAGGTGTTTAAAAGTCCTTGGGATCAAGGTGTTTAAAAGTCCTTGATGTGAAACTTGATGCGGACACAAAGGTGGTTAAAAGTCCTTGTGTGGTCCTTTCTATGGTGTTTAAAAGTCCATAGGCCAAGGTGTTTAAAAGTCCTTGGGGCCAAGGTGTTTAAAAGTCCTTGGGGTGAAAGTTGATGAACTTGTTTTTAAAGAAATGAAATGTATCACTTGTGGCCAATATGACATGTAATGATATGAAGCATGAGATGCTTGTTTAAGTATGCTTTTGTGCATGTGTAAATGATGATTTGAAGCATGATTTATAAAGTGTTTTATAAATGCATTATTGAATGGTTTTATTGAGCATTCCTCACTAAGCTTTTGCTTACGCTCTCTTTGTTTTCTCAAACCAATAATGCAGAACATTAAAGTACTTTGTGGGCAGCAAGGAAGGCAAGCATTCAAGTGGAAGTAAAGCTCAAAGTATGGAAGGTTTTCTTAAGTACATTTAGCTTTTGGTAATTTGGCAATGGGGGACCCATGTGTATGTTTTGGGAGATGTTTTGTACTCCCCAAGTATGTTTTAGGTTGTTAAGAATGCTGGTTTTTGTAATTGACCTTTATATGCTTGATTTGGAAGTTTATGCTTGAATGGTTGCTTGTGTAGGAAGCATGCCTATAGATTTGGGGTTTTCCATATATGTTGATGTTTTGATGAATTGTTGATGCAAGTATGTCTCATATAAGTTGAATAGCATGCTGGTAAAGTTTGGTGGCATTTGGAGCATGATTGGATGTTTAATTGCATGTTTAAGTATGCATTTTGGGGCAATCTGTGCAGGGTGTTTCGGAACAGCACCTACCGTTTCGGAACGGGTGCCTTAAACAAGCCCAGGCGTTCGAAACGGGAGGGACCGTTCCGAAACGGATAGGCTACTGTCTGCCCTCGTTTCGGTACGCGTTGCGGAACGGCCCCGCGTTTCGAAACGGGCTGTCTTCCGTTTCGGAACGGCTGACCGTTGGGGCTGACAGTGGCAGTTATATGTTTTGAATTGTTTGCATTTTGGTCCTGAATCTTGTTTGTGCAATTGTATGAGTTTGGGAAGTCCTTTTGAGCTGAAATTTCACAGAGAAGCATGAAACCTGATTAATTTCAAGTTGGTAACTTCAATTTGGGTTATGTCCTTATAATTATCAGAAATTACAATTTGGTCCCTAAAGTTGTAATTTGTTCAATTGGGTCCCTGTTTGACCTCTGATGTTTATGATCTTTGAGTATGCTGTTGTATGATCATATCTAAGGATTTATATGCATCTAGTTAAGTTTAAAAAGAAAAAAAAAAGGTCGTTAATCAAGGTTGACTTTCGGGTTGACTTTGGTTTTCCCCGTGTGACTTTCTTAATTCGGGTCAACCGTCTAGGCCGGGTTAAAGGGGTTACAGAGCTTATGTTAGAAGCATGTTAGAATGATTTCGGATAAGTATTAATGTGATAAACCAGAAAAAAGTGTCATTACAGGCCCATGCATACAAACGCAGGCTAGCGTACCAATACCGTATGCCTAAAGTAGCCCAGGAATTTCGATACGGGCTGAGCCCTTTCCATACGGTGTGCATGGTTTAGGCATGATGTTTCGATACGTTGGGGCGTACCGGTACAGTTTTGGTGATTTCAAAACAGGGGAAGCTTACTGGAAGTTCGTGTACCGGTACGGGCTTGGGAGTATCGAAACGCCTAATTGTTTTGTTAGTTATTTGGTTACTACAAGTTTGCTTTTGTTATATTTTAGTCCCTAAATGTTATGTATGCAATTGTTTGGGTTTGGGATGTTGTTTAAAGCTGATTTTTGACATGAAAGCATGAAATGAGACTAATTAAGGATTGATAATCTTAATTTGACTTGAGTTCCTATATTTATCTATTTTTACAAAATGGTCCCTAAGACGTGTTTGGAATCAATCAAATGTTCAAATGGACATCGTCTAAGTTACGTCTTTATCTGATGTGAGCACGTTCACCTTAGGAATTAATAAGAGCATCTAGCCAAGATAAATGAATAAAGAAAGAAAGAAAGGATCGTTTATTGAGGTAAATCTTCACCGATTTATTTCAATATTCCATGTGTAACTCGCTCGAGTCGGTGGAACGGTTAAACCGAGTCAAGGGAGTTACAGGGAAATTGAAGGTTGATTAACTAACGTTCATCCATGCTTAGATTTCTAACCTCACTAGTATGGTGAGAACACTGTAAAAGAACAATGATGTAACCCCCTAAACCCGGCCTAGAAGAAAAGACCGAATTTAGGAAGCCACGTTTGAAAACTTATCCCTCAAGAAAATTAATTTCAAAAATTATACTTTAATTTAAATAAAATAACAATACTTTAATAAATATTTTATAATAGATAAAAACATAAATATCATAATAATATTCAAATGTTTACATAAAATTTCTGAAATAAAATCATAGTAAAAGAATGCTTAAATAATCTGAAAACATAATTAGTCTCCCAAATATGAAATTACATCAATGTCTCAAAATAATAAATAATAATCTGAATAACTAAAAATAGTTTCGTACTGAATAATAAAATAACTGGATAAAATTGAGATCCTCCGAGTATCGATTCGCCTATGGTCTGAGTATCTGAAAGAAAGACTAAGGGGGAGTAAGCTAAAGAGCTTAGTATGTCTCTAAAGTGCAAGAAAATCATAATCATAAAATACAGTAATATTTTGTTAAAATCCTTTAAAAACCCATAACACAAATATCACATTCACAATGCAATGCACCCAACTACAACCGTCATAAAAAGAGGTAGGTTCCCTAGAACCCCTCATTACAATGACACCAATCGATGTGTGGTAAAAACCATTGCTTTCTCCGTAAAAATCCGAACTCATGCTCATACATACATGATGATTAAAAATCAAATTTCATAAACACAGTTCTATAAATCCGATATTCCATAAACATACTTCATAAACCATAGTCCATAAATCATAGATCCGTAAATTTGATGTTTCATAAATCAAATATTCCATAAGTAATAATTAAAACACGTTTTGAAAATCGTATGCACGTGATGTCAACCATACAAGCCATAATACATATATATAATCACATAAGGGGTAAAACACCAACACATAGAAAAATAATATATAATTTATTTGTAGCACCGGAAGAAAACACGCATCGCAACAATAAAACTCTAACGGCAAACAAAGGGCGGTTGCGGCTTCGATGTAAGGTGATGGTAGCGTCAATCCGAGAGGAATTCATAAAGCATGGGAACAACTAAGAGCGACAACACTTTAAAACTTAAGGCTTAGGTTTATTTCTATACGTAGTAACTATGACTATATATATATATAGTTGAGCGGTGCTAATCTAAACAAATTAGGTTTAGAATAATAATAATAACAACAACAACAACAAGAACAACAACAACAACAATAATAATATTAATTAAAAAAAGATAAATCGGCTAATAGAGTTCAAATTGAACTTTCTTTTAAAACAATGGGTTAATTTCATATGGGTCCTTAAAGTTTTAAGAAATCTCAAATTAACTTTCAAGTTTGATAAAAATTCTATTTAGTCCCTCATAAAAGTTAGGGTTTTGAATTAAAAATTAACAATTGTTAGGGTTTTCAATTAGGGATTTAAAATTTAGGGTTTTTGAATTAGGGATTTTACGAATCTAAGGTTTACAATTTGGGCGTAATTTTTTGGGTGTTACAACTCTCCCACCCTTAAAAAAATTTGTCCTCAAAATTTACATACCTAACGGCAGGTTCCCAAAAGCATGAATATTTAGGTAGAAACTTGAATGGCTTTTCGGATTAGGTTACGAATGGCAACATAGTGTTTTCTGATAGACTTTAATCTCAAATTCATAGGAACGAGTATGATCATGATCGGTCACTAATTTAGAGCTCCTACGAGGTGACATATTAATCTATCTACAAAAAGGACAATCCTACAAAAGGGACATATCAACCCCTCTCACTTTCCCTCATGACCGAATGTAGCAATGAGAAAGAAGCTTGGGGAAAGCCATGGATTAAAGCTTAGATAGTTGAAGAAAATTATGGTTCAAGCTATCAAGGGGTTCATTGAATGTATGAAGGTAAAATTCTGCTCTAAATCTTTTTTTGAAATGCATCTTCATGTTATGTTTCGGTTTAGGAAAATTTGGTTTTGATTGTTGTTTTAAGAAGGATGAATTAGGTTAGGTGAAACCATGTTTTGTGTAAGGACTTTGAATGAAAATATATGCTGGAAATTGTATGTCCATTGAATATGTATGAATGGTATTCAGGTACTTAAGGAATAGGTTAGTGAAAGGATTGTTTGCAAGTAATGGTATTGTGTATGAACTGCCCAATTAGAGAGCTCTTAAAAGATGATTTGTAAGAACATGTTTAAACTGGAAATTTATGAGTTGGAAACATTCTGGAATCTTGAAATGTATGTTGCTTGAATTGTGGATGATTTTTAGCTGATTAGGCTAAGATTGAACACTTAAAAAGTCAAAAACAAGGAAGAATGCAATCTGCCCAGGGGACCTTGTTCTGGCAGTGAGTTTAGAAAATCATAGAAAATTGAACCTGTTGAGATAGAAGATGACTTTTACATGTATAGAACCATGTGTGAGTCTAGTTTAATATCCAACAAACAGTGATTAATTTTGAGTTCGGAATCAAAATATATGAATTTTTAAGTGAAAGTAGTGCAGACAACCTGGAAGTAGATTCTGCTCTGGACAGTTTCTATTTTGAAACTTCCAAAAATTCTCCTAATTTTTATAGGACTTGTTAAATTAGGATGCTTATACAGTTAAAACCATTTTTGAATCTAGTTTGTAAAGGTGTAAAAATATTTGAATTCCAGTTTACATTCTATTATGGAGAGATAGTTCAAATCCAAGCTCAAGTGCTTAAATTCCAATATCCATGTAAAACCCCAATTGTCAATCCTTGTAATTTCCTATTTTTCAGATTCAATTGGGTTGTGTGCTTGTAATTTGGGCAATATAAGTCTTGAGAGATACATTGTATTTGCCACATTCTTCTTTGTACACTTGTGAGAGGGTTTGGTCAATTTTGGGTAGAAAATTGACCATTTGTGTAAAGGTTTCCTCCTAAGCCTAGAAAAGGGGAAGATCAACTAGTGAAGTTGTTTGGAAAATCCTTAGTGGGAACTAAGGTAGTGGATGTATAGTTCATTTGGAACTTGAACCACTATAATTGCCTTTTTCCTCAATTTATTTTACCACTTCACTGCCAACCAAATTAAAAATCCAATTCACCCCCCTCTTGGCATTTATCGATTCAACGATCCACTCTACAGGCCCAAATGGTGGTAGCTGGGATGTTGGAAGGAAGAGTCAAGTAGTTGAAGATGAAAGGGTTGTATTGTGGGTACCACGAGTAAAAAGGACACGAGATTGAATGTTGCTTGGAGTTTAAGCAACTAGTCTAGGGAAAAATTAACAACAAAGAATTAGAGTTTTTTGAAAAATGAAATGAAGAGCAGACGATGGATGTGTGAGCATCAGAGGAGTCATCCTTCAAAAGGAATTATGCAGGAATGAAGCCTTTGGTGATTAAAACCAAAGCAAACGTTAGTGAACTGGCCTGGGGTGTGACCCCACGATTGGTTATAAAGGCACCGGTCCCTTTTCCTTATAAGGACAGCAAACAAGTTCCCTGGAACTATGCCTACACAGTAACAAACCAAGGGAACTCGTCAGGTGAAGACAGAGAAAAAGAAGAACCCGTTAATGAGGTAATTCGTTTCACAAGAAGTGAAAGGCTCTACTCCCTGCCGACGGCAGAAGACAAAGATGTGGCACAGAGAAAGGCTGCTGCTACTGAGCCATGGAAGGAGGACGAAAAAGATTTCTTTCAAGAGAAAACACCAGTAATTCATGAGCCCGTGAAAGAATCAGAGGCTCAAAATGTTTTGAAAATACTCAAAAACAGCGAGTACATCGTGGTGGAGCAGTTACACGAACTTTCGGCCTAAATCTCTATGTTGTCGTTGTTATTGAGTTTCGAGAGTCACTGGGATGCCTTGTTAAAAATTCTGAATAGAACATTTGTGTCAAAGGAGATCACGACCAACAAGATGGATATGTTGGTCAATAACATTGTTGTTAATAATTTCATATCTTTTAATGACGAAGAAATACCAACAGAAGGAAGGGGATCATACAAACCCCTGCATATCTCTACAAGATGCAAAGGATATATGTTGCCGGGTGTGCTTATTGACAATGGGTCAGCCCTGAATGTACTCCCGTTGGCCACATTGAAGATGTTACCCATAGATAGCTCTCACATGAGAGCTTATCAAAATACAGTACGAGCTTTCAACGGGACTCAGAGAGATGTGCTAGAGAGGATTGAAGTTCCCCTACAGATTGGGCCATCTACCTTTGAAGTAGATTTTGTGGTCATGGACATAAAGCCCAGTTATAGCTGCTTGCTTGGGCGCCCATGGATCCACACAGTGGACACGGTACCTTCTACCCTTTACCATAAGTTAAAATTTGTGATTGATGGACAGTTGGTGACTGTCGGTGCGGAGGAAGAAATCATTGCATCCGTAGCTACTGATACGCCCTACATTAAGATCGATAAGGGTGCGCTCGAGTGTCATTTCAGGACATTAGAGCTATTCAATGCAACCTTTGTCACCGAAGGGAGTAAGGTGCCAGAGCCAGAATTATCAAGTTGCACAAAAATGCAAGTGAAGCAGGGGCTCGGGAAAGGAGCTGAAGTTGGGAAGGGATTTGGAAAAAGACATCAAGGAAGGTTGTATCCCAAGGTCATCCCAGCTAAGAAGGATCGATTTGGCTTAGGCTTTAAGCCAAACAAATGGCAAAGAGGGGTCGAGATCAAGAAATATCAAGAAATGAGAAGTGCCAGATTGAAATGAGAGGAGATTGAATGGGAGCCAATGATCTTCCCACCCTTAAGCCACAATTTTAGATCTGGTGGTTTTCTTGACCCTTACGCTAAGATTGAGGAAGAGAATAATGGAAAAGGAATGACTTGAGTGAAGTTTTTGAGAATATGAGCATCAACGCCCTGATGGACGAGGAAGAAGAGAATGAGTACTTGTCCAAAATTCGCCTTAGCTCTGAACTAAACAACTAGATCGCTGAAGAAGTCTCTGAAGTTTTTAAAACAGTCTCAGAGTAATTCTCAAAACCAACTCTTTTGCCTCTAGGCTCGGGGGCAATTAGAGATATTTTGTAAAAGGGTCTATGTCAAAACTATGATTTCAAATTCAATAAAAGATACATATTTACCAGTGAATTTTGTGTGGCAAACTTTTCTTCGCAAAGAAAAAAGAAAAAAACCATAAAAATGAAAACCTAAAAAAGAATTGTAAACAAACCTTAGAACAAATCATTCCATTCATTCGTTTATTTTTCCTGGTATATATTCCTCGCCCTTTTCTTTGCAAGTTTTTAGATATCAAAAGTAAAAATGACTCTGTGTCAGACTCAGAAGTTAATTTTGAGCTATCTCTATGCTTGGAAGAAGTTGGAAATGTTGACGACGAGGAAGAATATAATTTGCCCAATGAATTGCTCAGAATGGTAGAGGGAGAAGAAAAGCATATTCTACCCCACAAAGAAGAATTGGAAATTTTGAATCTTGGCACCGAAGAAGAGAAGCGTGAAGTGAAGATTGGTACCACTATTACAGTCAGGACACGACAATGCTTGATTGAACTTCTGAAAGAGTATAAAGATATCGTCACCTAGTCGTATCAAGATATGCCTGGCCTCGACACAGACATCGTCATGTATCAGCTTCCTATAAAGGTAGAATGTGAGCCTGTGAAGCAGAAGCTTAGAATGATGAAGACCGATACACTTTTAAAGATCAGAGATGAAGTAAAGGAGCAATATGACGCAAGATTCCTCGAGGTAGCCAAATATCCAGAATGGGTAGCTAACATTGTCCCATTCCCAAAGAAAGATGAAAAAGTACGTGTGTGTGTGTTGACTACAGGGATCTCAATAGGGCAAGCCCCAAAGATAATTTCCCGCTCCCACACATCGATACCTTAGTAGATAACACAATCAGTCATTCCCTTTTCTCTTTCATGGACGGATTTTCTGGGTATAATCAAATTAAGATGTGCCTGGAAGACATGGAAAAGACTACCTTTGTGAAGCTTTGGGAAACCTTTTGCTATAAAGTGATGTCTTTTGGTTTGAAAAACGCAGGGGGCAACTTATCAAAGAGCCATGGTTACTCTTTTCCATGACATGATGCACAGGGAGATAGAAGTATATGTTGACAATATGATCGCTAAATCTAGAACATAAGAGGGGCATCTGACGAACCTAGAAAAGCTTTTCCAAAGGTTGAGAGAGTTTGAGTTAAAGCTTAACCCTACCAAGTGCACATTTGGGGTTACGTCTAGAAAGTTACTGGGCTTCGTTGTGAGCAGAAGGGGAATTGAGATTGATTCTGATAAGATAAAGGTCATACAAGAGCTCCCACCACCTTAAACATAGAAAAAGGTTCAGGGTTTCTTGGGAAGATTAAATTATATAGCCTGCTTTATCTCCCAATTAACGGACAAATATGATTTGATATTCAGGTTGCTTAGAAAGAATAACCCAGGGACATGGAATGAAGAATGTCAGGCATTCTTAGAAAAGATCAAGGAGCAGTTAATCAACCCCTCAGTGTTAGTACCGCCTATTTTAGGGAAGCCATTGATCCTCTATTTAACGGTGTATGAAAACTCTATGGGCTGCATAGTGGGATAACATGACGAAACTAGAAGAAAAGAAAAGGCAATATACTACTTGAGTAAGAAATTCACCAACTGCAAAACAAGATATTCCTCAATTGAAAAGCTATGTTGCGCTTTGGTATGGGCAACTAAAAGGCTCAGGCAGTATATGTTGTATCATACTACATGGTTGATTTCAAAGATGGATCCATTGAAGTTCATGATGGAAGCCCCAGCCTTATCAGGAAGATTAGCGCGATGGCAGATGTTGCTTTCAGAATGTGACATTCATTATGTGAGTCAAAAAGCGGTAAAAGGAAGTGTCATAGTTGATTTTCCGGCAAGTCACGCTCAGAATGATTATAAGGTGTTAAATGTGTAAAAGTACTAGATTTTAGCCCTAGGATAGCTCAATTATTGTTAGACTTAAGCCCATTTTAGTTGCATAATTAGGTAAACATACTCAAAAACTGCATAGATTAGATACTCTGCCCTACCTGATAAATTTCACTATTTTTATATATAAAAGATACTGCTTAGGTATATGTTTCACTGTGCGCAAATACCCGCCCAAACAGACGATGCCGAGGCAGCAAAGAGGGTAGAAGGACGGAGTTGAACAATCAATGGACGATGCTGATGAATCTGTTAGAGAGCTGATCAGACTAAGCTACAAAGGAGAAACCTAGAATAAGGTGTCATTGCTGAGGCAGCAGATGGTGTGCCACCGAGGCAGCATCCCAAGGTAGCTGAAAGCATGCAAAGTGGTATGCAACTGGAAGAACACATCAAGCCCGATTATTAGAGACCACTTGCATGCAGATCGGAGCCCAAAAGCCCAAGAAAAGCCATAATCAAAGCTCAAGGAATTTGAAGTCAACCGAGAGTCAAGCTTGGATTAAATGAAGATTTAATTAGAGTTTAATCTTTTTAGGAGATCCACTTTAATTCCAACTTGTACTCTAGTCCTTTAACCAACTTGGAGTAGGCCAAGGCCTAAATATAAGGCCTCTTAGTCGACTAGGGGAGATATCGAGAGATTTTGGAGAAAAACCCTAGTTGTCCATTCATCCATCATGTTCTTAACGTTTCCTAGGGCTAAGGGTTGGTTTTGTTGAGTAGTTCTGAGAGATTGTTTGTATTCGTTTAGGTTTTTAGTGTTTGCAATAAAATTTCAAAGTTTGTTTACTCTTGGCATCATTCTTGTTTGCAATCAAATCGACAGAGGAGAGAGCAATTATCAATTTGTCTAACATCGAGAGAGTTAGACTTACGAAACGAGTAAACACGATTTTATCCAACTTAGGGTGAAATTACTTCGGCTTAGGGATAAGTTATAAGTTCAGCGGCTAAAGGAGGCTTAAGAATTGGTTGGTGTTCATCCTTAGATTCATGCCGGGAGGTATTATCAAGACGTGTTCGCCAGTAGCACTTCAACTTAGGGATAAGGAGGAGTCACTGAAGGAAGCCTTGCCGAACTTTGAAGCATTGCTTAGCCGCCCGGGCAGTAAGTTAGTCTCTATCGCGGCGGGTTGTCTACCAAGGCATCACCTTGACAGCTGAGTCGATTTTGTAGCACTTGAACCGCGACAAAACATTAAAAAATCCACACTACGACGCAATCCAATACCGTCCCATTCTCTCAAACTAAATTCTCAATCCTTTAATTTACTTGTTTTAGTTTTAATCAAATAAAATCAAATCCCAACTCAATTGTGTTTTTACTTTTCCTTGTGCGGGAATTTAATCATTGAAACAGCTTTCAATCCCTGTGGAGACGATATCTTAATTACTATAACTTGGCAGCAGTGTACACTTGCACTCAAATTAGAGAACTCCTTTACGTTCTACATGAGGCATTAAATTTCAATTTCCCTGATGAGGATCTGATGTGTATCTCAGAAAATGATGAGCTCTCAACAGAATCCTGGGTCATGAACTTTAATGGTGCTGCAAATGCTTTAGGGTGAGGTATTGGGATAGTTTTGGTTTCACTAGAAAGAGATCACTTTCCTTTTACTAGTCGATTGAAGTTCTTCTGTACCAATAATATGGCAGAATACGATACGTGTATAATGGGTTTGAGAGAGGCCATTGAGAGGAAGATTCGTACCCTAAGAGTTTTTGGAGATTATGCATTAATCATCTATCAGATACGAGGTGAATGGGAAACAAAAGACACAAAGTTAGTGGAATACCACAAGTTTGTCCTCGAACTGACCAAGGAGTTTGACGAGATCACTTTCAGGCATCTTCCCAAAGAAGATAATCAGATGGCAGACGCATTGGCCACTTTAGCTGCTATGTTTAAAATAAGCAAAGGATCTGAGATGGTGCCCATTAAGTTGCAAATTTTAGACTCCCCGGCTCACTGCTATGATGTGGAAGAAGAGGTAGACAAGTTGCCATGTTACCATGACATATTGCAGTATATAAAATTTTAGCAATACCCACTTCATGCTACAGAGAATGAAAAGAAGATGATCAGAAAAATGACATCATGGTACATTCTTGATAGAGAAATCTTGTACAAAAGAAGTCGGGATAAGTGCTTTTAAGATGTTTGGACGCGAAAGAGGTTCAATTGATCCTATAAGAGGTTCATGAGGGGATTGGTGGAACTCACCCCAAGTGGCGTCACCATGGCAAGATGAATTATGCGGTTTGGATACTATTGGTCAACCATGCAAGGAGATTGCATCAATAACTCTTGTAAGTGCCATAAGTGTCAGATTTATGCTGATAAGGTACATACACCTCCTCAATAACTCCATGTCATGTTAGCTCCTTGGCCATTTTCCATGTGGGGTATAGATGTTATTGGACAGATTCACCCAAAGGCATCGAATTGACATTGCTTTATCCTGGTAGCAATTGACTATTTCATGAAATGGGTGGAAGCGACCTCGTATGCAAATGTCACTAGATCCACAGTCTGCAAGTTTTTGAAAAAGGAATTTATTTGCTGGTATGGTCTACCAAAGGGCATCATTACTGATAATGCTTCCAACCTGAATAATAGGATGATATCTGGAGTCTGTGAGCAATTCAATATCAAACATCGTAACTCGGTGGTTTATCACCCAAAGATGAATGGGGTCGTAGAAGCTGCTAATAAAAACATCAAGAAGATAGTCGCGAAAATGACTGATACTTATAGAGATTGGAATGAGAAGCTATTGTTCGCCCTATATGCTTATCAAACCGTGGTACGAACATCAACTGGGGAAACCACATTTTCATTAGTGTATGGGGTAGAAGCAGTATTGCCAGTTGAGGTGGAGATACCATTGCTTCGTGTCCTAATGGAAGCAAAGTTGGAAGGGGCGAAATGGGTCCAGACAAGGTATGACCAATTGAACCTAATTAACGAAAAGAGGTTAAAGGCGCTATGTCGTGGTCAAATTTTCCAAAGAAGAATGATAAGGGCTCATGAAAAGAAGGTTCGTCCGAGAGAATTCCAAGAAGGATATTTACTAATGAAGAATAAGTTGTCTATCCAAAGTGATTCTCAAGGAAAGTGGGTGCCAAATTGGGAAGGACCTTGTATTGTGACAAAGGTCTTCTCGAGAGGAGCATTGATCTTGGCCTAAATGGATGGAGATAAACTTCAGAATCTGGTGAACTCAGATTCAGTTAAGAAGTATTATGTCTGAAAGAGAAAAAAAGGAAAAAAAGAAAGAAAAAGAAGAAGAAAGAAAAAGAGAGAGAAATAAAAAGGAGGGTTCAAAATGAAAACCCAAAAAGGGCGTTTTGAAACCAAATGGGGGATCTGAGTTGAAAACCTGCAAAGGGCGGCTTAGATAATTTGCAATTTAGGCATATGATCGTAAAGTGAGTTGAAAACCCACTTTAACTAACCCTGTATCGAAACGCTCAAGGCCGTTTCGATATAGGTGGACGATGTTCAACCATGTTGACTTTTCCCTTATGATTGTATCGATACGTGCAAGACCTATATCGATACGGGTTGACTGCCTTTGACTTTGACTTTGACCAGTTTCAATACACTTTGAACTCGTATCGAAACAAGGGATTCCAGAGACAAAATGTTTCGAAACGACCCTAAACTGTTTCGATACACCCTGACCCCTGAGCTCCATTATGCTTACCCGTATCGAAACGCCATCACCCGTTTCGATACGGCCTGACCTAAAATGATAGATTCTTGCTGGTTTTTAATCATTTTAGCTTATCAAACATTTTCCAATTGCATGAAACTTCATACACAACATTAAAACCATAAATTCTACTAGCATGCCAAATTTTAGAGCCATATGAATCCATTTACTCGGTTTTTACCTTTTAGTGCCAAAACATGCATTTAGGGCCTTTTCTTACTACATAAAGACTCAACTTTAACATAACACACTTATAATACTTAACCATAACATAGACACATCAAAAAAGACTTACTAGACTTATACATAGACTTTGCCACCAACTAGGAGTTTCAAAGGGGTCAATATACATTACTTAGAGCTTGATTGTGACTTGAACAACACTTCAACTCCTCCGATCTCGATCCCAAAACTTGGCTATCCTAAAATGGATGCAATGAGATGCATTAGGTATACTTTGCCTAGTGAGGTAGTCACAAATTTAATGAATGAACATAGTATGCCAAATGACATGCTTTAATGATAATCATAATAATAATTATGCAATAATCATGGCATGTTCCTTATTCACAATAAAAACATAGTATCATGTCATCAATGGCATTATCATAATTTCATAGCAAAACAATATCAATAACCAATAGTCCCTTTGGATCGATTCATGGTATATGGATACACAAATTCCACCTCCTCGCCAAATCAATGAATGGTCAATCTCGCTGACATCTCCAATAATACCAATACTCAATACATCCCTCCGCCTCGCCAAATCAATATAGGCCGTAGCCCTAGGACCGTAGTCCACTCGTACCAATGAGCTCATGAATTTTATGGCATGCCAATTGTATCCAATACTTCGAATCCAAGGTCCAATAATCAATAGTTCATTATCCATGATTCATTAACAATATTTCAATAAGCATATGGTCGTAATAATAAACAATAACAATAAATTCTTGTCACATGTCAATGCTTCAATGATTTCTATGATAATGATAGAAGTGCTATAGACAATGAATCGATGCAATAATTACCAAAATGGCTTACAATAATGCTTCATGCAAATCCCTTAAAATCAATGGTTAGTAAATCGATAAACAATGATTCGAGACGGCACCTAGCCACTCTCGAGACTCCGACTACACTCACCTTAACAATCCGAAGCTTCTAAGGCTCTCGGATGGCGATACCCTTGTTCCTAGATTTCGATGGAGACGATGGATTAATCTTTTCCACTTCTTGAGCTAGGAAAAGCAATAAGGGATCATTAGAATCAATATAACAATATGATGCTTGAATAGCCATTAGCTATAGACAAAGCTTATATTTAAGCTTGAAATTGATCATTCAATAGCCAAGAGAATCGATGGTTAACTTAGGGCTTTTACTTACCCGATCAATAGCTATGATTTGATGTTCTTAAAACAAGGAAAGCCTAAGCTTATGGCTCACAATAGAGAGGTGTATACTTGAGCTTAGTACAGAAGATGACAGTGGAGGTGTGTGCTTGTTCTTTCAAAGCTAAAAGGGTGGAAATGTTTCTCGATGAAACTAAAAACAAGGATGAGCTTCTTTCCTTTTTTATAAAGAGCCAAAGCTTTATTCATTACTCCACCTCCCACTTAGCCAATAAGAAGATTTCCTCCTACCAAGGGTTTTCTAAATCCAATGCTTGTCTCTTCAAGACAAAGGATGAGATGTAAAATGAAGATGCGGATTTCTTTATTCCTTTTCTCTGAAACTATATCCTTTGTCATATCCCACCTCACCGAGCAACCAATGAAAAGGTTTCCCTTAGCAAAGGGAAAGCTTAAAATAATATAATTTCTATCTTTTCTTTATCCTCTTCCAAATTTAACATATAGGTGACCTCTAGTCATTTCTCCTGATCATATTCACGTGGGAAGGGCAACCAATAAGCAGATGAGTCATCACCTTATCCTCTCCTCTCAATTTTTCCTTTAAATATATTCGAAACAGGGGACCCGTTTTGAAACGAGAAGAACCGTATCAAAACGGTCAAGCAAAAGTCCAAAAGTTAGTTATTATAGTTATCCCGTTTCGAAACACCATATACCTGTTTCGAAACACCTTGCCTAGGCCGGTTCGGTACGGGTCTGATCGTATCGAAACGCTTAGCCCAAAACACTAATTTAGACATTTCAAGGAAGTATGAACAAAAGATAAGATCTCCTAACAATATAATCTATCCTTGGATAGCAAAGATACAATATTTGGACACTTTAACATCAATATCCTGATCATCAGAATCCAATTCCGACTAGACTAGTTTTCGGGGTGTTACATTAACACCAAATTTTTAAGTGTTTTCGAATCAGCCTTCAAACTTTATTTTCATTTCAATTTGGTCACCAGTTTTAATTACAAAAAAATTTGAAAAAGATAGATATCATCCCTTTCCTTTTATTTTAGTCATATCATTTATTTAATTCATGTTATTTAATTTATTTAGTTTCGGCAATTTAATTTAAATATTTTTTCCTTTTCATTGATTTGCATTATTTGTTTGATGCTAATTTTGTTTAGTTTTAAACCTTAGGAATAAGTTCTTGAAAAACTTAATTATAGCCCTTTGTGTGATGAAAAATTCTCTATACACTTTAAAAAAATACACTTAAATTATACTTTAACCCTAAGTAGATTTTAAAATATGTAGAATTTTTAGGGTTATTAATCACCAATTAGGTTTTAATTAAAAGACTTTAACACATTTAATTTTCTTTGATGTTTTGTTAAAAAGTGAGAACTTAATCAATGATGTGTCTTATCAAACGGGAATGATGGGTTAGCGCCAGGAGTGTTGGCAGTGATTGGAGTTCATTTCCAGGGCGATAAGGCTATTGAAATAGATTTATATTCACTAAGTGGACAACCAAATTGAAACCTTCGTGAACTTGCAAATTAAAATTTTGAAAATTCTTTTTTGAAATCAATAAGGTACCAATTTTTAGGCGTTGTGGGGTGCTAACCCTTCCCCACACATAACCGACCCCCGAACCTGCTTTCTGGTTTTCACAGACCAAAAATGTTATTTTAATAAATAAAAGGTTTTATTAAAATAAACTCGTTTTAAAGTGGTCTAATCACACTTTTTCAAAAGGATTGGTGGCGACTCAGTGTATTTTAATTTAAAAAAATTGTTGGGCTCGAAAAGGGTTGCGGCACATCTAAATTAAAGATGGATGAAGGAAGCAAGGTTCAAGAAGGGACAATTGGAAATCAAGGACTTGGGTGAGTCAAGCTTTAAATGGAGGAAGCTCGAGTGATTTAGTGGATCAGGATATCCCGTAACTTCGGGATATATGGTGAGTGTAGTTTAAAGTCTTAAGATAGTCTAGTAACCTTCTCGAGCAGTTCTTGTTGATTTATTTACATTACTTTGTTTTGGAGACGAGTTGCGCATAGATGAGCTTGGATCTAAGGTAAGTATATGAGTAATTGGTATGATATGCTATGAATTATTGAGCCAATTGATATATTCATATAGTAATCTATGTTGTTCATGTTTAAGTGCGTACTAAGAGCCCTTGTTATGATTGTCTTTTGACTAAGAAGTAAGTATGAACTGAGGATCATATATGAACTATGCACATATATGCACTTGAGATAAATGATATTTAGCTAAAATAAAGAGAAACCTAGAAAGCTTACAAGTTAAATCAATGATCTTTGAAAATGACTTGCTTAGCAAGTAAAGTTTCTTTATGATTATTTGAGTACTTCTTTGGATGTACTAGTTCGAATGAAACATAATATAGATGTTTACTTAATTCGAACACTCTTGGGGAAATATATATATATATATATATATATATATATATATATATATATAATTGTTCTACTTAAGAATACTCATGTAAATATGTAAGGAGTTATGCTCAATTATAATTCTGATTCTGATACGAATTAAGCATGTTAGTTGAATGAGATGAAAGGAAGGATGTATTGACTAAAATATGAAATCACTACATGTTTGTCATGAAAGAACAATAGACTTGTTTGAGGTAAACTGGATATACGCTTGTAAAAGTGATTACAATGAAAGAATATAAATGGTTCATATGTGATTGTGATCTTGGCTATAATGACATTCGATCAATTGAAATAAGAATTGTGATTCACATGAGGTGAATGTATTTACCCATTATAGAAGGGTAATGAGATTGTAATATGATGCAATGTTATAGAGCTATGCTCACTATGATCTAATAAAGATGGTATATGTTAAAGCCTTGGTCTCGAGTCAGTCTTAGGTATAGTTGGCATGCCATAGAGTCCATAGAGCATAGTGTTGGGGTGGACTACGGTCTGGGACAATGGTCCTTATTTGGAGACAGTATGAGGGATGTTTTGTGGTCACTTGGCGACAGTATGAGGGATTGACTGGTACTGTGAGTACCATTTATGGGCAACAGTTGGTTGGGGATTTGTGTACCTAGGCTGAACTTCGATTCTCAAGGCTATGTTAATAAAAAATCATAAGATTATAAGTTAAAGTAATGAAAAGTTGTGATAACTTTCTTAATAAGTAAAATGTTTCTAATGAAATTTGAGTACTTCTTTATCGAAGATATATGCTTCAAATGAAAGTAAATATGTTAGTATGACTTAGTTGTTTGATTAATCTTGGGTTAATAGACTGTTTTGAATAGAAATAATCATATTATGGACTGTTTTGAATGTCTAGTTGTATATACAAGATTAACGTATAGATTTGTACATGAAAATGTGTATACATGAAATGGAAACTGAATTGCTTAAACTTGAGTCTTAGTGGACTGTTTTTGACCACCTATATGTATACAAATGGATATTGGACTGTTTTGAAGTTATTTGAATATAAATGGGATAAGTTACTTGAATCATAAGGTTGAAATAAAAAGAGAAATCATGAAAGTTTGTGAGTAAATTAAGTAAACCATTGTTAACTTATAATAAGTGGTTGTATCTAGTTGATGAATTAAACTATACTTTAGAGGTATATATTTGTTATATTAAAATGCATATCTATACATGAGTTTATTTGATTCCTTATGTAATAAGGAAAGTCATGACTACGATATGCTAAGTTTGTTACCTTGAATGTTAAGTAATTTGTAAAACTAGTAAAATAAGCCTATGAGATGATATATTTGAAACCTTGTGAATGTATTACTTTACCAACTGATTTGGATTGATGTCCACTTGGACCTTAATAAACTATCAATAATGGAACATGATAGTTCGAATGCTTACCTCATAATACTTACCTTCATACTCAAGCTAAGTGATATACTTGATCAATGGAATTGATGAAAGGAAAATTGTTTTGGTTGTTGTTATTTTAGGCTACTTTATACTACCTCACTAAGTGAAAACTTATGCAATCCTTTCATCTTATTCCAGGGTATAGCTTGGATTGAAAGTTAGCTTGGGAGCTTGGCTAGATCACAAGAATACTAAAGTATGTTTTGTAAACTCTTTAGTTAAGACTCCTAGATGGGTGGAAAGATGTTTTGTAATGCATTTAGAAGCATATATGTGTGCATATGTTATGTAGTTTGAGAGCATTATGCCATTTGGAAAGTGTTTTGTTCAAAGGGCCTCTCTAAATATTTGGTTTAAGTAGTTACTAATTAGCTTATATGGTTGATTAAGATGTGTAAACAGAAGTATGATTGGGTGGTTAACTATTCGAATGAAGTCTTGCATATACTAGTGTGATTGAATAAATTAGAATGGCTACTTGTATGTATAGTTTGTAGATATTCATATCATGATTCAAATAGATTAAAATTCTAAGTATAAACTTATGAACTGATTGAGTAACCTGCTTAATTGTCTCTTAAGGAAATCGAAGATGTTAAACTAAAAGCTAATTCGTTTTAGAAGAGGTGTGAATCACTTATGAAGTGTTAAATGGAATAATAGATTGTTTAAATGCTTAGTAGTCTAGAGTGAGACCATGTTCGAATGGTGGTGTAACTCTTAAGGAGTTTATAAAACATGATATGTTAGTTAAAACAAGTATTGTAAGTTGTTAGATGCTTGCTTGACTCTTGTGGTGTCTTCGAATGTTAATGAAATTGTTAGGAATTAGTGTAAGTTTCTTGATAAGTAGTCGGCTTAAAACAAGTACAAAACATAGTTGCTAAGCAAAAAAAAATTTGATTATACAACATCTCATGTATATCCTTGTTTCTTCTTGTTCAATGAGGTAGCTTTCCCTTATTGGTGTGCTTGAATGTCCATACTTGTTTGGTGATACTCCTTAACTTGGTAATCGTCTATACCGGTTTATGGGTGCTACAATTGTGCCAAGAAATTGATGATAATGTCAGCGGGGCCGATAGTGAAGAAGAAATTTTTGAAGCCGAAGAAGTGGGCTATTTTGAGCCACTAGAGTTGGCAGGCAGAGAGATTAAGGCACCAAAGCCATCAATAGAGGAACCACCAGAATTGGAGTTAAAACTATTGCCAGACCACCTCAAATATGCATATCTAGGTAAGCAGTCAATTTTGCCAGTAATCATTGCTGCTAATCTAACCAATGATCAGGAGGAAAGATTGTTGGAAGTTTTAAGTAAACACAAGCAAGCGTTGGGTTGGACCTTGGAAGACATCCAAGGTATTAGCCCAACCATATACATGCACAAGATAAACCTAGAGGAATATCATGGCAAGAAAATTGAAGGCCAAATAAGATTGAATCCAAGCATGAATGAAGTAGTAAAAAAGGAGATTATTAAGTGGCTGGATGCCGGGATAATCTAAGCCATATGTAACCCCCTCGGCACGGCCTAGCCGATAGACCGAACCAAACGGGTCACACGGGGAATATTGAAGTAAATCGGAAAGGTTTACCTCAATAAACGACCCTATTTTTTTTCTTTTTATCTTGTCTAGATGCACCTTAGGTTCCTATGTGATCGACAAGCAACGGATTAAACAACAACTCGAACACTCATCGATTAATACAAATTTCGGTTTTAGGGATCATTTTGTAAACTTGTCATGTTGCAAGGGTATTTTACCAAATTTGGTTTACCAACCTTTAATTAGTCTCATTACATGCACCTCTGACAAAACTCAGCTCAAGATAACCATTAGAACTCATTTCATTGTATACATGACAAACAGGGACCAAAACGCAAAGAAACAGAACTTCGAAATATTCCAATAACTGTCATAACAGCCAGCCGTTTCGGAACAACAAGCCCCATATCAGAACGGGTGTATCCAAACAGAGGCACATATTTCGAAACGTGGGCTCGTACCAAAACTACCCTTGAATCGTTTTGGAACAGGGATTCACAGTAGCAAAACGTACTGAAACGGACCTCCCCGTTTCGATACCCCAAGGCATTTTCAAACACCCGTTTCGAAACGGACAAGGGTGTTTCAAAACACCTGGGCCTGCAATGCATAATTTTGCTGGTTTAACTCGAGTTAATTCATCCGAAACAAATCCAACATATATTTAGGCATGCTTGCAACTCAAATGCACTTCAATAAACAAGAATACATGGCAACAACATCATCAAAGCATCATTATCAACATCATTGAGATCTAAAGGCATGCTTCCTAAGAAAATCAAGCATCAAAAGATCTATTCTCAAATCCAAGCATAAACCAACATTTAAAGGCCATTTACATACCCAAATATGCATACTAAACTTGTACCAAATCAGAAAATGCAAAAACAACCAACATTCATAGCATTGGATACCATCATTGCCTTTATTACACTAGTTCAAAACCAAGACATACATTCAATGAAGTCTCTTAGAAATCCTTGGAAAGTTGTTGCCTCCAATCACTTAATTATCTGCATTGATGAGCAAAAGAGAGCATAAGCATACATGCTTAGTGAGGAGTGCTCAAAACTAAAAACGCCATCAATGCTCAAAATCGTTTTCACTCTTTTGGAAACTATCATGCCCTTCTTTGAAAATCCATTCACTTCATCATTAAAATCAGCATGCTAAACACCATGCAACAAGTATCACATACTTCTCAGCAATTAAACCATTTCTAGACAAAAATCAAGCCTTTCAAGCATATTCACCAATTTGCAAAGCTTAAGATAAAACATGCATTTTCCATATTATGCATCATCAACACTTCCATAACATTTCAATCCATTGTATTGGCATACAAGTGATTAACAACATTCTCATTTCTCAAAAAGCATATCGGATACACGGATTACCAAGTGTTGTCCCAAACACTTTATACACTCTATCGGCATCTCAAGGTTCACACACGGGAGCAACCCCCCACCGTTGTGACACCTGTGGTGGAGTATTCGGTACAATTAAAACCCCTCAACACCACTCATCGATAGATGTATAGCCCACTAATGAGAGACGAGACACATACAAGGTTTGCACTCGGGAGCTACCCTCTACCGTTGCAACCGTAAACATTCCTCAATTGTTAGGGTACATGGATGGAGTTTTCGGTACAATCACAACCCCTCAACATCCAAGGCGACTCGTTTATAGTGCACTCAATCCTATAGTCGGCTAACTATATCTGATTTCATTTACAAAACACTTTTCATAACATCACTTGTCAATATAATCCACATTTCATGCATACCTCACTATTTTTCCAAAGCATTCATAATAAGCCATAACTCAAGCATTAAACCATGCTTCAAAACTCATGCATCAACGCATGCATGCAAGGATCACCTACCTAGTGCATCATTAAACCATATGGCATCATCAACCACATTTTATAAACTCAATACATGCTTTAAAATAGTAGGTAAATGCAATAAAAACAAGTGCATCCAAAGGCTCATAATAGCACAAACCGAGATAGAATTTTACTTTACTTACTTCCAAACTTAGTAAAGCGTTTCAAGCTCTTACTAAGTTCCCAAAACCTTTTCTAAAAATGTTTCCATGCTGGAAACTCGGTTTCCACTCACCGACTTGCGAAACCACACTCACCGACACAACAATCAACCGTCTGAAGCCTCCAAAACCCCTTCAGTCGATTACGGAACATTATCCCCTATTTTCAACACATTAAAAACAGAGATTCAATGCATCATAATGCATCCAAACACCAGCACTCAAAAGGAAACTCGTTGCCCTGCTCTAAAGCATCAAATTACCCATCTAAAACAACCAAAATCACAATCGATTGATCTCTAAACTCAGTCCAACCAACAACCAACACATCCAACACATTTGAACCATAAATCAACATCCAAAAATAACCTAAAACCTTCCTTATACATCCAGCAACTCAGATCTCACATAACACCCCAAAAACCCAACCAAAAACACCTTTAATAACAAAGATCTCAAGGGTTTCGAGATTAATATGATTAATACTCTATTTCAACATCATTAACCTTCCAAAACTTGATTAGAACCCATCTTAAACCAATCAAATCAAAACAACTCCGAAAATTACATTAAATCATCTTTTTCAACAAGATTTCATCATTTTATCAAAACCACAATGAAACTCCAATCAAAAACATAAATAAAGAGCAAATATCTTGGGAATTTCATTAAATAACCTTGATTAGATGGTTAGCATGAAATTTACCTCCAATCCTTGCTTCTCTTCTAATTTGGCAAGTTTGCTTTCAAGAATCTTGAAGAGATTTGAGAGAAATCACAAGAAAGATGTTGAAAATAAAGAGAGAAAATGAAAGTGAAAGAAATCTGAAAATGAGAGAAAATAGAGAGCGTTTGGCTGATGTGAAATGGAGAGAATGAAAATGATCGTCAATTTTGTGTAACCAAAATAACTACATTTTGATTAAATCATTAAAAGCCACTTTTAATATTTAATAAACCATTTAAAACACATGCCAAAATAGAGAAAAGACTTAATTGTCATTAAGCTCCCTAAAGATTCTAAGATTTTGACTCTTTTTGAAAACACCCTTTTTCCACAGTTTTAAAATTTTAAATTTTGGTCACTACCCAAAATGTACACTTCCCAAAACTCGTTTTGCAAAATGGATTTAACCAACCTCTTAAATATAATTTTAGAGGATTTTAGGAATTTTTACCACAATTTTATCCCATCCTAAACCTTGACTTCCCTGAACCTCCTTTAACGTCTCGAACAACCGATCATCGGTTCCACTAGCCTAACCCGACACGCAAAACACCTAGGCCCGAAACCGAGGCATTACACCATATCCGATAGCTCGTGGGTTAGCCTAGTACAATGTGTGCCAAAGAAAGACGGCATGAATGTGGTTCACAATAGCAAGAACGAGTCAATCCCTTCCATAACTATCACCAGATGGAGAGTATGCATGGATTACATGAAGCTAAATAATGCCACCAAGAAGGACCACTTCACGTTGCCCTTCATTAACCAAATGTTGGATAGACTGGCAGGTAAAGCTTTCTATTGCTTCTTAGATGGTTATTTAGGATATAATCAAATTGTCATAGCTCTAGAGGACCAAGAGGAGACCACATTCACCTGTCCATATGGGACATTCGCCTTTAGTAGGATGCCATTGGTTTTTGCAATGCACCTGCGGCATTTCAACGTTGTATGATGTCTATCTTTTCATACATGATTGAACAAAACTTTGAAGTCTTTATGGACGACTTCTCAGTTTTTGGTAAGACATTTGATGAGTGTTTACAAAGTTTAGAGCTTGTTTTGAAAAGATGCATAGAGACCAACTTGGTCTTGAACTGGGAGAAATGCCTTTTCATGCTAAAAGAAGGCATAATTCTAGTTCATAAAGTGACCGAGTGAGGTTTGGAAGTTGAAAAGGCAAAGTGGAGGTAATTAAACAGTTGCCACCACCTACAAGTGTCAAAGGTATAAGAAGTTTTTCAGGTCATGCAGGTTTCTATCGCCGATTTATTAAAGACTTTTCTAAAATTTCTAAACCTTTCTGCTCACTATTTGTAACCCCCTTAACCCGGCCTAGACGGTTGACCCGAATTAAGAAAGTCACACGGGGAAAACCAAAGTCAACCCGAAAGTCAACCTTGATTAACGACCCTTTTTTTTCTTTTAATCTTGTCTAGATGCACTTTAGACCTAATTGTGATCACACAACCATCATACCAAAAGATCACAAACATCGGAGATCAAACAGGGACCCAATTGAACAAATTACAACTTTAGGGACCAAATTGTAAATTCTGATAATTATAAGGACTTAACCCAATTTGAAGTTACCATCTTGAAATTAATCATGTTTCATGCTTCTCTGTAAAATTTCAGCTCAAAAGGACTTCCCAAACTCATACAATTGCACAAACAAGTTTCAGGACCAAAACGCAAACATTCCAAAACATATAGCTGCCAATGTCAGCCCCCAACGGTCACCCGTTCCGAAACAGGCATAGCCCGTTTCGAAACTCGGGGCCGTTCCGCAACGCGTATCGAAACGGGGGTCTGGCAGTGGCCTTTCCGTTTCGGAACGGCCCCTCCCGTTTCGGACGCCTGGGCACAATTAAGGCACCCGTTCCGAAACGGTAGGTGCTGTTCTGAAACACCCTGCACAGATTGCCTAGAAATGCATACTTAAATATGCAATTGACCAACCAATCATGCTCCAAATGCCACCAAACTTTGCCAACATGCAATTCAACATATATGAGACATACTTGCATCAACAATTCATCAAAACATCCACATATATGAAAAGCCCCAAATCTATAGGCATGCTTCCTACACAAGTAAGCCATTCAAGCATAAACTTCCAATTCAAGCATATAAAGGCCAACCACAATAACCAGCATTCTCAACAACATTTAACATACTTAGGGAGTTCAAAACACCTCCCAAAACATGTACATTGGTCCCCCATTGCCAAATTACCAAAAGCTAAAATGTACTTAGAAAACCTTCCATACTTAGAGCTTTGTTTCCACTTGGATGCTTGCCCTCCTTGCTGCCCTCAAGTACTCTAATGCTCTGCATTATTGAATTAAGAAAACGGAAGAGAGCGTAAGCAAAAGCTTAGTGAGGAATGCTCAATAAAACCATCCAATAATGCATTTATAAAACACTTATAAAACATGCTTCAAATCATCATTTACACATGCTCAAAAGCATACTTAAAACAAGCATCTCATGCTTCATTTCATTACATGTCATATTGGCCTCAAGTGATACATTTCATTTCTTTGAAAACAAGTTCATCAACTTTCACCCCAAGGACTTTTAAACACCTTGGACCCCAAGGACTTTTAAACACCTTGGCCATGGACTTTTAAACACCATGAATTAGATCACCTCAAGGACTTTTAAACACCTTGACCCCAAGGACTTTTAAACACCTTGGCCATGGACTTTTAAACACCATGAATTGCATTACCTCAAGGACTTTTAAACACCTTGAACCCCAAGGACTTTTAAACACCTTGGCCTATGGACTTTTAAACACCATAGAATGGACCACACAAGGACTTTTAACCACCTTTGTGTCCATAACAAGAATCATCCAAGGACTTTTAACCACCTTGATGTTCTTAAGTAAACAAGGCTCACTCAAGGACTTTTAACCACCTTAGTGACCTCAACCTTTTCAAAACATCACTTGCCAATATACATCATTTTCATCAATTAATCCACTGTTTTAAAGCATTAAACCAAGCCATATTCATCATGCACTTAAAAGCATCAAACCACATTTAATCAATGTTCAAAAACAAGGAACTCTTACCTTGAGCTTCCTTTAACATATGGCTTATCAAAACAGCAAATACCATGCTAAATCATGCTTTCAAAACAGTAATCAAAACATGCAAATAACCACATTGCATCACAACAAAATCATGGCCACCACTAGAGAGGATTTCCGAAAACTTACACTCGAGCTTAGCAAAGTTGTTTAGACTTAAACTAAGCTCCCAAGTCATTGGTTTCAAAGCTGAAAACCCAATTTCACTCACCGATTCCACTTCGCCTCAAGCCAAAGCACCAAAACAAGCCTCCGGATCAACAACTCTTGGATCCAAAGATGCCTCCCCTAATTAAACACATTAAAGTAGAGATTTAATGCATCATCATGCATCAAAAGCTTCAATGAAAGCACTCAAACTCGCTGCTCTCATTCACACTCCAATTTCGGCCACCAAACACAACCGAAATGGCATCAAAACCACTTCTCAACAAAGCCCAGCCATAAACCAGCAAAACCTAACATCCATTAACACCATCTAACATCTAAAAACAACCTATAAACATCCTTATACCTCCAGCAACATCAGATCCACAAGATCACCACAAAAACATCCAAGAATCACAAGCTAAACTTAGGAAACACAACCTATCCGGGATTGCATTAATCAAAACTCATTTCCTTATCAATTTAGAGTTCATTTAATATCAAAAACACACCTCAAATCACAGATTAATCATATCCAACGAAAATCACCAAAAATCACCAAATCTTGCATTATAAGCCAAGATCCATTTCACCACTTAAAATCCTTTAATAAAACTTCAATTAAGAGTTGAGAACTTGGGAATTTCAGTAAAGAACTGATAGTTTAGAGGAGAAGGACGTTCTTACCTCCAAACTTGTGTTTCTCCACTTTTTGGAATCAAAAACCTTGTTGAATCAACTAGCAAATGATGAGGTTTTGAAGATATGTAGATTAGGAATCAAAAGAATATTGAAAGGAGGATTTTAGGTGAGAAAATCAGAAACAACTCTCTGGAAAACAAGTGTTTGGATTGAGAGAAAATGAGAGAAAGAAAATAGAGAAGTTAGTTAAGAAAATAGCCAAATGGCCTTTCCCTCCACTTTTGATATGTTTTAAAATCAGAATAAATCTCAAAATATCTTAGAAAAATCTGGAGAAACTACTTTTGGAATAATAGCTCCTTAAAGATTCAAAGTTTCAACTCTTTATAAAACAGTCACAAAACTTTCAAAAATTATATTTTGGTCACTAGCCAAAATGTCACCCTTCCAAAACCCATTTTTCAAAATTGATTTCACAGTTCACTTAATTATATTAAAAGATGATTTTAGAACATTTTTCCATATTTTTAATGCAACCCGAACTAGGCTTTCCTAATTTCACCTCTTTAGATTCGAACAGCACTTTGACCAAACCGGTCAACGCCCAAAACTTCTAAGCCCAAAACCGGGGCGTTACACTATTAGAACATAATGCCACTTTTATGTTTGACGATGCTTGTTTGAGAGCTTTTCAGGAACTGAAGGAGAGACTGATCAACACCTCTATAGTCGTAGCACCATATTGGAGTAAGCCGTTTGAACTCATGTGTGATGCCAGTGACTATGTCGTCGAAGTAGTACTAGGATAACGGCATGGCAAGGTTTTTCATGACATATACTATGCTAGCCGAACTTTGAGTGAAGCACAACTCAATTACACCATAATTGAGAGAGAATTTCTAGCTATTGTATTTTCTTTTGACAAATTTAAATCTTATCTGGTTGGTAATAAGGTTGTTGTGTATAGAGATCACTCAGCACTGAAGTACCTTTTGGAAAAGAAGGATTTCAAACCCCGATTGATCAGGTGGACGCTTCTTCTCTAGGAATTTGACCTCGAGATCTGAGACAAGAAGGGCAGTGAAAATTTGGTAGCTGACCACCTATCACACCTAGAGCATCACCTTGACGAAGGTAAGACTGCTACCATAAGAGATGGATTTCCTAACGAATATTTGCTTGCAGTTAATGTCATGCCATGGTACGCGGAAATAGTTAACTATCTAGTAAGCAACATTCTGCCACAAGACTTGGCATACAATGCCAAGAAAAGATTTCTTCGAGAAGTTAGGCATTACTATTGGGATGAGCCGATTCTATTCAAACAGTGTGTCGACCAAGTCATACAGAAATGTGTGCCAGAAGAGGAGCAGTGTAACATCTTGCATTTAAGCCACGGCGCTCCCTATGGTGGACATTTTTCTGGAATGAAGACTGCTTCCAAAGTGCTACAGTCCAGATTCTTTTGTCCTATACTATACAAAGACGCCTAAAACTATACCAAGGCATGTGACCGATGCCAACGGACAGGGAACATCTCTGGAAGACATCAACTACCACTCTAGAACATTATGCCCATGGATTTATTTGATATATGGGGGATAGACTTCATGGGTCCATTTCCCCCATCATTTGGTAACCTGTATATTCTTGTAGTTGTGGATTACGTATCCAGATGGGTTGAGGATGTGGAATTACCAACAAATGATGCTAAGGTCGTTGCCAAAATTTTGCACAAACATATTTTTACTCAATTTGGTGCCCCTAGAATGATTATTCACGATGAGGGTACCCATTTTAAGTGTAAACTAATCTCTAGAGCATTGTGCAGATACGAAATTCAGCAAAGGATTGCCACAACATACCATCCTCAAACAAACAGGAAAGCTGAGATTTCTAACAAGACGATCAAGAATATCCTTGAAAAAATTGTGAATCCATCAAGGAAGGACGGGTTTTTAAGACTAGATGAATCCTTGTGGGATTACATAACAACATTTAAAACTCCCTTGGGCACTTCACCATTTAAACTCGTGTTTGGAAAAGCATGACATCTTCCGGTAGAGATGGAGCACCGTGCATATTGGGCTATTAAAATGCTTGATATGACATGGAGAGCTGCTGGAGAAAAGAGGCTACTAGACCTAATCGAATTGGAGGAGTTTAGATTACAAGCCTATGAAAATGCCAAACTATAAAAGGAGAGAACAAAACGCTGGCATGACAGAAGAATCATGCCAAGACAACTTGAAGTAGGCTAGCGTGTTCTCTTGTTTAACTTGAGGCTTAAATTATTTCCAGGTAAGCTTAAGTCAAGATGGTCAGGCTCATTCAAAGTTGTGAAGCCATATGTTCATAGAGCAGTGGACATCAAAAATTTGAAGACGGGGGAAATTTTCAAGGTAAACGGTCAACGTTTAAAGCACTCTTGTTGAGACATTCAGTAGAATGTCAAGGAGGTTATCCTCTTGGCAGAGATATCGTAACATCATCATGGTTTAGTTCTTTTTGTAAATATTAGGATTATAGGTTTTTTTCTTTTTCAGCATCTTCTTTATCTGTTTTTTTCTTTTAGTGTTTAATTTTTCTTTTATTGCGTTGAAAGGTTTTCATTGAGTGTGTACAGATTCAGGAATTATGCCAAAGTAGAAGGGAGCATGACACGAGTGCGCGTAAAGAGAATTTTGTGTGCCAATAGTGCTGTCAGTGCCTAGCTTGGCATGCGAAGAAACTAATTTGGGAAGAAGTGATTTACCCTAGCTTGCTCACTAAGTAAGAAAGTGAAACCCTAGCCGCCCAATTGGCCGGATAAGTTGAGTTTATTTTAAGGTAGTTCTATTTATTGTTGGTTGTTTTCTTTTTAGGCTCTAGGTTTTCTTTGTTTTTCCACATCAAGACTCATAACTACCATGCCAAGGAAATCCTCTGCACCAACCACTGCCCAGGCAACAACAATTGATTCGGCAACTATGGATGCCCAGGTAAGTGAACCTGCCTCGGCAAACATTGATCAAATCGAGGAAATATTTTGTCCCTTGACACACTGATGCTATGCATGCAGTACCAGCCACAAGCATCTAACCACCATGAACCGGAAAAAGAATCAAGCAAACGACCCAAAAGAAACTCATTTGCATTCTATTTCATTTTTAATGTACTTGCATGCATTGAGGACAATGCTCCTCTCGAATTTGGGGGGGGGGGATGTTTGTTTCTAGTTAGTTTCATGTTTAGTTGCATTTATCTTTAGTAATCGCATATATGTTGCATATGTTCCTTACCATGCCTTTGATTGGATTTAATTGCTTAAGACTTGTTTAATATCCAATGATGAATTTTTGCCACTGCACTTAATTGAAAGAACCTTTAATTTTAGGATTGCGTGAATAGAACTTAGAATCTTACTATGATGCTAAATATCATTGACATGGTTGTGACTTGTTGATTGATAGAAACTTAGTGAACTTAGGTTGCTTAAATTTTGGGTAAATTAAAATTGAAAGTTAACTTCTTGCTAAAGGTGCTCGAAAGCAGCTCTAGTAGTTAATGCACATTAAAAATCGTTAGAGGTACCCAGAATTGGCTCTAGTGAAAAAAATACCCCGGTAATGAAATTGTTAAAAACCTATAGTTCACATAGAATCTTGAAAATCAATTTGTACACAACTACGCGCACACATTTTCACGAGCATTATAGTTGGGTTCCAGGTAATTTTTGTGCTATCCGAAAAATTACAAGGTGATCATACTTTGTGCCACGGTTCTGAGGTTTGAATTCAAGTTTGAAGCATGTCTTTGATTATTAAAGTTTTGGCAGGTAATTTTTAGTTTGCATTGCTTGAGGACAAGTAATAGTTCGAGTTTGGGGGTGTGTTAAGTGTTTAAAAGTACTATTTTTATTACGCTTTCTACTCATATTATTCTTAGACTTAGGCTCATATTAGTTGCATAATTAGTCATTCATGCATTAATTCATGTTTTCTTTCAGCGTTAAGCTTGATTACATAATTTGGTGGTTTTGTGTAAAAACATATTGCTTTGGTGTGCAAAAACTAACTGCCCAAGAAATCGGGAAATTGTCGAGGCAATTGAGGATAAGATGATGTGGCAGCTGATATTGATGACTAGATAAATCCAACATGTTCAAGATAAATGGCGTGAAGCAAAGGAGTTGGAGTTCCATGCATAGATCAAAAGAAGATTAAATTCCAAATGATGCTTTTTTGGAGGAATAAAAATATAATAATAAAATAAATTTATTTCTTTTATTATATTTAATTCCAACTTAACTTCCTCCTCAAGAAAGACTTTGACCTATCCATCTCCTATAAATAGAAGACCTAGTTGCCTACTTCTAGCATGTTCGACTTGAGAGAGAATTCAAGAGGGCTGCTTGACATCATCTTCTTCTTCCTCCTTCTTGTTCGATTTAATTCATGTTGGGAGACTTTTATTTTGTTTTTCTTTTAAACCCAGCTATGAACTAAACTACCTTGGTTAGGGCTATTGTGTTTTAGAGGTTGTGAGAAATGATTGGATTTGTTTTAGGTATTTGAATTGCAATTTAGTTTCAAGGTTTGTTCATTATTGATTCTTAATTTTGTTTGTGAGTGAATTGGGAGAGGATCTCGTGACTTCATCCATTTATCTAATATCGGAATAGTTAGATTCAAGAAACGAATGAGCATGGTTTTCACACAAACGTATGTCGGTGAAGACTAATTCGACTTAAGGATAAGTTACGAATTTCAATGGCTAAAAGGAGCACAAGATCGGTTGATGTTCACCCATGGTTAATGCATGAATGTATCACCAAGGCATGCACAATTAAATAGTGTTTTGAATTAGGGATAAGGAGAAACCATTGAAGAACGCTTCACCAAACCTTGAAGGTAGTCGCCCAGTTGCCCAGGCAATCGCACCATTCCCAGTTGCCAAGGCAATTGCAATTGCCTAGGCAATCTGACTGATGCTAGTTGTCAAGATAATTGAGTTGCTCTTGCATTTAATACTTAGACGATTCATTCAATTATCACAACATGACTCATGATAACTCAGCCTACTCTCTCTTATTCAATTACATCTTTCTTTTAATTGCTCTTTTATTTTACTTGTTAATTAGAACTTGTTAGGTTTTAAGGTGCTCGATTCCTTCAACCGTTCTTGCTCGCCAAGTGGTGGAGAATTGGAATTTTGGGTGGATGTGGTGTGGAAGCTAAAAAGATAATTGACACAAATATTTATAGTGGTTCAACCTTCTAACCAAGGTCTACATCCACTACCTTAGATTCCCACTAAGGATTTTCAATCAATCCACTATTGATTCGTTCCCTTTTCTAGGCTTAGGAGGAAACCCTTATACACCGATCAAGCTTTCTACCCAAAGCCTTGATCAAACCCTTTTACAAGAGAAAAGATTAGCAAACACAAATCCCTCTAATAGGTGTTGTTTGCACAATTAAGCTCTCACCAAAAACCTAAAACACTTGAGCAAATTTAACAATTTTGGCTCACTAGTGTTTGTCTATACAAAGAAATGACAATTTAAGTACAAAGACAATTCTTGATCATTTGTTGATTGACAATTGAAGCATTAACCATTACTAGATGCTTGGAGGTCCTTTTTATACTTCTTAATGAGTTTGTAGCTGTTACTAGCCGTTGGGTTGAATTGGAGCCGTTGGAGACTTTATTTCCCATCTTTAATGTTGTTCTGCAGCCTTCCGTATCGATACGCGTGGACCTGTATTGGTACGGCCTTCATCAGAAACTAGTCGTTGGGCTCTTGCCAGCCTAGGTGTATCGATACGCTTGAGGGCGTATCGGTACGGCATGACATTTAAAAGACCGTTGGGAAACTAGCTGTTGGAGTTGTTAAAATGGGGATCGGTACGCTTACCAGGCGTATCGAAATGATCCCTCACCGTATCGAAACGGCAAAGCCTGTTTCGATACGGGTTTTGGCAGTGACCAAACTTAGGCAAAAAGGTATCGATACGGGTTAGACCGTATCGGTACGGGCAACTTGAAAATACAAGTTTGGCTATTTAAAATCAACAAAAACTTTGCCAAAAACCTTTTAAGATCCCTCAAACATAAATTCAAGTTGTTTGGACTTAAGGACAAGTTTTGAATTCTTTTCAAATTAGTCCAAAACATTTTTCAATTACTATATCAAAACATTAGTTCTACAATCTCCCCCTTTTGGTATAATAAAACTAACTTGAAAAATTGTTTGGGATTCTCCCCCTTTAAGTTTAAAAATGTGAATAAGAGATCAAAAAATTTGAAATCAATTTGAGCTCCCCTTATTCATTTGAAAATTCAATTTTTCAAACCATTTCTCCCCCTTTTTGTTATATCAAAATACTTTTAAGTTCAAAATAACAATAGAGGTGAAAATTTGACAAAATTAAGAATTTTGGTTTTAAAATGGCTCCCCTTACTCAAAGCATCATAAGAATGCTAGTCCAACATATATGATCATCTAGTTGACATAAATGAAAATAAATCAAATAAAAGCAAAAGCAACTAGATTTTACCACGCTTGAACTCAAGGGAGGATGTGAAGCCTTCCTTCTTCAAGTGTTCTTCCTTGTGTGGATGGAGCTCCCCCTCAATTTTTGACTTGTTGATCACTCTCCATCACACCTAGCAAAAGACAATCAAGTAATTTTTGGTATCCAAATTGCTTTGGATCCATAGACGTTAGTAGCACAAAACTTAGTCCCCTTAGGAATCCATTTTTCAATTCCATCCTTTTTAGTTGAAGTGGTTAGTCCTTTTGGGACCCAAACACTTCTAAAACATTTACCATTTACAAATCTAGGGGCACTACATTGTCTTACATAAAAGTTTGATTTTCCAAAATTATTTTTCTTTTGAAGTTCATTGGAAATCAAATCTTTTTTTTTGAACTTTAAGAAGCAAATTTTGTAAATCAAAACATTTTTGTTCAAAATTCTTCAATCTTGCTTCAAGTTCAAGATTTGTTTTGGAAAGCAAATCATTTTCATTCTTTATTTTTGAAATCAACTTTTTGTTCTTGGAAAATAATGCCTTGAATTCCAAAAGCAAATCATCATAGGCATCTTGCAACTCATCAAATGTATATGAATTTGAAATAGATGAGTTAGAAGTTACCTCCCCCTCATTGAGAGCCATCAAGCATAGGTGGGCTACTTCATCATCGGTGGAGTCTTCATCGCTCCATAGGGCCACATATGCTTGCTTTGAAGATGATCCCCTCTTGTTGGACTTGTGGGATTCCTTCATCTTCTTCCTCGATTCATGCTTGGATTTTTCCATTTCGCTCTTCATGAACTGGGTAAATTTGTTGAAGAGATAGGCCATCTCTTCATCTTCACTTTCCTCCTCACTTGAATCTACATGATGGCATGTGAAGGATTTGAGAGCAATGGCATTTGTGTTGATGTCAAGCCCTTTGAGCTTTTTCTCCCTCATAGCTCTAATTTCTTCCCTCTTCTTCTCATCTTCTTTGTTTTTCTTCATTATTTGATGAGTAAGGAGTGACCCCATGAGTTCATCAAGCTTCAAGGTCTTCAAATTCTTGACTTCGATGATGGCGGTCCTCTTTGAGTCTCATGACTCGAGAAGGGAGTAGATGAGCTTTCGAACAAGTTTCTCCTCCGCAATGGCTTCTCCATAGCCTTTGAGACCATTGGTGATAATAGAGAACCTATCAAACATCTTCTCGATGTTCTCTTCCGGATCCATCTTGAAGTTCTCATACTCTAGGTTGAGGAGTCCGATCTTGGTCTCCGTCACTTCATTTGTCCCCTCGTATGTGACTTCAAGCTTGTCCCATACCTCCTTGGCACTCTCACAAGAAGACATCTTCTCATAGATGGTTGGGCCAAATGCACAAAAGAGGATGTGCAAGGCTTTGCAATTAAGCTCCATCTTCTTGCGATCTTCGGCACTCCATTCCGCTTTGCTTCGTTGAGGCACGAATGGACCATCTTCAACTATGTCTCATAGCTTCTAGTCTCTTGACTTAATGAAGAACTTCATCTTTGTCTTCCAATGGGCATAGTGAGTTCCGTCGAAGAAGGGTGGTTTGTCGATGGATTGCGCCATTGAGCCGATTGTGTGAAATGATGATCGAGCTTGCCGGATCTTCTCAATAGGATGTTAATCCTCTTCAATTGAGCCAAGATCTGATACCAATTGTTGGGTTTTAAGGTGCTCAATTCCTTCAACCGTTCTTGCTTGCCAAGTGGTGGAGAAGTGGAATTTTGGGTAGATGTGGTGTGGAAGCTAAAAAGATAATTGACACAAAGATTTATAGTGGTTCAACCTTCTAACCAATGTCTACATCCACTACCTTAGCTTCCCACTAAGGATTTCCAATCAATCCACTATTGATTCGTCCTCTTTTCTAGGCTTAGGAGGAAACCCTTATACACCGATCAAGATTTCTACCCAAAGCCTTGATCAAACCCTCTTTACAAGAGAAAAGATTAGCAAACACAAATCCCTCTAATAGGTGTTTGTTTGCACAATTAAGCTCTCACCCAAAACCTAAAACACTTGAGCAAATTTAACAATTTTGGCTCACTAGTGTTTGTCTATACAAAGAAATGACAATTTAAGTACAAAGACAATTCTTGATCATTTGTTGATTGACAATTGAAGCATTGACCATTACTAGATGCTTGGAGATCTCTTTTATACTCATTAATGAGTTTGTAGCCGTTACTAGCCGTTGGGGTTGAATTGGAGCCGTTGGAGACTTTATTTCCCATCTTTAATGTTGTTCTGCAGCCTTCCGTATCGATACACGTGGACTTGTATCGGTACAGCCTTCATCAGAAACTATCCGTTGGGCTCTTGCCAGCTTAGGCGTGTCGATACGCTTGAGGGCGTATCGGTACGGTATGACATTTAAAAGACCGTTGGGAAACTAGCCGTTTGGGATTGTTAAAACGGGGATCGGTACGCTTACCAGGCGTACCGAAATGATCCCTCACCGTATCGAAACGGCAAAGCCTGTTTTGATACGGGTTTTGGCAGTGACCAAACTTGGGCAAAATGGTATCGATGCGGATTAGACCGTATCGGTATGGGCAACTTGAAAATACAAGTTTGGCTATTTAAAATCAACAAAAACTTTTCCAAAAACCTTTTAAGATCCCTCAAACATAAATTCAAGTTTTTTGGACTTAAGGACAAGTTTTGAATTCTTTTCAAATTAGTCCAAAACATTCAATTATTATATCAAAACATTAGTTCTACAGAACTTCTACAATCACCAATTTGTGTTCTATTTTTCAGTGCGGGAAATTAGATTCCCGAAGTAGCACCAATCCCTATGGAGACGATATCTATTCTATACTATAACTTGCGACGTGTACACTTGCACCAATTGCGAAGCACTCAATACGTGCAACACTGACGATCTGGAGGATCCTAATACTATAGCAAATCATGGAGTTATAGCTCGCTCACAGGCTATTAGAGACCATTTAACTCCTATATTGGATGATCTCAACCCTGGGATTGTAGCTCCCGAGATTCAGACAACCCACTTCGAACTTAAATTGGTGATGTTCAACATGTTGAACTCCATTGGGCAATTTGGTAGATCGCCTTATGAAGACGCACGACAACACATGTGTGCATTCTTGGAGGTTTGTGATTCCTTTAGACAACAAGGGGTGCATGAAGATGTGTTGAAGCTTAAGTTATTTACTTATTCATTATGTGATCGAGCACGAGCATGGTTGAGTAGAGTACCCCCCCCCCCGATTCGATAGAGTCATGGATAGATTTATGCAAAAGTTTTTTGTTGCGATATAATCCACCCAACCGGGACACTCAACTAAGGAATTATATTGCTTCCTTTCGTGAAGCTGATAACGAATCGATGTTTAAGTGTTAGGATCGATATGAGGGACTGCTTCGCAAATGTACGAATCATGGTTTTCACGACTAGATGCAAGTTGTGATGTTCTACAATGGTGTCAATGCTCCCACGAAGATGATGCTAGATACTTCAGCAAATGGAACTTTGCTAGACAAGTCACCTGAAGAAGCATTTGATATCCTTGATAGGATAGCAAATAATGATTACCAATTTCCTACTTCAAGACATGGAATGGGGAGGAAGACTCATGGGACACATGAGCCTAATGTTAAGGATTCTGTTTCAGCTCAACTGCCAATCATTACAAACATTGTTGAAGAATTTCTAATGTCCTAGTAAGGTAAAGGAAGTGAAGGTTACAATTGCTTGTGTTCTTAGCAATGGAAGTCATCATGTAAGCGAGTGCCCCAAAAACTAAGAGTCTACCAATTACGTGGGGAAATTTAATAGGAGCAAAAACAACCCCTATTCAAACACTTATAACCCAGGATGGCATCAGCATTCAAATCTTTCTTGGGGGAATCAAGGAACCGACAAAACCGACAGCTTGAATTAGCAACAAAATATGACCGAACCCCCAAATTTTCAACAAAATATGCCATGGCAAAACATTAACAAGGGTTCAGCATCTTCATCGAACAGAAATTCTTTGGAAGCTACTTTCCAAGACTTTATGACGACAACGAAGGCTTTATTTCAAGACCATGTTGTATCTATCAAGAGCCAAGGAGCATAATAATCAATATCATATATCTTTCCTTATTGAGCATATAAGTGTCCCTCATATATATATATATATATATATATATATATATATATATATATATATATCAAGGACAAAGCCTAATAATCAATATCATATCTCTTTCCTTATTAAGCATATCGTATCAATCTTTCATATACATTTTAAGAATCACACAAAGCAATCAATTGTATTGTTTCAAGGCCATAAGCATTATCATTCATTTCATTATCTTATTTACCCCAATGTCATTAGCATACAATGTGAAAACATATTCATTTTCATAGATAAGCATCATTTATACTTACTTATAAGTTCTTATCATCTTATCATTATTATTTCAATTAATTTCCTTGGAATTAGACAACATACGGCCACTCAAATCCCCAACCAAACTGTCGCCAATAAACATTTAAAAAATATGGTCAACCCTCCTACTGTCGCCAATGAGCTTTCACAACACATACCTCTTATCGTCGCCAAATAAGGACCTCAATTGTCCTAGACCGTAGTCCCTCCTACACAAGAGCTCAATGGATCCTATGGCATACCAATTATGTCCTAAGTTGACTCAAATCTAAGGATTTACATATTTACACATTATTATCTTTCAATTCATAATCATTTGCAAGCATTGCTTGCCATTTAGCAATCGAGCCTTAACTCTCTTTCATTCATTAAGCATTTTACTTATCTAGCATTCAAACATTGCATACATTTCTTTTCACCAAACATAATCATTATACCTTGCATGTTAAACATACATAACATTATCAGCCTTAATTAGTATACTTTTAACCGATATCATTATCATATAGTTTACCCAATAGGCATATCATTTTCCAAAGCATTTAAACATATCATACATGTCATATTTATATAGATCACTCAATAACCATAGTGCTTCCCATGACATACAAACACATCACTCAAATAAATTAATAATCATTATGAACAACTTACCTTAAGCTTACCTTAAGCTTACATAAAGCTTTCATGTGCATTCATCATTTATCAATACAAATGCTCTATATAAGCTTTAAAGTTTAATATGCAAACATGTATGAAATTAATCAAACTAAAACATTATCAGGAAGGATCCTTACCTATCTCGAGGTTAGAGCTACTCACCTTATATCCTGAAGTTACAGGATATCCTGATCCACTAACACATCCAAGCTTCCTCCATTCGATACTTGATTCACCCGAGCCCTTGATTCCAAACTTTCCTTCTTCTTTGACCTTACTTCTATCTTCCTCTTCCAATCTTTAATTCAAATAATCATAATTACATCCATTAATATACATGTCCCTCATCGCACATTAACTCAATATGTTTAACCAATGTTATCATTCAAGAAATAGCTATACATATACAAGACATTTCTCAAATCCATTTTCAAGATAAGTCCTAATTTCCAATTTATGATAACTTGAGTTGTCATTAAAGAATTGTTCCTCCAGGATAGAATATATATTGGAATTTAAAGTTCCTTACATAGTTACAAACTAGATTCAACCATGATTTTAACGGTATAAACCTCATAATTTAACAAGTTCTATAAAAATTACAAGTGTTCTTAGAAATTTCAAAACAGAAACTGCTTCCAGATTGTCTGCACCACCTTCACTTAAAAATTCATAACTTTTGATTTAGAGCTCGAAATCAATCACCGTTCATTGGAGTTTAAACTATACTCATACATGGTTCTACAAATATAAAATTCATCCCCTAACTCATCATATTCAATTTTCTATAAATTTCTAAACTTACTGCCAGATAATAGCTTTTCTGGGCAAATTAAATATTCGTTGTTTTAACCAGTTTAAGTGCTCCAAACTCGGCTATATTCAACCACCATCCATCCAAACCCTTTGTTCACTAACTAACCTCAATGTACAGCCAATTCAAAGCTTTATACTACAACTTTAAATCATTGTTTTTCCTTCCAAAACAGCTTCTAACTTTCAACAACAAACAAATGAAATCATATTCTTAAAGGTGACATAATCAAGTTGAATTCTAACAAAATAACATCCAATTTGTCAAATTTATAGCATCTAAACCTTCAATCCTCAATGCAATTTATAACTGAAATCAAGGAGTAAAGGAGTGGGCTTACCAATTATGAAATTTGCTACAAAGATGAGAACTTCACCATATAATTTCTTGCTTCACCCGAGCTCTTTAAATCTTAGCCATGGAGGGGATTGTTTCAGTGGTGGTAAGGGAGAAAGATGAACAATTTGCCTGGTTTTGCACTCTCTCCCTCTCCCTTCTTCACTCTTGTCGAGAGTTTAAATCCACCTAAGCTCACCACCATTTTAAAATGTTCAAGTAATGCCACTTCGATAGCACTAACACAAAAAGGAAATATGACACATGCAAAATGGATACTTTAACCTTATTCAATTTGATCCTCTGACCCATGTTGTACTTCCTTTCAGTTTGGTCATTCAAGGCTAATTACTCATTTTTCACAATTTAGTCCTAAGGTAATCAAACTACTTTTAATTCTTACAATTCAATCCTTAATTATTTGATTACAATACTAAATTAACACTTTAATATCCATATATACTCATTTACAAACCTCATAATATGATTACTTTACTCATTTGATAATTGATCTTTAACTCACTTTTTTTAATTTTAGTTCCACTGATTCATTTATTCAATTGGCTCAAATTAAATCTTTGGAATCCATAGATAACCTCTCAAAGCATGTGATCACTTTGTAAAACTCCTAGCCCATTTTTAGGGCTGTTACAGAAGAAGTCAGACCCCTACCACCCTTTCCTCAAATATTGAAGAAGCAAAATGAAGACATTCAGTTCAAGAAAGTCGTAGATATTCTTGACCAGTTGTACATCAATGTCCCATTTTTGGAGGCCATTGATCAAATTCCCACGTATGCTAAGTTTCTCAAGGATATCGTCACCAAGAAGAGGAAGGTTGAGAAGTATGAGACTGTTGCTACAGCAAAAGAATGATATTTTGTGTTAAGCAAATTGCCACCTAAAAAAGGATCCACGTAGCATTATCATTCCATGTTTGATAGTGTAGAACTAATGTTTTGATATAATAATTGAAAAATGTTTTGGATTAAGTTAAAAAGAATTCAAAACTATTTCTAAAGTCCAAACAACTTGAAACTATGTTTAGGGGATGATTTTAAAGGTTTTCACATGTTTTCAAAGCCAAACTAAACAAAACCTTCCAGGCGTTTCGAAACACCCCTAGGTGTTTCGATACGGGGTTTTCTAGTGTCAAACCGTTTCGATACGGGTTTCGAAACGGGTCCTTTCTGGAAGAGGATTTTTTCCTAGCATTTTGATACGGGCTATGCCGTTTTGATACGCCTACGTGGCATCAACCACAACGGTCATAAACCCCAACGGCTATTTCCCAACTAACAATTAAATGCAGATCGTTTCGATACGGTGAAAGGCGTTTCGATACGGGTGTTCTGAAACGGCCAACAGTGTTTCGATACGGGTGTTGTAACGGCTCTTTCTACTTGAAGAGCGTATCGAAATGGGTTCGAGCGTTTCGATACGGGTAGCAGCAAAACTGCATTTATAGTGGGAATTTATGTCTCCAACGGCTCCAATTCAACCCCAACGGCTAGTAACGGCAACAAACTCATTAAGGAGTATAAAAGGGACCTCCAAGCATCAAGTAATGGTTAATGCTTCAATTGTCAAACAACAAATGATCAAAAAGTGTCTTTGTACTTAAATTGTCATTTCTTTGAATAGACAAACACTAGTGAGCAAAAATTGTCAAATTTGCTCAAGTGTTTTAGGTTTTGGGTGAGAGCTTATTTGTGAAAACAATCACCTATTAGAGGGATTTAAGTTTGCTTATCTTTTCTCTTTGTAAAGAGGGTTTGATCAAGGATTTGGGTAGAAAGCTTGATCGGTGTATAAGGGTTTCCTCCTAAGCCTAGAAAAGGGGACGAATCAATAGTGGATTGATTGGAAATCCTTAGTGGGAAGCTAAGGTAGTGGATGTAGACCTTGGTTAGAAGGTTGAACCACTCTAAAATCATTGTGTCATTTATATTTTAGCTTCCACACCACATCCACCCAAAATTCCACCTCTCCACTACTTGGTGAGCAAGATCGGTTGAAGGAATCAAGCACCTTAAAACTCAACAATTGGTATCAGAGCTTGGCTCAATTAAAGAGGATTAACATACTATTGAGAAGATCCAGCAAGCTCGATCATCATTTCACACAACCGGCTCAATGGCGCAATCCATCGACAAACCGCCCTTCTTCGAAGAAACCCACTATACCCATTGGAAGACAAAGATGAAGTTTTTCATTAAGTCAAGAAACTACACGCTATGGGACATAGTTGAAGATGGTCCGTTCGTGCCTCAACGAAGCAAAGTGGAGTGGAGTGCTGACGATCGCAAGAAGATGGAGCTAAATTGCAAAGCCTTGCACATCCTCTTTTGTGCATTTGGCCCAACAATCTATGAGAATATGTCTTCTTGTGAGAGTGCCAAGGAGGTATGGGACAAGCTTGAAGTCACATACGAGGGAACCGATGAAGTTAAGGAGACCAAGATTGGGCTCCTCGCCTTAGAGTATGAGAACTTCAAAATGGATCCGGAAAAGAACATCGAGAAGATGTTTGATAGGTTCTCCACTATCACCAATGGTCTCAAAGGTTATGGAGAAGCCATCCCGAAGGAAAAGCTTGTCCGAAAGCTCATCTACTCACTTCCCGAGTCATGGGACTCAAAGAGGACCGCCATCATCGAAGCCAAGAATTTGAAGACCTTGAAGCTTGATGAACTCATGGGGTCACTCCATACTCATCAAATCATGAAGAAGAACAAAGAAGATGAGAAGAAGAGGGAAGAAATTAGAGCTATGGGAGAGAAGAAGCTCAAGGGGCTTGGCATCAACACCAATGCCATTGCTCTCAAATCCTCCACTTGCCATCATGTTGATTCAAGTGAAGAGGATGATGAAGAAGAAGGGATAGTTCATCTCTTCAAGAAATGTGCCTCGTTCATGAAGAAAGCCTTGAGAGAGCTTGAACGAGAATCCATGAAAAAGGAGAGGGCAAGCACTTCAAGCCATAAGAAAAAAGCACGTGTGGCTACTTGGAGTGATGAGGACTCCACCGACAATGAACAAGCCAACCTTTGCCTTATGGTCATCGTAGAAGATTCAAGGGTAACTTCTAATTTATCTACTTCATGTTCTTACTCTTTTGATGAATTACAAGATGCCTACGATGATTTGGTTTTAGAGTTTAAAAATCACATTTTGAAAAACAATAAATTGATTTCAAAGTTGAAAGTTCAAAATGATTTGATTTCTAAAACCAAACTTAAACTTGAAGCAAAACTCGAAGAGAACAAAAATGTTTTGATTTACAAAATTTGCTTCAAAAAGTTCAAGAAGAAAAAGATTTGATTTCCAAAGAGCTTGAAAAGAAAAACAATTTTGGAAAATCAAATTTTTATGTAAGACAATCTAGTGCCCCTAGATTTATAAAAGGAAAATGTTTTAGAAGTAATTAGGTCCCAAAAGGACTTAGTACTTCAATTAAAAAGGATGAAATTGAAAAATGGATTCCTAAGGGGACTAAAGTTTGTGCTACTAACGTCTATGGATCCAAAGAAATTTGGATACTAAAAACCACTTGATTGTCTTTTGCTAGGTGTGATGGAGAGTGATCAACAAGTCAAACTTTGAGGGGGAGCTCCATGCACACAAATGAAGAACACTTGAAGAAGGAAGGCTTCACATCCTCCCTTGGGTTCAAGTGTTGGTAAAAATCTAGTTATTTTTTATTTTATTTGATTTATTTCTTTTTGTTTCAACTAGATGATCATAAATGTTTGACTAACATTTTTAATGATGCTTTGAGTAAGGGGGGCCATTTTAAAACCAAATTCTTATTTTTGTCAATTTTTACCTCTATTGTTATTTTGAACTTAAAAGTTTTTTTTAATTCTTTTTGATATAACAAAAGGGGGAAATGGTTTGAAAAATTGAATTTTCAAATGAATAAAGGGAAGCTTTATTTGATTTCATATCTTTAATCTCTTATTCACATTTTTAAACTTAAAGGGGGAGAATCCCAAACAATTTTTCAAGTTGGTTTTATTATATCAAAAAGGGGAGATTGTAGAACTAATGTTTTGATATAATAATTGAAAAATGTTTTGGACTAAGTTAAAAAGAATTCAAAACTATTTCTAAAGTCCAAACAACTTGAAACTATGTTAGGGGATGTTTTTAAAGGTTTTCACATGTTTTCAAAGCCAAACTAAAAAAAACCTTTCAGGCGTTTCGAAACTCCCCTAGGTGTTTCGATATGGGGTCTTCCAGTGTCAAACCGTTTCGATACGGGTTTCGAAACAGGTCCTTTGTGGAAGAGGATTTTTTCCTAGCATTTCGATACGGGCTATGTCGTTTCTATACGCCTACGTGGCATCGACCACAACGGTCATAAACCTCAACGGCTATTTCCCAACTAACAATTAAATGCAGATCATTTCGATACGGTGAAAGGCGTTTCGATACGGGTGTTCTGAAACGGCCAACAGTGTTTCGATGCGGGTGTTGCAACGGCTCTTTCTACTTGAGGATCATATCGAAACGGGTTCGAGCGTTTCGATACGGGTAGCAGCAAAACTGCATTTATAGTGGGAATTTATGTCTCCAACGGCTCCAATTCAACCCCAACGGCTAGTAACGGCTACAAACTCATTAAGGAGTATAAAAGGGACCTCCAAGCATCAAGTAATGGTTAATGCTTCAATTGTCAAACAACAAATGATCAAAAAGTGTCTTTGTACTTAAATTGTCATTTCTTTGTATAGGCAAACACTAGTGAGCCAAAATTGTCAAATTTGCTCAAGTGTTTTAGGTTTTGGGTGAGAGCTTATTTGTGCAAACAATCACCTATTAGAGGGATTTAAGTTTGCTTATCTTTTCTCTTTGTAAAAAGGGTTTGATTAAGGCTTTGGGTAGAAAGCTTGATCGGTGTATAAGGGTTTCCTCCTAAGCCTAGAAAAGGGGACGAATCAATAGTGGATTGATTGGAAATCCTTAGTGGGAAGCTAAGGTAGTGGATGTAGACCTTGGTTAGAAGGTTGAACCACTCTAAAATCATTGTGTCATTTATATTTTAGCTTCCACACCACATCCACTCAAAATTCCACCTCTCCACCACTTGGTGAGCAAGATCGGTTGAAGGAATCGAGCACCTTACAACTCAACAGATAGGTGATAATTATGTGGGAAGAGCTCTATGCGATCTTGGATCTAGTGTGAATCTAATGCCCAAGTTAGTTTTTATGAAGCTTGGTACGGGAAATGCAAGGCCCACCTCTGTTATTTTGCAATTAGCAGATGTTGCATGATTTAAGTGCAACGCAAATGATGCAAGTATACACGTCGCAAGTAATAAAGTGATTTGTATCAAGTATCGTCTCCACAGGGATTGGTTTGGGCCACTTTGCTTAAGTTACTGCATTTTAGAAGAAATAGATTGATGGTGATGAATATTGAGTAAACTAAACTAAGTAAATAGAAATAAATGGAAAGAGTAATCGATTTAAGAGAGTAGGTCAGGTTATCGTTAGTAGTGGTGCAATGGCTGAATGGATTGTCGTGGCAATTTATTGCTGAGGCAACTCAATTAATGTGGCAACTAAGACCGGCTGAATAGTCGTGGCAACTAGGTCACAATTTATGTCGCAGCAACTGGGATTGGTTTTAATGTTGTGGCAACTGGGTTCCTTCCTTCAAAGTTTGGCGGAGTGTTCTTCAATGTCTTCTTATTATCCCTAACCGAAGAACTGGTTAATTGAGCATGCCTTGGTGATACATTCATGTGTTAACCTTTGGTGAACAACAACTGATCTTACACTCCTCTTAGTCGTTGAAATTCGATCCTTATTCTTAAGGTGGATTAATTATCACTAACGATTGCTTGAATAAGAATCATGTTCATTCGTTTCTTGAATCAAACTCTCCCGAGTCTAGATAAATGGATAACACTCGAGATCATCTCCCAATTCTCTCAAGATGAAAAATAAGAAATCAAGAATGAACAAACTTCGAATTTATTGAAATAAAAAACTAACAACCATCCAATCGTTTATCATACCACAAAACCCAAATAACCCCAACCAATTTAAATTAGTTCATGGCTGGGAAAGAAGAAATTACGAAGAATCTAATCCCAGGCATGGATCACATAAAATAGAAATGAAGAAGAAGAAGAAGGTGCGTGTGATTTGCTCTTTCTCTCTCTAAAATCTGATCTCTACAGTCTGAACTCCTCCCCTTCTAAGCTTTGTGATTTGATCCATTTATAGGAGAGTTTGCGATTAGATTTGTTGTTGATGAGGATATGAATAAGCTTGAATTAATTTGAATAAGAGATAATTAATCTCTTTTATCTTTATCTCCAAGAAACTCTTCAAAATTTGTGCATTTATCTCTATCCAATTCTACATGTAAATCCAAATCTGGGGAATTATCCCTTGCTTTTCGTATTTATCTTGAAAATAGGCAGAATTATCCAATTTTATCCAGATATGGAGCGGCAACCAACTTCGGCAACTCCTTCAGTATTCTTCTTACTTGCTACGGCAATCCTGTCTTGCACAAAATAAAGCACACCAGCAATGAATTTTCCACAAAAACCAACAAAATATGACATCGAGCTCAATGACCACGGAAACTACGAAACTATGCATGAATAACTACAAATGCAACTAAAATGAGCCTAAGTTTAACAATAATATAGCAAAAGGGGTAAGAAAATAGTACTTTTACACACTTATCAGCAGACTGATCCCATGTTCGTTCTTAAGGAAGGATTGAAGATGTTATGGTGAAGGTGGACAAATTTGTTTTCCCAGCTGACTTTCTCATTCTGGATTGTGAAGCTGATGATAATGCACCCATTATTTTGGGGCGACCGCTCCTAGCCACCGACTGACTTACGCCTTTAGGAGGATGCCCTTTGGACTTTGCAACGCTCTAGCTACCTTCCAAAGATGCATGTTAGCTATCTTCTCGGACATGGTTGAAGAATTCTTGGAGATATTCATGAATGATTTTTCAATCTTCGGAGCTGACTTCGACTCATGTTTGGGTAATTTAGCAAAGGTGCTTAAGATATGTGAAGAAGCAAACTTAGTGCTCAATTGAGAGAAGTGTCATTTTATGGTGGATGAAGGGACTGTTTTAGGCCACTATATCTCGCAAAAAGGAATAGAGGTGGACAAAGCGAAGGTTGAAGTGATAAAGAAGCTACCTCCTCCCACCACTGTGAAGGGCATTCGGAGTTTCTTGGGACATGCATGCTTCTATAAGAGGTTCATAAAGGACTTCTCCAAGATCTTCAAGCCATTATGCATTCTGCTACAGCAAAACCAGCCCTTTGTGTTTAATGACGACTGCTACAGCGCATTCAAGGAACTTAAGGAGAGGCTTATCTCAGCACCCATTGTTGTTCCCCTGGATTGGACCTTACCATTCGAGCTTATGTGTGATGCAAGTGACTATACAGTGGGGGCAGTACTTTGACAACGCCAAGGCAAAAAATTTCATGTTATTTATTATGCTAGTCGCACTTTAAATGATGAACAAATCAACTACACAACCACTGAAAAAGAATTGTTAGCTATTGTGTTTGCAATTTATAAGTTTAGAGCATACTTGATAGGCACTAAAGTCATTGTACATACTGACCATTCAACTATTAAGTACTTAGTGACTAAAAAGGATGCTAAACCTAGACTTATTAGATGGATACTTCTCTTGCAAGAATTCGATTTAGAGGTTAGGGATAAAAAGGTCACTGAAAATCAAGTTGTTGATCATCTTTCTAGGCTAGAAAACAAGGTTGAATACAATGATGAACTAGAAATTAAGAAGGAGTTTCCCGATGAGAAAATATTATTTGCTACAGCAATTTCGTGGTATGTTTATATAATTAACTTTCTCGTTAATGGTATTTTGCGTCCTGGTTTGAATAGCCAAGGAAGAAGAAAATTCATACATGATGTGCGATCTTACTATTGGGATGAGCCTTATTTATTCAAGCAATGTGCTGAACAAATGATTCAAAGATGTGTCCCCGAAGAAGAGCAAAAGGAGATCTTATTCCATTGCCATTCATCTTCGTGTGGAGGCCATTTTGGAGGAGTTAGGACTACTGCAAAAGGTCTACGATCTGATTTCTATTGGCCCACGCTCTTTAAGGATGCACATGAATTTTACAAGGCTTGTGATAGATGCCAAAGGACGGGGAATATATCTCGAAAGCATGAAATGTCATTGCAATGCATCATGGAGGTGGAGCTCTTTGACGTATGGGGGATAGACTTCATGGGACCCTTCCCTTCATCTTTTGGAGATCTCTACATCTTATTAGTTGTGGATTATGTGTCAAAATGGGTCGAGGCAGTGGCTACACCAAAGAATGACTCCAACGGCCAAGCTAAGATCTCCAATCGAAAGATAAAACAAATATTAGAGAAAGTAGTCAACCCCAACAGGAAAGATTGGTCTCCAAAACTTGATGAAGCCATGTGGGCTCATCGAACAACTTTCAAAACACCTTTGGGAATGTCCTCATTCAAGCTTGTCTATGGCAAAGCATGTCACCACATAGTCGAGCTAGAATACAAAGCTTATTGGGTCATTAAAAAGCTCAATATGGACGCCCAGCTGGCTGGAGAGAAAAGGTTATTGGAGCTGACCGAAATGGAAGAATTTACAGCCCAAGCTTATGAGAATGCATGCTTGTACAAGGAGAAAACTAAGAAGTGTCATGACAAGCATCTTTTTCCACGGCATTTCTCTGAAGGCCAACAAGTGCTCCTCTACAACTTTAGGCTCAAGCTATTCCCTGGCAAGCTCAAATCACGTTGGTCAGGCCCATTCCAGGTGCACAAGGTTTATCCTCATGGTGTTGTGGACATCAAGAACCTTGACATGACACTATTTTCAAGGTCAATGGCCAAAGACTAAAGGCCTACACTGGAGCTCCAATCCTACGTGACAAGTCCTCCTTGCTTCTTCAGGATCCATGAGAGTTTGAATCTCCTCATTTTCTTTTATTATGCTATAGCATTTTGTTTTTCTGCTTACTATGTCCATAAATAAATTTATTTATCTTTAGTTCTTTATTTCATGTTATTTATTTTTTTTTTCTTTTAATTACCTCGTGCCAATTTGTTTCCTCTAGCTGCAGGTGTTACCCAGGGGCAAGGTTTAAGGAAGGAATATTTTTCCAAACTAGGTTTAGGGTTTTTTCTTTACCCTAGAGAGGAAGTTGAAAAGAACCCTACTTTTCCAAACCTTTTGGGTGGCATTAAAGAGGCAAAATGGGGGATTTTATGTGTATTTAATTTTCAAACTCTACCCCATCATTACACTTTTCATATTCTCTCTCCACCTTTTTACTTTTCATTAACTCCCCATCACAACCCTTCTCTTCCCAAAGCTCTATAACTGTCACCCCCATCATCTTTCCTCTCTACTTGTCAGTTTATTTCCTCCAAAACACTCTTCCACTGTCTTTCTTTTCCCTTTGTTTTTATTTCAAGTCCACTGATCTTCTTCTTCCTCTTTACCACAACAACGCCCCAAACCCTAACCATATCCACAATCTTCAATTTCTCTCCCTTCAACAATGGTCTGCTACAAGAACGTGATTGGTGCCTCGAGTAGAGCATAAGCCCAACCATCCATCCAAATCAAAATGTTTCATGATGAGGCGGCTAAGAAACGGTTCCAACAAATCAAGGAAAGGAAAGTCTACCCTGAACAAGGGCTAATTTTTCCTTCTGAGGGCGAACCAGGCTTTGACAACGAGGTGATGGAAGTTGTCAGAAAGTAGAGTTGGAAGGTGTTTGTCAAGCTCCCAGGCTCCATATCCGTGCCACTACTGAGAGAATTCTATGCCCATATTACAAGCCCCACGCAATATAGCGTGTATGTACGAGGAGATCAGATCAAGTTTACCGCTGCTGTGATAAACAAATTCTTCGGGCTGAAGAATGTGGTAGACCAATACACCTCTTTCGCTGAAGCAGCCGATGCCCAAACTCACAAAGAAATCCAGGAGGACTTATGCTTCAGGGGGACGGAGTTGGACCCAACAAATAAAACTGTGGAGAGGGGGCAATTGAAGCCCAACACAAAGCTATGGAACCACTTTCTTAAAATATATTTGATGCCAACCTCTCACCACACAAATGTATCCTTCAATAGAATGATCCTCTTGCATTCCATTCTCATGGGGAGGCCGATTGATGTGGGGAAGATTATTATGGATGAGGTTTACAATTGCTTGAAAATGAAATCCAGCCCCTTGATTTTTCTAAATCTGATCACAACACTTTGCTGGAAAAGGGAGGTTTATGAAGACGCGGAAGATGAGGTGATGCAAGAGAAACAAGGTTTGACCCCTGACAAGATACCAGTGTTGAAGAGCTTTGATGAAGATGATTCATATGAGACTCTTGATGGTGGAGGTTTATGAAGGGAGGTTTATGAAGACGCGGAAGATGAGGTGATGCAAGAGAAACAAGGTTTGACCCCTGACAAGATACCAGTGTTGAAGAGCTTTGATGAAGATGATTCATATGAGACTCTTGATGGTGGAGCTAAAACTATTGTTGCAGCGAGGGTTGCTACTTTGGTAGCCTCAACTAGACGCATGAAGGCCCAGATGGACAAGATGCAAGGCAACCTGCATACTTTTTTTAAGTATGCCAAGGAGAGAGATGACGTGATGAAATTTTACTTTAAGGAGATGATGTCCCAAATGACCATCGACTTCCCTCGCTTCCCAAAATCCCTACTCGTGGCCCAAACGGACCATCTCGCACCAAAGAAAGCACCTACCCCGCACACAACCCCTGCACAACTAGAGGCAACTACTCACGAGCCGACCCCTGCTTTAGCCACAGCTAGTTCTACCACCGTAGCAAAATAAAGGAAAGGCCCCAATGGAAGCCCCACCAAGTGAAACCTCATACAAATGATCCAGACACTGTTGAGAGTGATGATGAGGAGATGGTTGACACCACTCATAGGCCTGCACCAGCCCAGACACCGGATGCCACACCAAGGACAAGGCCTCATCTGAAGCGTATTGTTGGTCACATTTGGAACTCTCCCACTGAGGGAAGTGATGCTTGGGATGACCAGGATGTCCACGATGAGCAGGACCCACCACCACAACCAGCTAAAGTTGAGCAGTCTATCGCAGCGCTAAGGAAGAAGCATGTGAAGCACAAGGCGACCAAGACACCACCACCACAGTAGGACCGTAGTGAGGTACCTCCCATTTGCATTTCATTTAGTTTAGTTTAGTTCAATTTAGTTTCCATGCATTGAGGACACTGCATCCTTCAAGTTTAGGGGAGTTAGTGTTCATAGTTAAGCATTTGCATTTGTAGCTATGAACAGATTTTACTATGTCATTTTGTTTGGTTAAAAGATAGTTTTTATGAATGAATTGAGGATTTCTGATGATGAGCATTTGATTTTTATGGCAATGGATTGATTGAATGTACATGACTGATGAGATTGGTAAAATTGAATTTAGGACTTGTTATTTTGCGATTTAACTCTTACACGATTGTATGTTCTCTATGCTTAAGGGTGTAGGAAAATGTTTATGAAAGAACTCTTGCATGCCTTAGTATGAATGAACTTAATGAAGTTGAATGATAAATGAAAGAATTAAAGGCTTTATTAGACTCCCTTGTGTTTATTGGATGTGTTGAATTGCGAATAAATGCTTCGACATAACTATATAGGGACACTCCACTTTGCGTTGTTTGCATGGATATCGTGTTTCAAAAAAAGGCAGCAACAACAAATGAGTGAATAAAAGTAGTCGCGAGATTACTCTACCTATTAGCTCGGGGATGGAATGTTTGCTCCATTTCACCTAGAGTTAAGGATGGTTGGTGTGATGAGCTAACACCCCTCATAGTAGTGCAAAAATAAATAAATAATTTAGTTAGAGTTATGGGAGTAAACTTGTGCTTGATTGATTAACAAATACTAGGGTGTAATAGAGAGCTTGCCTAAAAATATTTCTAACTCTGTTAAGCATAGATTGGATACAATCACGCACACACATGCAGGGGATCTTGTCTTAAGGAAAGGTTTTTAAAAAATAATTTGTCTATCATGTTGAAGCCTATATTTTCTGAGGACTAAAACTTTTGCCATAGCGTTGTCTTGAGTTGAACTGTGCCATAGCATTTCTTCTGTTTTTCACTACTCGTTGCTTGAGAACAAGCAATAGTTTAAGTTTGGGGATGTGTTATCCTTGTAAAAAGGATATATTTCATGCCTTTTTACTCAGGTTATTGTTTGGTTTCAAGCTCATTTCATTGCATATAGTTGTATTTAGTTCATATAGTTGCATATGGTGGTGTTTGATAGCTTGATTTTATATATTTATGAAATTGGTGCTGCTTTGAGAGAAAGGTTTGTTTTGGTGTGGTGACATGCAGGATAGTTAAGGAGAACTGCTTGGAGAAATGAAAATATGTTGCAGCATTTTGGATGGAATTTCTAGGTGCACAAAAGGATAAAAAGTGAAGATATTTTGCAGCCCACGTGTGAATTCCACTAGCCAGTTGTGCCCTACACATGAGGGGAATCTTTTCCCTAGGGGCACACAAAGAATTAAGGGCACAAAACCCTAGAAGCTCCCACTATATAAAGGATAGGACACCCACATTTATGGTAGAGCTGGAAAAGGTGTTTTATGAGATAAGAAAGAGAAAATCAAGAGGCAGCCATTCTTCTTCTTCTCCTTCATCGTGTGTCCTCCATTGTTGAAGCTCCAAAGCGATGAACTTGCTGGCCTTTGAGAGAAGCAGTAAGCTTGAGGTGGTTCACGGCAGTCCACAATGGCTTGAGAGTTTCCTTTTACTCTAAGTTGCTCTTTAACTTTTCATATTTTCTGAAATGGTTTGTAATGAACGAATGATTTTGGATGTTGTTTACCTAGCTATGAACTAACTTTAAGTGCCTTTGGTTTATTGTTGGATGATTATGTTTTTGTTTGAATGAATGTTGAAGCATTTTCCAGTTTTATATATGCTTTGTTCATTGTTTTATTAGCTTAGGTTTGTAAGAGATTTCGAGAGTTAGCCTTTACCTTTTTGTGATGCTTAATGGTCGAGAGGCTAAACCCTAACTCACCTTAGAGATAATGATAGGGTTTCAACAACTAAAAGGAGTAGAACTTCAAGGATAGTAGCTTACTAAGGTTTACGTTGAGAGGTATTGTTGTAGCCTTTTTGCTGTCAGTTTCTTGCTAGAGATAGTTTAGAACCACATATTTAAGCTCTATCAAGCATCGTATTAGCTGGAGAGTGTTATTCATTTATTGAAGCAAATCATGGGATTCCTTAGTAAGCCCTGCCTGTCATCCCATTTGAGAGTATCCACGCGTGTGAGGACGTTCGTAACCTTATCTTGTGATTCCAATTTTTAATACAGTTTTTGCTACAACATTTCTTTTAATTGTTCCTACCAACTCTTTCGTGCAATATTCAATATTTATTTTGAGTGCTTAAACTTTACTTGAATTCCCTCTAATCTAGACGATCTCACTTATCACTTTTATTACTTGCTCGATGTGTATACTTGCACCGATTGCATATAATTTATAGTACACCATAACACACAACACATGTGTACACGCAACACTTCTCATTCTTGCAGACGTCATTCGAAGTAAGAAAATTTAGTTGGGGATCTACAATATTAGGTTTCCTCTACCGTGAGTTGTGTAAGGTAGCCAAATAGTCAATCGTTAACGAAAGATTCTTGAACACCGATATTGATGGGTGTGTTGTGTTGCTACAATCATGGGCATGGTACAGGCTTCCATTTCTTGCACCAATTTGCGATGCTCCGTTTGATTTCCCACTCGCTTCAAGGTAATAATGTTCATTCACATAATAATTTTAGATAGTATTAATGGAAAGCATTGTGTATGTATTTGTATTGTGCAGATGGAGCCAAACATTCAAAAAGAAGGCATTGCAGTTAAATATAATCCTCGAAGTTAGAATGAAGATTGGCATGTATTGCGAAGAGCAAGTAATGCGAATTTGCATGTGGTTGATAGTTGCAATATTTAATTTATTGTAATCCAATTTTGTGATTATGTACGTATTATTGCAGTTCCGATGGATGCAATATGAGGATGATGATATAAGCGAGGTAACTCCAAATGATGCCTATGAAGATACCGACAATTGGTGTTCGGTAATGTCGTTATATTTTATGATTGTCGAGCTATTTTACGATAATCGGGTTCTTAGGCAGTTCGGATACCAGTTGCCCGTGATAGAGGAGCCGCTCAATATGGATGACATGGAACAGGTGGACTTACGGGGTAAGAGTGAAGCGAATTGGCCAAACAAATATTTGTCATACATAGCATGGTGGTATGACAGCGCATGCAGGTTGCCAGATCGTGATCCCATTCGACTGAATGATTTTGATTTCTCAAATTTTGAGTACCATGAATGGTTTTTGGCAAACAGCAAACTGAATTTGACGATCCAAGTCCAACGAGAAGCTTATCTTGTTTTGTTTCAAAACTGACAAGCCCAGGGAGCATCGATTGAGTTGTCATCGAGTGTGGGGTCATTTGGAGGCAAATCTGGGAGGAGATTTGGAGGTAGAAGTAGACACTTAAGAAGAGAGGCTGAACTGGAACCCAAACCCGAACCTCTACTGCAGTCTAATATGAACGTTGAATCTTTTTATGTCGGCCCGTATCCACTGTCAGATGGGTCCCCGAATTAGGAGCAAGCTCTGCAGAGTACACATGAGTTTAATAATTATTTGATTTGAGTTGACAAAATTTGTTATGTTTCGTACCCAATAGTTTTGTTTCTTAATTTTAGATATTTGTCTTTTAATAAATTTCAGACCTAGTGAATGAATTCATGATTTAATAATGATTTGAGTTTAGTTTTTTTCATGTAACGAACTTTGTTGAGTGTTGCAATCGATCGAATATAGCCAAGAGGGTGTGAATTGAAAATTTAAAGAATTGTGGAAACTAATTGTCGTTTATGAACGATATTAAGTTTAAAAATTTTAAAGGTGTATACAATATGAGTATTAAGCCAAACAATTTAGAAAATGTTTGTTCAAATTAAAATTATGTTTTTGACAAATTCGAATCGAATAACATGAGTTTTCAAAATTTTACAAGTTGATACTTTAAGTTATATAAAAAATAAGTCTTACAAACTTTAAGATACATTTAGAACACTAAAAAAGATTGAGAACTTATTATACATGCAAACTTAGAGATAAGACCCTGAACTTTCTTATTTTTTGATCCGCAAGCGATGCATATTATTAAAGAAAGAATATACAACGCAAGTCGAAACATGCGCCTCGTTAAAAACCTCCCTAAACCTAACGGAGGAAAAGAGTACGACATGTCGACGAAATACAAGGACCCTCCCCGTACAAATCAAACCGAGGCATGAAAAAGAGAGACCCGAGATACCCCTTCCTTTGCTAACGCATCAGCCAAACCATTCGCCTCCCGAAAAATATGAGAAAAGCACACAGATCCTAGCGACAAAGTAGCGCGGTCAATCGCTCGGAAGGACTCCCATAACCGCCATGGCCAGCGCTCCACCTGCAACACCCATCCAATCGCCACCATGGAATCCGACTCAACAATAAGAGGACAACCAGCCCATTTCGACGCAACATAGAACTCCAAAGCAAAAGCTATCGCCCGAACCTCGGCGACGTTTGAATCAAGCAAACCAAGCGGCCCTGAAAACAAGGCGAGGATACGACTCTGAGCATCCCGCAACACTCCCCCAAAACCCGCTGGACCCGGCTTTCCCCGAGCAGAACCATCCACTGAAAATTTTAATGTATCCCCAATCGGTGGCTCCCAAAATACTCCCAATCGCATCAGCGGCTTAGCAAGCCCTTCCCGATACAAACTCGGGCAGTCCCACCAAAGGGCTTCACTAATCGAGAGCCCCTCCTTAAGGGTTTTCACCCAATAGAATGAACGTAACTTCACCAAAAAACCTATCTCCGATGCCGGGACAAACTTCCCATTAAACACAAGGTCATTGCGCGCAAGCCACAAGGACCACATCAATGCCGCGACACTCGACACCCACAGCTTCCTCAAAGTACCTGTGAAAGAGCAATGCATATCCGGAAGCAAAAAATCTGCTAGAGATTTAGGCAAAGGCAAAGCAATCGCCCACCACCCTCGAAACCAATTCCACACACCTTGAGCAAACGGACATGAATAAAATAGATGCTCAATGTATACATATGATAGAATACATGTAAATATTTTTTTATAGTATACAACAGATTAACCCACTACTATATTGTGCTATATAACTGTCCAATTGTTCGATATGTGAAGGGTTGTTCATGCAAAACGGAGTTAGTCACATGGAATATCACACACAATACCTCTTTTGCTTGATAATGGAAGCATAAGGGTACTACATGGAATAAAAATGGGTGCAATATTGTGCCTTGGTGGCCCAACGCGCGGCAGCATTTGGGTTGCATCCTAAATAATATCAGACCATGAGATTCCACATAACACTAATGTTGTAAACAGAACTTCGTAATATGAGACCATGCAGTAGCAATTAGAGTTTTCAAGCTTCCATTATAATTTCTGGCAGCCTCATTCCAAACACTGTACAACGTAATTAATGGTATGCCGTGAACTTCGTAAAAGTAAATGGTACATATAAAAATGTGGAAGGAAGATGTGGTATGAAAAAGAACAATATGTTTCACTATTATTTATAGGGAAATATACGCCTAAACTCACAGTGACAGTAAGACGAGTTATATGTGTCAAATTCCTCTATGTAAATGCACCTGAAAGTTTGTAAAAGTAGAAATGATGGGAGGAACTCGCCGCTACTTTTATAGAATTTCAAGTGCATTTTTCAGAGGTTTTGTATAGGCTTTTCAACGCATGTTTTAGAGCGATTTTTTTAATGTTGGAGCGAATGGCGGACACGTCGTCATACAAATAAACACTTGTAGTTCATGGTAACATAAAAAAATCGACCCAAAAAACATGTGAAGACGACATAAAACGCGCCTAAAGACCCCTATAGAAGTCATCTTGGTAGGCTTTTCAATGCATGTTTCAGAGCTGTTTTTGACCCGAAATTGACCCATGTTTCTTTATAATTTTTTATAATTTAGTCCAATATTTTAAATGTAATCATATTTTTGTTCAATGTAGTAGAAAAAATCATTTTTAACCTAAAATTCACCCCAATTTCTTTCTAATTTTTATAATTTATTTTAATGTTTTAAATATGATTATATTTTTGTTCAATTCAATCCAAAAAAATCTTTATTTAACCCAAAATTAACCTCAATTTCTTTCTAACTTTTATTAGTTAGTCCAATATTTTTAATATGATGATATTTTTGTTCAATTTAGTCTTAAAATCTTTATTTAACCCACAATTGACCCCTACTACTTTGTAATTTTTAAATTTTAGTCCAATATTTTAAATATAATTATATTTTTGTTCATTTTAATTAGGGATGGGCACGGGTCGAGGAGGGTCGGGTTTTTGGCCCACCCGGACTCGACCCAAAAATAAACACCCTAAACCCGCACCCGACCCAACCCGAACGTATTCTTCAAAAAACCCGACCTGACCCAAAAATAAACACCCTAAACTCGCACCCGACCCGACCTATATAAAATAAATTATTTTTAGGGACCTAATTGTAAAAAAATAATTTTAAGGGACTTAATTGTAAAAAATTATAATTTAAAAACTAAATTATAAATAAAAATCAATTTTAAGGACTTATTTATAAAAAAATATAAAGTGGGGTATTATTATAAATATCCCTAAATATGTAGGGCGAAATTACACTATTAGTCCCGGGTCGGGTCGAGTTGGATATTTTCCACTCTAAACCCGAACCCAACCTGACCCGAACCTAATTTTTTCTTTAAAAAATTTGACTCGATCGGGTCGGGTCTGGGTAAAATGCTCATCCTTAATTTTAGTCCTAAAATCTAAATTTAACCCGAAATTGACCCAAGTTTCTTTATAAGTTTTATAATTTATTCCAAAATTTTAAATATAATCATATTTTTGTTCAATTTAGTCCAATAAGGGTAAATTTCGAGTTAAAGTTTTAGGACTAAATAGAACAAAAATATAATTATTTTTAAAATATTCGACTAAATTATAAAAATTATAAAGTAGTAGGAGTCAATTGTGGGTTAAATAACTATTTTGAGGACTAAATTGAACAAAAACATCAGCATATTAAAAAAATTGGACTAATTCACAAAAATTAGAAAGAAATTGAGGTTAATTTTGGGCTAAATAAAGATTTTTTTGGATTGAATTGAACAAAAATATAATTATATTTAAAATATTAGACTAAATTATAAAAATTAAAAATAAATTGGGGTTAATTTCAAGTTAAAATTATTTTTTGACTAAATTGAACAAAAATATGATTATATTTAAAATATTGGACTAAGTTATAAAAATTATAAAGAAATATGGGTCAATTTCGGGTTAAATATATATTTTAGGACTAAATTGAACAAAAAATATAATTATATTTAAAATATTGGACTAAATTATAAAATTATAAAGTAGTAGGGATTAATTGTGGGTTAAATAAAGATTTTGATGACAAAATTGAACAAAAATATCAGCATATTAAAAATATTAGACTAATTTATAAAAATTATAAAGTAATAGGGGTCAGTTGTGGGTTAAATAAAGATTTTGAGGACTAAATTGAACAAAAACATCAGCATATTAAAAATATTGGACTAATTTATAAAAATTAGAAAGAAATTTGGGTCAATTCGGGTTAAATAACGATTTTTAGGACTAAATTAAACAAAAATAAAAAATTATATACTCGCGCAATTTACCTTATTAAAATAAGTCAGTTCATTTTTTTATTAGTGACATGTGGCACGTTCTGATTGGTCAGCCAAATTTTTTTAAATGAAGGTTAACGATAGAGACCAATTGAGGTCACAATTTAAAGTTTAAGAGATAAAACGATAAAAAAAATACTTTAAAGATTAATTCGGTATTTTGTGTATATTTCATGGACCAAACGGACCATAAATACTTTTAATTATTAAAATTTCCCGTTTTTTCAACCAAAATCTTCTAACTTCACTTATTCTGTGAAAAAGGTATCGTTCATGCTTTTTTTCTCTTTCTAAGGAGAATAAAGAGTTGCTTGAATTGAATTACTTGAAATCTCTCTTTCTTGCTTTGATCTCTGCCTCAAAGCTGTTTCCTTTAAGCTCTCTTTGTCCCCTTTTCTTTCCTTGGTAAGCTACCAAGTTTCACTTTTTCCCTAAGATTTTGCTTCTTGTGATTTCATTTTTTGTATTTTTTTTTGGGATTTATGGCCTTCTTTCACTGCGTTAGTATGAAAATATTCCGTTGTCTGATTTGCTCCTGTTTGCTGTTCTAGTTTCCTGGGAAAACCCAGGAAAGGGAAAGTTACTTCCTTTGCCTCTTGATTTATTTAAATTGGAAAAATCCCAACACTCAAAATCTGTTACTTTTCATTTGTTTTGCTTTGTAATGATAATTATATCTTTGGGATTTCCACTTGCTAGTGTTTATATGCTTAGATTTCTAACTAGTATTAGAATAATTTGTATATGACTTGTATATTTGTTTTTCTGGTGCAGAGGATGAGGGGCCTGTGATATAGATTGAAGAATCAAGCTTGGGTTTAAGGGAACAATGCGGTTGTTTCCTTCAAATTCGAGCTCAACTAAGGGGCAGAGTAATGGAGGAAGCAATCGTGCTTTGTTGTATCTCAATGTATATGATCTCACACCTATAAACAACTACCTTTACTGGTTTGGGATTGGGATATTCCACTCGGGGATTGAAGGTATTATTTCTCCTTTATGATAATTTGGTTATTTGTTCTTGATCGAGCTGTTCGGATATGGGACGACATTGTTCCTTTTTGACACTAAGTTTAGTTATTTGATAAATAGCTTTGCACATACAGGCATGGCAGGATGTGATATGGTTTTCTATTCTACAACTCTTTATACACATAGAAATGGGATCTAGTGGTCGACTATTGTCCTCATATATGTTGTGTAATTTAATTTCAATTTGGAGTAACTTAAATCTTTACCCTGATGGAATTAATCAACCTCTGATTTTCTAATTTCTGTGGTTTTAACATATTTTGCCTTATTTGTTTATCAGTACATGGCTTGGAGTATGGATTTGGAGCCCATGAGTACCCAACAAGCGGGGTGTTCGAAGTGGAACCAAGAAGTTGTCCCGGTTTCATCTTCAGGCGCTCGATATTATTGGGCAGCACTAACTTGTCTCGTTCAGAATTTCGATCACTTATGGAACAGCTTTCGCAGAAATACCATGGGGACACTTATCATTTGATTGCTAAGAATTGCAACCATTTCACCAATGAAGTGTGCATGCAGCTAACTGGAAAGCCTATTCCTGGATGGGTAAATAGGCTGGCTCAGCTAGGTGACGAAATTGTCTGCTCTCATTTTAGTGTTTCCAAGAAGCTGTATTGTACTTAATTACTTGGCTTTTGATTGCATATCTATATGGCATGGTTATAAAAGTATATCATTGTTCGATATTGCATTAATGCTAGCTTCCGATTGTCTGGTGCGGATTTTGGATGGTTCCAGTTATATTTGAATGTTTATAAATTATCCTATGCAATTATTTTATCTGATAAATGAAACATTTGGAGTTTCAGGTTCGTTTTGTAACTGTCTACTTCCAGAAAGCATTCAGGTTACTGCAGTTCGACATCTTCCTGATCATCCAGCATGTTCTGGTAAGCATTTCCTGGCAACATCTCAAAGGTTTATCAGTTTTTACAAGTTTCACCCAAATGCTTGCTAATTCAGACGTTTGGCTACATTCATTATGAATTCTTACAATGTAGTTGCTCATAGTTTTTGGATCCTCCGTGACAGATCGAAAAGCAGTAATCTCTAGGGCTATGCACACGTTTAACTTTCAATCGCTATTTCCTTTCCATATTTTTGATTGAGCTATATTTTCCGAATGCAGATGATGAGAGATCAAATTCTGGTGCAACATCTTTAACAGCAGAGAGCGAGGAAGAGGATGCAGATCATCATCTCTTGACTACACAAAACATTGATATCGCATTTCTAAAGGAAAAGCCAGTGAGATTTAGCCAAGGACTTGTATGATTTTCCCTCCAACGATATGATCTGAAATGCCACACAGACTATATCAGTGCTCTTCCAGGTACTGCGATGATGTTGTTCACTTCATTTTCATTCTTAAAGCATGACAACGCTGAACGCCCCCACAATTTATTCAATTACTAGAGTGCAAAGATTTTAGGTTTGTTAAGAGTGTGCTTAAAGCCAAATATTGAGATTCTGTATCATTAGTTGCTTTGCCACCATCTCCTTGTGAGGAAATTATACTAGTAGTATGGTTTGTTTTGTTCATGAAACATAAGCTTTTGGGTGTGATTGTAGGTTAGTTTAAGCTGAAGGTTTTCTCCGGTTGTGAACATATGGATGAAATGGATGTATGGTTATTCCCATTGTTTATAATTGACAGCATTCAAGTTAGCTTGATCATCTCATTTTGAGTTATATTTTCGATGCAAACCAACTAATCAACGTACAGGAAGCAAAGATGGCTTGGTTTTGTTTTAGGTTAATGCATTGTTCAATCATACTTATCCTTCTTAATCTATGCTTGTTTCAAAAGAGTCTCCGGTTTTTGCTACCACAGTATATTCTGTGATTTTGGTATGCATGTTGATTGCGTCCAACGCCCCCACCATAGAATCACAAGAGCTTGTCCAACATTTTACTCACTGGCATCCCTTAAAACTTGATGTCAATAGAAATTTGGAAGCTGGGTGCGCTATATGTGATGAGCTATGAGTCTTATGTATATGGCTGTGGGGAATGCAGCTTTTTCCTGCATAAATCATGTATGATCGACTTTCCACAGCAAATCAGTCATTCCTTCCATCCGTCATGCCCTCTCATTCTGGTCATAGACTTGGAGCAGTGTCATGTTTCAGACAACTCTTGCCAGCATGAGTGTTCACACAAGTCACTGGTGGGAGGCAAACAACTCTTGCTGGTTTAAATGTTCAGAGAAGCCATATTGGGTTGAGGGTTGAAAGAACTCTTATTCGTTTGGGGGTTCCCAGAGCTCATGCTGGTGGTGGTGCGAGGGTTGTGATGAAGTCGGCTCAAGTTTGGCCTTCCGCTGCGTAAAGTGTAATTTCCAACTTGATGTGAAATGTGCCTTATTTCCCACTGTAGAGTCTAAAGTTGGATGCAGAGCATGTGGGGAAAATTGGTTATTGGATTTAGACCTCTGTTTTGGTTGTAGTACAGGATCATGCAACTTCTTTTTACACAGGACGGAAGATGCTGATAAGATTCTGCATTGCGCCCACTAGCACTCCGTGGAAGTAAGTAAGAATTCGGCAATGACGTCCGATGCTGAGCATGTTGAGAGAGCTGCTTAGCTCCTCTTTTGGTTGTAAGGAATGCAACTTCTTTCTACACAGACATCATGCTATTGAGTTGTTGCATTCGGAAGAGAGGGAGGTCCGTCATCCCCTACATACTCTCCCCTCTCGTCACCCCACCACTTCCTCATCGTCATGCCTGATCCAATGTTTGAGGTCGAATCAAAGATAGAGACAGAATTTAGGATTGAGGGGCAAATTCATTAAAAAACACAAATTTGCCCCACATTATGAATATGAAAATGACTCGGTCCCTGAATTCTAAAAAGGACATATACTTCCATCCATAATTTGCCAATTTTATTCTTACGAATTAATGCGATTGCAAAAGAGGACTTCAGTTTGCAGTTGAAAATACAAGAGGTCAATTGTAACTTGAATTGGAAATTTGGAAACGCAATATTTGATTTGAAGGTCAAATTTAATAATTAAAACTTTTCAGTTTCCTTTACAACCAAGAGGAGGAAGATGTAATTTCACTACCATCATTAATTAAATCTAAAAATTAAACTAACTGAATATGTAAAACATTAAGATTGAGGTGGGTCCAATAACACAAAACATAATGTCCCACCAAAATCACAATTCCAACTACCATATCTCAAGACCTTAATCTGCTTTTGAACAAGGAATTAGCATCTCCGTACTCACCGTTGACACTGACAAAAATACCCTCAAGCATCTGTTAAAATCACGACCGAGGACCAAGGCCGTCAAATGCACCGCGAGAGATGGGTACAGCCAGGGCCCACGGATTGATCGGAACGGACTTCTGGGGTCGTGGATCGACAGTGGATGATGGGTTGGGTGGGACCCCCACCCGCTCACATGACGGGCACATGGTGAGGGTAGTCGGTGGGGCCATCTGCATGTAGAACTGAGGGGAAAGTTTCAGTGCTCTCAGCTCCTGAACTTCCTTCTGCAACCGTCTGTTCTCCTCCGTCAGATTCTCACAGCATCGCTTCAGGAACTCACAGTCAACCTCGGTCTGCTTCAGCTTGGTCCTGCAAAAGGAATCAGTCAGCGTCCCGTGTTCAGTAAATACTGTTGCACCAAAAGGACATAACAGTAAATTCGGAACGGAAACCTCTTACCTTGCCCTTCTGTTTTGGAACCACACTTCTACTTGTCGGGGTCGCAATCCCAGCCGCTTAGCCAAGGCCATCTTTTGTTTCTGCAAACAGCCATCCATTTATAAGTTAATTTACCCAACATACCCTCCAAATATTTTTCTGTTTGGTTAATGAGAAAATATTTATCTGATCTTACTGGGTTGAGAGTGTTGTGTTCTTTGAAGCTTTCTTCGAGAATAGCAGATTGATCCTTAGAAAGTCTAAGCTTTTTCCTGGCAGCGTCCCCATCTTCTTCGTCACTGATGCCACGAGAACAATCCCTTTCGATATCAAGCTCATCGCCATTATTTCCATCCCTTTCGCTCCTTTTCCCACTCACACTTGAGATCGTGCTGTTTGGAGACGAAACACCGGCTTCTTCTTCTTCACAGTCGACCGCACAAGGCAAACTGTTCACGTCGATTCCTCTAAGAAACGATCTTGTCTCGCCCCGAAAACATTCTGAGTTAGGTTCTGCATGCAAATAAGACTTGGTCTGAATATTGAGGGAAAAAGAAAAAAAGATTTTTCAGCCTTAGATCTACACAAAAGCAGAAGATTTAAAGGGGGTTTTATTAGAAAAAATGCATGTGAAGATGAGAAAAGAGTTTGTGAAAACGATTGTCAAAAAAGTTACTTAAACATGAAAAAAGCAACAAAGTAAAATATTTTTGGGTTTGGTTGTAAGGAGCAAGAAACAAACCACAAGGAGCAGAAACATGGTTCCATGAGGATTTCTGAAGAGGGGTGGAAGAGCAGGAATCAGCTGAGGATGGAAACAGAGAAGGGCTTAGATTTAGCAGTGGAGGGTGATGATTCTGAGAGAAACCCAAGGTGAGAGTCAAACCCAGATCTTCCTTTCCCACCATCATTTTCCCTCTGGATTTTCCTGGAAAATTCACCAACAAGAAGAGAGAGAAGAGTGGATAAATTATGATGGGAGAGGGAGGGGGGGTTAGGCTATTATATAGAAAGCAGAGGATGGAGTTCAATGATGACTTGTTGTCACTGAGGAGGCCAATTACATCAATCATGGCATTTGCTCCCCAATATATTATTTATATTCCATTTATTACTTTTTTTACTTTTAACCACTTACCATACATATTATATATTTTTTATATTCCATTTATTTCATTAATTTAAAAATAAATGAGCTTTAAAATAGTAAATTTAACACCATTTCGTGACTCATTAAAATCTTTATAAATTTAACACCATACATACTCAATTCATTTTTATTGATTATATATTGTCGATTTTTTGGCCTGTTAATGAATTCAGTATTTTGCTTGACTAATTGTTTAACTTTCCATTTCATTCCGTGTATGATTTTTAATAGGGGATAAAATTTAACACGATTTCGTGACTCATTAAAATCTTTATAAATAAATGTGTTATTAATGGTATGATTCAGAACTTTGACTACTATAAATGTAACAGATTTTGAAATAATGTTAATCACTAATTAATGTTTAATTCCTCATGTCAAATTAAGGACCAATTACTATTTTAATTAAAAATATATATGAAACACGTACTTCATTTTTTATAATGTTCAATGCTATTATATTGGAGAAAATAAATAAGGAAAGTATTTTGATATATAATTCTGTGTAAACTAAAGTTTACTTAAGTCTTTCAATTTTAGGGTTTAGAGATTTATGTTGTAGTTTATGGTTTATGGGTTTAGAATTTAGGGTTAGAATTTAAGATTTAAAGTTTAGAATGTTAGGATTAAGGATTTAAGTTTTTGATTTTATAGTTTAAATATGAAGTGTTGTGTAATTCTTTTACACATTGTGTATCAAAATATAACTCAATGAATAAACCATCTATTATATTTGTTTTAGTAGGATAAGGCTTAAATGTCTTGAATAAAGTTAAAAGTTTGAATTTTTGGCATTGTAAATTAAGAGTTAGTATTCGATTTTATTGAGTCGAATTAAATAACTTTAATTTAAGTAAGATATTTAACCGCGGGATTTAATGAGTCATTAAAATCTTTACAAATAAATGCATTATTAATGGCATGATTCACAACTTTGACTAATATAAATATAACAGATTTTAAATTAATATTAATCACTTATCAAGGTTTAATTCCTCAGGTCAAATTAAGGACCATTTATCATTTTAGATTAAAAACATAAGAGACACGTACTTCAATTTTTTATCATGTTCAACGCTATTATATTGGGGAAAATGAATACACCATCTATTATGCTTGTTCCGGTAGGATAAGACTTCGGTCTCTTAAATAAAGTTAAAAGTTTGATTTTTGATATTGTAAATTAAGGGTGAATATTCAATTTTATTGAGTCCAGTCAAATAAATTTTAAATTAATTGAGTTAAAGAGTCATATATTTCCATTTAGAATTTATTTGATTTTTTTCGAGTTGTTTAAGTTTATGTTTAAATTTAATTGTAATTATTTATAATATTATTATACTTATTTTTTATAGAAGCATAAACGTAAACTAAACACATAAGCGTCATATTTATCAGTCGCGGTGGCATCAAATCCAACCTTGAAAAAACATAAAGTAAAAAGAACATCAAAATGACTGAGAAATAAGATTAAAAAACGGGCTCAAAATAAATAAAATGTGTTAAAGGATAGAGAAAAACGTGCCACAAAGGCATAATTGTTCATAATAAAAATTAGATATAATAAAACAAAGAAGAAGAAAAAGAGTATTAGGATCGACGACTAGCCCAAACAACATTACAACCGTGTCCCAAACCCCACTCAAGAAAAACATGTAAAACAGCATCATTCTAACCCACAAGGTAAAGGTGAACTAAATTGAATCAAATACAAAATTAAAAGATTGAATTGTAAAAAAAATAAAATTTATTTTAAAAAAAGTAAATTGAATTACACAAGGTAAAATGTTTTTTACTCTTATTTTGAATAGAGTAAATTAAATTTAAATAATCATTTCAACAATAATTTTTTATAATAATAAATTAAAATTAATCAATTAATAAATTAAACCAATAATTATAAAATATAAAAAATAATTATAAAATGAGAGTTATACACTAATTAAGGCAATGGTGAACTGTTTTGGCATAACCAAACCAAGGAACCAAAAAAATTAAATGCAAGACGAATTACACTCTGTTTGTCTTTCCGAATCCCAACAAGAAAGACCAGACCAGGAATTATGCAATAATAATAATAATGTGTGATATGACCAATGAATCTTCTTTCCATTCAAACCCTGTGGGCCATACCCCCACCTGAACACCTCCCTTCCTGCCTCTCCTTCAACGGCCCTGATCCCACCATAACTCCATGATCAACGGTTCTGATCCATCCCCCATCTGAGTGTGGCCCCTGTTATCCTCTGCTGTACTGTACATAGTCGGGAATCAAAAGCCAACCCCTGATGATGCATTTGAACAACCATCAAATCATGAGTGGACGGTGATGATTGCAACCAGACAGATGAAATTCATTCATTTACTATTATTAATCAGAGTGGGACCCACCCCCCACAGTCTTCTGAAAAATCTAACCCCCCATGGGATTACCACGAGGGGGAACTTGAGTTTGAGACGACGGCGTCGCTTTCTTAACCTTTTCCATTGCTCTGTTTTTCTTTTTCTTCTCACGATTGTATTCCGATGCGCATCATGCAGCGTTGGACTCACGCTCGATGAAACGAATGGATTGTACGGTGAGACGGTGGAGCGTGATGGTGACGCGGTAAAAAGTGAGTCGGTACTGTGGTCCATTATAATTGTGTTATGAAACTCGGCTCGGTGGCTGTCAATATAAATCGGCTTCATTATCAACGTAACACCAATTATTGATTTTGGCATATTCTTTCCATTTATCATTACTCAATCGAAATAGATATTTTACGGTGCCTTGTGAAAACAACCTTTTAAAAATATTTTTTTATGTGCAAAGGTGGGAAGTAAAAGTTATGTTGGCTTTAAATTTCAATCCAAAAGGTTGTAAATAATTCTAAATTATTAAATTAAATTTTTATCATTTTAAAAATTAAAATATAATTTTGTTACGGTCTTACTTATAAAATTTTAAAAACTTTGTACCTAATTTTACTAATGTAAGTAAGGACCGACAAATACGCCTTTGGTTATAAAATTTAGTTGAATTGTTAAATCGAAAAATATTATATAAATATCTTTGAAACATTTAATAATAATAAAAATTAATTGCGAACTCAACAAGTGTCCCAGTAAAAAAGCAATAATGTTTATCTTAGGAAATACGAGTTTAAATCACTTTGTCTATAATGTGTATATGCATTGTCAAAAAGTTAAAAATATATATGAACAAAGACTATATTGTCATCACCTATAAAGAATTAAATAAAAAAAACTGGCATATTCTTACTTTATAATCTTCCATATAAGAATTATATTTATATTGCTTAAAGTTTTTATTGAACCGTACACTAATATTTAGGGTTAGTTGTTCTGCTTTCTTTTCCTTTAATCACTATTTTTCTTGATATTTTATATTGTCAATAATAATATCAGTCTTGTGTTGATTGTCGACCGTTAGTGATATTTTTTTATATATATTAATAAAATTACTATAAAATTAAGACGTTAACAATGACAGGATAAATACATAATCAAACAAAAGACATTAATTAAAGATGGAGGATTTGAATTTAATTGGATGGTGAGTGATTGTACGAGTTGCGGTATTAAGAGGTAGGTTGTGTTGTTATCAAGGACATTAATTAAAAGGTTTAACTGTCAAATAAATGTTGAAATTATAATATATATTTTTAAATAGGTGTCTGAACTATACTTCGGAATAAATAGATGTCTAACGTTTCATTACGTGACCCATTTAAAATTTTTTCGTCAACGGTTGTTAAAAAAATTTCGTCATCTAATCAGAACATGACACGTGGCCCTTTCTTTATATTTTTAATTTATGAATTTCTTTAAAAATCTCAAAGTTTTAATTTCTTTCAATCAAACCCTCAAATTACATCTCTCTTACCGTCCGGTATCCCCACACGCAGGTGGTTTTAACGTTCACCGCCTAAGTGTCGGGTACCTCATCGTTCAATATTCCCCATCCTCTAGTCTTCTATTGAAACCCAATCGACCTTTTTTCTTCAGTATTGGGTGTTCGTCGACGGTGCAATCGGTGGTTTATTCGTCGATTTTTTACGATGAGATGATGAGGTTTTCACTAGAGGGGTCAAATGAAGTTAAGGGTGACCGGTGGTGGTTGAATTGATGGTTGAAGTGGATGAATTTATGGATTTATGGTTAGAGTTTGGGATTTTTTTTAGAGTAATTGAAGATTATTGGGTTAATTAATATTTTTTTACTTTTTAATTTTCGGATTTTAATTTTAAAAAATGAGACAACCATGGCACGTGTTCGATTTCATTGGATAACGAAAAAAAATAACGCCAGTCATAGAAAAATCTTAAAAGTCACGAAATAAAATATTAAGCAGTTGTTTGACTGTTAAGACAAATTAAAATTAGGCAGGTAATCCAGTTGAACATATTGGGTCATCGGCTTGAGGCCAAGTCCATGTGAAAAAAGATACAAGGGACAGGGGAGAGTGGAGTTCACGTGGTGGGAGGGAAGGAAAACCTCTCATAACTCACGTGGACCAACACGTCTTGCCTGGGGACACGTGCTCATGTGGACCCCATCCCACGGTCGTGCGTGTCCCTTCACGCCCCGACAAGTACAATCATTTGAAACTCCACGCTCCCTCTTCTCTCCTCACAAACCACGCGGCGTCCCTTGGGTCTTCATTTTGAGCCTATCTCTATCTCCAGGTTCTCACGCAACTTGGTCCCTATCCCCTATTCCCACCACTTTGAATGATGATTAACGTGATTCCCATTTTGTTTAAATACCAAACATGGACCTTGAGTTGTATAAAACAATGGATCTTAAGCCAATACTCCGTTACTTACATTTTTGTTCATACATATTCTTAATTTTTTGACTATGTACACAGATAAAACGATTTAAATTCGACCATCTGGTTTGAATGTTAAAATAATAGTCCCACTTCGCACGAACCAACTTGCCTCAGTGGTTAAAGGAACAATTATTGTTCTTAGAGGTCACGGGTTCGAGCACCAACAACTGCAGCAGGGTGATTGAGCGTTCATTGTCAAATATTTAAGAGTATATTTAGAACAAATACTACTTATAATCACTTTAACTTTCATCAAAAAAAATAGTCACACTCCCACAAAGCACAGGACAGAGCTGGAAAAGGCAGCTCATGTAAATCATTGGTTAGGAATGTGTCATTCAATGGTCCCCCAATCTTAACAACTTCATCACTCACCGTCGACAGGCTTATTTAAACAAAAACAATACTAGTTATGAAAATCATATCAACTTTTTTTTTTGGTAGTTTGGTTGAATATTCATTTTTAGAAATTTATTGAGAAAATTTTTCTTTTTAGATAACATTTAGAAAAACATCCCGTTCATGCCATGTATGTCAAAATCACGTTTTGTAAAAAGTAACTTTTGTGTTGAGTAAATAAGTAAAAAAGTTAATTTATCAAGTTTTTATTACACAGAAGTCGCGTTTTGCAAAAAACGACTTTAGAAATCACTTTTTACAAAACGCGACTTCGCCCTACGTGGTCTGATTGAGGATATTTTTCTAAATATTATCTAAAAGAATGTATTTTCTCAATAAATTTTCAAAAGAGAATATTTAGCCAAATTACCCAACTTTTTCCCTAGCGTATCTAATATTTATGAAAATTATAATGGTTTCTTAAATGTTAATTATTAACTATGAAAGTATTAATTACTGTAATGTATTGAGATCTATTGGTTAGTCAAGTAGTTAAGAATATCATGTTATTTTATTTTATGAATTAAAATATCAACATTTATCATGAAAATATAAATATATCTCTACTTAATTAAATATATATAATTAATATTTTTTTTGCAGTAGAAAATGTCTTAGGTTATTTTTTATTAACAGAATTCTTCCGTTAATTTAATATATGTATATGTATATGTATATGCATATGTATATGGTATATGTATATAAGGTTATGAGAGAGTTTTCTCTGTTTTTAAGCACGAGAGAGTTTTCGATTCTGTTGAAAGTATATGTAGTGTCATTTAATAAAAAAAAAATTTCAATTGTGGACATGTCACTAAGCAGAGGTGGACTGTTAATAGAGCCATGGGGTCTTGGCCCCAAAATTTGACAAATTAATTTTTAATCCTTTAAAAATTTTAATCTGACCTCTTTAAAAATGTTAAAAATTATTATTATATATATATATATTGAATATTTGTAATTAAATTCCTCCTAAATTTTTTAAAATTTATCACCAAAGCTCAAAATTTTTGAAAATTTTATTTAAACTCCCAAATTTATAAGAAAATTTTAAATTAAATCGTTCAAACATTTTAAATTTGTATGCTTCTAAATTTTTTAAAATTTTAAGATCCACCCTTGTCACTAAGTTTGATATTGTTTTTAAGAATATTTATGCGTAGTTTTTTCTCTCGAGATTTTGTCTCTCGTACAATCAGATAATGTAAGAGGAGACACATAAATGATTCACACGATTAGAATTTTGTGTATAGCCATAAGAGACCTCACCAAGAGAAATTAAATATTTTGACGTTTCATCCAAATATCTTATATTTCATATTATTTACGTCTCTGACACCTAAATAAAATTATTTACGAAACTAATATCCTTTACAGTAACTCATCTGACTGATATGACGAGTTTTATTGAAAAAACAAAAAAAAAACCCTATAAAACTCATCATACTAGCATGACAAGTTCCATGTATTTTTATTTTTAATAGAACTTGCTAGTAGCCAGACGCGTTCATGCAAATAAGTGTTAGATTCTAACATAATTTTGTTTGGGTGTCAAAAAATAAATAATATTAAAAATAGAACATTTGGATAAAATAACCAAATATTTTGTTATTGGTTCACACATCTTAAGCCATATAAGGCATTTTTTGGGGGTAAAGCATATTACCATTTGGGCTAATCACCCAGAAGAAACTCCTTACATATTTGAAGGTATAAAAGAGGCGAGTCTATTTTTACGGTAGCGTTGAAAACAATTAACATAAAATGTTTTATGTTTATAATAATTTTAAGTTGGTCCGAGTAAAACAGACAACCGTTTATAAACTTGTCTGAAAAATAAAAGCGTTCACCATGGTTTGTGTTGGAAAATAACACCCAAAATTGTTTAAGACCAATTTTTTATATGATTTATATATAAAAGATTTTAAAAAATGAATAAATGACACTTATTTATAAATTATAGACACCCTTTACATATAACTAAAAAAATGATACATTTTTAATAATTTTCTGGCTTCGCTTTTAGTTGTGATTGATTAACTAATTAATAGATTATTAGTAAATCTTAATTGAAATTCGCCGTGCATGCTAGACGAGTTCCACTTAATTTTTCTTACAAAATTAAAAAAATAAACTATTAAAAATTTCACTTCGCATGCATGGCGAGTTCACTATAAAAATACTATCCCAAGAAATATAAAATTTCGGATGTTATTTTGATAAGTATAAAATGTAATGGTGCTATTTTAGGGTTAAAGTTTTTTTATATGATGATAAAGGAATTGAAAGGTTCCTTTAAAATAATCAATTATTGGTGTGAGTTGGGAGAAACAACCGTGTCCTAAACGAAACTGATATGAGCAAACTCAGTTTGGTTCTTTCAACTTCTGATTGTGACATCTGAAATCTAGTACCCCCAATATCACTTTAAGCTCCCCAACATTAGACAATCAAAACCGTCCAGCAGATCATCGAAATGAATATACGGCTGAAAATATAAAAAAAAGTGATGTGGGTGATTAAAATTATTGAAACTTTTCTGTAAAAAAATTATTATATTGGAACTTGAAAGTGGGACATGATGTCGGGGGTGATGATTGAGGGTGTCCCCACGTATCCTCAATTCCTAATAATGGTCGTTTAACTCTAGTTTTTCCTTTGCTAGTACGAGTCTTATTTAACCACGTGAAATCGGTCCCTCTCTTTATCGGGTGATTCTAACGTTAAGGCTGAGTTTGCGGTTACTTTTAAAAAATACGGTAAAAAAATAATTTTTAAACTAGTTATTGAAAAGTAGTTGAAAATATGGTTAGTATTTGTCATTGATGTCAAAAAGTGATTTTGAGGAGATAAAATATCTATTTTAGACATGATATTGAAAAATAAAAGTAAACTTGGATGATGTTCAAATTAGTTAATGTTATAATATATAAAATAAGTCAATTTTAATTATAATAAAAAATTATTTTTTTATAAAATTTAATTTGAAAATATAAACTACATTGTAGATTATTTATGAACATATCACTTATAAATTAATAATAAATATAAAATAAATTACAAATAAAATAATTTTATTTTTAATATAAATATTATAAAATATATATTATTTTACAATTATGTATGCATAATGTATACTAAATTATAATTAAATAATAAGGCTAAAAAAGTAATTTTATTTTCAAACTAGTTTTTTTCACCCAAAAAGCTATAAAATCTAGCCTTTTGGTTTAAGTGGAAAAGCTAGTTTTAAAAACAACCAAAAACACAAAAAAAAAAACAAATAAAAGCATTTAAAAAAGGCCGTTTAGGTTGCCAAATGCAACCGCAAACCTAAGTCCCTTTAAATTAGGCTAATCTTAGGCCAATCGGTTATACCGGTAGCCTGTACTTATAAAATTCGTTACAATGCGGTTACCAAATTTGTTACAGTATGTGTAAGAAAAAAGGTAATTACTGAAAAGCTTATTATGGTAGTAAATTTTGTAGTTACATCATCTCTTAAAAGATTACCCTATATGTTACAAAACGCATAAGAAATACGATACCTACAACATATCGCACCGAACCTACGTAATGCGTTACAAAATATATAGTAAACAAGGTAACTACCGAATTTATTACCCAATGTCTCTAAATCTTAAACCAACCCAATTTATGGTAAGGAATTTTGTAGCTACCTTATCTCTTAAATGATTACCCTATATGTTACAAAACACATAAGAAATAGATACCTACAACATATTGCACCGAACCTACGTAAGTCGTTACAAAATATATAGTAAATAAGGTAACCGCCGAATTTATTACCTCATATCTTCAAATCTTAAACCAACCCAACTTATGGTAAGAAATTTTGTAGCTACCTTATCTCTTAAAGGATTACCTTATATGTTACAAAACGCGTAGGAAATATGATACCTACAACACATCTCACCGAACCTACATAATTCGTTACAAAATATATAGTAAAGAAGGTAACTATCGAATTTATTACCCCATATCTCCAAATCTTAAACCAACCGAACTTATGGTAAGGAATTTTGTAGCTACCATATCTCTTAAAGGATTACCCTATATGTTACAAAACACATAGGAAATACGATACCTACAACATATCTCACTGAACCTATGCAATTCATTACAAAATATATAGTAAACAAGGTAACTACCGAATTTATTATCCCATATCTCCAAATCTTAAACCAAACCAACTTAAGGTAAGAAATTTTGTAGCTACCTTATCTCTTAAAGGATTACCCTATATGTTACAAATCGCGTAAGAAATACGATACCTACAACATATTGCACCGAACCTACGTAATTCATTACAAAATATATTGTAAAGAAGGTAGTTGTCGAATTTTTACCCCATATCTTCAAATCTTAAACCAACCCAACTTATGGTAAGGACTTTTGTAACGCATGTGAAATACGATACTTACAACATATATCACTAAGCCTACATAATTCGTTACAGAACGTCTAGTAAAGAAGGTAACTACCGAATTTATTATCCTATATCGGTATTGTTCTTGGTGCATCAGTACCGTTTATGGTGCATCGGTACTGTTCACGTAGTATCGATATCGAATAGTTATTCTGGTTTTGGGAAATTTTTAAACCATTTTATAACAATACATTGAAAGTGGTGAAACATATAAAAATAAACAAAACCTTACAACATCTTTCAAAATATAGTACCATTAAAAATAAAAAAACATCCATAATTACATGAGATTAGGTGCTGAAACATATAGAAATAAACAAAAAGTATAAAGTACCAAAATAACTAAAGTATTATCAGCACAAATCATAACAACTAATGAAGTCTTTGCTGCAAAACATTAAAACCAACATAACAAACATAATTAAGCATCGAACTGCGGTGGTGGGGTACTCAAGCCCGGAGAGGGACCAGCTACATGAATTGACAATGTGTCCAACTGACCAACAAAAATAGAACAAAGTTCCTCCAGTTGAGTTTGCATTGTCAATTGTTAACTGTGAATGTCGACCAGTCTTCCATCAAAAATGAGATTGCATAGCTACAAATCTCATATTAAAGGCCTTCATCATGACACGAAAGTGTGGAAGAAGGGCAGCCTTTGCAGAACTACCATCAACATCATTATGAGGGACACACTACACAAATTTAACAGGTTACTTACCTTTAATTTTTTCGCAGTTCTACAATACTAATGTTTTTATCGATTAGTACCAATATTACTTATACATATCGATACCATTTTCTCATTCGATTTCATTCAAATTATTCCTATATCTGTATTAATACTACAATACCGATATTTCACCCTATTAGTACCGATATAACTTGTACATACCGATACCATTTTCCATTCGATGTCATTCAAATTACTTCTAGCATCAGTATTTGACGAACATTACCGATGCTATTGCCCTAGAACCGTTTCTCAACCCCCGCATTCGTAACAAATATCACCAAACTTAATCCTTAAACTATATGAAATTTGATGTGTTTTGGTATAATAAGTATACATTATCAAAATCTTAACCTTAATCCCTCAAAATTATTATTAAACCCTCACCTTTTTTAAAATGTAGTAATTTTTCATAAATAATTTTCATTTCGGTGACAACTAACACAAAATCTTAAACATTATTTTGATGCAAAAAATACTTTCTAACCTGAATTTCTGCCTGTAAGATGAAAGAAAAATTTGGACGAAGGAGGGAGAGTTTAAGCTATTCTGAAGTTTTCACGAGGGAGGGATAGTTGAAGGGTAAGAAATTTTAAAAAAATTTCACCTGTACCGATTCTATTCTAATACCAAGATTTTAATCTAGGTGAGACCGATTTACCGATGCGGCCTAATATTAGCCTAATTTTGAGGGACCTAACGCTAGAATCACCCTTCTTTACCTTGTTATAGGCGGCTTATATATTCAGGACTGTTAGATCTTATTTTGACTAAAATAGAATTCAAAATCCTATAAAAACAAATATAAGACTCTTACAGTGAACTCGCCGCAGAGTCACGATGAGTTCGAATAAAATATTATTTTTTTTATTTTTTTTGAAACTCGCCGTTTTTGAAACTCGCCGCGGAGCCACGATAAGTTCCAAAAAATTTCATTTTTGTGTGTTTTAACTTAATTAATTACGTTAACGGATGATTAGCAAATCATAATTAGAACTTACCGTGCATACTAGGCGAGTTTAATTTTTTTTTCATTTCGCCCTTCAGTAAAAAAGTTTGATTTAAAAAAAAAATTAATTGGAACTCGCCATGCATATATGGCGAGTTCCAATTAGGATTTGCTAATCATTCGTTAAGGTGATTAATTAAGTTAAAACACAAGACTTTTTTTGAAAATTTTTAGAACTTGCTGTGGCTCTACGGCGAATTTCAAAAAAAATTAAAAAAAAATATTTTATTCGAATCGCCGTGACTCTATGGTGAGTTCACTGTAAGGGTCCTATATTTGCTAATCAATGGTCATGGATATGCCCTTATCCCGTTCTAGGGAGAAATTTTTAGATAGACCGGGCTCACCACGTTATCTATGGTCCATCCAATAATATTCAACCATTTCAGTGTAACTTTTAAGTAGCTATACAATCCTTATTACATGCAAGAAAGAGGTGAAGATTCAACTTGAAAAAAATGACATAGAAAAATATTATTTGATGGGACCATGGATGACGTGGTGACCCAGACCCATCTAATAAATTTTTCTGTTCTAGGGGTGTGCATTTCGAATTTTCGATATCCAAATTTTTTGAATCGGTAAATTAGCGATATGTATCTGATTTGAAATTTTCGGATATTCGATTTTTGGATATCATATTTCTGATTGAATATTCAAACTTATGATTTTATTTAAGTACTTTTTTGAATTAGTTGAACATATCCAGAAAAAATTCGGATTTTTGAATATAACAAACAACAAATTATTGAATATAACAAAATTTGTATCCATGAAAATTTCATAAATAATAAGTAAAAATATCGAATATAAAAAGATTCGTATACATAAAAATTTTGAATTTTTAGATAATCGGATATCCGATCTGATTGTGAAATAACTATCTGTATCCGATTCGAAATTTTCAGATATCTGATCTGGATTATCCAAAAAATAAAAATAAATCGGATATTCAAAATTTCAAACTAAATCAACGAATAAGATAATCGAATCAATTTTTTTACACACCCCTACCTTATTCCTAACTCTTCGTTTCTGTCTTTCTTTTTCTTTTCCTTTTCAAATATTCATTTTTTTTATACACCCCTACCCTGGTTATCACAAGTTTGTTGGTTTCGTTTCCCCGCTACAAGCTGAATTATGGGGTAAAATTCTTTGCCCCTAATTATACCCATTTTATGTTCTTACACTAAAAATTATTTAAAAGTTAAATTTTAAATTATAACCCTAATTTTTACCTCATAAACCATACACTTTTAAAAAATACACCCTACCCCTCATTCTCTAAACCCTAATTACAACCTCTAACTTTAAACCCCAAAATCTAAACTCTAAACCTACTATTTTAAAGTAGAGACATAAAAAAAGGCATGATAAAGGGGCAGACGATTTCCATCCGAATTATAGAGTATTCTCGTGGGTTTGCAAGTGGCATGGTCGCAGGGTACTGAGCGTCTTCTTGTGCCCAAGCTGCGCGTCTACTGTGTGAAGGCAACATTATCGCTGATGCATCGCTCGCAGCAGCAACACAGCCCCTTGTCCGAGCTATTGGCTCTCTCCGTCATCAAGGATGGTTCACCGAGCTTCAATGGATTCCCCGTGAAGGTAACATGGTCGCTGACGGAATGTCTAGATTGTCCTACTCGCAGCATTATCAGCTCTTGATTTTTGACGAAGCTCCTGATTCTATCCAGCCCCTTCTGGATCCTGATGTTGAGGGCCCTCCATATAGAAGAATCGCTCATCCTTAGTCCTTAAGTTTGAGCTTCCATTCAATTCAAAAAAAAAAAATCTCGTTTATTAAGTAGAAATGTATTTATATTCCTAAAGTAATTACTCGAATTCAAATCATATAAGATGAGATGATATAAACATCTTTAACCACTTAATCAATTAGTGAATTTCAAAATAAAATTTTAATATTGTAACATGCTTAAAACAAATAAAATATTAATGAACATACCATTTTCATCTAATTAAAAATAATACATTAATGCCAACATAAATTGATTCAAGCTAATTAAATGTTGTAATAAGAATCAAGGTTAAATGTTTACTTTCTCCAACACTATTAGATGCTAATTAGTATTTCCCTAAAAACACATTTATAATTTGATTTTATTATAAAAACAAATTGACAAACCCATGTATGTGAGTTTTTTGTAATATCAAAGTGATATATAAATAAATAAATAATCCAAATCATTCAAGTCAAATTACCATCCATGGACGGTATTTTCATCATCCAACAATCATATCAATGGGGACCCTCTCTTATTTCAATCTGTCCCATGTGATTCTCACGTGAAGAAGGCCCCCCCCTCCGTTTGGCAATAAGTTGAGTTGAGACAACACATAATATATAAATAAAACACTATGTCCTCTTCAAATAGATTCTTATAGAATTTCCATCTTTTGTTACCCATTAGATAGGTAGCTAGCATTAGCAAAGTCCCATCTCCTTTGTCATTATCCACTTCTAATAGTTAAATTTAAAGATTAATTTTATTTTTTTCTTCCTCTAGATCAAAAATAGAATAAATTTATAAGATATGTGCTTAATTTTTACCTCTTGGGCAGGAAGAAACTTTAAAGCTTATAGTTAGTACCGTATTATGAGCTAATAGAACGTAGAAAATTAGTCATTGAACTCATTCCAATGGATATTCTGGGAAACCAAAAGAATACCATGTATTTATGCTTATGCTTATTTTCAAGTCACAACAATTTATAACATAACTTAATTTTATTATTTTTCTTCCTCTATATCAATAATAGAATACATTTAGACTTAAAGAGGTATTTTTGCCCATGAGTGTGTACCAAATAATAAATCTAGCCATTCCACGAAAAAAACATACCGAATTAGGTCTTCGAACTCACGAATTGCATCAATTTAGCCCTTTGACTAATGCCGATTGTTAATGTGCTGACATGACAGTTAACAATGCTGATGTGACAAACGGGGTAACATTTGATTTGTTTAGGGGTTCAAGGGATAAATTAATTTTTATTGAGTTCGAGGGTAAAATTTATTTTTAAAAAGTTCGATGTTGGATTATAAAATTTTAAAATATTAAAAATATAAAATACATTATTACAATATTAAAAATAAAAATACTATAAAAAATTTCAGAAAAATAAAAATTATAAAATTAAAAACACCAGAAGTTATAAAGTGATAAATTATTAAAAATAAAAAATATTTAAAATTATATTAGAAAGTTATTAAATTTTTTAAAAAAAGATATTAAAAAATAGTAAAATTATTTATATTGTTGTGTTATAAATTTTACAGTGTAACGGTGAAGTTGATAAACTAGCTAAGGAAAATATTTGTTGAGTGTGCGCAATTGTTTTACCTGTTGTGTGCTTATGATTGCCTGATCCTGTTTGCGTTGTATTTTGAAAGATGATCATCTTATTGTTAGAGAGGATGATGTAGATGTTGTTACCGCCTTTAATGTTGCCGAGACATGGAAGTACTCATATTGCTACCACCTTCAACGTTGCCAAGGCAAGGAACCACTTTGATTTCCTATAACGTAACTACATTCTCAAAGCCTTATGCATAATATTATGAAAACAAGAAAAAGTTCTTGGTTATCACAGAACAAGTGGGGAAGTTGTATTATCCGTAAATTACCTTTTAAATAAGGTGTCCCACAAGAAGAAGGAAAAGACACCGTATGAATTATGGAATGATAAAAAATCTTCTGCAACTAGTTAAAAGTGTGAGGCTGTTTTGCCAAAGTAATTGCTTCTTTATCGAAGCAAATGAAAAAATGTCATAAAATGGTGGATTTTATTTTTATTGACTATGCTTGCCATAACAATAATGATAATGTATTAATGGTGGAAAACGAAAGAATTTCGTTACCATGGATTATCCTTCTAACATGTTTGTTTTTGTGATGATTGGTTATATTTTCCATATCAATGCATATTGATTTCTCGTGCATGAATCAAAGAATCTTAAAATTCACAAGAATACAATATTTGAATCTAAAATTGCCCCCATTTTTTAAGACTAAGGGAGTTGGTCAAGATCAACGAAATGAACTATAAAGACTATTGATGAAAATTATCAAGGCCTTTAACAAGAAGTTGATGGGCAATGGTGAAAAAGTCTTTTGGATCAGATTTTCTACCTATATGCTAGAGGTTGAATGACTACAAAATTTCTTAGAGGATATTCCAGAATGACCAAAGAATGTGCCTACAATATGTATATATTGTGATAACCAAGCAACATTTGGTAGATCGAAAACGTAATAGTAAGTCGAGGCATTTGCGTCTTCGACATAATACCGTTAAACAACTAATTTCAACTAAATTTATCTCTATTAATTTTGTAAGATCAAAAGATAAAACTGCGGATCCGCTAACAAAAAGGTTGAATCGAGATCAAGTTAATAAAACATCGAAAGGATTGAGCCTAAAGCCCATGAATTGTGAAGGCGCCATGTGAAGGAAAACCTGTTAACCTTGTAAAAAGATATATCTCATGCCTTTTTACTTAGGTTATTGTTTGGTTTTAAGCCCATTTGATTATATATAGTTCATATAGTTGCACATGAAGGTGTTTGATTGGTTTATTTTATATCTTTATGAAATTGGTGCTGCTTTGGGAAAGGTTTGTTTTGGTGTGGTGATGTGGAGGTGTGTTAAGGAGCATTGCTGGGCGAGGAAAATATGCTGCATCATTTTGGATGACATTTCTGGGCGCACAAAAGGACAAGGAATGAAGATATTTTGCAGCCCACATGTGAACCCCCTATCAGCCAGCTGTGCCACACATGTGAAGGAAATATTCCCTAGGGCACACAAAGAATTAAGGGCACAAAACTCTAGGAGCCCCCACTATATAAAGGATAGGAAACCCACCTTAAAAGAAGAGCTGAAAAAGGTGCTTTATGAGATAAAAAAGAGAGAAGCAAAAGGCGACTGCCCTTTTTCTCCTTCATCATGTCTTCTATTGTTGAATCTCCAAGGGAAAAACTTGCTGGCCTTTGAGAGAAGCAACAAGCTTGAGGTGGTTTACGGTAGTCCACGACGGCTTGAGAGTTTTCTTAACTCTTAGTTGCTCTTTACATTTTCATAATTTTTTTGAAATGGGTTGTATTAAACGGATGAATTTGGATGATATTTGCCCAGCCATGAACTAATTTCAAGTGGCTTGAGTTTATTGTGGATGATTATGCTTTTTGTTTGAATGGATGTTTAAGCATTTTCCAGTTTCATATATGCTTTGTTCACTGTTTTGTTGCCTTAGGTTTGTAAGAGCTTTTGAGAGTTAGCCTTTACCTTTGTTTGATGCTTAATAGTCGAGAGAGTTAAGCTTAGATCTACGTGGACAATGAGGTTGAGCTAAGAGGTTAAAACCTAACTCACCTTAGAGATAAGGATAGAGTTTCAACGACTAAAAGGAGTAGAATTTTAGGGGTAGTAGCTTGCTAGGGTTCACGCTGAGAGGTATTGCTGTAGCATTTTTACTATTAGTTTCTTGCTAGAGATAGTTTAGAAACACATGTTTAAGCTCTGTCGAACATCATATAAGCTGGAAGGTGTTAAACATTAGCGTGAACTAGGCATAGGATTCCTTGATAAACCTGACCCGTCATCCTATTTGATAGGTTCCACATGCGTGAGGACGTTTGAAGTCTTATCGTATCGCTCCATTTTTTAATATAGTTTTGCTACAACATTTCTTTTACCTGTTGTAAAACCTAAATTGATTTTGATATAACAACTTGATTAAGGGACTTATTGGTAAATCCAACAATTTTTTTAAGTATTTCAAAGTCTCACCAAATTGACAAGCTTTTTGAACCAAATAAGTTCTTCAAGTCAAAACATATAAAGTGGTTCAAATTTTTCTGTCTTTTTAAGAATTTTCAAGCTAAATTTCAACTATACGCTCAGGCGTACCGATACCCTTATGGCGTATCGATACCCTTATGGCGTTTCGATACGAATTTACATTACTAGAATTTCAAAAGACCATAGCGTACCGATACGGTTAAGCCCTTATCGATACGCCATTTATTTGGGGTAAAGTTTTAAGCTATAGCGTATCGATACACATCGTGACCGTATTGATACAGTTTTATAAATGAAAACATATTTTATTGCTATAGCGTACCGATACAACTAGTCATTGTATCGATACAATATGCTAAGGTATGCAAAATCTTTTTAATTAATATTCGAACGTTGCTTGTCAGTTATTGGAATCCCAAATTTTTGAATGACCGTTAATCGTACCGATACGCCCAAGAAGCGTATTGATACACTTTTTGTAAAAGGATTCCAGTGAGAAAAAATCTTATCGATACGATATAAGAGTATCGACACGCCCATTAATTTACACTAGGACCATACCGATACACACCGTGACCGTATCAATACACCCTGCTTTTTTGTGTCACAACGGCTCTTTCTTCTTTGAGACAGGTACTGATACGCTCTCGACCATACCGATACGCTAGGTAGCTGAAGTGCATTTATTGCGGGAAACGAGCAGCCCAACGGCTATAATTAAATCTCCAACCACCCAAACGGCTAGAAATCAATGCAATGGTATAAATACAAGCCTCAAAATCTTCAACAACATCTATTGAACCTCAAAGCAACATCCAAGCAATCAAATCCAAACCTTAGTGTAAAACCTATGTTTGATTTTGATATAACAAAGTATGTTAAGGATTTAATTGGAAAACTTGAAAAAGATTTTTAAGTCCCTCAAAAGATTTAAAAATCAACAAGGCTTTAATCTAGCTTGAAAAACTCAAACTCCAAAATATTTTATGAGTGTTCCAAGGCCAAACCATTGAAAATTGTCCAGGCATATCGATACGCCTCCAGCCGTATCGATACCATTTTTACAAATTTGGCTACTAGAGAAACACGTTTTGATATGCTCCTTACCGTATCGAAACAACGTATCGAAACAGATTGAATCTATATCTATACACCCTCTTTGTAAAAACTGAAGGAGTTTGAATGGCGTACCGATACGGTGTCCCCCGTATCGATACAGTTTTAATGGAATTTTAAATTCGAAAGCTTTTAATGATTTTGACCGTTGGTGTCAGTTGTTAGGTAATAGAAATTTAAAGTGTTGGTTGTCCCGTACTGACACACTCTTTGCCGTATTGATACGGAAACTTCCAGTGAGCTTTGTGAGATTAATGGTATCGATACGGTCTTACCCGTATCGAAACGGTCCCTGTCCCATACCGATACGCTTACACCCGTATCGATACGCCCCTCTTGTTATTGTGCAACGGCTCTTTCTGTTTTGAGACATGTATCGATACGGATCCCCGTGTACCGATACGGTAAGTTGCAGAAGTGCATTTATGGTGGAAAGAGAGGGTTACAACGACTATATTCAATACCCTAACCACCCAAACGGCTAGAATTAATGCAGAAGGTATAAAATGAAGCCAATTGAAGACTAGCAACAACTATTACATCAAAAAGAAACATCCTTACAAAAATCCAAGCTCAAAGTGCCTAATTTCTTATCTCTTGTAAAATCCCAAATTGTGTTGTGTTCAATTCTGATCTTGTATTCAAATTTGGGTTGAGTGATTGTATTTAAAGGGGCAATCTTGTATTGAGAGATATCTTTCTTGCCTTAATTTATTATTTGTACTCTTTTGAGGGTTTGGTTAAATTTTAGGTAGAAAATTTGACCGATATTGTAAAGGTTACCTCCTAAGCCTTGAAAAGGGGAAGAGCAATTAGTGGATTGTTGGAAAATCCTTAGTGGTAGCTAAGATAGTGGATGTAGAATTCATTTGGAACTTGAACCACTCTAAATTGTCTTGTTCTTCATTTTTATCCATTCCACATTCACATCAAATTTTTAAATCCCAATTCACCCCCTCTTGGCTTTGATCAATCCATTGATCCACTCAACAATTGGTATCAGAGCCTACCTCTTTGAAGGATTAATAACCACAAGAGGAGATTCTAGGAAGAGTGTGATCAACTACAAAGCAAGCTATGGCATCTACCTGCAGGTAAAGCATGTACGAGTCTCAATCGACCACAAAACCGCCTTTCTTCAACGATGACAACTGTCATTTTTGGAAGAACCGGATGCGTCTCTTCATTAAATCCAACGATTATCTAGTTTGGGATGCTATTGAAGATGGTCCCTCTATTCCGATGAAGAGAGACGATGAAGGAAGACTTGTGTCAAAAAGGAAAAATGAGATGAGTGAAGAAGAGAGAAAGAAGATTCAAATCAACGACAAATCTCTTCACATGTTATTTTGATCTTTCGGACCCGATATCTACTCCAAAGTTTCCTCCATCGAAAGTGCTAAGGAAGTGTGGGATACACTTGAGACTATATATGAAGGAACAAGTGATGTGAAGGAGACAAAGATTGGAACTCTCAATCTTAGCTATGAGAATTTCAAAATAGAGCCCGACAAAAACGTCTCAAAGATGTTCGATCGTTTCTCAACAATCGTCAATGGGCTAAAGGGTTTTGGAGAGATAATCCCGGAAGACAAACTAGTCCGGAAGCTACTCTACTCACTTCCAGAGTCTTGGGATGAGAAGAGAACCACCATCATTGAGGCCAAAAATTTGAAGACACTCAAGCTTGATGAGCTAGTTGGTTCTCTCCTAACTCATGAGATCATGAAGCAAGGGAGGGAAAATGAAAGGAAGAAGGAAGGAAGAAAAGTGGAGAAGCTTGAGGTAGATAAGAAGAAGAAGCTAGGAGAGCACTTCTAGTGAGGAGGAAGACCTAGAAGAATTGGCTATGATAGCCAAAAGATTCTCACGGTTTATGAGGTCCAACCGAGGAAGAAAAATTCAAAGAAAAATGGACTTCAAGACCAAAAACAAAGAAGAAGAGAGGGATCAAATCATTTGCTTTGAGTGCAAAAACTGGGTCATATTCGTTCCGAGTGCCCTCAACTCAAGAAGAAGGGCTTTGAGAAGAAGAAGAAGCTCAAACCCAAGCTTGCTACTTAGAGTGATGAGGAGTCATCCGAGGATTAGGAACACGAAGTGGCCAACCTTTGCCTCATGGCTCTTGAGGAGGATTCCTCCATGGTAACCTCTAACTCATCTACTTTTGATTTCACAATTGATGAATTGCATGATTCTTATGATGAGTTACAAGAGGTTTATGATGAGTTAGTTGATAAGTATAAGGAATCAGTTCTAAAAAATAGAAAGATCATTTCGGAATTAAATGCTAAAAATGACTCGCTTTCTCAAGCTAACTTGAAATTTGAGAAAAAGATCTTAAGTTTGCAAGATGAACTTAAATTCTTTCAAGATGAAAATGTAGACTTAAACAATCTTATTTCTCAATGCAACGGTGAACACCAAAAGGTGTTAAATGAGCTTAATGAGATTAAAATGTCTTTCAAGAGTGTTGGTAATGTGAAAAATGAAATAGGTGAATCATCTAGATCAAACCAACCTAAAAGAAAGAACAATAACCACAAACAAAGTGGCTTCCATAGGCATAGTAGAACTAAAAGAATTAGAAGTGCATGGGTTCCTAAGGAACTTGTCAAGTCTAATAATATTGATGCCATGTCACCTTGGATTCCTAAGGGAACCAAGCTTTTGGGAGCTAACACTCGTGGACCCAAAATGATTTGGGTACCAAAAATCAAAGTTTAACTCTTTGTTTGTAGGGGGATCATTGCTACAAGGCCAAAGCACAAAGTCAAAACTCATGGTACCTTGATAGTAGATGCTCGAGGCACATGACCGGAGACAAGAGTCGATTCATGGACTTAAAGCCAAAAAGTGGAGGAGTAGTGACATTTGGTGACAACTCCAAAGGCCACATTAAAGGTATTGGATCCATAGGTAATCACTCTACCATACTCATTGAAAATGTTTTGTATGTCGATGGTCTAAAACACAATTTATTGAGCATTAGTCAATTGTGTGATAAAGGATTTAATGTCTTGTTTGATAAAAATGGGTGTAAAATTGTTGACATTAAATCAAATAAAATAATGCTCATTGGTCATCGTATAGGTAACATTTATATGGTGCATCTAGATGACATTTATACATCCCATGCATATTTTGTTGCACAAAATGAAAATGATGCATGGCTATGGCATAGGAAACTAGGACATGCTAGCATTAGTGTTTTAGAAAAATTAGTTTCCCTAAATCTAGTTAGAGGTTTACCCAAGATCAAATTCTCAAATGATAAAATATGTGATGCATGCTCTAAGGGTAAACAACATAGACCATCCTTTAAATCCATTAATGATGTTTCTACAAATAGGTTTTTACAACTAATTCATATGGATTTATTTGGGCCTATTAGAACTATGAGCTTGGGTGGTAAATCGTATGCTTTTGTACTTGTTGATGACTATTCTAGATTTACTTGGGGTTCTATTCTTAAGTACTAAAGACGAGGCTTTAGAAAAATTCATCATGTTTTCAAAATTAACTCAAAATGATCTTGAACTTAAGATTTCTCATATTAGAAGTGATCATGGAACCGAGTTTCAAAATCTAGGTTTCGAAGAGTTTTTAAATGAAAATGGTATTAGCCACAATTTTTTGGCTCCTCGAACTCCTCAACAAAATGGGGTAGTTGAGAGGAAAAATAGGACTTTACAAGAAATGGCTAGAACCATGCTTTGTGAAAACAATTTACCTAAATATTTTTGGGCGGAAGCCACAAACACCGCTTGCCACATTGTAAATCGAGTAATGATTAGACCACTTTTAAAGAAAACACCATATGAGATATTAAAATCTAAAAAGCCTAATATTAGCTATTTTCACCCATTTGGTTGCAAGTGTTTTGTTTTAAATAATGGTAAAGACAACTTAGGTAAATTTGATGCTAAAAGTGATGAAGCTATTTTCTTAGGGTATTCTTTAACCTCTAAAGCCTATCGTGTATTTAATAAAAGAACTTTAGTAGTAGAAGAGTCTATTCATGTTGTTTTCGATGATAACCTCCTTCCGAGGAAGGAATCTTGTGATGATGATGATGTAGGAATCTTTGATGCCTTTGATGGAGGAAAAACTTCAACGGAGGATGAGATTCCAACTAAAGAGGAAGATGCACAAGATCCACCTCTTGAAGCCTTGAAGGACTTGGCTCTTGAGGGAAAGGAAGTGAGCTACCCAAGGGAGTACAACTATGTCAAAGGCGGTGAAATCTTGGGTGATCCATCCAAGGGGGTAACTACTAGATCTTCTCTCAAACTCATGAATCATGTTGCTTTTATCTCATGCATAGAGCCTAAGAACATTAAAGAAGCATTAAAAGATGAGTTTTGGATTATGGCTATGTAAGAAGAGTTAAATCAATTTGAGAGAAGTAATGTATGAACATTAGTTGAAAGACCAAGTAATCAATCTACTATAGGAACTAAATGGGTGTTTAGGAATAAACTAGATGAGAGTGGTAACATTGTGAGAAACAAAGCTAGATTAGTTGCTTAAGGTTACACTCAAGAAGAGGGAATAGATTTTTGATGAAACCTATGCACCCGTAGCTAGAATGGAAGCTACTAGGATGTTGCTTGCATATGCATGTTATCATAATTTCAAGCTTTTTCAAATGGATGTAAAAAGCGCATTTTAAATGGTTTTATAAATGAGAAAGTGTATGTAGAACAACCACCAGGTTTTGAGGATTCAAAATTTCCAAATCATGTTTTCAAACTAACCAAAGCACTTTATGGTTTAAAACTAGCTCCTAGAGCTTGGTATGAAAGACTTTCAAACTTTTTGGTTGAAAAAGGTTTTGAAAAAGGTAAGGTGGACACTACACTTTTCATAAAAAGATATAAAAATGACATATTAGTAGTGCAAATATATGTTGATGATATCATTTTTGGATCTACTAATGAGTGTCATTGCAAAGAGTTTGCTAAGTTAATACAAGGTGAATTCGAGATGAGCATGATGGGGGAGATCTCATTCTTCTTGGGACTCTAAATCAAACAAAGAAAGGATGACACCTTCATCAATCAAGCAAAGTACGTGAAAGATATGCTCAAAAAATTTGGCTTGGAGCAAGCAAAGCCTCAAGCTACACCAATGAGCCCATCTACAAAGCTTGACAAAGATGAAGGAGGTAAGTATGTTGATTCTAAGCTTTATCGCTCTATGATTGGATCTTTGCTTTACCTTACCTCAAGTAGACCAGATATTTTGTTTAGTGTTTTCTAGTGTGCTAGGTTTCAAGCTAGTCCTAGAGAGTCTCACCTTATAGCCTGTAAGAGAATCTTCAGGTACCTTAGAGATACTCTTTGTCTAGGTCTTTGGTACCCTAGAGACTCAACCTTCAACCTTCATACTTATTCGGATGCGGATTATGGGGGATGTAAAATCGATAGGAAAAGTACTTCGGGAACTTGCCAATTCTTAGGTAGTATGCTCCTATCTTGGTTCTCTAAGAAACAAAATAGTGTAGCTCTTTCTACCACCGAAACCGAGTACATATCCTTAGGGAGTTGTTGTGCTCAAGTCCTTTGGATGAAGTAACAAATCTTAGATTATGGTGTTAAAATTGAAACCATACCCCTTAAGTGTGATGACACTAGTGCCATATGCCTAACTAAAAATCCCATCCAACACTCTAGAACCAAACATATAGAAATAAGGCATCATTTCATTAGAGATCATGTCCTTAAGGAAGATGTTGTTATAGATTACGTTAACACCTTAAACCAACTAGAAGACATTTTTACTAAACCTCTAGACAAAGAGCGTTTTTGGTCCCTTAGGAGAGAGTTAGGTCTAACTAGCCTTCCTTGACCCTTTAGGACTCTTTTTGAGGTTAAAATTGCTTGAATTTGTGAAATTGCATGTTTATGTGTTGTTGATCTTGAAAGTATCCATGCTTATAGCTAGGGGGAGTATGCTTTTGTTAAAATATGCTTAGAACTGCTCATCCATCATTTGCATACTTTTAGGAAGTGTTAAAGTCGAGCCTTTGGTTGTTCTTAAAGCCAAAAATGCATTTTTGGGCATAGGGTATCGATACGTCCTTCTGCGTATCGATACGCGTACTGTATGTAAGTTATCCGAGAAGTGTTAGAGCTTGATGAGGGGGAGTGTAAGTTGACGAGGAGTGTTTGAGTTTTTATTGAATGTGTAATTAGAGTTTATTCCTAATCATTAGTTTAGATTTAATAGAAGTCTTATTTAAATTAGGAATAAGTACTATTTAAATTAAAGATAAAAGTATAGTTTTAGTTATATTAGAACTCTATATCAGCCTATTTAAAGGCTTACTTTGTATAGATTTGATAGTTAAGAATAATAAGAAAATACAGAGAAACACATTGTTTTCTCTGGAAAATATCCTTTCCATCTTCTTCAAACAACAAATACCTAACCACCGTTCACACACACACAAACCACCATCATTAATTGCATCTTCCGCCACCATGGCCCCTTTCTCACATGGTAGCATGAGCCAACAACGGTCTTGATGTCATCACCACTGCTGCCATCTCTAATCTGAAACAGATCGACCATGATCTGATTTTTCAGATGCACATTGTTTTTTCTTTTCCGCTGCTGTCATTAGGCCACACTTGTTCCTTGGCTTCTCCCTCGTTGGAATCTTACATCTCTAGTGAAATTTCTACTTGTTTAATTTTGCTGTTTTAGTCTCTATTTAATGGTTCTATCTTAGCCAATCAAAAAGATAGATGAAAAGGTTATAGTTTAGCCTTAAAAACTATTTGGTTCTATCTTAGCCATCCATCCTAAAAGATAGAAGAAGAGGTTCTAGTTTAACCTTAAAAACTAGATAATACTTTTTTAAGAGATTCTACATCAAAGATCCAAGCTGGAACTCTAGTCTGTGTAACTACCAGCTTGAGGGGGAGTGTAGATTCATGTGATCACTTTTTACATCGTTCGCATCAGAACATTCAGTTAGGAACTGTATGCCATCAACAATTGCTGCGCAAGAACATCATGGTTCTGTCCTCACTCTTCAAATCAAAGACTCCCGAGAATAGGGAACATTTTTTTCAGCAGAAGAAATATGAGTAAGGCATCACATCCAAGATCCAAGCTGGTGCTCTATTACGTTTGCTCACCAGCTTGAGGGGGAGTGTAAGTTATCCGAGAAGTGTTAGAGCTTGACGAGGGGGAGTGTAAGTTGACGAGGAGTGTTAGAGTTTTTATTTAATGTGTAATTAGAGTTTATTCCTAATCAGTAGTTTAGATTTAATAGAAGTTTTATTTAAATTAGGAATAAGTACTATTTTAATTAAAGATAAAAGTATAGTTTTAGTTATATTAGAACTCTATATCAGCCTATTTAAAGGCTTACTTTGTATAGATTTGATAGTTAAGAATAATAAGAAAATACAGAGAAACACATTGTTTTCTCTGGAAAATATCCTTTCCATCTTCTTCAAACAACAAATACCTAACCACCGTTCACACACACACAAACCACCATCATTAATTGCATCTTTGGCCACCATGGCCCCTTTCTCACACTGTATTAGGTTACCAGATTGCATTCTGTCTAAAACGGGTATCGACACAGTTAATGTAATACCGTCGATGTACCCTAGAAGAAAATAAATTAAGTCGATTTATTTAATTAAATTAATTGATCACAAATTAATTTTAATTAGACGATTTAGTACCTAATTGAATGAAATTGAAAAGATAAGAGCTAAATTAAGATGGCTTAACTAGAATTAAGCTTAAATAAAAAGTTTGCACGCTAAAGTTTTAAATAGACTAAGCCTACCCCTTGTAATTAGTTAACTCTAGAAGAGAGTTGAGGGGTAAAATTGAGCTTTCCCAGCCCCTAATCATCACTTTGGCCAGCCACATGAGAGAGAAAGGGGATTGGACATGTCCCACTATCAACAAAACTTTCTCTTCTCCTTCTTCCTTTCTTCTTCTTTTTACCGTGAAAAATTAGAGAGCTTAGAGAGGGAAACTTTACTGGTTCTTCAGCCATATTTGAGTGTTTAGAAGCTTGATTTAATCTTGTTTTCAAGAGGGATTAAAGCTATCACATGTAAGTGAACTAAACCTTAAATTTTGCTAGATAGCCGATTGATGCTAGGATGAGTTGAATTGATTTTTATTGTGTTTCATGGCTGGAAATTCTTGATTTATGCATGCATGAAATGTTTATGAGCTTAGGAATGAATTTGAATTGAGGTATATACTGGAAATTAAATTTTTAAACTCGAATTAGTGAACCGAATAAATTAGGACAGATTTGAAGATAATGTTAAGGCCCTGGACTAAACTGTAAAATTGAAAGAATTAGGATTTGAATTGGAAAATTTCCATTAGGAATGAATTGAAGATTAGGGTCTTAATTATAGGATTTAGGCTTTGGATTGGCTAAAATGTGATTAAAATGAAGTTAGATTGAAGGAATTAACAAATTAGTACAGTGAATTATGAAAATTGAAATTTGGGACTGTTTTGTAATAATTAGAAAATGCTAGGATTAAAATTGGTTAAATCATGATTCTGGAAATTGATTTAAAAATCAGGGGATCATGTTAGAAAAATTTTAGTAACTCGAATTAAACTTAAAAATGGCTCAATTTGATAAATTAAGTAAATTAGTAAAATCTGTCCAAGAACAGTCCTGTTCCGGACAGCAACTTGGAAAATTCACTATAAATTGTATATAAAGAATTTTAAGCTAAAATTTTGATGGATTAAACTTTCATATGTCTATTTTAGTTGAGAGAAAACGGAACTCAATTTAGAGCTATGTGCTAAAATATGGAAGCGAATAAAGTTAGGATTTCCAAAACTGTTTTGAGTCCGGAATACATGTAAAGAATTAATAAACTATATTAATATAGAAGTGATAAAAATGTGAGGCCAATTTGGTTAAATATGATATTGAATTACCTTTGTAAGCATGTATGATAATTGATTTTTGGAATTGTATAGAGAAAGTTATGACCAATTTAGTGGCTGGTGCTCAAGTCTGCCAGATTAGGACAACCTTGAGAAATTGAATTTAGCATTTGCATATAGGTGGTCTAATGCATAATTTAGGTACTAATATGTCTTTTATATGTATGTGTATGATCAACAAGACCAAGGGATTGACAACTTGGAGGAGGAAGCCAAGATTGGATCATCCCAAAGGAGGAGCAAGGGGATTACTATCAAGGAACAAGAATAGCTTGGGAGTTTGTGAGTGTAGTTACCATAGGGTTGGGACTAGTGTCCTAACCACAATTTCTAATTTAATTTTACTTATGTTACAAGCATGAAAATGACTTTAATTAAAGCTGGTAATTTAGTAAGGGAATGAGGCTAAATAATTAAACATGAAAGTATGCTCGAATGGATTGTTTGATATTGGTAATTTAGTAAGCTATGGTGTTGCAAGATGACTATGATTTTGGCTTGCCATCGATGCCAGTGGTGTCAGAATTTATCGATGTCTTTTCAGAAGAACTTCTTGGACTCCCTCTAATTCAAGAAGTAGAATTCAGAATTGACATTGATCCTGGAACTAATCCAATGTCAATTACACCATATCGAATGGCCCCTATTGAGTTGAAAGAATTGAAGAAGCAAATTGAAGAGTTGCAAGACAAGGGTTTTATCCGACCGAGCACTTCTCCTTGGGGTGCTCTGGTTTTGTTCGTAAAGAAGAAAGATGGTTCGATGCGACTGTGTATCGACTATCGGAGGCTGAATCAGATAACAATTAAGAATAAATATCCATTACCGAGAATTGAAGATCTGTTTGATCAACTTCGTGGTGCAGCTGTATTCTCTAAAATCGATTTAAGTTCGGGTTATTATCAGATGAGAGTAAAGGAGGATGATGTACCCAAAGCGGCTTTCTGAACTTGTTACAGCCACTTTGAGTTCCTCGTAATGCCATTCGGGCTAACCAATGCCTCGACAGCCTTTATGGACCTTATGAATCGAGTCTTCAAGCCGTTTCTTGATAATTTTGTGGTCGTATTTATTGACGACATTCTTGTTTACTCCCGAAGCAAAGAAGAACACTCTAATCATCTTAGAATTGTATTGCAAACTCTTAGGGAGCATCAACTCTTTGCCAAATTCTCCAAATTTGAATTTTGGCTTTCAGAAGTGTCATTCCTCGGTCAAGTTATCTCGGCCGATAGAATCAAAGTTGATTCTAAGAAGATACAAACTATGATTGATTGGCAACCACCAAAGAATGTTAGTGAGGTTCATAGTTTTCTCGGTTTAGCAGGTTATTATCGAAGATTCGTTAAAGGCTTCTCTATGATTGCTTTGCCACTAACCAAACTCCTTAGAAAGGATCAGCTCTTTTCTTGGTCCGAAAATCAGCAACGAAGTTTCGATCAGTTGAAACAAGCTCTAACTCATGCTCCGGTACTGACCTAACCTGAATCGGGCAAAGAATTTGTAGTTTATAGTGATGCATCCCATTCGAGTCTAGGTTGTGTGTTGATGCAAGAATAAAAGGTTATAGCATATGCATCCCGGCAATTGAAGCCACATGAGCTTAATTACCCGACACATGACCTTGAGTTAGCCGCAATCGTCTTTGCACTCAAGATTTGGAGACATTACTTATACGGTGAGCGGTGTCACCTATTCACGGATCACAAAAGTCTCAAATACCTTCTCATCAAAAAAGAATTAAATCCGAGGCAAAGAAGGTGGATGGAGTTACTAAAGGATTATGATATAGTAATTGATTACCATCCCAGGAAGGCTAATGTAGTAGCGAATGCACTGAGTAGAAAACCAACTCCCGGTAAGTCTTAGAAAAATTTCGTAAATTCATTTAAACCTTCATTTAAATTCTTGAGAGAAAATTTTAATCTTTCTTGATTTCCATGAAAGAGTTCGAACACTTCCTTTTTAGACAAGGAAGTCAATTGAAATCTTTAATCTTGATAATAACGTGTTTAAATTGACCTCTTGTAGCTCCAACGGCTATCAATGCTCATTTCCAACTTGCAAAAGCTCAAAATTATCTATCAGAACTTCAAATTCAATCTAGTTTAATCACCAGGATCAAAGAGATTCAACAGCTTGATCTCGAACTTCAGAAAATCATCTCTAAGCTTGAGTCTAATTCTGACTTCTCGGTTAAGCCGAATGGTCTAATCTATTTCCGAGATAGAATTTGTATCCCCGATAATAAAGAATTCCAAGAGAAGATCCTCAGTGAGGCTCACCAAAGTCCCTTCCCTATTCATCCGGGATCAGTAAAGATGTACAAAGATCTCAAGCCATTGTACTGGTGGCCGGGAATGAAGGCTACTATTAACGATTATATGTCTAGGTGCTTGAATTGTCAACGTGTGAAGGCTGAACATCGAGTTCCAACTGGTTTGTTACAACCAATCAAATTTCTGCAATGGAAGTGAGAACAAATCACAATGGATTTCGTATCTGGACTTCCATGTACACCAAGAAAGAACGATGCAATTTGGGTGATAGTTGATAGATTCACCAAATCAGCTCATTTCATTCCTGTTAGAATGAACTTGAAACTGGAAGCTTTAGCTGATTTGTATATTCGAGAAGTCATCCGTTTTCACGGTATTCCTGTTTCTATTATATCAGACCGAGATCCTCGTTTCACTGCACGATTTTGGAAATCATTGTAACAAGCTCTTAGGACCAAACTTAATCTCAGTACAACTTTTCATCCTCAAAGTGATGGTCAATCTAAAAGAGTAAATCAAGTCTTGGAAGACATGCTTCGGGCATGTATTATCGATTTCGGGAAGAATTGGGAGAAATTGTTGCCTCTGGTAGAATTCACTTACAATAATAGCTACCAGTCTTCGATTCAAATGGCTCCTTTTGAAGCACTCTATGGAAGAAGGTGTCGAACTCCCTTATGTTGGTCTGAGTTGGGAGATAATAAGGTGTTAGGCCCTCAGATTCTCCAGGAAACTGAAGAACAAGTTCAGATTATTCATTCCCGATTGAAGCAAGCCTTTGATAGGTAAAAATCATATGCTGATCAGAAATGGAGGGACATTCGATATGAAATTGGAGACAGAGTTTTCTTGAAGGTGTCTCAATGGAAGGAAGTCTTTTATTTTGGCAAGAGAGGAAAGCTAAGTCCTCGATTTATTGGGCCTTTCGAAGTAACTAAGAAGATCGGTCTAGTAGCTTATCGACTCACTCTCCCTCCTGAGTTCGATAAGACACATAATGTCTTCTACGTATCAATGCTTCGACGCTACCATTCTGATATATCTGACATACTAGAACCTGAATAAGTGGAATTGAATCCCGATCTTTCATACAAGGAAGAACCTATTCGGATTCTTGATCGGGAGGTTAAAAGGTTCATAAATAAGAACGTTCCTCTTGTAAAGGTTCTCTGGAGAAATCATAATGTGGAAGAAGCTACATGGGAACCAGTGGATATGATGCAGAAGCAATATCCTCATCTCTTTGATTCAGGTAAGAATTCGAGGACGAATTCTTATTTTAAGGAGGGAGGAATTGTAATACCCTCGATGTGAAGAAAATGAATTAAGTCGATTTATTTAATTAAATTAATTGATCACAAATTAATTGTAATTAGATGATTTAGTACCTAATTGAATGAAATTGAAAAGATAAGAGCTACATTAAGATGGCTTAACTAGAATTAAGCTTAAATAAAAAGTTTGCACGCTAAAGTTTTAAATAGACTAAGCCTACCCCTTGTAATTAGTTAACTCTAAAAGAGAGTTGAGGGGTAAAATTGAGCTTTCCCTGCCCCTAATCATTACTTTGGCCAGCCACATGAGAGAGAAAGGGGATTGGACATATCCCACTATCAAACAAAACTTTCTCTTCTCCTTCTTCCTTTCTTCTTCTTTTTACCGTGAAAAATTAGAGAGCTTAGAGAGGGAAACTTTACTGGTTCTTCAGCCATATTTGAGTGTTTAGAAGCTTGATTTAAGCTTGTTTTCAAGAGGGATTAAAGCTATCACATGTAAGTGAACTAAACCTTAAATTTTGCTAGATAGCCGATTGATGCTAGGATGAGTTGAATTGATTTTTATTGTGTTTCATGGCTGGAAATTCTTGATTTATGCATGCATGAAATGTTTATGAGCTTAGGAATGAATTTGAATTGAGGTATATACTAGAAATTGAATTTTTAAACTCGAATTAGTGAACTGAATAAATTAGGACAAATTTGAAGATAATGTTAAGGCCCTGGACTAAACTGTAAAATTGAAAGAATTAAGATTTGAATTGGAAAATTTCCATTAGGAATGAATTGAAGATTAGGGTCTTTATTATATGATTTAGGCATTGGATTGGCTAAAATGTGATTAAAATGAAGTTAGATTGAAGGAATTAACAAATTAGTACAGTGAATTATGAAAACTGAAATTTGAGACTGTTTTGTAATAATTATAAAATGCTAGGATTAAAATTGGTTAAAACATGATTCTGAAAATTGATTTAAAAATCATGGGATCATGTTATAAAAATTTTAGTAACTCGAATTAAATTTAAAAATGGCTCAATTTGATAAATTAAGCAAATTAGTAAAATCTGTCCAAGAACAGTCCTGTTCCGGACAGCAACTTGGAAAATTCACTATAAATTGTATATAAGGAATTTTAAGCTGAAATTTTGATGGATTAAACTTTCATATGTCTATTTTAGTTGAGAGAAAACAGAACTCAATTTAGATCTATGTGCTAAAATCTAGAAGTGAATTAAGTTAGGCACTCTAAAACTGTTTTGAGTCCGGAATACATGTAAAGAAGTAATAAACTGTATTAATATAGAAGTGATAAAAATGTGAGACCAATTTGGTTAAATAGGATATTGAATTACCTTTCTAAGAATGTATGATAATTTATTTTTGGAATTGTACAGAGAAAGTTATGACCAATTTAGTGGCTGGTGCTCAAGTCTGCCAGATAAAGACAGCCTTGAGAAATTGAATTTAGCATTTGCATATTGGTGGTCTAATGCATAATTTAGGTGCTAATATGTATTTTATATGTATGTGTATGATCAAAAAGACCAAGGGATTGACAACTTGGAGGAGGAAGCCAAGATTGGATCATCCCAAAGGAGGAGCAAGGGGATTACTATCAAGGAACAAGAATAGCTTGGTAGTTTGTGAGTGTAGTTACCTTAGGAGTGGGACTAGTGTCCTAACCACCATTTATAATTTAATTTTACTTACGTTACAAGCATGAAAATGACTTAAATTAAAGCTGATAATTTAGTGAGGGAAGGAGGCTAAATAATTAAACATGAAAGTATGCTCGAATGGATTGTTTGATATTGTGAATTGTGTATTATTGGACTGTTTTGTGTGATGCTATGAATAATCGAACGAGGCATGATATTTCTTGTATGCTACTGAATTTGGATGCTATTTAAAGGTTGATACATGTTGGCTTACCATGACTGATTGTTATATGTAAGAATTGAGTATGGTTGCTCTTGATTTAGATGATTGAATGATATGAAAATTCATGTGAAAGCTTGCTGAAAATTTTCATGCCATGGTTTGATTGAATAACCTCTTGTTGTATCATGATTTATCTTCTATGACTTGAAATATGCTAATTTAAAAAGCTACAAGTCCTTGGTTTACTAGATGGCTTAGGTAGAAGGGCATGCCTTAGGGTCCAGAACTCTATTGATTTGGGTATTGACATACCTTCTTGAAATGGTGATTATACACCTTCTTGATTAGCACCTTGTGTGCCTTGTGAAATGGTACTATATGTACTAGTGGATTTGGTGTCTTAGCACCTACTTGTGATACTATCTAGTATCTTCTTGTTTAGGTACAAATGTACCAATTTGTGACTCGATTACCTAGACCAATCTAATAACCAAGGCAACTTAATTTCAAGATTAAACATAAAATGACTTGTCTTACATGAATTGTTCTAATGATAATTGTTATTGTGACTTGTTTTGCAAGCATTAATTATTGTTATATGACTAATTCGATGAATTTATGTGATTGAATATGCCATGAGACTAGCTAGGTCTTCTTATTAAATACCGTGAATAAGATTTAACTTGTTTTAAAATTGAATAATAATTGCTACCTCACTAAGTACAACTTTGTATTTATCATCTCTCGTTTCCTTCTTCCCAACCTAGTAGATTGATCCTGGTTCGATAGCTAATACTCCCTTGATCGAGAGCAAAGACTACAAGCGTAGCAATCATGTATGACCTTATCCCTTCTCGTTCAACTTCTGGATGGTGGCATAGAGTTAGTTTTTGTGTTAGCTATGTCATGCATATGGTGTCTAGATGATGTTAGTTTTGAGAAGTTTGAACAAATGATGTATTTTGCTAGTTTGATATTGGCTTGTAATGAATGGAAGACATGTTTGTAAATATAATCTTGACATGTAATGTTTTGAGACAAGACTTGTAAAAATGTTAGCATGGTTTTATGAATGATAGTACGACCTTGTTTGAAATGTGGAATGGATTATATAATTGATCGAAATGTTAAATGAGTATGTTTGGACCAATTGTTCTTAGCATTCCATTCGAATAAATGCTTGCCTTGTAATTAATCGAATGGAACTATTTCTTTGTTTCTATGCATGAGATTTATGTTCGAATAAGACAATAAAGTTTAGGACACCTTGTTTACTTGTATGGTTCAATTTGTTAAGTCTTAAATTGTGCATGATCAAGACTTTTATATATAGTTTGAATAAAAGGCAACATTAGTAAATTTTTAATATGATGGTTAAGTTACGTAAGAATGAACTTAAAACTCATCAACCTTGGAAGTTAATTAAATGTCATGTATCTGAATATGTTGGATTGGTTTGCTTAGTGTTATGATTGATCGTTGCTTGTTAGCCAAGCAACTCATTCTTTAGGAATGAGTTGCGAAAACGTTTTGAATTTTTCGCGTTTTCGCGACGCCTTCCGATCGGTTTACTGCTAAGCTGGGAGGGAGGTGTCACAGTTAAACCCGTTTCGATACGATCTAAGACTGTTTCGATACGGATAACATCCATTTCGGTACGAACCTTTGACACGCGTTTCCAGGGAATTACCATTTTACCCCCGTATCGATACATCCCTTGGCGTATCGATACTTGATTGCGCAGACAACTTCTTAATGGCATTTAAAGAGTTTCACTTTTACCAAAATTGCAATTTTAAAACCCTAGCCGTTTTTACTCTATAAAAGCCTCTCAATCCCTCATATTTTCACCACACAACTCAAAATCTCTTGAGGTTTTTCAAAATCAAGCAAAGCTTTTCAAGGTTTCCATCAATTTGGTGCAAAGTTCTTCTCCCATTCCTCTCAATCAATATCAATGTATAAATTTCTTTCATCTTTTTATTTTATTTGATTTTCGTTTTAAATTTTTCTTGTTTTGTTTTGATCTTTCAAAAACAAACTTTTTCAAACTTTTTGTTTTTGTTTTGTCTTTCAATTTTTTTAACCTTGATCATTTATTTTCAATGGGTTGAATGAGAAAAATAATGCATACACACTATTTTTGATATATTTCTCTAAACAATGGCAGCCAAAAAGAGAGCGCGTACTAGCGAAGTCGGTAAAGCTTCTAATGCCGGAGATGGTACTCGCCCGAACCTCACTCTTATCTATCAAAAGTGCTTTAGGACTATCGGAGAACTCACCTATTTCCGACAATTTCAAAACTGTAAAATCCATCCGGAGAGGGTAATTTCGGTTCCTTTTCTCAACTCAGAGCGCTTCAAATTTGCATACTTGCCTTTGCTCCAAGAATGGAAATTTATGGATTTTATTCAAATTGCCTGCTTTTTCTATCGCAATTTGGTTTTGATTTTCTATGCTAATGCCAAGTGTGTCACCAATCAATCGGGGTTGTTACGACCGTTACCTCTTATCTAATGGGTAAAAAGATCACCATCGATGTTCAATCTATTTGTGATGTGTTTAAGTTAGAAGATGAGGGTCTAGATGATGAGAATTCTCTTGGCCATGTCTTGGGAGGTTCCGTGACCGCTCTCAATGTTCAAGATCGAATCCTTCACTTGATTGTTTCTTGGTGGTTTAGGCCTTCGGGAGGAAAGTATTCAACTATCCGCCAAGTTGACAATTTTTGGATTCGGTGCTTCCGTCAAAGACAACAACCAAATCTTGCTCGGATTATGTTTGCAGAGATTATCTATCTCGTGCATCATCGCCATACTACTCTTGTCACTTCATTCACATATGGGACGACTTTGAGTTATTTCTTCACCCAAAAGGAGATAGATTGCTCTCACGACTACCCGACGCCCCTCATCGATCCCATTGATGAAAGGTATCTTTTAAGATGGAAGTTTCAGTACTTCAATGGTAGTTGGCTTCGTCTCTCCGAGCTCCCTAGCGATGCAATTCTGGAAGAAATTGCCAATCCTCAAGCCGCTCAAGCTCCTCCTCCACCTTCCATGGATGCCCTTATGACCTTTCTCAACGAACAATTCATGAGCTTACGCACGGGAATTGCTTCCATGGATCAAGCTATGAATTCAAGGTTTGCCGCCATAGACACACACTTTACAAGCCTTGAAGATCGTGTGAAGAATGTGGAGACGCGTCTCACTTCTCTTGAAGGCGGTCACAACTCGATGAACATATCTCTTACCGCTTTTCATGATGAGTGGCGTCAATCAAGGAGGAATGATGATGCACATGAAGAAGACGATGAAGATGATGAAGATGGCGATGGAGAAGCGTAGTAGTTTATCTTTGCATAACATTCATGTCATTTAGGATATATATTTATGCACTTTGAATTATGTTTTTAGGACTAAGTTTGCATTCTAAAACCTATGCTTTGATTCTTGTTATTTGGATTTTATTTTGATGTTTCCTTTGTTATGAACTTAATGTTTATCTATAATATGTTGCTTGGTTATTATTTATGCCTTTTGCCTATGTTTATCTATGTCTCTATCTTTTTGATCTAACTAAAAGGGGGAGAGGGAACAAGCTCACACTTAAAATTTTGAATTTTAACTTAAATTTTTACCTAGCAAATATTAAGGGGGAGTTGTTTTGCAAAGCTTTTCAAAAGTCCTAAAAATTTCAAGTTTTGGTTTTGCTATATCAAAAAGGGGAGATTGTAAAACCTATGTTTGATTTTGATATAACAAAGTATGTTAGGGATTTAATTGGAAAACTTGAAAAAGATTTTTAAGTCCCTCAAAAGATTTAAAATCAACAACACTTTAATCTAGCTTGAAAAACTCAAACTCCAAAATATTTTTCTAAGTGTTCCAAGGCCAAACCATTGAAAATCGTCCAAGCGTATCGATACACATCCAGCCGTATCGATACATTTTTTTTACAAATTTGGCTACTAGAGAAACGCGTTTTGATACGCTCCTTACCGTATCGAAACATCGTATTGAAACATATTGAATCTGTATCAATACGGTCTCTCTGTAAAAACTGATGGGGTTTGAATGGCGTACCGATACGGTGTCCCCCGTATCGATACGATTTTAATGGAATTTTAAATTCGAAAGCTTTTAATGATTTTGACCGTTGGTGTCAGTTGTTAGGTAACAAGAATTTAAAGTGTTGGTTGTCCCGTACCGATATGCTCTTTGCCGTATCGATACGGAAACTTCTAGTGAGCTTTGTGAGATTAACGGTATCAATACGGTCTTACACGTATCGAAACGGTCCCTATCCTATACCGATACGCTTACACACATATCGATACACCCCTCTTGTTATTGTGCAACGACTCTTTCTGTTTTAAGACAGGTATCGATACAGATCCCCGTGTACCGATACGGTAAGCTGCAGAAGTGCATTTATGGTGGAAAGAGAGGGTCCCAACAGCTATATTCAATACCCTAACCACCCAAACGTCTAGAATTAATGAAGAAGGTATAAAATGAAGCCAGTTGAAGACTAGCAACATCTATTGCATCAAAAAGAAACATCCTTACAAAAATCCAAGCTCAAAGTGCCTAATTTCTTATCTCTTGTAAAATCCCAAATTGTGTTGTGTTCAATTCTAATCTTGTATTCAAATTTGGGTTCAATGATTGTATTTAAAGGGGCAATCTTGTATTGAGAGATATCATTCTTGCCTTAATTTCTTCTTTGTACTCTTGTGAGGGTTTTGTCAAATTTTGGGTAGAAAATTTAACCGGTATTGTAAAGGTTACCTCTTAAGCCTTGAAAAGGGGAAGAGAAATTAGTGGATTGTTGGAAAATCCTTAGTGGTAGCTAAGGACTAAGGTAGTGGATGTAGAGTTCATTTGGAACTTGAACCACTCTAAATTGTCTTGTTCTTCATTTTTAGCCATTCCACATTCACAACAAATTTTAAAAACCCAATTCACCCCCTCTTGGCTTTGATCAATCCATTGATCCACTCAACACTTAGTACTTATTGTCAAATTCTTGTACCCAACTTCTTGAGTTCTTATTGTAAATCAATTTTGAGAGTTTGGGGAGTGTTTGTAAATCAATTGGGCTCTATTTATCTTGTGAGAGATCAATTGTAATAGCCAATATTCTTCTTTGAAAAGTGAGAGTCTTGTGGTTCAATCTTTGGGTAGAAAGATTGAACATTTGTAAAGGTTGCCTCCTTAACCTAGAAAGGGAAGAACAAATTAGTGAAGAGCTTGTTGAAAATCCTTAGTGGAAGCTAAGGTAGTGGATGTAGAGCTTGTTTAGAAGCTTGAACCACTATAAGTGCATTGTTTATCATTTCTACTTGTTCTTTTTGCTCCCTCCAAATTTTAAAGTGTCAATTCACCCCCTCTTGGCCATATCAATTAATTTGATCTACTCAACAATTGGTATCAGAGCCTACCTCTTTGAAGGCTTCACAACCACTACTGGAGATCCTAAAAGAGTGTTGATCAACTTCCAAGTCAAGCCATGGCATCTACCTCCGGGCCAAGCATGTACAAGTCTCAATCTATCACCAAACCACCCTTCTTTAATGGGGATAACTATCACTATTGGAAGAACCGAATACCCCTCTTCATCAATTCAAATGGTTACACCACATGGGATGTGGTAGAAGATGGACCAATCATTCCCATGAAGAGAGATGAAGAAGGAAGGCTTGTTCCGAAGAAGAAGGTGGAGATGAGTGAATAGGCTAGGAAGAAATTGCAAGTGAGTGACAAAGCCTTGCACATGCTATTTTGCTCACTCGGATCGGACATCTACTCCAAAATGTTCTCGATCACAAGTGCAAAAGAAGTGTGGGACACTCTTGAGACCACATACGAAGGAACAAACGATGTAAAGGAGACGAAGATTGGGATCCTCAATCTTAGTTACAAGAACTTCAAGATGGAGGCTGATGAGACCATAACGAAGATGTTTGATTGCTTCTCCATCATCGTAAATGGTTTAAAGGGCTTCAGAGAGATCATCCCCGAAGATAAGTTGGTTCGAAAGCTCCTTTACTCACTTCCCGAATCATGGGATGGGAAGAGAACCGCAATCATCGAGGCAAAGAATTTGAAGACCTTGAAGCTCGATGAGTTGGTAGGATCTCTCCTTACTCATGAGATCTTGAAACAAGGGAGAGAAGAAGAGAAGAGAAAAAAAGAAAGAAGAATAGTAAAGCAAGAGGTAGAGAAGAAGAAGCAAGACGTAGCTCTTAAAGCCTCTCTACCATAATAGGAGAGCACTTCCAGTGGGGAAGAAGAGTTTGAAGAATTGGCTATGATAGCCAAAAGCTTCTGAAGGTTCATAAAGCCGAATCGTGGTAGAAAGTTTTCAAGAAGAAGAGACTTCAAGAACAAGAACAAAGAAGAAGAAAAAGACCAACTCATTTGCTATGAGTGCAAGAAGCCGGGTCATATTCGCATCGATTTTCCTCAACTAAAGAAGAAGAGATTTAAGAAGAAGAAGAAGCTCAGGGCTCAAGTAGCAACTTGGAGTGATGAGGAGTTATCATTCGAGGATAGGAGCATGAAATGGCTAACCTTTGCCTCATGGCCCTTGAGGAGGAATCTATGGTAAACTCTAACTCATAATCTCTTACTTATGATGAACTATATGATGCCTATGACAGTTGCAAGATGTTTACGATGAATTGGTTGAGAAATATAAAGAGTCTATTTTGAAAAACAAGAAAAATATTTCCGATTTAAAATCTCAAAATGAGTCTCTTTCAAAAACCAATTCCGAATTGGAAAAGAAGATTTTATACTTGATAAATCTTTCAAATGAGCTTAAAAAGAAAAATCTTGATGTTGAAAAACTTATTTCTGATTTCCAAGATTATCAAACTAAGGAAGTGGATAATCATAAAACTTCTCTTATTATTGGGAAAAATGGTTTTAAAGAGGGTAGTTCTTTAAAATCCCAATATGTAAAGAGAAAACATTTTAACTACAAACAAAGTGGCTCTCAAAGGCATCCTAGAGCTAAGAGGATTAGAAGTGTATGAGTTCCTAAAGAACTTGTAGCTTCTAATAATATTGTTGCTATTTCATCTTGAATTCCTAAGGGAACCAAGTTTTTGGGAGGTAACACATATGGAACAAAAATGGTTTGGGTACCAAAATCAAAGAACTAATCTTTGTTTGTAGGGGTAGCATTGCTACAAGGCCAAAACATCAATTCAAAACACATAGTACCTTGATAGTGGATGCTCAAGACACATGACCGGAGACAAGAGTAGATTCATAGAGCTCAAGCCAAAGCATGATGAAGTGGTAACTTTCGGTGACAACTCCAAAGGCCATATTGAGGGTATTGGCTCTATTGGTAATCTCTCATCCATTCTTATTGAAAATGTATTACTTGTCAATGGTCTTAAACATAATCTATTGAGCATTACTCAACTTTGTGACAAAGGTTTTGATGTTCTTTTTGATAAAAATGGGTGTAAAATTGTGAACATTAAAACAAATAAAATAATTTTCATTGGCCAATGCATAAGAAACATTTGTATGGTGCATTTAGATGACATATATTCATCCCATACATGTTTAGTTGCACATGATGAGAATGATGCATGGTTGTGGCATATGAAACTAAGGCATGCTAGCATAAGCGTTTTAGAAAAATTGGTTTCCCAAAATCTAGTTAGAGGTTTACCCAAACTAAAATTTTCATTAGATAAAATATGTGATGCTTGTGCTAATGGTAAACAAAAGAGAACCTCATTTAAACCCATTAATGATGTTTCAACTAGTAGGGTGTTACAATTAATCCACATGGATTTATTTGGGCCTATTAGAACTATGAGCTTGGGTGGTAAGTCATATGCATTTGTATTGGTAGATGACTTTTCTAGATACACTTGGGCTCTATTCTTAAGTACTAAGGATGAGGCTTTAGAAAATAGTATCACGTTTACAAAAAATACGAAAAATGATCTTGATCTTAAAATTTCACATATTAGAAGTGATCATGAAACCGAGTTTCAAAATATGAGTTTTGAAGATCTTTGTAATGAAAATGATATTAGCCATAATTTTTCGGCTCCTCGCACTCCTCAACAAAATGGGTAGTTGAGAGGAAAAATAGAATTTTAGAAGAGATGGCCAGGGTCATGCTTTGTGAAAACAATTTACCTAAGTATTTTTGGGTGGAAGCCACTAATACAGCTTGTTATATTATTAATAGAGTAATGATTATGTCTATTTTAAAGAAAACACCTTATGAGATTTTGAAATCCAAAAAGCCTAACATTAACTATATCCACCCTTTTGGTTGTAAATGTTTTGTTTTAAAGAATGGAAAATACAACTTAGGTAAATTTGATGCTAAAAGTGATGAAGCAATATTTTTGGGTTATTCCCTAAACTCTAAAGCTTAGCGGGTATTTAATAAAAGAACTTTGGTTGTTGAAGAGTCTATACATGTTGTTTTCGATGATAACCTCCTTCCGAGGAATGAATCTTGTGACGATGATGACGCAGGGATTATTGAAGCCATTGATGGAGGACAAACATCAAAGGTGGATGAGATTCCAACTAAAGAAGAGGATGCACAAGATCCAACTCTTGAAGCCTTGAAGGACTTGGCTCTTGAGGAAAATGAGGTGACATACCCAAGGGAGTTCAATTATGTCAAAGGTGGTGAAATCTTGGGTGATCCATCCAAGGGGGAACTACTAGATCCTCTCTCAAACTTATGAATCATGTTGCATTCATCTCATGCATAGAGCCTAAAAATATCAAAGAAGCATTAAAAGATGATTTTTGGATATTGGCTATGTAAGAGAACTTAATCAATTTGAGAGAAGCAGAGTATGGACATTAGTTGAGAGGCCTAGTAATCAATCTACTATAGGAACTAAGTGGGTATTTAGAAAAAAACTAGATGAGAGTGGTAACATAGTGAGGAACAAGGCTAGGCTTGGTGCTCAAGGTTACACTCAAGAAGAGAGAATTGATTTTGATGAAACATATGCACCCATAGCTAGAATGGAAGCTATTAGGATGCTTCTTCCATTTGCATGCTATCATGATTTCAAGCCTTTTCAAATGGACGTGAAAAATGCTTTTCTAAATGGTTTTATAAATGAAGAAGTGTATGTTGAACAACCACCGGGTTTTGAAGATCCACAATTTCCAAATCACATTTTCAAACTAACTAATGCTCTTTATGGTTTAAACCAAGCTCCTAGAGCTTGATATGAAAGGCTTTCAAACTTTTTGATTCAAAAAGGTTTTGAAAAAGGCAAGGTGGATACTACACTTTTCATTAAAAGATATGAAAATGACATCTTAGTAGTTCAAATATATGTTGATGATATTATTTTCGGTTCTACTAATGAATTTTATTGCCAAGAATTTTCTAAGCTAATGCAAGGTGAATTTGAGATGAGCATGATGAGAGAGCTCTCATTTTTCTTGGGGCTCCAAATCAAGAAAATGAAAGATGACACCTTCATCAATCAAGCAAAATACATAAAGGACATGCTCAAGAAGTTTGGCTTGGAGAACGTAAAGCCTCAAGCCACTCCAATGAGCTCATCAATTAAGCTTGACAAAGATGAGGGAGGTAAGTGTGTCGATTCTAAGCTTTATAGATCTATGATTGACTCTTTGCTTTACCTTACCGCAAGTAGACCGTATATTATGTTTAGAGTTTTCTTGTGTGCTAGGTTTCAAGCTAGCCCTAGAGAATCACACCTAGTTTCCATTAAGAGAATTTTTAGATACCTTAGAGATACACCTAATTTAGGTCTTTGGTATCCTAGTGATTCCTCCTTTGACATTCATGCTTTCTCCGATGCAGATTATGGGAGATGTAAGATAGATAAGAAAAGTACCTCCAGAACATGTCAATTCTCAGGTAGTATGATCATATCTTGGTTCTCTAAGAAACAAAATAGAGTAGCCTTATCTACCACCGAAGAAGAGTACATATCCTTAGGGAGTTGTTGCGCGCAAGTTCTTTGGATGAAGCAACAACTCTTAGACTATGGTGTTCAAGTAGATACCATATCCCTTAAGTGTGACAACTCTTGTGCCATTTGTCTCACTAAGAATCCCATCCAACACTCTAGAACCAAACATATAGAAATTAGACATCATTTCATTAGAGACCATGTCTTGAAAAATGACATAGTTCTAGAATATGTTGATACCATGAACCAATTAGCGGACATATTTACCAAACCTTTAGATAAAGAACATTTTTGGACCCTTAGGAGAGAGTTAGGTTTAACTAGCCTTCCTTGACCCTTTTAGGTCCCAAATGACCAAAAATGTGCTTGAAAGCTTTTGATGCTCATGCTTGTGTTGATTTGCCTCATTTTGCATCTATGCTTGTTGTTAGGGGGAGTATGCAACTGTTTTGGTCCATATAACATGCTCATATATCATTTACATGCATTTAGGCTCGATCTAAGTTGGCTTTTTAGACTTAAAACTGTCCAAAATGCATTTTTTGGCAAAGGGGTATCGATACGAGTAGTATGCGTATCGATACGGTATGCAATTTGGGCAAAATTCAAACACGCGTATCGATACGGTCTGAAACCATATTGATACGGGTATATCGATATGCCTCGTAAGCGTATCGATATGGTTACCGTTGGAAGACTTCTTTAGTGCTTTAAAAGTGTTTTAAATGCTATTAAATTCCATATCTCCTTTTTATCAAACCCTACCCCAATTTTCATCTATAAAAACCCCCTCAATCTCTTTAATTCTTCACATCAAACCTAAAATCAATTAAGGGCTTTTCACAAACACATCAAGGCTTAAGCTTTGCAAGAAAATTGTGCATCAATCATCCATTGTTCATTTAATTTCCTCATTCAAGGTATAAACCTCTTTCTTTTCTTTTTTAAATTCGTTTTAATTCCTTTGTTGTTTTGAAACAATTTTTGTACATAAATTATACTTATAGTATGAGTTTTTAATATTTATCAAAATTTCTTTGAAATCTGAAAATCTTGGTTCAAATATAACAATATACCGTATAATTTTTAATTTGTTTTCAAAAATTCTTTTTGCCAAAATTCGTTTTTTATACCTGTATGTATTTTTAACCTATGAAATATAGTGTTTTAACCAATACCTTGAATACTTGGAATCTTATTTGGATCGAATATGATGAATAATTGCATACATATTTTTCAATTTGTTTTGATGTTGTTTTCAGGATTATGGAACCTAAAAAGAGACAAAGAAAAGATTTAGCCTCTAGCTCTTCAAATCCTATCCAAGATGATGAGGGTAATCCTACGCCTAACCTTCCTTACATTCTCCAACGTAGTTTAAGAACCTCTTCGGCCATGGAATTTTATAAACAATTTCAAGGTTTTACCATTCGGGAAGAAAGAATCGTATCAATCCCTTTTCTAAACTCTGAACGTTTTAAATTTAAATATCTTGGTTTGTTTCAAAGATGGAAGTTCATGAAATTTTTGGGCTTTTCCCAACTTTATATCGAAACCTTGTTACCATCTTCTTTTCCAATGCTCGTTGCATCCATGATGAGAAAAGAGAACATGTCATAGCTATTGAATCTCGTCTAATGGTTAAAACTTTTCAAATTGATCAAACCACTCTTTGCAACGTCTTTGGTTTTGAAAATGTCGAGATTGATGACGAGTCGTCTTTGGGTCATGGCCAACTTGGTTCCATAACCATTCTTGATGCCCAAGACCGTATCCTTCACCTCATCATCTCTTGGTGGCTTTTGGCTTCGTTGTTTCCGTGAGGTTAAGTGATGACTTTTGGCTTCGTTGTTTCCGTGAGGTTAAGCGCCCTAATCTTTGCCAAATTATATTTGCTGACTTGGTTTATCTTGTCCAACACCGCTACACCGATGAAGTCAAGTCTTTTTATTATGGGACGGCCTTGAGTCATTTGTTCCATTCTTTGGAAATTGATTGCACCCATGATGCCGCCGAGCCCCTTGGTCTACCGATTGATGAGCGCTCCCTTAACTGAGCCAAATTTGAGTTCATCAACAATGAATAGGTTCGTGTTGCTAGACCTCATTGCCAATATGATCAACCGGAAGATCCACAAGGTGCTCCCATCGCTCAATCCTCAATGGATAACCTCATGACGTTTCTTAATGAGAAATTCACCACCTTAGGGAATAACATGGATGCTGGATTTGCCGCCATTTTTACTCGCTATACATCATTGGAGGATCAAGTCAAGGCCATTGAACAACAACAAAATTCCATGGATGTCTCTCTCACTGCCTTTCATGGTGCTTGGCTCAATCATACCCGGAGACGTCAAACCAATCATGATGATGAAGATGAAGAGGACGTGGATGAAGATGAAGATGATGGTGGGGACGAGTAGTTTGAGCATATTATGTCATTCATATTAGGATTTTATTTTAGTTTGCACCTATGATTTTATGTTTCTTGAACCCTATGCTTTGACTATTTTGGTTTTAGGATTAAGTATTTGGTTTGGTTTAAGTTTGAACTTTTATGCTTTGGATATTTGATCTTTGAATAAAATTATGTTGCTTATTATGTTTATCTTGTGCTTCAATTGCTATATTCATTATTTATATCCATATATGTGTGTAGAACTATGTGTTTTGATATAATAATTGAAAATTTGATTTGGGCTAAATTGAAAAGATTTCAAAATATTTTGAAAGTCCAAACAACTTGAAAATATATTTAAGGGTTTTTAAAATGCTTTGGAACAATTTAAAACGCCTTTAAAGTAGCCAAACCCATAAATTTAATGTTACCGTACCGATACGGTTCATACTGTATCGATACACCTTAGGGTTTCAACTATAGGGAAATTTCAGTAGCCAAAATCCGTACCGATACGCCTTTGCCGTATTGATACAGTGTGCTTTAAAATACCCAACGGCTAGATCGCGTACCGATACGCTCAACTACCCCCAATGGTCAATTTTCCAACGATCTTTTAAATTACAGGACCGTACCGATATGCTTAACATGCGTATCGATACACGTCAGCTGGAAGTGCTCAACGACTAATTCCAAAAAGGGACTATATCGATATAGACATCCGGTTATCGATACGCTAAGCTACAGAAATGCATTTATGGTGGAAAATAAAGGCTCCAACGGCTCCAATTCATCCCTAACAACTAGTAACATCTATGAACTTAAAGAGGAGTATAAAAGGGACCTCCAAGCATCAAGAGAAGACTAATGCTTCAATTGTCAACAACTATATGATGAGAAATTTGTCTTAGGGCTTTAATTATTCATTCTTTGTATAGACAACACTTGTGAGCCAAAATTGTCATATTTGCTCAAGTGTTTAGGTTTGGGTGAGAGCTTGAAGAGTGCAAACAAATACCTTGTGAGAGGATTTTTAGTTTGCTTATTTTATTTCTCTTGTAAAGGGTGTTTTGGTTAATCTTTGGGTAGAAAGATTAACCGTTTGTAAGGGTTTCCTCCTAAGCCTAGAAAAGGGGATGAATCAATTAGTGAATTAGTTGGAAAATCCGTAGTGGGAGCTAAGGTAGTGGATGTAGGTGCTTGTTAAAAGCCTGAACCACTATAAATTCACCGTGTCATTCATTTTTGGCTTCCACAAATCAATAACCGAAAAATCTAACTTATCTTTCACTTGGCAAACCATTTCAGTTGAAGGAAATCGAGTCTATCAAGCCTAACAATTGGTATCAAAGCGAGGCTCAATTGAAGAGGATTAACATCCTATTGAGGTGATTCGGGAAACTCGATACATCAATTCAATCAACCGGTCAAATGGCGCAATCCATCGACAAGCCACCATTCTTCGACGGGACCAACTACTCCTATTGGAAGAATATGACGAGGTACTTCATCAAAGCCAAATATTAAAAGCTTTGGGACATTGTTGAATACGGTCCATACGTACCACAACGAAGCAAATCGAAATAGAGTGCGGATGATCGTAAGAAGATGTAGCTTAATTGCAAGGCGTTGCACATTCTTTTTTGTGCATTTAGCCCCAACATCTATGAGAAGATGTCTTCTTGTGAGAGTGCCAAGGGGGTATAGGACAAGCTTGAAGTCACATATGAATGAAAACAACGAAGTAAAGGAGACCAAGATCGGTCTTTGCAACCTCAAGTAGGAGAACTTCAAGATGGAACCAGATAAAGACATCACGAAGATGTTCTATAGATTCTCCACCATCACAAATGAGCTCAAAGGCTATGAAGAGATCATTCCAGAAGATAAGCTTGTTCGAAAGCTTCTCTATTCACTTTCTGAGTCATGAGACTCAAAGAAGACCGCCATCATCGAAGCCAAGAATCTCTAGACTTTAAAGCTTGATGAACTCATGAAGCCTTTTCTCACCCATGAAATCATGAAGAAAGGAAAAGAAGAGGAGAAGAAAAAGGAAGAGATAAAGAAGACGGGGAAGAAGAAAACCATGGAGCTTGGCATCAACACGAATGCCATTACTCTCAAATTCTCCAAGTGCAACCATGTTGAATCAAGCGAGGAGGAAGATGAAGAAGAGATAGTTCATCTCTTCAAGAAATGTATCCCATTCATGAAGAAAGCAATGAAAGAATTCGAATATGAATTAAGGAAAAAGAAGAGGGCAAGCACTTCAAGCCATAAGAAGAAAGCATATGTGGCTACATGGAGTGATGAAGACTCCACCGACAATGAACAAGCAAACCTTTGCCTTATAGCCATCCAAGAAGATTCAAGGGTAACTTCTAATTCATCCACTTTTATTTCCTACACTTTTGATGAATTACTAGATGCCTATGATGATTTGGTTTTGGAATTCAAAAATAACATTTTGAAAAACAAAAAGTTAGTTTCAAATTTGAAAATTTAAAATGACTTGATTTCTAAAACCAAACTTGAACTTGAAGCAAAACTCAATGAGTTTGAACAAAAATGTGTTGACTTACAAAATTTGCTTCAAAAAGTTCAAGAGGAAAAAGATTTGATTTCCAAAGAGCTTGAAAAGAAAAACAGTTTTGGAAAATCAAACTTTTATGTTAGACAATCTAGTGCCCCTAGATTTTTGAATGACAGTTTTTAGAAGTATTTGGGTCCCTAAAGGACTAAATACTTCAACTAAAAAGTATAAAATTGAAAAATGGATTCCTAAGGGGACTAAATTTTGCGCCACTAACGTCTATAGATCTAAAGCAATTTGGATACCAACAATTACCTGATTATCTTATGTTAGGTGTGATGGAGAATGATCAACAAGTCCAAAATTGAGGGGGAGCTCCATACATACAAGAAGGAGAACACTAAAAGAAGGAAGGCTTCACATCCTCTTTTGAAGTTCAAGTCTTGGTAAATTTCTAGTTGTTTTTTTTGTTTCAATTAGATTTATTTTCTATAACAACTAGATAATCATGTTGTTGGACTAACAATATTTGATGCCTTGAGTAAGGGGAGCCAATTTTAAAACCATATTTTTTTAAAAGAGTCAAATTCATTAAATCTTTTTTGTTATTTTTTGAGCCTAAAGTTTCACGAATTCTTTTTGATATAACAAAGGGGGGGGGGGGAGAAATGGTTTGAAAAATTTTGAAAAATTGAATTTTTTTCAAGTGAATAAGTACTTTTAAATTTTAAAATCTCTTATTTAAAATTTTAAATACAAAGGGAGAGAATCTCAAACAATTTTTCAAGTTGGTTTTATTTTATAAAAAAAGGGGAGATTGTAGAACTATGTGTTTTGATATAATAACTGAAAATTTGATTTGGACTAAATTGAAAAGATTTCAAAATGTTTTGAAAGTCCAAACAACTTGAAAATATGTTTAAGGGTTTTTTAAAGACTTTGGAACAATTCAAAATGTCTTTAAAGTAGCAGAACCCATAAATTTAATGTTACAACACTGTAGAGCGTAGAGGTGTTCTCTAAATATGAGCGCAGGTGCACAACCTTGTTAAGCTATAGTATAAAAGATATCGTCTCCCACAGGGAATGAGACATCTTATTCGAATTGTAATTCCAGCTCAAAAAAAATAAATGCACAAGTAATTTTAGTTTATAAAAGAATTAAAAGTAAATAAAACACAAGTAATTGGTAGAAAAGATCAAGGTGATAGAATGGGTCAGTTTATGTTGCTTAGTAGTGTGAAACTGCGTTGAATAAGTTAAGTTACTTTGCGCTGCCAGACTTTCCTGCCTTGGCGGAGGATGGCAGATTGGCTACTTCGACATTTTCGCTGCGTCGACAGTGGAATGGACAATTGGCTCAACGACAAACTTGGCAGACCTTCAAGGCTCGGCATAACGCTTCGATATTGATCCCGCTTATGTCTAAGTCAGAATGTTGTTGTTCCCCACTGCAGATGATACCTGTCACGGCATGAATCTTGCAAAGATAGCAACCTTGGTTCATCCTCTTTTAGCCGCCTTAAATTCGCACCTATGTCTAGGCCGTATTGATCAACACCTGATTAGGATGAGGATCGTACTTATCCCTTTTGTGAGTTCGACTCTCTCGATACCGAACAAATAGATAGTTGACAACTAATCTTTCGAACTTAATTGAAAACTATGAAGAGCATGGAATAAGCAAACTTGAAGCTTTATTTTCAAAAACAAACTTAATTCCTAAACAACCATTCTCACACTGGTTTACAACATAACCCAAAACCAAGATAAAATTTAGAAATAATGGCGTCAAGAAAACCTAAACTATGCCCAAAGGAAAACCTAAGATGTTTACAATTACAAAATATGTCAAGTATATATAGGCATTAGCTAGGTCAAGTCCTCCTTGGAGTAGAAGTCTTCAAAGTAGCTTTTGCATTAAATACAACCTTTAATTCTGACTTCTTTGAGTTGAACGTAGACTTCTTCTCGTTGCCTTGCACCGCAAGTTATCTTGATATCTTCCTTCGGCGGCTCTGTCCGTTGCTCCAGGCGTCAGAAAATTGAGTGGATGGCATCATTGGAATCAGGATTTTCTGCTCTACAGATTGCACTCCAATTCTCCAATTCCTCAGCTTGCTTCCCTGAGCGGTAGGTATGGCGGCGACAGGTTCTCGACAACACTTCTCTCTGTCTGGAACTACATCAATACAGATCCCCGGTCTGCTGCCTCTGCCTCTGCATCCTCTCCTCTGGTCTGTCCTCCTCCTAACAACTTCTAGCCCTGAAATGCAAACTAAACTAAAACAACATCTTTTCTTCACCAAGTTAAAGATATTTAACACAAACAAGGTAATGTAAAGAATACTGTAAATATGCAATGCATGGACTTAAATATGCCTAAAATGTACTTAAGAACAACAATAATATGAGATGGAATGCATATAAAATATAGGACTAATGAGCACTTTACTCACCCCCAAACTCGAACTATTTCTTGTCCTCAAGCAGTATAAACCTAAACATACTTGTCATTTGAACTAATCTGAAAGAAAAACCTATTTTAAACTTGATTTAGCACCTCAAGGCCGTGACGCCTACATTATATTAGTGAAAGGAGAAGAGCATAAATTACCTCAAAATTAAACTATAATGCCAGTGCAGTGTGGGCAGAAACTGTGTACAAGCTAAATTTCAAGAATATTCTAAGTAAACAAGGATGGTGTCATGGCATATAAAGTTGTTGCCGAGGCAGCATAATTAAGCATAATTATTTAATCATGGAAGTAAGGGCTTCAGCTCATCACAACTACTCTTCTAGGTTTGAAATTAAGATAGGAGCAAACTACAAAACCCCGAACCCATTGAGTAGAGTCATCCCGTGAAGACTTTCATTCACTCATGCTAATTTGTCCGTAACTTCAAGGATTTTCAGATTCATGGACTTTGATAGCAGCGGAGTGTCCTTGAACATGATTCTTCCTAGAGTCGATTTCGAGTACCTCTAGGGAAAGACAACATAAAAATTCCTTTCCTGCCGTGGCAATGCTTTTCTTTTTCTATTTGTTACCTGCCGCGACAGCTTCCTACAACAATGTTAGAATTTTACAAATAATTCAAGTAGCCAATGTTTACCAGAAATTCTAAAAAATTCAGCAAGTAACTGTAGTGTTTTTAATTTTTTGCATTAATAGAAAAATTCTAAGTTTACTTTATGCTTTCCCCAAAATTAAGGTCTTTTCAATTGGTGCAAAAAATTTAAAGTCGGCTACCCTATCATAGGCACAAGTTCTAGCAAAACTTTTCTTTTGATTATTTTTTTAAGGCATGTACAATGCAATCTATATGCTAGTATGATGCCTAAACAAAAATATGAGAGCTACCCCCCAAACTTGAGATGGGCATTGACCTCAATGCACAAAATAAAGAAAAACAGAAAAATTAAATACAATTAAGATAATTAAAACATAAAAATAAGCAATAAAATAATGAAAAGAAATAACGCTAGAAGTTGGCGGAGGGCTGAGAAGAAGTTGGGGTCTTATCGGCAGAGGAAGAAGATGAAGACTGGATGACAAGTTGGCGGCTGGCAGGTGTCTGGGTGACAGATTTGGCCGGTGATATCTTTGTCGTCTGCGGCGGCTGGACTCTCGTAGGAGTGGGGTGAGGAGCTGCACTTTGGTCTTGTTTAGATTCAGACTCCTCTTCCTCTGGCTCAGCGGAGATGATGTGCCGCTTTCTCTTCCTAGTTGCCTCTGCCATGGGTTCTGTCGTTGGATCCTCTGTTGCCATTGGTGCCGCTGTTGCTGCCGTCTGCTGCTCAACCTCGTTGAACAAGGAGCTGTTTGCCACAGTTTCTGCTGTTTGGGCACGAGAGAAATGTTGTTGATGCCTCTCGAGAGTGTCGGCCACCGTGTTGGAAGCGGAGGTGGCAGAGTAGGATGGATAGTGTGTCAGAGATGGCATCTGGCGACGGAAGGCGGCATGGCGGACAACTACTTCTGATGGTGTTCCTTCTCTGGGTTCGGCTACGGTAGCTAGGACTACAGGGAAGGTTGTAACCCTCTTAGCCCGGCCTAAACGCCTGACCCGAACTAAGAAGATTACACAGGGAAAACCGAAGTCAACTCGTGAAAGCCAACCTCGATTAGCGACCCTTTTTTTAAATATTTTCTAGATGCACATTATTATCCTATGTGATTAATAAAACGTTTAGACGAAAAAGGCACAGCGATCGATGTTCAATTAGGGGTTCAATTGTATAAATTTGTCTTTTACAGGGACTAACCATATTTTAAAGTTACCAATCCCAAATTAATCATGTAACATGCCAGCAAGTCAAATTTCAACTCAAACAGATCATCCAAACTCAACCAACTAAACTTACGACATTCAAGGATCAAAACGTAAGAAACAGAAACCTGGAACAATTCAAAATCAATGTCCAACGGTCAAGTGTTTCGGAACACAAGTCCCTGTATCGGAACGACCGTTTTGAAACCATGTTGACCGTTTCGATACGCGGGTGCATTCCAAGACCCCAAATAACCTATTTCGACACGGTGAATTACAGTAGCGAAATGTTCCGGAACGTGCCTACCCGTTTCGAAACACCATGACCATTACAGGCCACCGTTCCGAAATAGATAAGGGCGTTCCGAATCGCCTGGGCCTGCAATTTTCCAAATTGTTGGTTTTACACAACTTCCCACCTCCGAAACTAGTCCAACACATGCCACAACACACTTACTATATGAATAAACATCAAAGACCACCAAGACGAATCACAAGCTATATCATAGCATCATTCTTGCAAGCATTAGAACTATAGGCATGATTCCTAGATGTCAAACCACAAAAAGGCTAAAAACCACATTCAAGCTTAAACCAATATTCAAAGGCTATTTACAATACCAAATCAACAAACCAAACACGCTCAATGTGTTAACATCACCAAATAATATCAAGAGTTGAAATCCCACCCATTGCCTCCTATTACACCAAGGTAAAACCACATACATTGTTTAGTCAAGACACTTGAAATCCACTTGGTTTCTCGCTGCCTCAAATGCTTAATTCTATGCATTGATGAAACAAATGAGCGTAAGCATAAAGCTTAGTGAGGATCGCTAAAATCGAACATTCATCAATGCATTTTACAAAACCAGAATATCACCATTTGTCATCTCAAGCCTTTACTTAAAACATGCCATTTTTAAAGCATCTATGCACTTTTAAAACCACATGCTCATAGCGTTATCAAAAAAACAACAAATAATCTTATGATCATGCTTAACCAAGCATCACATGCATTCTAGCTTAATTCACAAGCATCACATGCTTAAATCATTATTCAACAACATTATATTGGCTCGCAAGTGATCAATTCTCAAACCATACCAAAACCAACACAAATGACACAATCAGATACGAGGATTACAAGCGTTGTCCCACACGCTTCATACACACTACCGGACTACACAAGGCTCACACACATGATTAAGCCATCAACCGTTGTGACACCCGTGGTGGAGTTTAAAGGTACAATCACAACCCTTCAACACCACTCATCGGTAGTTGTATAATTCCACTAACGAGAGCACGAGACACATACCACAAGATCCACACACGGGATTTAACCATCCACCGTTGTTATCTTAATCTCAATCGTTAGGGTACTTGGGTGGAGTATACGGTACAATTACAACCCCTCAACATCCAAGGCGACTGTATTCACGGTGCACCCAATCCTATAGCCGGCTAACTATATCCGATTAAAGTAACCAAAAACCATTTCCATCACTTGCCAATATAATCATTTAACAACATTATTCCATTGTTTTTTAAGCATAAATCACAATGCCACTTCCACAAGCATAAACATGCTTAATCTCAAATGCATACATTTCATAATTCCTAGGATCACCTACCAAGTGCATCCTTAACAAAATGGCATTAAACACCAACATTATCAATGCTCAAACATGCTTTAAAACAGTAATTTAAATCACATTCAATTCAAGTGCATTTTCCAAAAAAAACATAGCACACTCCGAGAGAGACTTTCGAATCACTTACTCTTTAGCTTAGCTAAGTGTTTCAAACTTACACTAAGCTCCCAAGACCATGCCCAAAGCGTAACAAAGCTGGAAAATCCATTTCCACTCACCGATACGCGAAACTTTGCTCGCCGACACGAAAATCACCCTTCTGAAGCCTCCAAAAATGCTTTGTTTGCTTCCGGATCAAGTTCCATTGTTTTTAGATCATCAAAACAGAGATCCAAATGCATTAAAATGTATTTCAACACCATCAACTAACACAAACTCGTTGCTCACCAAAACTACACCAATTTACCCATCCGAAACAACCGAAAACTCAATCGATTGCTCCCTCAACCAAGCCCAGCCAACATACATCACTTCCAACCATTTAAAAACATCAAAACACATCTAAAAACAACCTAAACCCTTCCTTATACCTCCAACAAGCATAACTTCAACATTTCACCTCAAAAACCCAACTAAACCTTCAAGAAACTCAAGGATTTCATGATCTATATTATCAAAACCCTTTTTCAACATAATAATCAACTCAAAACACAATTAAAACCAATCCAAAATAGAGCTCATCAAATCCAATCCAAAAATCAAGATTTTAATCACATTTTTGCAAGATTTTGATCTCAAATCAAAACTATAATAAAAACTCACCCAAAAACATCAATTAGAAGCCAAAGATCTTGAGAATTTCAATAAAGAACCTAGATTGAAGGTTGAGAACGAGATTTACCTCCAATCATTGCCTTCCTTAAGGTTTGACAAGTTTTAGCTTTACAAAACTTGAAAATCTTGAAGAGAAATATTGAAATTGATTTGGAAATCAATGAGAGAGTTTTTGGGAGAAAAGAATTCTAGAGAAATGAGTTGGGAAAATGGTTTTGCTGAAATGAGAGGTAGTTACGTGAAATGAAATCTCTATTTCCTATTTTATTAATTTTAATTAAATAAAACCTTTTTTTATTTAATCATCTAAAATCCCTTTTAAAACACATGTCAATTTTAGGAAGGTGTAATTACAACATAGCTCCCTAAAGATTCTATGATTTTTGGCTCTTCTTTTTAAAATTACATTTCCACAGTTTTGAAACTTTACATTTTGGTCACTACCCAAAATGTACCACTTCCAAAGCCTATTTTGTAAAATTGATTTGACCAACCCCTTAAACATGATTTTAGAGGATTTTAGCAATTTTTACCATATTTTTATCCTTTCCCGATCCTTGATTTCCCTAAACCACCTAACGCGATTCGAATCGTTTCCAACCGGTCCAATCCGATGTCAAAAACATCTAGGCCCAAAACCAGGGTAGCCCACTGCCTCTTTGAGGTGCACCTAGAGCAGGTGCACGTCCTTGGCCTCCACGAGCCAACAGAGAACACTCGCGCCTCATATGATCCGCTAAACCACAGTTCTAGCAAGAATTCTCTGTTACCACAATAGGAGCCTGTGCATCCCTAGCCGTACGAGGACAATCTCACCACATATGACCTCGAGAACCACACGTTCAACACGTATTTTGTTCCGCCCTCATCCGGTCTCCCTGAACCAGTGCACCATGTCCAACATTGCCGCACCTAGCAACAGGCTGATATCTCCTACCTCGGCCTCTATTGTTCCATCCACCTCCGGAACTAGACTCAGCTGCTCTCTTACCAGAGCTAAAACCACCTCCACGAGATTGCAGGCCCAAGTTCCGCTCAATGTCCTTCGCTCGACATACAAGCACATCGAAATCCGTGTAATTTGTTGCCAACATATACGTCTTGACTTCTTGCACCAACCCGTACCGAAAATGGTCATAATGATGCCTCTCACTCGGCATCAACTCAGGGGCGTACTGGACCAGACGTACAAACTGGACTTCGTACTCAGCCACATAAAGGTTTCCCTGAACAAGCGACATGAATTCGCGCTTCTTCTCATACAAGTATCTCACCCCTAGATACTTTCTCTTAAAAACACCTCTGAAAAACTCCCAATCTACTTCATTGGGTTCCATACCAGCGGTGATGGTCATCCACCAGCTATACCCATCACCCTGGAGTAAAGAAACAACACATCTCAGCTTGTGTACATCATTACATCCCATTTGATCCATGATACGAACTGTGCTAGCCAACCAAGCTTCCGACGCCTCAGGAGACATACCATAGAACTCAACAGCTCCTAAACTCCTCAGCCTCTCCAAAGCCAAACCCACCTGCCCAGCTGCAGGGGCTTGAACATGCGCTCCGGCTACCACAGCCTGGAACACTCCGGTGATCGCCTGAACCAACGACGTTAGATCACCCAATCCTGGACCAGCTTGTCCTTGTTGCTCCGGCTCTCCACCCCCCAGGTGGTGGCGGAGGAGGTAAGTTTCGACCATGAGGGACATCAGCCCCTTTGTTACCCTGGTCGCCCTGCTCAGCCGCAGGCACTACCGTGTTCAACCTAAGCTCTCTCCTCGGACCCATAGTGCTATTTTAACAAGGCATAACAGTAAAACAAACCAAATCATGATTTAGGCCAGCCTCAAGCAAGGATCTAAGTTCACAAAAACATTTAATTAGTGTAATAAGGCAATGGCCACCCTGATTTCCCTTAAGCATAACATAGCATATCATATACATCATGCTTTACATCATCCAGAATCATCATACATCCTTATCACATTATCAACATGCAATCATATTTATCTCACATATGATTTACAACAATCAAGCATGGCATAAACTCCAACATTCAATCAAAACATGCTTTTTCAAACAATCATACACCAATCATACCATTTTCACTTACCATCATCCCCAATTCTTTCGTAACCTGGCTCTGATACCAACAAATATAACCCCCTTAGCCCGGCCTAGACGCCAGACCCGAACTAAGAAGATTACACGGGGAAAACTGAAGTCAACTCGTGAAAATCAACCTCGATTAGTGACCTTTTTTTTTTATCTTTTCTAGATGCACATTATTATCTTATGTGATTAATAAAGCGTTTAGGCGAAAACGGCACAACGATCGGGGTTCAATTAGGGGTTCAATTGCATACTTTTGTCTTTTAGGGACCAAATTGTAAATTTCATGATTTACAGAGACTAACCATATTTTAAAGTTACCAATCCAAAATTAATCATGTAACATGCCAACATGTCAAATTTCAACTCAAACGGATCATCCAAACTCAACCAATTAAACTTACGACATTCAAGGATCAAAACGTAAGAAACAGAAACATGGAACAATTCAAAATCAACGTCCAACGGTCAAGTGTTTCGGAAAACAAGTCCCTGTATCGGAACGACCGTTTTGAAACCATGTTAACCGTTTCGATACGCGGGTGCATTCCAAGACCCCAAATAACCTATTTCGATACGGTGAATTACAGTAGCGAAGTGTTCCGGAACATGCCTACCCGTTTTGAAACACCATGACCATTACAGGCCACCGTTCCGAAACAGATAAGGGCGTTTCGAATCGCCTGGGCCTGCAATTTTCCAAATTGTTGGTTTTACACAACTTCACACCTCCGAAACTAGTCTAACACATGCCACAACACACATACTATATGAATAAACATCAAAGACCACCAAGACGAATCACGAGCTATATCATAGCATCATTCTTGCAAGCATTAGAACTATAGGCATGATTCCTAGATGTCAAACCACAAAAAGGCTAAAAACCACATTCAAGCTTAAACCAATATTCAAAGGCCATTTACAATACCAAATCAACAAACCAAACATGTTCAAGGTGTTAACATCACCAAATAATATCAAGAGTTGAAATCCCACCCATTGCCTCCTATTACACCAAGGTAAAACCACATACATTGTTTAGTCAAGACACTTGGAATCCACTTGCTTACTCACTGCCTCAAATGCTTAATTCTTTGCATTAATGAAACAAATGAGCGTAAGCATAAAGCTTAGTGAGGATCGCTAAAACTGAACATTCATCAATGCATTTTACAAAACCGAAATATCACCATTTGTCATCTAAAGCCTTTACTTAAAACATGCCCTTTTAAAGCATCTATGCACTTTTAAAACCACATGCTCATAGCATCATCAAAATAACAACAAATAATATTTTGCTCATGCTTAACCAAACATCACATGCATTCTAGCATAATTCACAAGCATCACATGCTTAAATCATTATTCAACAACATTATATTGGCTCGCAAGTGATCAATTCTCAAACCATACCAAAACCAACACAAATGACACAATCAGATACACGAATTACAAGCGTTGTCCCACACGCTTCATACACACTACCGGACTACACAAGGCTCACACATGGGATTAAGCCATCAACCGTTGTGACACCCGTGGTGGAGTTTAACGGTACAATCACAACCCCTCAACACCACTCATCGGTAGTTGTATAATTCCACTAACGAGAGCACGAGACACATACCACAAGATCCACACACGAGATTTAACCATCCACCGTTGTGATCTTAACCTCAATCGTTAGGGTACTTGGATGGAGTATACGGTACAATCAAAACCCCTCGACATCCAAGGCGACTTTATTCACGGTGCACCCAATCCTATAGCCGGCTATCTATATCCGATTAAAGTAACCAAAAACCATTTCCATCACTTGCCAATATAATCATTTAACAACATTATTCCACTGTTTTTAAGCATAAATCACAATGCCACTTCCACAAGCATAAACATGCTTAATTTCAAATGCATACATTTCATAATTCCTAGGATCACCTACCAAGTGCATCCTTAATAAAATGGCATTAAACACCAGCATTATCAATGCTCAAACATGCTTTAAAACTGTAATTTAAATCACATTCAATTCAAGTGCATTTTCCACAAAAACATAGCACACTCCGAGAGAGACTTTCGAATAACTTACTCTTGAGCTTAGCTAAGTGTTTCAAACTTACACTAAGCACCCAAGACCACACCCAAAGCGTAACAAAGCTGGAAAATCCATTTCCACTCTCCGATATGCGAAACTTTGCTCGCCGACACAAAAATCACCCTTTTGAAGCCTCAAAAAATGCTTTGTTTGCTTCCAGATCAAGATCCCCTATTTTTAGATCATCAAAACAGAGATCCAAATGCATTAAAATGCATTTCAACACCAGCAACTAACACAAACTCGTTGCTCACCAAAACTACACCAATTTACCCATCCTAAAAAACCGAAAACTCAACTGATTGCTTCATAACCCAAGCCCAGCCAACATACATCACTTCCAACCATTTAAAAACATCAAAACACATCTAAAAACAACCTAAACCCTTCCTTATACCTCCAGCAAGCATAACTTCAACATTTCACCTCAAAAATCCAACTAAAACCATCAAGAAACTCAATGATCTCAAGGATTTCGGGATCTATATTATCAAAACCCTTTTTCAACATAATAATCAACTCAAAACTCAATTAAAACCAATCCAAAACATAGCTCATCAAATTTAATCCAAAAATTAAGATTTTAATCACATTTTTGCAAGATTTTGATCTCAAATCAAAACTATAATAAAACTCACCCAAAAACATCAATTAGAAGCCAAAGATCTTGGGAATTTCAATAAAGAACCTAGATTGAAGGTTGAGAACGAGATTTACCTCCAATACTTGCCTTCCTTAAGGTTTGACATGTTTTAGATTCACAGAACTTGAAATCTTGAAGAGAAATCTTGAAATTGATTTGGAAATCAATGAGAGAGTGTTTGGGAGAAAAGAATTATGGAGAAATGAGTTGGGAAAATGATTTTGCTGAAATGAGAGGTGGTTACGTGAAATGAAATCTCTATCTCATTTTATTAATTTTAATTAAATAAAACCTTTTTTTATTTAATCATCTAAAAACTCTTTTAAAACACATGTCAATTTAAGGAAGGTGTAATTGCACCATAGCTCCCTAAAGATTCTAAGACTTTTGGCTCCTCTTTTTAAAATTACATTTCCACAGTTTTGAAACTTTACATTTTGGTCACTACCCAAAATGTACCACTTCCAAAGCCTATTTTGTAAAATTGATTTGACCAACCTCTTAAACATGATTTTAGAGGATTTTAGCAATTTCTACCATATTTTTATCCTTTCCTGATCCCTGATTTCCCTAACTCACCTAACGCATTTCGAACCGTTTCCGATCGGTCCAATCCGATGTCAAAAACATCTAGGCCCAAAACCAGGGCGTTACAAAGGTAGGCAGGGAGGGACCGTCGTTGGGAAATTTCTAAAGAAGGTAAGCCACAAAGGCCTCTTGGACCTCCCCTACGTACTTCATGAACGACAATTGTTGCTGCTCTATGCGTTTGTTGCTGTCGATAAGAGTGCGGAGCAGGGCAATGACTTTATTGTTCTGGGCAGCGTTAGTACTGCCTGGGGCTACTGGTGTAGCTGGCTGGGTGACAGAGGGCTGGCTTGGAGTTATTGGTTCTTCTTCTTGGGCCTGCATCATCTACATGCAGACCTTTCTGGTCCAGCCCTCCTTGTCGGATGTGATCTCGTCGTTTGGATTTAATGGGACGTTGAAATTGGTGCATAAGCCTGTAATGAGGGATGGGAAGTAAAGCCGGCCTTTTGATTTCTGGAAGCAGTTGTGGATCTCCTTGCAGATTATTTCTCCAACGTTGATTTACCTGTTCACCATGATGGAGTGAATGAGAGCGAGACGTGATCGGTCCACGGTGGAATTATGAGAGGTGGGCAGCAGACGCCGTTTAATGAATGTGTTCCACAACATTGGTTTAGGAAGCAGTCGGCGGTGTTGCACTGAGCCTCCATGTTTTCCTGCCAACCATGGAGTGTTGGGTTCGTACATCCGGGCCTTGATTCTGACATAGTTGGTAACCGTCAGTGACTGCCTCCATTCTTCGTGTGGGTTGTTGTCCATCTCTAATCCGTAAAAGTTGTTGATGACGGTAACGTTTAACTTGAAAGGCTCTCATCGGACAAAAACGAAAGGTATTTCTGGGAGGGGGTGGTGGGCATATAATTCTCTGACCATCGTGATGTTTGCCGCCTCCGACTGTCGTGCAAATATCTTCCAATCCTTGATATGGATTATCTCGAATAGGGCAGGCTCAAGGCCGAGATCCCATGTCTGCTGTGATCAATGGAACCCTTGTTCCTCCCATATAGCTTGCTTTGCGAATTGGGTTCTATATCGTTTTGCATCTTCATGGGAGAAGAAACGTTGGAAGGTGGGTTTGGATTGTGATGATGATGCCATGTGTGAGACGATTTTTTTGTAATCTGAAACTAAAATACGATAATGAGAAAGAGAGCAGTGGGTTCAAGAATAGGTTAACAAGGAGTTGAAAGTAAAGTAAATGAATGGGAGAAGTGGGGTTTATATAGATGGTGCCGAGAGATGTCGTGGAGGCCTTAAATTCCCAACGAGCAAATTGCTTCGCGCAGGTTACGGGTTTTCTGCCCGTTAATTCTATAGCCGTTGGCAGCTAGCCGTTAGCAGCCAACTAGCCGTTACGCTGTTTCTGCGCTGGGCTGCCCTCAACTTTCTTGGCAGGATGGTGGGCGGTCTTCTTGGTCTAGCTCTTTTATTCCTAAAACCTGAAATAAAAATAAAGATAATTAAATACTAAAAATAAAATAAATTCTGAAAAATAAAAATGTGGAGAATAATTTTAACTTAGAATCCAATCCTAAAAGAAAGAAAATAAATTGCAATAAATTAAATTATATTCCTAAAAAAAGAAAATAAATAATAAAAAATTAATTAAGTTATGTTGAGAGTGCATTGGGGTGCATCTCCCAGACATAACCACTTCATGAGGTGATGTGTTGTTCTCCCTCCTGGGGGGTCTTCTTGTTCTTTAGGGTTCTTTTGTTTGTCTTGCTGCCTGCCCTGGCGGCTACTGTCTTGCCCTGTCTCAGTACCGACCTTAGAAGTCTGTGCATTTGGGCATCCTACTTTTTCCTTTGCTGAGGGCTGTAAAACATTTAGCTTGATGCTTTGATTGTCTACCCTCATTATCAGCTCTCCATGCTCCACATTTATTAACATTCTGCCTGTGGCCAAGAATGGTTGCCCAAGGATGATATGGGCGTTTTCATCGGTCTCACAGTCTAGAATGAGGAAGTCTGCTAGAAAGATAAGGCTGCCCATGAGAACCAGTATGTCTTCAACTTTGCCCTTCGATTGTACGAATGAATGGTCTGCTAGTTTCAGCATGATGGAGGTGGGTTTGGCTTGCCCAATACCTAACTTGTCAAAGAATGCCATTGGCATAAGGTTAATGCTGGCTCCTAAATCGCACAGGGCTCTCATGGCATGGTTGCTGCCGATCCTGTATGGAATTACGAAGCTGCCCGGATCTGTCCTTTTGGCCAGCAGCTTGTTGTGCAGCATAGCCATGCACTCCTCTGTCACAGCTACGGTTTCAAACTCCCCAATTCTTTTTCTCTTGGAAACTATGTCCTTAAGATATTTCACATAATTGGGCATGTTCTGGATGGCTTCCACGAGAGGGATGTTAATGTGCACCTATTTTAGAATATCCAAAAATATTCAGAACTGGTGCTCCTGTTTTTTTTTTGCTTTAGTCTTTGGGGGAAAGGTGGCGGCATACGGATGTCTTGAATGTGTTCCTTGCATGGAAATCTAATTTGTGACGACTCAGGATCATCCTCTTTAGGGCTGCTGTCAGCCTCATCTGCCGGGGCAGCTGGTTTTGATGTTGCCATGGCAGGTTGCTGCTGCATTGGCTGTTCAGTTCTAGGCTCATCTAGTTGTTTCCCACTTCTGGTTGATATGGCTTTACACCGTTCATATGTGGGTTTGGTTGCTACCTCTGTGCTGCTGGATGATGTCCCCTTTGTCCTGTTGCTTATGATCTCCGTGAATTGTCCAAAAGGGGTCTCCAGATTCTTTATTGCAGCCACCTGATTGTTCATCCTCATCTCAGTCCTGTCTATAAACGACTCAGTTTTATCAATAAATTTATTAGTACGAACAATAAAATCATTGGTTCGAGACATAAAAGTATGTAAAGTATTTTCGAGTGAGTTATTGCTCCTATTTTGTTGCTGCTGAGGTGGCTGTCTGGATAGGTTCTGTGTGTATCCTCCTAGTTGCTGAATTGGATTTGCAGCTGTTTTTGGATTGCTCCAGGAGAAGTTTGGATGCTTCTTCCAGCCTGGGTTGTATGTGTTGGTGTTGGGCCTGCTATTCCTTTCATAGGTTCCTATGAAGTTGGCGGATTCGCTACACTTAGAGGAATCGTGGTTGCCCCCACACTCATCATAAAAAGGCTCCACAACCTCTGCCTCATATGTCTTTCCTTTGGCCATATTCATCATCAGCTCGCTCATTTTATCCAGGTGGGCATTGACAGATTCAATGGACTCTACCTCATCCACAATAGCTGGCCGCCTTATTCCACCGCGGCGGGCTGTAAGGAACTTGTAGTCGTTCTTAGCAATTCTGTTCAGAATCTGCAGTGCCTCCTCAGGTGGTCTATCCAAGATGATTCCATTGGCTGAGGCATCGAGCATCCTTCGCGTCGGTTGGCTTACTCCATTGTAGAACATCGACACTTGCGTCCAGGATGGGAAACCATGAAGCAGGCAGTTGTTCAGCATCTGTTGGTACCTCTCCCAAGCTTCATACATTGGTTCGTCATCCCTTTGGTGGAAGGCAGTGATCTCGTTTCTCAATCTGTCTGTGACGTTTGATGGAATGAAACGATCTAGGAATTCCTTGCACAACTCCGTCCAATTATTGAATGATCCCGCCGGTTGGTTGTTCAACCATTGTTTTGCCCTATCCCTCAGTGAATAGGGGAATAATCTCAGCTTCAGCACGTCTTGATGGACTCCTTGTATCTTGAAAGCTCTGCATATGTGTAGGAATCCTCTCAAGTGCTGTTGAGCATCTTTTGTGGTAGTTCCTCCAAATTTCCCCAATGTGTTGATCATATTGAACACCACAGGCTTTAACTCAAAGTGATTCGCTTCGATTTCAGGCTCTGCAACAGTTCGGTCAAATCCCCTGAAGTTGTGTTTCAAGTAGTCCCTGGTGGTTCGCATATAATGTTGCTGCCTGGGCGGAATTAGGGGTTGCTGCCTAGGTGAAATTTGCTGTTGCTGCATGGGAGGCGGATCTTGCTGCCCATCCCTACTGATACGGGCATCGTTGGCAGGGTTGTCGTCTTGGCCGTTAACCATTGTTGCCTCTGCCTTTCCTTTTTCTTTGGCTTTCCCGAGGGCTTCTCTTGCTTCTTTCTTCAGGTCTCTTGCTCTTCGTTCGATCTCGTCAAAGAAAACGATTTCTCCCGATGGGTTTGCTCTGGTCATGCACTAGAAAAGAAATCTGTAAAATTCCTTCTTTTTTTCCGAATAAAAATAATAAAAATTAAAATTAAATGCAATTAAAGTAAAAGTGTAGAAAAATAAAAATGAATTTACTATTGCCAATCCCCGACAATGGCGCCAAAAACTTGTAGAGCGTAGAGGTGTTCTCTAAATTTGAGCGCAAGTGCACACTCTTGTCAAGTTATAGTATAAAATATATCGTCTCCCATAGGGATTGGACAGCTTATTCGAATTATAATTCCTGCACAAAGTAAAATAAATGCACAAGTAATTTTAGTTTATAAAAGAATTAAAAGTAAATAAAACACAAGTAATTGGTAGAATAGATCAGGGTGATAGAATGGGTCAGGTTATGTTGCTTAGTAGCGTGAAACTGCGTTGAATAGGTTAAGTTGCTTTGCGCTGCCAGACTTTGCTGCCTCGACGGAGGATGGCAGATTGGCTGCTTCGACGCTTTCGCTGCCTCGACAGTGGAACAGACGATTGGTTCGGTAGCAAACTCGGTAGACCTTCAAGGCTCGACAGAATGCTTCGATACTGATCCCGCTTATGTCTAAGTAAGAATGCTGTTGTTTCCCACTGCAGATGATACCCGTCACGGCGTGAATCTTACAAAGACAACAACCTTGGTTTGTCCTCTTTTAGCCGCCTTAAACTCGCACCTATGTCTAGGCCGAATTGATCAACACTTGATTAGGATGAGGATCGTACTTATCCCTTTCGTGAGTTCGACTCTCTCGATACCGAACAAATAGATAGTTGAAAACTAATCTTTCAAACTTAATTGAAAACTATGAAGAGCATGGAATAAGCAAACCTTGAAGTTTTATTTGCAAAAATAAACTTAATTCCTAAACAACCGTTCTCACACTGGTTTACAATATAACCCAAACCAAAGAGAAAATTTAGAACATAATGGCGGAAAGAAAACCTAAACTATGCCTAAAGGAAAACCTAAGATGTTTACAATTACAAAATATGTCAAGTATATATAGGCATTAGCTAGGTCAAGTCCTCCTTGGAGTAGAAGTCTTCAAAGTAGCTTTTTCATTAAATGCAACCTTTAATTCTGAATTCTTTGAGTTGAATGTGGACTTCTTCTCGTTGCCTTGCACTGCCAATTATCTTGATCTCTTCCTTCGACGGCTCTGTCTGCTGCTCCAGGCGTCAGAAAATTGAGTGGATGACATCGTTGGAATCAGGATTTTCTGCTCTACAGATTGCGCTCCAATTCTCCAATTCCTCAGCATGCTGCCCTGGGCGTCAGGTTCTCGGCAACACTTCTCTCTGTCTGGAACTGAATCAGTACAGATCCCTGGTCTGCTGCCTCTGCATCCTCTCCCCTGGTCTGTCCTCCTCCTAACAACTTCTAGCCCTGAAATGCAAACTAAACTAAAACATCATCTTTTCTTCACCAAATTAAATATATTTAACATAAACAAGGTAAAGTAAATAATACTGTAAATATGCAATGCATGAACCTAAATGTGCCTAAAATGCACTTAAGAACATCAATAATATGAGATGGAATGAATATAAAATATAGGACTAATGAGCACTTTACAAGTACCGATACAGTTCATACCGTATCGATACACCTTAGGGTTTCAGCTACATGGAAATTCCAGCAGCCAAAACCCGTACCGATACGTGTTTGCCGTATCGATACGGTGTGCTTTAAATTACCCAACGGCTAGATCGTGTACCGATACATTTGTATCGCGTACTGATACGTTCAACTACCCCCAATGGTCAATTTCCTAACAGTCTTTTAAATTACATGACCGTACTGATATGCTTAACATGCGTATCGATACACATCAACTAGAAGTGCTCAGCGGCTAATTCCAAGAAGGGACTGTCTCGGTACGGACATCCGAGTATCGATACGCTAAGCTGCAGAACTACATTTATGGTGGGAAATAAAGGCTCCAACGGCTAGTAACGGCTATGAACAGTGCAAACAAGAGAAGACTAATGCTTCAATTATCAACAACTATATGATGAGAAATTTGTCTTAGAGCTTTAATTATTCATCCCTAACAGCTAGTAACGGTTATGAACTTAAAGAGGAGTATAAAAAGGAATTTCAAGCATCAAGAGAAGGCTAATGCTTCAATTGTCAACAACTATATGATGAGAAATTTTTCTTAAAGCTTTAATTATTCATTCTTTGTATAGACAGCACTTGTGAGCCAAAATTGTCATATTTTCTCAAGTGTTTAGGTTTGGGTGAGAGCTTGAAGAGTGCTAACCAATACCTTGTGAGAGGATTTTTTAGTTTGATTATTTTATTTCTCTTGTAAAGGGTGTTTTGGTTAATCTTTGGGTAGAAAGATTAATCGTTTGTAAGGGTTTCCTCCTAATCCTAGAAAAGGGGACGAATCAATTAGTGAATTGGTTGGAAAATCCTTAGTGGGAGCTAAGGTAGTGGAGGTAGGTGCTTGTTAGAAGCCTGAACCACTATAAATTCATCGTGTCATTCATTTTTGGTTTCCACAAATCAATCACCCAAAAATCCAACTTCTCCTCCACTTGGCAATCCATTTCGGTTGAAGGAAATCAAGCCTGTGCATTGTTCCTTTTGATCTGACAAAAAGGGGAAAAGTGTGTGAAAGAGCAAAATTTTGAAACATATCTTAATTTAAGGGGGAGTTTGCTTTCAAATGTTTTCAATGTTTTCAATACTTAAAAATTTTAACTTTGGTTTTGTTATATCAAAAGGGGGAGATTGTAAAACCTAAATTGATTTAGATATAACAACTTGTTTAAGGGACTTATTGGTAAATCCAACAAATTTTTAAGTATTTCAAAGTCTCACCAAATTGACAAGCTTTTTGAACCAAATAAGTTCTTCAAGTCAACATATAAAGTGGTTCAATTTTTTCTAAGTCTTTTCAAGAATTTTCAAGCTAAATTTCAACAATACGCCTAGGCGTATCGATACCCTTATGTCGTATCGATACATATTTACGTTACTGGAATTTCAAAAGACCATAGTGTACCGATACTGTTAAGCTTGTATCGATATGACATTTATTTGGGTAAAGTTTTAAGCTATAACGTATCGATACACATCATGAACGTATCGATACAGTTTTATAAATGAAAACATATTTTATTGCTATAGCGTACCGATACGGTTAGTCACCGTATCGATACGATATGCTAAGGTTTGCAAAATCTTTTTAATTAATATTCGAACGTTGCTTGTTAGTTATTGGAATCTCAAATTTTTGAACGACCATTAACCGTACTGATCAAGAAGCATTTCGATACACTTTTTGTAAAAGGATTCCAGTGAGAAAAACCGTATTGATACGGTATAAGAGTATCAATACGCCCCTTAATTTACACTAGGACCATACTGATACGCATCGTGACTGTATCGATACGCCCTACTTTTTTGTGTCAAACCGACTCTTTCTTCTTTGAGACATGTACTGATACGCTCTCGACAGTACCGATATGCTAGGTAGCTGAAGTGCATTTATTTCGGGAAATGAGCAACCCAACGGCTATAATTAAGTCTCCAACCACCTAAACGGCTAGAAATCAATGCAATGGTATAAATACAAGCCTCAAAAGCTTCAGCAACAACTATTGAACCTCAAAGCAACATCCAAGCAATCAAACCCAAACCTTAGTACTTATTGTCAAATACTTGTACCCAACTCCTTTAGTTCTTATTGTAAATCAAATTTGAGAGTTTGAGGAGTGTTTGTAAATAAATTGGGCTATATTTATCTTGTAAGAGATCAATTGCAATAGCCAATATTCTTCTTTGTGAAGTGAGAGTCTTGTGGTTCAATCTTTGGGTAGGAAGATTGAACATTTGTAAAGGTTGCCTCCTTAACTTAAAAAAGGGAAAGAACAAATTAGTGAAGAGTTTGTTGAAAATCCTTAGTGGGAGCTAAGGTAGTGGATGTAGATCTTGTTTAGAAGCTTGAACCACTATAAGTGCCTTATCTATCATTTCTACTTGTTCTTTTTTCTCCCTCCAATTTTTAAAGTGCCAATTCACCCCCTCTTGGCCATATCAGTTAATTTGATCCACTCAACAATTGATATCAGAGCCTACCTCTTTGAAAGTGTTACAACCACTAGAGGAGATCCTATAAGAAGCATTTGATATCCTTGATGGGATAGCAAATAATGATTACCAATTTCCTACCTCAAGACTTGGAACAAGGAGGAAGACTTATGAGACACTTGAGCAAAATGCTAAGGATTCCATTTCAGCTCAATTGTCAACCATTACAAGTATGTTGAAGAATCTCCAAGGTCCCAGTGAGGTGAAGAAAGTGATGGTTGCAGCTGCTTTTGTTCTTTGCAATGGAAATCACCATGTGAGCGAGTGCCCCAAAAACCAAGAGTCTGCCAATTATGTAGGGAACTTTAATAGGAACAACATCAATCCCTATTCGAACACTTATAACCCAGGATGGCGTCAACATCCAAATCTTTCTTGGGGGAATCAAGGAACTGATAAAACTGACAACTCGAATCAGCAACAAAATCTGACTGAACCCCTAGGTTTTCAAAAAATATGCCATGGATAAAACAACAACAAGGGTTCAGCATCTTCATCAAACAAAAATTCTTTCGAAGCTACTTTTCAAGACTTTATGACGACTACGAAGACTTTATTTCAAGACCATGCTGCATCTATCAAGAGCCAAGGAGAATTGTTACAAAGTCATAGTTCGTCTTTGAGAGCTTTGGAGACCCAAATGGGTTAAATCGTGCAAGCTTTACATGTTCGACCTTAGGGCAATCTACCTAGTGATATTGAAGTCACTAAACCATATGGCAAGGAGCAGTGTAGTGCACTTCCTTTAAGGAGTGGCACCCAAACTAACAAGGAAGATAAGTTTGGGGGGAAGAAAGTGGATAATTCCAACCCCAAGAAGGTGCATGAAAAACCTGTGTTGCAAGAGGATTCATCTCTTGATAAGGACAAGGATGAGGGCTCAACAAGTGAACCTAATGGTGGAAGATAGAACATTGCCACAACAAAAGATAAACCCCACTAGTAGAGGAAGAAGTCAGACCCCACCACCATTTCCTCAAAGATTGAAGAAGCAAAATGAAGACCTCCGGTTCAAGAAGTTCGTAGATATTCTTGACCAACTGTACAATGTCCCATTTTTTGAGGCCATTGATCAAATGCCCACTTATGCGAAGTTTCTCAAGGATATCGTCACCAAGAAGAGAAAGGTTGAGAAGTATGAGACTGTTGCTATAGCAAAAGAATGCTATTCTGTTTTGAGAAATTTGCCACCTAAAAGGAAAGATCCAGACAACTTTATCATCCCATGTTCAATAGGTGATAATTATCTAGGAGAGCTCTATGCGATCTTGGATCTAGTGTGAATCTAATGCCAAAGTCAGTTTTTTATGAAGCTTAGTATGGGAAATGCAAGACCCACCACTGTTATTTTGCAACTAGCAGACCGATCCCACGTCCGCCCTAAAGGAAGGATTGAAGATGTTATGGTGAAGGTAGACAAATTTTTTTTCCCAGCTGACTTCCTCATCCTGGATTGCGAAGTTGATGATAATGCACCCATTATTTTGGGGCGACCGTTCCTAGCCATAGGCCGAATTTTGATCGACTATGAAAAAGGTGAATTCACCATGAGAGTGGCTGATCAGAGGGTGACTATAAATGTCTTCAACACCTTGAAATATGTGGATGATCACGATGAGTGTAAATGTATTCAAGGCATGGATTCTATGCTAGAAGAGGAAGTTGCAGAATTTTGCTGTAGCAAATTTATGCAAATTGAGGACTATTTGAAGCTCAATGAAGATGACAATGAGGAGTTCGAGGAGTTCTCAATAGAGTTGCAGCAATCTATCTTGCTCATAGCTAGACCAGATACACAATTTGAACCTTTAGATTCTGCTGAATTTATTCCTCCAAAACCATCACTTGAGCATGCACCCACATTAGAATTAAAGCCCTTATCATCACACCTTAAATATGCTTATTTGGGTTCCAATGAGACTTTTCCTGTGATAATCTCTTCTAGTTTTACGCCGGAACAAGAACATAACTTGATAAATGTGTTACCTCAACATAAAAATGCTTTAGGTTGGACTATGGCTGACTTGAAGGGTGTAAGCCCTACTATTTGTATGCACAAAATTTTGCTTGATGAGTGCCACGACAATTCCGTTGAACCCCAAAGAAGGCTTAATCCAATCATGAAGAAGGTGGTGATGAAGGAAATAATCAAGTGGCTTAATGCTGGAGTTATTTACCCGATCTCTAATAGTTCGCGGGTCATCCCTGTGCAATGTGTACCAAAGAAATGAGGCACGAACATGGTGAGCAATGAGGACAATGAACTCTTACCAACAAGGACCATCATGGGGTGGAGGATTTGCATGGACTATCGAAAGCTCAACAAGGCAACAAAGAAGGACCATTTCCCCCTCTCATTCATCGATCAGATGCTAGATCGATTGGCAGGAAAATCCTTTTATTTCTTCCTCGATGGATACTCAGGGTACATTCAGATATCTATTATGCCAGAAGATCAAGAGAAGACAACCTTCACATGTCCCTATGGTACTTACACCTTTAGGAGGATGCCCTTTGGACTTTGCAATGCTCTAACTACTTTTCAAAGATGCATGTTAGCCATCTTCTCGGACATGGTTGAAGAATTTTTGGAAATCTTCATGGACGATTTTCCAGTCTCTGGAGATGACTTCTAATTACACTTAGGTAACTTAGCAAAGGTGCTTAAGAGATGTGAAGAAGCAAACTTAGTGCTCAATTGGGAGAAGTGCCAATTTATGGTGGCTGAAGGAAACCGTCTTAAGCCATAAGATCTCGCAAAAAAGGATAGAGGTGGACAAAGAGAAGGTTGAAGTGATCGAGAAGCTACCTCCTCTCACCATCGTGAGGGGCATTTAGAGTTTCTTGGGACATGCAAGCTTCTATAGAAGGTTCATAAAGGACTTCTCCAAGATCTCCAAGCCATTGTGCATTTTGCTACAACAAAACCAGCCTTTCGTGTTCAATGATGATTTCCATGGAGCATTCAAGAAACTTAAGGAGAGGCTTATCTCAGCACCCATTTTTGTTTCCCCAGATTGGACCTCACTATTCGAGCTTATGTGTGATGCAAGTGACTACGCAGTGCGGGCAACACTTGGACAACGCCGAGGTAAAATCTTCCAGGTTATTTATTATGCTAGTCGCACTTTAAATGATGCATAAATCAATTACACAACCACTGAAAAATTATTGGCCATTGTGCTTGCAATTGATAAGTTTACATCATACTTGATAGGCACTAAAGTCATTGTACATACCGATCATTCAACTATTATGTACTTAGTTACTAAAAAGGATTCTAAAACTAGACTTATTAGGTGGATACTTCTCTTGCAAGAATTCGATTTAGAGGTTAGGGATAGAAATGACACTGAAAATCAAGTTACTGATCATCTTTCTAGACTAGAAAACAAGGTCGAATGCAATGATGAACTAAAAATTAAGGAGAAATTTCCCGATGAGAAAATATTATTTGTTGCGGCTATTTCGTGGTATATTGATATTATTAAGTTTCTCGTTAGTGGTATTTTGCCTTCTGATTGAATAGCCAGAGAAGAAGAAAATTCAGACATGATGTACGATCCTACTATTGGGACGAGCCTTATTTATTCAAGCAATGTGCTGACCAAACGATTCGAAGATGTGTCCCGGAAGAGGAGCAAAAGGAGATCTTATTCCATTGCCATTCATTTTTGTTTAGAGGCCATTTTGGAGGAGCTAGGACTGCTGCAAAAGTTCTACAATCTAGATTCTATTGGCCCACACTCTTCAAGGATGCACATGAGATTTACAAGGCTTGCAACAGATGCCAAAGGAGAAGGAATATATCTCGACGGCATGAAATGCCATTGCAAAGTATCTCCGAGGTGGAGCTCTTCGACGTATGGGGAATAAATTTCATGGGACCCTTCCCTTCATCATTTGGAGATCTCTACATCTTGTTAGCTGTCGATTATGTATCAAAATGGGTCGAGGCAATGGCTACACCAAAGAATGATTCCAAGATAGTTTTGAAGTTCCTTCATAAGAACATTTTCACAAGATTTGGAGCCCCAAAAGCCATCATAAGTGATGAAGGAACCCACTTAGACAACAAGCTCATTGCCAAAGCATTACAAAGATATTGGGTGAGGCACAAAATTTCTACGACATACCACCCTCAGACCAATGGCCAAGCTGAGATCTCCAATCGAGAGATAAACAAATTTTGGAAAAGGTAGTCAACCCCAATAGGAAAGACTGGTGTCCAAAACTTGGTGAAACTTTATGGGCTTATCGAACAACTTTCAAATTGACTTTGGGAATGTCCCCATTCAAGCTTGTCTATGGCAAGGCATGTCACCTCCTAGTCGAGCTAGAACACAAAGCTTATTGGGCCATTAAAATGCTCAATATAGACGTCCGACTGGCTGGAGAGAAAAAGTTGTTGGAGCATAATGAGATGGAAGAATTTAGAGCCCAAGCTTCTGAGGTTGCACGCTTGTACAAGGAGAAAACAAAGAAGTGGCATGACAAGCATCTTTTGTCACGGCATTTCTCTGAAGGCCAACAAGTGCTCCTCTACAAATCTAAGCTCAAGCTATTCCTTGACAAGCTCAAGTCACGATGGTCAGGCCCATTCCTAGTGTACAAGGTTTATCCTCATGGTGCGGTGGACATCAAGAACCTTGATGATGATACTATTTTCAAGGTCAATGGCACAAGATTGAAGACCTACACTGGAGCTCTGATCCTGCGCGACAAGTCCTCTTTGCTTCTCAGGATCCATGAGAGTTTGCATCACCTCACCTTCTTTTATTTTGCTATACCATTTTGTTTTTCTACTCTTTATGTTTATAAATAATATTATTTAACTTTATTTCTCTTTGTCTTTTAATTCTTTATTTTCTGTTATTTATTTTATTTTTCTTTTTATCATTTCATGCCAATTTGTCTCCTATAGCTGCATGTGGCATATGGGGAACAAGTTTAAGGAAGGAAGTTATCTCCAAACTAGGTTAGGGTTTTGTCTTTAACCTATTGAAGGAATTCAAAAAGGGCTAAAACTTTTCCAAGGTTTTTGGGCGGCATTAAAAAGGGCAAAAAATTGGGGATTTTATACCTATTTAATTTTCAAAACCCTACCCCATCATTACACTTTTCAGATTCTGTCTCCTACTTTTTACTTTGCATTAACTACCTATCATATCTCTCCTCTTCCCCACGTCTTATAACTGTTGCATCCTCCCTCTCTCCTCTTACTTTTGTCAGTTTCTTTCCCATCAAAATACCATATCTTCTTTCATCATACTTTCACTTTACTTACTCATTCTCTTTCAAACATTCTCCTTCTTCATCTTCTCCAACACAACTTCTCCAAAAAAAACCCTATATTACCCCAAAAATCTCTACCCCTTCCTTCAACTATGGTTCGTTGCAAGAATGTAAATGGCACCTCTAGTAGCGCACAAGCCCAACTGCCCATCGAAATCAGGAAATTTCAAGACGAAGCGGCCAAGCTTCGCTTCCAACAAATCAAGGAGAAAAGAGTCTTCCCCGAACAAGATTTCATTTCCTTCTGAAGGAGAGAAAGGTTTTGACAATAAGGTGATGGATGTTATTACCAAACATAACTGGGAATCCTTTTTCAAGCACCCAAGCAACATCTCCGTGCCATTGGTAAGGGATTTCTACACCCATCTCACCAGCCCCACACAGTCGAGCGTCTATGAGCGTGGCGACCAAATCAATTTTACCGCTGCGGCGATAAACACGTTTTTTGGGCTAAAGAATGTCGTCAACCAACACACCTCTTTTGCTGAAACTGTTGATGCTCAGACGCACAAAGAAGTGTTGGAGAACTTATGCTTTAGAGGAACTGAGTTGGACCTAACCAACAACACACCACTACATCAAGATTCGCCTGATGCCTACCTCTCACCACACATCTGTGACCCTTAATAGATTGATCCTCTTACACTCTATTCTCCACGGAAGGCCAATTGATGTGGGAAAAATAATAGTGGAAGAAGTTTATGCATGCTTGGAAAGGAAGTCCAGTCCCTTGATCTTCCCCAATCTGATCATTGCCCTCTGCCGAAGGAAGGAAGTTGTAGAGTGTCCATGAGTTATATATTTTGTACACATTCATGCCTTTATTATATTTGTTCTTAAGCTCATTTAGGCATATTTAGGTGCATTGCATGCATTATAACAATACCTTCTCTTATACCATGCTCTTATTGAATATTTTATGTTTGGTTGAGAAAAGTTACTGATTTAGTTTAGTTTATATTTTCAGGTGCTATAGCTAGGAGAGGAGAGGAAAGGACAGGACAAGACAAGAAAGCTGGAATTAAAGGAGCTATACTGAAGCAGCTCAAGATGCCGCCAAGAACGCTGCCGAAGCAGTAATGCCGCCAAGTGTCGCTCGGGCAGGAGTTACACCGACCTAGCCAAGATGGGTTGCAATTTCAAGAGGACAATTTCCTAAGCCCAATGAGCCCAGTCTTGCAAATTCTTGAAGCCTATAGCGGCCGATAAAGTTAATTCAAGATCGATAAGTGGGAGAACTTACCCTTACTTGCAGAAGAAGGCAACGTCCAAAGAGTCTGTATTTAAAGTATAAAGGAGTCTGTATTTAATGCAATTTACTTTTAGAACTCCTACTTCAAGGATGACTCAAATTTAGGTCATGAGCCATATATATACCCATTGTATGTAAAGGTATAGGGGCATGTCGTGAGGGAATCAACGAAAACTGTCGATGAGAGTGAAGATGGGGGGTTAGCTAGATAAGTTGGAGTGTTGGGGGTCGCGGCCCAACTCTCCTAGGGTTTAGACGTGTGTATGTAAAGTAGTTTGAGGGAAACTGTTGTATAGTTTTGAGTTGTTTTCAATAAAGTTCTAAGTTTGCTTAATCAATGATCCTTGTTCGTTCAATTAGTCTACACCAGTCAATTGAAGAGAAAATCCATTTATCGGGCACGAAAGTGCAAGGCTCACGAAAGGTTTAAGCACGAGCACAACTCACAAAGGCGTGGCTAACTTGGTTCCACACTAGTCCACAAGTTTCAGCGGCTAAAAGGGATTACCAACCGAGTTGTCTAATTTGGTTCCATACTAGTCCACAAGTTAAGCAATCTCGAGCATCCTAACCTAGAATTATGAGGGATCACTGTCGACTATCCTGCCGAACTTAGAATGTCTGCCAGACTTACCGCCAGGACTTCTTTTCGTCCCACCTGCCGAGACAGTACACACCCTTGCAATGCCAATGACCTACTGCGGCCGCGTGACAGGGTCGTAGTTTGCCGCCCGCCGTACCCGCCAAGGCAGCATATCGTGTCAGCACAAAAAATACTCAGACTTTGCAATGCAGTCCCCAAGCTACTGAGTTGCACCAGTCTTACCCAGCTTATCGCCCAAATCTCTCCTTATCATTCCTCTCATCACTATCTTTATCTTTATTTGTGTTTTTATATTTCCACATCATGAGGTTTAATGGCGCATTGACTGGATCTTTGTGCAGGAAACCATTCATAGGAGCTATTCCAATCCCTGTGGGAGACGATATCTTTTATACTATAACTTGACAAGAGTGTGCACTTGCGCTCATAAATAGAGAATATCCAAACGCTCTACAGAAGTCTATGAAGATGAAGAGAATGAGGTGCAAAAAGGGAAGCAAGGATTGACCCCATACCAGATCTCAGGGGTGAAATGATTCAATGAAGATGCCCCAGCAGAGACTGTGGATGGAGGAGCCAGAAATTTTGTTGTAGCGAGGATTTCCTCTTTGGTAGACTCCACTAAATGCATGAAGTAAGAGATAGAGGAGATGCGTAGCAACTTGCATACTTTCTTCAAGTATGTCAAGGACAGAGACGCTGTGATGAACTCTTACTTTAAGGAGATGCTCCCGCACATGCCCATCGACTTCCCACCCTTCCTAGAAGCCCTACTTGTGACCCCTACAAACCATCCAGCATTAAAGAAGGCATATGCTCTGAGCATAGCTCCTGCACAACCTGATACAACCACTCACAAGTTCTCCCTTGCATATTCTACAACAAGTCCCAACCCGCCGCAACAAAATAAAGGAAAAGCTCCAACAGAATCCCCACCAGCTGCAACCCATGCAGACGATCCAGTTACCATCGTGAGTGATGATGAGGAGATGATTGATGACACTCCTACCCTTGCACCTGCTTAGACATCAGAGGCCACAACGAGAACAAGGCGTCATCAGAAGTATTCTGTCGGTCGCGTTTGGAATACTCCCATTGAAGGGAGTGATGCACATGATGCCCAAGATGACCAAGATGAACAAGACCCACCATCGCAATCAGAAGAAGTTGAGCAGCCCATCGCATCCCTTAAGAAAAAGAAGCGTGTCAAGCACATGGCGACCAAGATGCCACCACCAAAGTAGGACTATAGTGAGGTACCTCTCATTTGCATTTCATGTAGTTTATTTTAGTTTAGTTTTCATGCATTGAGGACACTGCATACTTCAAGTTTGGGGGGCGGGGTTAGTGTCCATAGTTAAACATTTGCATTAGTAGTTATGAACATGTTTTTTCTATGGCATTTTTTATTTTAAAGATAGTTCATGTGAATAAATTGAGGATGTCCGATGACGAGTATTTCATTTTTATGGCTATGAATTAATTGAATGTACATGACTGTTGGGATTGGTAGAACTGACTTTATGGCTCAATGCTTTGCGATTGAACTCTTACACGATTGTATGTTCTCTATGCTTAAGGGTGTTAGCATTTTTTTATAAAAGAACTCTTGCATGCCTTAGTATGATTGATATTAATGAGCTTGAATGATAAATGAAAGCAATAAAGGATTTATTAGACTCCCTTTTTTTATTGCATGTGCTAAATTATGAATAAATGCTTCGACATAACTATGGAGGGATACTCCTCTTTGCATTGTTTGCCTGGATATTGCGTTTAAATAAATGGCAGCAAAAACAAATGAGTGAATGAAAGTAGTCATGAGATTACTCTACTTATTAGCTTGGGGATGAAATATTTGCTCCAAATTCATTTAGATTTGATCATGGTAGTTGTGATGAGTTGACTCCCATTGTAACAGTTTAAAAAAAGAGAAAAAGAAAGTCTAAATTATGGGAGTAAACTTGTACTTAAATTGACTAATAAATACTAGGGTATAATAGAAAGCTTGCCTAAATTTTGTCTAACTCTGTTAAGCATAGATTATATACAATCACGCACACACAAGCAAATGATCTAGTCTTAAGGAAAAATTCTTAAAATCTCAAATTTGTCTAGCACGTTGAAGCCTATATTTTCTGAGAACTAAAATTTTGCCATAGCACTATATTGACCTGAACTTTGCCATAGCATTTTCTCTATCGATCTCTACTTATTGTTTGAGGACAAGCAATAGCTTAAATTTGGGGGTGTGTTAACCTGGTAAAAAGATACATTTCATGCCTTTTTACTTAGGTTATTGTTTGGTTTTAAGCCCATTGCATTGCATATAGTTGCAATTAGTTCATATAGTTGCATATGAGGGTGTTTGATTGGTTTATTTTATATCTTTATGAAATTGGTGCCGCTTTGGGAAAAGTTTGTTTTGGTGTGCTGATGTGCGGATGAGTTAAGGAGTATTTTTGGGCGAGAAAAATATGCTGCAACATTTTGGACGACATTTCTGGGTGCACAAAAGGACAAGGAATGAAGATATTTTACAGGTGCAAGCCGGGTCGGGTGTTAAGGATCCGCATGTTTTCATGGGTTTTGGGAAATTTATGTTTTTGGTCCTTAAAGTTTTGGGTTGTATTTCAATTTAGTCAGCATTTTAAATAAAAATTAAATTCAAGCTTTCAATTTTGTCCTGAATTTAAATGTTTAATTTAATTGTTTTAATTTTTTATGCATGTTTTAAATTGAACATGTAGTTTTGTATGCTAGACAATTTAGTCACTTAGTTTTAATTAATTGTTAGAGCCTTAGTCTCTTAGGTCATTTAATTAAGGTTTAATAATTAATTAAGTGAGATAATTGTAGCAAGTTAATGTATACTAAGTGGGAAACTTTGGAATTCAAACTTGGGTAGTGTTCCATTGCAATGGGATGTTATTCCAACATTGGCTTTGAAATAAAACACTTAGTATTCATTATAACTTAAAATTGAATAAATAACTTAGATAATTAATTCGAGCCTTAATTAGGTTTATTACTTTAAAAAATTAGAATAACGATAAATTAGTGAATATTGACTAAATCGTGGGGTTTTAATATGGATGGTATTCAAGCAATTGATTTTATCTCATAAAAACCTTTAGATTTGACAATATTCATAGTCTAATCAATTTAATTAATTAGAGCCTATTTAAGTTAGAACTTAAAATCAACAAGACAATAACAAGTCATGCATTAAAACCTTTTATGTTGGAAATATATTTTTGAATATGAATGAGGGTGCCTTGAATATAAAATGAGTGATTTTAATCTCATATTCGGATAAAAAATATATTTCCTTATAAAAGGAATGTCTCCATTTGGTATTTAAATCAAGTTAATAATTAAGGGTTAAATTAAATTCAAAATATTATTCAAAATTCTAAAATGCCACATAAAATTAAAAGATACCGATAACGGGCGTTTGTGGGGTGTTAACCCTTCCCCACACGTAACCGACTCCCGAATCCAAACTTTAAGAAAATGAATCTCTAGTTTTTTATGGTGTCCGGTCTACCAAAGTGATCGGTGGCGACTCCAAAATATTTTCAAATTAAATAAAAAGTAAAAATCTCATTTTTAAGATTAATTAAGTTCAAAATCCAATATATCATGAACACCCTAATTTTTCAAGACTAAATGAATTAAATTAAAAAACTCTAATTTCAAAGATTAATCCTCAAGCTATTTTACATTGGGTCAAAAATGATTTCGACAGCTTGGCGACTTTGCTGGGGAGAACTCGAGAGTCATGCCTAATTAATTTTACGCGACATTTTGGCATTTAAGAATGGTAATTTGAATTTAATTTTTCCAATAATTATGGATGGATTTTTAGAAAGAATGAAAATAGCTTTTTTTTTCTCCATGTGATATAAAATCTCATTCATGCATAAGCCTTCTACTTGAGCTTTCTCCTTTAAGTGGGGGTGAGACATTATCTTACATGAGTTATCCAGTTCCAGGATCGAAATTTAGTCTTTCTTCCTATATACCAAACTTACACATCGTGAGGTCACGCCTCCGCTATAAGGGGATGTATACTCCCAAATCGATGTCTTGCTATGAGAGTAGGCAGTAACGACAGTTCGGGTACCCAGAGTCTAGAACAAAACTTGTATGTTGTAATCTAGAAGCCTACCCCACTAGAGCCAGACATGGACCTAGGACATGGTGTTGCTGATTTAAATACACTTCTTTGGTTATTTTCTCAGCTCGATATAAATTGATGTATTGTGTTAATTTAATTTTTTTGCTTATATAATTAATTTACCATACCGACTCATTTCTTTTATTTTTTTTGTTTTGCAGTTTTGCACCGCATCTTCATTACATAAAGGTACTGATTCCAAAGTGGTTATCATTAGAAGACGATCATGATGGATAAGGGGATTCGTAATCCAGTAAAGGAGAGTACAAATATGAGACAATGTCCGGAACAAACAACCAAGGGAATGAAGGGTAGTTCATCCAAGAGTCACCTGGAAGATTTTATTAGTGTTGATGAGTTGAAATGATTTCGCCTATATTTTCATCGTCGAGATCCGAGAATTCCCTACAAAAGTCATAACACAAATCAGTTTCGATCAAATCATCAGCTAACGGATCTATAATATCAACGAAATTTAAACTTGCGACCGAATCAGGATACTTCATAGCTTTATACATATCAAATTTAACTACTTCCCATTCAAATTCCATAGTTAAGATGCCGTCGCGGACATCAATCTTTGTATGCGCAGTTGATAGGAAAGGTCGGCCAAGCAAGATTTCTGATCCGTTGTTGCTGCGATCATTTTCCATGTCAATAATGTAAAAATCAGCAGGAAAAATAAGATTGATTATCAAAAATAAGAGAAATTAAAAGAGATGTCAAACTGCAGATTACCCATATCCTTTGATTATCAAAATGCTATAATTCAATCATACCTAAGCACTAGAACAAGTACAACATGTTGGACAGCAAGTAATGGCAATAACAAAAAATTCATCTCAAGGTTTAATCAAAATCAAAACATATTATCAAACAAGCAGACAAGTGGTAATTTACCCTCCCCTCACTTAAATGAATTGCCCCAATTCATAAAAATTAAGGAAATAAAGAGATAATAAGGGCAAAAGATACTCCCCGTGGATGTAGAGTGAGTCGATGGGAATGGTGAACTATGAGTGGCTCGGATCAGCGGCGGCAGAGGGCTTTGAACGGAGTTGCCAGATGTGCCAAAGAGGGTGCAGCGAAGGGTGGTTCGGCATTCTGGTCGGGGGAGTGATCTCGTTGTTGGTCGTCGGCCACGACGGCGAGGAGGAGGAGTAGGTACTGACCCGAGTTGTTGGAAGATGTCAATAATGTAAAAATCAGCAGGAAAAATAAGATTTTTTTACCTGTACCAACACGTTTTCTAGTACTCCCTCGGGTAGATGATTGATCGATCAGCTAATTAAACCGTCACTCGCGTTTCTTTCAATGGTTCAATCGAAATTTTGTTGTAAGCGCTTAACGGCATGACATTGATAGACGCGCCTAAATCGTACATCGCTCTTTTTATCCCAACATTCCCAATTTTACAGGGAATCGCAAACATACCTTGGTCCTTGTACTTTGGCGGCAACGACTTTTGAAAGATGGCCGAAATATTTTCACCAAGGTTAACTTTTTCATTTCCGGATAGTCTCCTTCGGTTTGTGCATAAGTCCTTCAGAAACCTTGCGTATTTGGGCACTTTCCGAATAACATCAAGAAGTGGAATATTAATTTCCACCTTCTTGAATATATCCAAAATTTCCTTCTCTTCCTCCTTTTTATCTCATTTCTCCAATCTACCTGGAAAAGGAGGAACATGTTCGTAAGTAGAAACAGAAATTTTAGATTTGGCATTACCTGCGGTGGGAGTAGACTTGTCGTTCTGGTCTTTAAAAGAGTTTCTCGGTTCGTCGGATTTTCGCTCATCTTGGTTGGGCGGTTTAGGCGTTATCACTGTTCCACTAACTAAAGTTATCGCACTAACGTTTTCCCTTGGGTTGATTTCAGTTTGGGATGGTAACTTTCCCTGGGATTCTAGACGGCTAACGGCTTGAGCTAGTTGGCTTATTTGTTTGTCGATTTGCTGGAGATGGGATTGTGTTTGGGTTTGGAATTTTTCCTGCGAAACTGCCAATCTCTCAACAATAGATTCAAGCGAGGATTTTTGGGGTGCTTGGTTTTGGTGGGGAGGTTGTTGCCTAGGTTTGTAATTCGGGTTCTGATTATCGTAGCTCAAGTTTGGGTGATCTCTCCAACCGGGATTGAACGTATTGCTATGTGGGTTATAGGGTCTTTGGGGAGGTCCGAGAAAGTTGTGTATGGCGTTAACTTGGGCACCATATGTATCCCGCAACAATGGGCATAAGTCGGTTGCGTGATCTGGCATAGTGCATATTCCGCATAACTTAGCAGCTCCTATTTCCCCTGAAACAAGTGAATGCACAATATTAGTCAAATTATCAATCTTATTTTCTAATGTAATTGTGCTTACTGTTTGAACCCGTCGACTGGGTTCACTTGCAGAACCAAATTGCTGCGAATTGCAGCCATTGTGGAGAATAATGTTTTTGCTGTAGTAGGGGTCATATTAACGAGCGCGCCACCGCTTGCTGCATCTACCATCTTTTTGTCCATTGGTAACATTCCTTCGTATATGTATTGAATGAGTGTTTGCTCGATAAGCCATGTTGCGGACAGCTTGCGCACAGCTTCTTGAACCTTTCCCAATATTCATATAGGGATTCATCGTGCATTTGTTGGATACCCAATATGTTTCGCCTAATTTCTGTCGCTTTTGCCGCAGGGAAGTATCTGTCAAGAAAAACACGAGAGAGATAAGACCATGTATTAATTGAATTTGGAGGTAAGTAAAATAACCACTCTTTAGCCGTTCCAGCTAAGGAAAAAGGAAAAGCCCTTAGTTTTATTTGGTCCTCTGAGACCCCTTGTGGTTTCATGCTGCTGCACACCATAGGAAATTCGGCAAGGTGTTTGTGTGGGCTTTTAGAAGGGAGGCCATTAAAAGTAGGGAGTAAGTGGATGAATCCCGTTTTGAGCTGGAAATGAGTATCGCCTTGAGGAAAAGCGATGCAGAGTGGTTGTTGCACGGTAGGGGCGACATTTAGTTGTCGAATTGTTTGGTCCGCTATCAGTTCTGGTTCCTGTGTAGGTTCTTCGATTGGTGTAGTTTCGGAAGTGGATTCCTGTTCAGATCATCGTGTGCTTTGTTGTTTCTTTCATCGAAGTGTTTTGCAGTGAGTTCTACGAGCGCTTGCTTCGATTTCCGGGTTATATGGAGCTAAAGTACCCGGGTTTTTCCTAGTCATAAAAATAAAAAAATCAGTCAAAAATGCCAAAAGTGAATATCCCCGGCAAAGACGCCAATTTTGAATGAAAGCAAGAAAAACCTGACTCAGAAATTGTCTAAAAAGAATCGATTCCGATTTTATCTTTCCTTAGCGGACCACCGGTAAGAGTGTTCATAGGAAGTCGAAATTGCCACAGCCGATCCTTCCTCCCAACTGTGTTTTTAAGCGATTTCAGACCAACGTGCCCTTTTTTATTTGAAAAACGGTTAAAAACTTTTAGTAAGGCTGATTGCCAAACTACCTAAACAGAAAGATAAAAATGATTTCCCAAAAGAATTTAAGCAAAGTTCAATTCTCACGAATCGAATTGACTTGGCTGGTTCTTGGCTTAAAAGATTTAGCTAAGCATGATATTGATTATCATACTTAACTTGATTTTAGAGAAGTAATTAAATAGCATAAAATAAATGAAACAAGAAAATAGAGAAAAAAAAACTTGGATTAAAACTGAAAAATGTTTACAAAGATAAAGAACTCCAAAGCTAGAAGATGATAACTAAAACAATTGATGATCTAAGCCTTTACCAAGGGGTGGTATTTATAGGCTTAGATTTACAAAGATAAGGTGATGAGATAATTTAAAATAATAAACAAAAGATAAATAATTCAAATGTTTTGAAATTTAAATGCAGCAAAACGAAACGAATAAATTGATAAGATCTTCCAGATCGTCCAGAATCTTCTAGAAGTTGCCACGTCACTGCCACGTCAGACGTGTCGTGCCCACGATGCCAGTCATGACAGAATAATAATAAAAACTGCAGAAATGCCCCATTTTACTGCTATTTCCAGAATTGGATCCCTGCACAAAATATAACAAAAACAACATGTATTAAGCAGCAAGAAGTCCTAATAACTAGAAAAATAGCAAATGAAGTATGTCACTTTTGAGAACTCATCGAATTCCCCCTCACTTGTCTCATACTTGTCCTCAAGTATGTCCGAAAAAACATAAACCAAAAAATGCATTTCTCAAGCCATCACAAGCATCAAACATAATCATAAGAGTTCTAGCGCAAAAGGGGTATCATGAAAGAAACATAATCAAACCAAATGGATGCAAGCAAAGAACAACCCTGATCTCTTCCAATTACCTATCAAGCATTAATCAAATCCTAACTCAGTCTTAATCCTCACCAAGATACACTGAAGAGCACTCAAAGTGTTTATAGGTAAAAGTGAAGCAGAAACACTCAAAGTCAATCATGAATAAAGGTTTCCATAGGCTTGTAACAAGTTCAATTATCCACTACTTTAATAGAATCGAGGTGCAAAAATTATTAGGTCTTTGTTCAAGGTGTAGAGTGGGTTTAGAAAAAAAAAAGATAGAAAGATGGGAAAAAAAAAACAAACACAAAAGAGGATGATCAATACAAGATATCTCAAACATTAAGCAGTGAAGACATTAAGAAGGAGCTAAAAATGGGCAAGCAAACACCCATTTTTTTCTTCTTTTTGAAACTGTTTTTTTTTTCTTTTTTTTCTCTTCGATGCAATTGCTTCCTATTTTATTTTTTTTCTAGGAAAATTTCTGCCCTTATTTGAAAAGTATCTCCTTCGTGTCTAATAAAGATTCTAGCATTTGATCAATTGAAATGGTTAAGGCAAAGGAATGGGATGTAAGGTTAACAAAGGCTCACTAGGCGATGAGAAAGGGTAAATTAAAATGAAAGGGATGGAAGAGGTTAAAGCCTAATTCCTAAATCATTTTAAAGCACCTCGTTCTTAGTGTAGTCTCGAATCGTAAGCAAGCCACAAGTTCTAGATTCCTAAAATTCAAGATGACACTCTCAAGCAAAAGAAATGAGCATAATATGAAGAATGCATGCTCAAGGCTCAAATCTTACCAAAATTGGGCTAATTTGATTAAGCTAGGCGAGAAATCTAATTAACACAATCAAGAGAAATTAAAAGAGATGTCAAACTGCAGATTACCCATATCCTTTGATTATCAAAATGCTATAATTCAATCATACCTAAGCACTAGAACAAGTACAACATGTTGGACAGCAAGTAATGGCAATAACAAAAAATTCATCTCAAGGTTTAATCAAAATCAAAACATATTATCAAACAAGCAGACAAGTGGTAATTTACCCTCCCCTCACTTAAATGAATTGCCCCAATTCATAAAAATTAAGGAAATAAAGAGATAATAAGGGCAAAAGATACTCCACGTGGATGTAGAGTGAGTCGATGGGAATGGTGAACTATGAGTGGCTCGGATCAGCGGCGGCAGAGGGCTTTGAACGGAGTTGCCAGATGTGCCAAAGAGGGTGCAGCGAAGGGTGGTTCGGCATTCTGGTCGGGGGAGTGATCTCGTTGTTGGTCGTCGGCCACGACGGCGAGGAGGAGGAGTAGGTACTGACCCGAGTTGTTGGAAGATGTCAATAATGTAAAAATCAGCAGGAAAAATAAGATTTTTTTACCTGTACCAACACGTTTTCTAGTACTCCCTCGGGTAGATGATTGATCGATCAGCTAATTAAACCGTCACTCGCGTTTCTTTCAATGGTTCAATTGAAATTTTGTTGTAAGCGCTTAACGGCATGACATTGATAGACGCGCCTAAATCGCACATCGCTCTTTTTATCCCAACATTCCCAATTTTACAGGGAATCGCAAACATACCTTGGTCCTTGTACTTTGGCGGCAACGACTTTTGAAAGATGGCCGAAATATTTTCACCAAGGTTAACTTTTTCATTTCCGGATAGTCTCCTTCGGTTTGTGCATAAGTCCTTCAGAAACCTTGCGTATTTGGGCACTTTCCGAATAACATCAAGAAGTGGAATATTAATTTCCACCTTCTTGAATATATCCAAAATTTCCTTCTCTTCCTCCTTTTTATCTCATTTCGCCAATCTACCTGGAAAAGGAGGAACAGGTTCGTAAGTAGAAACAGAAATTTTAGATTTGGCATTACCTGCGGTGGGAGTAGACTTGTTGTTCTGGTCTTTAAAAGAGTTTCCCGGTTCGTCGGATTTTCGCTCATCTTGCTTGGGCGGTTTAGGCGTTATCACTGTTCCACTAAGTAAAGTTATCGCACTAACGTTTTCCCTTGGGTTGATTTCAGTTTGGGATGGTAACTTTCCCTGGGATTCTAGACGGCTAACGGCTTGAGCTAGTTGGCTTATTTGTTTGTCGATTTGCTGGAGATGGGATTGTGTTTGGGTTTGGAATTTTTCCTGCGAAACTGCCAATCTCTCAACAATAGATTCAAGCGAGGATTTTTGGGGTGCTTGGTTTTGGTGGGGAGGTTGTTTCCTAGGTTTGTAATTCGGGTTCTGATTATCGTAGCTCAAGTTTGGGTGATCTCTCCAACCGGGATTGAACGTATTGCTATGTGGGTTATAGGGTCTTTGGAGAGGTCCGAGAAAGTTTTGTATGGCGTTAACTTGGGCACCATATGTATCCCGCAACAATGGGCATAAGTCGGTTGCGTGATCTAGCATAGTGCATATTCCGCATAACTTAGCAGCTCCTATTTCCCCTGAAACAAGTGAATGCACAATATTAGTCAAATTATCAATCTTATTTTCCAATGTAATTGTGCTTACTGTTTGAACCCGTCGACTGGGTTCACTTGCAGAACCAAATTGCTGCGAATTGCAGCCATTGTGGAGAATAATGTTTTTGCTGTAGTAGGGGTCATATTAACGAGCGCGCCACCGCTTGCTGCATCTACCATCTTTTTGTCCATTGGTAACATTCCTTCGTATAGGTATTGAATGAGTGTTTGCTCGGATAAGCCATGTTGCGGACAGCTTGCGCACAGCTTCTTGAACCTTTCCCAATATTCATATAGGGATTCATCGTGCATTTGTTGGATACCCAAAATGTTTCGCCTAATTTCCGTCGCTTTTGCCGCAGGGAAGTATCTGTCAAGAAAAACACGAGAGAGATCAGACCATGTATTAATTGAATTTGGAGGTAAGTAAAATAACCACTCTTTAGCCGTTCCGGCTAAGGAAAAAGGAAAAGCCCTTAGTTTTATTTGGTCCTCTGAGACCCCTTGTGGTTTCATGCTGCTGCACACCATATGAAATTCGGCAAGGTGTTTGTGTGGGCTTTTAGAAGGGAGGCCATTAAAAGTAGGGAGTAAGTGGATTAATCCCGTTTTGAGCTGGAGATGAGTATCGCCTTGAGGAAAAGCGATGCAGAGTGGTTGTTGCACAGTAGGGGCGGCATTTAGTTGTCGAATTGTTTGGTCCGCCATCAGTTCTGGTTCCTGTGTAGGTTCTTCGATTGGTGTAGTTTCGGAAGTGGATTCCTGTTCGAATCATCGTGTGCTTTGTTGTTTCTTTCGTCGAAGTGTTTTGCAGTGAGTTCTACGAGCGCTTGCTTCAATTTCCGGGTTATATGGAGCTAAAGTACCCGGGCTTTTCCTAGTCATAAAAATAAAAAAATCAGTCAAAAATGCCAAAAGTAAATATCCCCGGCAAAGACGCCAATTTTGAATGAAAGCAAGAAAAACCTGACTCAGAAATTGTCTAAAAAGAATCGCTTCCGATTTTATCTTTCCTTAGCGGACCGCCGCTAAGAGTGTTCGTAGGAAGTTGAAATTGCCACAGCCGATCCTTCCTCCCAACTGTGTTTTTAAGCGATTTCAGACCAACGTACCCTTTTTTATTTGAAAAACGGTTAAAAACTTTTAGTAAGGCCGATTGCCAAACTACCTAAACAGAAAGATAAAAATGATTTCCCAAAAGAATTTAAGCAAAGTTCAATTCTCACGAATCGAATTGACTTGGCTGGTTCTTGGCTTAAAAGATTTAGCTAAGCATGATATTGATTATCATACTTAACTTGATTTTAGAGAAGTAATTAAATAGCATAAAATAAATGAAACAAGAAAATAGAGAAAAAAAACTTGGATTAAAACTGAAAAATGTTTACAAAGATAAAGAACTCCAAAGCTAGAAGATGATAACTAAAACAATTGATGATCTAAGCCTTTACCAAGGGGTGGTATTTATAGGCTTAGATTTACAAAGATAAGGTGATGAGATAATTTAAAATAATAAACAAAAGATAAATAATTCAAATGTTTTGAAATTTAAATGCAGCAAAACGAAACGAATAAATTGATAAGATCTTCCAGATCGTCCAGAATCTTCTAGAAGTTGCCACGTCACTGCCACGTCAGACGTGTCGTGCCCACGATGCCAGTCATGACAGAATAATAATAAAAACTGCAGAAATGCCCCATTTTACTGCTATTTCCAGAATTGGATCCCTGCACAAAATATAACAAAAACAACATGTATTAAGCAGCAAGAAGTCCTAATAACTAGAAAAATAGCAAATGAAGTATGTCACTTTTGAGAACTCATCGAATTCCCCCTCACTTGTCTCATACTTGTCCTCAAGTATGTCCGAAAAAACATAAACCAAAAAATGCATTTCTCAAGCCATCACAAGCATCAAAAATAATCATAAGAGTTCTAGCGCAAAAGGGGTATCATGAAAGAAACATAATCAAACCAAATGGATGCAAGCAAAGAACAACCTTGATCTCTTCCAATTACCTATCAAGCATTAATCAAATCCTAACTCAGTCTTAATCCTCACCAAGATACACTGAAGAGCACTCAAAGTGTTTATAGGTAAAAGTGAAGCAGAAACACTCAAAGTCAATCATGAATAAAGGTTTCCATAGGCTTGTAACAAGTTCAATTATCCACTACTTTAATAGAGTCGAGGTGCAAAAATTATTAGGTCTTTGTTCAAGGTGTAGAGTGGGTTTAGAAAAAAAAAGATAGAAAGATGGGAAGAAAAAAAACAAACACAAAAGAGGATGATCAATACAAGATATCTCAAACATTAAGCAGTGAAGACATTAAGAAGGAGCTAAAAATGGGCAAGCAAACACCCATTTTTTTTTCTTTTTCTTCTTTTCGAAACTGTTTTTTTTTTCTTTTTTTTTCTCTTCGATGCAATTGCTTCCTATTTTCTTTTTTTTCTTACTTTTTCTAGGAAAATTTCTGCCCTTATTTGAAAAGTATCTCCTTCGTGTCTAATAAAGATTCTAGCATTTGATCAATTGAAATGGTTAAGGCAAAGGAATGGGATGTAAGGTTAACAAAGGCTCACTAGGCGATGAGAAAGGGTAAATTAAAATGAAAAGGGATGGAAGAGGTTAAAGCCTAATGCCTAAATCATTTTAAAGCACCTCGTTCTTAGTGTAGTCTCGAATCGTAAGCAAGCCACAAGTTCTAGATTCCTAAAATTCAAGATGACACTCTCAAGCAAAAGAAATGAGCATAATATGAAGAATGCATGCTCAAGGGTCAAATCTTACCAAAATTGGGCTAATTTGATTAAGCTAGGCGAGAAATCTAATTAAGACAATCAAGAGAAATTAAAAGAGATGTCAAACTGCAGATTACCCATATCCTTTGATTATCAAAATGCTATAATTCAATCATACCTAAGCACTAGAACAAGTACAACATGTTGGACAGCAAGTAATGGCAATAACAAAAAATTCATCTCAAGGTTTAATCAAAATCAAAACATATTATCAAACAAGCAGACAAGTGGTAATTTACCCTCCCCTCACTTAAATGAATTGCCCCAATTCATAAAAATTAAGGAAATAAAGAGATAATAAGGGCAAAAGATACTCCCCGTGGATGTAGAGTGAGTCGATGGGAATGGTGCACTATGAGTGGCTCGGATCAGCGGCGGTAGAGGGCTTTGAACGGAGTTGCCGGATGTGCCAAAGAGGGTGCAGAGAAGGGTGGTTCGGCATTCTGGTCGGGGGAGTGATCTCGTTGCTGGTCATCGGCCACGACGGCGAGGAGGAGGAGTAGGGACTGACCCGAGTTGTTGGAAGCCTCCACAAAGGCTGCCGGTGCGAATGGGAAGAGGCAAACGGAACCCGTGAAGAGGATGTGGAGTCCACGATGGGCATCGAGTGGAAGGTATGGGGAAAGAGTTTTGGTTTATCTTGTTTTGGGTGGGGAAAGGGGAAAAGAAAATATATATATTTTTGTTTATGTGGTAAGATGGGTCAAAAGTTCAAAGAGGGGGGTTCGGCTAATTTGCACCAAATTGTTAACGTGCTCCGCATGATAATGTGTACCGTTTTTAATGAAACAGTGCACTTCACCCAGCGAAATTTTGCAGCTATTTGCTTGATAATTCCCTTCACTGGAAGTTTGGAATGAAACCAAAATTAATCAAAAAATTAAAAGAAAAACAAAGCTAAAAATTTAAAACAGAAAATCAAGATTAACGAAAAGAAGAAGAAAAAAATGGAAAGAATGGGTTGCCTCCCATTTAGCGCTTTGTTTAACGTCGTTTAGCTCGACGACCTGTGCTAAATTTTTGGTTCTTCAAAAGCAAGTTCTTCAAATAAACAGTGATGTCCATCCCTTGTTGTTTTAACGCCTTCCTTCATATTTTTATTTGTGCGCAAAACAACAACTGAGCTTCTACCTCCTTCCCGATGCGACAACTTACTCAAAATGATGATTGGCAAAGTTTGGTTGTCGCCTAAAAATATATAATTAAATTGCTCTAACTTCAGCTTTGGTTCCTACAAAATTGAGGGAAAATGTTTAGATCGAGTTGGAATTAATCGAAAATCAGAAAGGGAAAAAAGGGTTGAAATGATTTCGCCTATATCGTCAAGATCCGCGAATTACCTACAAAAGTCATAACACAAATCAATTTCGATCAAATCATCAGCTAACATATCTATAATATCAACGAAATTTAAACTTGCGACCGAATCAGGATACTTCATAGCTTTATACATATCAAATTTAACTACTTCCCCATCAAATTCCATAGTTAAGATGTCGTCGCAGACATCAATCTTTGTATGCGCGGTGGATAGGAAAAGTCGGCCAAGCAAGATTTCGGATCCATTATTGCTGCGATCATTTTCCATGTCAATAATGTAAAAATCAGAAGGAAAAATAAGATTTTTTACCTATACCAACACGTTTTCTAGTACTCCCTTGGGGTAGACGATTGGTCGATCGGCTAATTGAACTGTCACTCGCATTTCTTTCAATGGTTCAATCGAAATTTTGTTCTAAACGCTTAACGGCATGACATTGATAGACGCGCCTAAATCGCACATCGCTCTTTTTATCCCAACATTCCCAATTTTACAGGGAATCGCAAACATACCCTGGTCCTTGTACTTTGGCGGCAACGGCTTTTGAAAGATGGCCGAAATATTTTCACCAAGGTTAACTTTTTCATTTCCGGATAGTCTCCTTTGGTTTGTGCATAAGTCCTTCAGAAACCTTGCGTATTTGGGCACTTTCCGAATAACATCAAGAAGTGGAATATAAATTTCCACCTTCTTGAATATATCCAAAATTTCCTTATCTTCCTCCTTTTTATCTCGTTTCTCCAATCTACCTTGAAAAGGAGGAACAGGTTCGTAAGTAGAAACAGAAATTTTAGATTTGGCATTACCTGCGGTGGAGGAGACTTTTCGTTCTGGTCTTTCGAAGAGTTTCTCGGTTCGTCGGATTTTCGCTCATCTTGCTTGGGCGGTTTAGGCGTTATCACTGTTCCACTACGCAAAGTTATCGCACTAACGTTTTCCCTTGGGTTGGTTTCGGTTTGGGATGGTAACTTTCCCTGGGATTCTAGACGGCTAACGGCTTGAGCTAGTTGGCTTATTTGTTTGTCGATTTGCTGGAGATGGGATTGTGTTTGGGTTTGGAATTTTTCCTGCGAAACTGCCAATCTCTCAACAATAGATTCAAGTGAGGATTTTTGGGGTGCTTGGTTTTGGTGGGGTGGATGTTGCCTAGGTTGGTAATTCGGGTTCTGATTACCGTAGCTCAAGTTTGGGTGATCTCTCCAACCGGGATTGAACGTATTGCTATGTGGGTTATAGAGTCTTTGGGGAGGTCCGAGAAAGTTGTGTATGGCGTTAACTTGGGCACCAGATGTATCCCGCAACAATGGGCATAAGTCGGTTGCGTGATCTGGCATAGTGCATATTCCGCATACCTTAGCAGCTCCTATTTCCCCTGAAACAAGTGAATGCACAATATTAATCAAATTATCAATCTTATTTTCTAATGTAATTGTTCTTACTGTTTGAACCCGTCGACTGGGTTCACTTGCAGAACCAAATTGCTGAGAATATGCAGCCATTGTGGAGATTAATGTTCTTGCTGCAGTAGGGGTCATATTAACGAGCGCACCACCGCTTGCTGCATCTACCATCTTTTTGTCCATTGGTAACATTCCTTCGTATAGGTATTGAAGGAGTGTTTGCTCGGATAAGCCATGTTGCGGACAGCTTCTTGAACCTTTCCCAATATTCATATAGGGATTCATTGTGCATTTGTTGGATACTCAATATGTTTCGCCTAATTTTCGTCGCTTTTTCCGCATGGAAGTATCTGTCAAGAAAAACACGAGAGATATCAGACCATGTATTAATTGAATTTGGAGGTAAGTAAAATAACCACTCTTTAGCCGTTCTGGCTAAGGAAAAAGGAAAAGCCCTTAGTTTTATTTGGTCCTCTGAGACCCCTTGTGGTTTCATGCTGCTGCACACCATATGAAATTCGGCAAGGTGTTTGTGTGGGCTTTCAGAAGGGAGGCCATTAAAAGTAGGGAGTAAGTGGATTAATCCCGTTTTGAGCTGGAAGGGAGTATTGCCTTGAGGAAAAGCGATGCAGAGTGGTTGTTGCATGGTAGGGGCGGCATTTAGTTGTCGAATTTTTTGGTCCGCCATCAGTTCTGGTTCCTGTGTATGTTCTTCGATTGGTGTAGTTTCGGTAGTGGATTCCTGTTTGGATCGTCGTGTGCTTTGTTGTTTCTTTCGTCGAAGTGTTTTGCCGTGAGTTCTACGATTGCTTGTTTCGATTTTCGGGTTATATGGAGCTAAAGTACCCGAGTTTTCCTGGTCATAAAAATAAAACAAAATCAGTCAAAAATGCCGAAAGTAAATCTCCCCGGCAACGGCGCCAATTTTGACAAGTCGTCATTTAACCGGTCAAAATTAAATAAATATTTAACCTCTTTCAACAATAAATAAAATAAAGAAATTAAGTAGATATATGGAAAGAGGGTCGATCCGCAAGGAGATTAGCTGGAATTATTGACTGAAGACTGCTTCGATTAGTACTTCCAGGAATATCTGCAAAGTAATTAAATAAAATGGGGGAGGTGATTTGATATTGGATGAAAATGAAATAGCAAGATTTAAATGCAGAGGTAAAAAGAATAAGAAAAACCAAGTATGTGAAATAGCCTCGAACCAGCTCCTTCAATTTTTTCGATCACTGAAATAGATTTTTATTTCGGGGATCATGTCGGTTACAGTCTACGAGGCCCAACCCGTCGTAACTTGTTTCTCTCTCGAGTAACCAATCCTCCCAAGTCTATCTTCGAAAGATGGTTCTTAAATAATTCAACCACGTCCATCGCCGTTAAAATATTTAGAATAAAAGCAGGAAAAACCCGACTCAGAAATTGTCTAAAAAGAATCGCTTCCGATTTTATCTTTCCTTAGCGGACCGCCGCTAAGAGTGTTCATAAGAAGTCGAAATTGCCACAGGCCAATCCTTCCTCCTAACTGTGTTTTTAAGCGATTTCAGACCAACGGGCCCTTTTTTATTTGAGAAATGGTTAAAAACTTTTAGTAAGGCCGATTGTCAAACTACCTAAACAGAAAGATAAAAATGATTTCCCAAAAGAATTTAAGCAAAGTTCAATTCTCACGAATCGAATTGACTTGGCTGGTTCTTGGCTTAAAAGATTTAGCTAAGCATGATATTGATTATCATACTTAACTTGATTTTAGAGAAGTAATTAAATAGCATAAAATAAATGAAACAAGAAAATAGAGAAAAAGAACATGGATTAAAACTGAAAAATGTTTACAAAGATAAAGAACTCCAAAGCTAGAAGATGATAACTAAAACGATTGATGATTGATGATCTAAGCCTTTACCAAGGGGTGGTATTTATAGGCTTAGATTTACAAAGATAAGGTGATGAGATAATTTAAAATAATAAACAAAAGATAAATAATTCAAATGTTTTGAAATTTAAATGCAGCAAAACGAAACGGATAAATTGATAAGATCTTCCAGATCGTCCAGAATCTTCTAGAAGTTGCCACGTCACTGCCACGTCAGACGTGTCGTGCCCACGACGCCAGTCATGACAGAATAATAATAAAAACTGCAGAAATGCCCCATTTTACTGCTATTTCCAGAATTGGATCCCTGCACAAAATATAACAAAAACAACATGTATTAAGCAGCAAGAAGTCCCAATAACTAGAAAAATAGCAAATGAAGTATGTCACTTTTGAGAACTCATCAGATGCTGACAAGAATGAGATGCAAGAACTGAAAATACAAATGGCCGAGATAATGACTATGATGTCTGCCATGGCCAAAGAAAAAGGGCATATTGAATGGAAAGAAGAACTAAACAAAAACTAGAACATGAATAAACAACCGGGTTTGCGCACTGTTACAATTCGCAGCAATAAACCAACTGGAGGTGTAAATGTGTCAAATTCCAAGAAGGTGATGATAGGCTAGGGAGAAGCTAAAGAGGAACATAATGAATGATCTTTTAATTCAATTTCGATGACATATGCAGAACCGCTTTATGTGCTTTTAGAGAAAAATCTTGTGGTCCGGGTTCCACCCAAGCCCAAAGTGTTCTCTTATCCTGAGGATTGTGATATCAAGGCAATATGTTACTATCATCAAGGGCGTTTAGACCATACTACCGAAAATTGTGAAGCTTTGAAGAGAAAGATTGGAAATCTTATCAGGGTAGGCATATTGAGTTTTGAAGATGGAAGGCCCAAATTTCCTAAAAGTCTGACAGTTAATAGAACACCTAGAGATACAAAAATGAAGGAAAGTTTAAGCCCATTAAAGTCAATCAACTGTCCAGAAAAAAGTTCAGATTTCAGTACCCCTTTAGGCGATTTTCGGAAAGAAAGAGATCACAAATATCATTTTGACCCAATTCCTATTCCATACAAAGAAATATACCATCAATTGTTGAAAGCCCGATTGGTGACCCCATAGTTCGTTTCACCTTTGCAACCTCCGTATCCAAAATGGTATGGCACCAATGCTTATTGTGAATTTCATGATGGAGCTCAAGGACATTCTATTGAAAATTGCATCGCCTTCAAACATCGAGTCCAAGTTCTTTTGGAACATGAGAAATAGAAATTTGGAACAGAAACACATATTGATTCAGTGGATGAATATGAAGATTAAAATATCCAGGAAAAGAGGCATCAGTTCGAATATGAGGTTCAAATGAGCAAGTTAAGGCAAGAGAGAGATGATTTGAATAAAGAGTTGAAAAGCTTGCAATTCGATTATTAAGAACTTTGTTTGATGCTCAGGAACACTAGTTTAGGTGTGACTTTGGAACAATGGAGGAAAAGAATTAAAGAACTGAAACAAGAAGCTGAATACTGGAAAATGAATTTTAAAGCAAGTGAAAATAGAGCCAATACACTCTCATGTGATATGCGGGCAACGAAACTAAAATGCAATACTTTCATGGATGATCTAAGGGTTGGTCGGTCTAAATGTGAGATGATGAGTAGGCACATGCTGAGTATGAGGATACTGTTGTCAAGCTGAATGCCATTCAAGCTGAAAATGAAACATTAAAGAAGAAGGTAGATGAGTATCTCAATCTTACGCTAATGTACAAAGATCTTTCTGATGATATTAAGAAAGATTGTCAAGAGGAGAAGCAGCATGTCTAATTTCAAAGATCGAGAATGAAGATACGAGAAATAGACAATGACATGGAAGATGTTATTACTCAAGCAGGTGGAGTGGCTCAACAAGTGGCAGACTTGGATGATGTAGCAATGGCACTAAGTCCGAATATTGATCTAGCATTAGATCACAGAGGGGAGTTGACTTGGCTTTTAGGGAAATTAGGAAATTAAGAGTTAGAGCTCACCAATATTTGTAATATCTGATAGCTGATGTAATGAACCCTTTAATCTCAATGAGAGTTTTCCTATGATTATCACTTTTAGAATCAATACATTATGCATTCACGCATTGCATATTTAACAATATAACATTATCATTTCATAACATTGCATTAACATTCATGATCAGAAGCAATCAAGGTTTTTGATGGCAGTAATCTATGAATCAGTGGAAGTTTGAGAATCTGTTATCATGAATGAAGATATAGAAGGAAGGGATACAAGAATGGATGATCGAGCCTCAACAAAATGCGAAGAACCACACTACTACACCATGTTTGACAATTTACCCTGGGGCATCTAACTCGTATACAAGAATAGATTCTGTGAAGCCCACCAACCCATGATTAAAACTCGAACAACTAGAAGATAGATATGCAAGACTAGAGAAAAATATCAAAGCAGGAAACAACGAAGGTAATATCAAATTTGATGCAAGAGAATTCTTCTTAGTCCCTGATTTAGTTATTCCACCTGAATTCAAGGTCCATAGTTTCGAGATGTATGACGGTTCTGGCTACCCTAAAATTCACTTGGCAATGTTTTGTAGAAAAATGGAAGGACATTTGGATGATGATAAATTGTTGATCCACTATTTTCACGATAGCCTGGTTGGACCTGTTCTAGTATGGTACAACAGATTAAGTCGAGAACATATTCGACCATAGGTTGATTTGGCCAAAGCATTTTGGGGGTAATACATGTATGTTATAGACCTGGCTTCAGATCGTCGGCTTCTACAGAACATGAGTATGAAGGCTAGTGAAAGCTTTAAAGACTATGCATTGAGGTTGAGAGGATTAGCAGCCCAAGTACAACCTCCCAGGACAGAGGAAGAAATATCTCTTAAGTTTCATCGAACTCTTCCATCCCCTTTCTTCGAGAAAATGCTTGTAAATTCAAGGGGCAGTTTCAACTCATTGTGGTTGGAGACATAATAAAAATGAGGATTCGAAAAAGGAAAACTGGACCAAGATTTGAAGACCGAGCTAATCAGGAAATAATGTAAGAGAAAAAAGTGAATGAATGTAATGTTCAAAATTCCCGAAGCCATAAAAGAAAGAGGCCAGCTGATTCATCAGAACCACCACGAAAAATTCCTCGAGCAAGTGCAAATCTGGAGGTATTTGGACTGCTTATTTCTGATTTATTTCCTCGCCTTGTCGAAAAACAATATATTACTCCTCGACCAATGAAGGTGGTGCCAAAGTCATTTGCTCATAGCTGTGACCCAGACAATGTTTGTGACTTTCACATTGGGGCACCAGGACATGCTACCAAGAAGTGTATACCTTTAATGGAAGAAAGCAAGAAGCTAGTTAGTAATGGAATCTTGACACGAGAGCTAGTTCAACAATGGCAAAGAGTGGGGCAAGCTGTTATACCAGCCGAGGAATCGAAGAACCAAGATCAATGTTTCCAAGATTGTCTAGAATTTTAAGAAGTTTGTTTTACTCATGTTTCTGCATCAAGTGGTTACAATCTATAAAGACCATTTCTGAAGTAATACATGGAAATAATTCTGCTACACCTGGCCCAAAAGTAGTAGAAATATTTTCTAAGGGCATATGGCATGATTGTCGGTTTTCATTTCATTGGAGAGATGTTTTTTGAAATCCATGAATATATGTATATCTCCTCTTACCCTTGTAGGTCCTTGGATACCAATTGCAAGATGCGACATCGATTCTAGTAAAAAGATCAATTGAATGCTGTGAAAACGATTAAGTGAAATTTATTTCTCGGTCTACTCTAGTTAGCAAAGCAAGAAAAGGGAGAATTACTACACCTTTGATGATGTTCGATGGTAAATTTTTGAAATTCGTAAATAGTGAAGTGGACTAGACGATTTTAACCAATTAGAGTTGCTTAAAATTGAAGTTTTAAGCTGTAACACCCACATTTCCGTCCTATAATTTAAGGTCGTTAAAATTAAATTATTTATTTATTCTTAGAAGCAATTGAGCTTGCAATTTAGTGAATTATGCAATTTGGTCCTTAAATTTCCGTTCTATATCAGAGACTGTCCAGTAATGAGAGACCAAGCTCCTACTCAAAACTCTGCTAATCCGAGTCATGTGCAATCCAATCAGAACAAGAATACTAGACAAGCTCAGTCTGGGAATCAGGGCAGAGGCAGAAGCAATCAGTCGAAAGCCACTACACACCATGAATCACGAGCTCCAGTTCGAGTCTATCATATCCGTGGCAAGGATGAGGAAGAATCTCCGGATGTTATTGCGGGTAAGGTTGAACTAAACCTTACTCTTGTTTATGCTTTAATAGATTCAGGATCAACTCATTCTTTTGTGTGTTCTCACCTGATTGACAAGTTACAGTTAAAGCCTGAAATTGTTAAAACTGGGTTAATTGTTTCAAACCCTATAGGAGGTGACTTACCTATCAACCTGATCTGTAAGAATAGTCTTGTATCTATTTGAAACATACCTTTTCCCTGTGACCTGTATGTTCTACCTAAATGTGAGTTTGACCTAGTATTAGGGTTAAACTGGTTGGGTAGACATGAAGCCTGGATTGGCTGTCAGAATAAAAGACTATACTTAAGGGGTTTAGGAAAGGAGTCGATTCTGTTAATTGATAAGAAACCAACATCTATTTTTGCTGCTATGGCTTTGCAAGATGAATTAGATTTTGGCGTATCTGAAATGCCTGTTGTATCTGAGTTTGTTGATGTCTTTCCTGAGGAACTCCCTGGACTCCCTCCAATTCGAGAAGTTGAGTTCAAAATTGAAGTTCAGCCTGGAACTAATCCAGTGTCCATTACGCCCTATCGTATGGCACCTATTGAATTGCAAGAATTGAAGAACCAGATTCAAGAATTAGAAGATAAGGGTTTCATTCGACCCAACACTTCTCCCTGGGGTGCTCCAGTTCTCTTTGTGAAAAAGAAAGACGGAACGATGCGACTTTGCATTGATTACCAGCAATTGAACAGAGTCACTATCAAGAACAAGTATCCATTACCCTGAATTGAAGATTTGTTTGATCAGTTGAAGGATGCTGGTGTATTCTCTAAAATTGGCCTTCGTTCCGGTTATTATCAAATGAGGGTGAAAGATGAAGATATACCCAAAACTGCTTTTAGAACTCTTTATGGTCATTACGAATTTCTGGTGATGCCATTCGGGTTAATGAATGCCCATGTTGCATTCATGGATCTAATGAACCGAGTATTTAAACCTCATCTGGATAAGTTTGTTGTCGTATTCATCGACGATATTCTGGTCTATTCTCGTAATAGAGAAGAACATGCTCAACATCTTCGGATTGTACTCCAGACACTCCGAGAAAATCAGCTATTTGCTAAGTTCACTAAATGTGAATTATGGCTTTCAGAAGTGTCTTTCCTCGGACATGTTATTTCAGCCGAAGGAATCAAGGTTGATTCTAAGAAAATTCAGACAGTTCTTGAATGGCGACCTCCGAGCAATGTAAGCGAGGTCCGAAGTTTTCTTGATTTAGCTGGATATTACCGGAGATAAAGTGTTTCTCAAAGTTTCTCCGTGGAAGAAAGTTTTCCGTTTCGGCAAGAAAGGAAAGCTTAGTCCTCGTTTTATTGGACCGTTCGAAGTAATTGAGAGAATTGGTCCTGTAGCTTATCGCCTCGCACTTCCTTCTGAATTCGATAAGATTCATAATGTCTTTCATGTTTCCATGTTAAGCGTTATCGATCTGATCCGTCTCATATTCTCGAACCAGAAGAAGTTGAACTTAATCCTAACCTTTCTTATGAAGAGGAACCTATTCAAATTCTCGATCGAGAAATTAAAAGGCTTCGTAACAAGAACGTCCCTCTTGTTAAAATTCTCTGGAAGAACCATAACATTACAGAAGCAACGTGGGAACCCGAGGATACAATGCGGAAGCAATATCCTCATTTATTCAGTTCAGGTAAGAATTCGAGGACGAATTCTTTCTTTAAGAAGGAGGGAATTGTAACACCCACATTTCTGTCCTAGAATTTAAGGTCGTTAAAATTAAATTATTCATTTATTCTTAGAAGCAATTGAGCTTGCAATTTAGTGAATTATGCAATTTGGTCCTTAAATTTCTTAATTTGGCAACTAGTGCACCAATTCGAATTAGAAAAAAACTTAGCTTTGAATTAAGGAATTTAGCCGATTGGTAAATTAGTGAATTTGAGTTAGTGATAACAAGATCTAAAGTATGATATTAAAAGAATAAAAAGAAATTAAGTAATGTTGCATTTCCTTGAGGAAATCAGATTAAATTGAGAAAATTCAAGAAAGCATGGAATAAGGGAATTTGATGACCAATTTAAAATGTTTACAAGGATTGAAATTTGCATGTTAAAAATAAAATATCCTTAGGGTTGCCCTTAGAAAAAAAAAAGATAAAAGATATAGACAAAGGGACACTAAGGTAATTTCTAAGGCCATCAAATCACTTAGATTATAGAAGCTTGTCTTTCTTCATCATTTTCTTCTCCTTTGCCGTGAAGTAGAGAGAAAATGGGGGGAAAGAGAAGCTCAAAAGTCTGAAAATTTGAGAGCTAAAATGGTGAGATTTTTGCTTGCATGGTGGAAGAATTAAGATAGGAATTGGAAGAGATAGCTAGTGTTGTCAAGGAGATAAAAAAGTAAGCTTCCTACTCCTTGTAACTATTCGGTTAAGTTTAAAACCATGCATGCAAACCTAAAACTTGTATGAACATGAAACTATGAGAATCTTGAAGAAAATAACAAGATGAACTAATGAAATCCTTGAAAATTTCTTGAGAAATTATGAATAGAGTCATAAGGGGACTGTTTTGAAAGAAAATGTAAAATCTTGGATATTTGGAATATTTCTATACTTGGAGATTAAAATCAGAAAATTCTCACTAGGAGAAAGTTGTTAAGAAATAAGGATTTTATTATAAATGACTATTGGTTGCTGGAAAAATGAATTAAAAAGGTGAAATTTCGATTAGAACTAAAAGGAGACACATATTCAAAATTTATGGAGATTATGGACTGATCTGGAAAATCGGTAAAATTGAGTACTTAATTATTGAAATTGAAAGTTAATATGGACTGTAAAAATGTCATGGAAGAATAGTATAAGTCATGCTATGAATAAATTTTTATATTTAAGAATGTGATTAGGTGAATTTTAAGTTTAAAGTGTAAATTAAGTAAGCTGCCCAGGGATGTAAACTCTTAAGCAGTAATTTTAGAAATTCACCAAAAATTGGAGATAAGGTATTTTGAATTGAAAGTTTTACTGTATAAACTTTGGTATGTCTAGAATCATTGAGAGAAAACGGAACTCAATTTCAGTATGTAAATTAAGAGATATGAATTTTTAAAGTTGGACAGTATAGGCTGTCCAGAATTACCGAAAGGAGTGTAATTAAGCAATAAACTGTATTGATTCGAATAAGATAAAAATATGAGGTTCACATGAGTATAAAATTGAGTTTAATACCTTTCCAAAGGTATATGATAAGTTAATTTTGGGTTAGTAAATAAAAAGATATGATTAAAACACTAACTAGTCCTCCAACAAGTTTAATAAAAAGTCAGATTTTAAAATATGAGTTCATGCTTGAAATTGAGAAGTAGTTATGATTGAATTGCTTCCTAATTTAGTGTGTATTCGTTTTATGTTGAGAGTTAAGATCGGAATTGTGAAGAAACTTTGGAGGAAGCTAGGATCGATCACTCGAAGGGAAGAAACAAGGGCATCTCAATTCGAGATCAAGCTTAAGGATTTGTGAGTGTAATTTTGTATTAGGGTTGGGACTAGTGTCCGAACCACCTTGTTATTTGTAATTTATAATTTCTATGCATGAAATTGGACCTAATTAATATTTGGTAATGTATTTAGTAAGGGAAGGATATCAAAGGAAAATTGGATGCATGATTTGAGATTTGTGGTTAATATTTGATTGTGTAAAAATGTGGGCTGCTTTATGTGATGTTAATTTCCATTAATTATATGTTCGATTTGAATTTATATAATGTTTGAATATGTGCAAATGTGGACTGCCCATGTAATTATTTGTATGTTGATCATGTGTGAATTTGGATTCTTGATGATACTTGATAAAATGAGGATGTGGACTGCCCTATGGTATATTTATGCTATGTTTAAAATGCATGTGATTATGTATGTATGAAGTTGCTGCCATGTATGATGATATGATCGAATGAGCATGCAAAGTGAATTCTGAAAAATGTATATGTTAAATGAAATAAAGAATAAATTAATTAATAAGAGCATGCCCTCAGTCGATTAGAAGTTTTAGATAAGTACGACATGCCTAGAGTATGAGCTCACCGTTTGTTGTTGCTTCGTGCAACTCTTGCTTGTTGCCCTGGGCAACCTTTGATAGTACTTTGTGTACTCGTCGATTATAAGATATTTGTTCTCGATTGTTGTTCGAGACACATGATGCTATGGGCATCCTTTGTTCGTTTCTTTGTGCAACTCTTGATGTTGCTTCGTGCAACTATATGCGGCACTTGTTACCCTTTTGATGGCTTGAATATCTGATACGTCTACTCTACCTAGGGCAATGAAATTAAATAAAATGTAATGCAATGAATTATAATGCAATATAATCTACATGAATTAAAAGGAAATTGCTAAATTAAGTTTAGCTTATGAAGTGGATAAATTGTTGAATGACTTGGTATAATATGATGTGATATGAAATGATGAATTATATGGACATTGGTCCTTCCGATTATGATATAATGCATATGATATGCTTATAAGTCTGATTATGTGAAATTTGGGTTATGACCCTATTCGAATACATGGAATTAAGAAATGATAAGTTCTGATTTTTGGATGATGATTGAGATCATTCGAATGATATGCTTATGATGAAATTATGATTTAGTTTTGATAAGATAATAATGCTATGTATGGATTAGCATGAAATTTTGGTTAATTCAATTGTTAAGCATGAGATTGAGTATGCTGAAATTGAATTGAATTATGTTATTGAATGAATTATATGCAAGCATGTGATAAATTACTATGTTATGTTATGTATTCGAGCATGTGCTATGAACTTGTTATGATATGTGTGATGCTATGTGTATGAATTTTACATAAGCTTAGTTGGGTGAAATATATTGTTAATAAACCCAGCTAAGTAAAGTCAATGCTTGATCACATTAAAAGTTCAAGTATGAATTAGAATTTAGCATTACCTCGCTAAGTACTATTTGTACTTATCGCTCCGTTGTTTTCTTCTTCCCAACCTTAGCAGGATCGCTTGGGCCTTAAAGCTAGCATTCGTTTGGCTCAAGTTACGAGTTCGGAAATATGTATGATCTTAGTCTTATCTTTAGACTCCTAGAAGGTGGCTTCGAAGTCTATTTAATGATCCGTTTTGTTGTGTTTGGACGTAACTTAAGTATGAAATGGTGTTTGAAGTTATATGCTCTGTGATGCATGGTTAGGAGGCTAGAATCATGTTTTGTATTTAAGTAGGTATCCTCATTATTTTGTTGTATAAAAATGTAAGTCGAGCTAGTGGTTGTGCCGATTCTTTTTGTTGTCCATAGTCGATAGCTTGACATGGTTTAGGGGCATATAAATCATGATATTTTGTAAGGTTCTAAGTAAAGGAAATCGAATGCCATGGTATTGAAATCTATTATGTCTTGTATGAAAATTGAATTGGTTAATTATTGGTAATTTGGATTAATTCGAAGATCACCTACACTATATAATTAAGGTTTGCTAACTTATTCATTCACCTTAACAACTTCATTTGCCCTAGAAATGAACGCCGCCGGCAACAAGGTGCAGCGCAAGGAGGCCAATAAGATTGAACGCCGGCAGCACTGGACTGTCTACGTGGGGAGGATATCGGAGACGCTGCATTGGAAAGGGTTATGGCAAGTTTTTGATAGACACGGTGAGGTTATCGACGCATTCATCCCTCGGAAACGGGCAAAAGATGGAGGACGATTTGGATTTGTTAGGATGGCCAGCAAAGAGGATGCGGATCGAGCGATTGAACGCCTCAACAACAATTGGATTTATGGATCTCGATTGAGAGTGAGTTTGGCAAGATTCGCCGATCGCGGATCGTTTCAACGAAAGAGGGGGCTAGATGAACACACTAGTAAGGAGAATAGGGAAGAAAAGGGTCAATCCAATAGCATGAATTCAAAGAGAGATCCTATCACGGCAACGACAATCAAGGGGTATGTTGATGAAGAGAAAGTGGGCGTTCTTCGACATTGTATGGTGGGTTGGTGTGATAGACAATGGAGTATAAAGGAAATAGCAGCAAGGATGCAAATCCCCGATCACCATGGACTATCTATTATGCGAATCGCTGGAACGGCGATATTGTTGATGTTCAAGGATGCAAAAACAATGGAAGGGGTGTTGGAAAAAACGAGCTTCAGCGATTGCTTCTCCAAATTAGAACGATGGGATCCGGGGATGTTGATACAATCACGACGGGTTTGGATTTTTGTCCGAGGCATTCCGGTGCATGCTTGGTCTTATGAGACATTCGAGAGTATTGCGACACAGTGGGGATCACTTGTACGAGTAGCAGAAACCACATCAGCGCCAACATCTTTCGAACGTGGCTGGATATTGATTGAAACGGAATCGATGGAGGCCATTGATACCCAATTGATGTTGGATGTCGAGGGTAAGCTATATCGGATTTTTGCTCAAGAGGTGACCATATTTGGGCCTCTCATCGATTGTGAATGCACAGTAACTAGTGAGGATGACAGTGATGACTCGTCTGAGGGAAGCTCGTCGGAATACGTACCGGATTCGTGCATGGGGGACGATTCTGCTCGGCAACACTTTGATGAAACAGGAGTAGGGGTAACGGATTGGACTACCAACCAATTATGGAATGACGCCTATCTAGGGGATAAGGAGGCTATCGATATTACGTCGAAGGTCATGGCTGAAAGCGATATGTTGATGCCGGGGCACAATGGACCGCCACGAGGCAGTGGTGATGATGAGATGAGACGATTTGGTCCGGTAGTAGGGGACTGCAGTGGAACGAGGAGTCCTAACGAAACTGAAGTTCTTAGGATTGGAGTTACTGAAGCCAATCCAAACTCCCAAGATACAACGGCTACTCAAACTCCTCTATCAATTCAGGATAATCTTATCGAAACTCAAGGCCAACGGGGGGAGACGGAATTTGGGGAGAAGGATACGGCAGGTTTGATTTCAGTCCCGATATCGGCATCTATAGTCGAGCAAAACGGCGGGATCGCAATACCGGTTGAAAGAATTGGTGACGTACAAGATTCACGGCAATCGGAAGTTGCTGTTGATGTTATCCCAGTTTGGATTAATGGTGTGCTGAAGAAAACAAAGTCTGTGAACGCTTTATCGGGGGTGACGAATAAAACGAAGCAGGGGAGGGGACGGCCGCGGAAGAATGGAGGCCGCGCATCCCAATCAGTAATTGCGGATGCTTCTTTAACAGATTCAGATTTTGTCCGTAGACAAAAAGTAATTCACCGCGAAGCTACAGCAACTACGGCTTTAGGGAATTTGGTGGGTGTGACGTCGATAGGTCGTGAGGAAGAAATATTGCGAGACTTGTCGCGAGTGCTGCAGGACGGCATTCGTCAATAGAGATTATGCGTTTATTGAGCTGGAATGTTAGGGGGTTGGGGTCCGTGTTGAAGAGGAGACGGGTTGGAGATGTGATTCGGAAACATCGTTTTGATATGGTTTTGCTGCAAGAGTCGAAATTAGAGGAGCTGAGTCCGTCGTTGGTAGCTGGGCTGTGGTATAGCGATGGATATGAATTTTCTTTTTCGCCATCAGTGGGAGCATCGGGTGGTATTCTAGTAATATGGGAGAGTGACAGATTCGTGTTGGAATCAGTTGAAATTGCGAGGCATTTTGTTATGCTGCAGGGACGTTGGAGACATGAGGATATGGTGTGTTATATTTTGGCGGTGTATGCACCATGTGACGCGATCGAGCAGGAAGGGCTATGGCAACAGTTGGTGAATGCAATTGACAATTATTCGGGACCTTATTGTGTTGCGGGTGATTTTAATGCGGTGTTGCAATCATCGGAAAGAGCTGGATGTAGTACGCAGTCGCGAGGTATGGCTTCTTTTGTGTCGTTTGTACATGATGCTTGCTTAATTGATTTGCCTTTGAGGGGAAAGCAATTTACGTGGTTTGGGAGGGATCGCCGTAAGAGCCGTATAGATCGTTATCTAGTAAATTCGAAGTGGCTAGATTGCTTTTCTCGCATGGATCAAGTATCGTTACCGCGTGGTATTTCGGATCATGCCCCTATTTTGTTATTGTGTGATGATATCGATTGGGGTCCTCGACCATTCCGTTTCATTAATGTATGGTTAGAGGAGAAGCGGAATGTTAATCGTATGGCGGAAGAGTGGTGTAGGTTGACGGGAATGGGGATTGGAAACTCGAACATATCGGTTAAGCTCCGTCACTTGAAGCTCTTCCTAAGAAAGTGGAACAAGTCCGACTTTGGGGACATTGAAAAGGAAATTTCTAGTATCCAAAGCCGTATTGAATGCCTAGACAATGCAGAGGTGGAACAAGCCGTGGGGGAGGGGGGCGATGTTTATGATCAACGGCGGGTTTGGCTACAAGCTCTATGGCGCGCGATCCGTAAAAAAGAATCGCTATGGCGACAGAAGTCACGTGCAACTTGGCTGAAATTGGGGGATAGGAATACAGCGTATTTTCATAGGGCATCGAAGTTGCGAGCGTGTCGGAACTCCATTGTTGGTTTGAATATAAATGGAAGTTGGGTGACTGATCCGAACAGGCTGCGACGATATATGGTAAGTTTTTTTTCTAGACATTTTGCCGCGGAAGAGAGACTAAGCACTTGGCAGTTTGTGGGTGCGTTCAATAGGGTCAACGATAGTGAAAATTTGGCTCTGACTATGCCTTTCTCGATGAATGAGGCATGGGAGGTGGTGCGTGGGAGTGATGGTTCGAAGTCTCCGGGACCGGATGGCTATAGTATGGAATTTTATAAGCGGTGCTGGGCGATAATTAGTGGAGATGTGGACAGGTTCTTGACGGATTTCTTTTCCACTGGAAAGCTACCCCCAGGCGTAAATAATACCTTTATTGTTCTTTTGCCGAAAGTGGATTCGCCAGTTTCTTTAAATGAGTATCGCCCGATCAGTTTATTAAATTCTATCTATAAAATTTTGGCGAAAATTCTAGCTCGGCGTCTACAGGTAGTGCTGGGTGGTTTAATCAGCGATCATCAATCAGCTTTTGTCCGTGGCCGTCAGATAGTGGATGGGATCCTGTTGGCTAATGAAACCCTCCATTCTATGCGTAACAGTCGAGAGGGGGGTTGTGTGTTGAAGCTAGATTTTGCGAAGGCTTATGATTGTGTTCGTTGGGAATGTTTGGATCAGATTATGGGTTCTATGGGTTTTAATGGAACATGGAGGGGATGGGTGATGGAATGTATTGGGACAGTTCGCCTATCGGTTTTATTGAATGGAAGCGCAACGAAGGAATTTGATATGAGACGAGGGTTGCGACAAGGCTGCCCCTTATCGCCGTTGTTGTTTGTCATAGTGGCTGAAGCGTTGCATCATATACTGGTACAAGCGGAGAGACGAGGGCTGATTCAGGGTATGGAAGTGGCACCAGGGGTGACGATAACACATCTCCAGTTTGCAGATGACACAGTTCTTTTCTTCAGAGCTTCGGTAGAGGCAGCTTTGAATGTTCGAAGGCTCTTGTGTTGCTTCCAGGTATGTTCCGGATTGCGTATCAACTTTGCAAAGTCGTCCCTATATGCGGTTGGTGTAGATGTTGCGTTGTATGCATCAATGGCCGAGGTTTTGTCTTGCCGTCAGGGGGAGTTACCGTTTATTTATTTGGGCTTACCGTTGGGTGTCAATCCGCGCAATAGTGTTGTTTGGGAACCGGTTATTGCATCTGTTCGTCGCAAGCTCGCAGGCTGGAAGAGGACATCGTTATCTTTTGCGGCACGGGTGACTTTGGTAAATTCTGTCTTGTCCTCTCTTCCTGTGTATTATATGGGTCTGTTTCGAGTACCGAAAGGGGTGATCGCTGCGATAGATAAGTTGAGGCGTGCGTTTTTATGGGGTGGTGTTAATTTACAACGCAAAATGAGTAGGGTGCATTGGAACTTGGTGTGTCGTCCTCGGCATATGGGAGGATTGGGGGTGGCCGATCTTGAAATTCGAAACAAGGCTTTGCTGGCAAAGTGGGCATGGCGATATGCCCGGGATGAGAAATCGTTGTGGCGGGCTATTATTGTTTCTAAATATGGTGAAGCGGCACAGTGGTGGCGGTTTAATACATCAGTTAGGGGAAATGTGTCCGTAATATGGAAACAAATAGTGCACACGGTCAGCTCGGAGGGAGTGCAACAGCATATGGGAGAGTCTCGGTTCTTTTGGCGTGTTGGGTCGGGGGAGCGTGTGATGTTCTGGTTTGATGCCTGGTGTATAGAGCAGCCTTTGAAAGACGTGTTTCCGCGTCTGTTCTCTCTTGCGGTTGACCGTTTGGCATTGGTGCGGGACGTAGCCGTCGAGGGGAATTTTCAGCAGGTTAGTTGGGATATGGTGTTTCGCCGTAGTTTGCGGTCGTTTGAAGCTCGACAATTGCATGACTTATGTGCTTTGGTGTGCCCGTTTCAGTTGCGACAAGGTGAATTGGACATGATCGTGTGGAAGCCGGCTGCCCATGGGACATTTTCTGTCAAGGGATTGTCACGGTTGCTGATGTTGGACAAAGAGGGTGAGAGCGACTTAGGGGACTGTTTTGCGTGGAAGGTATTGGTTCCTCCGAAGGTTCAGGCGTTCCTATGGTTCACTTGGTTGCACCGATTGCCGACGTTCGCTTTTCTACGGAGGCGTGGAGTTGATTTGGGCGACAATCATGTGTTGTGTAGGAGGTGTCGCGGGTGGGAGGAGGATGTGGAGCATCTATTTTATTGTTGTCCGCTGGCCCAAGAATTATGGAATTGGTTCCGAGGATGGTGGGCGATTTCATTGCCTTTGCCGAAATCATTAGCAGACTTCCTTATCCCGGATATGCATTGTTCCTTCACGGGGTTACTACGGAAGCTGTGGGTGTCAAGTATCGCAGCTTTGTTATGGTCGATGTGGCTTGCGCGTAATGATCTTGTTTTCAATGGGAAGTCCATTCCGGTTTCTGAAATCTGTTTTTTGGTGAAGCTGCGATCTTTCTATTGGGTGAAGACCCTTAAAGAGGGCTTAATGGTGAGTGAGAATCTTTGGTTGGATTATCCGAGCATGTATCGGGAAGAGGTAGCTAAAAATTTAGACCGTGTGGGTGTGTGTTGGGAACCACCGCTCGGTTCTACTTTGAAGTTCTCAGTGGATGGGTCAGCACGTGGAAAGCCAGGACCTGCGGGTTTTGGAGGGGTATTGCGCGATGCCCATAGTCGCGTCCTTGCTTTGTTTTCAGGGCCTCTCGGTTCTCTTGATACAAATGTGGCAGAGATTAGGGCGATAGCATTTGCTTTGGAGTTTTATTTAACTTCCAAGTGGGTGGATCGACCTTTAATTATAGAGTCGGATTCCAAGGTAGCAATCGGTTGGGTGCTGCAGGTGGACCGTCGGCTGTGGCGCTTATGGGAGTCATTTTGTGTGATAGACCGAGCTTGTACGCAGCTAGGTTCGGTTTGTTTCTCACACATCTTTCGGGAGGCGAATGGGCTAGCTGATGCTCTAGCGAAGGAGGGGGTATCCCGAGTCTCTTTGTTTCAGGCTTCGCTTTGAGTTGTATGGGGGGTCGTTCGTTTTTGTTTTTCAGTCGATATGTCGTACTCTTTTCCTCCAGTAGGTTTAGGGAGGTTTTTAATGAGGCGCATGTCTGACTAGCGTTGTATAATTTCTCGAATAATATACTTCGCTTTGCTGATCAAAAAAAAATATAATTAAGGTTTCGAATGGCATGGATTTGAATAGTTTAAGTATTCGAAATTTTGATCTAATTGTAATAGTAAATTGATAATGATAATAAAGTTTTAAATTGGCTTGTAATTTGGTAACAAGATTAAAGAAATTGTGGCTAAGTTTATGTATGATCATAAGAAGTTAAGAAAAATTTTGTTAGCCCATCTTTTCGCGTGCGCATTAATATGATTATCTTATTAAAAATGATATATTGTTTTCCGAAACGCTTCCGCTATTGTCCGTTATGTTCCGTTTGTCTGCTTTTCGCTTTCCGGTAACGCTCCCGACTCCCGGCCCAGGTTGGCAGGTGTTACATTTTGTGGCATCAGAGCTTTTTAGGTAATAGGTCCTATAGACCTCGAATGTGTTCTGTGTGCATCATTAGTTGAGTCAAGCCACCTAGGGATCATACATTGAATTTCTTGTAACTATGATCCTGACATTGATTTTGTTTGATCTGAATTAGAATGAAAGAGACACATTTAGCTCAAGACGATGAAAGTCCTCGAGGATCCTCAAGTGAAGGGGATAGTCTCCATATGAAAGAAAACCCTCCGATTAAGGATAACCCTCCTGTGCAAGATAGCACTCGACAACAATCTCCTGTTCAGCCTCGGACGAACACTGATAATCCGACTGTTCAGAATGTTCAAAGAGATTGTCTTCTGAGCATGAAAGAAATGTTCGATCAGCTTTTGACGAACATGAGACATGAACAACCTGCTCCGGTAGCTGCTGCCCCTAGCAGAGCTCCTATTGAAAGGCTTGCTCAACATCGAGCTTATACATTTGCAGGCTCTATTGAAGAGAAACCTGAAGAAGCTGAGTATTTGTTAGAAAGAACTACTCAGATATTGACTAAGCAACTTCAGTGTTCAGATGAGCATAAGCGCGAATGCGTTGTTGCCTTACTTGCTGATGAAGCATTGAACTGGTGGGAAACTACAACCCTAACTGCTCCAGTTGAATCTGTGAACTGGAAATTCTTTGTAGAAGAATTCAAGAAGAAATACATCAGTGAACAGTACTTGGCCGATCGAAGAAAGCATTTCTTGCATATGAAGCAAGCGGGTTCTCCAATAGAGCAATACGTGGCTGATTTCTGCAAGTACTGCAAGTATGGTTCTGAGTACATCAAATAAGAGAAAGAAAAGTGTCGTATGTTCATTGACGGTCTGAATGATGAGCTGAGTCTGATGTTTACCGCCCTGGATATCACGGACTTTCAAACTCTCGTAAATCGAGCTATTGTTACGGAATCCAAGTTTCGGGCCGTAGAAAAGAGGAAAAGCGGTTACCATTATGATAAGAAGCGTAAGGGTGATGACAAGTCTCTCTGGAAATCAAAGAAGTCTAAAAGCCATAAAAAAGATACTTCTTCGTATAATCCAGCACCTCGTAGTAACTTCACATCGAAGCCTCAGTCTATGAGTAGACTTTCTGTCCCGATTATATCTGTTAATAGCCCAGGGAATTCAGAAAAGGCTACCGTCTGTCCGCATTGTCAGAAACTACATTCCAGTCAGTGCCGAAGGCAGGCCAACTTATGTTTTGCTTGTGGCGGAAGTGATCACTATATCAGAGACTATCCAGTAATGAGAGACCAAGCTCCTGCTCAAAACTCTGCTAATCCGAGTCATGTGCAATCAAATCAGAACAAGAATACTAGACAAGCTCAGTCTGGGAATCAGGGCAGAGGCAGAAGCAATCAGTCGAAAGCCACTACACATCATGAATCACGAGCTCCAGTTCGAGTCTATCATATCCGTGGCAAGGATGAGGAAGAATCTCCGGATGTTATTGCGGGTAAGGTTGAACTAAACCTTACTCCTGTTTATGCTTTAATAGATTCGGGATCAACTCATTCTTTTATGTGTTCTCACCTGATTGACAAGTTACAGTTAAAGCCTGAAATTGTTAAAACTGGGTTAATTGTTTCAAACCATATAGGAGGTGACTTACCTATCAACCTGATCTGTAAGAATAGTCTTGTATCTATTCGAAACATACCTTTTCCCTGTGACTTGTATGTTCTACCTAAATGTGAGTTTGACCTAGTATTAGGGTTAAACTGGTTGGGTAGACATGAAGCCTGGATTGACTGTCAGAATAAAAGACTATACTTAAGGGGTTTAGGAAAGGAGTCGATTCTGTTAATTGATAAGAAACCAACATCTATTTTTGCTGCTATGGCTTTGCAAGATGAATTAGATTTTGGCGTATCTGAAATGCCTGTTGTATCTGAGTTTGTTGATGTCTTTCCTGAGGAACTCCCTGGACTCCCTCCAATTCGAGAAGTTGAGTTCAAAATTGAAGTTCATCCTGGAACTAATCCAGTGTCCATTACGCCCTATCGTATGACACCTATTGAATTGCAAGAATTGAAGAAGCAGATTCAAGAATTAGAAGATAAGGGTTTCATTCGACCCAACACTTCTCCCTGGGGTGCTCTAGTTCTCTTTGTGAAAAAGAAAGACGGAACGATGCGACTTTGCATTGATTACCGGCAATTGAACAGAGTCACTATCAAGAACAAGTATCCATTACCCCGAATTGAAGATCTGTTTGATCAGTTGAAGGGTGCTGGTGTATTCTCTAAAATTGATCTTCGTTCCGGTTATTATCAAATGAGGGTGAAAGATGAAGATATACCCAAAACTGCTTTTAGAACTCGTTATGGTCATTACGAATTTCTGGTGATGCCATTCGGGTTAATGAATGCCCCTGTTGCATTCATGGATCTAATGAACCGAGTATTCAAACCTCATCTGGATAAGTTTGTTGTCGTATTCATCGACGATATTCTGGTCTATTCTCGTAACAGAGAAGAACATGCTCAACATCTTCGGATTGTACTCCAGACACTCCGAGAAAATCAGCTATTTGCTAAGTTCACTAAATGTGAATTATGGCTTTCAGAAGTGTCTTTCCTCGGACATTTTATTTCAGCCGAAGGAATCAAGGTTGATTCCAAGAAAATTCAGACAATTCTTGAATGGCGACCTCCGAGCAATGTAAGCGAGGTCCGAAGTTTTCTTCGTTTAGCTGGGTATTACCGAAGATAAAGTGTTTCTCAAAGTTTCTTCGTGGAAGAAAGTTTTCCGTTTCGGCAAGAAAGGAAAGCTTAGTCCTCGTTTAATTGGACCGTTCGAAGTAATTGAGAGAATTGGTCCTGTAGCTTATCGCCTCGCACTTCCTTCTGAATTCGATAAGATTCATAATGTCTTTCATGTTTCCATGTTAAGGCGTTATCGATCTGATCCGTCTCATATTCTCGAACTAGAAGAAGTTGAACTTAATCCTAACCTTTCTTATGAAGAGGAACCTATTCAAATTCTCGATCGAGAAATTAAAAGGCTTCGTAACAAGAACATCCCTCTTGTTAAAATTCTCTGGAAGAACCATAACGTTACAGAAGCAACGTGGGAACCCGAGGATACAATGCGGAAGCAATATCCTCATTTATTCAGTTCAGGTAAGAATTCGAGGACGAATTCTTTCTTTAAGGAGGAGGGAATTGTAACACCCACATTTCTGTCCTAGAATTTAAGGTCGTTAAAATTAAATTATTTATTTATTCTTAGAAGCAATTGAGCTTGCAATTTAGTGAATTATGCAATTTGGTCCTTAAATTTCTTAATTGGGCAACTAGTGCACCAATTCGAATTAGAAAGAAACTTAGCTTTGAATTAAGGAATTTAGCTGATTGGTAAATTAGTGAATTTGAGTTAGTGATAACAAGATCTAAAGTATGATATTAAAAGAATAAAAAGAAATTAAGTAATGTTGCATTTCCTTGAGGAAATCGGATTAAATTGAGAAAATTCAAGAAAGCATGGAATAAGGGAATTTGATGACCAATTTAAAATGTTTACAAGGATTGAAATTTGCATGTTAAAAATAAAATATCCTTAGGGCTGCCCTTAGTAAAATAAAGATAAAAGATATAGACAAAGGGACACTAAGGTAATTTCTAAGGCCATCAAATCACTTAGATTATAGAAGCTTGTCTTTCTTCAACATTTTCTTCTCCTTTTCCGTGAAGTAGAGAGAAAATGGGGGGAAAGAGAAGCTCAAAAGTCTGAAAATTTGAGAGCTAAAATGGTGAGATTTTTGCTTGCATGGTGGAAGAATTAAGATAGGAATTGGAAGAGATAGCTAGTGTTGTCAAGGAGATCAAAAAAGTAAGTTTCCTACTCCTTGTAACTATTCGGTTAAGTTTAAAACCATGCATGCAAACCTAAAACTTGTATGAACATGAAACTATGAGAATCTTGATGAAAATAACAAGATGAACTAATGAAATCCTTGAAAATTTCTTGAGAAATTATGAATAGAGTCATAAGGGGACTGTTTTGAAAGAAAATGTAAAATCTTGGATATTTGGAATATTTCTATACTTGGAGATTAAAATCAGAAAATTCTCACTAGGAGAAAGTTGTTAAGAAATAAGGATTTTATTATAAATGACTATTGGTTGCTAGAAAAATGAATTAAAAAGGTGAAATTTCGATTAGAACTAAAAGGAGACACATATTCAAAATTTATGGAGATTATGGACTGATCTGGAAAATCGGAAAAATTGAGTACTTAATTGTTGAAATTGAAAGTTAATATGGACTGTAAAATGTCATGGAAGAATAGTATAAGTCATGCTATGAATAAATTTTTATATTTAAGAATGTGATTAGGTGAATTTTAAGTTTAAAGTGTAAATTAAGTAAGCTGCCCAGGGATGTAAACTCTTAAGCAGTTATTTTAGAAATTCACCAAAAATTGGAGATAAGGTATTTTGAATTGAAAGTTTTACTGTATAAACTTTGGTATGTCTAGATTCATTGAGAGAAAACGGAACTCAATTTCAGTATGTAAATTAAGAGATATGAATTTTTAAAGTTGGACAGTATAGGCTGTCCAGAATTACCGAAAGGAGTGTAATTAAGCAATAAACTGTATTGATTCGAATAAGATAAAAATATGTGGTTCACATGAGTATAAAATTGAGTTTAATACCTTTCCAAAGGTATATGATATGTTAATTTTGGGTTAGTAAATAAAAAGATATGATTAAAACACTAACTAGTCCTCCAACTAGTTTAATAAAAAGTCAGATTTGAAAATATGAGTTCATGCTTGAAATTGAGAAGTAGTTATGATTGAATTGCTTCCTAATTTAGTATGTATTCGTTTTATGTTGAGAGTTAAGATCGGAATTGTGAAGAAACTTTGGAGGAAGCTAGGATCGATCACTCGAAGGGAAGAAACAAGGGCATCTCAATTCGAGATCAAGCTTAAGGATTTGTGAGTGTAATTTTGTATTAGGGTTGGGACTAGTGTCCGAACCACCTTGTTATTTGTAATTTATGATTTCTATGCATGAAATTGGACCTAATTAATATTTGGTAATGTGTTTAGTAAGGGAAGGATATCAAAGGAAAATTGGATGCATGAATTGAGATTTGTGGTTAATATTTGATTGTGTAAAAATGTGGGCTGCTTTATGTGATGTTAATTGCCATTAATTATATGTTCGATTTGGATTTATATAATGTTTGAATATGTGCAAATGTGGACTGCCCATGTGATTATTTGTATGTTGATCATGTGTGAATTTGGATTCTTGATGATACTTGATAAAATGAGGATGTGGACTGCCCTATGGTATATTTATGCTATGTTTAAAATGCATGTGATTATGTATGTATGAAGTTGCTGCCATGTATGATGATATGATCGAATGAGCATGCAAAGTGAATTCTGAAAAATGTATATGTTAAATTAAATAACGAATAAATTAATTAATAAGAACATGCCCTCAGTAGATTAGAAGTTTTAGATAAGTACGACAAGCCTAGAGTCTGAGCTCACCGTTTGTTGTTGCTTCGTGCAAATCTTGCTTGTTGCCCTGGGCAACCTTTGATAGTACTTTGTGTACTCGTCGATTATAAGATATTTGTTCTCGATTGTTGTTCGAGACACATGATGCTATGGTCATCCTTTGTTCGTTGCTTTGTGCAACTCTTGATGTTGCTTCGTGCAACTATATGCGGCACTCGTTACCCATTTGATGGCTTGAATATCTGATACGTCTACTCTACCTAGGGCAATGAAATTAAATAAAATGTAATGCGATGAATTATAATGCAATATAATCTACATGAATTAAAAGGAAATTGCTAAATTAAGTTTAGCTTATGAAGTGGATAAATTGTTGAATGACTTGGTATAATATGATGTGATATGAAATGATGAATTATGTGGACATTGGTCCTTCTGATTATTATATGATGCATATGATATGCTTATAAGTCTGATTATGTGAAATTTGGGTTATGACCCTATTCGAATACATGGAATTAAGAAATGATAAGTTCTGATTTTTGGATGATGATTGAGATCATTCGAATGATATGCTTATGATGAAATTATGATTTAGTTTTGATAAGATAATAATGCTATGTATGGATTAGCATGAAATTTTGGTTAATTCAATTGTTAAGCATGAGATTGAGTATGCTGAAATTGAATTGAATTATGTTATTGAATGAATTATATGCAAGCATGTGATAAATTACTATGTTATGTATGTATTCGAGCATGTGCTATGAACTTGTTATGATATGTGTGATGCTATGTGTATGAATTCTACATAAGCTTAGTTGGGTGAAATTGATTGTTAATAAACCCAGCTAAGTAAACTCAATGCTTGATCACATTAAAAGTTCAAGTATGAATTAGAATTTAGCATTACCTCGCTAAGTACTATTTGTACTTATCGCTCCGTTGTTTTCTTCTTCCCAACCTTAGCAGGATCGCTTGGGCCTTAAAGCTAGCATTCGTTTGGCTCAAGTTACTAGTTCGGAAATATGTATGATCTTAGTCTTATCTTTAGACTCCTAGAAGGTGGCTTCGAAGTCTGTTTATTGATCCGTTTTGTTGTGTTTGGACGTAACTTAAGTCTGAAATGGTGTTTGAAGTTATATGCTCTGTGATGCATGGTTAGGAGGCTAGAATCATGTTTTGTATTTAAGTAGGTATCCTCATTATTTTGTTGTATAAAAATGTAAGTCGAGCTAGTGGTTGTGCCGATTCTTTTTGTTGTCCATAGTCGATAGCTTGACATGGTTTAGGGGCATATAAATCATGATATTTTGTAAGGTTCTAAGTAAAGGAAATCGAATGCCATGGTATTGAAATCTATTATGTCTTGTATGAAAATTGAATTGGTTAATTATTGGTAATTTGGATTAATTCGAAGATCACCTACACTATATAATTAAGGTTTCGAATGGCATGGATTTGAATAGTTTAAGTATTTGAAATTTTGATCTAATTGTAATAGTAAATTGATAATGATAATAAAGTTTTAAATTGGCTTGTAATTTGGTAACAAGATTAAAGAAATTGTGGCTAAGTTTATGTATGATCATAAGAAGTTAAGAAAATTTTTGTTAGCCTATCTTTTTGCGTGCGCATTAATATGATTATCTTATTAAAAATGATATATTGTTTTCCGAAACGCTTCCGATATTGTCCGTTATGTTCCGTTTGTCTGCTTTTCGCTTTCCGGTAACGCTCCCGACTCCCGGCCCAGGTTGGCAGGTGTTACATTTTGTGGCATCAGAGCTTTTTAGGTAATAGGTCCTATAGACCTCGAATGTGTTCTGTGTGCATCATTAGTTGAGTCAAGCCACCTAGGGATCATACATTGAATTTCTTGTAACTATGATCCTAACTTTGATTTTTTTTGATCTGAATTAGAATGAAAGAGACACATTTAGCTCGAGACGATGAAAGTCCTCGAGGATCCTCAAGTGAAGGGGATAGTGTCCGTATGAAAGAAAACCCTCCGATTAAGGATAACCCTCATGTGCAAGATAGCACTCGACAACAATCTCCTGTTCAGCCTCGGATGAACACTGATAATCCGACTGTTCAGAATGTTCAAAGAGATTGTCTTCTGAGCATGAAAGAAATGTTCGATCAGCTTTTGACGAACATGAGACATGAACAACCTGCTCCGGTAGCTGCTGCCCCTAGCAGAGCTCCTATTGAAAGGCTTGCTCAACATCGAGCTTATACATTTGCAGGCTCTATTGAAGAGAAACCTGAAGAATCTGAGTATTGGTTAGAAAGAACTACTCAGATATTGACTAAGCAACTTCAGTGTTCAGATGAGCATAAGAGCGAATGCGTTGTTGCCTTACTTGCTGATGAAGCATTGAACTGGTGGGAAACTACAACACTAACTGCTCCAGTTGAATCTATGAACTGGAAATTCTTTGTAGAAGAATTCAAGAAGAAATACATCAGTGAACAGTACTTGGCCGATCGAAGAAAGCGTTTCTTGCATCTGAAGCAAGCGGGTCGACCAATAGAGCAATACGTGGCTGATTTCTGCAAGTACTGCAAGTATGGTTCTGAGTACATCAAATAAGAGAAAGAAAAGTGTCGTATGTTCATTGACGGTCTGAATGATGAGCTGAGTCTGATGTTTACCGCCCTGGATATCACGGACTTTCAAACTCTCGTAAATCGAGCTATTGCTACGGAATCCAAGTTTCGGGCCGCAGAAAAGAGGAAAAGCGATTATCGTTATGATAAGAAGCGTAAGGGTGATGACAAGTCTCTCTAGAAATAAAAGAAGTCTAAAAGCCGTAAAAAAGGTACTTCTTCGTATAATCCAGCACCTCATAGTAACTTCACATCGAAGCCTCAGTCTATGAGTAGACTTTCTGTCCCGGTTATATCTGTTAATAGCTCGGGGAATTCAGAAAAGGCTATCGTTTGTCCGCATTGTCAGAAACTACATTCCTGTCAGTGCCGAAGGCAGGCCAACTTATGTTTTGCTTGTGGCGGAAGTGATCACTATATCAGAGACTGTCCAGTAATGAGAGACCGTGTTCCTGTTCAAAACTCTGCTAATTCAAGTCATGTGCAATCCAATCAGAACAAGAATACTAGAAAAGCTCAGTCTGGGAATCAGGGCAGAGGCAGAAGCAATCAGTCGAAAGTCACTACACATCATGAATCACGAGCTCCAGTTCGAGTCTATCATATCCGTGGCAAGGATGAGGAAGAATCTCTGGATGTTATTGCGGGTAAGGTTGAACTAAACCTTACTCCTGTTTATGCTTTAATAGATTCGGGATCAACTCATTCTTTTGTGTGTTCTCACCTGATTGACAAGTTACAGTTAAAGCCTAAAATTGTTAAAACTGGGTTAATTGTTTCAAACCCTATAGGAGGTGACTTACCTATCAACCTGATCTGTAAGAATAATCTTGTATCTATTCAAAACATACCTTTTCCCTGTGACATGTATGTTCTACCTAAATGTGAGTTTGACCTAGTATTAGGGTTAAACTGGTTGGGTAGACATGAAGCCTGGATTGACTGTCAGAATAAAAGACTATACTTAAGGGGTTTAGGAAAGGAGTCGATTCTGTTAATTGATAAGAAACCAACATCTATTTTTGCTGCTATGGCTTTGCAAGATGAATTAGATTTTGGCGTATCTGAAATGCCTGTTGTATCTGAGTTTGTTGATGTCTTTCCTAAGGAACTCCCTGGACTCCCTCCAATTCGAGAAGTTGAGTTCAAAATTGAAGTTCAGCCTGGAACTAATCCAGTGTCCATTACGCCCTATCGTATGGCACCTATTGAATTGCAAGAATTGAAGAAGCAGATTCAAGAATTAGAAGATAAGGGTTTCATTCGACCCAACACTTCTCCCTGGGGTGCTCCAGTTCTCTTTGTGAAAAAGAAAGACGGAACGATGCGACTTTGCATTGATTACCGGTAATTGAACAGAGTCACTATCAAGAACAAGTATCCATTACCCCGAATTGAAGATCTATTTGATCAGTTGAAGGATGCTGGTGTATTTTCTAAAATTGACCTTCGTTCCGGTTATTATCAAATGAGGGTGAAATATAAAGATATACCCAAAACTGCTTTTAGAACTCGTTATGGTCATTACGAATTTCTGGTGATGCCATTCGGGTTAATGAATGCCCCTGTTGCATTCATGGATCTGATGAACCGAGTATTCAAACCTCATCTGGATAAGTTTGTTGTCGTATTCATCGACGATATTCTGGTCTATTCTCATAACAGAGAAGAACATGCTCATCATCTTCGGATTGTACTCCAGACACTCCGAGAAAATCAGCTATTTGCTAAGTTCACTAAATGTGAATTATGGCTTTCAGAAGTGTCTTTCCTCGGACATGTTATTTCAGCCGAAGGAATCAAGGTTGATTCTAAGAAAATTCAGACAATTCTTGAATGGCGACCTCCGAGCAATGTAAGCGAGGTCCAAAGTTTTCTTGGTTTAGCTGGGTATTACCGGAGATAAAGTGTTTCTCAAAGTTTCTCCGTGGAAGAAAGTTTTCCGTTTCGGCAAGAAAGGAAAGCTTAGTCCTCGTTTTATTGGACCGTTCGAAGCAATTGAGAGAATTGGTCCTGTAGCTTATCGCCTTGCACTTCCTTCTGAATTCGATAAGATTCATAATGTCTTTCATGTTTCCATGTTAAGGCGTTATCGATCTGATCCATCTTATATTCTCGAACCAGAAGAAGTTGAACTTAATCCTAACCTTTCTTATGAAGAGGAACCTATTCAAATTCTCGATCGAGAAGTTAAAAGGCTTCGTAACAAGAACGTCCCTCTTGTTAAAATTCTCTAGAAGAACCATAACGTTACAGAAGCAACGTGGGAACCCGAGGATACAATGCGGAAGCAATATCCTCATTTATTCAGTTCAGGTAAGAATTCGAGGACGGATTCTTTCTTTAAGGAGGAGGGAATTGTAACACCCACATTTCTGTCCTAGAATTTAAGGTCGTTAAAATTAAATTACTCATTTATTCTTAGAAGCAATTGAGCTTGCAATTTAGTGAATTATGCAATTTGGTCCTTAAATTTCTTAATTGGGCAACTAGTGCACCAATTCGAATTAGAAAGAAACTTAGCTTTGAATTAAGGAATTTAGCCGATTGGTAAATTAGTGAATTTGAGTTAGTGATAACAAGATCTAAAGTATGATATTAAAAGAATAAAAAGAAATTAAGTAATGTTGCATTTCCTTGAGGAAATCGGATTAAATTGAGAAAATTCAAGAAAGCATGGAATAAGGGAATTTGATGACCAATTTAAAATGTTTACAAGGATTGAAATTTGTATGTTAAAAATAAAATATCCTTAGGGCTGCCCATAGTAAAATAAAGATAAAAGATATAGACAAAGGGACACTAAGGTAATTTCTAAGGCCATCAAATCACTTAGATTATAGAAGCTTGTCTTTCTTCATCATTTTCTTCTCCTTTGCCGTGAAGTAGAGAGAAAATGGGGGGAAAGAGAAGCTCAAAAGTCTGAAAATTTGAGAGCTAAAATGGTGAGATTCTTGCTTGCATGGTGGAAGAATTAAGATAGGAATTGGAAGGGATAGCTAGTGTTGTCAAGGAGATCAAAAAAGTAAGTTTCCTACTCCTTGTAACTATTCGGTTAAGTTTAAAACCATGCATGCAAACCTAAAACTTGTATGAACATGAAACTATGAGAATCTTGAAGAAAATAACAAGATGAACTAATGAAATCCTTGAAAATTTCTTGAGAAATTATGAATAGAGTCATAAGGGGACTGTTTTGAAAGAAAATGTAAAATCTTGGATATTTGGAATATTTCTATACTTGGAGATTAAAATCAGAAAATTCTCACTAGGAGAAAGTTGTGAAGAAATAAGGATTTTATTATAAATGACTATTGGTTGCTAGAAAAATGAATTAAAAAGGTGAAATTTCGATTAGAACTAAAAGGAGACACATATTCAAAATTTATGGAGATTATGGACTGATCTGGAAAATCGGTAAAATTGAGTACTTAATTGTTGAAATTGAAAGTTAATATGGACTGTAAAATGTCATGGAAGAATAGTATAAGTCATGCTATGAATGAATTTTTATATTTAAGAATGTGATTAGGTGAATTTTAAGTTTAAAGTGTAAATTAAGTAAGCTGCCCAGAGATGTAAACTCTTAAGCAGTAATTTTAGAAATTCGCCAAAAATTGGAGATAAGGTATTTTGAATTGAAAGTTTTACTGTATAAACTATTTTATGTCTAGAATCATTGAGAGAAAACGGAACTCAATTTCAGTATGTAAATTAAGAGATATGAATTTTTAAAGTTGGACAGTATAGGCTGTCCAGAATTACCGAAAGGAGTGTAATTAAGCAATAAATTGTATTGATTCGAATAAGATAAAAATATGAGGTTCACATGAGTATAAAATTGAGTTTAATACCTTTCCAACGGTATATGATAAGTTAATTTTGGGTTAGTAAATAAAAAGATATGATTAAAACACTAACTAGTCCTCCAACTAGTTTAATAAAAAGTCAGATTTGAAAATATGAGTTCATGCTTGAAATTGAGAAGTAGTTATGATTGAATTGCTTCCTAATTTAGTGTGTATTCGTTTTATGTTGAGAGTTAAGATCGGAATTGTGAAGAAACTTTGGAGGAAGCTAGGATCGATCACTCGAAGGGAAGAAACAAGGGCATCTCAATTCGAGATCAAGCTTAAGGATTTGTGAGTGTAATTTTGTATTAGGGTTGGGACTAGTGTCCGAACCACCTTGTTATTTGTAATTTATGATTTCTATGCATGAAATTGGACCTAATTAATATTTGGTAATGTGTTTAGTAAGGGAAGGAGATCAAAGGAAAATTGGATGCATAATTTGAGATTTGTGGTTAATATTTGATTGTGTAAAAATGTGGGCTGCTTTATGTAATGTTAATTGCCATGAATTATATGTTCGATTTGAATTTTGATAATGTTTGAATATGTGCAAATGTGGACTGCCCATGTGATTATTTGTATGTTGATCATGTGTGAATTTGGATTCTTGATGATACTTGATAAAATGAGGATGTGGACTGCCCTATGGTATATTTATGCTATGTTTAAAATGCATGTGATTATGTATGTATGAAGTTGCTGCCATGTATGATGATATGATCGAATGAGCATGCAAAGTGAATTCTGAAAAATGTATATGTTAAATGAAATAACGAATAAATTAATTAATAAGAACATGCCCTCAGTCGATTAGAAGTTTTAGATAAGTACGGCATGCCTAGAGTCTGAGCTCACCGTTTGTTGTTGCTTCGTGCAACTCTCTCTTGTTGCCTTGGGCAACCTTTGATAGTACTTTGTGTACTCTTCGATTATAAGATATGTGTTCTTGATTGTTTTTCGAGACACATGATGCTATGGGCATCCTTTGTTCGTTGCTTTGTGCAACTCTTGATGTTGCTTCGTGCAACTATATGCGGCACTCGTTACCCTTTTGATGGCTTGAATATCTGATACGTCTACTCTACCTAGGGCAATGAAATTAAATAAAATGTAATGCAATGAATTATAATGCAATATAATCTACATGAATTAAAAGGAAATTGCTAAATTAAGTTTAGCTAATGAAGTGGATAAATTGTTGAATGACTTGGTATAATATGATGTGATATTAAATGATGAATTATGTGGACATTGGTCCTTCCGATTATGATATGATGCATATGATATGCTTATAAGTCTGATTATGTGAAATTTGGGTTATGACCATATTCGAATACATGGAATTAAGAAATGATAATTTCTGATTTTTGGATGATGATTGAGATCATTCGAATGATATGCTTATGATGAAATTATGATTTAGTTTTGATAAGATAATAATGCTATGTATGGATTAGCATGAAATTTTGGTTAATTCAATTGTTAAGCATGAGATTGAGTATGCTGAAATTGAATTGAATTATGTTATTGAATGAATTATATGCAAGCATGTGATAAATTACTATGTTATGTTATGTATTCGAGCATGTGCTATGAACTTGTTATGATATATGTGATGCTATGTGTATGAATTTTACATAAGCTTAGTTGGGTGAAATTGATTGTTAATAAACCTAGCTAAGTAAACTCAATGCTTGATCACATTAAAAGTTCAAGAATGAATTAGATTTAGCATTACCTCGCTAAGTACTATTTGTACCTATCGCTCCGTTGTTTTCTTCTTCCCAACCTTAGCAGGATCGCTTGGACCTTAAAGCTAGCATTCGTTTGGCTCAAGTTACGAGTTCAGAAATATGTATGATCTTAGTCTTATCTTTAGACTCCTAGATGGTGGCTTCGAAGTCTGTTTAATGATCTGTTTTGTTGTGTTTGGACGTAACTTAAGTCTGAAATAGTGTTTGAAGTTATATGCTCCGTGATGCATGGTTTGGAGGCTAGAATCATGTTTTGTATTTAAGTAGGTATCCTCATTATTTTGTTGTATAAAAATGTAAGTCGAGCTAGTGGTTGTGCCGATTCTTTTTGTTGTCCATAGTCGATAGCTTGACATGGTTTAGGGGCATATAAATCATGATATTTTGTAAGGTTCTAAGTAAAGGAAATCGAATGCCATGGTATTGAAATCTATTATGTCTTGTATGAAAATTGAATTGGTTAATTATTGGTAATTTGGATTAATTCGAAGATCACCTACACTATATAATTAAGGTTTCGAATGGCATGGATTTGAATAGTTTAAGTATTCGACATTTTGATCTAATTGTAATAGTAAATTGATAATGATAATAAAGTTTTAAATTGACTTGTAATTTGGTAACAAGATTAAAGAAATTGTGGCTAAGTTTATGTATGATCATAAGAAGTTAAGAAAATTTTTGTTAGCCCATCTTTCCGCGTGCGCATTAATATGATTATCTTATTTAAATGATATCGTGTTTTTCGAAATGCTTCCGCTATTGTCCGTTATGTTCCGTTTTACCGCTTCTCACTTTCCGGTAACGCTCCCAACTCTCGGCTCGGGTTGGCAGGTGTTACATAAGCATAACCTTCTATACCTTAAAAACACAATGAAAAAAGAAAGAGAAAAAAGAAAGATAAGGAGGAAGAAAAAAGAAGAAATATAAAAACAAAAGGGAAAAAAGAGAAAGAAAATGGGAAAGAAGGAAAAGAGAGAAAGAGAAGAAAAAGAGAAAAATAAATAAAGAGGAGAGAATAATAATAATGAACTATTCAATAAATAAGTCTCAGAGCACTCTGATGGAATCGTAGGGGAGTCGACAAATCTAATAAGGAGCTATGCTCCACCATCCAATACCCTGGCATCAAAGATGTATCTTTGAAGACGCGTGTATAGTATAATACAATAATAATATATAGTCAGTAACAATCAGAAGCCCACACATTCACTTATAGAATTTTATTCTCAGAATGATATTTTTTCACTCTACTGGTTAAACAAGTCCAGAAAGCTTGAACACATTTATGGATAGAAAGGAATGAAGAGAACAGAAAAGGAGTTGTTTCTGACTGGATCGAGCAACGTGGTAATCATAGGGTGTGAACTGAGTGATCTGGAAGAAATTTTATAACTTCAGATATCGCCACAACATTCACAAGATATACTAATCACATGGAGATGAATCTAAGACGCTCTTGCACTTGATATCCAAGACATCCTATTCTATTTTATTTCTTTATATTAAGACTCTGTTTTTCCGGGTCTTGTAAGGTTTCCTTCATTGAAATGTCGATTAACAAGTTGACATTTTTACAAACAAAATATTTCCTTGTATGGCTTCATAGATAAACTTCAAAATGCAAGATCGTTGATGCAAATGATTGAATTAACATGGTAAAGATATGGCTGAATATGAGAAGCTCATCTTTGATTGACAGTTTTCTATGCAAAGAAGAATAACCCATCAGGGACCATAGTGAGGACAATGACAATAATGCATATATCTGATAGTTTAGGGACTTACAACAAGTTTCTACCATGGGGTTTTGGTTGACCTTTGAAATTAAAGAAAGGACTTGATAAAAGTTTAGGGACTTAAATAAAGTTCAGGGACCTGAAGTGTCTGCTCGCCCTAAATGATGAAAAAGGGGCAAATTCTACATGATGGAACAAGAAACAAAGAGCAATGGGGCATCATTGACCGTGAAAAATGAGACTTTTCGAACATAAGAGTTCAAATAAGAATAGACAATGGAAAGTGGAGAGCCTGAAAGAATTTGAAGAAGCCATAGTCTGCTCAAGAAGAATAAGAGCTTAATAGTAAAATTTTGGGGCAAAGTTTGTCGGAGAATGAAAACAATAAGAGCTTCAGACGGAAGTCAAGAAGAGCAAGATAAGAAAGATTTGAGAAGAACAATCTAAAGAGATGAAGTACCTTTGCAACAGAAGCAGAAAAGTCAATGGAGAAGCAAAGAAGATTAGAGCCCAACCAAGTGGTTCTCAATTCATGCATCATATATAGTTAGGCATCCATAAGATAGGACCATGCTAACTCATACATTCAAAGCATTTTTGCAGGAATTTACAAGAATCAATGAAGAACAAGGAAAGAATTCAACCTACCACTTCGAGATAAGAGAAGTAGACCTAGTAAAGAACAGGCAAAGATTTCAATCTACAACTTCGAGATTGGAGAAGTAGATCTAGCAAAGGCAAGTAAAGATTTCAATCACATTTTGGTGAAGTAAAGATATCAACTCGTTTGAAGAGATGGATCCTAGCAAAGATTTTCTGATTGTCTGCATAAGACAGAAAGTGCAGTGCAATTCTAAAGCCTTTGGGTCATCAGTAAGTCCTTCGGGCATGATGTTAAGTCTTTCAGGCCATCACCTTCAGGGAGTGATGTGAATATTGAATTGCATACACAAAACCTAAAGTGAAGTACAATCCTAAAGTCTTCAGGTCATCAGTAAGTCCTTTGGGCCATCACCTTCGGGAGTGATGTGAATATTTGATTGTATGTATAAGACAAAATATGCAATACAATTCTAAATCCTTCGGGTAATCAGTAAGTCCTTCGGGCATGATGTTAAGTCCTTCGGGCCATCACATTCAGGAGTGATGAGAATATTTTATTTTATGCACAAGAAAGAAAGTCCGTTACAATCCTAAAACCTTCGGGTCATCAGTAAATCCTTCGGGCATGATGCTAAGACCTTCAGGCCGACATCTTCAAAAATGATGGGAACTTTTCGAGTATCGTCACAACAAGACAGTGGAGGCATGGTATTGGCAACGATTTCAACCTTTTGGGTCATATTTTCAAAAAAAAATAGAGCAAAAAGAGCAAAAATAAAAAAGAAGAGGAAAATGAGGAAGTTCAGATTACTAGTTTTTTAAGGCCAGATAGATCAACCATGGGCTCAGAGGATGAGATTCACAAGAGTTTCATAATCTTTTTGAAGAACCTGAAGTTTCTTAATAATTTACCCAAACTGTACACTTATTCTACAATTAATGTTGAAAGATTAATGCTAGATTTGACTTTTAAAGGTCACATGTATGCTCCAAGCATAGAGAAAATAGATCAACATAGGAAGAGAAACAAGAGATTTTATGCGAGTTTCAAGTTGGAAAATTGAGATACTTTAGGCAAAAAAAAGTAGTGACTCTAAAGATTTCAGCAGTTCAAGCGGGAAATTGAAGAATAATTCATGTTGCTTTAGGTTGAATTCTTATTAATTGATGATATTTCTTTTTCAGTTTATCCCAGAGGAAGAGATGATTCAACATTTCTAGCAAAGAATGGTGAGCTCATAATGAGAAGAATTCACGCAGCAATGAAAACCGAGTTCCCAATGAGAAGAGTTCACCAGCAAAGAATGAAGAATTCCTAATGAGAAGAGTTCACCAACAAAGAACGAAGAGCTCCAAATGAGAAGAGTTCATCCAAAAAAGAATGAAGAATCCCTAAAGAGAAGAGTTTGCCAATAAAGAACGAAGAGCTCCTTATGAGAAGAGTTCACCCAAAAAAGAATGAAGAATTCTTAATGAGAAGAGTTCATCCAGCAAAGAATCCAGAACTCCTAATGAGAAGAGTTCACTTTTTGAAGAATGAGAAGTTCCTAATGAGAAGAGTTTGCTTATTCAACGCCTTTATAGAGGGGCACACTATTGTTTTCAAGACGAAAGAAGAGTTCCTAATGAGAAGAGCTCGCTTGTTCAATGCCTTTACAGAGAGGTGTATCAATGTTTCAATAGTGAATGAGTATCAACTTTTTTTGCAGAGAAAAGTATATCAACATTCCCAAGAAGAATGATGAGTTCCTAATGAGAAGAGCTTGCTTGTTCGACACCTCTGCAGATGAGTGGATCGATGTTGCCAAGAAGAATAGATGAGTTCATAATAAGAAGAACCTGCTCAGACTTCGTGGTTTAGCCTTATAGAAGGATTGGGATGTTCCTAATGAGAAGAACTTGTTCAAGCTTTCTAAAGAGTAAGTGTTAGCACCAGTGAACACAATGCATTGATCTCCAGCCTCTCTAAGTTACATTTACCATAAATTCGAAAATGAGGCTAAGCGTCTACCACTTTCGAGTTAGTGCGCGATAAAATAATAAATGTGCGAATAAGAAAACAAAGGGCCGTCTAAGCTTTTGCCGCTTTTAAGAAGTGTGCATAAAGAAATCAGTTTAAGGATTGCCGCTTCCAAAGTAAGCGAGCAAAGAAAACAAAAGGGTTGTCTAAGCAATTGCTGCTTTCAAGAAGTGTGCATAAAGGAATTAACTTAACAATATGTAAATAAGTATATAACGGTCAAAATTCTCTCGCCCGGGGGGCAAGAATCCTCCTAACTTAAGGTAACTACGCGAATACATAATTCACTTCCTTTAAGAAAGTGATGTCTTTCCATAAGAAACAATGTAAAGCAAGTGATACCACCCCGAGCGAACGATGTAAATAAGCATAAGATTGTAAAATTGTACAAGCAAGCATCACTCCTAAGTAAAGGTGCATAAATAATCATATAAGCATTTCTTGCTCCTAGAAAATATGATGTTTCAATATGACAAATGTACATGCAAAGGTAATGGTTCTACATATCCAAGTAAGCGAGCAATAATTATCCAAAAATGCTCCCAAGAAAATGAACTTTAATAAACATTGTTCACACCATTAATAACAAAAAAATTGAACTATTTTAAAAAGGGGAAAATGCTCGTACCAGCGTACAAGCATACAGAAAAATCATTTTACAACTCCTAGAAACCCCATTCCAATTCCCAGGCTTGTGAAGGTCACTTTATAACCTTCATTCGTCTGGAGGGGCAAGTGTTAGTACCTGTGAATCACCACCACGCAAACCTCCCAGAAGTGAACCTTCATATGCGCGAACACCCAACTACAATCTTACGCAAACTCAATATGCGAACGCTATTCCAAACCACGTGATGATACACGTGGTCTATATCGACACCCAAGCCACGATGATTCATTAAGGACACATTTCTTCCCCCTTGACATGTGTCCTCACCCCTTCTAAGTCCTTCTAATCCCTATAAAAGACCATACACCTCAAGAGAAATAAAGGAGGCCCCATATCCTCTCCACTGACAACTTGACTCCCTCACGATAGCCACCAACGAATGCTCCTGGAACACCACCTGAAATGTCCCTCTCCTTCATCCAAGAGCATTGCTCGTCCATGCTATCAACAATAATATTTTTAGTCCTCCATATTTAAAGATTCTATCAATTTGTTCTAATTTGAAAAAAACAATGGCTTAGTCAAGGGGCACACGCGGTGCTGGAGGATGGGGAGCCGTATTGGAGTGCTCGGACAAGTGCGAGGTTAGCTAGCTTGAAGTGTAGGGCAAAGAGAAAGTGGCTCGAGACTTACCAAATCAGATCAAATGGAAGATGGGCGTATGAAAAGGCACTGTTATATAGGATTGGAGCTGTTGGAGCGTGCGATCAAAGTGCGAGGACGAGCACCAAAGGGTGTGTACTGGTTAGACGAGCGAAGGAAGTAGAACGAAAGGGTCACCAAATGGAACGAAAGCTAGACAGAGGGTCGTCAGACTAGGGAGATGGTACCAGAGTAGAGGGTTAAATAAAAATGGTTAAATTTATTGAATGAGTAAATAAAAAGGGCTAAATTTATTGAATTTGTTCAAATTGAGAGTAAATTGATTGAATGTGTAAATATGGAGAACTAAATGCGTTATTATGCTAATTTTTGTTAACTGTCATATCATTAGCTATTAAATTTTTAATGGCACCAAATGGTTTGGACCAACATGTTTCTTTTTTTTGCGTCAGGAACCATTTTATAACCTTTCTTAGTTGAAGGACTCAACAAAAAAGTGTCTAATAGTCGGAGGACTATTTATGAAGTTTACCCTTAATTTTAAGTAAACAAACATTATTCGTGATGTGTTGACAAAAAAACACCCTTTGATCTAATTAAGTAATTGGCAATGAATTATAAATTCGATCTAGGAAAACTCTCCAGCCATCCATAAATTAAAAAAAATTACCACTCGTGATATTCAAATTGATGGTCCTTTCAATAGTTATTAACTGTAGGGATGTGAACGAACCGAACATTCAGCGAATCGTTCAGTGGGACGTTTATTTATGTTTATTTATTTATTAAACAAACGAGCATAAACAAAATTTGTTGTTCATTTAATTAAATGAATGAACACGAACAAATGTCTCGTTCATTCATTTACATTCGTGAACGTTTGATAATTCATTCCTTTATGTTCGTTTAAATTTATTCACACATTTCCATTTATATTTATTATTTTATATAACAAAGTATTATATTTTAAAAAATTAAATTTATTCACATAGTTCGTTCGTTTATGTTCGTTTAAATTTGTTCACATATGTTTATTTGTTTGTTTGTGTTTGTTTACTTCGTTTATCATTTTAACGAATGAACATGAACGAACTCCAACAAGTTACATTCCTTAATAAACAAACACAAATAAAAAATTATATTTATTTAGTTGTTCATGTTCGTTTAGTTAACATTAAACAAACGGACATGAACGTACACTCTTTCGTATTCGTTCTATTCGTTTACATGTCTAATTAATTAGGCTATTTTACACCAAAAATCTATTTTAATTAGATATCTAGAAAAATGTTCCCCACAGACTATTATTTAGAAAAATGACCCTCAAATCTGCCACGTATGAAGAAGTTACGTTTCAGGGATCGCGAGACACAAACTAACGCTACGCAGAAAGCGAGTTCCACATACGTGCCAACAATTTTCAGAATAACGAACTTTACAAAAACTCACATTCTGCGAAATGCGAGTTCCCCGAGAATTTGAAGAGGCGGCTAAATTTTCTGCTATATTTTGGTCTCCGTAACAGCCATGAAAGCCCGTTGAAGCCTTCATCTTGTTCGAGTCCAAATCTGTCCAGAAATTCCTACACCTTTATTCTGTCCTTTTTTGTTTTCTTTTTTTATCTTCTTTGTTATTTTAACTATCTAAAAACGTTCATTCTTGTGTTTTATTGCAGAGAAATGTTTGCTACGATCCTAGATCCGTTTACGAACAAGGAGTGTTGTTTCTGAGGCAACGTACCCTTTTATCAGGATATGTGGAAGACTTTGATTGAAGGTAAGCTTTTGTTTTGGACTAGTGTAATAAAGGCAATGGGGGTGTCCAATGTTATGCATGTGATTTGGTTGGTATTTCTGATTTTGTGCAAGTTTGTGAGGCATATTTGGACTTGTAAATGGCCTTTGAGTTTTGGTATATGCTTGTAATTGGATTTTATCCTTTTGGTGCTTTTAACTCTTAGGAAGCATGCATCTAGTCTCATTGCTATTGAGAATGATGCTATGAAGTCGCTTATGCTTCGTATAACCTGCCATTGATGTATATTTGAGTTGCCAACATGGTTGGGCGTGTGTCGGGATGATTTCGGATGGTTTAAATCGAGTTTAAACTACATTTTCAAACATTGCAGGCCCAGGTGTTTCGAAACACCCTTGCATGTTTTGAAACGGTGGCCTGAAATGGCCTTGGCATTTCGAAACGGTGAGGCCTGTTTCGAAACATTTTGCCTCTGTGAACCATCATTCTAAAATGAGCCTGAGGGGTTTCGAAACGAACCCGCATATCGAAACGGTCAACTCTGTTTCGAAATGGTTGTTCCAATACAGGGCTCTCCATTCCGAAACATCCGACCGTTAATGCAGTTTTTGAATTACTCTGAGTTTCTGTTTCTTACGTTTTGGTCCCTGTTTGCCTTGTATGAAATTGGATGGTTTCTAAAGGTCATTTTGAGATGGGATTTCACTAAGAAGTATGTAATGAACTTATTTAAAGGTTGGTAATCTGAATTTGGGAATAACCCTTATAAGTTTTCAAATTTACAAAATGATCCCTAAACATTAGTTCGGTTATAATCGAGGGGCGACTGTGTTGTTGTTCAACCCGCTGCTTGTGTGTGTTTACATAGGAAACTAAGTTGAATCTTGACAAGTTAAAAAGAAAAAAAGGTTGTTTATTGAGGTATACCTTCCCAGTTTACTTTAATATTCCCCGTGTGATCCGTTCGGTTCGGTCTGTCGGCCAGGTTGGGTCGAGGGGGTTACAATGTTCATCATGGTTCTTGAACTGCTTAAAGTAGTTCGTTGCAATGTGTCGCAAGCATTAACGGTGGTAAATGTAGGTAGGCTTCCTAGAATCGTCCAAACGTTCTATTGCCCAAGAGATCGTTGTCCATCTGTCGGAAATAAGACATATCTCATCGTCCCTTGCCCGCATTACAGGAGAAAGAACATGTTTTCGTAGGTTCTTAAGGAAGAACACCCAAGACTCGAGATCCTCCTTTTGGACAATTGTAAATGCTATAGGCACGGTTTTTCGATTGCCGTCTTGTACAACCGCCAGAAGTAGGACTTGTGTATATTTCTCGTACAACCATGTACCATCGATTTGAACCATCGGTTTGCAGTGCTTGAATGCATTAATGCACTGGGGGAATGTCCAAAATAGCCGATGGAATTGACAAGCACCTTGAACGACAATATCAATTTCGTATGCCGGAACCGTATGAAGTTCGACAACCGTTTCGGGTATGTGTTTCTGCATCAGGTTTAGCCACGGGCGCAACTCATTGTAAGATTCCTTCTATTGCCCAAACAGTTTTTCTACGGCCCAGTTCTTTGCATACCATGCTTTATGGTGTTCAGGATAGTACTTGTAGACCTGTTGAGCTGTAGCCTGACAGATGCGAACCGTGACCCAGGGATTTGCTTTTACCAGTGGCATGAAGGTGTTGCAGAGGACGTGCACATCGAGGTTCTTGTGATCCTGACTTAGTCTAGTAACAGTGCATGTATGGGGCCCTTCCCGTTTTGTGATTCTCCACAGGCCACCCGCCTTCTTCAATTGAGATATACGAATTTTCCACATACATCCTTGATTCTTTTGGGCACACACCGCCTTGTAGAAACTCGCTTGTGTTTTCTCCACATTCTTCGTAACAGCCCGATGAATGTTGTACTGCTTAATTGTGGCCACCGCCAGTTCTTTTGTTAGGAACGTCATCCCAATGGCCAGTTCACCATCAGCACGGTTGATTCTGTCGTCAATTGTTTGGTATTGGTGTTGTGAAAATTTTGGAACGTCCAACGCATCCATTTCAACCGTCATGAAGTGGGATGGTGGTTGGTAATAAGAAATAGGTGTGGCCGATAGTGGAACGTTGCTTGTTGTTGGGTGTTCTTCGTTGCCTTCCAACGCATCCATATCAATTGTTGGAATGATCACGTCTTCTGGTTCTTCATAGAAGGGCCCTTGCTCATCGCCTTTGGGTCCGAGTTCCCTAAGCAGTTCTTCGTCTGAATTATCCCCCTCGAACCGGTATAGTTTAGCATCGTCGATCGCTACCCTTTCAGGCAAGCAGGTTGGTCGTCGATCACGAGACCGCTCATGAACCGTATTTCCAAGATCAAATTCGAGAGCACCAACACAATAATGTCTCCCCATAGATGGTTGAACGTACTCCGTGCTAGGGACATACGCTGAGTATCGTCCATATGAGGAATCATCGAAGGGGTTGAATGCTTCATGGTCGGAACTCATGTGGGATGATGACGATGCCTCCCCCCATAATATACTGATTGTACGGATTGTACATTGCATGTCTTGGCACATCAAATTCATCGTTCGGGGGTCGGTTCAAGTTGAACCCGAAAATAGCTACGCACGAATGTCTTGGCACAGCAGACGATAATGTACCGAACTCGTTGTGTGGACTGTATGTAGTTAGCAAGTTGAAGTCATTTCGTAAACTGGTCGTCGGGCTATCAACATTGGCATTCGGATCAAAGTCGAAATTCGTTCGTCTCCATGTTGGGATTTCAATAGCAAGATTAGAATCAAAAAACGATGCATACAGCCTAATGAATACTCCAAGTGGGTTGACAACATCAGCTCCACATCACCGTTGTCCGTAATGTAGCATATGGAGTACATTAACGGATCTAAAGAGATCGGCAGACGATACTTCAAGTCGAACAAATTTTGGTTTTGGTCATACGGGACATTGCTCTTCAGTTCTTTAATTAACTTATTGTAGGATAATCTCCTCAAAATCTTCAGTGTTACAGTATTCGATGACTGAAAAATGACGCCGAGTGAGGCATCGGTGATGATCTCGCCATCGTAGTATACTAGAACAGCAACACCTCCTCGTCTCGACATTTTTTCCGACAATTGAAAGACTTGAAAAAACTAAAAGATTTGTTTTGTGAATGCTATACAATATCAGTATTGCATTCTGCTTCATATAAGGGAACAAATCGACTTCTGGTATCTTATTCATCCAGAAAATCCCAGAGAATCTCGCTTTTGCATACGTGTCAGGGAACTCACTTTCTGCAGAAAGCGAGATTCTATCAGATTCGTGGAACTCGTGTTTTGCAGAACGCGAGTTCTTTTGGATCACGCGTTCTTCAGAACGCGAGTTCATTATCGAGTTAGACACTGACAAAGCTAGACTAACACGCCTGAAAAGGTAAATATTTTGGTCCGGGTGAATAATAATTGTACTTTGCACAATGATATATCAAACCAGATTGAATACATGTTTGAATAAGTGAGGCAATAGGAGGTATATATATATACCATGAAGGTTGGAATTTAATTTAAAAGGACTTCGATCAATATAATATGTCGAGACGAGAAACTATTACAGCTTTGGTATACTACAATGGGTAGATAATCGATGATGCATCTCTCGGCATCGTTTTTCAGTCTTCAAGTAGTATATTGTTTCCGCTGCCATACAACTTATTGTATAAGAAGTTGATGAATGAGGTGAAGGAACATGTTCCACATAGTCCTGTGCCAAAGATGGAACCGTTGAAGTACAGAATACCGACGTTGTTAGAACCATTAACGTACTCATTATTCCACATTATGGACGACGCTGATGTGGAAATGATGGTGGAATCTCACCATCAGTTTTGTTCAGGGTGGGCCCTTGAGCTTGAGCTTTATGTAATGTTTTCTGATCATAGTGATGTTATTAGAGTCAGAAATAATATGTAAATCGCGTCCTGTAAAACGCGTCCTGTAAAACGCGACTTCTTTGAATAATGTCTAATATCGCGTCCTGAAAAACGCGACTTCTTTGAATAATATCGAAAATCGCATCCTGTAAAACGCGACTTCTTTGAATAATGTCGGAAAACGCGTCATATAAAATGTGGTTTCTATCTCCGTAGGAAAAACCGCGTCCTCTACAACACGACTTTGACAAATTATTTCGACATTGTTCAACCCTATAAATATTAAGTCGGAGTTACAAAATTTTTACACTACTCAAACAAAATTTTTACACTACTCAAACAATTTCTTTGACAAATTATGGCGCGTTTTTCTGCTACTTTTTTCTTTTGTGGAACCTACTTCTACACTTCTTTCAATGAGAAAATCACAAGAGATGAAGTGTTTGAGTTGATTTCAACAAGAGTTAAGGAGTCTACAAGCTCCAAAATTTCTGCGTTGTGTGCCAAAGTTCCAGTGAATGAGCTCGGCACAGAAGAACACTACATGCTAACATTATCTAATCAGAAAGATATGCACAAGATGTTTCGGGCATACAAACGTGTCGGGGGTACGATCATCGAGCTTAGTGTAAACTTTGATACACTTAAGCTTAAAGACGAAGATGTGGTATTTACACAAAATTATTGGAGACGGCAGGAGAATGAACAAACAATTGAGGAACTAAACTTAACTTCTGACATAAGTACCGACTAAGAGGGCAGCGAAAATGATTCGTTCTTGTAGATTTAAGTATGCTTAGTAATTTAATGCTTGTGTATTTCTTTCAATTAACAATCTTGTACTACTTTTCGTTAATATAATTATCGCAAATATTATTTTCTACATCTGAACCGCTTCGATTTTCAAACAGTTAACAATCACAAAATATGTAATTAACAAACACAGACGTATTATATGTCATTTTTTTGTTACAACTGGCATGTATGAGGTCTGTCATATCTTCTTATCTTCCAAACATTGTTCAGCGTCTTTGTTCGTGATACATGAATCATCCAGTTACAACTGTTACCCTTTTCAACACATTCTGCGATATATTTGTTCGCAGTCATTTTCTTCACCGTCGAACGAACTGATCGGCATATGTTGTAGTTTTTAATTGCATCCTCTACCATTTTCTTCACACTGAATATCATCCCAACTTCTAATTCATCGTTAGTATCGACAACAACATCACATGAGTGACTCCCAAAAGATGGTAAATCATCTACGTTTGCAGACATTACAATGAAAGTAAATGAAAGAGTGAGTTCAAACTTGAGGCAGGGGGTCTATTTATAGGGTGTAAATGAAACAATTTAAATGAACCGGTGTTCTTTCAAATTATTGTTTTTATAGAAGACAAGCATTGAAACACGTAAAATATTACATATGAATGTGTAATATGTAAATTAAATTTTTATTTTTCGTATGTTATAAACAATTGTCACCAACACGATAAAAATTTCACCAACACTGATGTTCTTCCACGATACAAATGTCACCAAAACCGTTACATGCGGGGTTCTTAACATAGCTTCGAAAACACCGGAAATGGTAGAAGCTTTGACCCGCATTATCAAATGTAATCGGCACGCGTAACTGGAGAAAACCCTAGAGAGGACACCTCAAGTTGCACCCGGCATGATTTTGCACGTGCCATCGATCCACCATGAGCCACTGCATCATCTTCTTGATTAAGCAAATGTACCCTTACACTTGCTCGCCATGTAATTTTACCCTGGACAGAAACGTCAAAAGTTACCTGATATTGTGATTTGTCTATCATGTTACACAAACATAAACGATACATTGCAACACATCTTCTACCCAACAGATTTTCTAATCATTCAAATACTCAAGCTTTGCAAATCAATACAAGTGCAAATATTCAGCAACGTTCGAGTATATATAGCCCAAAGTCGTCAAATCTCAAGGCAAATCGCGTTATACAAAGACCAACTTTGGCAGAAATCAGATTCCTGACGTGTTAGTGACCTCATGTTTTATGAACAGCGAGTTTCTAAAGACCTCGCGTTTCACAGAACGCGAGTTCGCCACGTCATCACCGTATTCTGGTTCTATAAATACCCAGCTGATCGAGGAAGGGAAGCAACAATCAGCCGAGAAAAAAATTACCTTCTCAAATTGAGTGCGTGAAGTTTTGGATTGTAACTACTACTGGCAACAAATCACGTATCGAAAAAATTTATTCTCAAACTAATTTCCCCGATATTGTGATTTGTTGTTATTTGTAGTTGCATATATATGTTGAGCAGATGTTAACTATTCCGTATTTTTGTTCACGAGGATCGACAACAACAAATCACAATATCGGGGAATTCGAGGTCTTTTTGAATGGTAGACAAGTAACAATATATCCAATAGACCTCCAAGATTCAAGGCAGGCATTGAATGCAATGCAAGATTCACGCGGGCCGGTCATTAGCATTACCTTAATGATGATCATCAACGTCATAACAAGTTTCATCTTCTTCGAAGAGCGAGTTCTTTGAAAACTCGCGGTCTGTAGAATGCGAGGTCCTCTCTGCCCGTTCAGTGTACGCGCCTTTTGCAATGTCGCGTCTCTTCAATGGAACTCGCGTTCTGTGTAAAGCGAGTTCTTTAGGATATCACGTTTCGTAGAACGCGAGGTCTCTTTAATATCGCTTCATAGGGGGCGCGATTTCTTCTATAAATAGATGGTCCCTACCCCACACACAAATCACAAATGGCGGGTTTATTGGGACTAGACCAGCAACACGTGTTCGGCTACTGGAGGACCACTAATGAGGTAATATTCTTTATATTTTTAATTTTTTTCTTTTTACCTTATTTTATTAATTAATTAATTAATTAATTAATTTCTATTTTTTATTTATTATTTAGTGTTTTATTTTTTTTCAAGCACTATGAACGCGCATTGACGTTATACGTCAATCGTATCACCGTCGCGCCGGATTCAGAGATTATGCCGTTCATTGAGGAAGCTGGTTTTGGTCACGTCGCGAAAATCGTGGGCGGTACGAAGTTGAATCGTCCTCTGATTAACGCCTTAATTGAACGATGGAGGCCAGAGACACACACTTTTCATTTTCTGTGTGACGAGGCGACAATTACACTAGAAGATGTCGCATATCATCTTGGCTTGCCTACGGACGACGATCTTATTACCGGTATACCCTATGGTCACTGGCCAACCTTGTGTGGAGACCTGTTGGGAGCGGTGCCGAACACGTTCGACGATGACAAAATCTACATTACTTTTTTGGACCAAGAGTTTTCAGTCCTCCCCCCCGATGCGGATGACGAAACAAAACGGGTAAATATTTTTTATTATATATTTCGTATTTTTTTAATAATTGAAATATTTTTTATATATTTCGTGCCTTTATTTACTAAAATATTTTTATTATATATTTTCACAGCGGTTTGCTCGTGCACACATACTATACATTATTGGATGGATTTCGATGCCTGATAAATCCCGCAACAAAGTGCATGTCATGTGGCTGTATCATCTAATTAATTTTGCGGAATCAAGAGCAAAATGTTGAGGAGCAGGGGTCTTGGGCTTTCTATTCAAGGGGCTTTGCAGAACCGTCGACCCTGACAGACAAGCAATCGGAGGATGTCTTTTGCTCCTTCAGTATTGGGCTTGGTTTCCTATGCCATTTTAACCCTACAGTCTAGACAGCCCACCCCCTACATATTTCCACTTCTTCGAATGTACTATTAAAATTATTTAATTGAATATATTTTTTTAAATAATTTCTTTGACGATTTTATTTATTTTCCATTAATAACAGGTGGGCCGGTGCACTCACCCACCAGGGACTGCCAACCAATCAGCAAGACTACAGGCTTGTGATCGACAAGATGCGCCACGATATGGTAATCCAAAAATTTATTTGTAGTTCATCATATTATTTCTCTAATCAAATTTCATATAACTAACGTTCCAATAAATTTTTTCAGTTCGTGTGGACTCCCTACGCTAGTCTTGCGATTCGTCAGATTACTCCGCCAGACATTGCGCAGTCCTCTCACGTATGGTTGCTACGAGTGCCACTCATCAACTACGAAATTGTCGAGTGGCATCCTACAGACTGGATTCTGTGACAATTTGGGTACATCCAAGGGGTTCTACATCCGCCGCCTAATTTGGACGAATTACATCGATTGACGCGGCAGGGGAAGACAGAAATTCATTGGGCCATCATCACGCTGACTAGGTCTAGCAATGGATGGACCGATATGCTAGTCGACCGCCCATCCTCGCACCCATTGTAGATTGGGCCATGTCCGTCACTTTCGATTATTTTCAGTGGTACCTCCATAATGGGAAGCCACATATACTTACTCCGGACGAGCGCAAGCGAGAAAATTGAGGTGCCTCCCTAAAATCGCTCACGCCCCCAACGTCGACCCAGCCAGAGCCAGTCGAGGCAGCACGGTCCGAGACCGCGAACTGACACTGTACGGGCATCATCTTCTGGAACATCGTTTCAGAATTTCACTAGTCCTTCCACGTTTCAGCAGATGAGGCTTCCACCCGAGTTTGACTTCTCAGATGCCTATCGTCCCTTCATGCCAATGAGTGGTTCTCCGGTGATTGATGTTCCACCGTTGGCATCGCAGTTCGACTACAGCATTGCCCAGCATACGCCATTGGCCAGCTTGTTCTCCACCCGCCCTGGTCCCAGCAGAAGTCTGCGTTTTGAGGACATCTTTGGAGTCGATGATGATGATGCTGATGTTGCTGCTGCTGCTAATGATGATGATGAGAACGACCCTGGAGCACATGACATTCGGAGGAATCCGCCACGAGATCGTCGTGCACCCCGCTACGGAGCGGGTGAACATAGACATCATTATGGCCTTTTTTTCAAATTTATATTTAATTATGTTTTAATTATATTTATGAAAGACATTATTTTTTTATTTTGTAATTACATAATTTAATTTTTTTTAGTAATTTCTTTTTTGTACTTTTTTCTAATTTATATTTTATTTCGTTTTTTAATTATTATTATTCGATTAATAAACCAAGTCTATTACGTCTTTTTAAAGGTAAATTCATTCAAAAAAAACAAAGTAGGATGCCATTTTCTAAGTGAATTTAGGTCGGTTTAGAATGGACGAAAATTGCCTATATTGGTGCCATATGAAAGAGAATTTCCAGTACTATGAACCCAAACATAATATTTACAAAAATATTCGATTAATAAGCCCGAAGTTTTACTTAAACATGCCTATTCGATGTAAATTTGACCGTTATTCTAAAAAGTGTTGCCACGTATGCGAAACTCGCTTTCGGCGTAGCGCGAATTCGTGTCTTGCGATCCCCGAAACGCAAGTTCTTCATACGTGACAGGTTTGGGGGTTATTTTTCTAAATAATAGTCTATGAAGATCATTTTTCTAAATATTTAATTAAAAATAAGTTTTTGGTTTAAAATATCCAATTAATTGGCGTGTAATTATGCATTAACCAAGTTGCGTCTCAATTATTACCACTCACGTGGAATCTACGTGGCGCACGATTTTTCTTGCAACCGACGGACAGCAAAGACACGTGGATCTTGATTACACACACGTGCACTTTCGGACAAAGTTACCTCTCATTTGCTGGATCCTAGTCAACGGTCAAACCTAAATCATTTGCCTTATTATTAGTAGTATTTGATTTCCCATCCCAACTGAACCATTTCTTTTGGAATAGATTTTTTTTTATATCTTTTATGTGGTTTTTATATATATTACAATATTACAAATTAAGTTTAGAGTTTTAGGTTAATGTTTAAAGTTTAAAACTTAAAATTTTATTTTTTTTAATGTTAGAGTATACATAAGATACTGAAAATGGACAAATAATTTTTTTTTCTTTTTTTCGCACCCTCTTTCCTGGCTCCCTCAATGACCAGTAGTCCGAACATCCCCCACCCGTTCGATGATCAACACAAATGAATCCCAGCCGTAGATCATGTGATTCCTCACACGTGTATGTGAAACCTTATTTCTCTCTGTGGTTTAAACTTTAAACTGTAAAGCCAGCTTACCCTTTCTGCCTTTTCTTTTTTGCATTGCTTTCGGTATATTGGTTTGTAGGAGCATTGAGTGGGTCCTGCATGTCGACCAACTTGACCGGATGAGCTGGTCAGCATGTGATTAACGGCTAAGCAAATTATATTCATGTTTTAATCGGTTTTTTCAGTTATTCGTTGCTAACTTGGAGTTGTAAAGCACGTGTTAGATGTACGGAATTGAATTATTAATTGTTATGATGATTAAGTGTTGGAATTTGGAAGAGAATCGGAATAGTTTAGAGAGGTTTGGTTGGTGGAGTTGCAATATAATGGGGAATGAGAAAAGATGATGACGGCACATGATTATTAAAATAACAATACCTTATTATTAGCTTCAACTAAACTAATCATGTGATTAGCTTGCAATCATGAAACTTGGTTCCATCTCTAACATGTTTGGTTAATGTGAATCCACTTGAAGATTATTAAATTATAAACCCCACGAATCCATGGAAAACCCTTTTTTTCCCTCACAAATCAAATAATATTTGGGGAAGGACATGGCCTACTTGTAGTATTAAAATGTGACAAGCTGGCATGAAGCTTTTCTGAGCTCAAGCTCTATTTTCAGAGATTCATAGCTTAGGGTTACCCAAAATTGCATGCTTTTCTTGTTTATTTAGGGATAGGATCCGATTATACAGTGTAAGAGTTTTTAATTTTACACGTTTTTTGGATTGTTGTATGGATAAAATAGATAACTGAGATTAACAGTGAGTTACATGAAAATTCTCGTTTGAAAAAAAGAGTAAAGAGCTAATCTCAGTCATCCATTTCACCCATCCACCGATCCAAAAAATATGTAAAACGACGAGTTTTACATTTTATGTAAGTGGATCCTATCCATATATAAACTTCTTTGAAATATATATTATTTAACTTTTCACTCATTTTATTGTATTTCTTTTAGTGAATATATGATTGTTTATTTAAGAGTATGTTAATCTATATCTAGAAAAATGTTGATTTATTTTTAGAAAACAACTCTTCCAAATAACATAATTATTAGCCGACAATGTGAGGTTGGGAATGTTTTCAAGTGTATGCGCCGACAAAGACAATCAGAGAAATGGCTTCAATTCCTTTCTATGACAATGGATCTATAGTTTCTTTAAAGAAAATTAAAGAGAGAGAGAATAAAGCCAGACAGAAATGACATATGCACGTGCATGAACATTAGCATTTGCTTTAAAGAGAGGTTCGTATAATTTATTAAAATAAAATTTTAATTTAGAAAAATAAAAATAAAAATTTATTGATTTAATATCTGTGTTGTATGTTAGTTTATTCGAAATGAGTATAACCAGTGACAAATGCATGCAACCTTTTAGGAGAGCAGTTATATTTTCATTTTTTGGATACAAGTTTAAATCAATGTATATTTCTCTAAAATTTACTAATTTAATGTTTAAAGGTGAAAAAATATTTGCATACTCATTTAAAAAAATTATTTTACATCTTATTCTTAAATTTTTAGATTTGGCACCGAGTATAACATGACTCAAATTCTACAAAGTACAACAATATTTTGTTTATTTCCATGTGTTTACACACTAATTTATAACTACTTTTTTTAGTTTTTTTTTTCTTATAAGTATTTTACTTAACTCATCTCGAGGCTTTTTTTTTTCTAGGAGGTCTGTGTTCTCGCTCATATTGCACATGAAGGGGCGGAGCCAGAATTTTCATATAATGCAGTTAGAGTAGAGTATGAGATATGATGGATTTCTATGTCATTACAATAAATATTATTGACCCCATATCTCAACAAATCAAGTGAGGTCAATTCTAATATTTTTTTATGAAAAGACCTGATACAATTCTAATATTTTTATATGGTTAGTATTTTTTTTAAAATCAATTACACCCCTAACTTACCATATACATCCGCCCCATTTGTAAAAGTCTAGAACCACCCATTTTTTTTAACATAAGAACCACCCATGAATACTAAATAAGCTTGAAAAATGAGATCCAATCCATATGCACGTGCTTCCTTTTTTTTTTTTCTTTCTTTCTTGAGATGGGGATCTGATTGCAGAAAAGAAACATACCAAAGGTTTTTCTTTTCCTAGATGGAATCAACCTATCATTGCTTTTCTTTCTTTCTTTCTTTCTTTTTGCCTCTTATCAGCTTATGAATAATGAAAAGTTTGCAGAAACATTCATTACTGGGGAGGATAACAATGGATGAATCAAGTTGAAGTTAAAGCCCAATATTAAACCCATAACACATAATGTTATGGACTTTTCTTTTTGTTTTATTAATTGATGATGGAAGTGATATTTACCAACCAGGTTTCTTCTATCACTACATTTATACGCCACTTTTAAAACATACAGTGATGGAGATACATAATCTGAGAAAGGAAAAAAAAACCAAGAAAAAATCTTAACGTCTGATTAGATAGTTTTTTTGGCGCTATTTTTTTAGCCAATTTAACTCCCAACGTTTTATTTAAGTCAAAATACCCCCTCTACAGATAAAAATTGTTAGTTAACAAACGGTAAATGACGTGATAAATTTACGTGACACTGCACGCTGGCATAACAATGCCATATAGACAAACGTGTTGACTTAAAAATAATTTTATAAAGTTTTATACCAGTCAAAAAATAATTTTATAAAATTATATAAAATTTAAAATTATTTTTTGTGCTGACATGTCATTCTGTCAAGTCATTTAAAGTTTTTATCGTTAGTTGACTAACAATTTTCATCCGCATAAGGGTCATTTGGACCCAAAATAAAATGCCGGGATGTTAAATTAGTTCAAAAAAAAGAATAAAATTCAATCAAACGTTAAGTACATTTTTTTTGGCATTACGCCTATAACAAAATATTCATTTGCTTTTAAAGGACTATAATAACAATAATTAATGAACAAATATGTAGCAAGTAAGGAAATCTCTCTTGTTGAATATTTTTTTTGAATATACTAGTGTGATTATATGATAGTATTTGTTTATGTTTTTTCTTAATCTTTTAACAACACACACATCTTACATACACAAGCGCTCAACCCGAGTCTCTTAGAATAAATATTATCAGTTTTTTTCCTCGAAACTACTTATTAAATTCTATTTTGTTCGATATATATCATAAACAAAAACGAGTTCAGAAGCTATATTCACAATGATTTAAAACAGCAACCAATAATCTTTCTTGTTTTCTCAAAAAAAAAAAAATCTTTCTTGTAATAAGTTTAAAACCATCATTATGATATGTCTGTCAATATCTAAAATTAAGAGGCTTAAAAGAAGGTTAAAGCTTTGGTCTGTGCTTCATCCTAGCCCAAATGTAACCATTTTTTTCGGGAACAAAAATCTTATATACCTTTTTTCCCTTTCTATGTCAAATACAAAAAATTAAATTTTATATATTTAATTTTTAAAAATTAAACTTTAACTTTAAACCACAATCATAAACTCTAAACCCTATATTTTAGTGTAAGATATAAATAAAGGCACTAAACAGGATAGAAAATTTTTATTCTTTTTTTATTACGAAAAATGGAAAACTCTTTCGTGATTAAGTTATATAATTCTAATAATTACAAATGTGTTATGAATATTTATCTATGTGGATGTCTATCATGATTAGAACTTTATCTAAGGAGTTTGATTTATTTATTATTAGGAATATTATCTCTATTAATTAGAGTTTAATGTATTATGTACTTCTTATGCCTATAAATAGATGATTCATTGAAGGCATTGTACACACAATTCTATATTTGAGAATAATACAAATCTTCCTCTTTCTCTTATCTCTTTGTTCTTCCATTCTTGTTCTTTGTTCTTATTATTGTTCCTTGTTATTTTATTCACAATACGTTATCATCACGAGTTTGCTCGAAAGATTTTGGTGCTCTTTGTTTGAATCTCAAAGTAGTTACCGAAACAAATTTGATTCTACGTTGAACCGAAGATAAGTTTTTTTCCCCACATTTTTGTTATTGATTGCTTTTATCTTGTTATTTTAACTTGATCTTTATTTTTGAAAAAGTATGGTAACATGTTTTGAAGGCTTGAGCGAACCATGGAATCTCGCCCAATTACCCTGGTTCTTGTTGGTGATTCTCGAAAAGATTTCAATTTGATATTGGCGATCACATGTACCATATATTCAATATATTCAATTTAGCTTGGAAAGTCTGGTATGTTTTACTTATTTACATATAGATATAGTGATTGACTAATCACTCACAAATTAAGGTTGATATATTTTAATATATTATTTAATTATTATTTCGATCTAATATTATATGATGTTTATTGGACCAAGTTTATATATTTAACCTTCAGCGAAACCTTCAGGGAATGTACTTGGATAGGTGACGATTCAATCTCGAGTATCAATACACTTGATTATGGTGTTTTCCATTTTGATGTGAATTTGATCAAACATCGTTCAACCATTTTGATGTCATTGGTGTAGCATTGTTCTTTAACACCGCTTTAAGGTGATGTGCGTACATCCACATAAGAGGTTTATAAATTGGTTAAAGTATTTTGGTATGGCTTGAATCAAGATAAAATCAAAAGAGGTACGTTTCTTCAATATGTTTATATTGAGATCATTTTTTATTTACGTTATTCTATTGGTGAAAGCTAATATTTTTAACTTTGTTTTGAGTTTTACATGTATTTAAATGACTTGGAAAGAGACGTGATATAAAGGGATTATGAGAAGCTGTCTCGTTCATTTGCTATGTCTCCATCGCTCTCGAAAGGAAAATCATTATCGGTAAAATCTATTTCCCCTTAAATTATGATTTTAAAGTGCGATAAATCATGGTGAATTTCAATCTATAAAAAGATTGTTATAAAGTCTATATTTGCTCGAAAGCAATATTTCTTCTTCGTCGTAAAACTCGACCATAGACTTTTCCTAATTTCAAGTTACGAAAATTCATCTTGATCCAAAAGTTTTATGGGAGGCATTCCCTGAAGTGAATGCAAAGCATGATGTTTATTCCATGCGATTATCAATGATGGGGCATTCCCTGAAGTGAATGCAAAGCATGATGTTTATTCCATGCGATTATCAATGATGGGGCATTCCCTAAAGTGAATGCAAGCATGATGTTTATTCTATGCGATTATTGGAACTGTTTCATTCTCTGAAGTGAATGCAAACATGGTAAATCATTATTCAATTAGAGACATAATTTTGATATAATCCAAGTATATTGGTTGGACATCCCGTTCTGCGAGGCTACTGGTCTCAAAGGAGGTTTTTAAAGAACCTTGTGGACAGGTTTAAAAATTCCGCGTACGAGGATTAAATCTTTGTTTTCTGTGATAAGGATATATGAAAAAGGTTTTAAAGGCCCACTAGCTCTACTCCATTCCTTGAAGTGAATGTGAGATTATATTATGGAAGGAATAAAAACCACATTAGAAGTTGTGGTCGTGGTCGAGGCTATGAATATAGACATGAAAAATATGGTCATTTTAAGAATACTTCTACCCACCGGTAGTGAGGTTATAAGGATGACAAGAGTGATAAAGATCATTCTATTGAAGTAAAACTCTTCTTATTACCAATGCGATGTTATAAACCACTGGTCTCGTACATGTTGTACGTTGAAAAATCAAGAATCATTGAATGATAAAGGAAAGAAAATAGAAGCAAATTTTGTTTGCGAAACATGACGAAGATGATACTGGTCCAACTTTATTTGGACATTGTTGGTCCAACTTTATTTGGACATTGTTGGTCCAACTCATTTGGACGTTGTTGATTTTCTTATAACCCTCGAAAGGAATAAATCATATTCTAATTATTCTCATAACTTTGAAGATAATTATTTATTTATTTTTATTTATTTTACTTTACGTTTATTTATTTTTCACACATTAATTATTTACATTTTATATTTATATTTATATTTATATTTATATATTATAATATTTATTTATTTATTTTGTTTAACATGATTACTTGTCAAATACAATCTATGGTAACGATTTATGCTCAACATAAGCATAAGATATATTTTCCCATTTAAATGCAAGGGAATAATGTGAGTACTATATCTTAAAGTACTGAAAATATTGATGCTCTAGAAGAGCAATAAATTCTTGAGAGAAAGAACATTATGAAAAGTGCAGAATTGCGAATATTGCAATAATTACTGCTAATGGTAATAATATCGTCACCACTATAAGTGGAAATTTTAAGAGAGCAATATGAGTTCGCAAAATATCCCTTTGGGAATTATAGATAACATATGTTATCAATTGGCATTTGAAATAAGCCAATATGGATATAAGTTCTGGTAGCCAAAAAGTCAGTTGAAAGCTCTAGAAGAGCTATATATTGCTACCAAAAGATAATTTTAATTAAAAGCTCCGAAAGAGCTAAATATATTCCTATTTAAAGGAACAATTTTGATGGCCGTACTAGACATGTACGAGTGAGATTGAATTACATGTTATGGTAAATAAGAAGTTTACAAATTCAGAGATATATACACATATATATAGTTGGCATGATCGGTTAGACCATCCTGATCAATAATGGTGCAGAAATTATTGAGATTTACATGCACATGTATTAAAAGAACCTGTAGTTCTTGTGGTGCTTATTCTCAAAGGAATGAAATAAATTCCACTTATTAAAGAACATGAAGTTATTGTGTTGCTCAAAGGAATTGATTAAATTCCACTTACTAAAAGAACCTGAAGTTCTTGTGTTGTTTGTTCTCAAAGGATATAGATGATCCCACTTACCAAAAGAATTAGAACTTAAAGTTCTTGTATTGAAGTTGAGATTGTATGTCTTGCATATCTGAACGAAATATGGGCCCATATATCCACAAATGTGGAAATTTTATATGATTTTAGTAGATGCATCTACATTGTTTTATCGACTTACAACTAGAAGTTTGTGAGATTGATTCTAAAAAGATTCAGATTATGCAGTTAGACTATTCGTCTTGAAAAGCTAGTGGGTTTATATTTTAGGCTATATCGGTTGTTACAAAGCCTATTGATTATGAAAAATACGGTTTAGCAAATTTTTAATTGGATGCCTCCTATTTAATAGCTAAACTGTGAGAACAAAACATTTATTATTTATATGGTATATCCATATAGCAACACTTATACGCATCAAGCCAACAAGTTATAATAAACTCCCCATTATGATTTGACTTTTGGTTAGAAGTCATATTTCCCATTTTTGAATTTTTGAATGTGCGATATATAGTTGAATTGCTCCACCATAACTGTAGAACTAATGTTTTGATATAATAATTGAAAAATGTTTTGGACTGATTTAAAAGGTATTTAAAACATTTCCAAAGTCCAAACAATTTGAAATTATGTTTAGGGAAGTTTTTAAAAAGGTTTTACATGTTTTTCAAAGCCAAACTTCACAAAATTTTCCAGGCGTTTCGATACGGGAATTCCAGTAGCAAAAATGTTTCGATACTCGTATCGAAACGGGCATTCCCTAGAAAAGATTTTTGCCCAGCGTTTCGAAACGGGCTATGCCGTTTCGATACGCCCACGTGGCATTGACCACAACGGTCATAAACCCCAACGGCTATTTCCCAACTAACATTTAAATGCAGGTCGTTTCGATACGTGACTAGGCGTTTCGGTACGTGTTCCGAAACGACAAAGGGGTGTTCCGAAACGGGTGCCTTGTCAGACTGCAACGACTCTTTCTACTTAAAGAGTGTTTCGAAACGGGCACGGCTGTTTCGAAACGGGGAGCTGCAGAACTGCATTTATGGTGGGAATTAAAGTCCTCAACGGCTCCAATTCAATCCCAACGGCTATAAACTCATCAAGGAGTATAAAAGGGACCTCCAAGCATCAAGTAAAGGCTAATGCTCATATTGTCAAACATCAAATGATCAAGAATTGTCTTAGAGCTTAAATTGTCATTTATTGTATAGACAAACACTAGTGAGCCAAAATTGTCAAATTTGCTCAAGTGTTTTAGGTTTTGGGTGAGTTCTTAATTGTGCAAACAAACACCTATTAGAGGGTTCTAAGTTTGCTTCTTGTTTCTCTTTGTAAGAGAGGGTTTCAATCAAGGCTTTGGGTAGAAAGCTTGATTGTGTATAAGGGTTACCTCCTAAGCCTAGAAAAGGGGACGAATCAATAGTGGATTGATTGGAAATCCTTAGTGGGGAGCTAAGGTAGTGGATGTAGAACTTGGTTAGAAGGTTGAACCACTCTAAAATCATTGTGTCTATCTTTGTTTTAGCTTCCTAAACCCTAACACCCAAAAATCCACCTCTCTACCACTTGGTGAGCTACATCGGTTGAACAAATCGAGCTCCTCACAACTCAACAATTGGTATCAGAGCTTGGCTCAATTGAGGAGGATTCACATCCTATTGAGAAGATGCGGCAAGCTCGATCACTATCTCTTCAACCGGCTCAAATGACACAATCAATCGACAAACCGCCTTTCTTTGACGGAACCCACTATGCCCATTGGAAGACAAAGATGAAGTTCTTCATCAAATCTAGAGATTACAAGCTATGGGATATAGTTGAAGATGGTCCGTTCGTGCCTTAAAGAAGCAAAGCAGAGTGGAGTGCCGACGATCGCAAGAAGATGGAGCTTAATTGCAAAGCCTTGCACATCTTGTTTTGTGCTTTTGGCCCAACCATCTATGAGAAGATGTCTTCTTGTGAGAGTGCCAAGGAGGTATGGGACAAGCTTGAAGTCATATACGAGGGGACCGATGAAGTCAAGGAGACCAAGATTGGGTTCCTAACCTTAGAGTATGCGAACTTCAAAATGGATCCGGAAGAGAACATTGAGAAGATGTTTGATAGGTTCTCCACTATCACCAATGGTCTCAAAGGCTATAGAGAAGCCATCCCGGAGGAAAAGCTTGTTCGAAAGCTCATCTACTCACTTCCCGAGTCTTGGGACTCAAAGAGGACCGCCATCATCGAAGCCAAGAATTTGAAGACCTTGAAGCTTGATGAACTCATGGGGTTACTCCTTACTCATCAAATCTTGAAGAAGAATAAAGAAGATGAGAAGAAGAGGGAAGAAATTAGAGCTATGGGAGAGAAGAAAATCAAAGGGCTAGGCATCAATGCTAGTGCCATGGCCCTCAAGTCCTCCACTTGCCATCATGTCTACTCAAGTGAAGAGGAGGATGAAGATGAAGAGATAGTTCATCTCTTCAAGAAGTGTGCTCCGTTCATGAAGAAAGCATTGGGAGAGCTTGAACGAGATTCCAAGAAAAAGGAGAGGGTAAACACTTCAAGCCATAAGAAGAAGGCACATGCGGCTACTTGGAGTGATGAGGACTCCACCGACGATGAACAAGCCAACCTTTGCCTTATGGCCATCGAAGAAGATTCAAGGGTAACTTCTAATTCATCTACTTCATGCTCTTATTCTTTTGATGAATTACAAGATGCCTATGATGATTTGGTTTTAGACTTTAAAAATCACATTTTGAAAAACAATAAATTGATTTCAAAGTTGAAAATTCAAAATGATTTGATTTCTAAAACCAAACTTGAACTTGAAGCAAAACTCGAAGATTTTGAATTAAAATGTTTTGATTTACAAAATTTGCTTCAAAAAGTTCAAGAAGAAAAATATTTGATTTCCAAAGAGCTTGAAAGGAAAAACAATTTTGGAAAATCAAATTTTTATGTAAGACAATCTAGTGCCCCTAGATTTGTAAAAGGAAAATGTTTTAGAAGTGTTTGGGTCCCAAAAGGACTAACCACTTCAATTAAAAAGGATGACATTGAAAAATGGATTCCAAAGGGGACTAAAATTTGTGCTACTAACGTTTATGGATCCAAAGCAATTTGGATACCAAAAGTTACTTGATTGTCTTTTGCTAGGTGTGATGGAGATGTTCAACAAGTCAAACATTGAGGGGGAGCTCCATACACACAAGGAAGAACACTTGAAGAAGGAAGGCTTCACATCCTCCCTTGGGTTCAAGTGTTGGTAAAAATCTAGTTGTTTTTGCATTTATTTGTTTTATTTTTATTTTATTCAACTAGATGATCATAAATGTTGGACTAACATTTTATTGATGCTTTGAGTAAGGGGGAACCATTTTAAAACCAAAATTCTTAATTTTGTCATTTTTTACCTCTATTGTTATTTTGAACTTAATGTTTTAAATTCTTTTTGATATAGCAAAAAGGGGGAGAAATGGTTTGAAAAAATGCATTTTCAAATGAATAAGGGGGAGCTTTATTTGATTTCATATCTTCAATCTCTTATTCACATTTTTAAAGTTAAAGGGTGAGAATCCCAAACAATTTTTCAAGTGAGTTTTATTATATAAAAAAGGGGGAGATTGTAGAACTAATATTTTGATATAATAATTGAAAAATGTTTTGGACTGATTTAAAAGGTATTTAAAACATTTCCAAAGTCCAAACAACTTGAAATTATGTTTAGGGAAGTTTTTAAAAAGGTTTTACATGTTTTTCAAAGCCAAACTTCACAAAACTGTCCAGACGTTTCGAAACACCTTAGGGCGTTTCGATACGGGAATTCCAGTAGCAAAAACGTTTCGATACTCGTATCGAAACGGGCATTCCCTGGAAAATATTTTTTGCCCAGCGTTTCGAAACGGGCTATGCCGTTTCGGTACGCCCACGTAGCATTGACCACAGCGGTCATAAACCCCAACGGCTATTTCCCAACTAACATTTAAATGCAGGTCGTTTCGATACGGGACTAGGCGTTTCGATACGTGTTTCGAAACGACAAAGGGGTGTTCCGAAACGGGTGCCTTGTCAGACTGCAACGACTCTTTCTACTTAAAGAGTGTTTCGAAACGGGCACGACTGTTTCGAAATGGGGAGCTGCAGAACTGCATTTATGGTGGGAATTAAAGTCCTCAACGGCTCCAATTCAATCCCAACGGCTAGCAACGGCTATAAACTCATCAAGGAGTATAAAAGGGACCTCTAAGCATCAAGTAAAGGCTAATGCTCATATTGTCAAACATCAAATGATCAAGAATTGTCTTAGAGCTTAAATTGTCATTTATTGTATAGACAAACAATGAGCCAAAATTGTCAAATTTGCTCAAGTGTTTTAGGTTTTGGGTGAGTGCTTAATTGTGCAAACAAACACCTATTAGAGGGTTCTAAGTTTGCTTCTTGTTTCTCTTTGTAAGAGAGGGTTTCAATCAAGGCTTTGGGTAGAAAGCTTGATTGTGTATAAGGGTTACCTCCTAAGCCTAGAAAAGGGACGAATCAATAGTGGATTGATTGGAAATCCTTAGTGGGGAGCTAAGGTAGTGGATGTAGACCTTGGTTAGAAGGTTGAACCACTTTAAAACCATTGTGTCTATCTTTGTTTTAGCTTCCTAAACCCTAACACCCAAAAATCCACCTCTCCACCACTTGGTGAGCTACATCGGTTGAATGAATCGAGCTCCTCACAACTCAACAATAACACACAAAATAGGCAAGTAAAAAGGGTTGAGAATATATATTGAGTACGAGTCTCCTTTTATGTTTAAATTCTTAAACATTAATTGGAGAATCATTTATGACATGATTTTTCTCAACATCAGGGGAGATAATAATCGGCTGGATAGAGGAAAATGAATTATCATTATCTAGATCCTCGTATATGAACTAGAAGTTCATAAAATAATTCATGTTATTACATGTCAACTGTTAGACATATTTACTGACCTAATGAGAATAATTAAGTCTCAAATACCAGTTGAAATGCTCTAAGTTTAAATTACATGTTAGAGCGAGAGAATGTAAATCATGCCTGAAGCATGATAGTTGAAATGGTTTCAATGATCAAAATTATCGTAAATAGAAAGTAATATGAGATGATCATATATTGGAGGCGGGTGCTCTTGAAGAGACCCAAGACATAACTAATAATAAAACTCTTGAAGAGTTTCATGTACCTGAAATAAAGATTGAAGTCTTGAAGAGATCTCGATGAGTTATGTCATTACGAGAATGGAACCAGAAAATTGAAAAGTTGTCGACAACGATTTTACAAATAGTTTTAAATAGAATACTTCTATAGAAGTAAAGAAAGAAAACAAAGATCTTGTATAGAAATCTATCAAGAAGTATAGATATTGAATTGGCCAATATAGAAAGACACTTTGAACTTCTAAAAGAGAAATATTTGGACCAACAGTCCAAACACCTAAAGGTGTAATGCAAGTGAGGCACAAATAAGTAGTCGTAAATACGACAAATTATGATTTATGAAGAGTTTTAATTACTTCATGGTGGATGCAATTACTTTGGCAGTATGAAATATATTACATGCGTCTAATTATTTATGGATCCCTATTTATCCTTAAAGGATTTAAAATGCTAAAAGCATTTGAAAATTTTTGAGAAATTTATTTAGACATGTCTCATTGAATATTTTGGCGCATTTGATATAATCGCCTTAGTGAGTACTAATTGAGGAAATATTATAAGAATGATAAGATTTCCTTATGTATTTTATAAAGGAATTTGAATCAAGATTCATTATATTATTAGAACTCCCGAAGAGCTTTCAAAGCATTTGGTTATTTAAGGAAAGGATTTGAGAAAACGAATCTTGAGATGTGGTTTTGTCTTGACCTAAAGATCGAGCACTTAAATATGCGTTTTTGTCTATAAATGGACATAAGTTGAAAGAATCTTAAAGAATATTCAATATGGATTTTTGGATGTGAATAAAGATGATTATATCTTTTCTTGGTTTTGAAGCACCATATATTAGTTGGTCAAGCAATATCCATGGATATACAATGATCATTACATTTAGATCTTCAAACATTCGTTGATGCCTCCTCAAATGTCGTAATAATAATTGTTATGCACGAGGCAAGCCAAAAATGTGTTTGGCTAAGACCATTGACCCAACATATCCAAAAGATATGTAGATTTACTTTTACAAGATATGATAAAAGCTACCTTGTGTGAAGATAATGCAAGATGTATATCTCTGTTTGAAAGTGGATACATCATGGAACATATTACTCCAAAGTTTCATCCCTCACGATCATTAGAAAAGTAATATTCAAGATTGAATTATGAAGATTCAAAGATCTTCTGTGATGTTTTCATGAGGGGGAGTAAATACGTGTTGCACTCTTTTCCCCTTAACCGAGGTTTTGTCCCAATGGATTTTCCTGGTAAGGTTTTTAATGAGGCAACATGTTATGCGTATTAAATATGTGTGTACTCTTTTTCTTTCACTAATGAAATTTTTTCCCATTGAGTTTTTATCTTAGTAAGGTTTTAACGAGGCACATTATCTTCATAGACATCCAAGGGGGGTGTTATGAATATTTATCTATGTGGATGTCTATCATGATTAGAACTTTATCTAAGGAGTTTGATTTATTTATTATTAGGAATATTATCTCTATTAATTAGAGTTTAATGTATTATGTACTTCTTATGCCTATAAATAGATGATTCATTGAAGGCATTGTACACACAATTATATATTTGAGAATAATACAAATCTCTCTCTTTCTCTCATCTCTTTGTTCTTCCATTTTTGTTCTTTGTTCTTATTTTTGTTCTTTGTTATTTTATTCACAATAAAATAATTTATTAATTCAATATTTTATTTTAAATTTAACTAAATAAATAATAAATTTAAGCAATTAAATTAATTCTTAAATCATCAAATAGTAATTTATTAATTTAATGTACCACTTTCGACTCCATCAAATAAATGATCCAAAGTTCTTAAATTAATTTTTAGAATTATTATTTTTCCATGATTCCATCGCATGAGAAAATGCTATCACTTAAATAAACAATTTTTCACATGAAAAAATGCTATTACTTATATAAATAATATTTCTCTTTATTCATAATTTGATCAAGCAATATGTTGACGAGAAAAAAATGAGGTAGCGAAGAAACCGTTTGGATTTACATGATGCAAGATAAATTTAAATTAATTCCATATTTTTCGTCAATTAATTACATCTCCATTATTTAAATGGAGAAGTCATTCCACTATAGTACTAAGACTTAACTCTTCTACATATAATATTATGGCAATTTAAATTTTATATCATTAAACTTAACATCCACTTTCATTTACCTTACAAACCTTTAATTTAATCAAATTAAATCATCTAACTTTTTTTATTTATAAATTAGATCACTTATATTGAAAACTTTAAATAATTCTAATGTAAAAACTGGAACTTACACTTTTATTTAATATATTTTCCACAAAATTTATTTAAATGAAATATTTCAGAAAATTGTTATAGAAAAAATATTAAAAATATTAATTAAATATTACTTGATGATGATATGTGAAAAATATGTTAAATACAAGTGTCGATTTCAGTTTTTACATTAGAATTATTTAATATTGTCAATATAAGTCATTTATAAATAATAAAAATTGGATGATGGAATTTGATTAAATTAAATATTTGTGATGTAAATGAAAGTGAAAATTAAGTTTGGTGATCTAAAATATAAATTACCCTATAATATTACTAAAAGCTTATACATAGTTTTTATTCAAGACATTGTCATAAATATTACCCTAATAGGATACAATGATTCAGCTATATTAAATTCGTTCATCATGTTTGATCACTTTTATTTTAAGGTTCAATTATAAATTAATTAGTAAAAATAGTTATTACACAAAATAATAATTAATCATTCATCTTTATGAATGACTTGTGACCATGTTTCATTTTCACAAATCATTATAATGTCATTGAGAGGATATTAATTACTCTTTAATCGAGCTATGACTTCATATCTATAAATTCATCCTTATTATGTTTTAGCCACATACTATTGAGTGGATCAATGGATTGATCAAAGCCAAGAGGGGGGTGAATTGGGTTTTTAAAAATTGTTGGAGTAAAAGAATGGCTAAACATGAAAAACAAGGAATTTTAGAGTGGTTCAAGTTCCAAATGAACTCTACATCCACTACCTTAGCTACCACTAAGGATTTTCCAACAATCCACTAATTGTTCTTCCCCTTTTCAAGGCTTAGAAGGTAACCTTTACAATACCGGTCAAATTTTCTACCCAAAATTTGACCAAACCCTCACAAGAATACAAAGAAGAAATAAACGCAAGAAAGATATCTCTCAATACAAGATTGCCCCTTTAAGTACAAACACTAAACCCAAATTTGATTATAAGATCAGAATTGAACACTACACAATTTGGGGTTTTACAAGAGATAGGAAAATAAGCACTTTGATCTTGGAATTTTGTAAGGATGTTTATCTTTTATGCAATGGTTGTTACTGGTCTTCAATTGGCTTCAATTTATACATTCTCTATTAATTCTAGCCGTTTCGGTGGTTAGTGTATTGATTATAGCCGTTGGGACCCTCTCTTTCCACCATAAATGCACTTCTGCAGCTTACCGTATCGATACACGAGGACCATATCGATACCTGTCTCAAAACAGAAAGAGCCGTTGCACAATAACAAGAGGGCGTATCGATACACGTGTAAGCGTATCGGTACGAGACATGGATCGTTTCGATATGGAAAACATTCGTATCGATGCAATTCATTCAACAGAGCTCATTGGAAGTTTCCGTATCGATATGGTAAAGAGCGTATCGGTACGGGACAACCACCACTTTAAATTTCGGTTACCTAACAACTGACACCAACGGTCGAAATCATTAAAAGCTTTCAAATTTAAAATTCCATTAAATCCGTATCGATATGGGTGAGACCGTATCGGTACGCCATTCAAACTCCTTTAGTTTTACAGAGAGAGCGTATCGATACAGATGTAATCTATTTCGATACGCTGTTTCGATCGTATCGAAACACATTTCTCCAGTAGCCAACTTTGCAAAAAAGGTATCGATACGGCTGGAAGTGTATCGATACGCCTGGACGTTTTTCAATAGTTTGGCCTTGGAACACTTAGGAAATATTTGGAGTTTGAGTTTTTCAAATCAGATTAAAGCCTTGATGATTTAAAAATCATTTGAGGGACTTAAAAAACTATTTCAAGTTTTCAATTTAATCCTTAACATACATTGTTATATCAAAATCAAACATATGTTTCATAATCTCCCCTTTTTGATATAACAAAACCAAAACTTGAAATCTTTGATACTTTTGAAAAACTTTGCAAAATAACTCCCCCTTAATATTAGCTAGGTAAAACTTAAGTTGAAAATCAAAAATTTAAGTGTGAGCTTGTTCCCTCTCCCTCTTTTTGTTAGATAAAAAATAGAGACATTGATAAACATAGGCAAAAGGCATAAATAATAACCAAGCAACATAAGATAGATAACTATTAAGTTCAAAATAAAGATAACATCAACATAAAATCCAAAAAACAGAAAATCAAAACATAGGTTTTAGAATGCAAACTTAGTCCTAAAAACATAATCAAAAGTGCATAAATATCCTAAATGACATGAATGATATGCAAAGATGAACTACTACACATCTCCATCGCCATCTTCATCGTCCTCATCAAGTGCATCACCATTCCTCCGAGATTGACGCCACTTGTCATGAAAAGCGGTAAGAGATATGTTCATCGAGTTGTGACCGCCTTCAAGGGACGTGAGACGCGTCTCCACATTCTTCACACGATCTCCAAGACTTGTAAAACGTGTGTCTATAGCAGCAAATCTTGAACTCATCGCTTTATCCATGGAAGCAATTCCCGTGCGCAAGACCGTGAATTGCTTGTTGAGAAAGGTCATGAGGGAATCCATGAAAGGTGGAGGAGGAGCTTGAGGAGCTTGAGCGGCTTGAGGATTAGCAATTTCTTCCAGAGTAGCATCACTAGGGAGTTCGGATAGACGAAGCCAATTACCATTAAAGTACATGAACGTACCCCTTGAAAGAGATCTTTCATCGATAGGATCGGTGAGGGGAGTCGGGTAGTCATGTGAACAATCTATCTCCTTTTGTGTGAAGAAATAACTCAAGGCCGTTCCATAAGTGAATGAAGTGACAAGAGTAGTGTGGCGATGTTGCACGAGATAGACAATCTCCGCAAACATAATCTGAGCAAGGTTTGGTTGTTGTCTTTGACGGAAGCACTGAATCCAAAAATCGTCAACTTGGCGGATAGTGGAATACTTGCCTCCCGAGGGCCTAAACCACCAAGAAACCATCAAATGTAGGATCCGATCTTGAGCATTAAGAGCGGTGACGGAACCTCCCAAGACATGGTCAAGAGCATTCTCATCATCAAGACCCTCATCCTCTAACTTGAACACATCACAAATAGATTGAACATTGATGGTGATCTTTTTACCCATTAGATAAGAATTAACGGCCGTAACAACACCCGCTTGATTGGCGACACACATGGCATTAGCATAGAAAATCAAAACCAAATTGCGATAGAAAAAGCCGGGAATTTGAATAAAATCCATAAATTTCCATTCTTGGAGCAACGGTAAGTAAACAAATTTGAAGCACTCCGAGTTGAGAAAAGGAACGGAAATTACCATCTGTGGACGGATTTTGTAGTTTTGAAATTGTCAGAAATAGGTGAGATCTCCGGAAGTCTTGAAGTAATGTTGATAGATAAGAGTGAGGTTCGAGCGAGTACCATCTCCGGCATTAGAACCTTCACCAACTTCACTAGTACGTGCTCTCTTTTTAGGTGCCATTGACTAGAGAAAAAGATTAAAAACAGTGTATGCATTAACTTTCTCATTCAACCCATTGAAAATCAACAATCAAGGTTTTTGGAAAAAAAATTGAGAAACTAAACAAAAATAAAAAGTTTGAAAAGAAATTTGTTTTTGAGAAAACAAAACAAAACAAAACAAAACAAAACAAAATTTAGAACGAAAATCAAATGAAATAATAAAAATATAGATTTTTACCTTGATAGTGATAGAGAGGAATGGGAGAAGAACTTTGCACCAAATTGATGAGAAGCTTGAAAAGCTTTGCTTGATGTTGAAAACCCTCAAGAGATTTTGAGTTGTGGTGTGAAAATATGAGGGATTGAGAGGATTTTTATAGAGTGAAAAACGGCTAGGGTTTTGTAAAAGCAATTTTGGTAAAAGTAAAACTCTTTAAATGCCCTAAAGAAGTTGTTTGCGCAATTGCATATCGATATGCCTGAGGGTGTATCGATACGGGGGTAAAACCGTAATTCCCTTGAAACGCTCATCGAAGGTCCGTATCGAAACGGATGCAATCCGTATCGAAACGCTTTTAGCTCGTATCAAAACAGGTTTAACCGTATCGATACCCGTTTTAGGCAAAATGCAGTCTAGAAAGCTAATACAATACCCGTATCGATACACATAAGGCCGTATCGATACCCTATGCCTAGAAATGCATTTTAGGCTTTAAGAACAACCAAAGGCTCGATATTAACACCTCCTAAATGAATGCAATTGATGAATGAGCAGTTCTAAGCATATTCTAATAGAAGCATAATCCCCCTAGCTATAAGCATAGATATTTTCAAGATTAACAACAAATAAACATGCAATTTCACAAATTCAAGCAATTTTAACCTCAAAAAGAGTCCTAAAGCGTCAAGGAAGGCTAGTTAGACCTAACTCTCTCCTAAGGGACCAAAAACGCTCTTTGTCTATAGGTTTAGTAAAAATCTCCACTAGTTGGTTCAAGGTGTCAACGTACTCTATAACAACATCTTCCTTAAGGACATGATCTCTAATGAAATGATGCCTTATGTTTGGTTCTAGAGTGTTGGATGGGATTTTTAGTTAAGCATATGGCACAAGTGTTGTCACACTTAAGGGGTATGGTTTCAACTTTAATACCATAATCTAAGAGTTGTTGCTTCATCCAAAGGACTTGAGCACAACAACTCCCTAAGGATATGTACTCGGCTTCGTTGGTAGATAGAGCTACACTATTTTGTTTCTTAGAGAACCAAGATATGAGCATACTACCTAAGAATTGACATGTTCCCGAAGTACTCTTCCTATCAATTTTACACCCCCCATAATCTGCATCCGAATAAGCATGAAGGTTGAAGGTTGAGTCTCTAGGGTACCAAAGACCTAGACAAGGAGTATCTCTAAGGTACCTAAAGATTCTCTTAACGGCTATAATGTGAGACTCTCTAGGACTAGCTTGAAACCTAGCACACAAGCAAACACTAAACAATATATCCGGTCTACTTGCGGTAAGGTAAAGCAAAGATCCAATCATAGAGCGATAAAGCTTAGAGTCAACACACTTACCTTCTTCATCTTTGTCAAGCTTTGTAGATGAGCTCATTGGTGTGGCTTGAGGCTTTGCATTCTCTAAGCTAAACTTCTTGAGCATATCCTTGATGTACTTTGCTTGATTGATGAAGGTGCCATCCTTCCTTTGCTTGATTTGGAGTCCCAAAAAGAATGAGAGCTCCCTTATCATGCTCATCTCGAATTCACCTTGCATTAACTTAGCAAACTCTTTACAATGGCACTCATTAGTAGATCCAAAAATAATATCATCAACATATATTTGTACTACTAAGATGTCATTTTTATACCTCTTTATGAAAAGTGTAGTGTCCACCTTACCTTTTTTGAAACCTTTTTCAATCAAAAAGTTTGAAAGTCTTTCATACCAAGCTCTAGGAGCTTGTTTTAAACCATAAAGTGCTTTGGTTAGTTTGAAAACATGATTTGGAAATTTTGAATCTTCAAAACCCGGTGGTTGTTCCACATACATTTCCTCATTTATAAAACCATTTAAAAATGCGCTTTTAACATCCATTTGAAAAAGCTTGAAATCATGATAACATGCATATGCAAGCAACATCCTAATAGCTTCCATTCTAGCTACGAGTGCATAGGTTTCATCAAAATCAATTCCCTCTTCTTGAGTGTAATCTTGAGCAACTAATCTAGCTTTATTTCTCACAATGTTACCACTCTCATCTAGTTTATTCCTAAATACCCATTTAGTTCCTATAGTAGATTGATTACTAGGCCTTTCAACTAATGTCCATACATTGCTTCTCTCAAATTGATTTAACTCTTCTTGCATAGCCAAAATCCAAAAATCATCATTCAATGCTTCTTTAATGTTCTTAGTCTATATGCATGAGATAAAAGCTACATGGTTCATGAGTTTAAGAGAAGATCTAGTAGTTACCCCCTTGGATGGATCACCCAAGATTTCACCACCTTTGACATAGTTGTACTCCCTTAGGTAGCTCACTTCCTTTTCCTCAAGAGCCAAGTCATTCAAGGCTTCAAGAGGTGGATCTTGTGTATCCTCTTCTTTCGTTGGCATCTCATCCTCCTTAGAAGTTTGTCATTCATCAAAGGCATCAAGAATTCCTACATCATCATCATCACAAGAATCCTTCCTCGGAAGAAGGTTATCATCGAATATAACATGAATAGACTCTTCTACTACTAAAGTTCCCTTATTAAATACACGATAGACTTTAGAGTTTAAAGAATAACCTAAGAAAATAGCTTCATCACTTTTAGCATCAAATTTACCTAAGTTATCTTTTCCAATGTTTAAAACAAAACACTTGCAACCAAATGGATAAAAATAGCTAATGTTAGGCTTTTTAGATTATAAAATCTCATATGGTGTTTTCTTTAAAAGTGGCCTAATCATTACTCGGTTTACAATGTAGCAAGCGGTGTTTGTGGCTTCTGCCCAAAAATATTTAGGTAAATTGTTTTCACAAAGCATGGTTCTAGCCATTTCTTGTAAAGTCCTATTTTTCCTCTTAACTACCCCATTTTGTTGAGGAGTTCGAGGAGCCGAAAAATTGTGGCTTATACCATTTTCATTTAAAAAGTCTTCAAAACCTAGATTTTGAAATTCGGTTCCATGATCACTTCTAATATGAGAAATCTTAAGTTCAAGATCATTTTGAGTTAATTTTGAAAACGTGATGAATTTTTCTAAAGCCTCATCTTTAGTACTTAAAAATAGAACCCAAGTAAATCTAGAATAGTCATCAACAAGTACAAATGCATACGATTTACCACCCAAGCTCATAGTTCTAATAGGCCCAAATAAATCCATGTGAATTAGTTGTAAACACATACTTGTATAAACATCATTAATGGATTTAAAGGATGATCTATGTTGTTTACCCTTAGAGTATGCATCACATATTTTGTCATTTGAGAACTTAATTTTGGGCAAACCTCTAACTAGATTTAGGGAAACTAATTTTTCTAAAACACTAATACTAGCATGTCCTAGTTTCCTATGCCATAGCCATGCATCATTTTCATTTTGTGCAACAAAACATGCGTGGGATGTATGAATGTCATCTAAATGCACCATGTAAATATTACCTATGCGATGACCAATGAGCATTATATTATTTGATTTAATGTCAACAATTTTGCAACCATTTTTATCAAATAAGACATTAAATCCTTTATCACACAATTGACTAATGCTCAATGAATTATGTTTTAGACCATCGACATATAAAACATTTTCAATGAGAATAGTAGAGTGATTATCTATGGATCCAATACCTTTAATGTGGCCTTTGGAGTTGTCACCAAATGTCACTACTCCTCCACTTTTTGGTTTTAATTCCATGAATCGACTCTTGTCTCCGGTCATGTGCCTCGAGCATCCACTATCAAGGTACCATGAGTTTTGACTTTGTGCTTTGGCCTTGTAGCAATGCTCCCCCTACAAACAAAGATATTAAGCTTTGATTTTTGGTACCCAAATCATTTTGGGTCCACGAGTGTTAGCTCCCAAAAGCTTGGTTCCTTTAGGAATCCAAGGTGACATAGCAACAACATTATTAGATTTGACGAGTTCCTTAAGAACCCATACACTTCTAATTTTCTTAGTTCTATTATGCCTATGGAAGCCACTTTGTTTTTAGTTATATGTCTTTCTCTTAGGTTGGTTAGTTCTAGAAGATTCACCTATCTCATTTTTTACATTACCAACATTTTTGAAAGACTCCTTGAGCTTGTTAAGATCATCTAACACCTTTTGGTGTTCACTATTGCATTAAGAAATAAGATTGTTTAAGTCTACATTTTCATCTTGAAAGAATTTAAGTTCATCTTGTAAACCTAAGATCTTTTTCTCAAATTTTAAGTTAGCTTGAGAAAGTGAGTCATTTTTAGCATTTAATTCCGAAATAATCTTTTTATTTCTTATGACCGACTCTTTATACTTCTCAACTAACTTATCATATACCTCTTGTAACTCATCATAAGCATCATGCAATTCATCAAATGTAAAATCAAAAGATGATGAATTAGAGGTTACCATGGAGGAATCCTCCTCAAGAGCCATGAGGAATAGGTTGGCCACTTCGTGTTCCTCATCTTCGGATGACTCCTCATCACTCCAAGTAGCAAGCTTGGCTTTGAACTTCTTTGAGTTGAGGGCACTCCGAACGAATATGACCCGATTTTTTGCACTCAAAGCAAATGATTTGATCCCTCTCTTATTCTTTGTTTTTGGTTTTGAAGTCTATTTTTCTTTGAATCTTCCTTCCTCAGTTGGACCTCATAAACTGTGAGAACCTTTTGGCTATCATAGCCAATTCTTCTAGGTCTTCCTCCTCACTAGAAGTGCTCTCCTCATGTAGAGAATCTTTGAGAGCCCCTCCTATCTTCTTCTTCTTATCTACCTCTAGCTTCTCCACTCTTCTCTCTTCCTTCTTCCTTTTATCTTCTCTTCCTTGCTTCATTATCTCATGAGTTAGGAGAGAACCCGCTAGCTCATCAAGCTTGAGTGTCTTCAAATTTTTAGCCTCAATGATGGCGGTTCTCTTCCCATCCCAAGACTCAGGAAGTGAGTAGAGTAGCTTCCGGACTAGTTTGTCTTCGGGATTATCTCTCCAAAACCCTTTAGCCCGTTGACGATTGTTGAGAAACGACCGAACATCTTTGACACGATTTCGTCGGGCTCCATTTTGAAATTCTCATAGCTAAGATTGAGAATTCTAATCTTTGTCTCCTTCACATCACTTGTTCCTTCATAAGTAGTCTCAAGTGTATCCCACACTTCCTTATCACTTTCGATGGAGGAAAATTTGGAGTAGATGTCGGGACCGAAAGAGCAAAACAACATGTGAAGAGCTTTATCATTGATTTGAATCTTCTTTCTCTCTTTTTCACTCATCTCATTTTTCTTCTTTAGCACCAATCTTCCTTCGTCGTCTCTCTTCATTGGAATATAGGGACCATCTTCAATGGCATCCCAAACTAGATAATCGTTGGATTTAATGAAGAGGCGCATCCGGTTCTTCCAAAAAGGGTAGTTATCACCGTTGAAGAAAGGTGGTTTGGTGGTTAATTGAGACTCGTACATGTTTGACCCGGAGGTAGAAGCTATGGCTTGATTTGTGGTTGATCACACTCTTTCTAGGAACTCCTCTTGTGGTTGTTAATCCTTCAAAGAGGTAGGCTCTGATACCAATTATTGAGTGGATCAATGGATTGATCAAAGCCAAGAGGGGGGTGAATTGGGTTTTTAAAAATTGTTAGAGTAAAAGAATGGCTAAAAATGAAGAACAAGGTAGTTTAGAGTGGTTCAAGTTCCAAATGAACTCTACATCCACTACCTTAGCTACCACTAAGGATTTTCCAACAATCCACTAATTGTTCTTCCCCTTTTCAAGGCTTAGGAGGTAAGCTTTACAATACCGGTCAAATTTTCTACCCAAAATTTGACCAAACCCTCACAAGAATACAAAGAAGAAATAAAGGCAAGAAAGATATCTCTCAATACAAGATTTCCCCGTTAAGTACAAACACTCAACCCAAATTTGATTGCAAGATCAGAATTGAACAATACACAATTTGAGGTTTTACAAGAGATAGTAAAATAAGCACTTTGAGCTTGGATTTTTGTAAGGATGTTTACCTTTTATGCAATGGTTGTTTCTGGTCTTCAATTGGCTTCAATTTATACCTTCTCTATTAATTCTAGCCATTTCGGTGGTTAGGGTATTGATTATAGCCGTTGGGACCCTCTCTTTCCACCATAAATGCACTTCTGTAGTTTATCGTATTAGTACACGAGGACCCGTATCGATACCTATCTCAAAACAGAAAGAGCCGTTGCACAATAACAAGAGGGCATATCGATACGCGTGTAAGCGTATCGGTACAGGACAGAGATCGTTTCGATATGGGGAACAACCGTATTGATGCAATTAATTCAATAGAGCTCACCGGAATTTTCCGTATTGATACAACAAAGGACGTATCAGTACGGGACATCCACCACTTTAAATTTTGGTTACCTAAAACTGATACCAACGGTCGAAATCATTAAAAGCTTTCGAATTTAAAATTCCATTAAATTCGTATCGATACAGGTGAGACCGTATCGGTACGCTATTCAAACTCCTTCTATTTTACAGAGAGAGCGTATCGATACAGATGTAATCTATTTCGATACGCTATTTCGATACGGTGAGGAGCGTATCGAAACGCGTTTTTCCAGTAGCCAACTTTGCAAAAAAGGTATCGATACGGGTGGAAGCGTATCGATACGTCTGGACGTTTTTCAATAGTTTGGCCTTGGAACACTTAGAAAATATTTGGAGATTGAGTTTTTCAAATCAGATTAAAGCCTTGATGATTTAAAAATCATTTGAGGGACTTAAAAATCTATTTCAAGTTTTCATTTTAATCCTTAACATACATTGTTATATCAAAATCAAACATAGGTTTCACACATACATAACATATTATCCATTAGCTTAATGCTCCAAGACACATAAGATCTTTATATACTAAAGTATGCAAGTCACGCACACATATGGTCCTATAAAATATTTTTATAATATTATATAAAATATAAAATATTTTTTCTTCTAAAGCGTCATTCTGTCAAGTCATTTCAAGTTTTTTATCGTCAGCTAACTAACAGTTTTCATTCGCATAGGGGCCATTTTGACCCAAAAATGAAACGTTAGGGGTTAAATTGGTTCAAAAAAGAATAGGGGCCAAAATGACTATTCAGTCAAACATTAGGGGAATTTTTTTGGCTTTATACCTTTACTTTAAGGGGTCGTTTGGTTCACGGAATGTAAGATTACCTTTAGGAATGAGATTACCGGAATGTTACATTACTTAACATATTACCTGGAATGTTCTATAACCTTGTTTGCTTTGTTTGGCAGGAATGTAAGATTACATTGTTTGGTTGAAGGAATATAAGATAGGAAAAATGCATGTTTTACCAAATTGTCCTTGAAATATATTTTCTTTTTTAACCAACTGAAGTTTTAAGATTAAAGTCAAAATATTTACATAAAGTTCATAGAAAATATAAAAAATATAATATGAATTTTTTATGAAAAGTGATCCTAAATAATAAATTTAATAAAACACATACCAATAATAAATTTTGAATCAAACACATATATAAAAAAACCGAAATAAAATAAAAATTTTATATATTTTTATTTTATATGCATCGTATTATTTTATAATAAGTATTAAAACCCCAAACCACTAAAAAATAAAATAGATTTATACTTTTGTAATTATATGAAAAAGGAAAAAATATTTTAAAATAACTATATTTTTAGGGGTATTCTTGTCCAAAGGGGAGAGAATTGTCTAATACCTAAGAAAAGGGAGGGAATGACATTCCTGGGAAAAGACCCAAAAATAGCTACTGTTGGGAATATTTCATTACCCCTGGGAGGGAATGCTCTTGAACCAAACGTGGGTATGTGATTCCGGAAAAGATTATTCCCCCTGATAATGATATTTTCCGCAAACCAAACGCCCCCTAAGAAGTAAATATCTATATCAGGTAAGAGATCTTATTGAATAAGGTTTCTTGGTGACCAAGTATTTGAGTCTATAAATATAGACTAGGTTTAACCTTTTGAATTATGAGAGAATGAGAGGGAACTACTCTGGAGATATATAATCACTTTTAGGTTCTCTACTACTATTTTGACTACGTTATACAAATGATTATTGTAACGCCCCAGTTTTGGGCCTAGGAGTTTGAAGGATGGGTTTAGGGTCTGTTGGACCGAGACTAGAGATTCGAGTTAGTTCGGGATTGGTTCAGGGAAAACCTAGTTCGGGAAGTGATAAAAATATGAGAAAATTTGCTATACCCCTTTTTAAATGTATATAAAGGTTTGGTGCAGCCAATTTTGGAAAATGACGTTTGGAAGGTGGACATTTTGGTTTGGTGACTAAATCGTAAAAATGGAAAACTATTTTTAATGGCTATTTTGTAAAAGAGCCAAAACTTAGAATCTTTAGGGAGCTACAGTAATTGTAATCATCTATTCCTTTAATTTGACATGTTTTAAATGTGTTTAATTAAAAAGATTAAAAAAAAGGTTTTGATTAAAAACGGAACAAAGCTTTACAAACTTATTTTGACGTAACTTTCATTTTCTTTCTTTTCTCATCAACCAACCACCTATTTTATTTCAAAACTTTCAGAGATCTTTTCCTTTTCATTTTACTTTGATATCCAAATGATTTCCATGGAGTTTCCTCAACTTGTTTCAATGAATTCTTGAAGATTTTCAATCAAATCTTGTCAATTGAAGGAATAACAAGGGATTAGAGGTAATTTTCGTGCTTATCCTCTAATCAAGGTTCTTTAATGAAAATATCAAGTATTTGGCTCTTTAATTATGTTTCTTAACAAGGTTTCATGATTGATTTGAAGAAAATGGCTAAATCAAGCTTCAAAAGATGATTTTGTGTAATTTTCATAATGGATCTTTTTTGGATGATTTATGATTGATTTTAATCATGTTTTGGAAGTTTATTAATGTTGAAATTGATGTTTAAGCATGATAATCCTGAAACTATTTGGATCTCTAGTTGATTAGGTTGTCAGTATTGGGTTTTTGTGGTGTTAATGTGATTTTGTGAATGTTGGAGGTATAAGATTTTTAATAGGTTGATTTGGATGTTAATCGATGATTATAAATGGTTGGAAGTGTAAGGTTTTGGCTGGGTTGAGTTTGTAGAGTAATCGAAAGTGTTTTCGGTTGTTTCGGATGGGCGTTTTGGTGGTTTTGGGCAGAGCAACGTGGTAGGATTGCTTGTTGGAGTTTTTAATGCATTGAGATGAATTAATCCTCTATTCTTATATGGTTTAAACAAAGGAGAACGTTTCAAAAGCAACCAATAAGGTTTCGGGAGCTTCGGACGCTTAGTTTTGCGTCGGCTAATCAAGGTTTTGCGCGTCGGTGAGTGAGAACATGGATTTCAGCTTTGAAATATTTTAAAGGTGGTTTTGGGAAATTAGATATAAGCTTGAAATGATTGTCTAAGTTGGGAAGTAAGTAAAAGGAATTTCTCTCTCGGTTGTGCCATTATGAAATGGTTTTTGTGCACTTGGTTTTGAATGCATGTTACCTACTGTTAAAGCATGTTTAAAGCATATGGTTTTCTGTTCTTATTGATGAGTTGATGAAGGATGCACATGGTAAGTGATCCTTGTAAGTATACGTTTTATACTTGTGATTTAAAGCATGATTTAATGCTTTGGAAAATTATTTAATGATGATGCTTTGAAAATAGTGAGGTATGTGGTGTAATGTGAATTATATTGGCAAGTGATTTTGTGAAAATGGTTTATAAATGTTATCAGATATAGTTAGCCGGCTATAAGATTAAGTACACTATAAACATGTCGCCTTGGATGTTGAGGGGTTTATACGGTGTACCGAATACTCCATCCAAGTACCCCAACGATTGAGGTATATTTGTGTGGTGTCCCGTCTCTCATTAGTGGGGTTATACATCTACTGATGAGTGGTGTTGAGGGGTTTATATAGTGTATCGAATACTCCACCATGGGTGTCACAACGATGGAAGGTAGCTCCCATGTGTGAACCTTGAGATGCCGGTGAAAATGTATGAAGTGTTGGGACAACACTTGTGAATCCGTGTACCCGATATGTTGTTTTAAGAAATGGACTTGCCTAATGATCACTTGTAAGCCAATATAATTGATGATGTATCATGAGATGGTTTATGTTGAATATTGTGATTTATTCATGTTTTACTCTTTAAGCTTTGCATATGCTAGTTATGCGTAGGAAGGCTTAAATTGAGTGTTAGCAATGAGACTTGATGTTGATTCATGGTACATGTTGCATAAGGTTTATTATGCTGACTTTTGATTAAGGAAAGTGCATGGTTTTAAAGTCATGATGGTTTTCAAATGATGATTTAAGTTAATTGAAATGAGATTTCAACGTGGACATGGAAAATGGTTTTAATGCATTGATGGCGTTTTGCTTTTGAGCACTCCTCACTAAGCCTTGTGTGCTTACGCTCTATTTTGTCCATCAATGTAGAAAATTGAGGTTTTGTAGGCAGTGTGGAGAAAGGGGTCGCAAGAGACTTCATTTGAGAATGTATGTTTCGGTTTAGACTATACGTAATAAGGGCAATGGGGGATCTATTGTATTTTTGGGAGATTTGTGTAAACTCCCTATTTGAGCAAGTGTTTATTGCTATTTTAGACTTGTAAATGGCCTTTGGTTATTGGTTTGTACTTTGCTATGCATTTTGGTATCTTGCTTGGCTTGTTTGCTAGTTTGCATGCTTATAGTTTACCTTTGATGCAAATTGCATGATATGATGTTGAATATGCCATGAATGATTGAGGTTTGATGTTTGAATATGTTATATATATGTTGGAAGCATGCTTGAGTGGTTATAGCAGACGTATACCGTATCGGTACGGTTAAAGGGCAAAATGAGAAACCGTATCGGTACACGAGGCCGTATCGATACCCTTTTGTGCTACTAGAAATCTGAGAAATTGACGAGATAATGGTGTATTGATACGGGCTGAAGTGTATTGATACGCTCGACTGGTAAGTTGATTAATTAAGGCTTTTTGATGTTCTGTTTTCTTCCGTTTTGGTCACTGAATGTTCGAATGTACAATCAAATGTGTTTGAATGATCGAATTAAGCTGAGATTTGACACAATGGCATGTAATGTGTCTAATTAAAGGTTGGTAACCTAAAATTGGTTGAATTTTCATGTATTTTGTGAAATTTACAATTTGGTCCCTAACACGTTTTTGTAATCAAGTGAATGCCTAATCGATGTCTGTTTGAGTTGACATTTCTTCCACTGCGAGTCAAAAACACTTAGGGTAACAATGTGCATCTAGACAAGATAAAAAGAAAAAAAATCAGGGTCGTTTATCGAGGTAAACTTCCTAATTTACTTCGATATTCCCCGTGTCACCCGTTTTGTTCGGTCGGGCGTTTAGGCTGGGTCGAGGGGGTTACAATTATTGTAGGGATGAATGCTTTTGGTTCCACCAGATTCTGGATATGTACACTTGGTTTTGGGATACATGGGATATCATGTATTTGTACTCCTCATGTACTCTACGTTGATAGTGGATGGTTCTTTTCTCTCGTCCGTGGAGGTAGGCTATGCTAAACCACATTAGTTTTTGTCTCTTGTGCCTGTCTTGGTCTATGTTGTTATCGTTTTGGTTATTTTGCTGCATATCGAATTCCTAACAAATTGTGAGGTTGATTTTGAGATCATAGTGCAACTCAAGACTGTCCTAGTCTCAATTGCTCCATATAGAATGGCTCTGATTGAATTGAATGCCCAACTACAAGAATTGTAAGATGAGACATTGTAATACCCAACATATCATATCAGGAATCTCTAGTTCTATTTGTAAAGAAGAAAAATGGTTCTATGCAACCTTGTATTGATTACCGTTAGTTGCACAAGTTATTTCACAACCCAAATGTTAACTCCTCAAGAGAGCTACTTTCCACACATATATTGACATGCTATTGCTTAACTTTGGGTACATATTTGTGCATTTTGTTAGTAGATTCATGCATTTGCATCTATGAGTTAAGGAATGTACACTTTTCTTTGCCAGAGTGAAGAGGTATTTTTCTTGCTGTGGTGGGCAGGTTTGGCAGGTCAAGAGCAGTTGGCAAAATGCAGGAAAGAGAAATGCCGAGAGTCATTGGCAGAATGCAAGAAAGAGAAATGTCGAGAGCCGTTGGAAAAATGCAGAAAAGAGAATTGCCGAGCTCGATTGGCAAAAAAAGGACGACCGATGCTCGGTAAGATAGCCGTTAGTTAGAGCCAAGTCAACCCTAATTCAAAAAGAGGATAACACACCTAAAATGGTGCGTAACAAACTTTCAAAAAACCAAATCCTAATTAGGGTTTCCAGGAGCGCCTATATATGGAAGCCAATTGATTTAGCAAAGGGAGGCTGCACCATAAGAAGAAAGTGGGGGTAGAGGTAGACCAAGGTTTGACCATGCAGTTTAGCCGAGAGCTTTGGATCCATTAAAGGACTGCATCAATGGATCTCCTTCATTTTTCCATTTCTCTTAAATTTATTTTTGATTTGATGGTGATGTTTAAAAACGATATAATTTTGTTGCTTTCCCCAGCCATGAACTAATCTCTTAAGTTGGCTAGGGATGTTTTGCGATGAACGCTTAGCTTTTGGGTTTTTAAGAATTGAATGCCTTGGCATTATTGTTTATGTTTCTTACACTTAAGTTTATTATATTTAATGCCATAAGATTTACATGTAAAAGGTGCTTCGCAATTAGTGCAAGTGTACAGGTCTCAAGTAATATAATTATAAGTATTAGAGTATCGTCTCCACAAGGATTGGGATGACTTCCTTCATTTATCTTCTCACACTGAAAACGTTAAGTAAAAGTAACTAACACAAGAAGAGGAGTTTTAGGGTTTAATTAAACTAATAATCATAAACTAAAGCAAGCAAGTAAAAGCAGAGAAATCAAGATAAGAGAATGGGCCGGATTAGATTGCGTCGTAGTGTGGAAATCAATTGACTTGTCTCGACATTTGAATGCAATAAACACCAATCTGCCTCGACAATGACCTAAGTCCCTGCCGCGGCAATAAGTTGTGCTGCCTCGACAATCCCTTGCTGGTTGGCAGATGATGTCAAGGTTCGGCAAAGCGTCCTTTGATGTCTCCTTCTTATCCCTAAGTCGTAGCTTTATTGATGAATGGGCCTTGATAATACCTTCCGGCGTAAACCAAGGATGAACACCAACAAATCTCATGCTTCTTTTAGCCGTTAAAACTCTAACTTATCCCTAAGACGAGTTAGCTTCCACCGTTGGGATGAAAACCATGCTTATTCGTTTCTTGAGTTTAATTCTTCCGATATTAAACAAAAGAATAACCTCACAATACTCTCTCTTGATAAGATTGCAAGAATAGAATCAACGCCAAGAATAAACAAACCTTGAACTAAATTGCATTAACAAAAACTTAAACAAAGTACAATTATTTTCTCACAACTACTCAACAAAATAATCTTAGCCCTAAGAGAATTTAGAACATGATGAACATAGAGATTACACAACTAAACCTATTCTCAAGCTCTCAATACTCGACTCCCTTGATGTGTGCACCAAGCCTTGTTTAAATAGGAAAAGGAGTAGGGCAAAGTCCTTATTGGATAGGAAGTTAAGTTGGACTTGGACTTGTCTTCATTAAAAAGGCGAATCTCTTTAATTTTAATACTTTTATATAATTTGACCAAATTCCATCTTTAACCTTCCTTCTATGTTTCCACCATCTTCTCGTGCTCCGATTGCCATGCAAAGTATGTAGAAAATTCCAGCATTTTATGCTCTTCAAATCGGTTATCACTTTGCATGTTTTACCCTCCGATAGGTTGGTCTGTGCACTGCCTCGATAGAGGATATCCGTTGCCTCGGTAGTGGTCTGTCACTGGATCTACTCCGTAAGGTTTCATCTTCATAATTTAGCTTCCTTCAGTAGAAGCTGTCGTCTTTGGCTTAGCTTGATATGGACCTGTCACGAGCTCGTTCTGCACCATCTTTCTTTTTCTTCATTACCCGCTCGGCATCACCTGCCCCGACAGTGAGTAAATCTGCGCAAGCACCAAACATGCATTAAAATAGTACCCTTTTCATTAAATACACCAAATATCAAGATTAAAGGTAAAAGTAGTGTAATTAATGCATATAAGACCATAATGCCACTCAAATGGGTGTATGTTAAGCAATAATTGCCATGTAAAAAGAGTGAAAACATAGGACTTTTGGGCACTTATCACACCCCAAACTCGAACTATTGCTTGTCCTCAAGCAACACAAACCATCAATTTCCAAAACATTTATCTTCATGAAATTTCTCCTTGGTCTTACTTTTCCTTCTTCCCTCCAAACCATGACAATGAGTGCTCGGCCCTTAAGTCTCTGGATGCCTTAGGAATTCTCTGGAATCAAACTATAAGATTTATGAGTGTGTGCATGAATTGTGAACAAGATGATTGTTAGGGTTCTAAGTAAACACTTAAGCATTAACCTACATAACTTGGCTAATTAATTTTTTTCCAAGCAATCTAACCTCCTAGAGCCAATTTCGGGCACCTCTAGTGATTAGCCTAGAGTCAGTTTCGGGCACTTTTAGGGCTTCCTTAAGCTAGAGCCGGTGTTAGGCACCTCTATCTTTTTATCCAAAATTTTCTTTCTAAGCAAGCCTATGTCCCAAGTGTCCTAGAACTCCTTCAATCATGCAAGTCACAAAGGTGTATTAAAGTTCTAATCTCATTGTACGATTCTGAGTTATCTTCCTTATGCACCCTAAAATTAAAGGTTCTAAATAGTTTAAAGCTATGGTAAGAAGAGAGATTTCTATTGCCAAGGTAGAAAATTCAATTAATTAAAACTAAGGCAATTGATGAGAATTATTGCCAAGGCATAAGCTTCATTCGGCTAAGGCAATATGTGCAGTAAAAAAATTTGACAAGTATTAGACAAAACAAAACTGCATTGCAATATATTGATATGTCGCGGCAGAGAACTGCTGCGGCAGCAGAACCTACACCCCAAACTCAAGACAAACATTGCCCTCAATGCATTAACAACATATGCAATAATAGAAAAAATTAAGCACAAAAATTAAGGGCATAAAATGAAGGCGCAAGAGAGAAAAGAATTTAGAGTGACTCGGATGAGTCATCGCTTTGTAGGATCAGTTTTCTCCCTTTGCAGGTCGTATGCTTGACTTTCTTGGGTTCTCTTGGTGGTATGATCGGAACTTATCAAACGCAAAGACTACTTCTAGCAACTCCTTCTCAGTGGTAGTATAGTTGACTTGAGCCTCGTTGAGTGTTTTGCTAACATAAGATTGAAGGGCAGCGTCCAGTCTAGTGGGACTACTATTGGTGCGGTCACAAGCTTTTGTATCAGTATCATGAATGCTTTAGTACATTCGTCATTGAAGTCAAAGGTCCTATCCTATTCAAGCAGAGAACACAAGGGTTTAGTAATCTTAGAAAAATTTGCAATAAATCTTCTATAAAAATTTGCGTGTCCTAAAAAACTCCAAATTCCTTTGACTAAGGTTGGTGGGGGCAGCTTCTCGATCACATCTATCTTGGCTTTATCTACCTCAATTCCCTTTGATGAGATCTTGTGGCCAAGTACGATGCCCTCATCCACCATGAAGTGGCATTTCTCCCAATTAAGAACTAGATTAGATTCCTCACATTGTAAAAGTACCCTCTCCAAGTTGCCGAGGCAATTGTCGAAGTCATCGCCAAATAATGAGAAATCATCCATGAAGATCTCCAAAAAGTCTTCTACCATGTCGGAGAATATTGCCATCATGCATTTTTGGAATGTTGTCGGGGCATTGCAAAGCCCGAACGAAATCCTCCTAAATGCATATATGCCGTATGGGCATGTGAAGGTGATTTTTGCCTGGTCATCCGGTGCGATGGCAATATGATTATAACCTGAGTAACCATCAATAAAACAATAAAATAGTTTGTCAGCAAGTCTATCAAGCATTTGATCAATAAAGGGCAAAGGGAAGTAATCCTTTCTAGTTTCTTTATTCAACCAGCGATAGTCCATACAAACCCTCAAACTTGTCTTAGTCTTGGTTGGGGTTAACTCATTGTTCTTGTTGGTTATCACTGTTATTCCACCTTTCTTCGGTACGCATTGTACCAGGCTTACTCATGTGCTGTCAGAGATGGGATAAATAATTCCAGCATCAAGCCATTTAATTATCTCTTTTCTTACCACCTCCTTCATGGCATGGTTAAGCCTTCTTTGAGCCTCAATGGTAGGTTTATGCTCATCTTCCAAGAGGATTTTGTGCATACATACTACTGGGCTTATCCCCTTTAAGTCGTCAATCGTCCACCCTAATGCCCGCTTATGCCGCTACAACATGTTGATCAAACTTTGTTCCTGTTTTGGCTGCAACTTAGAAGAAATAATTATGGGCAACGTGTCGTTGGTTCCTAAATAAACATGTTTTAATTTATCAGGTAATTGTTTTAATTCAAGAATCGGTGGTTGCTCGATTGAGGGTTTTTCAATCTTTTGAATAATTGAGGGGTTCGAAATACTTACATGGACGAGAGACTGTCTAGTGGGCTTCCTCAATTTCTGCCTCTTCAGTTTCTTCAGTGTCGGGAAGGCTGTCCAGTATACTGTCGAGGCGGTCGTCAGAGTGCATAACGAGGCAGTGGTCATTCTCATTGCCGAGGCAGGGTGCATCAAAGTCAAAGTTGAATTCAGCCATGGCTTGTATCATTTGACATTCCTCTAGATTGTCGGCACGCTTGAGGGTTTAGAACACATTGAGTTTGACTTGTTGGTCATTTACCCTCATTGTTAGCTCGCCTTTGTCCACATCAATCAATATCCTCCCAGTGGCCAAGAATGGTCGCCTAAGTATGATGGGTGCATGTTCATCTGCTTCACAGTCAAGAATAAGGAAGTCAGCAGGGAAAATAAACTTATCGACTCTTACCAGTATATCTTCAAATTTTCCCTCTGGTTGCACATAAGAGCGATTGGCCAACTGAAGCATGACTGTGGTTGGTCTTGCCTTTCCAATTCCTAACTTCTGAAAATCCGATTTGGGCATCAAGTTTATGCTTTCCCCTAAGTCACACAATGCCTTCCCCACATAATGACTCCCGATTACACATGGTATTGTGAAGCTTCCAGGATCTTTAAGCTTAGGTGGTGTTCGATTGTGTAACATGGTCATACACCCCTCTGTTGCGGCAACTGTTTCGAACTCCCCTATTCTTGTTCGCCTTGACACCATGTCTTTAAGGAACTTGTCATAATTCGGCATTTTCTCTATTACTTCCACGAAGGGTATGTTGATGTGGATCTGCTTCAAGATGTCCAAGAACTTCTTGAACTGGTACTCGTGTTTCTGCCGTTTAAGCCTTTGTGGGAATGGTGGTGGGGGTCGAATGTCCTTGATCCATTCTTTACATTGAAATTTAATTTGAGGCACCAGATCTGGTTTTTTAGCGTCCTTCTGATTTCCCTCATTATTTTTATTCGCTGTAGCGGTTTGATCAGGTTCTACTGTGGCAGTTGAATCGTGTAATGTCGAGGCGGGCTCTGCTGTGGTAGAGGCTTCCTTTTCTTTGGCCTCTTCTTTTCCACTGGCTTGGGGTTCTTTCAGCTGTTTGCCACTCCTAGTGCTGATGTCTTTGCACTGTTCATGACTTGATTCCTTAGCGACTTCAGTATCCCTTGGAAATCCCCCTTGGTCTGGAGTTTAAGATTTGTGCAAACTGCCAGACTTGAGTTTCCAAGGATTTTAATGTTGCCTCATGATTTTGCATCCACATCTTCGTCCTGTCCATAAAAGTGTCAGTTTTCTTTATGAACTTATCAGTATTAGCCATGTATGCACTAGACTGAGACATGAAAGCATTAAGTGAGTTTTCTAAAGAATTAGTTGGCATAGACTGCTGTGGCGGCAAAGCCTGCTGTTGCGGCATGTTCTCCCGAGGCATGTTTTGTTGAAATCCCGCTGTAAGAGCATTCTGATTGTTCGGATTTAGTACGTTGTTGGGGTTGCTCGAGTATAAATTCGCGTGCTTTTTCCAGGTCGGGTTGTAGTTTTTGGACATTATGTTATTGCTACAGTTGTAATTTCTAATGAACAGCTCGACTCTGTATTCTTTGGACATTCAGAGGAAACATGGTTACCCCTATAGTTTTCACAAAATAAATCCATTACCTTAACCTCCTGGTGATTATTCAGCGGTTGCATGTTCATGACCAACTTTGTCAAGGTGGAAATTTGGGAGGAAATTGAGTCCGAGGACCCTATTTTGTTTACTGTGGGTTGGCGTCGGATTCCTCCTCTTCTGGCCGTTGGGAACTGATAGTCGTTCTTGGCCATCCTATTTAGAATATCCATCGCTTCCTATGGTTCTTTGTCTAGGAGTATGTCGTTTGACGATGCATCAATCATCATCCTGGTTGTCATGTTGACATCATTATAGAACATTGTCACATGTGTCCATAATGGGAATCCGTGCAAGAGGCATTTGTGTAAAAGCTCTCTATATCGTTCCCATGCCTCATGCATGGATTCGTCATTAGCCTGTAAAAAAAGAAGTGATTTTGTTATGCAATTTATCAGTTAAATTCGTAGGATTAAAACGTGCGAAGAAATCACGACATAAATCACTCCAAGATCCAATTGATCCTACTTGAATGCTATTTAGCCAGGTTTTTGCCCTATCCCTCAGTGAATACGGAAACAATTTCAGTCTCAAAATATCCTCATGTACTCCCTGTATTTTAAATGAGTTGCAAACCTACAAGAAGGATTTGAGGTGCTGTCTGGCATTTCAGTTGTTTAGCCGCCGAATTGCCCCATAGTATTGATCATATTGAACATCACAGGCTTCGGTTCAAAGTAGGCAGCTTCTATCTCAGGTGTGACAACTCCCGGATTTAGTCCGTTCAGATCTTCTTCTAGGTAGTCTTGGACAGTTAGGTTCCACGTTGGCTCAAATTGAATTCGCGGATTTTCCCCATCTCCTAACGGGGCATCTTGCTGCCCGTCGGCAACTTGTTGCCCATTGTCATTCCGATTGTTATTGGCATTGTTATCACCAACTCGATGTGCCATCTTTTGTCTTATCTGATGCTTGAGTCTTTGGAAACTTCGATCGATTTCTTGATCAAGGTCGTAGAATGGATACTTTGGGTTTGCCATGGTCATACAAAAATACAAAACCAAAGTTGATTAGTGCTTTAGAAACAATTAAAGGTGCAAGAAAATAAAATTGAAAGTCGCTATTGCTAATCCCCGGAAACGACGCCAAAAACTTGTTGCGTGTAAAAGGTGCTCCGCAATTAGTGCAAGTGTACATGTCTCAAGTAATATAATGATAAGTTTTAGAGTATTGTCTCCACGGGGATTGGGATGGCTTCCTTCGTTTATCTTCTTGCACTGAAAAAGTAAAGTAAAATTAAAAAACACAAGTAGATGAGTTTTGGGGTTTAATTAAACTAATAATCATAAACTAAAGCAAGCAAGTAAAAGTAGAGTAATCAAGATGAGAGAATGGGCCGGATTTGATTTCTCCGTAGCGTGGAAATCAATTGACTTGTCTCGGTCTTTTAATGCAATAAACACCAAACTGCCCCGGCAATGACCTAAGTCCTTGCTGCAGCAATAAGTTGTGCTGCCTCGGCAATCCCTTACTGGTCGGCAGACGATGTCAAGGTTCGGAAAAGCGTCCTTTAATGGCTCCTCCTTATCCTTAAGTCGTAGCTCTATTGATGAATGAGCCTTGATAATACCTCCCGGCATAAACTAGTGATGAACACCAACCAATCTCACACTTCTTTTAGCCGTTGAAACTCTAACTTATCCCTAAGACGAGTTAGCTTTCACCGTTGGGATGAAAATCATGCTTATTCGTTTCTTGTGTTTAATTCTTCCGATATTAAACAAATGAATAACCTCACAATACTCTCTCTCGATAAGATTGCAAGAATAGAATCAACACCAAGAATAAGCAAACCTTGAACTAAATTGCATTAACAAAAACTTAAACGAAGTACAATTGTTTTCTCACAACTACTCAACAAAATAATCCTAACCATAATAGAATTTAGAACATGATGAACATGGAGATCACACAACTAAACCTATTCTCAAGCTCTCAATACTCGACTCCCTTGATGTGTGCGTCAAGCCTTGTTTAAATAGGAAAATGAGTAGGGCAAAGTCCTTCTTGGATAGGAAGTTAAGTTGGACTTGGACTTGTCTTCATTAAAGAGGTGAATCTCTTTAATTTTAATGCCTTTATATACTTTGACCAAATTCCATCTTTAACCTTCCTTCTATATTTCAACCATCTTCTCGTGCTCCGATTGCCATGCAAAGTATGTAGAAAAATCTAGCGTTTTATGCTCTTCAAATCGGCTATTACTTTGCATGTTTTGCCCTCCGGCAGGTTGATCTGTGCACTGCCTCGATAGAGGATATATGCTGCCTCGGCAGCGGTCTGTCACTGGATCTACTCCGTAAGGCTTCATCTTCATAATTCAGCTTCCTTCAGTAGAAGCTGTCGTCTTTGGCTTAGCTTGACCTGGACTTGTCACGAGCTTGTTCTGCACCATCTTTCCTTTTCTTCATTGCCCGCTCGGCATTACCTGCCCCGACAGTGAGTAAATCTGCGCAAGCACCAAACATGCATTAAAACAATACATGTTTCATTGATAACACTAAATATCAAGATCAAAGGTAAAAGTAGTGTAATTAATGCATATAAGACCATAATGCCACTCAAATGGGTGTAGGTTAAGCAATAATTGCCATGTAAAAAGGGTGAAAATATAAGACTTTTGGGCACTTATCAACAGTTGGCATTGAATGCTCATTATCCCTTAACATCTTAACAAACTTAAAAGATAAGTATTAATTGGCAAATACTAAGGAGAGAAACTTCGACAAAATATGTTCAAGTAGATGAACTTACTTCTAAAGTGAATCTACCACTTAGGAGTAAAGATTAAAACTTTCCAAATTAATTATTTGAAAACATTTCTATAGACATATAGGTGTTGAATGTAATTAAGTTAGAGTATTGGCATCGACAGAGGCAATACTAACTTAAAATCTGCTCGGTAATAAAACCAAGGTTGAACGTTATTTCTTGCTGCCATCGTTAGCGTGAAATCCAAACATCCCTTCCCAACGCTAATCAATCATCTTGACACAAGTGTTTGCCAATATGCCTGAATCCATATTTCATTTTTCTTTAATCATTTTCTTAGTTAAAAAATCCGAAATCAATTACCATCTAATTTGTTCTAATTTACAAGTAATTATCGTGGCATTTAATTCCTGGACAATCCCTATGGATACGGTTCTCAACTTATTGTTTTATTACTTGCTGACTGTGTGTACTTGCACGTATAAAGACCTATTCTTGGTATTATTTACTTGCTTAATTTCTTTGAACCATCGATCTGTTTCCAAACATTAGTCGGTTGACAAAATTATGGAATAAAGTTTTTCCTTTTTAAATTGAGGACCAAATTGATTTTTCTAAAAAGTTCTAGCCTCATTTAAGACTTTTTGAAAGTGTAAGGACCTTTTAACAATTTATCATCTTTCCTTTATCAACCTTTTATTTAAAAAAATAAAACTTGAGCAACAAGATTGAGAGGACTCAAAATCACATCCCCTTGCCTTTTAAGTTTCATCTTTACCATTCAAGTTAAAAACCTAGTGGTGTTATACTCTGAACCCAATTCACCTTAATCCATCACAACTCCCTTTGTTAAACCAAATAAAATAAATAAAAAGGACTTTGTATTTCTCCTTATCACAATTAGGCAACTAGCTCAATTACATCATCTTCCACTAATTTCCCTTTTTGGTTAATTACCACATAAAGACTTCATATTTCCTCACTTTTTCTTCCTTGTCCATTTCTATCAAATCTATTAACTTCTGACTTTACTTTAATCTCTACTACTTTTCAAAATTTTCAAATTACTCACTGAATTGATCTCGGTTGCTTCAGTTATTAATTTAAAATTTATTATTAATTTGAAATTCAATTGATGACCTGACACTTCTAAACATAATTTCCAACTTCCAAAATTTAATAAATTATTCATATTTAATATTTTCCGATCATCAAACTCGAAAAATTACTAGTTCAAACTTCGTGGTGTTACAGTAAGGTAAAAATATATAAATAAATATAGGTTCTATATTTAATATATATATCATAAAATGAACTATAATATATAAACAATATATGCATATATATATATATATATGTGCATGTATATATAATATAAAATGAAATAAAACATGTAACAAATGAGGATGTAAAAGATATAAAATTAACAACACCAAAATATAAATAAATAAACAGATAAAACAAAAAAAATGCATTAAATAGGAAATTAAAAGAAAAAATGCAATAAAATGTTGAAAGTAAATAAGGATGAAATTAACAAAAAATAAAATTTTAATGCTGAAAATAAATGGTGTAAATTAAAATAAATACATTAATAAGCTAAAATTTCATTAAATTGAAAGGTCTGGGGATGAAAACATCAATAAACTTAAACCATAAACAAATGGATCATTCACTGAGGTGGGTCACCACGTAGGGCGTGACCTAAACGATGTCGTTTTGAGTATAAGGGACACCCAAAACCATATCATATTGAAAACAATATAAAATCTCATTTTTATTTTTCTTATTTTCCCATTTTCTTCTTTTCTAGATCTTTATTCATTTTTTCTCTATGCCTCTCTCTTCATGAACTTAGAAACCATCCACTCTCCGTCACATCGATCAACGTCTGTCGGCTTCGACCATAATTGTCCACTACCATCGTCAGTAGCTGGAGACATTAAAAGACACCGAAAGACTTGGCTAGCTTCTTTGAACCAAATTTGAGCATATTTCTCCTTAAAGCGACCCTGAAAAACCTTAGATCTAAGCTAAAACACCCCAAAATTACCTTCACCATTCGTGTTGTTTCCACCGTCGAATCATCCTTTTCTTAGAGTATGTCATTCTCCTCCTAGAGATTTGCATTCTCACTGCACCAACCAAAGAGAGACAACACCGATCTTCTAAAATAATAGGTTTTCCTCTTGAAAATCTTCAGGATTTTCTCTCTTTTTATTTTCTTTATGATTTTCTTCCTATATTCTCATTGTCATGAATGTCACCTTTTCGTATCCTTTTTGTAGGCTATACTATGGTGTGTTTCTGGATGTTTGTTAGCATGGAGACTGGAAAGAAAGGTGGACCAACAAGATTTTTTTTGGATGTATGCAGGGAATGGTGTGAGGGACCCAGTGATCCATGATACTAGCAAAGGTCAAGAGTGTAGTGTTGCACGAGCATGTGCTACATGTTGGGCCCAATGTGCACGAGAGGAGGTGCAAGGACGAATGGAGCTAATGGTGTCCATTAGGGTGTCATTGACGTGGTGATTGGTGTGGTTGAAGTTGCTTGCTGGCGATGGTTGAAAGCTAAAGGGATTAGTTTCATTAGTTTTGGTTTTGGGTCATAATTGGGCTCAAGTCAAAGTAGTTAGGATATTGGATTTAGTTGGGTTAGCATATGTGTAATTGGGTTTGGTTACTGTAAACATGTATGTATTATTTGGGTTGTGTTATGTGGGCTCAAATAAAATTAATGATGACAAAGTTTCGATTAATTAAAGTTCATTCTAACAAATTTCATATTCTAAACTAACTCAAATCTAGAAAAGATTACACCATATTTAGTGATGTTCTGCATAACAATTTTGGTTTTATTTTGATGTATAAAGTAAAAATTGTGACTTACATTTTTTGAAAACTTAAACCATACAAAAAGAATTATCCAATTCACAACATCAAGCTTACAACAATAATGTTGGCTTTGAAAATCTAAAGGCATTACTTTTATGGTGAAATATGCCATATGTTTAGAAATCATAAATCTTGAGGTATATCTCAACATAGAAAATATTAAAGCTCTGAAAAAGACATTGGACTGAACTTCTAAAAGATTACAATCTCATAATTGACTAGAATATAGGCAAAGCAAATGTTGTGGCTGATGCACTCAGTCATAAAACCCTATTAGGTAAATGTTCAATTTCCTCGATAAATTCAATTCGTACTCCAGAATTCTACTATAAATCAATTTCCCTATGTTTTGTAGCTTTAAAAGCTATGCATGCTCATCTCTAAATTCGAAAGGGTATAATCTTCTTTTTTTAATCGGCAATGTATGATTTATTAAGGAAGGAAATCATAAAAAAAATGAATATCACGAGCCTTAAGGGAAAAGAGTACTTGAATACCCCTAAACAAAAAAAAAAACAAGAACCAAACCCGGAGAAGCAAACCTCCCAAGTAAAACTCAACAAGGACAAACCCCACAGTTTACGGCTAGCTCGAAATGCAGTGCCTAACCACGAAGAACAAAACAAAATGCCCCCCTAATCGCACATACCACCAACATACATCCACGATCCAAAGGGTCACAAGAAAGCCTGGAAGAGAAATTCACGAGTCACACCCTCATTTGCCTCAAGATAGATATGATGAAAAGAGACATTCCGAAGACCTTGACAAGAGGGATCAATACTCCTGAGGACTTCCTAAAGACGCTAAGGCCGATTGTGCATTTGCATAACCCAACCAATGCAAACACGTGACTCCGATTCAACCACTAAACAATGATATGCCCATTGCGATTTTAAAAATAATGCCAAAGCAAACTTAATGGCGTGTAAGTTAGCTTTGTTAGAGTCTAATATTCCTAAGGGACCCGAAAACAATGCTAGAATCCGACCATTCGTATCATGAAGAACACCACCAAAACTAGCTGGCCCGGGCTTGCCCCTAGCCGAACCATCGACGTTGAACTTAATAACCTCACGAGAAGGAGGTTCCCAACGTATCCCAACTCGGGCTGAACATGAAGACGAACTCTCAAGGCACTAACTCGGGCAATTCCACCACATAGACTCACTGATATTAACAACCTCCTTCGCAGCCTTCACCCAATAAAATGCACACAGTTTAATAAAAAAACATATCTCAGACATCAGAAGATTTTTCTTATTAAAAATCCACTCATTTCCTACAAGCCATAGCGACCAAAAAAAGGGCAGCCACACTCGATATCCACCGTTGTTGCTTCTCCCCCACAAACGAGCAATGGAATCCGGGAACAAAAAACTCGACAAGGGAACGCAGCAACAGCAAGCACACTCCCCACCACTCGAAGAACCAATCCCATATCCCATGCATCCTTAAACAAGAAAACAATAGATGATCGATGTCTTCATCGACAAGCTCACACCATACACAAACACCTTGATCATCATCAATAAAAATGCCTTGAGCCCACAGGAAATGAAAAGTTGGCAACCTTTGTAACCATATGAACCACAAAAAAGCTTGAACCTTCGGTTGAACAAGCGCATTCCAAGCAAAGCAGCCTCCAAAATCACTGTCACCCACTGTATCCACCATTAAAAGATTAAATAAAGACCAAACTGAGAACTTGCCATGAGAATCTGGTTTCCATTCTTAACTAAAATTCGATTAAAAAATTCCTTTGTATTTTAATATGATATTTTCATTCCTCCAATGAGAAACTGGAAGTCGTTCGATATTGAATCAGTAATGAAACTAATTCTAAATTCTTCTTGAACTATGATGGCTTCTTATGTTTCCTGTAACAATCCAAAGTTCTGAGTCAATGTTCGAGCCTTGAACCAAGCTTGGGCTAGATAGTTAATTTGGGTAATAGCCATTGGATCAAGTTTGGAACTAATTTGATGAAAATTGGGCTTGATTAATCATATAAAGAACATTTTTGGATTCTGAGTGAAAGTGGAAGGATCAAGGGAAGAATTGCCCCATTAGTGAAAAAGAGAGTTGACTTTCCATTAAATGAGATTTGTTTTCACATAGAGTAGAATGGACAAGTTGATATCACTCCCTCTACATCTTTTCCATTATCTCCTTCTCTCAACATAAAATAAACCTTGATTATGTTAATTTATTTAGTCTTCAAGCCCTAGAAATCCATTGACATTGGAACTCGTGTCGTACATCCTTCTCTATTCAAATCAAAATCCTATTTTGCTTTCTTACAAAAATTCTACCGAACCATTCCTCTTTTTTTTTCCAACTAAAACCCCTAGTAGCCAAAGTTATATTCTTCTCCATTGTCGAACAACTGTGCGAGTGAAATCCTTTTCCAAGCCGTTTTAACAATTTGTGCATTAAAATAGGGTAAATCTAGTTTTTTTTCTTCTACATTTTCTTTTTTCTTTAATCATCATTCATGGTTGCATTTTTTTAAAATAATAATAATAGTAATAATATATATATATATATATATATATATATATATATATATATATATATATATATATATATAATAGGGTAAAGTACACAAATGGTCACTAAACTATCCTTGAAGATACAAAATTGTCACCAAACTTTTAAAAATTACATAATGGTCATTAAACTTTAGTTTTTAATATAAAATGGTCACTAGGTTGTTAACTGTCGTTAACTGGGAGACGTGACAATTACAAAAATTTGTATAATAACATATTTAATCATCAATATTTACACATTCAATCAATTTAGACATCAATAATGAGGGTTAAATTAGGAATAAATTGATTAAATGTGTCAACATGGAGGATTAAATGTTATATTATTCAAATTTCTGTAACTGTCACGTCACCCAATTAACAAAAGTTAACTGTTCAGTGACTTTTTTGTAACAAAAACTAAAGTTTAATGCTCATTATATAACATTTGAAAGTTTGATGACCATTTTATACTTTTAGAGATAGTTTAGTGACCATTTGTGTAATTACCCTATATATTAAGATCAGAACTCAAGATTTTGTTTAAACTTTCATGTCTAACTCAAGTAAATTGTTTAATGTTGTTTTCAAAGTCACGTCTTTATTAAATTAATTAATTCATTTGTTATTTAACAAGTAAGTTATTTCTTTTAATATTAAAACAATATATGTGTATGAAAAATCTAGTTTCAAGGGTTTAGAAGTAAATACGGTGGTCAGTGTACTGAATAAACTGCATGCCTATGACTGTTTGGTTGACACTGTTGATTGTGACCTTTGGTTACCTGATGTTGTTGTTACCATGTGAATAATGTTAGTGAGCGAAAGCTTAAAATAATGTAAGTTTGTTATATATGAATGTTACTTTAAAATTTTGATCAACGAGACTATTGATATGTGCCACTATTACTGTTACTGTTATTTAGATTGTATCTATATGGCATTGTTACCGTTTTGTTTCATACACTATATCGCATATTATATTGTACTGTTGCATTAGGACTAGGATTGTTGATGGTGGGAGTTACTGGTGGTTCTTCCACATTACTAGCAGTTCAATTGCAAATTGATTTGGAGTGTAGGGTTGGGAGACTCGTACTGAATTGGAGTTTAACGGTGGAACAAATAGATCGAATTACTAGCTTAGTTAGGCACGGCATTCCGCATTTGTCGTAAGTACTGTATAACTTGTATATGTGATTGTAATATTTGATGTATGTTCGTTCTAATGATTTTGTCTGTTTAAATACCATGATTAATGTTTTGCACATTTTGACCACACCGAGCTTTCTAGCTCACCTCATTCTTTTGTCTTCCACCTTCTAGATAGTTCGTGTCGGGAGGGATTAGGCTCGGCCTTCGGAGGTTTTGGATCTCAATTTTATAAACATAATAATCAAACTAGTTGTGTTACAATAAACATCTTCTCCAAATGATGATGTGAAACTATTTGGCGGGTTTAAGGAAAGTTTAGGGTAATGGAAGCTTCCGTGGACCATTTTCATACAAACTTTATGTTCTAAGCTCATTTATTTACTTCCCTTAACCATTAGTTAAAAACTATTGAATCATCGGGTACTTGTTTGCTTAGTTCAAGTAGTTGGTGAGCCATTTCAAGATAAGGGGAAAGAGAAGGCTGGTGGTTGATGAGGAAATGAGCTATCTTTCATGTTTTGCATAGAGGTAATACATTTTCAACTTTGAGATGCTTCCTATCGATCCTAAATATGATTATTTTACATGTTGGGTATTTAAATGATAAGCCTGCTTTACAGAGCAAATTGATTGTTTATACTTTAAAAGTTGCTAAAATGGTGTTAAACTACTCTAATAAACTTTAGTAATCAACTAGTTTCTTAATACTAGTGTTTAATAATGACTTGTATGTGATTTTCTAGTTTAAAATAAGCTTTTCTGGGTTCTAGTATCGACACTCGTTCATACGACACCAATAGCGTATAAAATTAGCTTAAAACTAGAATTTTTAAAGGATGTGTATTGATACGAAATTTGTAACACCCCGAAAATCGGTCAAGAATTTGTTCGATGTTTGATGATCGTAAAATAGTTTTTTAATGCTTAAATAAATGTTTTATGTCTCGAGATAAATTTCTATTAATTAAATATTAGCATGTATTAAATTATGATTTGATTTATAATTGGTTTAGTGACTAAAATGCGAAAGAATGAAAGTTTGAAACCTTAAAGTATAAAGAAGTTGGGTGTCAAAAGTAAAAACAAGAGAAAAGTTGAATGGCTAATGGTTAATTAGACCAAAAATGATGAAGCATTGTATTACAATTTGGTCCCAATTAATTAAATGAAAATAAAATGCAAAATGAGAACCAACAAAGGGGGTTTCGTAGTGTACAGTTAATTTGGTAAAAGGAGAATGAGAAAAATGATGTTCATCGTCATCTTCTACCTTGTTGTTTTCACCATTGCTGAATACTCTAACTAGCCCTAAACTATCTCTCTAAAATTCATAAAAATATAGACATTTAAAATAAAATCCAACTACATATTATGAATCCTTTCATATTCACCTTTCTATTGAAATACCCAGTTTCTTGATTTATGATTATTGACGTACAACCCTAATTCTATTTCTAGAATTTATGAAGATTAATCGTTCAAACCACAAAAAAAAATTACATATTTGTGAAGCTCTCAACTATATCTTCCTATTGATGAAGTTCAATTTTCAATATGGATTAGTTTATCCAAAACCCTATTCCCTCTCTATAATTTATGGAGATGTAGTGTTTGGAATATGTTATTGGTCATAAATATGGGAAGCTTAAGCCATTATCTATCTTGTGGTATAAATTTTTCTATATTTTGAGCAGAGAATAGTGTTATATGTCAATTTTACATTAGGGTTAACTTTAAAATAGATATTAGAAAGCTCATGAAATTTACTACAAACTAGTATGGTTAACTTTATTATTCCATAAATGTGAAATGAAAATCCTAGATTAATTTGCATTAGGGTTATATGTCAATTTTACAGATTATGCTAAATTTATCTTTAATTAAAGAATATGTTGTGATCAAGTGATTTTTCTTACAAGGAAACGTGAATTGGTGGAAATACCTAAATCAAGTACAAAAAGGAAAAACTAAGGATTCAAGAATTGATATCCGAGTCGTAAGGTAACCCAAATTAGGTGAGTGTAGTCGGTTTTGAGTCTATATGCGTGTTTGGCATGCTTTGATTTTTGTTATGTAGGAACCACTATTTGTTCATTATACATTTGGCTCGCATCGAGATAATGGATGATAATTATGTCTTGATAAGCAATTGGTAAGTAATTTGATACGTTAAATATGTTTGGCAAACTATATGATATGATGAACATGGTGTGTTTCATTGATTTCAATGAATCGAGCGAATTGATTCCATTGATTTCATGAAGTCTAATCGAGTGAATTGATTGAAAATTCAATCGAGTGAATCGAAGAGATGGCCATGGTGCGTTTCATTGATTTCATAGTTTTCGATTCTACCTTGGTTCGTCCTCTTTTAGCCGCTTTAAACTCGCATCTATGTCTAGGCTGAATTGATCAACACCTTATTAGGATGAGGATCGTACCTATCCCTTTCGTGAGTTCAACTCTCTCGATACCAAACAAATGGATAGTTAACAACTAATCTTTCGAACTTAATTGAAAACTATGAAGAGCATGAAATAAGCAAACCTTGAAAGTTTTATTGCAAAAACAAACTTAATACCTAAACAACCGTTCTCACACTAGTTTACAACACAATCCAAACACAAAAATGAATTTAGAACATAATGGCAGCAAGAAAACCTAAGCTATGCCTAAAGGAAAACCTAAGTTGTTTTCAATTACAAAATATGTCAAACATATATAGGCATTAGCTAGGTCAAGTCCTCCTTGGAATAGAAGTCTTCAAAGTAGCTTTTGCATTAAATGCAACCTTTAATTCTGACTTCTTTGAGTTGAATGTGGACTTCTTCTCGTTGCCTTGCACCACAAGTTATCTTAATTTCCTCCTTCGGCGGCTCTGTCCATTGCTCTAGGCGTCAGAAAATTGAGTGGATGACATCGTTGGAATCAGAATTTTCTACTCTACAGATCAAACTCCAATTCTCCAATTCCTCAGCTTGCTGCCCTGGGTGACAGGTACGGCGGCAGCATGTACTCGGCAGCGGCTTTCTCTGCCTGGAACTGCATCAGTACAGCTCCTTGGTCTGTTTCCTCAGCATCCTCTCCTATGATCTGTCCTACTAACAACTTCTAGCCCTGAAATGGAAACTAAACTAAAACAACATCTTTTCCTTACCAAATAAGAGATAATCAATAAAATCATGGAAAGTAAAGAATACTGTAAATATGCAATGCATGAACCTAAATATGCCTAAAATGTACTTAAGAACTGTAACCCCCTTAGCCCGGCCTAGACGGTTGACCCGAACTACGAAGATTACACGGGGAAAACCAAAGTCAACCCGAAAGTCAACCTTGATTAACGACCTTTTTTTATTTTTAATCTTGTCTAAATGCATAATAACCCTAGGTGTATTCTTGGAAAGAACATACTCAAAAATCACAGCAATCGGATAACATTTAGGGACTCAATTGCACAACATACAAATTTAGGGACCAAATTGCAAATTCTAAAAATTAAGAGGACTTAACCAGTTTTAAAATTACCATCAAGAAATTAATCATATTTCATGCTTCTCTGTCAAATTTCATCTCATTCGGACATCTCAAACTCATCCAATTGCATGTACACACATTGGGACCAAAACGTGAGAGCTTCAAAACATTTAACCATCAGATTCAGTGCCCAACGGTCGAGTGTTCCGAAACGGGGAAGATCCGTTCCGAAACGCGGGACCATTCCAAAACCTGTTGCGGAACAGGGCTTGGCAGTGGCAAATCCGTTTCGGAACAGCTCCTACCTGTTTCGAAACGCCATGGCCACTTCAAGCCACCTGTTCCGAAACGGTAGCACCTGTTCCGATACGGGCTGCCCAGAATTGCAGAATTTTGCTGGTTTATTACACTTTCAACCCATCAAACACATCCATATGACCTTCATATCATACACACAAGTCATCAAGCACTTAAGGAACATATTAGAACCATCTAATCTCAGACATGGCATCATTCAAGGAAAAATCCCAATTCTATAGGCATGCATCCTATATTGAAAATCATGCAACCATCAATTCACCAAAACCAAATACCAAAAGGCCATTTACATGTTCCAACATCATCAAAGGCATTAACCAAACTTAGGGAGTCCAAAACATCTCCCAAAAACACAAACTAGGTTCCCATTGCCAAATGCCAAAAGCTAATAGTGTTAGGAAAACATTCACCATACATGAGCTTAGTCTCTCACTTGGATCCTTGACCTCCTTGCTGCCCTTTAAACACTTCAATGCTCTGCATGATTGGTTTAAGAAAGAGAGAGCGTAAGCACATAGCTTAGTGAGGAATGCTCAATTAAAACATCACAATAATGCATTTGTAAAAACACCTTTTCAAGGCCTTTAATTTCAAAACAACATTTATCATGCAATTATGCATACAAACCAAGCATCTCATGCTTCAAATCAACAACATGTCATATTGGCTTACAAGTGATAATCCATAACCATTTTACAACTCAAAACACAATCGGATACGCAGATTACAAGCGTTGTCCCATACGCTTCATACACACTACCAATATCAAGGTGGAGAATATGGTACAATCACAACCCCTCAACACCCGTGATAGAGTATACGGTACAATCACAACCCCTCCACATCACTCATTGGTAGTTGTATAACATCACTAACGAGAACACGGGACACACAACACAAGATCCACACATGGACTTTTAACCACCATTGTGATCTTAACACAAGATCCACTCATGGACTTTTAACCACCATGGTGATCTTAACCATCTCGTTAGTGTACTTGGATGGAGTTTACGGTACAATCACAACCCCTCAACATCCAAGGCGACTTTATTCACGGTGCACCCAATCTTATAGCCGGCTAACTATATCCGATTCAAGTACTTTTAAACCAACACATCACTTGCCAATATACATCATATAGTATCATTAATCCACTGTTTTAAAGCATTTAACAAAGCCATTAAATAGTCATGCATTACAATGCATCAAACCACATTTATCAATGTTCAAAACAAGGATCCCTTACCTTGAGTATCCTTCAACACATGGCTTACAAAACCAGCATTAAACATGCCAAAATATGCTTTCAAAACAGAATTTAAACATGCAAACAAAACTCATTGCATTCAACCATCTCATGGTTCATCAAAAAGAGAGTTTCTCCGAAAACTTACTCTTGAGCTTAGCTAAGTTGTTTAGACTTAAACTAAGCTCCCGTAACCTTCAAACATTGGTTTCAAAGCTGAAAACCAAACTTCACTCACCGATTCCGTTTCGCAAGCTTGCCGAAACACCAATCAAGCTTCTGGATCAACACCACAAGGATCCGAAGATGTCTCCCCTCTAAATGTGAGTTTCTCCTTGTTTAAAGCCAAGATTCTTGAAAATTCAGTAAGCAAATGATAAGGATTTGATGTAGGAGTGATTAGAGATCAATTAGAGATTGAAATCTCATCTTTAGATGTTAAAATCAGAGGAAAAATGGCTGGGGAAATGTGTTTGGCTGAGAGAAAATGGAGAGAAAATGAAGTGGGAAAATTTTAACAAAAGTTAGTTATGAAAACCAAAATATCCATTTCCCTCTTTTTCCTTTTATTAAATATCATTTAATAAATGTTTAATATTAAGAAAAAAGCTGGAGAAAACTCTTCTTGGGTAAATTAGCTCCTTAAAGATTCAAAGTTTCAATCCTTTTAAAACAGTCACCAACTTTTCAAAAATTACATTTTAGTCACTAACTTGAAATGTCACATTTCGAAACCTCATTTTGTAAAATTGATTTCACCACTCTCTTATATATAATAAAAGAGGATTTTTAGATATTTTTCCATATTTTTAATGCATCCCCAACTAGGCTTTCCCTAAAACCACCTTTTATATTCGAACCGCAATCCAACCGGTCCGATTCAAACCCAAAACCTCTAAGCCCAAACTTGGGGTGTTACAACTCCCCCCCCCCTTAAGAAATTTCGTCCTCGAAATTTACCTGGAGGAAAGAGGTAGGAAACTGCTTCAACATGTCATCCTTCCGTTCCCACGTGGCTTCTTCAGCACCACGATGCTTCCACAACACCTTTACCAACTCAATGGTCCTGCCTCGAAGAACCTTACTATCCGAATCCAGAATCTTCATCGGTTCCTCATCATAGGTTAAATCCGGATTCAACTCCACTTCCTCCACAGGCATCACATGCGAAGGATCCGATCTATACTTCCGAAGCATAGAAACATGAAACACATCATGAATCTTTTCTAACTCTTGCGGTAACCTCAACTTGTACGCAACAGGACCCACACGCTCAATCACCTCGTATGGTCCAATGTACCTAGGGCTCAACTTACCCTTTCGGCCAAATCTCATCACCTTTTTCCAAGGCGAAACTTTCAAAAACACACGGTCACCCACCGCATACTCAACCTCCTTACGCTTCAAATCCGCGTAAGACTTTTGCCGATCAGAAGCTGCCTTCAAACGCTCACAAATGAGCTTCACCTTCTCGGTGGTTCCTTTCAACAAAGCCGGCATCGAAACCAACTTCTGACCCGTTTCAGCTCAACAAAGAGGAGTCCTACACTTCCTCCCGTACAAAGCTTCATAAGGTGCCATTTGAATACTTGCCTGATAACTATTATTATATGCAAATTCCACCAAAGGCAAATGTTTCTCCCAAGAACCCTGAAACTCAATCACACAGCACCGCAACATATCCTCCAACACCTGGATAACACGCTCAGACTGTCCATCCGACTGCGGATGATAAGAAGTACTGAAATTCAACCGTGTACCCAAAGCCTGATGCAAACACTACCAGAAACGCGATGTAAACCTCGGATCCCTATCCGACACAATCGACTTTGGCACACCATGCAGCCGCACAATCTCAGCAATGTACAGCTCCGCAAGCTTATCCAAAGTGTACGTAGTATGCACAGGCAAGAAATGCGCACACTTCGTCAGGCGATCCACAATCACCCACACCGAATTCTTCTTCGATGGCGACAAAGGCAAACGAGACACAAAGTCCATGGTAATCCTTTCCCACTTCCACTCAGGAATCCTCAACGGTTGCAACAACCCTGAAGGAAACTGATGCTCAGCTTTAACTCGCTGACAAACCATGCACTTGCTTACAAACTCAGCAACATCTTTCTTTAAACCCACCCAATAGTACTCATCACGAAGATCACGATACATCTTAGTACTACCAGGGTGCATAGCAAAAGGACTACTATGCCCTTCAGTCAGAATAGCACGCCTCAAATCAGCATCATTGGGCACCACTATCCGACTCCCAAAACATAAAACTCCATCATCATTAAAGCAGAAATCCGATGACCTACCCTCTGCAATATCCTGAACATGTGGCACCAAGGAATCATCCAACAACTGCTTTTCCTTAATCAACTGAACCAAGGATGGTTTCACTTGCAGCTCAGCCACAAGACCACCATCACGCGAAATGCTCAATCTGGCAAACATAGCCCTCAACTCCACAGCTACCTTCCTACTCAAGGCATCCGCTACAACATTAGCTTTACCCGGATGGTACTCGATAGTCAAATCATAATCCTTAAGCAACTCCACCCAACGTTGTTGCCTAAGATTCAACTCTTTCTGAGACATCAGATACTTCAAACTCTTGTGGTCCGTGTACACCGTACACTTTTCACCATACAGGTAATGTCTCCAAATTTTCAAAGCAAAAACCACCGCAGCTAACTCAATGCCATGCGTAGGATAATTACGCTCATGCACCTTCAACTGCCGTGATGCATAAGCCACCACCTTACCCTCTTGCATCAACACACATCCCAAACCAACGTAGGACGCATCACTATACACCACAAACTCTTTCCCTGATTCAGGTTGAACCAAGATAGGAGCTTGCGTCAAAGCTGCCTTAAGCTTCTCAAAAGCCTGTTGTCTCGCTTCCGTCCACTCAAACTTAACATCCTTCTGCAACAACTTCGTCAAAGGTGCAGCAATCTTGGAAAACCCATCCACAAACCTTCGATAGTATCCTGCCAAACCCAGGAAACTACGGACTTCATGAACAGACTTAGGAGGCTTCCAATTCAACACTGCCTCAATCTTCTGAGGATCAACTCGAATCCCCTCAGCAGAAACCACATGACCAAGAAACACCACTTCTCTAAGCCAGAACTCACACTTGCTCAGCTTGGCATAAAGCTGATTCTCTAACAAAGCTTGTAACACAATTCTCAAATGCCCCTCATGCTCCTCCTCAGTACGAGAGTACACGAGGATTTCATCAATGAACACCACAACAAATTTATCCAAGTATTCATGAAACACTCTATTCATCATGTCCATGAAAGCTGCAGGAGCATTCGTCAAACCAAACGGCATCACAAGGAACTCATAATGCCCATACCTCGTTCTGAAGGCTGTCTTTGGCACATCCACATCCTTCACCTTCAGCTGATAATACCCTGACCTTAAGTCAATTTTAGAGAACACAGCCGCTCCCCGAAATTGATCAAAAAGATCATCAATTCTCGACAATGGATACCGATTCTTGATAGTCAACTTGTTAAGCTGACGGTAATCAATACACAATCTCATAGTGCCATCCTTTTTCTTCACAAACAAGACCGGTGCACCCCAAGGTGACACACTCGGCCGAATGAAACCACGATCAAGCAACTCCTGAAGTTGCGTCTTCAACTCTTTCAACTCTTTAGGTGCCATTCGATAAGGAGTAATGGACACTGGAGTTGTGTTTTCATACAGCTCAATCCCAAACTCCACTTCGCGATTAGGAGGCAACCCAGGCAACTCCTCCGAAAACACACCAGGAAACTCTCGCACGGTCCTGATATCTTGCACTCACAACTCTTTAGAGCTAGGGTTCATCACAAAGGTGAGGTAGGCTTCACAACCTTGCCTCAGCATCCGGCTCGCTTCCAATGTAGACACAACATTGGCAAGAAACTTCACATTCTCACCAACCACCACCACCTCATAATCATCCGCAAGTTTCAACGAAACTCGCTTATTTTCAAAATCCACAACAGCTCGATGCCCAACAAGCCAATCCATACCAAGGATTACATCAAAACCATAGAAAGGCAATTCCATAAAATCAACATGAAAAACATGATCTTGCACAACCAAAGGACATCTTCTATAAAGCTTTCGAGTCACAACAGTCTCACCAAAAGAACTAGTTACACGCATACCAACATCCAAAGACTCAACAGGCAAACCAAGCAATTGAGCATGTTCACGCAATATGTATGAGTGTGTAGATCCAGAATCAATCAAGGAAAGTAATGACAAGGATTGCAAAGTGAAAGTACCTGCGATCACATCCGTGTCATTCCTCCCCTCCCTCTGGGCATACACTCTGGCCTGGCCACCACCCTCAGGCTGAACAGCTACCACATGAGCCACATTCCTTCCACCATCCTCCCTGCGCTGGAAGTTACCACGGCCGCGCCCACGACCTCTCTGTGGTGCAACAACTCCCGGAGCACGTCCCTGGCCACCACCAGCCAACAGAGGACACTCCCTCCTCATATGATCCGCGGAACCACAGTTCCAACACGAGTTACCGGCCACCACAACAGGAGCCTGTACCACCCTCGCTGCTCGAGGACAATCACACCTCAGGTGTCCACGCGATCCACATGTCCAACATGTGTTCGGATCAGCTCTTGCCCTGTCTCCCTGAACAGGCGCACCTTGCCCTCCACCACCACGCCTAGCTGAAGACTGATACTTCCGATCACGTCCTCTCTTGTTCCGTCCGCCACCGGAACTATACTCAGCAGCTCGCTTGCCCACACTAGGACCAGCACCTCTAGAAGATAAACTCAAATTCAACTCGATGTCCTTTGCTCTACCAACCAGCACATCAAAGTCAGTATACTCAGCAGCCAACATATAAGTCTTCACTTTCATCACCAAACCATAACAGAAACGTTCACACCTCTCCCGCTCATCAGGGATAAGCTCATGTACGTACTGACTGAGTCGGACAAACTGAACCTCGTACTCAGCCACTGTCATACTCCCTTGAGTAAGAGACATGAATTCCCTTTTCTTCTCATCCAGGTATCGCACACCCAGATACCTCCTCTTGAACGCGTTCAGAAAGAACGTCCAAGTCACATCAGCATCCTCCATTCCGGAGATAGTGGTTGTCCACCAGGTATACGCATCGTCATGCAACAATGATATCACACAACCCAGCTTCTGCACATCATTGCAGTTCATTTGTCCCAAAATTCTCTTGGTACTTTCCAACCAAGACTCGGAACTTTCAGCAGACAAACCCCTGAACTCAGTCCCTCCCAGACTGCGCAAGCGTTCTAGAGGTAGTCTTACATTAGCATATCCCTGATGCCCAGCTCCTTGAGCTCCAGCTACTGCCGCCCGAAAAGCTCCAGCAATAGCTTGAATCAGCACTGTCATGTCAGGAGCAGCTTGCCCCTGCCCAGCTTCAGGTCCAGCGACCCCAGCACCAGCAGCAACACCAGCTCCCTCAACCCCAGCACCACCACCACCAGGTGGAGGAGGTAAATCCACCACGTTTTCAGCATTCTCTTCGTTCTCATTTTGAGCCATAGCTCGCGTATTAATCCTCGTCTCTCTACGAGGTCCCATTCACTAAACAATGCAATCACAATGCAATAAACAAAGTCAGGCTCAGCAAGGTAAGCAATCCAAGTACTCAAGCTCATTTCCAACTAAAAACAAATCATTTCATTAGCTTTGATTTGGCAATGGGTCCCTCTAACATGCTTCACCACAAGATACACCACAATTGTAACATACTTACAATTCATACATCATACTTTCACTCAACAAGCATACAAAGCAATCATACACATATCACCCACATAACCATTCCCAAATACTCGAGAACTCATCTCTGATACCACCAAATGTAACCCCCTTAGCCCGGCCTAGACGGTTGACCTGAACTACGAAGATTACACGGGGAAAACCAAAGTCAACCTTGATTAACGACCCTTTTTTATTTTTAATCTTGTCTAAATGCATAATAACCCTAGGTGTATTCTTGGAAAGAACATACTCAAAAATCACAGCAATCGGATAACATTTAGGGACTCAATTGCACAACATACAAATTTAGGGACCAAATTGCAAATTCTGAAAATTAAGAGGACTTAACCAGTCTTAAAATTACCATCAAGAAAATAATCATATTTCATGCTTCTCTGTCAAATTTCATCTCATTCGGACTTCTCAAACACATCCAATTGCATGTACAAACATTGGGACCAAAACGTGAGAGCTTCAAAACATTTAACCATCAGATTCAGTGCCCAACGGTCGAGTGTTCCGAAACGGGGAAGATCCGTTCCGAAACGCGGGACCGTTCCGAAACCTGTTGCGGAACAGGGCTTGGCAGTGGCAAATCCGTTTCGGAACAGCTCCTACCTGTTTCGAAACGCCATGGCCACTTCAAGCCACCTGTTCCGAAACGGTAGCACCTGTTTCGATACGGGCTGCCCAGAATTGCAGAATTTTGCTGGTTTATAACACTTTCAACCCATCAAACACATCCATATGACCTCCATATCATACACACAAGTCATCAAGCACTTAAGGAACATATTAGAACCATCTAATCTCAGACATGGCATCATTCAAGGAAAAATCTCAATTCTATAGGCATGCATCCTATATTGAAAATCATGCAACCATCAATTCACCAAAACCATATACCAAAAGGCCATTTACATGTTCCAACATCATCAAAGGCATTAACCAAACTTAGGGAGTCCAAAACATCTCCCAAAAACACAAACTAGGTTCCCATTGCCAAATGCCAAAAGCTAATAGTGTTATGAAAACATTCACCATACATGAGCTTAGTCTCTCACTTGGATCCTTGACCTCCTTGCTGCCCTTTAAACACTTCAATGCTCTGCATTATTGGTTTAAGAAAGAGAGAGAGCGTAAGCACATAGCTTAGTGAGGAATGCTCAATTAAAACATCACAATAATGCATTTGTAAAAACACCTTTTCAAGGCCTTTAATTTCAAAACAACATTTATCATGCAATTATGCATACAAACCAAGCATCTCATGCTTCAAATCATCAACATGTCATATTGGCTTACAAGTGATAATCCATAACCATTTTACAACTCAAAACACAATCGGATACGCGGATTACAAGCGTTGTCCCATACGCTTCATACACACTACCAATATCAAGGTGGAGAATATGGTACAATCACAACCCCTCAACACCCGTGATGGAGTACACGGTACAATCACAACCCCTCCACATCACTCATTGGTAGTTGTATAACATCACTAACGAGAACACGGGACACACAACACAAGATCCACACATGGAATTTTAACCACCATTGTGATCTTAACACAAGATCCACTCATGGACTTTTAACCACCATGGTGATCTTAACCATCTCGTTAGTGTACTTGGATGGAGTTTACGGTACAATCACAACCCCTCAACATCCAAGGCGACTTTATTCACGGTGCACCCAATCCTATAGCCGACTAACTATATCCGATTCAAGTACTTTTAAACCAACACATCACTTGCCAATATACATCATATAGTATCATTAATCCACTGTTTTAAAGCATTTAACAAAGCCATTAAATAGTCATGCATTACAATGCATCAAACCACATTTATCAATGTTCAAAACAAGGATCCCTTACCTTGAGTATCCTTCAACACATGGCTTACAAAACCAGCATTAAACATGCCAAAATATGCTTTCAAAACAGAATTTAAACATGCAAACAAAACTCATTGCATTCAACCATCTCATGGTTCATCAAAAAGAGAGTTTCTCCGAAAACTTACTCTTGAGCTTAACTAAGTTGTTTAGACTTAAACTAAGCTCCCGTAACCTTCAAACATTGGTTTCAAAGCTGAAAACCAAACTTCACTCACCGATTCCGTTTCGCAAGCTTGCCGAAACAACAATCAAGCTTCCGGATCAACACCACAAGGATCCGAAGATGTCTCCCCTCTAAATGTGAGTTTCTCCTTGTTTAAAGCCAAGATTCTTAAAAATTCAATAAGCAAATGATAAGGATTTGATGTAGGAATGATTAGAGATCAATTAGAGATTGAAATCTCATCTTTAGATGTTAAAATCAGAGGAAAAATGGCTGGGGAAATGTGTTTGGCTGAGAGAAAATGGAGAGAAAATGAAGTAGGAAAATTTTAACAAAAGTTAGTTATGAAAACCAAAATATCCATTTCCCTTTTTTTCCTTTTATTAAATATCATTTAATAAAGGTTTAATATTAAGAAAAAATCTGGAGAAAACTCTTCTTGGGTAAATTAGCTCCTTAAAGATCCAAAGTTTCAATCCTTTTAAAACAGTCACCAACTTTTCAAAAATTACATTTTAGTCACTAACTTGAAATGTCACATTTCGAAACCTCATTTTGTAAAATTGATTTCACCACTCTCTTATATATAATAAAAGAGGATTTTAGATATTTTTCCATATTTTTAATGCATCCCGAACTAGGCTTTCCCTAAAACCACCTTTTATATTCGAACCGCAATCCAACCGGTCCGATTCAAACCCAAAACCTCTAAGCCCAAACTTGGGGTGTTACAAGAACATGAATAATATGAGATGCAATGCATATAAAATATAGAACTTATGAGCACTTTACACACCCCCAAACTCGAACTATTGCTTGTCCTCAAGCAATGCAAACCTAAACATACTTGGCCTTTAAACTAATCAAAAAGAAAATCATGTTTTAAACTTGATTTAGCACCTCAAGGGCGTGGCACCTACATTATATTAGTGAAAGGAGAAGAGCATAAGTTGCCTCATAATTAAACTATAATGCCAGTGTAGTGTGTGTAGAAACTGTGTACACGCTGAATATGCAGAATACTCTAAATAAACAAAGATGTTGTCATGGTATATAAGGTTGCTGCCGAAGCAACATAAGCAAGCACATTTATTTAATCATGACAATAAGGGCTTCATCTCATCACAACTACTCTCTAGGTCTAAAATTAAGATAGGACCTAACTACAAAACCCCGAACCCATTTAGTAGAGTCATCCCGTGAAGACTTTCATTCACTCATGCTAATTTGTCTGTCACTTCAAGGATTTTCAGATTCATGGACTTTGATAGCAGCGGAGTGTCATTGTACATGATTCTTCCTAGAGCAGGTTTTGGGCACCTCTAGGGAAAGACAACATAAAAAAGTTCTTTCCTGTCGTGGCAGTGCTTTTCTTTTTCTGTTTGTTGCCTGCCGCGGCAGCTTCCTACAACCAGTGTTAGAATTTTACAAATAATTCAAGTAGTCAATGTTTACCATAAATTCTAACAAATTCAACAAGTAAAATTAGTGTTTTTAATTTTTGGCATTAATAGAAAAATTCTAAGTTTACTTCATGCTTTCCCCAAATTTAAGGTCTTTTTAATTGGTGCAAAAATTTAGAGTCGGCTATCCTATCATAGGCACAAGTTCTAACAAAAATTTTCTTTTTCGACTAATTTTTAAGGCAAGTAAATTATGCAACCTATATGCTACTAGTTATGCCTAAACAAAATGAGTGCTAACCCCCCCAAACTCGAGATGGGCATTGCCCTCAATGCACAAAAATACAAAAGAAAACAGAAAGATAAAGATAAATACAATTATGAGAATTAAAACATAAAAATAAACAATTAAATAAAGAAAAGAAAAGAAATAAAAACTCTAGAAGTTGGCTGAGGGCTGAGAGGAAGCTGTGGTCTTCTCGGTAGAGGATGAAGACTGGATGACAAGGCGGCGACTGGCAGGTGTCCGGGCGGCGGACTTGGCGGGTGATACTTTTGCTGTCCGCGGCGGCGGACTTGGTGGGTGATACTTTTGCTGTCTGCGACGGCTGGACTCTCTTAAGAGTGGGGCGAGGTGCTTCACTCTTTTCCGTCTCAGATTCTGACTCCTCGTCCCCAACTCAGTGGATATGATGTGCTGCTTCCTTTTCCTGGTTGCCTCCTCCATTGGTTCTTCCGGAGGGTCTGTCGCCATGGGTGTTGCTACTACTGCTGCTGGTGCTGCTGTCTGCTGCTCGACCTCGTTGGATGTGGAGGTGTTTGCCACCGTTTCTGCTATGTGAGATGGGGAGAGAGGTTACTGATGCCTCTCGAAAGTGTCTGCCACCGTGTTAGAAGCGAAGGTGGCAGAGTATGATGGGTAGTGCATTAGAGAGGGCGTATGGCGACAGAAGGCGGCGTGGCGGGCAATTGCTTCTGATGGTGTTCCTTCGCGGGGTGCAGCTGCGGCGGCTAGGTCGGTGGGGAAGGTTGGCAGAGAGGTGTCGTAATTTGGAAACTTCTGAAGAAGATAGGCCACAAAGGCATCTTGGACCTCCCCAACATACTTCATGAACGCTAATTGATGTTGCTCTATCCTTTTGTTGTTGTCGATTAGAGTGCGGAGTAGGGTAATGACTTCATTGGTCGGGGCAGCTTGAGATCTGCCTAGGGCAGCTAGTGTAGCTGGCTGGGCAGCGGAGGGTTGGCTCGGCGTGATTGGTTATGTCTCTTGGGCCCGCATCATCTACAGGCGAACTTTTCTGGTCCAGCCCTCTTTGGCGGCTATCATCTCATCATTTGGATCTGAGGGAATGTTGAAGTTGGCACATAGGCCTGTGATGAGAGAGGGGAAGTACAGCCGGCCCTTTGATTTGCGAAAACAATTGTGGATCTCCTTGCAAATGTTTTCCCCAACGTTGATTGGCCTGTTTACCATTATAGAGTGGATGAGTGCGAGACAGGGCCTGTCCACTGTGGAGTTGTGGGAGGTGGGCAACAGACGCCGTTTGATGAAAGTATTCCACAGCATCGGCTCGGGCAGCAACCGACGACGTTGGACGGAACTGCCATGTTTTCCTGCCAACCAAGGCATATTGGGTTCGCACAGCCTCGCCTTAATTCTATCATTGTCAGCAGCCGTCAGTGACTGCTTCCAGTCTTCGTGTGAGTTGTCGTATGTTGAGTGCATAAATGTTCTATATTTTAACCTTCATTTACCCATATTATTGATGCACTCAAGCATGTTTAATTGTATTTTAGGATAGATTTTTCATAAACATCATAGATGAATAATTATTGCACAGATGCTGCTGATTTCTGTTAATTCTTGCAGGTACCTGTCGTGGCAGCATCCAGGGCAGCAGAAGAACATTAGATAACTGGAAAGCTGGAGCAAAAGGGTTGAAGCAAACTGCCTTATACTTGCTGTCGTGACATCTTCCGTGACAGAAGTGGCGACAGTGAAGAAGAAGAGATGGGAAAATGCAAAGTGGAGTTCGACTGATAGAGGATTTCAAGCCTAATTTTTAGAGACCACTTGCATTATTTTTGGAGTCCAGAAACACAAAGAAGGCCTTGCCCAAAGTTTGAGGAGAAAGTCAAAGTAGAAGATAGGACGAATTAAAGGAAGTCTACTCAGAGATTTAGTCTTTAAATGATTTGTACTTTTAATTTGAATTAGTATTCTCAAATGATAACATGCCCGATTTTCTTAAGTCATCCACCACCCTTTTGAATGCAGTGCAGTTCTCAATGGTATGCCCCATCACTCCTACATAGTATTCGCATTGGGCCTTCTCATCGTACCACGGTGGATAAGGAGGTGAGAACGGAGGGACATGTCTTGGCAGCACCTTTTGTGATTTTACCAACTTGGCAAACAACTCTGCATAAGTCATTGGGATGGGAGGAAAGTAGGGTCTCGAATTTCCTTGATATCATTGCTCTCCTTTTGGGGCATATGCAACCGTCGGAGCTGAGGTGTTGGGTTTGTTGAAGGTGTTGGGCTTGTTGAACACCTCACATGTTGAATAACTGGGGTTGTAAACATTCGTAGCATTGACTTCATTATTATATCTCTTCTTATACGTCTTCTTCGTTTCCCCACTATCCAACTTTCCTCTCTTCATGGTTGCTAGGATCAGTTCACCATTCATTAACATGTCCGCGAAGTTCTTCGTAGCATGGTTGAGCATGTGATCATAAAAAGGACTCGTTAGAGTTTCCACAAACATCAGGGTGATCTCATTTTCTAGCAACGGTGGCTGCACTTGTGCCACTACATCCCTCCACCTTTGTGCATATTGTCGGAAGCTCTCATGATTCTTTTGTTCCATCCCTTGCAAGACCAAACGAGTTGGAACCATGTCTGAAATATGCTTGTATTGTTCACTAAAGGCTCTGGACAAATCCTTCCATGACTTGTTGTTTACCTGACTTAATTGCGAGTACCAACGTGCAACGAAACCTACTAAGCTGTCTTGGAAGCAATGAATGAGCAGCTTCTTATTGTCGAGGTACATTGACATCTTTCTACAATACATAGTTAGATGTGCCGATGGGCATGTGGTCCCATTATATTTCTCAAAGTTTGAGATCCTGAATTTTGGTGGCGTAACTAAATCAGTTACCAAGCTCGGATCCTTGGCATCCATTCCACCATGAGCATCTCCATCTTGGAAGGATTTGATCACCCCCTCTAACTTTTCGTACTTATCCTCCCACTTCTTCTCAATTCAAACTTTATCAGCAATTTTATCGAAGTCAGGCACCTCGTAATTATTAGCCTCTCTATTTGGAACATGAGTGGAGGATTCAGCAACATGGATCGGTGTTTTGGCTTTAGCAACAGTCTCCTTCCTAAAGGTCATTCTTGGGAATCGTGGAATGGAAAAAGTGTTTCCTCCTTCTTCAACCGCATTTGGATCCTTGAACCCTAACATGGCAGCTATTAAACTGACTATCTTTTGTCGAACTGCCTTAATTTGTTGTTTCAGGTCGATCTCCATTTTCTCCAATTTATCTTGAGTGCTTTTTTGGTTTGCCTCTAAAGCCGTCAACCTTTCCTCAGAGTTCATGGCTCGGGTTTGGGCTCGTGTACCGTATTTATGAGTTGTCTCAACAATTTTTGATATTCTGTTGTTTTTTATATTAAGTTAGTTTTTGACATGAATGTATGCACAAATGAATTCACATAAGAAAACAACAAAGCAAACAAAACAATGCCAATGCATGAATGCAGTCGAAGGGCCATTAATTCCATTGAAAATCTTCTCATGAAAGGAAACTCTTTATTGAATATGAAAGCTTTTATTACATCTTTTATTTCGAATTACAAATATTTTTCCGCGTGAACACCTAACTCCTTGATTTCTTCAACTAGCTACATGAGTCGTGGTCCAACTTCTCTATTGGGCTTGATATACTGACGAAGAGCTGCAGCTTCAGTTGCCAACATTGTCACGTGCTTGGCCACATCTTGGACATGTGTCATCACCATCCTATTGAACTCATCTCTCTCTCGAAATCTTCGAGCATTATCTCTTAGGCGAATGAACCAATAGTCGTATCCTCCTTCGGTTATGTAACCCCCTCATCCCGGTCCGGATGTTTGACCGGTCCGAGAAGGCTACACGGGGAAAACCGACACGAAACTCGTTAATGTCCCACCTCGGTTAGCAACCCTAGAAAATTTCTTTTAATTATATCTTGTCTAAATGTATTATTAAGTCCTATGTGGAACACGACAGCGGAAACACAAGCAACACATCAACGACCATCCAAAACAGCACTTTAAGACGACCCATTTTCCCTTTTTAAGCAGGCCGTATCGATACACCTGTAGAGGGTATCGATACGCCTTGACCAAGGTCAACACCCCATGGTCAACACAAGAAGACCGTATCGATACAGCCTTTGAGCGTATCGATACGCCCTTCTCGGTCAACATCTCGTGGTCAACGAGATAAACCCGTACCGATACACTTGGAGCCCGTATCGATACGCCAAAGTCTCACCAAAATATCAGATTTTCAGTGAGCTTTGAGCGTATCGATACACCCCCCGTGTATCGATACACCAAGCCAAAAATTGAGTCCTGGAGGGCAAACCGTATCGATACGGCTCTTGGGCGTATCGATATGCCCTGCACTGCAAGACTAAATTTTTCAGCCAAACAACTTAGGACTCGACTCTAGATGCGATTTACGACTCCCCTAGCCACAAACAACACACAAACAACCTTTAACCACCAAGATCTAAGCATACGAGGCAACCAACACTAACAAGCATCATTCATCCAAGAGATTCATGCATTTACCAAAAGATGACATACCAAGCACTTTAAGGTTCATATCTTAGCAACCAAACATACAAGCATTCAAAACATGCAACATAAACAATGTTTACAAATCAAACAAGGCATCCAAGAGCCAAACCAATTCATCATACGGCAAAGCATTCAAATCCACAACACCTATCCCATTGCTTGACTATTACAATCTACAATTTAAAGTTCATACTTGAGCTAACCCAAAACGAAACTTGGAGACTTTTCCTTGCCCTTGCCACCCACAAGTTACTGATCTGCATTGTCGAACAAAAATGAGCGTAAGTATAAAAGCTTAGTGAGGGTAAGCTCGTAAAACAAACCTTCGACAATGCAGGGTCCAAGCACGAGTAAGAATCAAAATAGAATGCATGATCTTACATCCGATCCTCGAGAGACAAAATATACATGATGCGTGAACATATAATCAATATTATGCCATGATCAACAATTCATAAACCCAACACACGAAAATACATATATCAATGTATTAAAAACAACATATATCAATCCATATTGGAATCACATTTCATAACATATTGGCACCTAGCTATGACTCGAATACGCAGATAACAAGTTGGAACGCATTTCCAACACAACCATTACCTTCGGTGGGATTACACTCATCACCGGTTCTCACGGAGGGGATTCCACTCATCCTCACGCCCCGTCGATGGGATTCCACTCATCACCGACTATATATAAAGATTTTCGGGCGAACCCGTACTCCTCCCTGGTGCCTTAACGCCACCAAGGCCATGCGCTAATTTGACTCTCGTGTGCACACTAACATCCTAATGATCAATCATTTTGTACCCAAGCATACTAGTGCCAACATTAAACCAAATTCACAACATCTCATAACACTTCCGTGCTTAGCACGTACTCACCATGATCACAATCATGAACAATCCACATGCATATAACAATGCAACAAGCCATGCCTCAACATACACGTATAACACATATACATAACCATCATAAACACAATTACACATAAGGCATAAATCAACACTTTAAAGATCAACCAAGGTCTCTAACTAAAGCTTAGGATTAGGCTACCACCCTAATCCCAACTCTGGGTGGGTCTACCAATCCCAACCTAGTTCACACTTTCCTTTTCTTCTCACCACAACATACTCACCAACTCGGTAGACTTACCACATAACATTAGCTATCTGATGCTAAGATCTCAACGGGTCCTTCAAGGCATGTCGACTTAAACTCAACTCGATCTCTTCTACAAGCATAGCACGGAACAAATCTTACTCACATTCCTGAATCCAAGATACACAAAACACATTACGAATCCCCTTTCTAACTCTGGTGGTAACCGCAACAGATAAACAACAAAACTAACCCGATTCACAATCTCATACAGCAATGTTTGAATACTTGACCCATAACTTTTTCTGACTAACCATCTGACTTCAACATGTAACCAAACACTATGCAGACGTCTTCAAAAATCTAGTTGAAATCTCGAATCCCTATTACCCACTTTCATTACGAATCTTCCACGGATGTAGCAAACTAGAAGAAAACTGAAGCTCGGTCTTGACACGCTGGCAAATTACGCACTTACTCTCATACCGAACCACATCATCCATCGACTCAATCCAGAGGTACTCATCTTCAACCCACAATACATCTTCATACTACTCAGATGCAAATACAAATGAACTGCCGTGTGCTTCGGCCAAAACAATACGTCTCAGAACACTATGTCATTCGACACAACTATTCTGTCTCTAAAATGCAAAACTCTATCATCTCTAAAACTGTATTCTGAAGGATTTCCTTCTGCTATGTCTTGCACGTGAGGTGTCAAGAACCTGTCTTGCAACTGTTTCTCTTCAAGCATCTGACTCAAAACAGGTTTAACCCGAAACTCGGCCACAGAACGACTATCATTTGATATACTGAATCCGGCAATTACAACTCGCAACTCAACTACTAATCTGACAACAAATATAACTCGGAACGTCGGTTACTACGTTGACTCTCTTCGGATGGTACTCAATCTTGAGATTACGGTCTTCAAGCAATTCTAACAACTTATGTTGTTCAAGTTTCAACCCTTCCTAAGTCGTCTAATTTTTCAAGCTCTGATGATATGTATATATATATATATTGTGCATTTCTTACTATACAAACTTTGTCTCTAAATCTTCGAGGCAAATACAACTGTAATCAACTCTATGTCTTGTGTCGGGTAATTCTGTTCAAGGTCTTTCAACTATCTCGATGAATAAGCCACAAATCTTCTGTCTTGCATAAGCACACAACCTAACCCTACATGTAACGCATCACTATGATTCACAAATTCTTTCTCTGATATAGGCTGGATCAAGGTCGAAGCTCTCTTCAAAGTTTCTTTCGGTTTCTCAAGGGCTCATTGTCTCGCATCTGTCCACACAACTGAACATTCTTCTGTAGCAACTTGTCAAAGGGGTAGTTATCTTCGAAAGACTATTTACAAACTTCCGATAGTAAAGATGTTAGACCTAGGAACTATAGATATCTGTCACTGTCTTCGGTTTCTTCCAACTCACATCTTCTTCTGCCTACTTGGGATTTACTCTAATACACTTGGCTGATCTACATGTCCTAGGAGAACGTCTTCCTTGACTCAGAGTTTACGTTGCACAACTTGGCATACTAAAGATTTTCTAATAGGATCTACAACACTAACTCCAAAGCTTGTCATGGTCTTCTTCGGCACGCTAATATACCCATGTATCATCTATGAGAACTACTACAAACCGATCGAGGAGCTCAGGAAACATTCTGCACGACATCTCTATAAAAGTAGCCGACACACTAGTCAAACAAAACGGCATAACCTAGAACTCAAAGTGACCATATCTTGCCCCAAAAGCTATCTTCGGTACGTCAACCTCTCTCACTTCGAACTGTTAGCACTCGGATCTCAAATTAATCTTCGAAAAGACTGGAGCACACCCTAACTGATCAACAAATCACTGATATTCAGAAACGGATACTAACTATTCACTGTCAAAGAATCTAAACACATTCTCGTGTTGTCTTCTCTCTTCTTCACAAATTGCACTGTCATACTTTAAGATGATGTACTAGGCCTAATAAATCTAAGGTCTAACAAATCTCATAGTTGATTCTTCAACACTCTCAATTCTTTCGGTAATCATAAGATACAGAGAATCAAAGCAGGAGCAAACTCGAAGACGACATCAATAACAAACTCTCCTTCCTTATCAAGAGACAAACTCGGCAATTCTTGCAAACGCTTTTAGGAAAACACAAACTATTCTAACATTCTGCGGTCTAATCTTCATTCAAAAATTAAATCCATGACATTTGCTAGACAAGCCTGTCGACCAAACTCAATCAATCTTTGGCCTCTAAAGTTGGATCAACATTCGACAAAAGTTCACATCCTCACCTACCACTACAGTCTCACAGAAATCTGCAACTTCGAGGCAACTCTCTCTTTGTCTCAATGTATACCCTAGCTCTGTGTTCTACAAGCCAAACCATGCAAAACGTTACATTGAAACTGTAAGAGACAATTACTTCACATCTACTGGAAACACATAACCCTGAACCATCAACAAACATCTTCCATACATCTTTCTGACCACCACTATCTTACCAAAAGGTCTAGTCACATGCGTCCCTACGTCTAAGATCTCAACAGAGATATCCAACATCCTTACATGCTCACACAAAGTGGACGAATCCGCAGAAATTGCAACTTCACATGTACACAGCTGATAGTCTTCGGTCCTCTTGTTTTCAGGCTGGCTCTTCAAACATAGCCTACTCTTCAAAATCGTTCTTAGAGCATCTCGAAACTTCAAAATGCAGTTCTGGTCACACACAAACAATCATGCTTGAACTTGTTCTAAAACATCGGTTCTGACGACTCGAAACATCCCACTACCAAACAATCTGAAGTTAAAGCTCAAGACTTCCTTCTCGGCTCAACTATATCGGAAGTGACTTCATCTCTCCTTCTTGCTGGAAGACAACTCAGACGTACACTGGCCCAATCACACGAATCGATTCCCACTCACAGATATTGACCGGCTGTCTTGTATTAAAACCATAGGCCGAACCCCAACGATCACCAACTAACATTTCTGAGTTTCGGACCACACACACGAGACCCTTACCTTGGTCTCGCCACAAGAACTGAGGTACTCCTACCTACCCCTAACACTTCACCGGGCACATTCGACTTGCATGCTTGCTAACAACATACGGAAGTACAGATTCAGTATCAACCGGAGGGAACAAACTCAAAACTGTACCAAGGGCTTATCCACTATAACATCGATACCCCACCGAATCTCACTCACAGGTCTTCACTTCTTTTTACTAACTACTACCAGAATCGATCACATCGCTTCTCATCAACAGGAACTAACCCACATACACACTGACTCAACAAACAAATTGCACCTCAACTCCGGCACAACCATATTTCCCTAACTATAGCGATGAACTCTCTCAACAACATCCACATTCTCAAAAACCACAGCTTCCACTTACCGATTCACGACCCACACATTGGCCTCAAACTTACCAAAAGTAATAAATCAACCAGAACAACAAATTAAATTACACATTGGGTTAGCAAAGGAAAGGGTCCAAGTGGCTCAAGTATGATTCCCTCACTTAAAAAAATCTCTTTTTCTGATGTAATAAAAACAATGGGGCTCTACTCAACATACTTCAAGCAACACACACACACGTTCAAACAACATACATTTACAATCAAACATTCACACATCACAGCATACTCGAATAACAAGCAACATGCTTACATGGCAAGCAACCACCGTACAATTCAACATAAGAACTTAACTTACCTCACTTACCTGCCTAAGGTCTCAGAAACCTTAGGCTCTGATACCAACAAATGTAAACCCCTCGTCCCGGTCCGGACATTTGACCGGTTCGAGTAGGCTACACGGGGAAAACCGACGCGAAACCCGTTAAGGTCCCACCTCGGTTAGCAACCTTAGAAAATTTCTTTTAATTATATCTTGTCTAAATGTATTATTAAGTCCTATATGGAACACGACAGCGGAAACACAAGCAACACATCAACGACCATCCAAAACAGCACTTTAAGACGGCCCATTTTCCCTTTTTAAGCAGGCCGTATCGATACACCTGTAGAGGGTATCGATACGCCTTCACTAAGGTCAACACAAGAAGACCGTATCGATACAGCCCTTGAGCGTATCGATACGCCCTTTTCGGTCAACATCTCGTGGTCAACGAGATAAACCCGTACCGATACACTTGGAGCCCGTATCGATACGCCAAAGTCTCACCAAAATATCAGATTTCCAGTGAGCTTTGAGCGTATCGATACACCCCCGTGTATCGATACACCAAGCCAAAAATTGAGTCCTGGAGGGTAAACCGTATCGATACGACCCTTGGGCGTATCGATACGCCCTGCACTGCAAGATTAAATTTTTCAGCCAAACAACTTAGGACTCGACTCTAGATGCGATTTACAACTCCCCTAGCCACAAACAATATACAAACAACCTTTAACCACCAAGATCTAAGCATACGAGGCAACCAACACTAACAAGCATCATTCATCCAAGCGATTCATGCATTTACCAAAAGATGACATACCAAGCACTTTAAGGTTCATATCTTAGCAACCAAACATACAAGCATTCAAGACAGGCAACATAAACAATGTTTACAAATCAAACAAGGCATCCAAGAGCCAAACCAATTCATCATACGACAAAGCATTCAAATCCACAACACCTATCTCATTTCTTGACTATTACAATCTACAATTTAAAGTTCATACTTGAGCTAACCCAAAGCGACACTTGGAGACTTTTCCTTGCCCTTGCCACCCACAAGTTACTGATCTGCATTGTCGAACAAAAAGAAGCGTAAGCATAAAAGCTTAGTGAAGGTAAGCTCGTAAAACAAACCTTCAACAATGCAGGGTCCAAGCACGAGTAAGAATCAAAATAGAATGCATGATCTTTCCTCCGATCCTCGAGAGACAAAATATACATGATGCGTGAACATATAATCAATACTATGCCATGATCAACAATTCATAAACCCAATACACGAAAATACATATATCAATGTATTAACAACAACATATATCAATCCAGATTGGAATCACATTTCATAACATATTGGCACCTAGCTATGACTCGAATACGCGGATAACAAGTTGGAACGCATTTCCAACACAACCATTACCTTCGGTGGGATTACACTCATCACCGGTTCTCGCGGAGGGGATTCCACTCATCCTCACGCCCCGTCGATGGGATTCCACTCATAACTAACTATATATAAAGATTTCTGAGCGAACCCGTACTCCTCCTTGGTGCCTTAACGCCACCAAGGCCACGCGCGAATTTGACTCTCGTGTGCACACTAACATCCTAATGATCGATCATTTGTACCCAAGCATACTAGTGCCAACATTAAACCAAATCCACAACATCTCATAACACTTCCGTGCTTAGCACGTACTCACCATGATCACAATCATGAACAATCCACATGCATATAACAATGCAACAAGCCATGCCTCAACATACACGTATAACACATATACATAACCACCATAAACACAATTACACATGAGGCATAAATCAACACTTTAAAGATCAACCAAGGTCTCTAACTAAAGCTTAGGATTAGGCTACCACCCTAATCCCAACTCTAGGTGGGTCTACCAATCCCAACCTAGTCCACATGCTTGAACCAATTGCTCAAATCCATTTAAAACATTTTAACCACTCACCTTCACCTCCAAGCTCCACTACCAAGCAACCAAGGTCTTCAAGTTTCCGGATTCACTCCCGAAGCTTTACCATTGTCTTCTCTTGTTTCTAATTATCTCAACACAAATAAAACAACCTCGAATCAGCTCATACAACAATGTAGCAACCTGGAACACCATTCAAGCAATAAACACAAGATTCCAATCCAAGAACAACCCCCAAAACATCAAACTCGGGCAGCCCTTAAACCTAATCCAAAACTCATGATTTCAACCTTTTTAGCACACTCAAATGCTTCCAAAACAGCCCCCAACTATTACCCTAACATCAACCCTCAAATTCCAACATAGAACACACCCAAAACTCAACTAAAAACCCTCCTAAAACCCCACCAAAACCCAACTTCGGGAATTCTTATAAAACACTTTAAAAATTATATATATTGGACCATTTGGTTCATAAACACCATATCTAACAATATTAAATCAAAATATTAAGTTAAAAACAATAAATATATCATTTTTATTAAAATCTTCCAAAAAAACCCAAATTCTAAAACTTGAACCAAAATGAAATCTAGTTGTACTTTTAAAGAGAGGAAGATGAGAGCAAGTCGGAAATGTAATTAACTTTCTAAAAGCTCCAAGAATGAAGAAGAAATGGGATGAAATGGTGAGATGGAGAGAAAAGCTCTCCATTGTCGTGAGATAGCAAAAATGGAGAATGAAGAAGATGAGCACATGTCTATTTTAACAAAAGGGGTTTTAATTTTGAAAGTTTCATTTATTTACGGTTTTGCCATTAATGAGGATAGCCAAAAGAATTTCCCAAATCCTTGGAAATTTGATTCCAATTACATTTTGGTCCCACACGAAAAGTTTGTTTGAGAATTATAAAGACCAAAATATTTCTTTATTATTTTAATTATAAAATCGAACTCAAAATATTATTTAAATATTATTTTCTCCCGGCCCTCAAACTCGGGTGTTACAGGTTATATCTTCTAGATCTAAGATTTTTGTCATGTACTCTTGAAGGAGATCATCCATTTCCTTAACTCGCTCTTTCAAGAAGCCAATTTCGCTCAAATTAGCTTGGAGTTCTTCATAGGTATGGCCATTTTGCATATTGTGAACTGTTCGTCTCAAGTTTTCTATTGCGACTTCTAGTTCAATGACGAAGGCCTAGCTTTGCTTCAATTTTTTGGAGGTCTCATCATAAGCTGACTGTAGCTTTAGCAAACGTATTTGTTTTCATGAGCTTTCCTCTTCCATGCAGTCGAATCTTTCTTCAACTCCTCTCGAGGCCTCTTACCCTTCTCATTTTCCACCGCTTATTTCGTCTTCTTTCTTTCTTCGGCCAAGGCCCGTTGGAACCTCTCTACTTCCTTCTTACCGCGTTCCTTCTCCTTCCCCACAGCTTGTTCTATCTCTTGTCTCCACTGTTCTGGGCTTTTTTGAAGATCCGCATATCGGACCGTAGCTTGAAGCTTAAGTAAGTCAACCCTCAAAATCTCATACCTTTCTTCTAAATTCTCGTACATTTTCCGCACTCGGTTGGCTTCTCCATTGTGCTTTTCTACTTCAAGACTAACTTTGAACTTGTTTCGCAGATTCTGTTCCTTGAGTGCTTCAATTCCTAACTTAGCTCGTCTTAGCTCTTCTCTCAGAATGTCGGCCTTTGATGGCACTATTTTCAAATGTTCTTCTATAGACTTGGCGGGCCCATGAGTATGTAGCATAATCTTGTCATTCATCCTTGTATGCCTCCAAATATCATAATCATGAGTATACATGCAATGCTTGTCAGATTCTAACTTCATATAATAGCAAATCTTCCATGAATCACTGATTTCCTGCACCTTCCGCCTGAACTCTCCTTGAAACTCGAATTTCGACGTACCAAGCTCCGTGGTGAAGGGAACAAACTGTCGTGATTCGTATTAGCGTGAAACTAACAAAGGTGCACAACCTATTCCTCCCCATAAACCTAACAGCATCAGAAAGTTGTAATCTCCACATCTATACCTTACTTTAGCATGTCCCATCCATGGTACCCTCCATTTGATGTCTTCGTCATGACGATCTCTGAGGATATCTACCCACTTGCTTCTCTTGATGGTCGGCCAATCATGTGCCAAAAATTCTCGAAGTGGGGAAAAGCTCGGAGAAAACACGTTCGGTAAGGCCAAACTTGGACACTCCCAGAAATGACTAAGGGCCCAAACTTGAAGTAAAGGAGCACATCCTCCGAAACGCACACCTTCAACTTTTCGACAAGCATTCAAAGAGATGAAGGTTTCAGCTAGCACTGCAGGCACTGGATTGACATTCCTCTTCAATTGCTCAAAGAAATCTAACAAGGCCACATCAAAATTTCCCAACACCTTTGGAAAAATTACTAGACCATAAATCGCAACGGCCAAGAGATCTACCATTTTCGTTTTGTCTAGATGGACTGGAATGATGTTTCGAATGCGTGACCAAGGAAAATTAAAACTTCCCCATCTCTTCCGTATCAACCCTTCAACCCATTTATCACTCATTCCAGCAAATGAGGCAAGTTTTAAGTGTGAGTTCTTGTTCTTGAGCGGCTTTGTATACACCCGATTCTCCTTCACCTCGGGCATATTGAACAGGGCCATGTACTCCTCGAAAGTAGGCATCATGTCTTCTCCGTTGAACGTAGAGCAGCAATACCCAAGGTTCCAGAACTAGATCAAACCCTTCAGAAACGGCTCATCAACCCTTACAAACAGAAGATATGCTATGTCGCCATAAGACTCACGGAACAATTGTTTGGTCTTATAATCAAAATGGTCCCAAATCTCACGTAACTCATGCACATTGTTCTGCTTAACACTAACATAGGCATACTCCGAAGTTTCTGTCTCGTGACCCGTACCCAAACTGTCTCCATACTTCCTCTGATTGACCTCAGACCAGTGACGCACATTCGCATTTTCCTCCTCACTCTACAAGCGCTTTTCGTCCATAATTAAACAATTTTCAAGAATCAACCCCTTCTAAATATGAAATGATACACATGCAAAACAAACAAGATAGGGAACAGAGATTAATAAAGCAAGAAAAAGGGAAATAAAATAGTCAAAAGCAAATTAAATGCACGATAATTCTGGGCCGGCATTCCAACATTTCAGGACATGTCTCTATGGATTATTCCTGCGACTCAATACCCTAGGCTTTTCTGCATGGCTCTATTACGGGTAGGCTCTAAATTCTCAAACTTGATTTTGTTCTAAATAGGTACCCGAGCTGTCCTTTATGTGCCCTACTAAGGGTAGCAAGGCCCTAGATTCTCACACATTATAGGCTTCAAACGAATCGATTTCAACTCAGGAGGACTCACCACCGATGCCTTCTCGGAGAATTAATATCCTTACGAATACAAGGGAATGAGTCCTGGAGGTACTTGCTAGGCTCATACGAAGAATCAATATTCTTACATGAGCAAAACGTATTTCCCCCCACTTAAACGAACGAGACAAACCTCGGGAATAGAGCTTGGAATTAAGTCTTAGATGCGTAAAATAGAATTATATTCACTTAAACGGACAAAAAAATTAAACTTATTATGAACTTGCAAATTTCATATTTTTTTTAAAAAAACTTTTTTTGAAAACCATTTAAAATCAATTTGTGGCCTGACCCTCTTTTGTTTTTATTTTAAAAACAAAAACACATCCCAAACAGAGTCGCCAAGCTGTCGCAACCCTTTCGAGCTTCGACTTTTTGAAAACTATAAAACACAGAGTCGCCACCAATCTTTTTGAAAAGTGTGATTGGATCACTTTAAAAACAAGGTTATTTTAATAAAATGTTTTGTTTTAATAAAACAACGGTTTTGGTCTACGAAAACAAGAAAATATATTCGGGGGTCGGTTACGCGTGTGGAAGGGTTAGCACCCCCCACGACGCCCAAAATTGGTACCTAATTGATTTTAAAATCGTTTTTAAAACTAGAATTTGCAAGTACGAAGGTTCGACTTTATTTATCCGTTTTAATGAATATCAAACTATTTTAACGGCCTTATTACCTGGGAGATGAACTTTAATCACCGCAAACATTTCTGGCGCTAACCCGTCATTCCCGTTTGATAAGACGCCGCATTAAATTAATTTCACTTTTTCAAACAACAAGGAAATTCAGTGTGTTGAGCATTTTTATTTATTCTAAGTTTGATTATTTAAAAATATTAAAAAAAGTCTAAGTCCTTTATTCCTAATTAAAAGTTTAAGTTTGCTTAAGTGTGTTTTATTTTTCGTGAAGTAAATCTTTTAACAAACACGTCTCTATCTAAGTTTCAGAACCTAATCCTAAGTTTTCACATATTTCTAAAAAAACGAGCAAGCAACTCAATTTTTTTTTTCCTTTTATCATTTCTTTTCAAAAACCTTTATTTCTTCCTTTTTACTTTTTTAATTTTTTTAAAGCCAAGACCCCTTTTTACATTTTAGGCTTTTTCATTTTTATGCTTTTTTTTACCTTTTATATGTTTTTTATTTCAAAAAAGAATTTCTCTTTTTAGACTTCTTTTTCATTTTTAAAAGTTTTTTTTAAATATGACTTTTTTAAAATAAACCTTATTTTTTTAAAGACTTCTCTTTAAATCTTTTTTCAAAATTTTATTTCTTCCTAAAACCCTAAACTTTTATTTAAAACCTTTTTATTTTATTTTTCTTGAAAACTTATTACTTATTTATTTTTCTAAAAAAGCATCTTTATTTACTTTTTTTTTAAATCACTTAACCTACTAAATTTCAAGAAAAACCTTTTATTTATTTTTTATGAATCAAGCCCCCCTTTATTATTTCCACCCATGCATTATTATTTTTACTAATTAAATCCCTAACTTTAAGTTTTTTTTAATAAAACCACATTAACTCATTTATTCTTGTATTTTAATATCAAACACTTCTAAAAATTTATTCCTACATTTCTAAAGATCAAAACATTCCTAACAACATTTTTTAAAAGAATGCAATTTTTTAAAGATCAAACCCAAAATTAAACGAAAATTTAAAGTGAAAACATTATCGGAATCGCGAAACAATTTTCCGACTTCAAGAACACAACCTAAAATCCACAAAAACACAAACACAAAAATTCAACCAAGAACAAGCATGAAAATTACTAAATAAAAATTAAAAGGAAAGATAGAATTTTTACCGAAACGATGAACGAAGAACTCAAATATGAACTTCTCGAAATGCTTCTAATTGCCTCCGGAAAATTGCCTCCAAACTCGAACTTCAACTCCAAAATTTCCAACAACTCTTGAGAATTTTTAGAGATTTTTCATAATTTTTCTAAGCCTTTTTGCTCTCTTTTTTAAGTGTATTTTCTCTTGAATTTGGGTGTGTTGAACAAGTGAAGTTTAGGGGCTATTTATACTTGAATTTCAGCTCAAATTCAAGCCAAATTCGGATTTTAATCCCCGAATTGAAGCCAAAATCAGACAAGAAACTTGATTCTCGGAAAAACCCCTCAAACCCTATCTGATTTGGTTCAGATTTGAAGCTAAATTTTCCCCTTGATTCGAGCCTAGGGTTTGGCCATTTGTCTTGGTTTTTTGCAGATTCCGACGACCACAGGCGGCGGCGACGAACGACGTAGGTCCCACTGGGTCGGCGATGGCGAGACGCGTTGACCGACACCAACGGCACCAGCAGCCGTGGCTGGTAGACGTCGGACAGCCACCAACATCGTTTGATAGGAGGGTTTGCTGGGAACTAGCCCGCGCGCGTGCCGCTCACGCGCTGGTTCCCCCTTTTCCCTTTTTTTCTTTTTTATTGCTATTTTTTTCTCTTTTTTTGCTATTTCTGTTGTTTTCTTTTCTGTTTTTATTACATTTATTATTATTTATTGGTTGTTATTTTATTTCCTTTTTTTCATTTAATACCACCATCATTATTTATTTTATTTATATCACATTTTTTTAAAAAAGAATGGGCTTATATTTCTAAGGTGGGCTTTGGTTTTTTCTTTTGAATTGGGATTTACAAAAATGGGTTTTTGAGATGGGTTTTATGGTGTTGTTTTATTTAGGAACGGTGGGCCTTTTAATTAAGGAAAAAAAGATTTCTCTTTTTTTTAGATTATTTAATTTGATGGGGTGAAAATCTAGTGACAACAATATCATGAGTCATGGGATCGGAATGGTATTAGGAAAACGTGAGGGCAACCTCCACTCTGGCGAGCGAAAGCCTCACCTTGGCGAGGGCAACCTCCACTTTGTATGATATCGGACAGTCGAGTACCGAGTCGTGTATCAGACATCATAACATTTATGAATTTTATTTATCGGATACTCTATATTTCAGAAATGAATTTATCAGAAAATAAAATATTGTTTTTGTTTTGAGTTTTGTTTGCACTTAAGGACACACTAAGCACTTTAGCTTACACCCCTTAGTTTTCTTTCAGATACTCAGACTCTTTAGGCGACTCAGTACTTGGATAATCTCATATTTATTTATTATGAACTCTTTTGTTTATTTCAGATTATTATTTTAACATTATTTAGAATATTTTATAATTTCGGATTTTGGATTTTATAACTTTGGATTATGTTTTAGCATGCATTATGAATTTAATTTAGATATTTTATGAAATATCTAGTGCATGTTTTAATGTTCGTGTTTCATAAATATTTGAGAAATTTTACGTTAATTGTTATTAATTAATTCTGTTTTGTATTTTAAAGTATTTAAACCTAAGACTTATAACTAGGGACAAGTTTTCAAACGAGACTTTCTAGATTCGGCCCATTTCTTTTGGGTCGGGTTTAGGGGGTTACATTTAGTGGTATCAGAGCCTAGGTTCAACCTTCAGACTGTGAGGCTCGCAAAAGTTGTTTTTAAAATGTTTTCGACTTTTGCATGCATCTGAAATATTTTAGGATAAATGGGAATTTTCCGAAAAATATACTATCTTATTATGTGATTTGACCTTGATGTTTTCAACGTATTTTTAAATCAGAGACTCTAATACCGAATCTAACTCTAGGTTATTACCTTTTGTAGATAGTCTACTAAGCCACCAATTATGAGTTCTAGCTTTGTGAGAGGTCGAGGTCGTGGCCGATGCCGATGCCGTACTGTCGTTTCTGGTGGTGGTCATCTACCTTCCGTAGAGAAAACAGAAAATCAGAATGAGATATCGGATAATGAGATTGAACATTTGGGAGGACATCAGATTAGGAGTGATAACTCACTTGATATTGATGACACTGAGACAGTTCAGCCGGACATTGTCACGGTTCACCGTGAGTTACTCTGTTATCTTCATCAGTAAGAGGGTTCGAGGAAACCCATATCTACACAATTTATAGCTTTTGGGATGAAATTGTTTGAGGGTAAATCCGGTACACATCCAGCCGATGCGGAGTATTGGCTAAAGAAGTTACAATGATTGTTTGTTGAGATGGATTACCCTGTCAATCAGAAATTGAGGGTTGTTGTATCATTGTTAGAGGGTGAATCTCCAAATTGATGGGAGCATGTGGTTGATAATGTTCCACCTAGTCAAGTCACATGGGAGTTTTTTACAGGCTTTTCAGGATCGATATGTAGGAGCCTAGGTCTTAGCGAAATGCCGCGATGATTTTATGAATTTGAAATAGAACAATATGTCAATGAATGATTATGAGATTGAATTTCAGAGGTTGGCCAAGTATGCTCATGGGTTAGTTGCGACTCATAAAGATAAGTGTGACTAGTTTTTGAAGGGACTTCGTTTATCGATTTAGAGAGAGGTTGCTACGCATCATGATAAAATGTCCAGCGACCTGGTTAGTCGAGCTAAGACTTCTGAGAAGATAATTGCACTTATGGAAGTTAAGGAAGTTCAGAATTCTGAGAAAGACGTGAAGCAACCGGATATATCTGCTCAGCCTAGTTTTTTAAACTCGTCTGGAAAGAGGCTTGGAGAGGAGTCTGTTCCTCATAGTTATCCAAATGTGAGACATGCAACATCGACAATTCCGTCTGGAAGCGTAGGTAGTTCAAAAGTTTGTCGGCCTATTCCTGTATGTGGTTATTGCAATAAAAAGCATAACGGAGAGTGCATATTGATGAATAGAACGTGTTTTAGATGTGGTTCTCAGGATCATTACTTAAAGAATTGTCTATGTTCACCTATTGGTTCATCCGTACAGATTCAGAGACATGTATCAGTTCAGGCACCTCATCAAGGTAGAAGGCAGTTTAGATCAGCTGCTTCTAGTACTGCTAGTAGAGGTAGACATGCTCAGAGTGGTAGATCAGCTAGATCCGAGGTTGGACGACCATGTTTAGTAGATGACATTAGAGTTCGTGATGGTTATGAGAATGCATCTGAGGACATACCATGTACATTTATGATGTTTTAGTTCTAGTTTTGGTTATGATGGGTTATGAGCTCAGAATGAGGTCATTTGTATATGTCAGTTAGTTTTGAGATCTATTACTAAGCCTGAAAATTTCGAGGACTAAATTTCTTTTAAGGGGCAGAGAGTTGTAACACCCCAAATTTTTCCCCAATTAGAAAAATCCCTAATTCTGAATTCCTATTTTGAAACCCTAGTAATTTAGGAATTTTAATTTTAAAACCCTAATTTGATTAAGGGATTAAATTGAACATAATTAGATTTTTGTGGCTTAATTCAGAAATTTGGGGTCATTTGTAATGTGGGTAAAGTTTTGATGCATTTCATAAACCCTAAATTACTTAGTGGCCTAATGTGTGATTTAACATTTTTTAGGGTATTTATTCAACTTTATCAGCCTTAAAAACCAATTCAGTAACCATGTTGCTCTAACGACCGCTCTCTCTTTCTCTCGATATCTCTCTCTCCTCTCGCCCTTTTTGGTCTGACGAAGCTCCGATTAGCCTTTGTGCTCTGTCCGTGTTGCACACCGCCAACTTCACCTCGTCCTTCGTCATCTCGCGATCACAACCTAACCACCATTTTGCCCTCCCTCGTAGTCGTTGCTCGGAAACAATCCAAAACCTTTTGGTTTCCTTGCGCCACCGTCTGCTTCGCCTCGTGTCTATTGAATTCGACGTTAGGTAAGCCTCTTTGAGTCTTTGTCATCATTTTGTTTAGTGACCGGATTGCTATTGAACTTGTTTTCCTTTTGGTTTTGGTCGGAATGACCATTTTGGTCACTGTTGGAATCGCCGGCAAGCTACACAGATTGTGTTTTGTCGGCGCCACCGTTGTTGCGCTGTCACTTTTGTGCCACCGCTATTTCTTCTGTCATCATTGTTGTCATCTCTTCCGCCATTGGCTTCCATTGTCGCTGTTTCGGGTGGTGGAACCCTAGCCCCATATCTGATGCTAGGATTGAGAGAGATGGGCTTAGTGTGTTGTGTTGTTGGGTTGAGTGTTGTTGGTTGAGCCCAACTGTGGGGTTTGTGTGTGGGTTGTGGGTCGTGTGGGTGTGTGTTAATGGAGTTGGGTGTTGAGGCCTATGTGTGTGCGTGTTTGTGAGCCCAGTTCGTGTGTGGCCCAAACCGGGCACTTGTGTAGTGAGCTAAACCTTGAGACCCAATTTGAATATGGGAACCATGTCAATAACCTAAATCGGACTAACCTTGAACTGAACCTGTTATCAGACCGAACTAGGCTTGTGATTCAAATTGAACGAACTGGATCAGTGAACCTTGGACCGAACCGAACCATGAATCTTGAATTGGACCATTGACTTTGACCAACCCGAACCGGTTTTGACTTTGATCTGTTTGAACGACTTTGACACGTTTAACCAGAGTTGATACTTGACCCTTTTGACTAGAATTGACTACTTTGACCAGAGTTGACTCTTTACCCATTTGACCAGAGTTGAATGTTGACCAGTTTGACTAGTCGAATTTGACTTTGACTTTAGCCAAGGTTGACTTTGACCAGAGTTGACATTTTTGGAAAACGTTCACCTTGACCTTTTTTGATGTTCTGAGTCTGAATCTGCTGTCCGTTTTGTCAAATTCAAACTCGAAAGCTTTATTTTTCTATTTACAATTATTTGTAATTAGTAATTTCAAATAAATTAAATATCAGATTAATCTGAGTTATTCTCGTGTTTAGGTATCGACTCTAAGGCCAATCAGTTACCTCCAGTTGTTTTGACCGACCGTGCACGTTCTTCAAGATCTTCACGTTAGTATATCTTAAGTTTAGTTCTTAGTTTTTTAGTCGGTGGCTTAGTGATAGTAATAAATATTAATATAGAGTTTTACCTCGTAGGTTCTGATTCAGTTAGATCTGAACGTGAGACGCGCTTTTCTCGGTATTAGAGCTACTGTTGCTAAAGGTGTGTTTCTTAGGGTGTTTTAAATAAATGTTATTTTATATATTTGCTTGATTAATTATCTGATTGTGATTTGATAATATTTTGAAACATCATGCATTGCATAATGAAATGTGTTTTTTAATCAAGCATCTGATTTTCGGAAAATATGATACTCATAAGAGTTCAGATTTATGATTTTCAAATCATATCATGAGTCATGGGATCGGAATGGTATTTGAAAAATGCGAGGGCAACCTCCACTCTGGTGAGCGAAAGCTCCACTCTGACGAGGGCAACCTCCACTCTATATGATATGGGGCAGTCGAGTACTGAGTCGTGCATCAGACATCATAACATTTATGAATTTGATTTATCGGATACTCTGTGTTTCGGAAATGAATTTATCGGAAAATAAAATATTTTTTTTGTTTTGAGTTTTGTTTGCACTTAAGGACACACTAAACTCTTTAGCTTACACCCCCTTAGTTTTCTTTCATATACTCAAACTCTTTAGATGACTCGGTACTTGGAGCATCTCATATTTATTGAGTATGAACTCTTTTGTTTATTTCAGAATTTTATTTTAACTTTATTTGCAATATTCTGTAATTTCGGATTTTATAACTTTGGATTATGTTTTAGCATGCATTATGAATTTAATTCAGACATTTTATGAAATATTTAGTGCATGTTTTAATGTTCGTGTTTCATAAATATTTCAGAAATTTTACGTTAATTATTATTAATTAATTCAGTTTTGTCTTTTAAAGTATTTAAATCTGATACTTATAACTTGAGGGACAAGTTTTCAAACGAGACATTCTAGATTCGGCCCATTTCTTCTGGGTCCGGTTTAGGGTGTTACATGGCCCCAAAAGAACACTTGCTTCTCTTAGCGTATAGTTGGTGTAACCCCCTCGACCCGGTCTGGGCGAAAGACCGAACCGAACGGATCTCACGGGGAATATTGAAGTAAACCAAGAAGTTTACCTCAATAAAAGACCCTTTTTATTTTATTTTTTCTAGATGTTCATCATTATCATATGTGATAAACATCACAACGGAACGACTTGCAACCTAATGAGACAACAATTATGAACTCAATTGCATGCAAACACATTTTAGGGACCATTTTATAATTTTACCAAATTACATGGACTTCTACACTTTTTAAGTTACCAACCTTTAATTAATCACATTACATGCATCTCTGTTAAATCTCAACTCAAAACAATCATCCAAACTCATTTAATTGCATTCACAACAATCAAGGACCAAAACTTAATGAAACAGAACTTCAGAAGATTCCAATAACTAACTTAACAGTTGGGTGTTTCGGTACAGGTTGCCCTGTATTGAAACACCCGTATCGGAACATAGTCAAGCATCTCGAAGCTCGGGGCCGTATCGAAACACCCTCTAAGGTATTTCAGAACAGGGTATTCCAGTAGCCAAATGTACCAAAATGCCCCTCCCTGTTTCGAAACCCCTAGGCCATTTCATGCACACTGTTTCGGTACATGCTTAGGTGTACAGAAACACCTGGGTCTGTAATAACACTTTTTGCTGTTTTTCACATTTTAATCCAATCTAAAACAATCTAACATGCTTCCAACATGCATACAACATATATAAGTATCAATCCTCAAACATATATGGCATATTCATCAACATAACATGAGCATTTGCATCAAAGGTAACCTATAGGCATGCAACCTATTGTCAAACCAAGCGAGATACCAAAATACAAAGTAAAGCATAAACCATATACCAATGGCTATTTACAAGACTAAAACATCAAACCAAACTTTCTCAAAAGGGAGTTTACATAAATCTCCCAACAATTCAATGGATCCCCCATTGCCTTTATTACTTTAGTCTAAACCGAAACATACATTCTTGACTGAAGTCTCTTGGAATCCCTTGCCTCTTGCTGCCTCTAAAACCTCAATTATCTGCATTGATGGACAAATGAGAGCGTAAGCACACAAAACTTAGTGAGGAGGCTCATAAGCAAAACACCATCAATGCATTAAAATCATTTTCATATCGACATTGAAATCTCATTACAAATTGCTAAAACCTCATCTGAAAACCATCATGCCCTTTTTAAAACCATGCACTTTCCTCAATCAAAATCAGCAAGTTAAACATCATGCAACATGTATTATGAATCCAACAGCAAATCATTCGCTAACACTCAACTTAAGCCTTTCCATGCATAACTACTATATGCAAAGCTTAAAGAGTAGAACATGCACTTAAATTTCATGCATCATAAACCATTTCATAATACATCATCAACTATATTGGCTTACAAGTGATCATCAACATGCCCATTTCTCAAAACCACATCGGATACACGGATTCACAAGTGTTGTCCCAACACTTCATACATTCTCACCGGCATCTCAAGGTTCACACATGGGAGCTACCATTCACCGTTGTGACACCCGTGGTGGAGTATTCGGTACACCATATAAACCTCTCAACACCACTCATCGGTAGATGTATAACCCCACTAACGAGAGACGGAACACCATACACTTTCCTCAATTGTTAGGGCACTTGGATGAAGTATTCGGTACACTACATAAACCCTTCAACATCCAAGACGACTTGTTTATAGTGCACCCAATGCTATAGTCGGCTAACTATATCCGATTTCATTTATAAACCATTTCTCAACATCACTTGCCAATATAATTCGCATTTAATACACACCTCAGTGTTTTCAAAGCATCAACAATAAATCACATTTCCAAGCATTAAACTATGCTTAAAATCACAAGTATAATTCATATACTTCAAGGATCACTTACCTCATGCATCCTTCAACATTACATCATTAAAAACAATAACCACATTCATAAAAACATGCTTTAACCGTAGCTAAATCATTAATTCAAAATAGTGCATAAATCATCACATAATAGCACAACCGAGAGAGAAAACCATTTTACTTACTTCAAAACTTAGTTAAGCGTTTCAAGCTTACCACTAAGTTCCCAAATCACTTTTTAAAGCTTTCAAAACTGAAAATCACGTTCTCAATCACCGACACGCGCAAACTCGACTAGCCGACGCGAATCCAAGCAATCAAAACTCACAAACCTTCACTGATTGCTTCCGATAAGTTATCCTCTATTTATACCACACAAAACCGAGGATTAATGTATCACCATGCATTAAAATCTCCATTAAACAAGGCTACCCCTCTGTTCTGCCCAAAACCACCAAAACGCCTATCTGAAATTATCGAAAACACCTTCGATTACACTACAAACTCAGGCCAACCAAAACCTATCAATTTCATCCATTTTTAAACATCAATCAACATCCAAAATCAACCTAATTGCAACCTTATACCTCCAACAACTCAGATTTCACACTAACACCACAAAAACTCTAAATCACATTTCCAAGCATTAAACTATGCTTAAAATCACAAGTATAGTTCATATACTTCAAGGATCACTTACCTCATGCATCCTTCAACATTACATCATTAAAAACAGTAACCACATTCATAAAAACATGCTTTAACAGTAGGTAAACCATTAATTCAAAATAGTACATAAATCATCACATAATAACACAACCGAGAGAGAACCCTTTTACTTACTTTCGAACTTAGTTAAGCGTTTCAAGCTTACCACTAAGTTCCCAAATCACTTTTGAAAGCTTTCAAAACTAAAAATCACATTCTCAATCACCGACACGTGCAAACTCGACTAGCCGACACGAATCCAAGCAATCCAAACTCACAAACCTTCACCGATTGCTTCCGATAAGTTCTCCCTTGTTTATACCACACAAAAATAGAGGATTAATGCATCATCATGCATTAAAATCTCCAGCAAACAAAGCTACCCCTCTACTCTGCCCAAAAACACCAAAACGCCTATCCGAAACAACCGAAAACACCTTCGATTGCACTAGAAACTCAGCCCAGCCAAAACCTATCACTTTCATCCATTTTTAAACATCAATCAACATCCAAAATCAACCCAATTGCAACCTTATACCTCCAGCAACTCAGATTTCACACTAACACCACAAAACCCCCAAATCTAACAATCTAACTATTAGAGGTCCAACTCATTTTGGGATTACTATTATAAAACCTTTATTTTAACAACATTTAACATCCAACTCTTGATTAAAATCATTCTCAAATCAATCAAAACAGTACCATAACGAAAATCTTGAGAAATTCTCTTTCAAAGCTTGATTTAGCCATTTTCATCAATTAAACATGAAATCTTGTTAAGAAAACATAAATAGAGAGCCAAATACTTGAGAATTTCAATAAAGAACCTTGATTAGAGGAGAGAAAAGAAAGATCACCTCTAACACAAGCTTTCCCCTTGATTTGCAATGATTTAGAAGAAATCCTTCAAGAAATATTTAACTAGTTAATGTAGAAATCCATGAGCATCATTTAGAAATCAAAAGTGGATGAAAAAGAGATAAATCTTTGGAGATTTTAGTGATGAAAATGTAGTTTGGCTACTGGGAAAGTTGAGAGAGAAGTTTAGAAGAAAAGTAGTTACGTAATAAAATGTTTAGCGTTTTAAAATCCTTTTTATCATTTCTCATTTAATAGATCAATTAATCAAATCATTTTAAAATACAAAATCAAGGGAATATCTGATAACACCTTGGTGTAATAGCTCCCTAAGGATTCTAAGTTTTGTCCCTCTTCAATTTAGTCATTAAAACGTATTTTGCAATTTTTACAAATTAGTCGTTGTTTTCAAAATTCCAATTAAATCACTCCAATTTCATCAAATTGAATTCTCCAAAACCTTCAAAACATTAATTTAATATTATAAAATATTTTTCCATATTTATCTCTCTCAAAAACCATTTATTTCAAATTAATCCCGAAACTAGCATAACTCGCTCGAACCGGTTCACCCGAACCTCTTAGCCGAACCCGACTATCTTCTAAGCTCAAAATTGGGGCGTTACAACTCTCCACTAATTAGAAAATTTTGTCCTCGAAATTTACGTGAGGGAAAAAGGTGCAGTGTAACCCTCTCGACCCGGCCTAGCCGATAGACCGAACTGAACGAGTCATACGGGGAATATTGAAGTAAACCGGGAAAGGTTACCTTAACAAACGACCTTTTTTTCTTTTTTTCTTGTCTCGATACAATTTGGATTCCTAAGTGATCAAACAAAGCAGCGGATAAAACAACATCTTGATCGCATCTCGATTATTACCAGATTTGACTTTGGGACCATTTCGTAAAATCAACATCTTGCAAGGACTATTTCCAAATTCGAGTTACCATCTTTAATTAAATTTGTTACATGCTTCTCTGTAGAAACTCAGCTCAGAATAACCATTGAAACTCATTTAATTGCATACATGACAAGAAGGGACCAAAATGCAAAGAAACAGAAACTTAGAATATTCCAAAAACTGAATTAACAGCTACCCGTTTCAGAATAGTGGGCCCCGTATCATAACGGTTGTATCGAAACATTGCTGACCGTTTCGAAACGCGGGTTCGTTTCGAAACCTCCCAAGACTCGTTTCGGAACAGGGCTTCACAAAGCCAAAATGTATCAAAACAGGCCTCCCCGTTTCGAAACCCCAAGACACTTTCAGGCCCACGTTTCGAAACATGCAAGGGTGTTTCGAAACACCTGGACCTGCAATGTTCGAATTTGCTAATTTAACTCGATTTTTACCATCTGAAACCAACCCGACATGAGACTAAACATACTTGAAACTCAAATACATACCAACAATCAAGAGTTCCAGGCAGAAATATCATCATAGCATCATTCTCAATATCAATAAGACTAAAGGCATGCTTCCTAAAAGAAGTAAGCACCAAAAGCTCAAATCTCAAACCAAGCATAAATCAACACTTAAAAGGCCCTTTATATAACCAAATACGCAAATCAAACTTGCATCAAACCAGAAAATATCGAACAACCAACAATTATAACATTAAACACCCTCATTGCCTTTATTATTCTAGTACATAACCAAACTTACCTTCAATCAAAGTCTTTCACCGATCTCTTGCAAGTGCCGCCTCCAAAGCTTAAATTGACTACATTGATGAGTAAAGAGAGCGTAAGCACTACATGCTTAGTGAGGAAAGATCAAAACCAACAACACCATCAATGCAACAAAACCGTTTCCACTCCTTTGAAGACCATCATGCCTTCTTTGATAAACCATGCACATAAACATTAAAATCAGCATGCTAAACATCATGCTACATAAAACACATACTTTCCAGTAATTAAACCATTGTTACACAACCTTCAAGCCTTCCAAGCATAAATACCATTATGCTAAGCTTAAGGTAAAAAATGCATTTTTCATAACATGCATCATCAAAATTTCAATAACATCTCACTCCATTATATTGGCTTACAAGTGATTAACAACATTTCCAATTCTCAAAAACGTATCGGATACACAGATTAACAAGGGTTGTTCCAAACCCTTCATACATCTTACCGACATCTCAAGGATCACACACAGGAGCAACCCTCCACTGTTGTGACACCCGTGGTGGAGTATTCGGTACAATCACAACCCCTCAACACCACTCATCGGTAGTTGTATAACCTACTAACAAAAGACGGGACACACACAAGGTTTGCACCCGGGAGCTACCCTCAACCGTTGCAACCTTAAATAATCCTCAATCATTAGGGTACTTGGATGGGGTTTTCGGTATAATCACAACCCCTCAACGTCCAAGGCGACTTGTTTATAGTGCACTCAATCCTATAGCCGGCTAACTATATCTGATTTCATTTACAAAACACTTGCCAATACAATCCACATTTCATGCACACCTTACTGTTTTTACAAAGCATTTATAAAAAGCCATATCACAAGTATTAAACCATGCTTCAAACCTCATGCATACAAGGATCACTTACCTAGTGCATCCTTAAATCGTATGGCACCATCAACCACGTTTCATATACTCAAAACATGCTTTAAAACAATAGATAAATGCAATTAAAACAAGTGCATTCAAAAATCTCACAATAGCACAATCCGAGAGAGAGATTCACTTTACTTACTTCCGAACTTAGTAAAGCGTTTTAAGCTCTTACTAAGTTCCCAAAACCATTTCTAAAATGTTTCCACGCTGGAAAACCAAGTTCCACTCTCCGTCTTGCAAAACCACACTCGCGACGCACAAATTACACGTCCTAAGCCTCCAAAAACACATTATTTGATTCTGGAACACTATCCCATGTTTTCAACACATTAAAACAAAGGTTCAATGCCTTAAAATGCATCCACAACACCAGCACTCAATAGGAAACCCGCAGCCATGCTCTAAAACATCATTTTACCCAATCGATACAATCGAAAACTCAATCGATTGATCTCTAAACTCATCCCATCCATCTACCAACACATCAAACACATTTAAAGCATCAATCAACATCAAAAAGCAGCCTAAAACCATCCTTATACCTCCAGCAACTCGGATTCCACAATTCACCCCTAAAACCCAACTATAAACACCTTAAAAACCAAAGATCTCAAGGATTTCGGGATTAACATGATTAAGAGTTCATTTCAACACCATAAACCTTTCAAAACCCATTTAGAAATCATCTCAAACAAACCAAATCAACACAACTCCGAAAATCACATTTTAATCATCTTTTTCAACAAGATTTCAACATTTTATTAAAACTACAATGAAACCTCAATTAGAAACTTAGATAAAGAGTCAAATATCTTGGGAATTTCATTAAAGAATCTTGATTAGAGGGTTAGCACGAATTTTACCTCCAATCCTTGCTTCTTTTCCAATTCGGCAAGTTTAGCTTTCAAGAATCTTGAAGAAATTTGAGAGAAATCACCAAGGATAAGTTGGAAATCAAGAGAGGAAAAGAGAGTGAATGAAATCTGGAAATTGAGAGAAAATGGATAGTGTTTGGCTGAAGAGAAATGAAGAAAATGAAATGATCGTCAAATTTCCTTAACTAAATTAACTACCTTTTTATTAAATCAATAAAAGCCTTTTTAATTATTTAATAAACCATTTAAAACACATGCCAAATTAGAGAAAATGCTTAATTGCCAAATATCTCCCTAAAGATTCTAAGACTTTGACTACTTTTTTCATAGTTTTAAAATTTTACATTTTGGTCACCGCCCAAAATGTATACTTTCTAAAACTCGTTTTGCAAAATTGATTTAACCAACCTCTTAAATATAATTTTAGAGGATTTTAGGAATTTTCATCATTTTTTATCCCATCTCGAACCTTGATTTCCCTAAACCACCTTCTACGATTCGAACTGCCAACCTCCGGTTACACCAGCCTGACCCGGCACGTAAAACACTCAGACCCAAAACCGGGGCGTTACATGCGGAAATTGCTTCATCATGCCCGCCTTACTCTCCCATGTGCCCTCCTCAACTCCTCGATGTCACCACAACACCTTCACAAGTTCAATCGTCTTACCTCGAAGAACTTTGCTACTAGAATCAAAAATCCCAACGAGTTCTTCATCATAAGACAAATATGGATTCAACTCAATCTCCTCAACAGGCATAACATAAGACGGATCCGACATGTACCTTCGCAACATCGAAACATGAAACACATCATGAATTTCCTCCAACTCGGGACGCAACCTCAATCGATATGCAACAGGACCAACACGTTCCACTACTTTATATGATCCAATAAACCTTGGACTAAGCTTACTGTTACGTCTAAACCTCATCACTTTCTTCCAAGGCGATGCTTTCAAAAACACCCGATCTCCAACGGCAAACTCAATCTCCTTACGCTTTAAATTCGCGTAAGACTTTTGACGATCTGATGCTGCCTTCAACCGATTACAAATAAGATTTACTTTCTCCGCCGTTCCCTTAAGCAAATCCAGCAGGGAAACCAACTTTTTCCCTACCTCCGCCCAAAAGAGAGGCGTCCTACACTTCCTACCATACAAGCCTTCATACGGAACCATTTGTATACTTGCTTGATAGCTATTTTTATAAGCAAACTCCACCAAAGGCAACTATTTTTCCCAAGAACCTTAGAAATCTAAAACACAACACCTAACATATATTCAAGCACTTGGATAACTCGCTCAGACTGACCATCCGTCTGAGGATGATACAAGGTGCTGAAATTCAAACGCGTAACCAACGCTTGATGTAGACACTCTCAAAACCTCGATGTAAACCTCAGATCTCTATCAGACACTATGGACTTAGGTACACTATGCAATCTCACAATCTCCGCAATGTACAACTCTGCCAGCTTATCCAACGTATACACAATATGCACAACTATGAAATGCGCACACTTCGTAAGACTATCCACAATCACCCAAATAGATTTCTTCTTTGTCAGGATCAAAGGCAAGCCAGACATGAAATCCATCGTAATCCTCTCCCATTTCCATTCTGGTATCTTCAAAGGTTGCAACAGCTCAGAAGGAAATTAATACCCAGCTTTCACGCGCTGACAAACCATACACTTACACACAAATTCAACAACATCCTTCTTCAAACCAACCCAATAGTACTCGTCTTTCAATCCACGATACATCTTTGTACTACCAGGGGGCATAGAAAAAGGACTGCTATGAGCCTCAGTCAAAATAATGCGCCTCAGCTCAACATCCTCTAGCACAACTATTCGACTTTTAAAGCACAAAACACTGTCATCGTTGAAACAAAAATTCATTGCATTATCATCCGCTATGTCTTGAACATGAGGCACCAAAGAATCATCAAGCAACTTCTTCTCTTTAATCAACTGAACCAAGGAAGGTTTCACTTGTAACTCAGCTACCAACCCACCATCACGCGATATACTCAACCGAGCAAACATCGCTCTCAACTCTACAACCACCTTCCTACTCAAGGCATCGGCCACAACATTAGCCTTTCCAGGGTGATACTCTATCGCCAAGTCGTAAACTTTAAGCAAATCTAGCCACCTTCGTTGCCTAAGATTCAACTCTCTTTGGGACATCAAGTACTTCAAACTCTTGTGTTCTGTGTACACCGTACACTTTTCACTATAAAGGTAATGCCTCTAGATCTTCAAGGCAAACACCACCGCAGCCAACTCGATGTCATGCGTAGGGTAATTACGCTCGTACACCTTCAATTGTTTAGATGCATAAGCTACCATCCTACTTCTTGCATTAACACACATCCCAAACCAACATAGGTATCATCACTATAAACCACAAACTCTTTACCCAATTCAGGTTGAATCAAGATAGGAACTCGTGTTAACGCTTCCTTCAACTTCTCAAAAGCTTGTTGCTTAACCTTCGTCCGCTCAAACTTAACGTCGTTTTGTAAAAACTTTGTCAAGGGAGCAACAATCCTTGAAAAACCATCCACGAACCTACAATAGTATCCCGCCAACCCAAGGAAACTGCGTACTTCATGAACCAACTTAGGCAACTTCCAATTCACCACCGCCTCAATCTTATGTGGATCAACCTGGATACCTTCGACCGACACCACATGTCCAAGAAAGACAACTTCTCTAAGCCAAAACTCACACTTACTTAACTTGGCATAAAGCTGATTTTCCAACAACACTTGCAACACAATCTGCAAATGCTTATCATGATCCTCCTCGGTACAAGATTACACAAGAATATCATCAATAAACACAACCACAAACTAATCCAAAAACTCATGGAACACACGATTCATCATGTCCATGAATGCAACCGGCACATTAGTCAAGCCAAACGGCATCACCAAGAACTCGTAATGTATGTACCTTGTACGAAAAGTTGTCTTAGGTACATCCACTTCCTTTACCTTCAACTGATAATATCCAGACCTCAAATCAATTTTAGAAAACACTGAAGCACCTCAAAACTGATCAAAAAATCATCAATCCTTGGCAAAGGATACTTATTCTTAATCGTCAACTTGTTCAGTTGTCGATAATCTATACGCATACGCATTGTGCCATCTTTCTTCTTCGCAAACAAGATCGGTGCACCCCAAGGTGAAACACTAGACCTAATGAACCCTCGATCTAGCAACTTCTGAAGTTGCGTCTTCAACTCCTTCAACTCTTTTAGAGCCATTCAATAGGGAGCGATAGACATTGGAGTCGTATTTTCATACAACTCTATGCCAAACTCAACCTCTCTATTCGGTGGCAACCCAGGCAACTGTTCCGGAAACTCACATACCGTACGTATGTCATATACATGCACTTCCTTCAATCTTGGATTCATCATATAAGCTAAGAAAGCCTCGCAACCCAACTCCATCAAATTACTCACTTCAAGAGCCGAAATTGCATTGGACAAGAATTTCGCATTCTCGCCCACGATTACCACTTCCTAATCATCAGCAAGTTTCAAGATAACTCGCTTAGCATCAAAATCGACCACAACCTTATGCTCGTTGAACCAATCAATCCCAAGGATTACATCAAAACCATAGAAAGGCAACTCCATTATATCAACTGCAAACACATGACCTTGAACAGATAAAGAACATCTCCTATACAACCTTTTCGTGACAACAGTTTCACCAAAGGAACTAGTTACTTGCATTCTAACATCTCAACAGGGATATCAAGTAAATTTGCATGCTCACTCAAGATATAAGAATGCATAGAACCTGAATCCATCAAAGATAACAATGACAAGGATTGCAAAGTGAAAGTACATGCAATCACATCAGTGTTATTGCGTCTCTCGTGATGTGTGTACACCCTTGCAAGACCACCAACCTCAGGTTGAACAGCCATAACATGTGTTCCAGCTCTCTGGCCATCCTTCCTACGTTGGAAGTTACCACGATCGCGCCCACGGCCTCCTTGAGGTGCAACAACAGGTGCTCTACCCTGACCACCTCCAGCCAACAATAGACAATCACGCCTCAGATGATCAGCCAATCAACAACTCTGACAGGAGTTAGCTGCCAAAGCCGCATGAGCATGTCCCTCACGAACCAAACAAGGACAGTCCCGCCTCAAATGCTCACGCGATCCACAAACCCAACAGGCATTTTGCTCAGACCCCACGATGCCTATTAAACTGTCCACAACAAGGACCAGAATCCACAACTCTCTTACCCAAGCTAGAACCGCCCATGTGAGAGGACAAGCCCAAACTCTACTCGATATCTTTAGCTCAAGTCACCAACACATCGAAATCTGTGTAGAGGCTAACATGAAAGTCTTCACTTCTTGCATCAATCCGTAACGGAAAAAGTCACAACGATGCCTATCACTTGGAACCAACTCAGGTTCATAATGGCTCAAACGAACAAATTGAACCTCATACTCAGCCACACTCATGCTACCCTAAACCAAGGACATAAACCCGTGTTTCTTGTCATCCAAGTATCTAACTCCTAGATACTTCTTCTTAAAGCCAGCTTGGAAGAACTCCCAATTCACCTCATTGGGTTTTATAGCCGCAGTTACAGTCATCCACCAACTATAAGCATCACCTTGTAACAACGAAACAACACATCCCAGCTTAGGTGCATCATTGCACCCCATCTAATCCAAAATCTGTATCGTACTTGCCATCCAAGCCTCGGATGCTTCGAGGGACAACCCACGATACTCATCTCCGCTCAAACTAGGCAAGCATTCTATCGGCAATCCTAATTGCCCAGCAGCAGGTGCTTGCGTTGCACTCCGGCAACAACAGCCTAGAATACTCCAGTCATCGTCTGAACTAGAGGAGTCAAATCACCCAACACATGCCCATCTTGCTTACGTTGTCCTTGCTCCTCACCCCCGGGTGGAGGCGGCGGAGGATGAAAATTCCCACCAAAAAGAACCTCGATCTCCTAATTTCCCTGCTCACCAACAAGATCAATCGTACCTGAACATAACTCTTTCCTCGGTCCCATCATGCTATTATAATTAAGGCATGATAATAAAACAAAACAAGAAATCAAGCCAGCTTCAAGCAAGGATCCAAGAGTTACAATTCAATTTAAAACACTTTACTATAGTAATAAGGAATTGGGTATCCTAATTTCCCCCAAGCTTAGCATAAGGCATACAAAATACTAAGCATCATGCATAGCAATCATTCAGATTCAGCCCGTAACATCATCTTGTATATGACAATTTACTCATACACCACATTCATCATGTTTGGCATCAATTTCATTTGTTCATCAACAACATGATTATAACAATCACCGTGCAAGGCAAACATTATCATTTACTTAGAATTATATCACGTCAACTTACCAATAACTTACCATCATTACATTTTTTCGTAACCTAACTCTAATACCAACAAATGTAACCCCCTCAACCTGGTCTGGGCGAAAGACCTAACTGAACTGATCACACGGGGAATATTGAAGTAAACCATGAAGTTTACCTCAATAAACGACAATTTTTTTATTTTATCTTTTCTATATGCTTATTATTATCCTATGTGATAAACATCGCAGCGGAACGATTTGCAACCTAATCAGACAACAATTGGGGACTCAATTGCATTTAAACACATTTTATGGACCATTTTATAATTTTACCAAATTACAGGAACTTCTTCACTTTTTAAGTTACCAACCATTAATTAATCACATTACGTGCATCTCTGTCAAATCTCAACTCAAAACAATCATTCAAACTCATTTAATTGCATCCACAACATTCATGGACCAAAACTTAATGAAACAGAACTTCAGAAGATTCCAATAACTAACTTAACAACTGGGTGTTTCGGTACAGGTTGCCATGTATCGAAACACCCGTAACGGAACAGGGTCAAGCGTCTCGAAGCTCAGGGCCGTATTGAAACACCCTCTAAGGTGTTTCAAAACAGGGTATTCCAGTAGCCAAACGTACCGAAACACCCCTCCCTGTTTCGAAACCCCTAGTCCATTTCAGGCACAATGTTTCGGTACAGGCTTAGGTGTACCGAAACACCTTGGCCTGTAATGACAATTTTTACTGGTTTTTCACACTTTAATCCAATCTAAAACAATCCAACATGAATACAACATATATAAGCATCAATCTTCAAACATCCATGGCATATTCATCAACATAACATGAGCATTTGCATTAAAAGGTAACCTATAGGCATGCAACCTATTGTCAAACCAAGCGAGATACAAAAATGCAAATTAAAGCATAAACCACATACCAATGGCTATTTACAAGACTAAAACAGCAAACCAAACATGCTCGAAAGGGAGTTTACATAAATCTCCCAACTATTCAATGGATCCCTCGTTGCCCATATTACTTTAGTCTAAACCGAAACATACATTCTTGAGCGAAGTCTCTTGGAATCCCTTGCCTCTTGCTGCATCCAAAACCTCAATTATCCGCATTGATGGATAAATGAGAGCGTAAACACACAAGGCTTAGTGAGGAGGCTCATAAGCAAAACACCATCACTGCATTAAAATCATTTTCATATCCACATTGAAATCTCATTACAAATTTCTAAAACCTCATTTGAAAACCATCATGCCCTTTTTAAAACCATGCACTTTCCTCAATCAAAATCAACATGTTAAACATCATGCAACATGTATTATGAATCCAACAACAAATCCTTTGCTAACACTCAACTTAGACCTTTCCATACGTAGCTACCATATGCAAAGCTTAAAGAGTAAAACATGCACTTACATGTCATGCATCATAAATCATTTCATAATACATCGTCAATTATATTGGCTTGCAAGTGATCATCAACATGCCCATTTCTCAAAACCACATCGGATACACGGATTCACAAGTGTTGTCCTAACACTTCATACATTCTCACCGGCATCTCAAGGTTCACACACGGGAGCTACCCTCCACCGTTGTGACACCCGTGGTAGAGTATTCGGTACACCATATAAACCCCACAACGTCACTCATCGGTAGGTGTATAACCCCACTAACGAGAGATGGGACACCATACACTTTCCTCAATCGTTAGGGTACTTGGATAGAGTATTTTGTACACCGTATAAACCCTGAATATCCGAGGCGACTTGTTTATAGTGCACTCAATCATATAGTCGGCTAACTATATCCGATTTCATTTATAAATCATTTCTCAACATCACTTGCCAATATAATTTGCATTTAATACACACCACAGTGTTTTCAAAGCATCAACAATAAATCACATTTCCACGCATTAAACTATGCTTAAAATCACAAGTATAATTCATATACTTCAAGGATCACTTACCTCGTGCATCCATTAACATTACATCATTAAAAACAATAGCCACATTCATAAAAACATGCTTTAACCGTAGGTAAACCATTAATTCAAAATAGTGCATAAATCATCACATAATAGCACAACTGAGAGAGAAAACCATTTTACTTACTTCGAAACTTAGTTAAGCATTTCAAGCTTGCCACTAAGTTCCCAAATCACCTTTTAAAGCTTTCAAAACTGAAAATCATGTTCTCACTCACCGACACGCGCAAACTCGACTAGCCGACGCGAATCCAAGCAATCAAAACTCACATACCTTCACTGATTGCTTCCGATAAGTTATCATCTATTTATACCACACAAAACCGAGGATTAATGCATCACCGTGCATTAAAATCTCCATTAAACAAGGCTACCCCTCTGTTTTGCCCAAAACCACCAAAACACCTATCTGAAACTATCGAAAACACCTTCGATTACACTACAAACTCAGCCCAGCCAAAACCTATCACTTTCATCCATTTTTAAACATCAATCAACATCCAAAATCAACCTAATTGAAACCTTATACCTCCAACAACTCAGATTTCACACTAACACCACAAAAACCCTAAATCTAATAATCTAACTACTAGAGATCCAACTCATTTCGGGATTATTATTATAAAACCTTTATTTTAACATCATTTAACATCTAAATCTTGATTAAAGTCAATCTCAAATCAATCAAAAAAGTACCATAACTAAAATCTTGAAAATTCCTCATTCAAAACTTGATTTAGCCATTTTCATCAATTAAACATGAAATATTGTTAAGAAAAAATAATTAGAGAGCCAAATACTTGGGAATTTCAATAAAGAACCTTTATTAGAGGAGAGAAAAGAAAGATCACCTCTAACACAAGCTTTTCCCCTCTATTTCCAATGATTTAGAAGAAAGCCTTCAATAAATCTTTAACTAGTTAATGTAGAAATCCATGAGCATCATTTAGAAATCAAAAGTGGATGAAAAGAGATAAATCTCTGGAGATTTTAGTGATAAAAATGTAGTTTGGCTACTGGGAAAGTTGAGAGAAAAGTTTAGAAGAAAAGTAGTTACGTAATAAAATGTTTAACCTTTTAAAATCATGTTTATCATTTCTCATTTAATAAATCAATTAATTAAATCATTTTAAAACACAAAATCAAGGGAATAGCTGATAACACCTTGGTGGAATAGCTCCATAAGGATTCTAAGTTTTGGCCTCTTCAATTTAGTCATTAAAACCTATTTTTCAATTTTTACAAATTAGTCATCGTTTTCAAAATTCCAATTAAATCAGTCCAATTTCATCAAATTGAACTCTCCAAAACATTCAACACGTTACTTTAAGATTATAAATATTTTTCCATATTTATCTCCCTCAAAAACCATTTATTTCAAATTAAACCCGAAACTAATATATCTCGCTCGAACCGGTTCACCTGAACCTCTTAGCCTTACCCGACTATCTTCTATGACCAAAATCGGGGTGTTACAACTCTCCTCTAATTAGGAAATTTCGTCCTCGAAATTTTACCTGAAGGAAAAAGGTGTGGAAATTGCTTCATCATGTCCGCCTTACTATCCCACGTGGCCTCCTCAACTCCTCGATGTCGCCACAACACCTTCACAATTTCAATCGTCTTACCACGAAGTACTTTGCGACTAGAATCAAGAATCCCAACAGGTTCTTCATCATAAGACAAATCTAGATTCAACTCAATCTCCTCAACAAGCATAACATGAGACGAATCTGACTTGTACCTTCGCAACATTGAAACATGAAACACATCATGAATTTTCTTCAGCTCGGGAGGCAACCTCAACCGATATGCAACAGGACCAACGTGCTCCACTACTTCATATGGTCCAATAAACCTTAGACTAAGCTTACTGTTACGTCCAAACCTCATCACCTTCTTCCAAGACGATACTTTGAAGAACACGCGATCTCCAACCGCAAACTCTATCGCCTTGCGCTTTAAATTCGTGTAAGACTTTTGACGACCCGATACTGCTTTTAACCGATCACAAATAAGCATTACTTTTTATGTCGTTCTCTTAAGCAAATCTGGCAAGGAAACCAACTTTTGTCACGCTTCCGCCCAACAAAAAGGCATCCTACAGTTCTTATCATACAAAGCTTCATACGGAGTCATTTGTATACTTGCTTGATAGCTATTATTATAAGCAAACTCCACCAAAGGCAACTATTTTTTCCCAAGAACCTTGGAAATCTATAACACAACACCTTAACATATCTTCAAGCACTTAGATAACTCGCTCAGACTGACCATCCGTTTGAGGATGATACGAGGTGCTAAAATTCAAACGTGTACCCAACGCTTGATGTAGAAACTCCCAAAACCTCACTGTAAACCTCGAATCTCTATCAGACACTATAGACTTAGGTACACCATGCAATCTCACAATCTCCGTAATGTAGAACTCTGACAGCTTATCCAACGTATACACAATATGCACATCTATGGAATGCGCACACTTCGTAAGACGATCTACAATCACCAAAATAGAGTTCTTCTTTGTCGGGGTCAAAGGCTATCCAGACACGAAATCCATGGTAATCCTATCATATTTCCATTCCGGTGTCTTCAAAGGTTGCAACAGCCTGGAAGGAAATTGATGCTCAGCTTTCAGGTGCTGACAAACCATACACTTACTTACAAATTCAGCAACATCCTTCTTCAACCCAACCCAATAGTACTCGTCTTTCAATCCACGATACATCTTTGTACTACCAGGGTGCATAGCAAAAGGACTGCTATGAGCCTCAGTCAAAATAATGCGCCTCAGCTCAACATCCTCAAGCACAACTATTCAACTTTTAAAGCACAAAACACCGTCATCGCTGAAACAAAAATCCGTTGCATTACCATCCGCTAAGTCCTGAACATAAGGCACCAAAGAATCATCAAGCAAATGTTTCTCTTTAATCAACTGAACCAATGAAGGTTTTACTTGTAACTCAGCTACCAACCCACCATCACGCGATATACTCAACCGAGCAAACATCGCTCTCAACTCTACATCCACCTTCCTACTCAAGGCATCAGCAACAACATTGGTCTTTCTAGGGTGATATTCTATCGTCAAGTCGTAATCTTTAAGCAACTCTAGCCACCTTTGTTCCCTAAGATTCAACTCTTTTTGGGACATCGAGTACTTCAAACTCTTGTGGTCTGTGTACACCGTACACTTTTCACCATAAATGTAATGCCTCTAGATCTTCAAGGAAAACACCACTGCAGCCAACTCGATGTCATGCGTAGGGTAATTACGCTCGTACACGTTCAACTATCGAGATGCATAAGCTACCACCCGACCTTCTTGCATTAACACACATTTCAAACCAACATAGGATGCATCACTATAAACCACAAACTCTTTACTCGATTCAGGTTGAATCAAGATAGGAACTTGTGTTAACGCTTCCTTCAACTTCTCAAAAACTTGTTGCCTAACCTCCGTCCACTCAAACTTAACGTCCTTTTGTAACAATTTTGTCAAATGAGAAACAATCCTTGAAAAACCATCCACGAACCTACGATAGTATCCCGCCAACCCAAGGAAACTACGCACTTCATGAACCAACTTAGGCGACTTCAAATTCATCACCGCCTCAATCTTATGTGGATCAACCTGGATACCATCGACCGACACAACCTGTCCAAGAAAGACAACTTCTCTAAGCCAAAACGCACACTTACTTAACTTGGCATAAAGCTGATTTTCCAACAACACTTGCAACACAATTCGCAAATGCTTATCTCGATCCTCCTCGGTACGAGAGTACACAAGAATATCATCAATAAACACAACCACAAACTGATCCAAAAACTCATGGAACACACGATTCATCATGACCATGAATGCAGCTGGCGCATTTGTCAAGCTAAACGACATCACCAAGAACTCATAATGCCCGTACCTTGTACGAAAAGTTGACTTAGGTATATCCACATCCTTTACCTTCAACTAATAATATCCAGACCTCAAATCAATTTCAGAAAACACTAAAGCACCTCGAAACTGATCAAACAAATCTTCAATCATTGGGAAGGGATATTTATTCTTAATCGTCAACTTGTTTAGTTACCGATAATCTATACACATACGCATCGTGCCATCTTTCTTCTTCACAAACAAGACCGGTGCACCCCAAGGTTAAACACTAGACCTAATTAACCCTCGATCTAGCAACTTTTGAAGTTGCGTCTTCAACTCCTTCAACTCTTTTGGAGTCATTCGTTAGGGAGCAATAGACACTGTAGTCGTATTTTCATACAACTCTATGCCAAACTCAACCTCTCTATTCGGTGGCAACCCAAGAAACTCTTCCGAAAATACACACGGAAACTCACATACAGTACGTATGTCCTGTACATACACTTCCTTCGATCCTGGATTCATCGCGTAAGCTAAGAAAGCCTCGCAACCCAACTACATCAAACTACTCACTTCAAGAGTCGAAATTGCATTGTACAAGAATTTCACATTCTCGCCCACGATTACCACTTCGTAATCATCAACAAGTTTCAAGGTAACTCGCTTAGAATTAAAATCGACCATAGCCCTATGCTCGGTCAACCAATCCATCCAAGTATTACATCAAAACCCTTGGAAGGCAACTCCATTAAATCAACTGCAAACACATGACCTTGCACAGATAAAGGACATCTCCTATACAACCTTCTCGTGACAACAGTTTCACCAAAGGAACTAGTTACTTGCATTCCCACATCTAACATTTCAATAGGGATATCAAGCAAATGTGCATGCTCACTCAAGATATAAGAATGCGTAAAACTAGAATCAATCAAAGATAACAATGGCATGGATTGCAAAGTGAAAGTACTTGCAATCACATCGGTGTCAATGCGTCCCTCGTGATGTGCGTACACCCTCGCAGGGCCACCACCCTCAAGTTGAACAGCCACAACATGTTCTATAGCTCTTTGGCCATCCTCCCTACGCTAGAAGTTACCACGACCGCGCCTACGGCCTCGTTGAGGTGTAACAATAGGTGCACTACCCTGACCACCTCCAGCTAACAATGGACAATCACGCCTCAGATGATCAGTCGATCCATAACTCCAAGAAGAGTTACCTGCCATAGCCGCAAAAGCATGTCCCTCACAAACCAAATGAGGACAGTCCCGCCTCAAATGCTCGTGCAATCCACAAACCCAACAGGCATTTTCCTCATACCTCACCCTGTTACCTTGGACTGGTGCACCACGCCCAACATTATCTCGCCTCGTCTCAGGTCGATACCTACGATCACAATGCCTCTTAAACTGTCCACCACTAGGACCAGAATCTGCAGCTCTCTTACCCGAGCTAGAACCACCCACGCGAGAGGACAAGCCCAAACTATGCTCGATATCCTTAGCTTGCGTCACCAACACATCGAAATCTGTGTAGACGCCTATCACTTGGCACCAACTCAGGCGAATACTGGCTCAAACGAACAAATTGAACCTCATACTCAGCCACAGTCATGCTACCCTGAACCAAGGACACAAAATCGTGTTTCTTGTCATCCAAGTATCTAACTCCTAGATACTTCTTCTTAAAGGCAGCTTGGAATATCTCCTAATTCACCTCATTGGGTTCCATAGGCGCAGTTACAATCGTCCACCAACTGTAATCGTCACCTTGTAACAAAGAAATAGCACATCCCAGCTTACGTGCATCATTGCATCCCATCTGATCCAAAATCCAAATCGTACTGGCCATCCAAGTCTTGATTGCCTCGGGCGACAACCCACGATACTCAACTCGGCCCAAACTATGCAAGAGTTCTAACAGAAATCCCAATTGCCCAACAGCAGGTGCTTGCACTTGCACTCCGGTAATAGCAGCCTGGAATGCTCCAGTCATTGCCTGAACAAGAGGCGTCAAATCACCCAACACAGGCCCAGCTTGCTTACGTTGTCCTTGCTCTTCACCCCCGGTTGGAGGCGGCAGAGGAGGTAAATTCCCACCAAAAAGAACCTCGTTCTCTTGATTTCTCTGCTCACCAGTAGGAGCAGTCGTACCCAAACGTAACTCTCTCCTCGACCCCATTGTGTTATTATAATTAAGGCATGATAATAAAACAAAACAAGAAATCAAGTCAGCTTCAAGCAAGGATCCAAGACTTTCAATTCAATTTAAAACACTTTACTATAGTAATAAGGCAATGGGTATTCCAATTTCCCCCAAGCATAGCATAAGGCATACAATATACTTATTACAATCATCGTGCATAGCAATAATTCAGATTCAGCCCGTAACATCATCTTGTATATGACAATTTACTCATACATCACATTCATCATGTTTGGCATCAATTTCATCTGTTCATCAACAACATGATTATAACAATCACCGTGCAAGGCAAACATTATCATTCACTTAGAATTACATCACGTTAACTTACCAATAATTTACCATCATCCTATTTTTTCATAACCTAGCTCTGATACGACAAAAAGCAACCCACTCGACCTGGTCTGGGCGAGAGACCGAACCAAACGGATCATACAGAGAATATTAAAGTAAACTGGGAAGTTTACTTCAATAAACGACCCTTTTTATTTTATCTTTTCTAGAAGCTCATTATTATCCTATGTGATAAACATCGTAGCGGAATGATTTGCAACCTAATCAGACAACAATTATGGACTCAATTGCATGCAAACACATTTTAGAGATCATTTTATAATTTTACCAAATTATAGGGACTTCTTCACTTTTTAAGTTGCCAACCTTTAATTAATCACACTACATGCATCTTTGTCAAATCTCAAGTCAAAACAATCATCCAAACTCATTTAATTGCATCCACAACATTCATGGACCAAAACGTAATGAAACAGAACTTCAAAAGATTTCAATAACTAACTTAACATCTGGGTGTTTCGGTACATGTTACCATGTATCGAAACACCCGTATCGGAATAGGTTCAAGCGTCTCGAAGCTCAGGGCCGTATCGAAACACCCTCTAAGGTGTTTCGGAATAGGGTATTCTAGTAGCCAAACGTACTGAAATGCTCATCCCTGTTTCGAAACTCCTTGGCCATTTCAGGCACACTATTTCGGTATAGGCTTAGGTGTACCGAAACACTTGGGCCTGTAATGATACTTTTGTTGGTTTTTCACACTTTAATCCAATCTAAAACAATCCAACATGCTTCAAACATGCATACAACATATATAAACATCAATCCTCAAACATCCATGGCATATTCATCAACATAACATGAACATTTGCATCAAAGGTAACCTATAGGCATGCAACCTATTGTCTAACCAAGCGAGATACCAAAATGCAAAGTAAAGCGTAAACCATATACCAATGGCTATTTACAAGACTAAAACATCAAACCAAACTTGCTCGAAAGGGAGTTTACATAAATCTCCCAACAATTCAACAGATCACCCATTGCACTTATTACTTTAGTCTAAACCGAAACATACATTCTTGAGCGAAGTCTCTTGGAATCCCTTGCCTCTTGCTGCCTCCAAAACCTCAATTATCTGCATTGATGGACAAATGAGAGCGTAAGCACACAAGGCTTAGTGAGGAGGCTCATAAGCAAAAACCATCAATGCATTAAAATCATTTTCATATCCACATTGAAATCTCATTACAAATTGCTAAAACCTCATTTAAAAACCATCATGCCCTTCTTAAAACCATGCAATTTCCTCAATCAAAATTAGCATGTTAAACATCATGCAACATGTATTATGAATCCAACAACAAATCATTTGCTAACACTCAACTTAAGTTTTTCCATGTATAGCTACCATATGCAAAGCTTAAAGAGTAAAACATGAACTTACATGCCATGCATCATAAACCATTTCATAATACATCATCATTTACATCGGCTTACAAGTGATCATCAGCATGCCTAATTCTCAAAACCACATCGGATACACGGATTCACAAGTGTTGTCCCAACACTTCATACATTCTCAACGGCATCTCAAGGTTCACACACGGGAGCTACCCTCCACCTTTGTGACACACGTGGTGGAGTATTCGGTACATCATATAAATCCCTCAACACCACTCATCGGTAGTTGTATAACCCCACTAACGAGAGACGGGACACCATACATTTTCCTCAATCGTTAGGATACTTGGATGGAGTATTCGGTACACCGTATAAACCTCTCAAAATCCATGGCGACTTGTTAATAGTGCACTCAATCCTATAGTCGACTAACTATATCCGATTTTATTTATAAACCATTGTTCAACATCACTTGCCAATATAATTCACATTTAATACACACATCACTGTTTTCAAACCATCAACAACAAATCAAATTTCCAAGCATTAAACCATGCTTAAAATCACAAGTATAATTCATATACTTCAAGGATTACTTACCTCGTGCATCCTTCAACATTACATCATTGAAAACAGTAACCACATTCATAAAAACATGCTTTAACAGTAGGGAAACCATTAATTCAAAACAGTGCATAAATCATCATATAATAGCACAACCAAGAGAGAAAATCCTTTACTTACTTCCGAACTTAGTTAAGTGTTTCAAGCTTACCACTAAGTTCCCAAATCACCTTTTAAAGCTTTCAAAATTGAAAATCACGTTCTCACTCAACGACGCGCGCAAACTCGACTAGTCAACTCGAATCCAAGCAATCGAAACTCACAAACCTTCATCGATTGCTTCCGATAAGTTCTCCCATGTTTATACCACACAAAAACAGAGGATTAATACATCACCATGCATTAAAATCTCCAGCAAACAAGGCTACCCCTCTACTCTGCCCAAAAACACCAAAATGCTTATCTGAAACAACCGAAAACACCTTCGATTACACTACAAGCTCAGCCCAGCCAAAACCTATCACTTTCATCCATTTTTAAACACCAATCAACATAAAAAATCAACCTAATTACAACCTTATACCTCCAACAACTCTTATTTCACACTAACACCATAAAAACCCCAAATCTACCAATCTAACTATTAGAGATCGAACTCCTTTCGGGGTTACTATTATAAAACCTTTATTTTAACATCATTTAACATCCAATTCTTGATTAAAATCAATCTCAAATCAATCAAAACAGTGCCATAACGAAAATCTTGAGAAAACCTCTTTCAAAGCTTGATTTAGCCATTTTCATCAATTAAACATGAAATCTTGTTAAGAAAACATAATTAGATAGCCAAATACTTGGGAATTTCAATAAAGAACCCTGATTAGAGGAGAGAAAAGAAAGATCACCTCTAACACAAGCTTTTCCCCTTGATTTGCAATGATTTAGAAGAAATCCTTCAAGAAATCTTTAACTAGTTGATGTAGAAATCCATGAGCATCATTTAGAAATCAAAAGTGGATGAAAAGAGATAAATCTCTAGAGATTTTAGTGATGAAAAGGTAGTTTGGCTGCTGGGAAAGTTGAGAGAAAAGTTTAGAAGAAAAGTAGTTACGTAATAAAATATTTAGCCTTTTAGAATCCTTTTTTATCACTTCTCATTTAATAATGCAATTAATTAAATCATTTTAAAACACAAAATCAAGGTAATAGCTGATAACACCTTGATGTAATAGCTCGCTAAGGATTCTAAGTTTTGGATCTCTTCAATTTAGTCATTAAAACGTATTTTGCATTTTTTACAAATCAGTCATCATTTTCAAAATTCTAATTTCATCAAATTGAACTCTCCAAAACCTTCAAAACATTATTTTAAGATTATAAATTTTTTCCATATTTATCTCCCTTAAAAACCATTTATTTCAAATTAATCCTGAAACTAGCATAACTCGCTCGAACCGGTTCACCCAAACCTCTTAGCTGAACCCGACTATCTTCTAAACCCAAAGTCGGGGCGTTACAGCTGGTGTGTCCTTAGAAGCTCCAACACCCCCTTTCAGATGTACAGGTGATCCTCCCAACTGGTAGATTATACCAATATGTCATCTAGAAAAATTATGACTAATTTCCTCAATAACCCCTTGAACACCTTATTCATTAGCTCTTAAAATGTGGCCGGAGCATTTGTGAGCCCAAATGGCATCACTAAATACTCATAGTGACCCTCATGAGTACGAAAGGCCATTTTGGGAATGTCTGCCTCCCACGTTCTTATCTGGTGATATCCCGATCTCAGATCTAACTTGGAAAACACCTTAGCCTTCCCTAATTCATCAAGCATTTCTTCTATAATGGGCATGGGAAACTTGTCTTTCATGGTTAACTGGTTAAGCCTCATATAATCGATGCACATCCTTTCTTCTTAACCATCACAACTGGAGATGCAAAAGAGCTATTGCAATCTTTAATAATACCATTCTTCAACATTTCCTTAATCAACCTTTCTATCTCGTCTTTCTAGTAAACTGGATATCGATAAGGCTTCATCTTTACCACAACTTTCTTATCAAATAGGGGAATTTTATGATCTTGTCCTCGGATTAGTGGTAGCCCAACATGTTCCTCAAATACATCCTTGTATTCAGCCAACAATTCCTGCGTTGCTCTAGAATCAGTTGTAGTTCCTAATTTCATTTCCAAGTGAGAATTCAACAACAATAAACAGGCATGCTGAGGACCAGCACATCCTCTTAAAGCCTTTGAACATGATCTAGGCTCAATGCATCCTTAAGGTGCGGGATGAATTCCCTCCAAATTTACTTGTTTCTCTTTTTTCTGAAATTCCATAACTAACGCAGTAAAGTCCCACTGTATAGCTCCCAAGGTTGTCAACCAATGAACCCCCAACACCACATCATTACCGTTGAGGGGCAGAATTAAGAAATTAGTGTTGAATTTATGTCCATGAGTTTCCCAGCATAAACTAGAACACCAGCCCAAAGTCTCTAGTTTCCCACCATCAGCCACGGTCACTTGCAAACTGCATCTCATCTGGATCCTCAAATTCAGTCATTTAGCCACACTCAGACTCACAAAATTATGTGTACTCCCAGTACCTATCAATGCTACCAGTTGAACTCCCCCAATGGACATGGATACTCTCATGGTTTCCCATGTGGATGTTCCCCACATCGCCTGTAGAGATAGCACAGGCCCTTCACCTTGAGGATTCTCTGTGACTTCCTCAGTCTCTTCACAGTCCAAAAAGACATCATGATCCCCTTCCTCATCCACCCCTTCGATGGCTATCTGAAATAATTGGGATCGTGGACATTTATGCCCATGAGTGTACCTTGCAGCGCACCAAAAACATAGCCCTTTCTTCCTGCGATCTTCTATTTCGGCAGGAGTTAAACTCTTTCCTACATTCTTAGTATTGTCTGCCGTTCCTGGCTTTATCATATAAGGACTAGGAATAGTAGAAGGGCCCCTAGAATTTGCAGCACTGAACATACTTCTCGCAGGAGTAGTGGATACTCTAGATGGAATAGAGAGAGTGGGTGGTGGGGAGAACCGTGGAGCAGACTGGTTTTTCTTTGAAACTGGGAAGAAGATGTTTTCCAGGTGCTTGGCCATATTAAACGCCTCAGTCAAAGTCTTAGGTGGAAGTAACTTGAAGAATTGACTAATCTCCTGATTCTTAAAAATACTCAAAACATATTGGTCAGGGAGATTTACCTGATTCAGAAAGACCATGAACTCCTCATAATATTGCTCCATCAATCCGTGTTGTTCCAAAGCTATCAAATCGGCAAACGGGTCATCTAAACCATCCGGTGCAAACCGATCACGCAGTAGTTTCACATATGGCTCCCATTGCAATTGATTCAAATCTCCAAAATTCCGAGTCACCAGGTGATGCCATTGTAAGGGCTTGCCATCGAGATGGAGCATGACTAATCGAACTTTGGCCTCTTCTGGAACCGACTCCGCCGCGAAATATTGCTCTAATTTAGACACTCAGCCCCTGAAGTCGTCATCATCGAAGCGTGGGCACATCAATTTATACGCCAAATTACCATATTGGACCAAACCTACCACCTGTGTAGACGAGATTGGATCTGGAATAATCACCAGCGAACGAGACCCACCAGACCCATTGTTGGAAACTCGAACCTCAGGTAGTGAACCCAATATTCCAGGAGCCTAACTTGGTGGTGGAATGCCCATGGAAACAGGAACAAAACTTGGGCCACTCGGACTAATTGGGGGTGGAGTGACCATGGAAAATGGTTCAGTGTTCTTACCCAGGGTCGTCAAGAGTATCTTCTAAAGATCAGTGAACAACGCGACCCGCATCTCAGTGAAACGAGTCTCCATCTTGTCATCCATACGAGAAATGTCCAAACGTAGCTGCGAAACTTCCCGATTCAGGTCGTTCTGCAAATGATTCATCTCCTGCTGCCATTGCGGAAGCTGAGTTTTAGCTGAATTTTGTTGTGTCGTCTCTGCCTCCACTACGAGTAACCACGCTGCCATCCATGTTGCAGGATCACGGTGGTCTCTGATACCTTTGTTAGTGTCATAAACAGAAAGTAAAGAAATGAAGAAGAAGAATAAGGTGAGCAGAGGAAGAAGAATAAGAACAGAGAAATTTTGGGAGAGATATAACTCAGTTCATTTCATCGATAAGGACTAAATACAACTCGATCAGTCTCTTAAACCATAGTGGCCCGAAACGACCACGTTTCATAGACACCAACAACTATGAAACTCATTGTTTCATAGACACAAGCTTAACGGTAAATAAAACAAATATAACTACCAGATTCTTATTTAGCTTATTGACAATTCTCAATATCAGACTCTAGAAAAAAAAAATTACTTTTACAAATTTATCGTCGTCTTGGTCTCACAGTTTGTTTACTTTTGATTTACTGATACTGTGGCAACCCTTTCGAAAACTTTAAATTACGGAGTCGACACCAATATTTTTAAAATGTATGATTGGATCACTTTAAAAACAATGTTATTTTAATAAAACGTTTTATTTTAATAAAATAGCGGTTTTGGTGTACGAAAATAAGAAAACAGGTTCGGGAGTCGATTATGCATGGGGAAGAGTTAGCACCTCACGACGCCCAAAATTAGTACCTAATTGATTTTAAAATCGTTTTCAAAACTGAAATTTGCAAGTTCACGAAGGTTCGATTTTATTTATACGTTTTAATGAATATCAAACTATTTTAACGGCCTTATCGCGCGAGAGATGAACTTTAATCACCGCCAACATTTCTGGCGCTAACTCGTCATTCTCGTTTGATAAGACACCGCATTAAATTAATTTCGCTTTTTCAGACAACAAAGAAATTTAGTGTTAAGCATTTTATATTTATTCTAAGTTTGATTATTTAAAAATCCTAAAAAAGGTCTAAGTCTTTTATTCCTAATTAAAGGTTTAAGTTTGCTTAAGTCTATTTTATTTTTCGTGAAGTAAATCTTTTAACAAACACGTCTCTATCTAACCTTTGGAACCTAATCCTAAGTTTTTACATATTTCTAAAAAAACAAGAAGCAACTTAAATTTTTTTTGGTTTTTCCCTTTTATTATTTCTTTTGAAAAACCTTTATTTCTTCTTATTTACTTTTTAATTTTTTTAAGCCAAGAACTTTTTTTACATTTTAGGCTTTTTTTTTTTCATTTTTATGTTTTTACCCTTTATATGTTTTTTATTTCAAAAAAGAATTTTTCTTTTTAAAACTTTTTTTTCATTTGTTTCATTTTTAAAAAAAATTTCTTTTTAATATGACATTTTAAAATGAACTTTATTTTTTGGGTAAACTACTGCAGGGGTCACTTTCGTTTCTCGTTTGTACAGATTTAGTCACAACTTTTAAAAAGTGTCAATAAGTGGTCATCTACGTTTTCAATGTGTAAAGACTTGGTCACTCTGACGTTATAGTCCGTTAGTCTCCTAACGGATTGCTGATGTGGCGGAATTAATTAACGAAAAAATAAGGGTAAATTACTGCAATAGCCATTAAAATTTATCTCATGTACATTTTTTCTCCTCAATTTAAAAAAGTAAACATTATAGTCACTAATAAAAATGTTTCTTTATAATTTCACCCTTAAATTTTTAAAAATTTTATTTTGAATTTTTGAGTCGAGTTTATGAAATTATGAGTCGAGTATTTTCACACCAAACCAAAAAATTTAATTTTTTCGAGTCAAGTTATAAAAGTATGTTTTTATCAAGTTTCTTATAAATTATAAATTATAATCAATAGAGAAATGGGTAAAAGTAGAAGAAAAGTAAAAAAAAAGAGTAAATATGATATATAAGCCGCTGATAAGATGTTGTAAAGCTCAAGTTTATTGGCGCTTGATATCTTGGACAGCTTTGGTCACCAACTTTAGTACCATGTCGCATTTCATTTCTGAAGATTTCTTCATTTTGATCAATTTCATCAACTGCACTTTCCCAATCAATTTGGAATGGCAGCTCAGTGCCAAAAACCCAGATTCAATATCACTTTGTAAGCTTGAATTATTCACTATATTTAGGGTTGTAAAAATAAGTCAGGACCTGAAAACCTGCCTGAAACCTGCTCGAGTCAGAACCTGATTTAACCTGAGAAATCGATGATCCGAACTCGAACTGTAACTGACTGTTGCTGACCCGAACCCGAGTTGAACCTGTTACTGTAGCAACCGAACCCGATCTGCGTCCGACTGAAAACGACCCGAACCCGAATCTGACCTGTTAATTTTGACCTGAAACTCGACCTGCATCCGACTGAAACGAACCCGAACCCGAGACCGACCTGGCAAATTACCTGATATTATCCGACTGAATCGACCCGAGATCCGATTTTACCCGACCTGTTTTAAACCCGACCTGTTAATGGACCCGACCTGTTTTGAACCTGAACTGTTGTTGACCTTAACTAATGTAGACCTGGCTAAAAATGTTAAATAATTTAAAGTGTAAACTGTTCATTATAAACTTAATAATTTTTTAGTAGATTATGTTAATTTCATTACTTAGAAAAATTTTATCTTCCATTATACTTAGAAATTTGTCTTAATTTGTAACTACATTATGTATAATAAAATTATATACTTAGAAGTTTGTTTAAGTATAAAAATATATATTATGTATAATAAAATTATATACTTAAAAGTTTGTCATAATTTTTACTAAGTATATAATATATTAGTAATATATAGATAATATAATATATTAAACTTATTATACTTTATTATATAATATATATTATGTTAACTTTATTGTGTTCATAAACTTTATTGTGTTCATAAAATTAAAATAAATACAAAATATAAGTTAGTATTATGTTTAACATAAAGTTAACGTTATTATACTGATATAACATGTGAAACAATTGTCATTCAATTATATAATGTATTTTAGATGAGCCCCTAAAACCTATAATGTATAAATAATATATATATATATATATATATATATAAATAATATATATAAGTTATAAGTTATATAATGTATTTATAATATAATAATTAATAATTAGTAATAGTTTGGACCTTGGGCCTTTGGGCTCATATCCCACCACCCATTTATTTGAGATGGGCCCCTAAAACCTATAATGTATATATATATATATATAAACTTATAACTTATAATTTATATAATGTATTTATAATATAATAATTAATAATAAATAATAATTAGTAATAGTTTGGGCCTTGGGCCTTTGGGCTCATATCTCACCACCCATTTATTTGAGATGGCACTTAAAACCTATAATGTATAAATATAATATATATATATATATATATATATATATATATATAAACTTATAACTTATAATTTATATAATGTATTTATAATATAATAAATAATAATAAATAATAATTAGTAATAGTTTGGGCATTGGGCCTTTAGGCTCATATCCCACCACCCATTTATTTGAGATGGGCCCCTAAAACCTATAATGTATAAATATAATATATATATATATATATATAAACTTATAATTTATATAATGTATTTATAATATAATAATTAATAATAAATAATAATTAGTAATAGTTTGGGCCTTGGGCCTTTGGGCTCATATCCCACCACCCATTTATTTGAGATGGGCCCCTATAACCTATAATGTATAAATATAATATATATACATAAACTTATAACTTATAATTTATATAATGTATTTATAATATAATAATTTATATATATATATATATATAAACTTATAACTTAAAAGTTATATAATGTATTTATAATATAATAATTAATAATAAAAAATAATTAGTAATAGTTTGGGCCTTGGGCCATTGGGCTCATATCGCATCACCCATTTATTTGAGATGGGCCCCTAAAACCTATAATGTATATATATATATATATATATATATATATATATATATATATATATATATATATATATATATATATATATTGTAAAACCTATGTTTGATTTTGATATAACTAGATCTTTAAGGATCAAATTGAAGAACTTAAAATTGTTTGTACAAATCCCTTAACAAGTTTTTGAAACCCCAAAGACTTTAAACTGATTTATTAGAACTCAAACTCAAATATTTTCTAAATGTTCCAAGGCAAAAATAGTGAAAAACGTCAACCAGTATCGATACCCATCAAGGAGTATCGATACCTTTTTAGCAAAAGTTTGCCTCTGTCGGAACAAGTATCGAAACGGCAAACCCTAGTATCGATACGCTATGAAATCAGTATCGATACGGATGAACCAGTATCGATACCATTTTATAATTATTAATTTCAAAGTCAGTTTAAAAATATAACCGTTGAGATTTTTAAACGGTCACTAAACCGGTATCGATACCCCTAACCCTAGTATCGATACCCGATTTGACAGTGAGCTATGTCGAGAAAAAGGTATCGATACAGCCTGTGCTGTTTCGATACCCAGTACCGATACGCCAAGAACGCGTATCGATACCCCTTTATTATTTGTACACAACGGCTATTTTCTTATGAGACAGGTATCGATACCCCACTATAGAGTACCGATACTCATAGCTGGAAAAGTGCAAGAAAGTGGAGAAAAAGCATCCCAACGGCTATAATCTTAAAATCAACACTCACAACGGTTGGAAATCATCAAGAGGCTATAAAAAGACCCCAAGAAGCTCCAGCAACAGATTTTTATTGAACCTCAAGAAGATATCAAAACATCAAATCCAAGCATTTGTGCAAAAATCCTACTTTGTCTAGAAACCCCAATTGTATCCTTCATTTCTATTTTGTTCGATTGGGTTGAGTGCTTGATATTGGGCTATCATTTGTATTGAGAGATACCTTATTAGCCACCAAATTTCTTTGTTCTATTGTGTGAGGATTGGGTTAATTTTTGGGTAGAAAAATTAACCGAAATTGTAAAGGTTGCCTCCTTGTCCTGGGAAAAAGGGGACGAACAATTTAGTGGAAATTGTTGGAAATCCTTGGTGAGACTAAGGTAGTGGATGTAGAGTTCGGTTGGTGAACTTGAACCACTCTAAATTCCCGTGTCAATATTTTTAAGTTGCAATTTCCGTTACAACATCGTTAAAATTCCAATTCACCCCCCCCTCTTGGTTATTATCATTCGTGTGATCCACTCAACTATTGGCATCAGAGCATAACTCTTTGAGGATTAACAACCGCAAGAGGAGATCCTTGGAAGAAGTGTGATCATCATCAAAATATCAAGAGATGGCATCAACCTCCGCTCCCGGCATGTACGACTCACAATCCACCACAAAGCCTCCTTTCTTCAATGGTGAGAACTACTCATTTTGGAAAAATAAAATGCGTCTATTTATTAAATCAAGTGACTACCTTGTGTGGGATGTCATTGAGGATGGACCATATATTCCATTGAAGCAAGATGTTGATGGCAAGATGGTGCTTAAAAGAAGAACGGAAATGAGTGAAGAGGAAAGGAAAAAGATCCAAGTAAATGATAAAGCTCTTCACATGCTATTTTGTGCTTTCGGTCCGGACATCTACTCAAAGGTCTCATCAATTGAAAGTGCCAAAGAAGTGTGGGACACTCTTGAAACCACCTATGAAGGCACCAACGATGTCAAAGAAACTAAGATTGGAATTCTCAATCTTAGTTATGAAAATTTCAAGATGGATTTTGATGAGACGGTGTCAAAGATGTTTGATCGATTCTCCACAATTGTGAATGGTCTAAAGGGCTATGGAGAAATTATACCGGAAGACAAGCTTGTCCGAAAGCTACTCTATTCACTTCCCGAATCTTGGGATGGGAAGAGAACCGCTATCATCGAAGCAAAGAATTTAAAAACTCTAAAGCTTGATGAACTTGTAGGTTCTCTCCTTACTCACGAGATCATGAAGCAAGGAAGGGAAGATGAGAAAAAGAAAGAAGAAAAAAGAATGGAGAAGCTTGAAGGGGAGAAAAAGAAGAAAATAGGAATAGCTCTCAAAGCTAAAACTTCCCAACTTGATGAAAGTTCATCTAGTGATGAGGATGAACTTGAAGAATTGGCTATGATAGCCAAACGATTCTCACGCCTTATGAGGTCCAACCGAGGAAGAAGAATCCAAAGGAAAATGGACTTTAAAGGCAAGAACAAAGAAGAAGGAAGGGATCCAATCACTTGCTTCGAGTGCGGACAACCCGGCCACATACGTTCGGAGTGCCCTCAACTCAAGAAGAAGGGCTTTGAGAAGAAGAAAAAGCTCAAAGCTAAGCTTGCTACTTGGAGTGATGAGGAGTCATCGGAGGATGACGAACAAGAAGTGGCGAACCTCTGCCTCATGGCATTTGAGGAAGATTCCTCCTTGGTAACCTCTAACTCATCTACTTTAGATTTTTCATATGAAGAATTAAATGATGCTTATGATGAGTTACAAGAGGTATATGATGAATTAGTTGAGAAGTATAGGGAGTCGGTTATTAGGAATAGAAAAATTATTATAGAATTAAAAGAGAAAAATGACTCACTCACTCAAACTAATTCTAAAATAGAAAAAAAGATATTAGGATTAGAAGATGAACTTAAATTCTTTCAAAAAGAAAATATTGATCTTAATAATCTTTTATCTCAAAATAATTGTGAACACCAAAAGGTGTTAAGTGAGCTAAATGAGCTCAAAAAGTCTTTAAAATTAATGGTAGTGTTAAACATGACATAGGAGAATCCTCTAGAACACACCAATATAAGAAAAAGACTAACTACTACAAACAAGATAACTATCCTAGACATAGTAAAGTTAAAAGAATTAGAAATGTATGGGTTCCTAAGGAACTTGTTAAATCTAATGATATTATTGCTATGTCACCTTGGATTCCTAAGGGAACCAAAGTTTTAGGAACTAACACACATGGACCCAAAATGATTTGGGTACCAAAAACAAAAGTTTAAATATCTTTGTTTGTAGGGAGAGCATTGCTACAAGGCCAAAGCACAAAGTCAAAACTCATGGTACCTTGATAGTGGATGCTCGAGACACATGACCGGAGACAAGAGTCGACTCATGGATCTAAAGCCAAAAAGTGGAGGAGTAGTAACATTTGGTGACAACTCCAAAGGCCACATTGAAGGTATTGGCTCCATTGGTAATCACTCTACTACTCTCATTGAAAATGTTTTATATGTCAATGGTCTTAAACATAATTTATTGAGCATAAGTCAATTATGTGATAAAGGTTTTAATGTTATATTTGATAAAACCGGTTGTAAAATTGTAGACATTAAAACTAATAATATTATGCTCATAGGTCATCGCATAGGGAATATATACATGGTGCATCTAGATGACATTCATACATCTCATGCATGCTTAGTTGCTCAAAACGAAAATGATGCATGGTTGTGGCATAGGAAGCTAGGACATGCTAGCACAAGTGTTTTAGAAAAACTAGTCTCTCTAAACCTAGTTAAAGGTTTACCCAAGATAAAATTTTCAAACGATAAAATTTGTGATGCATGCTCAAAGGGTAAACAACATAGATCTTCCTTTAAATCCATTAATGACATTTCTACTAGTAGATGTTTACAACTAATCCATATGGATTTATTTGGGCCAATTAGGACTATGAGCTTGGGTGGCAAATCATATGCTTTTGTATTAGTTGATGATTTTTCTAGATTCACTTGGGTTCTCTTTTTAAGTACTAAGGATGAGGCTTTGGAAAAATTCATCACATTTTCAAAATTAATTCAAAATGATCTTGAACTTAAAATTTCACATATTAGAAGTGATCATGGAACCGAATTTCAAAATTTAGGATTTGAAGATTTTTTAAATGAAAATGGTATTAGCCATAATTTTTCAGCCCCTCGAACTCCTCAACAAAATGGGGTAGTTGAGAGGAAAAATAGAACTTTACAAGAAATGGCTAGAACTATGCTTTGCGAAAATAATTTACCAAAATATTTTTGGGCGGAAGCAACAAACACGGCTTGTTATATTATAAATCGTGTAACCATTAGGCCGATTTTAAAGAAAACACCTTATGAGATTTTAAAATCTAAAAAGCCTAATATTAGCTACTTCCACCCTTTTGGATGTAAATGCTTTGTTTTAAATAATGGAAAAGATAATTTAGGTAAATTTGATGCAAAAAGTGATGAAGCTATTTTTATAGGTTACTCTTTAACCTCTAAAGCCTATCGAGTATTTAACAAAAGAACTTTAGTTGTAGAAGAATCTATTCATGTTGTATTCGATGATAATCCCCTTCCTAGGAAGGATTCTTGTGATGATGATAATGTAGGAATCACAAATACCTTTGATGGAAGTCAAACTTCAAAGAAGGATGAGATTCAACCAAAAGAAGAAGACACACAAGATCCACCTCTTGAAGCCTTGAAGGACTTGGCTATTGAGGAAAAGGAAGTTAGCTATCCAAGGGAGTTGAACTATGTCAAAGGTGGTGAAATCTTGGGTGATCCATCCAAGGGGGTAACCACTCGTTCTTCTCTTAGATTAATGAATCATATTGCATTTATCTCATGCATAGAGCCTAAAAATATCAAAGAAGCTTTAAAAGATGATTTTTGGATTATGGCTATGCAAGAAGAGTTAAATCAATTTGAGAGAAGCAATGTTTGGACATTAGTTGATAGGCCTAGTAATCAATCTACAATAGGAACTAAATGGGTCTTTAGGAACAAACTAGATGAGAGTGGTAACATTGTGAGAAATAAAGCTAGACTTGTAGCACAAGGTTACACTCAAGAGGAGGGAATAGATTTTGATGAAACCTATGCACCCGTAGCTAGAATGGAAGCCATTAGGATGTTGCTTGCATATGCATGTTATCATAATTTCAAGCTTTTTCAAATGGACGTTAAAAGCGCATTTTTAAATGGTTTTATAAATGAAGAAGTGTATGTAGAACAACCACCGGGTTTTGAAGACTCAAAATTTCCAAATCATGTTTTCAAACTTACAAAAGCACTTTATGGTTTAAAACAAGCTCCTAGAGCTTGGTATGAAAGGCTTTCAAATTTTTTGATTGAAAAAGGATTTGAAAAAGGTAAGGTGGACACTACACTCTTTATAAAAATGTATAAAAATGACATTTTAGTAGTTCAAATTTATGTTGATGATATTATATTTGGATCTACTAATGAATGTCATTGTCAAGAATTTGCTAAGTTAATGCAAGGTGAATTTGAAATGAGCATGATGGGGGAGCTCTCATTCTTTTTGGGACTCCAAATCAAACAAATGAAGGATGGCACCTTCATAAATCAAGCAAAATACATAAAGGATATGCTCAACAAGTTTGGCTTGGAGAACACAAAGCCTCAAGCCACTCCTATGAGCTCATCTACAAAGCTTGACAAAGATGAAGGAGGTAAGTGTGTTGACTCTAAGCTTTATCGCTCTATGATTGGATCTTTGCTTTACCTTACCGCAAGTAGACCGGATATACTGTTTAGTGTTTGCTTGTGTGCTAGGTTTCAAGCTAATCCTAAAGAGTCTCACCTTATAGCCGTTAAGAGAATCTTTAGATACCTTAGAGACACTCCTTGTTTAGGCCTTTGGTATCCTAGAGTCTCAACCTTCAACCTTCATGCTTACTCGGATGCGGATTATGGGGGTTGCAAAATCGATAGGAAAAGTACTTCGGGAACTTGTCAATTCTTAGGTAGTATGCTCATATCTTGGTTCTCTAAGAAACAAAATAGTGTAGCTTTATCTACCACCGAAGCCGAGTACATATCCTTAGGAAGTTGTTGTGCTCAAGTCCTTTGGATGAAGCAACAACTCTTAGATTATGGTGTAAAAATAGAAACCATACCCCTTAAATGTGATAATACAAGTGCAATATGTTTAACGAAAAATCCCATCCAACACTCTAGAACCAAACATATAGAAATAAGGCATCATTTCATTAGAGATCATGTCCTTAAGAAAGATGTGGCTATAGAGTATGTAGACACCTTAAATCAATTAGCGGACATTTTCACAAAACCATTAGATAAAGAGCGTTTTTGGTCCCTTAGGAGAGAGTTGGGTCTAACTAGCCTATCTTGACCTTTAGGACCTCTTTTTTGAATTAAAATGTGCTTGATTTTGTGAAATAATCATGTTTATGTGTTTAATCTCCCAATTTCTTCCATGCATATAGTTAGGGGGAGTATGTTTCTGTTAAAATATGCTTAGATCTGTTCATTCATCATTTACATACTTTTAAGAGATGTTAAGTTCATGTCTTTGGTTATTTTTAACCAAATAGGCAAAATTCTGGGCATAAGGTATCGATACTGCCCAATGGGTATCGATACTCGTTCTTCATTTCAAATTCTCAGAATTTCTCATCGCTTCACGCGTATCGATACTGCCTCATGCGTATCGATACCCTCTTCAAACGGTCAAAATTGAGAAAAGACAAGTCTATCCCTGTATTGATACCGTCTAATGAGTATCGATACCTCTTTCAACGGTTATATTTTTGGAAAGACAATTCTATCCCTGTATCGATACCATCTAATGAGTATCGATACCTCCTTTAACGGTCAAATTTGAGGAAAGACAATTCTATCCCCGTATCGATACCCCCTGAGGAGTATCGATACCCTTTCGCGCTGATGGCATTAAATAGGTTTTTAATGAGATCTAATTTTACCAAAATTAAAACTCTTTAATATCCTATTAACCCTAAACGTTTTTGGCTATATAAAGGCCTCTTCTCCTTCATATTCTTCACCAAAAATCAAAAGAAACCCTTGAATCAAAGCTTTTGCTCTCTCTCAAAATTCTCTTTTCAAAGTTTCTATGGCACCAAAAGAGCATTCAAGGAAACGTCAAAGAGTTCTTCTTGCCGGAGACTCTTCAACTCCCGGATCGGTTGCTCGTCCCGATTATGCTACTATCTACAACCAATCTTTTGAAGATTCCGATGGTCTTCCTTATTTCCGCCAATTCGAAAATTACAAAATTCGTGCGGAGAGAATCGTATCCATCCCCTTCCTCGACTCCGAGCGCTTCAAGTTTGAATATCTTCCGCTTCTTCGTCTTTGGAACTTCATGCATTTTCTCACTATTCCGGGTATTTATTATCGACTTTTGGTTTTGATTTTCTTCTCTAATGCTAAATGCATTTATCGTAATGGAGAAGTCGTTGCCATTCGATCGTATCTTATGGGGAAACAAATAGTTCTTGATGTCAAGTCTATTTGTGAAGTTTTTAAATTGGAGGATGAAGGTGAAGATAATGAGAATGCCTTAGGGCATGTTCTTAGCGGTTCCGTAACCGTCCTCAATGCTCATGATCGAATCCTACATTTGATGGTATCATGGTGGCTTCGTCCCTCCGGAGGCAAATATTCCACCATCCGTCTATTGGATGATTTTTGGATTCGAAGTTTCCGACAACGAAAACGCCCAAATCTTGCTCGCATCATGTTCAATGAGATTGCTTATCATATTCAACAACGTGAAACTCCTCTCATTACATCCTTTATCTACGGTACGGCCTTAAGCTATTACTTTGTTCAAAAGGATATTGATTGTTCGTTTGATCTTGCTTCTACTCTTACCGATCCTATCGACGAACATTCTCTTGCTCGAAGCAAATTTCATTATTTTAATGGAAATTGGCTACGTCTTACCGAGCTTCCACCCGAGGCCGCCGCCGCCTTAGAACAACAAGCTCCTCAAGCTCCTCAAGCTCCTCAAGTCCCACAACCCAATATGGATAATCTCATGACTTATCTAAATGAACAATTCACCGGGTTGAATACTCGTCTTACCTCTATGGAAACTACATTTGATACGAGGATGACGGGTATGGAGAATCGCCTTACATCTCTCGAAAGCAAGCAAAATTCCTCGAATATTTCCATTGCCGCTTTCCACGATGAATGGCGTAATAGCATGAGGAACAATGACCCTTTAGGAGATGAAGATGACGATGATGAAGACGATGAAGATAATGCCTAGACTTCTATCTTTGCATATCATATCATATCATTTAGGATTTTTATTTTTTTTATGCACCTATGTTTTATGTTCTTAGGATTAAGATTATTACCTATGCTTTGATTTTTTAGGATTTAGGTTTGCTTATGTTTTGGATTTCTCGGTTTATGATATAATAAGATTATGTTGCTTATCTTTATACTCTTGATATTTGATGCACATTATGCTCTCACAATTTCTTTTTGATCTAACAAAAAGGGGGAGAAGATATAGCTCACAAACAAACTTTCAAAATTTTTTTTGGTTTTATCAAACTTACATCAAGGGGGAGTTAAGAATTTTGATTTTGAGAAATTTCTTTGGTCTTAACTAAATTGAAATATCAAGCTTATATTAAGGGGGAGTTAATTTTCAAAAGTTGTCAAAAATTTTAAGTTTTGGTTTTGTTATATCAAAAAGGGGGAGATTGTAAAACCTATGTTTGATTTTGATATAACTAGATCTTTAAGGATCAAATTGAAGAACTTAAAATTGTTTGTACAAATCCCTTAACAAGTTTTTGAAACCCCAAAGACTTTAAACTGATTTATTAGAACTCAAACTCAAATATTTTCTAAATGTTCCAAGGCAAAAATAGTGAAAAACGTCAACCAGTATCGATACCCATCAAGGAGTATGTTTGCCTCTGTCGGAACAAGTATCGAAACGGCAAACCCTAGTATCGATACGCTATGAAATCAGTATCGATACGGATGAACCAGTATCGATACCATTTTATAATTATTAATTTCAAAGTCAGTTTAAAAATATAACCGTTGAGATTTTTAAACGGTCACTAAACCGGTATCGATACCCCTAACCCTAGTATCGATACCCGATTTGACAGTGAGCTATGTCGAGAAAAAGGTATCGATACAGCCTGTGCTGTTTCGATACCCAGTACCGATACGCCAAGAACGCGTATCGATACCCCTTTATTATTTGTACACAACGGCTATTTTCTTATGAGACAGGTATCGATACCCCACTATAGAGTACCGATACTCATAGCTGGAAAAGTGCAAGAAAGTGGAGAAAAAGCATCCCAACGGCTATAATCTTAAAATCAACACTCACAACGGTTGGAAATCATCAAGAGGCTATAAAAAGACCCCAAGAAGCTCCAGCAACAGATTTTTATTGAACCTCAAGAAGATATCAAAACATCAAATCCAAGCATTTGTGCAAAAATCCTACTTTGTCTAGAAACCCCAATTGTATCCTTCATTTCTATTTTGTTCGATTGGGTTGAGTGCTTGATATTGGGCTATCATTTGTATTGAGAGATACCTTATTAGCCACCAAATTTCTTTGTTCTATTGTGTGAGGATTGGGTTAATTTTTGGGTAGAAAAATTAACCGAAATTGTAAAGGTTGCCTCCTTGTCCTGGGAAAAAGGGGACGAACAATTTAGTGGAAATTGTTGGAAATCCTTGGTGAGACTAAGGTAGTGGATGTAGAGTTCGGTTGGTGAACTTGAACCACTCTAAATTCCTGTGTCAATATTTTTAAGTTGCAATTTCCGTTACAACATCGTTAAAATTCCAATTCACCCCCCCCTCTTGGTTATTATCATTCGTGTGATCCACTCAACATATATATAATATAAACTTATAACTTATAATTTATATGATGTATTTATAATATAATAAATAATAACTAATAATAGTTTGGGCCTTGGGCCTTTGGACTCATATTCCACCACCCATTTATTTGAGATGGGCCCCTAAAACCTATAATGTATAAATATAATATATATATATATATATATATATATATATAAACTTATAACTTATATAATGTATTTATAATATAATAATTAATAATAAATAATTATTAGTAATAGTTTGGGCCTTGGGCCTTTGGGCTCATATCCCACCACCCATTTATTTGAGATGGCCCCTAAAACCTATAATGTATAAATATAATATATATATATAAACTTATAACTTATAATTTATATAATGTATTTATAATATAATAAATAATAATTAGTAATAGTTTGGGCATTGGGCCTTTAGGCTCATATCCCACCATCCATTTATTTGAGATGGGCCCCTAAAACCTATAATGTATAAATAATATATATATATATATAATATAAACTTATAACTTATAATTTATATAATGTATTTATAATATAATAATTAATAATAAATAATAATTAGTAATAGTTTGGGCCTTAGGCCTTTGGGCTCATATCCCACCACACATTTATTTGAGATGGGCCCCTATAACCTATAATGTATATATAAACTTATAACTTATAATTTATATAATGTATTTATAATATAATAATTAATAATAAATAATAATTAGTAATAGTTTGGGCCTTCGGCCTTTGGGCTCATATCCCACCACCCATTTATTTGAGATTGTCCCTAAAACCTATAATGTATATATATATATATAAACTTATAACTTATAATTTATATAATGTATTTATAATATAATAAATAATAATAAATAATAATTAGTAATAGTTTGGGCCTTGGGCCTTTAGGCTCATATCCCACCACCCATTTATTTGAGATGGGCCCCTAAAACCTATAATGCATAAATATAATATTATATATATATATATATATATATATATATATAAACTTATAACTTATAATTTATATAATGTATTTATAATATAATAATTAATAATAAATAATAATTTGGGCCTTGGGCCTTGGGCCTTTGGGCTCATATCACACCACCCATTTATTTGAGATAGGCCCCTATAACCTATAATGTATAAATATAATATATATATATATATAAACTTATAACTTATAATTTATATAATGTATTTATAATATAATAATTAATAATAATTAGTAATAGTTTTGGCCTTGGGCCTTTGGGCTTATATTCCACCACCCTTCTAAGTATATAATGTATTTATAATATAATAATGTATTTATAATATAATAATTAATAATAAATAATATATACATATGTTTGTATAATATATATATATATATACATGTATATATACATGTATGTTGTTAGTATCATAGTATGTATTATGTATATACATATACATGTATTTATGTATAATACATTACATATACATAAATACATACATACATGTTTGTATAATATATAATTATATATTGTAATTTATATACATGTGAATACATAAAAATACATATATATACACATAATCACATATATTTATACTTATAAAGTTATTATAATTATTAATAAGTTATATTATATTATAATAATTAATAAATAATATTAAATTATAATATATATGGGCGAGAATATTTATTTTGAAACAGCCCAATTCCCAAATTGAATTTCAATTTGGGGTAAATTATAAATAAAGCCCTTTATATTATATAAGTTTTTTATTCAAGTCCTTTAAGTTTTAATTCAATTCAATTGAGTCCTTAAAACTTTATTTTTACTTCAAATTAACTCTTATTTATTATTTTTTTCACTATAGTCCATAAAACTTTGTTTTTATTCAAAATTGAGCCTATTATAGTCCATAAAACTTTATTTTAGTCCAAATTAGCTCTTATTTATTATTATTTTTTCACTATAGTCCATAAAACTTTGTTTTTATTCAAAATTGTTCATTTCTGGTGAACCCGAATTAACCCGAACTGAAATGAACCCGACGACCTGAAATTACCCGACCTGAAATGAACCCGACCTGAAATGAAACCGACCTGAAATGAAACCGACCTGAAATTTACCCGACCTGCAATTTATCTGCCAATTAACTGATTTTACCCGACTTGTTTTTACCCGATCTGCAACGAGTTTGACCTGAAATGGACCCGACCTGAAAATGGACCCGACCTGAAATGGACCCGACCTGCAATGGACCCGCACCTGACCCGAGTCGAGTCAAATTTTTTTTTTACCTGAAATGATTTGTATCCGATTTTACCCGACCTGACAGAACCCGACCTGAAACCTGTTCGATTACCTGTTTTTACATCCCTAACTATATTGTTCGAGTTCAGTTCCACAGTGACATTCATCTTCTTTGTGGATCTTGCCTTGCTTCTTCCTTTACCAACAAATGCTTCTCCAACTCCAACTCCCCCGTAATCGAACGAAATGGTGGTGTTTTGGAATTTGAAGTGGCCGAAATTTGTGTTCTTTACGGCAACTTGGGCGTTGAGTTTCATGTTGAAAGAAGGAGGGTTCGTGGCTGCCGCCGTGAGATCCTCGACGGTGATAGATTGGACCCTGAACTTGGGGCTTTTGATACGCATCACTGTAAGTGAAAATACCAAGATGACAATAGTCTGGAAAATGGTGAAAGCTAATGCGTAAACAAGCAACTTCATGCGTTTCTTTCGCTTCAGCTCCTTGGATACCTCTGCAGCAGACTCCATTTCTGTCTTTCTCTGTTGGTAACTTTGCTCAGCCATTGCTGTATTTTCAAAGGAAAAGGCTACTGTTTTTTTCTCTCACTTTTGCCTCTTGGAGTTGTTCTATGGAATTCTTAAGAGAATTAGCTGAGGATTGAGGTATTAGTATGAACTCCATGTGTATATATATATAATTGCAGTACAGAAGTTGAAGATGATGTGGTTAGTGTATCAAAGTACAAAACAGTGGGAAACGTTAGAAAGTTGAATCCGAACCTAACCTCAACCCACCAAAGAACAGTTCAAACCCTCCAATGTGTTTAGACTTTAGCTGTGTAATTAGTAAATATAATCCCATGCATGAAATGCTTCTATTTGGTCATCCCAAATATTCCATACTTTGAAGCTTCAAAAGGGTTTAAAAAAACTATATAGAAGATTCTACAAGTTTGGTGGTGTTGGAAAAATCGATTAGAAACTAATCTTTTTAGAAAACGTTGTGAAAATTTTTAAAAATTTTATTTTGAATTTTTGAGTCGAGGTTATGAAATTATGAGTCGAGTATTTTCACATCAAACCAAAAAATTTAATTTTTTCGAGTCAAGTTATAAAAGTATGTTTTTATCAAGTTATAAATATATCATGTTTCTTATACTTTATTTATAATATTATTGTATTAATTGATTGTAAAGTTTTAGGATTAAAAAATGAATTTTTAAAAATTTAAGGGTGAAATTATAAAGAAACATTTTTATTAGTGACTATAATGTTTACTTTTTTAAATTGAGGAGAAAAAATGTACATGAGATAATTTTTAATGGCTATTGCAGTAATTTACCCTTATTTTTTCGTTAATTAATTCTGCCACATCAGCAATCCGTTAGGGGACTAACGGACTATAACGTCGGAGTGACCAAGTCTTTACACATCGAAAACGTAGATGACCACTTATTGGCACTTTTCAAAAGTGGTGACTAAATCTGTACAAACGAGAAACGAAAGTGACCCCTGCAGTAATTTAAACTTATTTTTTTGAAAAGATTTCCCTTTAAGCTTTTTTTTTTCAAACTTTATTTTTTCCTAAAACTCCAAACTTTTACTTAAAACCCTTTTTAAAGTTTATTTTTCTTTTTCTTGAAAACTTATTATTTATTTTTTCTAAAAAATATCTTTATTTTCTTATTTCTTTTTTACTTAACCTACTTTATTATTAAAACTTCATTCCAAGAAAAACTTCAAGCTCCTTTTTATTATTTCCACCCATGCATTATTATTCCTTATAATTAAATTCCTAATTTTTAGTTTTTTTATTAAAACCACATTAATTCAATTTTATTCTTGCATTTTAATATTAACACTTTTAAAAATTCATTTCAACATTTCTAAAGATCAAAACACTCCTAACAACATTTTTAAAGCATGCAATTTTTAAGAATCAAACCAAAAATTAAAACGAAAAAACGTTGCCGGAATCGCGAAACGATTTTTCAACTTCAAGAACACAACCTAAAATCCACAAAAATTCAACCAAGAACAAGCATGAAAAATACTAAATAAAAATTAAAAGGAAAGATAGAAATTTTACCGAAACGAAGAACTCAAATATGAACTTCTCGAAACGCTCCCAATTGCTTCTGGAAAATTGCCCCCAAGCTCGAACTTCAACTCCAAAATTTCAAGCAACTCTTGAAAATTTTTAAAGAATTTTTCGGAATTCTTTTCTAAACATTTTCTTTTTCAAGCGTATTTTCTCTTGAATTTGTGCGTGTTGAACAAGTGAAGTTTAGGGGGTATTTATACTTGAATTTCAGCTTCAAATTCAAGCCAAATTCGGATTTCAATCCCCGAATTGAAGCCAAAATCAGAAAAGAGACTTGATTCTCGGAAAAACCCCTCAAACCCTATCTGATTTGGTTCAGATTTAAAGCTAAATTTCCCCCTTGATTCGAGCCTAAGGTTTGACCATTTGTCTCGTTTTTTTGCAGATTCCGGCAACCACAGGCGGCAGCGATGAATGGCATTGGTGCCATTGGGTCGGCGACGGCAGCCATGGCCGGTAGACGCTGGACAGCCACCAGCATCGTTCGACAAGAGAGTTTGTTGGGAACAAGCCCGCGCGCGTGCGGCTTACGCGCTGGTTCCCCCTTTTTTCCCTTTTTTTTCTTTTTTATTGCTATTTTTTCTTTTCTTTTTTGCTATTTTTTTTATGTTTTCTCTGTTGTTTTTATTACATTTATTATTATTTCTTGGTTGTTATTTTATTTCATTTTTTTCCATTTAATACCACCATCATTATTTATTTTATTTATATCATATTTTTTCCTTTTTTTCTTTCTTTTAAGAGAATGGGCTTATATTTCTAAGGTGGGCTTTGGTTTTTTATTTCATTTGAATTGGGCTTTACAAAAATGAGTTTTTGACATGGGATTTTTTGTTGCTGTTTTATTTAGGAAGGGTGGGCCTTTTTTAAGGAAAAAAGGATTTCTCTTTTTTTAGATTATTTAATTTGGCGGGGTGAAAGTGTAACCCCTCGTCCCGGTCTGGCCGAATGACCGGTCCGAGTGGGCCACACGGGGAAAACCGAAGCGAAACCCGTTAAGGTTCCCCCTCGGTTAACAACCCTAATTTTTTTATTTTAAATCTTGTCTAGATGAGTATTAAATCCTAAGTGATCATACAGCGGAACAACATTCACGAAACAATCAAACGAACTCAAACAAGCCTGTTACAGCCCAATTTTAAACTTCAACTGCAGGCGGTATCGATACACCTAAGGGGTGTATCGATACCCCTTGACTAGGTCAACTGGTCAGAGTCAACCAGTGGAGACCGTATCGATACGCCAGAGACCCGTATCGATACCAAAATGGACAGTAGCTTTAGTGACCAAAAAGGTATCGATACTCCTCCTCGAGTATCGATACACGAGGCCTGAAACAAGAAGGCCGTATCGATACGGGACCAACCGTACCGATACCCCTGCACTGCAAAACTCCCAAACTCAGCTAAAACGAACAAGACTCGGACCTAGATGCAATTTAGGACTTCCCTAGATCCAAACAAGCATTCATACAACATTTAAAGGTCATTAATTAGCCATACAAACACCCAACATATACATACATCAAGGAAGACATGCAATTGAATCAAAGATGACATTTAAACATCCAAAAACTCATACTTCAACGTTCAAACATAAAGGCAACCTCAAAGGCATATAGCCAACGTTCATGATAAGCAATTTAGATATGGATTACAATTCAAACATGGCATCGCAAACCATACAAAAGCAAGATAACATGGAGTCTAAGCAAGCTCCTAAACAACCAACAATCATCCAACAAAATAACACATGTCCCATTGCTCAACTAATACATGTTCAACATTAAAACTCATACTTGAAGTACTCAAGGCTAACAACCACACTTGGAGGCCCTCCACTTGCTCAAGCAACCCACGAACTAAGGATCTGCAATGTTGAACAAAGAGAGCGTAAGCAATGATGCTTAGTGAGGGTAAGCTCTTAAAAACAAACCTCAACATTGCAGGGTCCGAGCACGATCTAGCCAAGGCAAATCACATATTTACCAAGGATCCACAAACCACAAGATAAGGATGCATGAGCACTATTCAATATAAATGCCATGATCATAAGCTCAATTCCACAATACATGTAATCACATTTAAACATCCAATTAAAGCTCATATATCTCAACACATTGATACATATATCAATCAACATTGGCACCTAGCTATGACTCGAATACGCGGATAAACACGTTGGAGCTCATATCCAACAACCACATTACCTCACGGTGGGATTACACTCATCACCGGTCTCGCGGAGGGGATTCCACTCATCCTCACGCCCCGTCGATGGGATTCCACTCATCATCGGCTATCTTTAAATACAATTTCCGGGCGAACCCATACTCCTCCTTGGTGACTCAACGCCACCAAGGCCACGCGCGACTTTTGACTCATATGTACACACTAACATCCTAATGATCGATCATTTGTACTCAAGCATACTAGTGCCAACATTTTACTCATTCCACATTACTCATTTCAAACGATTCCGTGCTTAGCACGTACTCACCATAAACCATCATCATGCATGTCTCAAGCATCACAAATCATGCCTCATCTCACATGTATAACACAATATACATAAGCATTCATATAACATTCCATACGAGACATACACAACCACATATATGAGTTCATCCAAAGGCTCTAGATCAAGTTTAGGATTAGGCTACCACCCTAATCCTGACTCTAGGTGGGTCTACCAAGCCCAACCTAGTCCATATACTCGAACCAACCATTTTAAAACCAAGTAAAACAATTAACCACTCACCTAAGCTCCCAAGCTCAAAGACCAAGCAAGCGACCACCTTCAACTTCTCGGATTTACTTCCGATGCTTCACCGATGCCCAAACTCGATTCTAATCAATCCCAAACACAAACAAAACATCCACAATCAATAACTTATCGTCGGAACTAACCCGGATTAACGTTTTCAAGCAACCAACACTCAAAATCAAGCCCAAAATAGAATTCCCGAACAACCCACAACACCCACTGAAATCTTCCAATTCAAGCATCCGAACAACCATCTAATACACCCGAAGTGACCCTCATATATCATACTAACACCAGCCCCCAAAATCCAACACATAACTACCCCAAAAACCACTTTAAAACCCTCCAAAAACCCCATGTTTGCCCAAATCCGAAAATTACTCAAAATCATTTGAAATTCACATATGTTATACCATTTGACCTCTATACATCATAACTAAACATATTAAATCAAAACACTTCACTTAACATCATAAAGATCTCATTTTTAATCAAAATATTCCAAACTTCCATTTTCCAAAACCTTCATGAAAATCAAAATAAATGGTACTTTTAAAGAGAGGGAGTTGAGGGGAAGTCAAAAACGTCCTTACCTTTCAAAACGGAGTTGAAATGGATGAGAAATGGGATGGAATAGTAGCTTGGTAGAGAGCTCTTCCCTTTCCCGTTGGTGAAGAAGAGAATGAACAGGGAAAATGGGTGTTTTATGGTATAAAGGGGATTTAAATTAGAAAAATGGGTAAATTACCAAAAGGCCATTAATGAATGGCTATTTCCTTATTTCTTTAAATAGCTCTTCAACTTGCAATTAAATCAATTTGGTCCCATTTCAAAAACTCATTTTGAAACCCGAAATATTATTTAAATTATAAAACCGAGCCCAAATAATATTAAAATATTATTTTCACCTAACCCCTAAACCCGGGTGTTACAACTCTCCCCCACTTAAGGAATTTCGTCCCCAAAATTACCTGGCGGAAACAAATACAGAAACTGCTCAACCATAACCGCTTTCCTCTCCCACGTGGCCTCTTCCACACCTCTATGTCTCCACAACACTTTGACCAACTCTATGGTCTTGCCACGCAACACCTTGCTATCAAAAGCAAGTATCTCAACGGGCTCCTCATTATAGGACAAATCTAGATTTAACTCTATCTCCTCAACGGGCATCACATGAGAAGGATCCGATCTATATCTCCTAAGCATAGACACATGAAAGACATCATGGATCTTCTCTAACTCAGAAGGTAACCTCAAACGATAAGCTACAGGCTCAATCCGCTCAACTATCTCATACGGACCAATGAACCTCGGACTCAACTTGCCCTTTCGGCCAAATCTCATTACCTTCTTCCACGGAGACACTTTCAGAAACACTTTCTCACCCACTGAGTACTCAATCTCTTTCCTCTTCAAATCTGCATAAGACTTCTGACGATCGGAAGCTACTTTCAAACGGTCACAAATCAACTTTACTTTGTCGGTAGTCCCCTTAAGCAAGTCTGGCATAGGTAGCAATCTCTGACCTGTTTCAGCCCAACAAATCGGAGTCCTACACCGTCTACCATACAAAGCCTCATAGGGTGCCATCCGAATACTAGACTGATAACTGTTGTTGTAAGCAAACTCAACTAACGGTAAGTGCTTCTCCCAAGAACCCTAGAAGTCAATCACACAACAACGAAGCATATCCTCTAGAATCTGTATCACTCACTCTGACTGCCCATCGGACTGAGGATGATAAGACGTGCTGAAATGCAAACAGCTACCTAGAGCACTATGCAAGCAACCCCAGAACCTCGAAGTAAATCTAGGATCCCTATCTGAAACAATGGACTTCGGAACTCCATGAAGTCTCACAATCTCACGGATGTACAAGTTTGCCAACTTGTCTAAGGAATCCGTAGTGTTCACTGCTAAGAAATGAGCACACTTAGTGAACCTATCAACAATCACCCAAACTGAATTCTTCTTCGAAGGAGACAAAGGCAACCCCGACACAAAATCCATGGTGATCCTCTCCCATTTCCATTCCGGAATCTTCAAAGGTTGTAACAAACCTGAAGGAACCTGATGTTCTGCCTTCACTCTCTGACAAACCATACAACGGCTCACATACTCGGCTACATCTCTCTTCAAACCAACCCAGAAGTAATCATTCTTCAAGTCACGATACATTTTGGTACTACCCGGATGCATAGAAAAGGGACTCGAATGTGCTTCACTCAGAATCTGACGTCTCAACTCAACATCTTCTGGTACAACAATTCTGTCTCTAAAGCATAACAAGCTCTCACCACTGAAACTGTAATCGGTCGGTCTTCCTTCGGCTATGTCCTGAACACGAGGAACTAAACTCACATCTTGCAACTGCTTCTCTCTAATCAACTGAATCAAAGAAGGCTTCACTTGCAACTCGGTGATCAAACCACCATCCTCGGACACACTCAATCTAGCAAACATAGCTCTCAACTCAACGACCACTTTCCTACTCAAAGCATCGGCTACTACATTTGCTTTACCCGGATGGTACTCAATGGTCAAATCATAATCTTTTAGAAACTCTAGCCATCTTCTCTACCTCAAGTTCAACTCTTTCTGTGTCATCAAGTACTTCAAGCTCTTGTGATCGGTGTAAACAATACACTTCTCACCATACAAGTAATGACGCCAAATCTTCAATGCAAAAACAACTGCGGCTAGCTCTATATCATGAGTAGGATAGTTCTTCTCATGAATCTTCAACTGTCTAGAAGCATAAGCAACAACTCTTCTCTCTTGCATCAAAACACATCCTAAGCCTACGTAGGAAGCATCACTGTAAATCACAAACTCTTTACCTGAAACAGGTTGCACTAACACTGGAGCATTTGTCAAAGCTTCTTTCAATTTCTCAAAGGCCTTCTGTCTTGCATCTGACCATTCAAACTTGACTCCTTTTTGCAACAATTTAGTCAAAGGAGCAGCTACTCTAGAGAAACCATTAACAAATCTCCTATAGTAACCGGCTAATCCTAGGAAACTCCTAATCTCGGTCACAGACTTAGGCTGTTTCCACTCAACAATAGCCTCAATCTTCGATGGATCAACTCGGATACCTTCGGCCGAAACAACATGGCCAAGAAATACAACCTCTCGAATCCAGAACTCACATTTACTAAGCTTCGCATATAACTGATTGCTCAACAATCTCTGTAAAACGAATCTCAAGTGTTCATCATGCTCTTCTTCTGTCTTCGAGTACACAAGTATATCATCAATGAAAACAACTACAAAACGGTCTAGATAGTCTCTAAAAATTCTGTTCATCATGTCCATGAATGCTGCAGGTGCATTCGTGAGCCCAAACGGCATCACAAGAAACTCATAGTGACCATATCTAATCCTAAAAGCTGTCTTCGGAACATCACACTCTTTCACCTTTAACTGGTAGTACCCGGATCTCAAATCTATCTTCGAGAACACTGAAGCACCTCTCAACTGATCAAACAAATCATCTATACGAGGCAACGAATACTTGTTCTTCACAGTCAACTGATTCAACTATCTATAGTCAATACACATGCGCATACTACCATCTTTCTTTTTCACAAACAACACGGGAGCACCCCACGGAGAACTACTAGGCCTAATGAAACCACGGTCTAATAATTATTGCAACTGACTCTTCAATTCTTTCAACTCTTTCGGAGCCATACGATACGGAGCTATCGAAACTGGATTAGATCCTGAAACTGTCTCAATCACAAACTCAACATCTCTGTCAGGAGGCAAACCCGGCAACTCTTCAGAAAACACATCTGGAAAGTCACACACTGTTCTGATATCTTTCGGTCTAGCTTCACTCATATCCGGATTCATAACATAAGCTAAATAAGCCCCACATCCTAAGTCCATCAACCTATGAGCCTCTAGAGCTGACACCACATTAGACAAGAACTTAATGTTCTCGCCTACTACTACTACTACCTCGTAGTCATCAGAAAGCTTCAAAGAAATTCTCTTTGTCTCAAAATCCACACTAGCCCGGTGCTCAACTAACCAGTCCATACCCAAAATAATATCAAAACCGTAGAAAGGAAGTTCCATCATGTCAACTGAGAATACATAACCCTGAATCTTCAGTAGACATCTCCTATACACACGTCTAACCACAACTGTCTCACCAAAAAAACTAGTAACATGTATACCTACATCTAAGATCTCAACAGGGATATCTAGCTTCTCTGTATGCTCACTCAAAATGTAGGAATGCGTAGAACCCGAATCAACCAAAGAAAGCAAAGACATAGACTGTAACTCGAAATTACCTGCTATCACATCAGTGTCGTTCCCGGCCTCTCTCTAAGCATAAACTCTCGCTGGTCCTCCCGCCTCTGGCTGCACTGCCACAACATGAGCAAGGTTCCTCTGAGCATCTACCCTAGGTGCATCAGCCCTAGGCTGGAAGTAGCCACGACCGCGCCCACGGCCTCTCTGAAAATCATTCGCTCTCGCAGGAGCCTGAGCAATGTTCGGTGCTTGAGCCGCCTGATGTGGACAATCCCTCCTAAAGTGGTCCCTCGAACCATAGTTCCAACAAGCATGGAAGTTACCCCAACACTCACCAGCGTGCTGTCTCCCATAACGGGTGCACTCGGGCAAACGCCCTCCTTCTCTATGGCCCTAATGGCCCTTACCATGGTGGCCACCGCCACATCTATGGTCAAACTGATGTCCACCACCTCTGTGCCTCTTGGCATCTCTACCATCAAAGTGGTTATGCCTCTTACCAGAACTGGAACCACCAGATCGTTTGGCCGAACCCAAACTGTGCTCCAAATCCTTGGCCCTCGCGACCAATACATCAAAGTCTAAGTAGTCAGAAGCTAACGTGTATCTCTTAACCTCTTCGTTCAACCCGTAGCGGAAACGGTTACAGCGTTCCACCTCCGTAGGAACCAACTCTGGTGCATACTGACTCAAGCGAACAAAGCGGATCTCATAATCAGTCACAGAAGCCTCTCCCTGAGTAAGGGCCATAAACTTTCGCTTCTTCTCATCTAAGTACCTCGGTCCCAAGTACCTATTCCGAAAAGCGGTCTCAAAGAAATCCCAGTCAATCTCTGCCTCTGGAACCCCGGTAGTAATGGTGACCCACCAGGTGTAGGCATCACCCTGAAGCAACGAGATCATAGAACCCAATCTACGTGCGCCCGCACAACCCATCTGAGCCAAGATATGAACTGTCTTCTCCAACCATAACTCCGACCTCTCCGGAGTAGATCCTCTAAACTCCTTGGCCCCCAAGCTACGGAGCCTCTCCAAAGGTAGACTAGCATCGTCACACCTAGGCTGGGCTGCAGCCTGAGCTCCCGCAACTGCGGCCTGAAATGCTCCCGCTATCGCTTGCACTAGCGGAGTCATATCAATTCCAGCTGGACCTTGGCCACCTTGAGGTCCCTCTCCTTCAGCTTCATCCTCGCCTCCAGCTCCAGGCGGAGGAGGTGGTGGTGGTGGAGGTGGTGGAGGAGCGCCAACTCCCGCTGCCACCGGCCCTTCTATGTGAGCCTCCACACCAACTGCCGGCTCAACAGGAGCCGCAACTCGTGGTTCCTGACGAACCACCCTCGGCCTACCTCTCGGTCTAGACATCGCTCTCACAGATATTAACTACAACCACAACAACAAAACATACAAAGCTAGGTTAGCAAGGTAAGGCTTCCAAGTGTTCAAGTACGTTCCCTCACTTAAAAATCAGTTTTCCAATGTGATAGTAGCAATGGGACTCTTACACACATGCTTTGAAATAAACCAATCAACATACTTGTCACACAAGCAATCATCCTTGCAAAGCAAGCAAACACCGTGCAAATCAATTCAAAACTTAAACTTACCTCACTTACCTGCCCAAGGTCTCGGTAACCTTAGGCTCTGATACCAACAAGTGTAACCCCCTCGTCCCGGTCTGGCCGAATGACCGGTCCGAGTGGGCCACACGGGGAAAATCGAAGCGAAACCCGTTAAGGTTCCCCCTCGCTTAACAACCCTAATTTTTTTTTATTTTAAATCTTGTCTAGATGAGTATTAAATCCTAAGTGATCATACAACGGAATAACATTCACGAAACAATCAAACGAACTCAAACAAGCCTGTTACAGCCCAATTTTAAACTTCAACTGCAGGCGGTATCGATACATCTAAGGGGTGTATCGATACCCCTTGACTAGGTCAACTGGTCAGAGTCAACCAGTGGAGACCGTATCGATACGCCAGAGACCCGTATCGATACCAAAATGGACAGTAGCTTCAGTGACCAAAAAGGTATTGATACTCCTCCTCGAGTATCGATACACGAGGCCTGAAACAAGAAGGCCGTATCGATACGGGACCAACCGTATCGATACCCCTGCACTGCAAAACTACCAAACTCAGCTAAAACGAATAAGACTCAGACCTAGATGCAATTTAGGACTTCCCTAGATCCAAACAAGCATTCATACAACATTTAAAGGTCATTAATTAGCCATACAAACACCCAACATATACATACATCAAGGAAGACATGCAATTGAATCAAAGATGACATTTAAACATCCAAAAACTCATACTTCAACGTTCAAACATAAAGGCAACCTCAAAGGCATATAGCCAACATTCATGATAAGCAATTTAGACATGGATTACAATTCAAACATGGCATCGCAAGCCATACAAAAGCAAGATAACATGGAGTCTAAGCAAGCTCCTAAACAACCAACAATCATCCAACAAAATAACACATGTCCCATTGCTCAACTAATACATGTTCAACATTAAAACTCATACTTGAAGTACTCAAGGCTAACAACCACACTTGGAGGCCCTCCACTTGCTCAAGCAACCCACGAACTAAGGATCTGCAATGTTGAACAAAGAGAGCGTAAGCAATGATGCTTAGTGAGGGTAAGCTCTTAAAAACAAACCTCAACATTGCAGGGTCCGAGCACGATCTAGCCAAGGCAAATCACATATTTACCAAGGATCCACAAACCACAAGATAAGGATGCATGAGCACTATTCAATATAAATGCCATGATCATAAGCTCAATTCCACAATACATGTAATCACATTTAAACATCCAATTAAAGCTCATATATCTCAACACATTGATACATATATCAATCAACATTGGCACCTAGCTATGACCCGAATACGCGGATAAACACGTTGGAGCTCATATCCAACAACCACATTACCTCACGGTGGGATTACACTCATCACCGGTCTCGCGGAGGGGATTCCACTCATCCTCACGCCCCGTCGATGGGATTCCACTCATCATCGGCTATCTTTAAATACAATTTCCGGGCGAACCCGTACTCCTCCTTGGTGACTCAACGCCACCAAGGCCACGCGCGACTTTTGACTCATGTGTACACACTAACATCCTAATGATCGATCATTTGTACTCAAGCATACTAGTGCCAACATTTTACTCATTCCACATTACTCATTTCAAACGATTCCGTGCTTAGCACGTACTCACCATAAACCATCATCATGCATGTCTCAAGCATCACAAATCATGCCTCATCTCACATGTATAACACAATATACATAAGCATTCATATCACATTCCATACGAGACATACACAACCACATATATGAGTTCATCCAAAGGCTCTAGATCAAGTTTAGGATTAGGCTACCACCCTAATCCTAAATCTAGGTGGGTCTACCAAGCCCAACCTAGTCCATATACTCGAACCAACCATTTTAAAACCAAGTAAAACAATTAACCACTCACCTAAGCTCCCAAGCTCAAAGACCAAGCAAGCGACCACCTTCAACTTCCCGGATTTACTTCCGATGCTTCACCGATGCCCAAACTCGATTCTAATCAATCCCAAACACAAACAAAACATCCACAATCAATAACTTATCGTCGGAACTAACCCGGATTAACGTTTTCAAGCAACCAACACTCAAAATCAAGCCCAAAATAGAATTCCCAAGCAACCCACAACACCCACTGAAATCTTCCAATTCAAGCATCCAAACAACCATCTAATACACCCGAAGTGACCATCATATATCATACTAACACCAGCCCCCAAAATCCAACACATAACTACCCCAAAAACCACTTTAAAACCCTAAAAAAACCCCATGTTTGCCCAAATCCGAAAATTACTCAAAATCATTTGAAATTCACATATGTTATACCATTTGACCTCTATACATCATAACTAAACATATTAAATCAAAACACTTCACTTAACATCATAAAGATCTCATTTTTAATCAAAATATTCCAAACTTCCATTTTCCAAAACCTTCATGAAAATCAAAATAAATGGTACTTTTAAAGAGAGGGAGTTGAGGGGAAGTCAAAAACATCCTTACCTTTCAAAACGGAGTTGAAATGGATGAGAAATGGGATGGAATAGTAGCTTGGTAGAGAGCTCTTCCCTTTCCCATTGGTGAAGAAGAGAATGAATAGGGAAAATGGGTGTTTTATGGTATAAAGGGGATTTAAATTAGAAAAATGGGTAAATTACAAAAAGGCCATTAATGAATGGCTATTTCCTTATTCCTTTAAATAGCTCTTCAACTTGCAATTAAATCAATTTGGTCCCATTTCAAAAACTCATTTTGAAACCCGAAATATTATTTAAATTATAAAACCGAGCCCAAATAATATTAAAATATTATTTTCACCTAACCCCTAAACCCGGGTGTTACAGAAAATCTAGTGACAATAGTTGCCCCTCTTTGATTGTCTCTGTGCAACAGAGATAAAGCTAAGACCAGAAGGCACTGATTTTTACCGATTTTCTAGTTGTCTCCATTCTCCAAATGCTCGAACGGATAGGCGTGCTCTATTCTCCTTATGCTCGAATAGCTAAGCTGGGCTCCATTCTCCAAATGCCCGAACGGATAGGCGTGCTCTATTCTCCTCATGCTCGAATAGCTAAGCTGGGCTCCATTCTCCAAATGCCCGAATGGATACGCTGGTTCTATTCTCTTTATGCTCGAATAGCTGAGCTGGATTCCATTCTCCAAATGCTCGAACGGATAGGTTGGTTCTATTCTCCTTATGGTCGAATAGCTGAGATGGATTCCATTCTCCAAATGCCCGAACGGATAGGCTGGTTCTATTCTCCTTATGCTCGAATAGCTGAGCTGGTTTCTGTTCTCCCAAAGGCCTGAATAGCTGAGCTGGGCTCTGTCCTCCCAAATGCTCAAATAGGCAAATTCTTCTGAAAAATTTCATGCTCCTTATGTTTGGATGAATAAGCTAACTTCATTCTCCTTTTGCCTGAACGGGTAGAAGAATCTTCTAAAAAATTTCATCCTCCTTATGCTTGAATAAATAAGAAAACTCTCATTTGAACAGGTCTTCCGTGTACTTGAAAAAAAAACAAAATGCAACATGCAATGTAATTATGATGTGCATGCCCCCATGGATGTCTAAAACATGAATGTATGACAAGTTTCCCTTTTTCTTTTAAAACTTCTTTTGCTTAGATTGTTTTCTTAATATTGATGAAATTATGGTTATCGATGCCAACCCGGTTAATCATGAACTCTCTCCTAAACTTGCGTAGATAAGAAGGCTAACTTCACTTCACTTTCAATTCTTCTTGGCTTTCCAGCTTCGATTTCACCATTCCTTGGGATAAGGCCCTCCCCCTTGCCATGGAATTCATCCCTGAGTCATGAAAAACTTTGACTTTTGCTTCATTTTTTATCTTTTGCTTGCTGACTTTAACTTTACATCTTACTCTTACTTCATTGGAAACACTTAATCCTTATCTATCTTCTTAATCAATATTCAAAGATGAGCTCCCTAAGTCAAGTTTTGACATTGTAAGACTGCCCTCATTATCATGTAAGGAAGGTTGGTGGTTAAGAAACACTATTTAAGTGCCAAGTCACTTGTAAGGCTTTTCTTCCTTTTTAATAATTTTGCAACAAGGCTTTATTTTTTCTTCAAGCATTTTAACGTCATATGCCCCAATCGATAATCTTAATTATAGAACACTTCATAGTCCATGCACTTTCCAAAACATTCTCAAATAATGCTAAAAAATTGTTTGCATATCTAAATGATTGTCAAATCCATTGATCCTCATTTTAAAACAAGATGCCAATAATGATAGGTAAGGAAACAAGAAGGAAAGAAAAATCCATGAAATTTAATTTTATTAATGTTGTGGCAAACACAAAAAGGTTTATAAAAAAAGGGAAACAAGTATTCAAATATCAATAGTCCAGACTCCTCCTATCAAACGCCAAAAGTAATCTTAAATGCCACCATTGTCGAGGGAGCCTTGAGTACAATGCATAGTCTATAGAGCCCCGAAATTTGTCTTACAAATTATCTGAGTCGCCCTTTACGGGTTTTCAACTCAGACCCTCTTTTGGTTTCAAAACACCCTTTGCGGGTTTTCATTTTGAATCCTCCTTTTTCTTTTTCTTCTTTTTTTCTTTTCTTTCTTTTCTTTTTCTTTTTCTTTTCTTTCTCTTTCTTTTTCTTTTTCTCGTTTTTTCTCTTTTTTCTTTTCTTTTTTCTTTTTTTCTTCAAACATAATACTTCTTAACAGTATCTGAGTTTACCGGGTTTTGAAACTCATCCCCATCCATCTCAGCTAAAATTAATGCTCCACCGGAAAGAACCTTTGTTACAATGTACGGTCCTTCCCAACTAGGCACCCATTTTCCTCGGGGATCACTTTGAATTGGAAGCTTCTTCTTTAATTCCAGATCGCCTTCTTGGAACTCTTTAGGGCGAACCTTCTTTTCATAAGCCCTTATCATTCTTCTTTGGAACATTTGACCATGACACACGGCTTTCAGTCTCTTTTCCTCAATTAAATTCAATTGGTCATACCTCGCCTAAACCCACTCTGCTTCATCTAACCTAGCCTCCATCAAGACACACAATGATGGTATCTCAACCTCAATTGGTAGCACGGCTTCTACTCCATATACTAGTGAGAACGGAGTTGCCCCAGTAGATGTTCGTAACGCTGTGCGATATGCATACAAAGCAAATGGTAACTTTTCATGCCAATCTTTATAAGTATCAGTCATCTTTGCAACTATCTTCCTGATATTCTTATTGGCTGCTTCTACTGCTCCATTCATCTTCGGGCGATATACTACTGAGTTGCGGTGCTTGATCTTAAACTACTCACAAACCCCAGCATTCATTTGGTTGTTCAAGTTAGAGGCATTATCAGTGATTATGCTTTATGGTAGACCATATTGACAAATAATTTCCTTCTTTAGGAAATTGCAAACAGTCGACCTAGTTACATTTGCATATGAGGCCGCTTCCACCCATTTTGTGAAGTAATCGATAGCTACCAGAATAAAGCGATGACCATTTGATGCTTTCGGATGAATCTGCCCAATAACGTCTATGCCCCACATAGAGAATGGCCATGGAGATGACATGACATGAAGAGACTGAGGAGGCGCGTGAACCTTGTTCGCGTAAACCTGGCACTTGTGGCATTTGCTGGAATAGTTTATGCATTCCCCTTCCATCGTTGACTAGTAATATCCAAAATGCATTATTCTTCTTGCCATAGTGAAACCAATAGGGTGAACTCCACAAACTTCCTCGTGGACCTCCTCCAAAATCAACTGCGTTTATTTAGCATCCACACATCTTAGTAGCATCTGGTCTCGACTTCGTTTGTAAAGGATTTCTCCATCAATGACGTATCATGATGCCATTTTCCTGATCATTTTCTTTTCACTTTTTGAAGCATGTGCTGGGTATTGCTGAAGCTTTATGTACTGCAAGATATATGGTACCACGGTAAACCATTTGCCTCTTCTTCTACACTGTAACAATATTATGGAGACTCCATCATTTGTAACTTAATGGGCATCATCTCAGAACCCTTGCTTGTTTTAAACATTGCAGCCAAAGTAGCCAACGCATCAGCCATCTGATTATCTTCTCTTGGGATATGCCTAAAAGTGATCACATCAAATTCTTTAGTTAACTCAAGGACCAACTTGTGATACTCTATCAATTTTGCATCTTTCGTTTCCCATTCACCATGTATCTGGTAGATGATTAACGCTGAATCCCTATAGACTTTCAAATTTCGGATTTTTCTGTCAATGGCTTCCTTTAGGCCCAATATGCATGCCTCGTATTTTGCCATATTATTAGTGCAATAGAATTTCAAACGGCAAGTTAAAGGATAATGATCTCCTTTCGGTGAAGCCAAAACTGCTCCAATACCTCGTCCCATAGCATTTACAGCACCATCGAAATGCATGACCCAGGATTATGTTGGTGACTCTTCATCTTCCGTAATACACATCAAATCCTCATCGAGGAAACTGGAATCTAATGCCTCATAATCATCTTGTGCACGACTTGCAAGAAAATCCGCTATGGCGCTTCCTTTTACTGCTTTCAGGTTCACATACTGAATATCATATTTTGAGAGCAACATCTGCCATCGCGCTATTCTTCCTGATAGGGCTAGAGCTTCTATCATAAACTTTAACTGATCTAATCATGAGATCAACCATGTGGTATGATACAACATATACTACCTAAGCCTTTTAGTGCCTCATACCAGAGCGCAACATACCTTTTCAATCAAAGTATATCTTGCTTCACAGTCAGTAAACTTCTTGCTTACGTAATATATTGTCATTTTCTTCCTTCCAGTTTCATCATGCTACCATAATACGCAGCCCATTGAATTTTCAAACACCGTTAGATAGAGTATTAACGGTTTCCCTGAAATGGGTGGCATTAACACCGGAGGATTAGTTAACTGCTCCTTGATCTTTTCTAAAGCTGCTTGGCATTCTTCATTCTATGTCCCAGGGTTGTTCTTTCTAAGCAACCTGAATATTGGATTACATTTATTCGTTAATTGGGAGATGAAACGGGCTATGTAATTCAACCTTCTCAAGAATCCTCGAACTTGCTTCTGTGTTTGGGGTGGTGGAAGCTCTTGTATGGCCTTTATCTTGTTTGGATCAATTTCAATTCCTCTTCTGCTTACTACAAAGCCTAACAACTTCCCAGAAGTAAACCCAAATGTTCACTTGGCAGGATTAAGCTTTAACTGAAATTTTCTCAATCTTTGAAAAAACTTATTCAGGTTCACTAGATGCTCTTCCTCAGTTCTGGATTTAGCAATCATATCATCCACATAAACTTCTATTTCCTTATGCATCATATCATGGAAAAGAGTAACCCTAGCTCTTTGATACGTTGCCCCTGCGTTCTTCAATCCAAAAGGTATTACCTTATAGCAAAAGGTTCCCCAAAGTGTTACAAAAGTAGTCTTTTCCATGTCTTCTGGGCACATCTTTATTTGATTGTATCCAGAAAATCCATCCATGAACGAGAAAAGGGAGTGGCCGGCGGTATTGTCTACCAAGGTGTCAATATGTGGGAGCGAAAAATTATCTTTGGGGCTTGCTCTATTAAGATCCCTGTAGTCGACACACATTCTTACTTTTCCATCCTTTTTAGGCACTGGGACGATGTTTGCCACCCATTCTAGATACTTAGCTACATCGAGGAATCCTGCATTGTACTACTTCTTAACCTCATCTCTGATTTTTAAAAGTGTATCAGCCTTCATTCTTCTAAGCTTTTGCTTTACTGGCTCTCATCCTTCCCTTATAGGAAGCCTATGCATGGCAATATCTGTATCGAGATCGGGCATATCCTGATATAACCAGGCAAAGATGTCTTTATATTCTTGCAGAAGCTCAACCAAACATTGTCGTGTCTCAACTGAGATGGTGGTACCGATCTTTACCTCACGCTTCTCTTCTTCAGTTCCAAGATTCAAAACCTCTAACTCTTCTCTGTGGGGCAGAATTTGTTTTTCCTCTCCTTCTACCATTCTAAGCAGATCATCAGACAAGTCATACTCTTCTTCATCATTAATACTCTCAACTTCCTCTAAACATAGTGGTAACTCAAAATTGACTTCGGAATCTGATTCGGAGTCGTTTGGACCATTGATATTTAAAAAACCTGAAAATAAAATAGACAAAAATATATTCCAAGAAAGAATGAATGAATGAAGTGACATGATTTGTTATGTTTTAAGGGTTTGTTTTTTGCTTTTGGGTTTTTATGATCTTTTGCTTTTTGGTTTTACGTTTCGAAAGAAAGTTTGCCACACAATATTATTGGGAAAATATGAATCTTTTATTGAAATCGGAATCATGGTTTTGACATAGACCCTTTTTACATAAGATCTCTAATTACCCCAGGGCCTAAGGGTAAAAGAGTTGGTTTTGAGAATTACTCTGAGGCAATCTTAAAAACTTCAGGAACTACTTCAGCGGTACAGTTCTTCTGTTCAGCACAGGGGCAAATCTTGGACAAATATTTGTTTTCTCCTTTCTCCTCGTCTGTGATGGCGTTAATGCTCAAATTCTCAAGAACCTCGCATAATTCATCTTTTCCTTTCTCCTACTTATCAAAGCGGGCATTAGGGTCTAGGAGCCCTCTAGCCTTGAAAGTGTCACTTAGGGTTAGGTACGTCATTGACTCCCACTCGACTTCTTCTCCACTTAACCTCGACTTCCTTCTTTCTTGTTGCTTTCTGAATTCTACTTTCCTTTGCCACTTGGTGGGCTTGAAGCCCAAACCGAACCGGTCCTTCTTTATTGGGATCTCCATTGGGTAAAGCCTTCCCTGATGATTTCTTCCAAATTCCAATCCAACCTTGGCTCCTTTTCCAAGTGTTTGCTTCACTTGCATCTTTGTGCAACTTGACAGCTCTGGTTCTGGCACTTTACTCCCTTGTGAGACAAAGGTTGCATTGACTAACTCCAACGTTCTGAAATGGCACTCAAGTGCCCCCTCATCTACTTTAATGTACGGTGTATCAGTGATTACCGATGCAATGATTTCTTCTTTCGCACCAACCATGATTAATTTTCCATCAATAACAAACTTCAATTTCTGATGAAGAGTAGAGGGCACTGCACCTGCTGTGTGAATCCATGGGCACCCGAGAAAACAACTATAACTAGGGTTTATATCCATAACCATGAAGTCTACCTCAAATGTTGATGGCCCAATCTGTATGGGAACTTCAATCTTTCCTAACACATCTCTTTGGGTCCTGTCAAAGGCTCGTACTGTATTTTGATAAGCTCTCATGTAGGAGATATCAATAGGCAACATTTTCAACGTTGCCAAAGGGAGAACATTCAAAGCTGATCCATTATCAATAAGAACTCATTGTAGCATATATACTTTGCATCTTGTAGAAATATGGAGGGGCTTGCATGATCCTCTTCCCTCCGCAGGTATTTCTTTATCACTAAATGATATGAAATTATTAACTGCAATATTATTGACCAACATGTCCATCTTGTCAGTCGTGATCTCTTTTGACACAAATGTCTTGTTTAACACTTTCAGCAAAGCATCCCGATGACCCTCGGAACTCAGTAGCAATGACAACATAGAAATTCGGGCCGGAAGTTTATACAGCTGCTCCACCACACTGTATTCACTGTGCTTGAGTATTTTCAGAAACTCGTGAGCGTCTGATTATTTAACTGGCTCATGAATCACTGGTGTTTTCTCTTGGAAGAAGTCTTTTTCCCCTTTCTTTTCTTGCTAGTTAGCAGCTTTTCTCTGTGCAGCATCTCTATGTTCAACTTCTGGTGCCGAATATAGTCTTCCACTTCTTGTGAAATGACCTACCTCATTAACATGCTCTTCTTTTCTTCCTTCAACTGTTGATCTCCTCGGATCCGTCACTACGCAAGCATAGTTCCAAGGGACTTGTTTATTGTCCTTATATGAGAATGGGGCTGGTGCCTTCACAACCAATCATAGAGACACACTTCTAGCTTGTTCACTAACCCTTAACTTGGTCTTGATCACCAAAGGCTTCATTCCTGTGTAAATATTTTTAGTGGATGATTCCTCTGACGCGCAGACTCCATCTTCTATTCTTTCTGCACATAAAATTCTAACTCTTTGCAGTCAATTTTTGTATGTATTAACTACTTCAACTCCAAGCAATTTTCAATTTCATGCCCCTCTTACTGGTGGTATTCACAATACAATCCTTCAATCGTTGCTTCTTCAAGCCTTCCTTCTATCACCCCGGCTTTGACTATCTGGGTCCATACCCATTTCATGGATGCTTTAACCTCGGAAACGCGCTTCTTTTTGGTGTGAGCTTCTTCCTATATAACGGCATTTATTCCGTTGTTCTGGTGGTTTGGCAACGGATTTCCTTTTTCTTCGGAAGTTTCAAATGATAACATGCCCGATTTTCTTAAGTCATCCACCACCCTTTTGAATGCAGTGCAGTTCTCAATGGTATGCCCTCTCACTCCTACATGGTATTCGCATTGGGCTTTCTCATCGTACCACGGTGGATAAGGAGGTGAGAACAGAGGGACATGTCTTAGAAGCACCATTTGTGATTTGACCAACTCGGCAAACAACTATGCATAAGTCATTAGGATGGGAGGAAAGTAGGGTCTCGAATTTCCTTGATATCTTCGCTCTCCGTTTGGGGCATTTGCAACCGTCGGATCTGAGGTGTTGGGTTTGTTGAAGGTGTTGGGCTTGTTGAACACCACACATGTTGAATAACTGGGGTTGTAAACATTCGTAGCATTGACTTCATTATTATCTCTCTTCTTATATGTCTTCTTCGTTTTCCCACTGTCCAACTTTCCATTCTTCATGGCTGCTAGGATTAGTTCTCCATTCATTAGCATGTCCTCGAAGTTCTTCGTAGCATGGTTGAGCATGCGATCGTAAAAAGGACCCTTTAGAGTTTCCACAAACATCAGGGTGATCTCATTTTCTAGCAACGGTGGCTGCACATGTGCCGCTACATCCCTCCACCTTTGTGCATATTGTCGGAAGCTCTCGTGATGCTTTTGTTCCATCCCTTGCAAGACCAAACGAGTTGGAACCATGTCTGAAATATGCTCGTATTGCTCACTAAAGGCTCTGGAATAATCCTTCCATGATTTGATGTTCATCCGACTTAATTGTGAATAGCAACGTGCAGCGAAACCTACTAAGCTGTCCTGGAAGCAATGAATGAGCAGCTTCTCATTGTCGAGGTACATTGACATCTTTTTATAGTAAATAGTTAGATGTGCCGATGGGCATGTGGTCCCATTATATTTCTCAAAGTCTGGGATTTTGAATTTTGGTGGCGCAACTAAATCAGTTACCAAGCTCAGATCCTTGGCATCGATTCCATCATGAGCAGCTCCATCTTGGAAGGATTTGATCATCCCCTCTAAATTTCCGTACTTATCCTCCCACTTCTTCTCAATTTGAACTTTATCAGTAATTTCATCGAGGTCAGTCACCTCGTAATTATTAGCCTCTCCATTTGGAACATGAGTGGAGGATTCAGCAACATGGATCGGTGTTTTGGCTTTCGCAGCAATCTCCTTCCTAAAGGTCATTCCTAGGAATCGTGGAATGGCGGTAGTGTTTCCTTCTTCTTCAACCGCATCTGGATCCTTGAACCCTAGCATGGCAGCTATTGAAGTGACTGTCCTTTGATGAACTGCCTCAATTTGTTGTTTCAAGTCAATCTTCATTTTCTCCAACTTATATTGAGTGCTCTTTTCGTTTGCCTCTAAAGTTGTCAACCATTCCTCAGAGTTCATGGCTCGGGTTTGGGCTCGTGTACCGTTTTTATGAGTTGTCTAAGCAATTTTGGATATTTTGTTTTTTTTATATTAAGTTAGCTTTTGTCATGAATGAATGTATGCACAAAAGAAAACAACAAAGCAAACAAAACAGTGCAAATGCATGAATGCAGTCGAAGGGCCATTAATTCCATTGAAAATCTGCTCATGAAAGGAAACTCTTTATTGAATACGAAAGCTTTTATTACATCTTTTTCTTCTTCTTTTCCAAATTACAAATATTTTTCGGCTTGAACGCCTAACTCCTTGATTTCTTCAACTAGCCACATGAGCCTTGGTCAAACTTCTCCAATGGGCTTGATATACTGGGGAAGAGCTATAGCTTCAGTTGCCAACATTGTCACGTGTTTGGCCACATCTTGGACCTATGTCATTACCATCCTATCGAACTCATCTCTCTCTCAGAATCTTCGAGCATTATCTCTGAGGCGAGTGAACCAATAGTCGTTTCCTTCTTCGGTGATATCTTCTAGAACTAAGATCTTTGTCATATACTCTTGAAGGATGCTATCCATTTCCTTAACTTTCTCTTTCAAGAAGCCATTATCGCTTAAACTAGCTTGGAGTTCCTCATAGGTATGGTCATTTTGCATCTTGTGAACTGTTCGACTCAAGTTTTCTATTTCGACTTCTAGTTAAATGATGAAGGCCTGGCTTTGCTTCAACTTTTTGGAGGTCTCATCATAAGCTGACTGTAGCTTTAGCAAACGTATTTTGTTGTCATGAGCTTTCCTCTTCCATGCAGTCGAATCTTCCTCCAACTCCTCTCGAGGCCTCTTACCCTTCTCATTTTCCACCGCTTGTTTCATCTTCTTTCTTTTTCGGCCAAGGCCCGTCAGAACTTCTCTACTTCCTTCTTACCGCGTTCCTTCTCCTTCCCCACAGCTTGTTCAATTTCTTGTCTCCACTATTCTGGGCTTTTTCGAAGATCTGCATATCGGACCGTAGCTTGAAGCTTAAGGAAGTCAACTCTCTGAATACCATACCTTTCTTCTAAATTCTCGTACATTTTCCGCACTCGGCTGGCTTCTCCCTTGTGCTTTTCTACGTCAAGACTGACTTCGAACTTGTCTCACAGATTCTGTTCCTTGAGTGTTTCGATTTCTAACTTAGCTCGTCTTAGCTCTTCTCTTAGAATGCCGGCCTCTGATGGCAATATTTTCAAATTTTCTTCTATAGACTTGGTGGGCCCATGAGTAGGTAGCATAATCTTGTCACTCATCCTTGTATGCCTCCAAATATCATAATCAGGAGTATACATGCAATGCTTGTCAGATTCTAACTTCATATAATAGCAAATCTTCCATGAATCATTGATTTTCTGCACCTTCCGCCTGAACTCTCCTTGAAACTCGAATTCTGACGTGCCAAGCTTGGTGGTGAAGGGAACAAACTGTCATGATCCGTATTGGCGTGAAACTAACAAAGTTGCACAACCAATTCCTCCCCAAAAACCTAACAACATCAGAAAGTTGTAATCTCCACATCTATACCTTACTTTAGCATGTCCCATCCATGGTACCCTCCATTTGATGTCTTCGTCACAACGATCTCTGAGGATATCTACCCACTTGCGTCTCTTGATGCTCGACCAATCTTGTGCCAAAAATTCCCGAAGTGGGGAAAAGTTCGGAGAAAACACGTTTGGTAAGGCCAAAGTTGGACACTCCTAGAAATGACTAAGGGCCCAAACTTGAAGTAAAGGAGCACATCCTCCTAAACGCACACCTTCAACTTTTCGACAAGCATTCAAAAAGATGATGGTTACAGCTAGCACTGTAGGCACTGGATTGACATTCCTCTTCAATTGCTCAAAGAAATCTAACAATGCCACATCAATATTTCCTAACACCCTTGGAAAAATTACTAGACCATAAATTGCAATGGCCAAGAGATCTACCCTTTTTGTTATGTCTGGATGAACTGGAATGATGTTTCGAATGCGTGACCAATGAAAATTAAAACTTCTCCTTCTCTTCCATATCAACCCTTCAACCCATTCATCGCTCATTCCAGCAAATGAGGCAAGTTTTAAGTGTGAGTTCTTATTCTTGGGCGGCTTTGTATACACCCAATTCTCCTTCACCTCGGGCATATTGAACAGGGCAATGTACTATTCGGAAGTAGGCATCATGTCCTCTCCGTTGAACGTAAAGCAGCAATACCCAGGGTTCCAGAACTGGATCAAAGCCTTCAGAAACGGCTCATCAACCCTTACAAACAGAAGATATGCTATGTCGACATAAGACTCATAGAACAATTGTTTGGTCTTATAATCAAAATGGTCCCAAATCTCACGTAACTCATGCACATTGTTTTGCTTAATACTAACATGGGCATACTCCGAATTTTCTGTCTCGTGACCCGCACCCAAACTGTCTCTATACTTCCTCTGATTGACTTCAGACCAGTGACGCACTTTCGCATTTTCCTTCTCACTCTTCAAGAGCTTTTCGTCCATAATTGAACAATTTTCTAGAATCAACCCCTTCTAAATATGAAATGATGCACATGCAAAACAAACAAGATAGGGAACATATATTAATAAAGCAAGAAAAATGGAAATGAAACAGTCAAAAGTAAATTAAATGCACGATAATTCTGGGTCGGCATTCCAACATTTCAGGACATGTTTCCACGGATTATTCTGCGACTCAACACCCTAGGCTTTTCCGCATGGCTCTATTAGGGGTAGGCTCTAAATTCTTAAACTTGGTTTGGTTCTAAGAAGGTACCCGAGTTGTCCTTGTTGTCCCCTACTAAGGGTAGCAAGGTCCTTGATTCTCACCCATTATAGGCTTCAAACGAATCGAGTTCAACTCAGGAGGACTCACCACCGATGCTTTCTCGAAGAATCAATATCCTTACGAAGACAAGGGAATGAGTCCTGAAGGTACTTGCTAGGCTCATACAAAGAATCAATATTCTTACATGAGCAAAGCATGTTATCCCCCGCTTAAACGAACGGGACAAAGCTCGGGAATAGAGCTTGGAATTAAGTCTTAGATGCATAAAATAGAATTATATTCACTTAAATGGACAAATAAATTAAACCTATCGTGAACTTACAAATTTTATATTTTAAAAAAAAACTTTTTTTTGAAAATCATTTAAAATCAATTTGTGGCCTGACCCTCCATTTTTTTATTATTTTAAAAACAAAAAAAAATCCCCAGCGGAGTCGCCAAGCTGTCGCAACCCTATCGAGTTTCGAATTTTTGAAAACTTTAAAAACACGGAGTCGCCACCAATCTTTTTAGAAAGTGTGATTGGATCACTTTAAAAACAAGGTTATTTTAATAAAACGTTTTGTTTTAATAAAACAACGGTTTTGGTCTCCGAAAACAAGAAAACAGGTTTGAGGGTCGGTTACACGTGGGGAAGGGTTAGCACCCCACAACGCCCGAAACTGGTACCTAATTGATTTTAAAACTGTTTTCAAAACTGAAATTTGCAAGTTCACGAAGGTTCGACTTTATTTATCTGTTTTAATGAATAGAAAACTATTTTAACGGCCTTATCGCCCGAGAGATGAACTTTAATCACCGCCAACATTTCTGGCGCTAACCCGTCATTCCCATTTGATAAGACACCGTATTAAATTAATTTTGCTTTTTCAGACAACAAAGAAATTTAGTGCGTTGAGCATTTTATATTTATTCTAAGTTTGATTATTTAAAAATCCTAAAAAAATGTCTAAGTCTTTTATTCCTAATTAAAGGTTTAAGTTTGCTTAAGTGTGTTTTATTTTTCGTGAAGTAAATCTTTTAACAAACATGTCTCTATCTAAGCTTTAGAACCTAATCCTAAGTTTTCACCTATTTCTAAAAAAACGAGCAAGCAACTCAAATTTTCTTTTTGTTTTTTTCCCTTTTATTATTTATTTTGGAAAACCTTTATTTTTTCTTTTTTAATTTTTAATTTTTTAAAGTTAAGACCCTTTTTTACATTTTTAGGCTTTTTTATTTTTATGTTTTTACCTTTTATATGTTTTTTATTTCAAAAAAGAATTTTTCTTTTTAGACTTCTTTTTTAATTTTTTATTTTTTAAAAGTTTTTCTTTTAAATATGACTTTTTAAAATGAACCTTATTTTTTTAAAAAATTTCTCTTTAAGCTTTTTTTTAAAACTTTATTTTTTCTTAAAACTCTAAACTTTTATTTAAAACCCTTTTTAAAGTTTCTTTTTCTTTTTCTTGAAAACTTTATTATTTATTTTTTAAAAAATATCTTTATTTTCTTATTTCTTTTTTACTTAACCTACTTTATTATTAAAATTAAATTTCAAGAAAAAACCTTTTTATTATTTTTTATAAATCAAGCCCATTTTTATTATTTCCACCATGCATTATTATTCCTTATAATCAAATCCCTAATTTTTAGTTTTTTTATTAAAACCACATTAATTCAATTTTATTCTTGCATTTTAATATTAACACTTTTAAAAATTCATTTCTACATTTTTAAAGATCAAAACACTCCTAACAACATTTTTTAAAGCATGCAACTTTTAAGAATAAAACCAAAAATTAAAACGAAAAACGTTACCGGAATCGCGAACGATTTTCTGACTTCAAGAACACAACCTAAAATCCACAAAAACACAAACACAAACACAAAAATTCAACCAAGAACAAGCATGAAAATTACTAAATAAAAATTAAAAGGAAAGGTATAAATTTTACCGAAACGACAAACGAAGAAGTCAAATATGAACTTCTCGAAATGCTCCCAATTGCTTCCGGAAAATTGCCCCATGCTCGAACTTCAACTCCAAAATTTCCAGCAACTCTTGAAAATTTTTAAAGAATGTTTCAGAATTCTTATCTAAACTTTTTTCTTTTTCAAGTGTATTTTCTCTTAAATTTGGGTGTGTTGAACAAGTGAAGTTTAGGGGGTATTTATACTTGAATTTTAGCTTCAAATTCAAGCCAAATTCGGATTTCAATCCCCGAATTTAAGCAAAAATCAGACAAGAAACTTGATTCTCGGAAAAACCCCTCAAACCCTATCCGATTTGGTTCAGATTTGAAGCTGAATTTTTTCCTTGATTCGAGCCTAGGATTTGACCATTTGTCTCGGTTTTTTTTGCAGATTCCGACGACCACAAGCGGCGGCGACGTACGTCGTTGGTACCATTAGGTCAGCGATGGTGAGACGCGTCGACCGACACCAACCGCGACGGCAATTGTGGCCGGTAGACGTCGAACAGCCACCAGCATCGTTCGACGGGAGAGTTTGCAGGGAACCCTCCCGCGCGCGTGCGGCTCACGCACTAGCGCGTGACGCGCGCTGGTTCCTTCTTCTTTTTTCCTTTTTTATTGTTGTTTTTTTTCTTCTTCTTCTTTTCTTTTTTTTTTTGATGTTTTTATTACATTTATTATTATTTTTTGGTTTTTATTTTATTTCCTTTTTTTCATTTAATACCACCATCATTATTTATTTTATTTATATCATTTTTTCTTTTTTTTTCTTTTTTTCATTCTTTTAAAAGAATGGGCTTATATATCTAAAGTGGGCTTTGGTTTTTTCTTTCTTTTGAATTGGGCTTTACAAAAATGGGTTTTTGAGATGTGTTTTTTTTGTTGTTGTTTTATTTAAGAAGGGTGGGCCTTTTATTTAAGAAAAAAGGATTTCTCTCTTTTTTTTTAAATTATTTAATTTAGCGGGGTGAAAATCTAGTGACAACATATACTTTGTTTACTTTCCTCTGATTTACTGATACTTTGTTTACTTTCGTAGGTTCTATCTTGGTCTCACTGTTTGTTTACTTTGTATACTCTCTGATCTAAATCTGTGAGACACATACCTTGATGCTTTGTTTACTAGGTCTCACTGTTTGTTTACTTTGTTAAAAATAAAGTGTCTTGGTCTCACTCACTGTCTGTGTACTTTCGCAGGTTTTGTCATGTGGGCTGAAGCACTCTTGGGTTCTGTTTACTTGGTTTCACTGTTTGTTTACTTTAATAGAAATTAAGTGTCTTGGTCTCACTCAATTCTTGTTCGTTTTCTAGTTTCTATGTTGTTTGTGACTTTGTGATTTGTGTCCATTTTGCAGCCTCCGATTTAAAGCTCTTTAACCATTATTTGGGTTTTTTTATTATTTAAAGCTATTAATCCGTTTCAATATTTCTAGCATCCTATGTGTTTTTTCAGTGATGGATAGTCAATCTAATGAAAAGGTGCAACCCTATAGACTAAAAATGTAGTATGATGGTTTAAGGCAAAGTTTAGACCTAAATATTTCTCTTTCATATATCGTTCAAAATACATGTAATTGATATCGTTCAATAGATATTATAGTTATAATTCAATATGAGATTACTGAATTATCTGAGCATGGTAAAAATAGAAACAAATATTAATATTATTGTTGAAGGTGACAAGTATTTATTATGCTTAAGGTTTTTCAAGACGTGTCTTAATGAGCTTTAGGATGCCTGGAAATTTGACTCATATGAAAGAAAATATAAATCTTTACTATTTGACACTCTAGAACTTGCTTATGTAGTTCATAAGGAAGAATATTTAAATCTTTGCAGAGATTCAACTTGGACCAGATGTGATTCAATCAATAGGAACGTTATCAGATTTGTGCTAAAAAAATTTGACATAAACCAAGAGCTATTTCTATGTACAACATGCTCCCTCCAAAAAGACAAGAAAATAGACTTTATCAGAATCGAAAAAGTTCATCCAGCGGTGCCTCGTTTGAAGATTAGGGAGCAACTATGAATCTTATGGGTATAAGTGACCCTAAGAACTTTTTCGAGTCACATTCGCACAGATAAGTGAAATTAGTTGTATGGTTTTAAACTGGAGAAAAAAGATGAAAATTATCTTAATGTAGTTAAAGATTTTTCCCTTGAAGGTAAAACTTTAAAATGGTTCATAATGTTTATTTCATTATAATTTGAAATGGTTTGTTGATGATTTTGGTTTTGCTTATGTAGGATGCCTTTTAAAGTAGTTAATCTTACTGGGAAAAAAAAGGTCAAGTATGTTTGAAATAGTTTGTGAATGATTTTGTTTTGTGAATGATACTGAAATTATTGTTTGACTAAACTAAATTGTTAGTAAATTCTTATCAAAGTAGTTACTCTTATTCATGGTTAAATTATGTTGGCGACGTTTTGACTTACAGTTGAAATGATGCCCGTAATTTAATAATGTGGGCATGGACTTACCATTGAATGCTTAATTAATGCTTGACGGATTGATGTTTTACCATTGAATGATAAATTAACACTTGTTGGCTGCCTGAACTGGTCTGAATGTTAAGTTAATACTTGCTAGCTGCTGCCTGGAATGATCTGAATGTTGAATTGATGCTGCTGCTTGGACTGGTCTGAAATCGGAATGCTGAAATGATGTTTGTTGCCTTTTAAAATTTACAATGTAAATTGTTGTAGTTGGTCCGACTGAAGTAAATTATTGTAAATTCTTATCTAAGTAGTTACTCATGGTTAAATTATGTTGGTGGCATTTTAGCTTTTAAAGTTGAAACTAAAAAATTGTCCATAATTTAATCATGTTGGTACCATTTAGATTTTTTTAGATTAAAAGTTCGATGAAGAAATTTCTAGTAGCAAAGTCGGACTTTTAGTCTTGTAATTTTTTGTTATAAGATTTGAGAGCTTAAATTTTAACATAAATTTATTTACTTGATTTAATTATAATTTTAGTGTACTAACTAAATTGTAAGAAATTTAATTTGTACATTTATAAATTTTGTTAGTTTCAAAATTTGTAAAGTTACTAAAATTTTGGGTAAACTATCTGTTTGACCACCAAACTATTGTGAAAGTTTTAAAATGACCACCATAGAAAAAAACGCGCCATTTCACTACCCAAACTATTAAAATGTGATCATTTTGGCCACCTGCCGTTAATGGGCTAACGGAAGGTGACGTGGCAGTTAAAAAATTAAAGGTATAATCACACATTTGGTCCTTATTATTTACACATTCTTTCAATTTAGTCCCTCTGAAGAAAAATCACCCAAATCCTACATAAAAAGACTCTCTCATTCATCTTCTTCCCCACAACACCCAAAGCTTCATTTCTTTCCCGCCCGGCTCCCCACAACACCCAAATCCTACAATTTCCTCCTCCATTGGCTCCGCTCTTCCTCCCCAAATCCTACATTGTCTGAAAGACCAGACAGTTGTCACTGGCTAAAAGGAAACAAGAGAAAGGCTTGAAGCATAACTAATCAATCTCTAAACCCAGGCTATGCTAGTGTTTCATTATGCAATCAGTTTCAGAACTTAAAACAGACAAAGTAGCCACTAGACTCAAGACTACCTATCATACCAGAATGAATTATACAAGGTACAATATTATTTTTAGGATAATCATTATAATTTCCAAATGGTAGAAAATGGCATTTAACAATTAATTTATCCACAATTATGGAAATAAGGAAAAATTAGCTCACCGCAGCCAGCCTCTTCTCTTAAGCTGAAACACCTTATCAACTAGATTCAGCAAAGGTACACTCACCTTGGGCGGCGTCCACTGCACAAAAACCAATTGGTAAACATTCAAAAATTCCAAAGGCGAAAAAAAGCTCTTGTAAGATCGCGTAAGCTTAAAAAGCTGAATCTATTCAACCAAAAGATCATTAACAATAGCAATGGGTCAAAGCCAGATAGACACCAAAGAAAAGGGTTGCAGCAGCTAAAGAATAGGAGCAACCAACAAAGGAATTTGGTTTCCTAATAATCATACTTTTGCTTGAGATTCTTATGAAAGCAATCCAAAATTTTATTGACAAAGTTGTCAGTTTAAAAGAGTGCTCTCCAAAGAAAACAACAGAGATAAATCATGATACCTCAGGGGGCACTCCAACAGGATCCTCCATATGGCTCGAGGTTCCTGAAAATTTCATTAGAGAACCACCCTGGCCAGAAAATTCAGGTTTAACACCTAAATTATGTTTCTCAGAGACTAAATTACCAGACCCTCCACCATGCTCTATCACTCTTGGAGGCAAACTCGTTGAGTTTAACTCACAGTCTGGATGCCAAGCATGACATCGGGAACCAGATCTATCATCCTCACGACTATGGTTACCGTCTTTAATACCACCTTCTTCATTATCAGAAGCACTATTCACTGTCTCCAAGTTACTTTGCCTTGAAATGTCTTTAGCAATCTCATCTGCGGTCCATGACAAGGTCCTGCCAGTGACTGAAGAAGAAGCTTCACTAGTGGGAGAAGATGAACCGACAACTTTGCTCATTCCGCCATCTGATGCTCCTCTATATTGACGTACAACATCATCCGTAGCATCATCCACATTGACTGTTCATAAAGAAGAGAATTGGAAATGTATGCAAAAATGGCATGACAACCAGAAACAGAAACAACCTACCTGCAAGGGTTCTCATCACCGATGAAGATTTTCCAAAAGAGTAATTCTTCAAAAGCAAATGACAACCACGATTACAATGCGATGTCAATCATCCTAATTGTAGGATTTGGGTGTTGTGGGGAGCCGGGCGGGAAAGAAATGAAGCTTTGGGTGTTGTGGGGAAGAAGATGAATGGGAGAGTCTTTTTATGTAGGACTTGGGTGATTTTTCTTCAGAGGGACTAAATTGAAAGAATGTGTAAATAATAAGGACCAAATGTATGATTATACCTTTAATTTTTTAACTGCCACGTCACCTTCCGTTAGCCCATTAACGGCAGGTGGCCAAAATGATCCCATTTTAATAGTTTGGGTAGTGAAATGGCGCATTTTTTTCTATGGTGGTCATTTTAAAACTTTCACAATAGTTTGGTGGTCAAACAGATAGTTTACCCTAAAATTTTAAATCTCATAATTTGATATTAACATAAATCATAACTAAAATCATGTTCATATATAAGATATAGAAATTTTAAGTGAAATTATATCTAAACTATTAATTAATTATTACATCAAATTAATGAATTCAATTTACTCATAATTAAAATCATTTTATATAATTTTTTTGAATGGTGTAAAGTTGATTACAAGATAGTATATATTCATACATAATCTTAGCCTTTTGACAACGCACATACATCTTGTAGACAAAGCGATTTGAATTCGTATCTCTTAAAATGAATATCATCCACCTTTCCACTAGGACACTTGTTGAGTTATATATAATCTAGTTCTTAATCTAATAAAATTAGTAACCAATAAATAAATCATTTAATAAAGTTAATAATCAATAATGAATCATTTAATATAATTAAATTATCATAATTAATAATTTATTTTTAAAATTTGAAGAACTGTTTTCTATTAACTTTTTCGATCTCTCAAGTTATTAATTTAATAAAAATTTTAAATATTTTTATATTCCATAATTTATAAATATAAAAAGTAAACATATTAATTTAATAATCACAACTAATCATGTACCTTAAATTGTGAATATGTATTTTGTCACACTATAATATAATAAATTATTTATCTTACAACTTCATTAATTGTAACTTATTAGTTATTACAAGTCATGTAAATATCAGATCAGTTCAATAACAAGTTTGATCATTTACAGGCTAAGTTAATTACAGATCAGGTTCATAACAGGTCAGGTTGATGATATCAGTTATTTACCATGTTAATTTTGGGTTCGGGTTCATATCAAATCGAATGCAGGTCGGGTTCGATTATCATATTATCAGGTTGAATTCAAGTTCTGGTCGTTCTTAGGTTAGATTCATATCTAAAATTTCTAGGTCTAACTCGGGTTCATGTCAACACCGGTTAGAATTCGAATTGATTTCGAATCGCCACCACCTCAGGTCACAAGAGATTTTGACTCAAATCGATTTCAGTCAATTTTACAGGTCGGATCAGTTTTTTATAGAAATTTTGACATAACTATTTTTTGAAATGACATAATTATATATTTGCATATTCATGTCGTTTTGATTTTAATTTCATACTTTTTCGTATTTTAATTATTGAATATTAGACTTAAAGTATTAGAAATTAAATATAAAAGTAGTTTTATTTTTTTGAATAGGCTAAAATTGATTATAATGTAGTATTTGTTCATATATATTCTTTAATCCGTTGACAATGTGCATATACCATGTTAAACATAATCATGAATTTGAGACATTTAAAAAAATAAAAACTAAATTTTAATTTCCAAATCCAAACAAATCCTCAATAAATTTAAATTTCAGCATCTTTACATGAAATTAAGATTTCGTTTTAAAGGATTTTACTATTGACAACCCTAATGATTATTTTATTTTTCAATAGAATCTATAGAACGTAATTAATTACATTCTTAAAAAATTGTGTTTCATTAATTTAGTGTGTTTAATGTAATTAATATTCATCTAAAAGGGGTTTAATATTTAAGGTTTATAATTTTAGTGTGTAAAGTTCAAGGTTTAAGGGTCATTTTCCAAGTTCCAGGCTTTTTTCCTCCAATTTCTAGGGTTCCTTTTTCCGTCGATTTGTGTTGGGTTCGTTGGATATTGATTGGGGTTTTGGATCTGAGTTTGGCTTTGGCTCGATTTCATGCTCCTTGTTTCCTTTGTTTCCTCTTACAATCGTGGTTTGGGGTTTTCCTAGTTACGACACGGTGGGTTTTAGTTTTTCTCGCTCGAAGTCTTGTGGTTCTGGGTACTGTTTCTCTTCCTTCGACATCCCAGATTTGTAGTGCCTGATTTTAGAACGAAGACTTTTGCTTAGCACGCTCGCTCCACTGGTTTTCGAGGTATGATTATGTTGTGTTATTACTCGTCATGTATAGACTGTTGAGTTTCTGGGTTATTTCGGATTTTGCTGGTGTTTCTTCTTTTGTTGCACTCTTGGGACTGTTGTTGTTGAAGCTCTTTCACCTACTAACTTTTCTCTTTGGTTTTGGGATGTTTCTTTGTGTTGTTTGATTGCTTCACATTTCTATCTGCTATGACATTTATTTCCTGGAACGTTGAAACATTAAGAAAGAAGGGATTTAACTTGAATCTGCAATGGATAATGAAAAAACTGGGAAAGGTGCTTGGAGATGAAGAGGAGCGTTGCAAACACGTGTTAAAGTTAGAGAGTGGAGGAAATTTCGGTACTTTTAAGGATTTGCCTTACACAACCTTATCTATTTCTTATTGTTTTGATTTCTTGTTGGATTTCCTTTCGGGCCATAGAGGCTGGCGGATCCGAGTTTCTGTTAGCTTGACTGTTCTGTGTGTTTAGACCTGGCAAACTTGACCCGAGAACCGAAACCCGAACCGAATTACCTGAACCCAGACCCGAACCGAAACCGAAAATCAACCCAAAATTGACCCGAAATCTGATATGAAATTTGATCCGAAACCCGAAATAAACCGAACCGAAACTGAACCGAATTTAGTTGAACCGAATGGACCCGAACCGAATGGACCCGAACCGAATAAACCCGAACCGAATGGACCCGAACCGAATAGACCCGAACCGAATGGACCCGATTAATAGAAATAAAGAAAGATAAAATATGAACAGCCGCACAAATCACTAAAATGTCAAATATATTGACTTTATAAAGTCATATATAGGGTGTAAAAATCTGACCAACCTAAAAATTTGATTAAAAACAATTGATCTCTCATTGAACCGAAAATAACCGAACCGAAATCAACCGAACCGAAAATAACCGAACCGAAATCAACCGACCCGAAATGACCCGAAACACAATAGACCCGAACTAAAACCGAACTGAAACCGAAACCGAATCTGAACCGAAAATATCAGACCCGAAATAACCGAAACCGAAATGACCCGAACCGATTGACCCGTTTGCCACCTCTATGTGTGTTTTTCTGTAACACCCGTATTTTGGGGTTAGGAGTTAGGCGTGTGTTTGGTTCGAGTCATCAAAAATTGGTTTAATTTATTTAGGACTTAATTTTGAGTTAAATGAGATTTAAAATTTAAAAGTGGCGTTTTCGTAAATAAGTTGAAATATTGAAGACACCTTTTTTGAATAAAAAAAGAGAAAAGCTATCATCTTTCCACCCCCCATCTCTTCCCAACGTGAAAAGGGGAAACCCAAAACCCTCACAAGCCAAGTTACTATTCCATTTGATTTCTTCACCTAATTAAGAGTTTTTTCAAAGGTAATTTCATTTCTCAACTCTCCTCATCATCCTCTTCATTTTCATGGTCTTAGATTTCAAAACTATCAATATTTACATTTTTCAAGTTTTTAGGAAAGTTTGGATTTTTAATGGGTTTTTCATTTGTTTTTGATTTGTTGAGTTGGGTTTTGAATTAATCCCACCTAAAGACACTTAATATCTTAAAATGGATGGATTTGGGGAAAATCCCGAAGTGGGTCTTTGGGGCAATTTTCAAAGTGTCTAAACTTGAGTTTTTGGTGTATTTTAGTGTTGGGTTGAAGGGTTGATGGTATAGGGTTGTTAGGGAAGTGTTTTGGAAGCTTTTAGATGTCATTTGGGTGTTGGAAAGTATAGTTTTCAGCTGGTTTTTGAGGAGCACGAAAATGGAAGTTTTGTGGTTAGTTTGGGTTTGAATTTGTGAAGCTTTGACATGTGTTTGTGAGTTGGGTTTGTGACTGAGTATAGCATTGAATTGGTGAGTAATATTTGTGTTTTGATTTGGTTAGAAGCAAGAGGAATCATCAGAGAAGGATCGGGATCGAATCCGGGAATTGAGGAGGCTTGACTTGCTTGCTTTGCTAAGGAAGGGTGGTGAGTAAAACTTTAAATTCTATTAAAGTTGGTTCAATTGTGTGTAGTGGAGGTATTGGAATGAGCTTGGTAGGCCATTCCAAGGTAGAAGTTAAATTGGTAGTTTAACTTCTTGTTTGTTAATGAGCTTTAGATGCCTATGCCTATGTCGATCTTGTGAAGTATGAATTGACTTTGTATGTGTATACATTGTTGTGTGTGATGATGGTTGTATGATATAAATGATGGTTGTTGTGATGTGGTTTAAAGTAATTGGCACTAGTTAACTTACCGGGTGTAAATGATCGATCATTAGGATTAGCGTGCACATGTTCGAGTCAAATTCGCGCATGGCCTTGATGGTGTTGAGTCATCAAGGAGGAGTACGGTGATGTAATATTCCACTGGAAATTATTTATAGTATACGTGATGATGAGTGGAATCACATCCGTAGGGCATGTGGAGAAGAGTTGAATCCCACCCATGCAAGGTCCGGTGATGAGTGTAATCCCACCGATGTAATGTTGTTGTTGAGAGTAAATCCACACATCCGAGTAAACTAATAATGGCCAATGTACTTGCTCTTGTGATATTGATGTTGAGATAATTGATTTATATTGTTGAGTTTAATATGATATAAGATGCCATATTTATGACTCTTGAAATACTAGCGAGGTTGCTATGATGATGCCTATGTATGTTGTGTGTGATGTTAAGGATTGCATGCTAGAACCATGCATTGTTGTTGTTTTTGATTTTTAGAGCATCCTCACTAAGCTTCTAGCTTACGCTCTCATTTTCAACAATGCAGATCATTAGCGTGGTGTTAGCAAGGAGCAAGGCGAAGGGGCATTCCAAGCTTGTAGTTGCTCAAGTATGACTTAGTAATTAAAGCAGTAGTTTAGCAATGGGGCTACTATGTGTTTTGTATGAGCGTTGTATGACTCATAGAGGTTCTTGATGTTTATGTTTTGCTTGGATTTGTAAACCATGTTAAGCCTTGTTGAATGCTTGTTTGAGATGCTATGCTTTTGGATAAGTACATGTGTTAGTGATGCATGTAAACTCTTATGTGAAGAGATGTGTTTTGGCCTTTTGAGCTCTTAAGCATGCCTATCTATGCAATATTCATCCTTTGTGTGAATGCCATGTGTGGATGCCTTGTTAATCGTCTAAATTGCTCTATATGCTAATTCTTGGTTGTAGTATGGTGTATGAATGCTTGTATGTAGATAGGGGAGTCCTAAAATGTATTTAGAGTTAAGTCTTATATGGTTTTTGCTGAATTTTGAGACTTGCAGTGCAGGGCGTATCGATACGCCTAAGGGTCGTATCGATACGGTCTTGCCTGCAGGACTCAGTTTTGGCTTGGCGTACCGATACACGGGGGTATATTGATACGCTCTTTGCTCACTGGAATTCTGAGAATTTGGTGAGTTTTTGGCGTATCGGTACGGGGTTGAGGCGTATCGGTACGTTTTTATCTCATTGACCACGAGATGTTAACCGAGAAGGGCGTATCGATACGCTTAAGGGTTGTATCGATACGGTCTTCCTTGAGTTGACTGTGAGGGTTGACCTAGTCAAGGCGTATCGATACCCTTGATTGGTGTATCGATACGGCCTGCTCTGTATATGTGTAAAATGAACTGTTTAATGTGTGGTTTTAGGTTCGAATGTGATTCTTTCTTGATGTTTTCCGCTGACGTGATCACTTAGGAATGAATATGCCTATAGACAATATTAAATTAAAATAAATTTTCTAGGGTTGCTAATCGAGGGGGAACCTTAACGGGTTTCGCTTTTGTTTTCCCTGTGTAGCCTACTCGGACCGGTCATTCGGCCAGACCGTGACGAGGGGGTTACATTTTTTGGTATCAGAGCCTGAGGTTACCGAGACCTCGGGCAGGTAAGTGAGGTAAGATTGATGTGTTAAGCAATTGATATGTTTCGGTGTATGCTTGCCATGTATTCTTGATTGTTTGATTGTTCATATGATATTTGGAAGCATGATTGTTGCGTTTGGTATAGTGTCGAGTACCCATTGCTACTATTACTTAATTTAAAAAGGTTTCGTAAAGGAAAGTACTTGAGCACAGTTGGACCCTTGCCTTTGCTAACTTAATCCTTATCTGTTTGTTGTTGTAGTTATTATCTTGCTAGTTGTATCATGAGACCACGAGGGAGGCCTAGGATGGTTCAGCCGGAACCAAGGGCACAAGCTCCGAGAGTTGAGCAGATTGGTGGGGCGCAGGCTCCTCAACCTCCTCCACCTCCTCCTCATCAAGAGGGAGGTGAGGCGGGAGCCGAGGGCGCGGGACCTCAAGTTGGCCAAGGACCGGCCGGAATAGATTTAGCTCCCTTAGTTCATGCGATAGCCGGGGCTTTCCAGGCTGCAGTGGCTGGGGGTCAGACAGCGGCACAACCCCAGGGAGAGGGTACTGGTTTGCCATTGGAGAGGCTCCGCAGTTTGGGAGGTGAAGAGTTCAGAGGGTCGACACCCGAGAGGTCTGAGATGTGGTTAGAGAAGACTGTCCGTATTCTGGCACAGATGGGATGTACCGGGGAGCGCAAGCTAGGGTGTGTTATATCTCTGCTTCAGGGTGATGCCTACACTTGGTGGGTCACCATCACTACGGGTATGGAAGAGGCTGAGATCACTTGGGAGTTCTTCGAGTCAGCTTTCCGTAAAAGATATTTGGGTCCTCGATATCTCGATGAGAAGAAGAGGGAATTTATGGCTTTGCTTCAGGGGAGTATGATTGTGACAGACTATGAGATCAGATTTGTCAGGCCGAGTCAGTACGCGTCTGAGCTTGTTCCTACTGAAGTGGAACGTTGTAACCGTTTTCGCTATGGGCTGAATGAGAAGATTAAGAGGTACACTTTAGCTTCTGACTACACAGATTTTGATGTCTTGGTCGCGAGGGCCAAGGACTTGGAGCATAGTTTGGGCTTGACCAAATGATCGGGTGGTTCTAGTTCTGGTAAGAGATCTAGTGACTTTGATAGAGGTGATGCCAAGAGGCATCGGGACAACCGGTATCACTATAACCATAGACGTGGTAGAGGTAACCACGGTAGGGGCCAACAGGGCCAGAGGGCTGGTGGGAAGTTGCCCACGTGTGCTACTTGCGGGAGGAACCACATCGGTGAGTGTTGGGGGAATTTCCACTCGTGTTGGAGTTGTGGAGCTAGGGACCATATTAGGCGTGACTGTCCACATCAGGTGGCGCAGACACCAGTTCAGGCTCCTGCTAGAGCTAATGACTTTCAGAGAGGCCGCGGGCGCGGTAGAGGTAACTTCCGGCCGAGGAATGATGGCCAGAGGAACATAGCACATGTAGTTGCAGTCCAGCCAGAGGGCGGAGGCCAGGCCAGAGTTTACGCTCAGCGTGGGGATCAGTATGACACATATGTGAACGCATGTAACTTTTCGATACAGTCTTTGGGTTTGCTTTCTTTGATTGACTCCGGGTCTACACATTCTTATATTCTGAGTGGGCATGCACAATTGTTGAAATTGCCTTGCGAAATATTAGAGGTAGGAGTTAGTGTTACTAGTTCCTTCGGGGATACGATAGTAGTTAGAAAGATGTACAGGAGATGTCCGTTGATGGTTCAAGGACATGTGTTTCCAGTGGATATGATGGAGCTACCATTTTATGGTTTTGATGTAATTCTGGGTATGGACTGGCTCACTGAGCATAGAGCTAGGATAGACTTTGAAACTAAGAGGATTTCTTTGAAACTCACAAATGATTATGAGATAGTGGTGGTGGGTGAGAACGTGAAGTTCTTATCCAATGTAGTTTCAGTTCTAGAGGCTAAGAAGCTAGTTGAGATGGGTTGCGAAGCATATTTGGCCTATGTGATGAATCCGAACATGAGTGAGGTTAGACCTCAAGACATCCGGACAGTGTGTGACTTTCCTAGTGTGTTTCCGGAAGAGTTGCCAGGTTTACTACCTAATAGAGAGGTAGAGTTTGCGATAGAGACTTATTCAGATTCAGCTCCTGTTTCGATTGCTCCGTATCACATGGCACCGAAAGAACTGAAAGAGTTGAAGACTCAGTTGCAAGAGTTGACAGATATAGGCTTTATTCGACCTAGTTCTTTGCCTTGGGGTGCTCCAGTTTTGTTTGTAAAGAAGAGGGATGGAAGCATGAGAATGTGTATAGATTACAGACAGTTGAATCAGTTAACAGTGAAGAATAAGTATCCGTTGTCGAGAATTGATGATTTGTTTGATCAGTTGAGAGGGGCATCAGTCTTTTCGAAGATTGACTTGAGATCCAGCTACTACCAGCTAAAGGTAAGAGAGGTTGATGTACCGAAGACGGCCTTTAGGACTAGATATGGTCACTATGAGTTTTTAGTCATGCTTTTTGGGTTGACTAACGCACCGGCTGCTTTCATGGATATGATGAATAGGATCTTCCATCAGTACCTAGATCAGTTTGTGGTTGTCTTCATAGATGACATTTTAGTGTATTCGCGTACCGAGGAAGACCATGACCGACACTTGAGGCTAGTCTTGAAGACTTTGTTAGATAATCAGTTTTATGCGAAGTTGAGCAAGTGTGAGTTTTGGATCCGAGAGGTAGTCTTCCTAGGGCATGTAGTGTCAGCTGATGGGATCAGAGTTGATCCGAAGAAGATAGAGGCCATTGTTGAGTGGAAGCAACTGAAGTCAGTAACAGAGGTACGTAGCTTTCTAGGCTTAGCTGGATACTATAGAAGATTCGTAGAAGGATTCTCGAAGTTAGTCGCTCCTTTGACACAGTTACTTCAGAAGAGTGTTCAGTTTGAGTGGACAGATGCAAGACAGAGAGCCTTTGAGAAGTTGAAAGAAGCTTTGACTCAAGCACCGATCTTGATTCAGCCAGAGTCTGGGAATGACTATGTAGTTTACAGTGATGCTTCCTATGTAGGCCTAGGTTGTGTTCTCATGCAAGACAAGAGAGTGGTAGCTTATGCCTCAAGACAGTTGAAGACTCACGAGCGTAACTATCCGACCCATGATATAGAGTTAGCTGCAGTTGTGTTTGCTCTGAAGATTTGGAGACATTACTTGTACGGTGAAAAATGCACAGTGTACACGGATCACAAGAGTTTGAAGTACATCATGACTCAGCGAGATTTGAATCTCAGACAGCGTAGGTTGTTAGAGTTGCTAAAGGACTATGATCTTACAATTGAGTACCATCCGAGTAAGGCCAATGTAGTGGCTGATGCTTTGAGTAGAAAGGTAGTTGTAGATTTGAGAGCCATGTTTGCTAGATTTAGCTTGTCCGGAGATGGTGGCTTGGTGGCCGAGCTTCAGGTAAGACCTACTCTAGGTCAGTTGATTAGAGAGAAGAAGCTCTTAGATAGATCGTTGGCACCTCACGTGCAAGATGTAGCCGAGGGTAGACCTTCATACTACAGTTTCAGTACCGATGGGGTCTTGTGTTTCAGAAATAGGATAGTTGTGCCAGAAGAAAGTGATTTGAGACGTACGATCTTGACTGAAGCGCACAGTAGTCCGTTTGCTATGCATCCTGAAAGTACGAAGATGTACCTCGATTTGAAGAATGAGTACTTTTGGGTTGGATTGAAGAGAGATGTAGCCGACTTCGTGAGCAAGTGTATGGTATGTCAGAGAGTGAAGGCGGAACATTAGGTTCCCTCAGGTTTGTTGCAACCGTTGAGAATTCCGGAATGGAAATGGGAGAATATTACCATGGATTTTGTTTCGGGCTTGCCTTTGACCCCTGCGAAGAAGAACTCAGTTTGGGTTATAGTAGATCGTTTCACGAAGTGTGCTCACTTCTTGGCAGTCAACACAACTTATACTTTAGATAGATTGGCCGATCTGTACATTGGTGAGATTGTTAGACTGCATGGTGTACCGAAGTCTATTGTGTCCGATAGAGATCCGAGGTTTACAACTCGATTTTAGGAGTGTCTGCATACAGCTTTGGGTACCCGTTTGAATTTCAGCACGTCTTATCATCCTCATACCGATGGTCAGTCAGAGAGAGTTATACAGATTTTAGAGGACATGTTGCGTTGTTGCATCATTGATTTTCAAGGTACATGGGAGAAGCACTTGCCTCTAGTTGAGTTTGCTTACAATAATAGTTTTCAGTCGAGCATTCAGATGGCTCCGTATGAGGCCTTGTATGGTAGAAAGTGTAGAACTCCAATTTGTTGGGTCGAAGTGGGACAGAAGTTGTTACCTATGCCGGATTTGCTTAAGGGGACAACCGACAAGGTGAAATTGGTTTGCGATCGCTTAAAGGCAACTTCGGATAGGTAGAAGTCCTATGCCGACTTGAAGAGGAAGGAAGTTGAGTTCTCAGTGGGTGAGAAGGTATTCTTGAAAGTGTCTCCGTGGAAGAAAGTAATGAGATTTGGCCGAAATGGGAAGTTGAGTCCTAGGTACATAGGACCGTATGAGATTGTGAAGAGGGTTGGCCCAGTTGCTTATCAGTTGCATTTGCCATCCGAGCTAGAGAAGATACACGATGTATTTCATGTTTCGATGCTCCGTAAGTATAGGTCAGATCCATCACATGTTATGCCTGTAGAAGAGATTGAATTGAATCCGGATTTGACTTATGAAGAAGAACCAGTCGAGATCTTAGTTTCTGACAGTAAGGTGTTGCGGGGTAGATCAATTGAGTTAGTGAAAGTGCGGTGGCAACGTCAAGGGGTGGACGAGGCCACTTGGGAGAGGAAGGAGGATATGGAAAGGCAGTTTCCTTATCTCTTTCAGTCAGGTAATTTCGGGGACGAAATTCCTTAAGTGGGAGAGAGTTGTAACACCCGTATTTTGGGGTTAGGAGTTAGGCGTGTGTTTGGTTCGAGTCATCAAAAATTGGTTTAATTTATTTAGGCCTTAATTTTGAGTTAAATGAGATTTAAAATTTAAGAGTGGCGTTTTCGTAAATAAGTTGAAATATTGAAGACACCCTTTTTGAATCAAAAAAAAAAGAAAAGCTGTCATCTTTTCCCCCCATCTCTTCCCAACGTGAAAAGGGGAAACCCAAAACCCTCCCAAGCCAAGTTACTATTCCATTTGATTTCTTCACCTAATTAAGAGCTTTTTCAAAGGTAATTTCATTTCTCAACTCTCCTCATCATCATCTTCATTTTCATGGTCTTAGATTTCAAAACTATCAATATTTACATTTTTCAAGTTTAAGGAAAGTTTGAATTTTTAATGGGTTTTTCATTTGTTTTTGATTTGTTGAGTTGGGTTTTGAATTAATGCCACCTAAAGACACTTAATATCTTAAAATGGATGGATTTGGGGAAAATCCCGAAGTGGGTCTTTGGGGCAATTTTCAAAGAGTCTAAACTTGAGTTTTTGGTGTATTTTAGTGTTGGGTTGAAGGGCTGATGGTATAGGGTTGTTAGGGAAGTATTTTGGAAGCTTTTAGATGTCATTTGGGTGTTGGAAAGTATAGTTTTCAGCTGGTTTTTGAGGAGCACGAAAATGGAAGTTTTGTGGTTAGTTTGAGTTTGAATTTGTGAAGCTTTGACATGTGTTTGTGAGTTGGGTTTGTGACTGAGTATAGCATTGAATTGGTGAGTAATATTTTTGTTTTGATTTGGTTTGAAGCAAGAGAAATCATCGGAGAAGGGTCGGGATCGAATCCGGGAATTGAGGAGGCTTGACTTGCTTGCTTGGTTTGTTAAGGAAGGGTGGTGAGTAAAACTTTAAATTCTGTTAAACTTGGTTCAAGTATGTGTAGTGGAGGTATTGGAATGAGCTTGGTAGGCCATTCCAAGGTAGAAGTTAAATTGGTAGTTTAACTTCTTGTTTGTTAATGAGTTTTAGATGTCTATGCCTATGTCGATCTTGTGAAGTATGAATTGACTTTGTATGTGTATACATTGTTGTGTGTGATGATGGTTGTATGATATAAATGATGGTTGTTGTGATGTGGTTTAAAGTAATTGGCACTAGTTAACTTACCGGGTGTAAATGATCGATCATTAGGATTAGTGTGCACACATTCGATTCAAATTCGCGCGTGGCCTTGATGGCGTTGAGTCATCAAGAAGGAGTACGGTGATGTAATATTCCACCGGAAATTATTTATAGTATACGTGATGATGAGTGGAATCCCATCCGTAGGGCATGTGGTGATGAGTGGAATCCCACCCATGCAAGGTCCGGTGATGAGTGTAATCCCACCATGTAATGTTGTTGTTGTTGAGAGTAAATCCGCATATCCGAGTAAACTAATAGTGGTCAATATACTTGCTCTTGTGATATTGATGTTGAGATAATTGATTTATATTGTTGAGCTTAATATGATGTAAGATGCCATATTTATGACTCTTGAAATACTAGCGAGGGTGCTATGATGATGCCTATGTATGTTGTGTATGATGTTAAGGATTGCATGCTTGAACCCTGCATTGTTGTTGTTTTTGATTTTAGAGCATCCTCACTAAGCTTCTAGCTTACGCTCTCATTTTCAACAATGCAAATCATTAGCGTGGTGTTAGCAAGGAGCAAGGTGAAGGGGCATTCCAAGCTTGTAGTTGCTCAAGTATGACTTAGTAATTAAAGTAGTAGTTTAGCAATGGGGCTACTATGTGTTTTGTATGAGCGTTGTATGACTCATAGAGGTTGTTGATGTTTATATTTTGCTTGGATTTGTAAACTATGTTAAGCCTTGTTGAATGCTTGTTTGAGATGCTATGCTTTTGATGAGTACATGTGTTAGTGATGCATATAAACTCTTATGTGAAGACATGTGTTTTGGCCTTTTGAGCTCTTAGGCATGCCTATCTATGCAATATTCATCCTTTGTGTGAATGCCATGTGTGGATGCCTTGATAATCGTCTAAATTGCTCTATATGCTAATTCTTGGTTGTAATATGTTGTATGAATGCTTGTATGTAGATAGGGAAGTCCTAAAATGCATTTAGAGTTGAGTCTTGTATGATTTTTGCTGAATTTGGAGACTTGCAGTGCAGGGCGTATCGATACGCCTAAGGGCCGTATCGATACGGTCTTGCCTGCAGGACTCAGTTTTGGCTTGGCGTACCGATACACGAGGGTGTATCGATACGCGAGGGTGTATCGATACGTTCTTTGCTCACTGTAATTCTGAGAATTTGGTGAATTTTTGGCATATCGGTACAGGGTTGAGGCATATCGGTATGGTTTTATCTCGTTGACCACGAGATGTTGACCGAGAAGGGCGTATCGATACGCTCAAGGGCTGTATCGATACGGTCTTCCCTGAGTTGACTGTGAGGGTTGACCTAGTCAAGGCGTATCGATACCCTTGATTGGTGTATCGATACGGCATGCTCTGTATGTGTAAAATGAACTGTTTAATGTGTGGTTTTAGGTTCGAATGTGATTCTTTCTTGATGTTTTCCGCTGACGTGATCACTTAGGAATGAATATGCCTATAGACAAGATTAAATTAAAAGAAATTTTCTAAGGTTGCTAACCGAGGGGGAACCTTAACGGGTTTCGCTTCGGTTTTCCCCGTGTAGCCTACTCGGACCGGTCATCCGGCCAGACCGGGACGAGGGGGTTACATTTTCGGACTTCACAAACAAGGGTTTGGCAAGGTAGCCCTACGCCAAAGTGGTTATTAGGGTGGTCCGTGCGACGACGCTCTCTACAAGTCTAGGCTCTGGTCCTTGGACTATCCTCTCTGAGCGCCGGTGAAAACTACCGTTTCACCGTCCAGAGAATGGGTTATTTTGGCCCTAGAATAGCGAAGCTAAGGTTGACCAGTGGTGGATCTGACCATCAAGGAGGTAACTGCTCCAAGGTGGTTGTTGCGACGCTTGCTGGAAGAATGGTCGAGGCGGCGGAGGTGAAGGATTTCATCGATCAAAGTCCCGAGTTATTGACAACGGGCGTCGACGTCTTTGGTGATTTCAAAGCCCTGGATGGTTGCACCCATGGAAGTCGGCCATTCCTATGCCTCGTGATTAATGCAAAAATCAAGATGTGTGCTAGGTTGGTTCTGACAAGGTTGATGGATAATAACTTTTTGCCCTTTGGTTATACCTTAGAATCCAACACTGGCAGTGGATTGTCATTGGGTCAAAAGTGGGTTCCTACTAATAAATCTATGTTTCACGGGGCTGACTTTCAAAATGATGTTTCTTCGGATGCATCAAATATGAAAGAAACAAAGGATATCTTTATAGGTGATTTCTTGGTTTGCGCGGAAAAGAGGTGTATAAAATCCAAAGTCCAAGGTTTTGAATTGGGTAAGAACACATAGCCAGCCGAGATTTATTCTTATAAAGATGTGTGCTCTGACCTTTTGGGAATCTTGCCCACAATCTTGTTGGATTCAATTAAATCTTCCTTAATCTTTCCGATGTTTGGAATGACTTTCCCAACCTTCGAGGCAATTTCTATCCTCTCGAAGTTGTTCCTTGCTTGTCGGCCGCCACCCAAGCGTCCTTATCTGCCATACTGGCCCTTTTTTCGAAGTTCCAAATACTCACTCTACTTGGATGCAACAACTGTTTTAGCTCGTGGGTGGTTCATACCGCTTCTTAGAGCCTTGTCGTCTCATCTTGCAGTTGTCTCTATTGTTTTCGTTGGTGGTCCTCTGGTGATGCGGACTGAGATCTTTATGGGTCAAGCAGTCATCTCCGATCAAGGAACTCTCCCGGATCAAATTTCCATGTCACCGAATCTGTGGATGGCAACCTCTCGATTTGTGACGGCAACTACCTGGTCCCTTCTTCTCTAAGTTTCCTATCACTCTATCGGCTTAGCGTTGTCGTTGGCAGAACTGGTTTTCACCTGCCCGTTCAGGGAGTTCAATCTACATCATCCAAGTTGATAAGACCCGTGTTTTTTAACAAGGGAGCCTGCCTCTGAAAGGAGCTCTCACTTGAACGTAGTAGCTTTGGTTTGATCCTATGTTCCGGCAAGGTGTGGTTCGTCTCCGTTTCGTTGTGGCGGATTAAATGTATTGTTTTAATCAGTCCCCTGGTTGTGCTTGTGTGACTTGTTCATGTTGTCTTCGGGACGACAATGCCTCTTGGCGTTGTTCTGTTGTGGCTTTTGTTGCCATGTTTTGTCTTTGCTTGGTCTTGTATGGGGTGGTCTCATGTTGTTGTACGCTCGGGCTTCTTTCAGCCATTTTATGTTTAATGAAGTTTTAAGTTTCTTTGGATCAAAAAAATTCAAGGTTTAAGGTTTATAGAAATTATAGTTTAGGATTTATGATTTTATAAGTTATGGTTTATAGCTTAGTGCTTTAGGATTTAAGATTTTATAGTTTAAGGTTTATGATTTAGTATTTAAAGATTAAAGATTATGATTCAAGGCTTATGATTAAGTATTTATAGGATTTAAGTTTTAAAGTTTGAGTTTTAAGGTTTAGAGCATTAGAGTTTAAAGTTTAATGCAGTAGGATTTAAGGTTTAGTAATTTGTGATTTTAAAGTTTTAAGGTTTAATTATCTTAAACACCTTAAATTAATAAAACAAACTTTTTAGAAATGTAATTAATTACATTTTATTAAATTCTATTAAAAAGTAAAACAAACATTAATAATTAGAATCTATGTAGTTCTTATTGACGACTATCGTCGATAACAAAAACCCCTTTTTAAATGAAAAAAAAAAGAGAGCATATATATGGGGACCCTCTTTAAGCATTGAAAATGGAATGACGGGTAAGTAAAGATTGAAAAGAAATCATATGCATTGCAATACTTGAAATGCCATCCTTCTTAGGTTACACTTCAGCATTCTTATCATGAGTTTCTGGGTTTAAACTCGAATAAAAAAAACTTTGTTGGGTACGAAGGATGAAAAAAAAACGAAGGAATCCAACCTAGCAAAAACTCAAATATCAGAAAATATTAAAATTCGAATTGATCCAATCCGAAATCAGCCTGCCAGTCTTTCTTTTAAATTTGTGAATTAAGTACTCCTTTGTTGTTCATAACATTTGTCAAAAGATTTCAACATATCTTGACCTAAACAAAAACAGCAGTTAAAATATGAAATCCATTAACTTGGTTTATGAAACTATTAGGTATTTCATTTGCAGATTACAGAAGAATGGAATATCACAATGTTGTAAACTTGTAAATGTAGTTAATTAATCATGCAAAGATGGCAGTAATGAATATGCTTCTAATTAAGGCATTAAAACAGAGGACAGCAAGCAAAACCAGAATTAACATGACAGAATTCTATTTGCTTTGGATATAAAAATGTTCCACACAACAATTCAATGCCAAATCATACAAAAAGGAAGGAAAATAGCAAAACGATGAGTCTTCCTGCACTCTAAATTTGAAACAACTGCCCTACTAGATGCCATCTAAATTATAAAAGCCAACATACTCTTAAAATCTTCAAGACGATTTTTAAGCTACTGCGGGTACTAAAACTCAAATTTCCGTTATTATTGTCTTACAAGTGCCTAAGGATCCTATATGAAACACAAGCTGAGAATATTCAAATTTGGGCCATTCGAATTGTCTTGTAAGATAAGAGGATGCAATTTTGACCAGATCAGAATGCATTATATGGATTGATGAAAACATGAATGAAATATGCAATAAACTAAATCATAACCTTATCAGGTGCTCCTCCTGAAATGAAGAGCGTTTGAATGAAATTCTCTCTATTTCTGTTCATATTTGATGTCTTAAAAGACTACCAAGTACCATCAACTAAAACTCTAACCCTACTCCACCATAAAAGAAATTAAATATCTTCCTTTACAACCATCATATTTTCATTATACCTCAATGTGCAAATACCCTACCAAGCTCCAACATTTCCATAACCATCCCCTGCAAACACTATCACCAAACTATTTTAGCTGCAGGCTTAAGAAAATAAAACAAAGTTAAAGAAACTTAGAGACAACCTTTTATATACGGGAATCTGTTAAGCATCTAAAACCGGATCTATTTCTGCAAATAAACAAGATTTCAACGATGAGCTATTGTAAACAGGTTTAAATGAAAATTTAGGTAAAGCAGCAAACCTTGACCGGAGCATCAGCAATACGGTAAGCATCAGCCGTCGCACCAACCAGCCATAACCCCGGGAAAACATTCTAGAAACCCAAAATGAATCAAGGAAAAGATTAAATGTTGATCAGAGAAATAATGGAAAACGAAAACCCAGAGAGATTTATCCTTACATCAAGCTGTTTCTGAATGTTCTTAGGCCTTTTCTTTGGCCTTCTGGCAGGTCTTGATCCCGTCATCACGAAGATATCTTCTTCAATCTCTTCTTTAGATAAAGCTATCCAGAACTTCCTTTTCTCTTTCTTTTCTGTAGCCCCTCCATTCTCAGCCAAACCCCTTAATCTCATCGACTTCGGCGCCGCCGTTTCAATTGTCTTCTCCGCCACCGATGTCACTACCGCCGCCGACGTCTCCACCACAGCCTTCCGAGGCCTCAAATTCCAGGGTCTCTGCACCGCTTCCTCTTCCTCCTCCTCCTCCTCTTCTTCTTCAGCTTTGTTTCCTCGCGGATTTAACGACTCTTCTTGTTGCTGTTGTTGTTCTTCTTCGCGAGGGCTTTGTTTGATGAGTCTCGGTGGGGGAGGAAAGGATAAGCGGTGAATGCGGGTGGAGCGTGACCCGACACGCGTCGGACGAAGACGGTCATGGTCGGAGTCGGATTCGGGAGAACGGCGTTGATCGGCGCTACCGTTGGAAGAACTGCCACCGCCATGGGTCCCCCATTTAAGAAACGGAAAGTTGAAGTTGTGTAAAGGCTGTGACTTTACTGGTGCAGTAGCCATCGAGAATAGCAAAACGAAAACGGACAAAGGAAAGAACTACGCATAAACGACAACAATTATTAAAGAATAACAAATTGAGAAAGGAAACAGAACACGGTCGAGAAAGTGGCGAAGCGAAGGATGAGAAGCAGAGGAGGAGGAAGAAGAAGAAATATCAAACATGTTTGTTGAAGAAAATAAGCTTTTTATTTATTTTCGTAGGTCACTTACAAGAGGGAGAGCACCCGGGGACCCCTTTTTTCCGGTATGACGATTTTAGGCTCGGTGTTCCATTTATTTACTTTCTTACAACAATAGAAACGCCACTCGGTATTGTTACTTTTGACGGTTTGGCTTTAGGGTTAAAATTGGTAACAAATTTATGATAAATATTATTTTTAATATATTGATATGATTATATGCTAGTATTTGTTCATACTTTTTCCTAAATTTTTGACAACGCACACACAAGTGCTCGAATCTAAGTCTCCGAGGCTGAACATTATCATAGATAATGTATATTATCCAAATCTCCTTTTACCCACAAATAGGAAGATATTGAACGTTTAAACATGCTCGAACACACATTTTTTTTTGTATATTATAGCAACAACAATGTCAATTGAATTATATTTAGTCGGCATAAGTGGATCTATTTAAAAGTCATTGACATATTTAAGTATTTTTTTATTTAGTGGAGACATATTTATACATTTTTAAGATAAATGTTGAGGTTTGGACTCATGTAAGGTGAGACAACATGAGTATCCTTTAGACATATTTAAATATTTTAAACTTTATATATTAATCCTTAGTAGGTGAATACGGTTTTGTAAAAATTTTAATAACAACCTTGCTTTTGAAAAGTGCGATGGAAAACCACTTTTACGAAATGCTTTTAGATTTTTTTAGTTTGAGATTTAAGTATTTAGTATTGCTATCAAAAGTGCTTTTGAAAAAAAATGATCATTTTAGACATGATGATGTAAGTTAATATATATATATATATGATATTCAAATTCTTTAATATTATAATATCAGTTTATATTATGATAAAAATATTTTTATAAATAAATAAATATTTTTTATTTAAAAAATTTGACCAAAAATTTTATAAAATATTTAAATTAATAAATGATTTAATAAATATATAATTTTGTTTTTGATAAAAAAAAATATAAGTTTATATATTATAAAATAAACAGAACATAAGATAACAAATGCATGTTAAAATTATAATTCAGCTTCCAAAAATACTTTTCCAACAATAATAAGTTAGAAATTTCAGCTTTTGCGTTTAGGTTAAAAAGTACTTTTCAACAGTGGCGAATCTAGGGATGGGCCTACCTAGGCTATGGCATATCCCATGCCACAAAAAAAAATTATTTAGTCTCAAAAATAAAATTTTTAAATATTTTTTTTATTTTTTTGTTCTTAAATTAGAAAATTTGGGTTCCATTGTTCTTAAAGTCAAACTTGAAAATTACAAAAAAGTTTATCCTTTCATGTAGGGGCGTAAATAAATATAACATTCGATGAACTATTCGTATAATGTTTGTTTATTAAGTTAAATAAACGAGTATGAAAAAAAATTATGTTCATTTAATAAACGTGAACACAAACAAATGTGTGTTCGGTTTGTTTATGTTTATGAACAAGCTCATTTATTTATTTATGATATTTTTATAAAAATACTAAAATATTATCTCTTTGATTTTATATTTGAATTTCAACTCATTAATCTAAGAAATATATATCATATTTGCAATTACTATTGATGATTTGACAAAATAAATCATGGACAATGTGTTCCAACGTTTTGTTTGGTACATTAGATGTGAAAGAGAAGTGTTGTGTATAAAAAGGTGGATAAAAGATTTGTTACTACAACAAGGTGTTTGGTTTGTTGAAAATTGTGATATATATTATTTCCAATGTATTCAATTTTGACTATACTATATTTTATTTAATAAATAAATGAAATGAAATAAAAAATTGCACAACTAAAATTTGTTCAAATTTCAAATATTGTTTTTAAAGAGTTTTGACAAACTCATAACCATAAACTTTGAATAAAAAAAATAAAATTTAAGTTATTGAATAATTGATGATTTTTATAACATCCAAAATAAGCAAAGACTAACCACTGAAGCTAATATTCAATAAAATATATTTTTTTGTAACCCCCTCGTCCCGGTCCGGACATTTGACCGGTTCGAGTAGGCTACACAGGGAAAACCGATGTGAAACCCGTTAAGGTCGCACCTCGGTTAGCAACCCTAGAAAATTTATTTTATTTAAATCTTGTCTAAATGCATTATTAAATCCTATGTGAAACACGACAGCGGAAATACAATCAATATAACAACGACCATCCAAAACGACACTTTAAAACAGCTCATTTTTCCTTTTTAAGCAGGCTGTATCGATACACCTACAGAGGGTATCGATACGCCTTGACCAAGTCAACTGCCTTCAGTCAACGCAGGAAGATCGTATCGATACAGCCCTTGGGCGTATCGATACACCCTTCTCGGTCAACATCTCGCGGTCAACGAGACAAACTCGTACCGATATGCTAAGGCCCCGCACCGATACGCCAAAGTCCCACCAAAATCTCAAATTTCCAGTGAGCTTTGGGCGTATCGATACACCCCCGTGTATCGGTACACCAAGCCAAAACTGAGTTCTGAAGGGCAAGACCATATCGATACGACCCTTAGGCGTATCGATACGCCCTGCACTGCAAGCCTCCAAATTGCAGCGAAACGACTTAAGACTCGACTCTAGATGCGATTTACGACTCCCCTAGCCACAAACAACATACATGCAACCTTCAGCAACCAAGATATCAACATACATGACATTCAAAACGAACTAGGATCATGCATCGAAAGGATTCATACATTTATCAAAAAGAAGACATGTTTAGCACTTAAAGGTTCATGCCTTAGAAGCAAAACATATAAGCATTCAAGACGTGCAACATAAACAAGGTTTACAATTCAAACAAAGCATCCAAAAGCCAGACCAACATCAACATACATTAAAGCATTCAAATCAACAACACCTATCACATTGCTTGACTATTACAATCTTTCAATTTAAAGTTCGTACTTGAGCTAACCAAAAGCGACACTTGGAGGCCCCTTCCTTGCCCTTGCCACCCACAAGCTACTGATCTGCATTGTCGAACAAAAAGGAGCGTAAGCATAAAAGCTTAGTGAGTGTAAGCTCATAAAACAAACCTCGACAATGCAGGGTCCAAGCACGAACAACAACCAAGATGAAATGCATGATCTTACCTCCGATCCACAAGAGCAAAAAATATAAGATGCATGGACATATGGTCAACATTATGCCATGATCAACAACACATAAGCCCAACTCACGAAGATACATATATCAATCCATATTGGAAACACATTTCATATCATATTGGCACATAAATAATCTCATATTGGCACCTAGTTATGACTCGAATACGCGGATAACACGTTGGAACGCACTTCCAACACAATCATTATCTTCGGTGGGATTACACTCATCACCGGTTCTCGCGGAGGGGATTCCACTCATCCTCACGCCCCGTCGATGGGATTCCACTCATCACCGACTAATATATAAACATTTCCAGTGGAATATTACATCACCGTACTCCTCCTTGGTGCCTTAACGCCACCAAGGCCACACGCAAATTTGACTCAATCGTGTGCACACTAATCCTAATGATCGATCATTGTACCCAAGCATACTAGTGCCAATATTAAACACAATCCATAATCTTTCACAACGTAATATCACAACAACTTCCGTGCTTAGCACGTACTCACCATGATCCTCGAAATCATGCAACCACCTCATAATATCATTTCACAAGTCAACACTACATGTATATCATCAAACAATTATCACATCATATTTCACACATATGTATATTCACATCATACCTATCATCAACATGCATATGACAATGCATCAAACCATGCCTCAACATTCATGTATAACAACATATACATAACCACCATAATCTCAATTAAACATGGGACACAAACATCAAATAGAGTACATCCAAAGTCTCTAACTAAAGCTTAGGATTAGGCTACCACTCTAATCCCAACTCTAGGTGGGTCTACCAATTCCAACCTAGTCCACATGCTTGAACTAATTACTCAAAACCATTTAAAACATTTTAACCACTCACCTTCGCCTCCAAGCTCCACTATCAAGCAACCAAGGTCTTCAAGCTTCCGGATCCACTCCCGATGCTTCACCAACACAAGTCCTTGTCTCTAAACAACTCAACACAATCCAAAATAACCTTAAATCAGCTCATACGACAATGTAGCAAACCCGGAATACTATTTAAGCATCAAACACAAGAATTCAAGCCATGAACAACCCCCAAAAACACCAAACTCGAGCAACCCTCAAACTCCAACCAAAACTCATGATTTCAACCTCTTTAACACTCTTAAATGATTCCAAAACAACCCCCAACTATTGTACTAATTTCAGCCCACAATTTCCATCACAACCTACACCCAAAACTCATCCCAAAACCCTTCAAAAACCCCATAAAAACCCAAATCCGGGAATGTTTGTAAAACCAAGTAAAAATAACATATGTTGGACTCCATGCTTCATAAACAACATATCTAACATTAATAAATCAATAACTTTGTTAAAAACTCATAAAGTCACAACCTTTATCATTTTTCCATGGAAAACCAAATTTCTAAAACATGGATGAAAATGAAATCTAAAGGTACTTTTGAAGAGAGGAAGATGAGAATGTAATTACCTTTCAAAACCGAGCCAAAATGAGCATGGGATGAAATGGAATAGTAACTTGAAAGGGAGGAGGGTTTTCACGTTAAAATGGAGAAGGGGGAGTGAGGAAGGAGATGATAAAAATCTATTTTAATCATAAAGGGGGTTTTAAATTTGAACGTTGGTTTATTTATAGGATTGTCATTAATGAGATGTCAATCTCATTTACAATTAAGATCCATGAAATTTGATTTCCAATTCACTTTGGTCCAACACAAAATGTTTGTTCGAAAATATGAAGACAAAAATAATACTTTATTATTTTAATTATAAAACCAAGACTCATAATATTATTTTAAATATTATTTTCATCCGACCCCCAAACCCGGGAGTTACATTTTTATAAATAACAATAAATAAACATAAATTTTAAATACATTGATATTTATTTATATCATCGTAAATAAGCTATTAATGCTTATTTACATTGTTGTAAATAAGTATTGGTAATTTTTTATACCTATTTATGTCCGTTAACATAGTCATATTATTTTTAAATTGTTATCTTATTTTTAATTGAAAATTGTATATACGAGTTATGTTAAATAAATCTCTTATTCTATTTATATTGACCCAGTCAATGATATTTTTCTAAACTTGCCACTACTTTTGAAACGCAATTTTTCCTCTAAAAGATATATGTTTAGCATTGCTCATAACTCCAAAAAAAAAAAATATTTTTAGCCCAAAAAATACTTTTCAAGAACAATGATGAACAAAACCCTAAACCGCTCCATCCCTAATCGGCTAATCATATGCCATAAGTTCATACTATATTGACGAGATTGGGATAAAAAATACATCAAGTTTCGATTTTCATTCTATATAATTTAAATTTTAATATATCTAGACCTTGACATATTCCAATTATCATAAGATTTGTTTACGAAATCTTCAATAATAAATATAAAAGTTTGGAAGAAAAAATTAAGCTATAAAATAGAATTTATTTATATAATTAGTATATTGAACATGCTTGGAGTTAACTTTGTCTAATTCAGTTTTCTTTTGTAAATTAAAAAAAAAGATTGGTCTACGCAAATCAAAACTTATCTATGTAATTATATGAATTATGGATGGAATTGAAAAACTCAAATTTAGCTGAAATTAAACTATAATTTTTTCAATGGTTTAATATCATGTTTATCAATATTCTGTAATTTATAGATTATGTTTGATAGTTAGCAGATAACTAATAGCTTATAATAGTGGATTTTATTAACTGTTAGAAGATAATGGATTACATTAACTGGTTTGACTAATTGATTGTATAGAAGTGTTTGATAAAATTAAATAACAACTTATAGTTTGTTTATTTGAACAAATAAAATGACATACAAGAACATTATTATACTCAATATTTATTTGAATAGTTTATTGATTATCAGTATTTGGCATCTATCGATATGGAGTATTAGATTATGAAAATTAATGTTTACTAAACATATTTGAATGATGTATATATTCATTTCCTATTTATGGAATTATATTCTTAGTACAATTTCATTAATTATTAAATTTAAATATATGAATTATTTTAGTTGATTGATCTTGAATCATATTTTTATTTATATGATTATTAAATTTAAATATAATTTTATCTAAAGAATTATAAATTGTTGAGTGGATCGTTGAATCTATAAATACCAAGAGGGGATGAATTGAATTTTTAATTTGGTTGGTAGTGAAGTGGTAAAATAAAAATGAGGACAAAGGCAATTATAGTGGTTCAAGTTCCAAATGAACTCTACATCCACTACCTTAGCTCCCACTAAGAATTTTCCAAACAACTTCACTAGTTGATCTTTCCCTTTTCTAGGCTTGAGGAAACTTTTACACAAATGATCAATTTTCTGCCCAAAATTGACCAAACCCTCTCACAAGTATACAAAGAAGAATGTGGCAAATACAATGTATCTCTCAAGACTAATATTGCCAAAATTACAAGCACACAACCCAATTGAATCTGAAAAAATAGGAAATTACAAGGATTGACAATTGGGGTTTTACAAGGATATATAAATTTAAGCACTTGAGCTTGGATTTGATGTAGAATTGTTTTTCTTAGGATCAAGTTTTGTTGTTGGTTATTTTTGGACTCCATTTTATACCTTCTTATTCAATTCTAGCCGTTGGGTGGTTGCCATAAAAAATATAGCCGTTGGGATGCAATCTTCCCACCATAAATGCACTTCTGCAACTACCCGTTTCGAAACACATGTACCTGTTTCGAAACAGACCAAAATAAAAATAGCCGTTGGAGTGTAATTAAGAGACTGTATCGAAACGAATACGATTATTTCGATACGCTAAGAGCTCGTTCCGAAACGGCTAGTTACCGTTTCAAAACAATATGAAACTGTCAAAACCCGTATCAAAACTTGCTTAAATCGTTTCGATAAATCTTAACCATTTTTGTAAAAATTAGTTATAAAATTGCAACGGCCATAAATTTTAAATCCAAGTTCAAATCTTATTTCGAAACGTTTGAGGTCGTTTTGATACTGCCGTATCGAAACGGGTCTGCCCGTTCTGTTGTTCTTCATCCGTTTCAAAACATAGGGTCCTGTTATGATACTATCGTATCGAAATGGGAGAACTCGTTCCGAAACCAAGTTTAACAGTTTCAAAACGTTTTGAAACACCTAAGGGTTGTTTCGAAACGGTGACTCAAAAATCACTGTTTTGACTTGGAAAACACTTAGAAAAATTTGTATAACCCTTTGGTTTTGACTTGACCACTTTGCTTAAAAGTTTTGGAAGTTTTGAGGACTTAAAACTTTATTTTCCATTTTCAATTTAGTTTTTTAAATCCTTTGTTATATCAAAATCAATTCTTTGGTTTTACAATCTCCCCTTTTTGATATAACAAAACCAAGTATAAATTTTTAAGTGTTTTGAAATCTATGAAAAACTTTTTAACTCCCCCTCAATTTAAGATAGGTTTTAAAGTTTTGAAAAGTTGAGATTTAAAGTACTTGAAACTTAAAAACAAACTTAAAAACACTTAGGCTCTTAGGAATTACTTCTTCCCTTTTTTGTTAGATCAAACATATAATCAAGGCTAAATGAGAATAAAAAAGGCATAAATCATAAACCAAACAACATAATAGCGTAGATAGCATTAAGTTCATGAAACAAATTCAAACATAAAATCAAACTCAATCCTAAAGACATGAAATCAAAGCAGAGGTCTTAAAACAAAAAAATAGGTGCATAAACTCAATCCTAATATGACAAAATAAAATGATATGCAATAAAACTAAGGTGCCTCATCGTCTTCATCGCCTTCAAGGTCATCCAAGAAATCATCCTTGTCCTTCTCTTGATCCTTGCGAAAACGCCTACAATCACCATAGAAGTTGGTGAAGGAGAGATCCATGGATGATTGTTGGGTTTCAAGGGAGGTAAGGCGATTCTCCATGCCAAGAACACGATCCTCCAAGGATGTTAATCGAGTGTTGATAGCTGCAAACCCGGAAGCCATGTTTGTGTCAATGGTGTTGAACCTCTCGGTGAGGAAGGCCATGAGAGAATCATTGTTAGGAGCCACAATAGGAACTTGAACTTGTGGTTGAGCCTATTCTTGAGGTGCTTGAGCTCTACTATCAACTCGAATCCATTCACCATTAGTGTATCGAAATGTGGATCTTACGAGAGAAGATTCACCAAGCTTTTGCTTGTGTTGTTCCAAAAAATCGTATGAGACATCAAGGCCAAGGCGAACAAAAATGTAGCTCAAAGTTGTCCCTTAGGTGAAAGAGGTGATGGAGTCGGATTGACGATGCCTTACTAGATGGACCATCTCGGAAAACATTATCTTCACCAAGTTAGGTTGTTGTGCTTGTCGAAAACACTCGAGCCAAAAGGTGTTAACTTGACGGATATGGGCAAATTTTCCCCCGGATGGGCAAAAGAACCAAGATATGATTAAGTGCAAGAAACGGTCGTGGGCGTCCAAAGTGAGAGTCGATCCAGTTTGAGATCCAAAGTGGGTTTCATCCTCAATACCCTCATCAACAAGCCCAAGAAGGTTCGCTAAGGTGGATGGTTCAATGCGAAACTTCTTTCCCAAGAGGTAAGACTCGATAGAAATAACTTCGGAACGATCCTCATTGCTAATAAGATGAGCATTGGAGTAGAAAAGCAATACCATGTTTTTGTAGACAATGTTGGGAATATTCATGAAGTTTAGGAAACCCCATTGTTGCAAAAGAGGTAGGTACTTGAAGTAGAAACGCTCGGAATCAAGGAATGCCATGTCAACAACTCTCTCTCGTCGAACAACATCATCTTGAAGAATTTTAAACTGATTCCTAGCATCTTGGTTTCTAAGACTTTTGGCATAAATGAGGGTAAGGTTTGGACGAACATCGTCACTGGGGTTCGAACCTTCACCCCATACAATCTTTCTTTTCTTATGTGAATCCATTAAAAACACCTAAAAACAATGGAAGCAATAAAATTTAAGTGTATGCATTAAATCCTAATTCGATCCAATAAGAATCCCATTAAGTTTAAAAAAACACTTTGATAGCATATACATAAAAATAAAATTTTGATGAAAACGGATCTGAAAAACAATGTTAAAAAAATACGATTAAAATAAAATATATTCAAACCAAAAAAATTGTAGAACTAATGTTTTGATATAATAATTGAAAAATAGTTTTGGACTAAATTGAAAAGAATTCAAAAATGCCTTTAAGTCCAAACAACTTGAAAATACGTTTGTGGAAGTTTTAAATGGTTTTGGCAAGGTTTGAAATGTTTTTAAGTAGCCAAATCAGGGTTTTCAAGGTACCCGTTTCGATACAGGTTAACATGTTTCGAAATAGTTTTAAACTGCCAAAACCTGTACCGAAACAGGGCTTGTCCGTTTTGATACGGAGGGTTTCGGTTTCGAAACACTCTTTCGGTGTTTCGTACGCCAATGGTCAAAACCTCCCCGACGGCTATTTTCCCAACGACATTTAAAATTGCAGCTCAACTATCACTCGTACCGAAACGGTTTGTAATCGTTTCGATACAGCTCATACCGTTTCAATACGGCCAGAGGTGTTTCGATACGGATTGCTGCATCAGGCTTCAACGGCTAGTTCTGAAGAAGGTCGTTCCGAAATAGGGTCGCATGTTCTGATACAGACATCACCAGAACTGCATTTATGGTGGGAAATAAAGTCTCCAACGGCTCCAAAACAACCCCAGCAGTCCTCAACGGCTACAAACTCATTTGGGAGTACAAAAGGGACCTCCAAGCATCAAGGGAAGATTAATGCTTCAATTGTAACAACATTATGATGTCAAAATGTCTTTAGAGCTTAATTGTCATTTTCTTGTATAGTCAAAACACTTGTGAGCCAAAATTCTTAAACTTGCTCAAGTGTTTAGGTTTTGGGTGAGAGCTTTATTGTGCAAAAAAATACCTATTAGAGGGATTTCAAGTTTGCTTAGAATTTCTCTTGTAAGAGAGTGCTTGATCAATCTTTGGGTAGAAAGCTTGATTCGTTGTAACGGTTTCCTCCTAATCCGAGAAAAGGGGACGAAATTCTTAGTGGGAAGCTAAGGTGGTGGATGTAGGTGCTTGTTAGAAGACCGAACCATTATAAATCCTTGTGTCTATTTTCTATTTTTCATCTCCCACAAAATCACCCAAATATCCAACTTCTCCACCACTTGACGAGCTAGAACGGTTGAAGGAAATAGAGCACATAAAACTTAACAATTGGCATCAGAGCTTGACTCAATTGAAGAGGATTAACATCATATTGAGGCGATCCGACAAGCTTGAACAACATTTCAAACAACCGGTGCAATGGCGCAATCCATCGACAAGCCACCCTTCTTCGACGGGACAAATTATGCTTATTAGAAGACAAGAATGGTGTTCTTTGTCAAATCCAAAGACTGCAAGCTTTGGGACATTATTGAGGATGACCCGTTCGTACCACAAGGAAGCAAGGCGAATTGGAGTGCCGACGACCGCAAGAAGATGGAACTAAATTGCAAGGCTTTGCACTTCATCTTTTGTGCACTTAGCCTCAACATCTATGAGAAGATTTCTTCTTGTGAGAGTGCCAAGGAAGTATGAGACAAGCTTGAAATCACATACGAGGGAACAAACGAAGTAAAGGAGACCAAGATCGGCCTCCTCAACCACGAGTATGAGAACTTCAAGATGGATCCAGAAGAGGACATTGAGAAGATGTTTCATCGATTCTCCACCATTACCAATGGACTAAAAGGCTATGGAGAAGTCATTCTAGAAGAAAAGCTTGTCCGAAAGCTTATCTACTCCCTTCCCGAGTCATGAGACTCGAAAAAGACCGACATCATCGAAGCTAAGAATTTGAAGACCTTGAAGCTTGATGAACTCATGGGGTCACTTCTCACTCACCAAATCATGAAGAAAGATAAAGAAGAGGAGAAGAAGAATGAAGAGATAAAGAAGATGAGGAAGAAGAAAGTCATGGAGCTTGACATCAACACTAATGCCATTGCTCTCAAAACCTCCAAGTGCAACCATATTGATACAAGTGAGGAGGAGGATGATGAAGAAGAGATAGTTCATCTCTTCAAGAAGAATGCCCCATTCATGAAGAAATCAATGAAAGAATTCGAACGTGAATCAATGAAGAAGAAGAGGGCAAACACTTCAAGCCATAAGAAGAAGGCATATGTGGCTACATCGAGTGATGAAGACTCCACCGACGATGAACAAGCCAACCTTTGCCTTATGGCCATCGAAGAAGATTCAATGGTAACTTCTAATTCATCTACTTCATGTTCATATTCTTTTGATGAGTTACAAGATACCTATGATGATTTGGTTGTAGAGTTTAAAAATCACATTTTGAAAAACAAGAAAATTGTTTCAAATTTGAAAATTCAAAATGACTTGATTTCTAAAACCAAAATTGAACTTGAAGCAAAACTCAAATAGTTTGAACAAAAATGTATTGATTTACAAAAATTGCTTCATAAAGTTCAAGAAGAAAAAGATTTGATTTCCAAAGAGCTTGAAAAGAAAAATAGTTTTGGAAAATCAAACTTTTATGCTAGACAATCTAGTGCCATTATATTTTTTAATGGAAAATGTTTTAGAAGTGTTTGGGTTTCAAAAGAACTAACCACTTCAACTAAAAAGGATTGTAAAACCTATGTTTGATTTTGATATAACAAAGTGTTTTAAGGACCAAATTGTAAAACTTGAAATGAATTTTTAAGTCCCCTAAAAGCTTTCAAATCAACAAGGCTTTGCTCTAGTTTGAAAAACTCAAACTCCAAAATATTTTCTAATTGTTTCAAGGCCAAATTGCTCAAAAAATGTTTATGAGTATCGATACACCCCTTACCGTATCGATACCTTTTTTACAAACTTGGCTACTAGAGAAAACCGTTTCGGTACACTCCTTACCGTATCGAAACAGGGTATCGAAACATATTGCATCTGTATCGATACGCTCTCTCTATAAAATCACACTGAGTTTGAATGGTGTACTGGTACGGTCTCACCCGTAACGATACGGTTTAAAAGGATTTTTAAAATCAGAAGCCTTAAATATTTTGACCGTTGTTTTTGTTAGTTGGTAGGTAACTAATTTTTAAAGAAGTGGTTAATGAGTATTGATACGCTCTTACTCGTATCAATACGAATTCCTCCAGTGAGCTTTGTAGGAAAAATTGCATTGATACGGTCTTACCCGTATTGAAACGGTTCCCTAACCCGTACCGATACACCTACACGCGTATCGATACGCCTCTCTTGTAATTGTACAACAACTCTTTCTTTTTTGAGACATGTATCAATACGCCTCCTCGAGTACCGATACGGTAGGCTGCAGAAGTGCATTTATGGTGGAAAGAGAGGGTTCCAATGGCTATAATCAATTCCCTAACTACCCAAACGACTAGAATTAATAAAAAAGGTATAAGATCAAGCCTATTGAAGACCATCAACAACTATTGCATCCACGAGAAACATCTATACAAAAAATCCAAGCTCAAGTGCCAAAATTCTTATTCTTGTAAAAAATCTCAAATTGTATTGAGTGTAATTCTTATATTGTCTTTCAATTTGGGTTGAGTGCTTGTATTCAAAGGGGCAAATTTGTATTGAGAGATATCTTTATTGCCTTCAATTTCTTCTTTGTAACCAAGTGAGGGTTTGGTCAATTTTGGGTAGAAAATTGACCAGTTTTTGTAAAGGTTTCCTCCTAAGCCTAGAAAAAGGGAAGATCAATTAGTGAATTGTTGGAAAATCCTTAGTGGGAGCTAAGGTAGTGGATGTAGAGTTCATTTGGATCTTGAACCACTATAATTGCCCTGTTCTTGATTTTTATTCATACCACTTCTCCTACAAAATTTTAAAAACCCAATTCACCCCCTCTTGGCTTTGATCAATCCCTTGATCCACTCAACAAGGATGAAATTGAAAAATGGATTCATAAGGGGACTAAACTATGTGCAACTAATGTCTATGGATCCAAAGCAATTTGGATACCAAAAATTACTTGATTGTCTTATGTTAGGTGTGATGGAGATTGATCAACAAGTCAAAATTTGAGGGGGGGCTCCATGCACACAAGGAAGAACACTTGAAGAAGGAAGGCTTCACATCCTCCGTTGAAGTTCAAGTATTGGTAAAATCTAGTTGTTTTATTTGTTTAATTAGATTTAATTTTAATTCAACTAGATTATCATATATGTTGGAATAACATTTATTGATGATGCTTTGAGTAAGGGGGCATTTTAAAACCAAAATTCTTATTTATGTCAATTTTTTTAACCTCCAAATTTATTTTGAACTTAAAGTTATTTAAATTCTTTTTGATATAACAAAAAGGGGAGAAATGATTTGAAAAATTGATTTTTCAATAGAATAAGGGGGAGCTTTAACTTCTTTTATTTTTTGAAACCTCTTATTTAAATTTTTAAAATACAAAGGGGGAGAATCCCAAACATTTTTTCAAGTTGGTTTTATTATATCAAAAAGGGGAGATTGTAGAACTAATGTTTTGATATAATAATTAAAAATAGTTTTCGATTAAACTGAAAAGATTTCAAAAATGCCTTTAAGTTCAAACAACTTGAAAATAAGTTTGTGGAAGTTTTAAATGGTTTTGGAAAGGTTTGAAACGTTTTTAAGTAGCTAAATTAGGGTTTTCAAGGTACTTGTTTCGATACAGGCTAACCTATTTCGAAACAGTTTGAAACTGCCAAAACCCGTACCAAAACAGGACTTGCCCGTTTCGATACGGATGGTTTCGGTTTCGAAACACCCCTTTGGTGTTTCGATACGCCCAACGATCAAAACCTCCCCAACGGCTATTTTCCCAACGACATTTTAAATTGCAGCTCAACTGTCACTCGTACCGAAATGATTTGTAACCGTTTTGATACAGCTCATACCATTTCGATACAGCTCATACCGTTTCGATACGGCCAAAGGCGTTTCGATACGGATTGATGCATCAGGCTTCAACGGCTAGTTCTGAAGAAGGTCGTTTCGAAACGGGGTCGCCTGTTCTGATACGGACATCACCAGAATTGCATTTTTGGTGGGAAATAAAGTTTTCAATGGTTCCAAAACAACCCCAACGGTCCTCAACGGCTACAAACTCATTTGAGAGTATAAAAGGGACCTCCAAGCATCAAGGGAAGACTAATGCTTCAATTGTAACAACATTATGATGTCAAAATGTCTTTAGAGCTTAATTGTCATTTTCTTGTATAGACAAAACACTTGTGAGCCAAAATTGTTAAATTTGCTCAAGTGTTTAGGTTTTGGGCGAGAGCTTTATTGTGCAAACAAATACCTATTAAAGGGATTTCAAGCTTGCTTAGAATTTCCCTTGTAAGAGAGTGCTTGATCAAGCTTTGGGTAGAAAACTTGATCGTTGTAACGGTTTCCTCCTAATCCGAGAAAAGGGGACGAAATTCTTAGTGAATTTGGTTGAAATCCTTAGTGGGAAGCTAAGGTGGTGGATGGAGGTGCTTGTTAGAAGGCCGAACCACTATAAATCATTGTGTCTATTGTCTATTTTTCATCTCCCACAAAATCACCCAAATATCAAACTTTTCCACCACTTGGCGAGCTAGAACAGTTGAAGGAAATCGAGCACATAAAACTCAACATAAATATAGCAAACTATTTCCTCAATCTAAATATATATTCGACATAAAAATATACTTTTATTGTAATTGTATTTCTGCAACACTTTATATCCACCACCTTTAACACAAAACCCTGCTACTAGAAGGGTTTTTTTTTTCGATTTTAAAGGATTCGTTCCATTCCGTTGTTGCAGTTCCTATTTAACAAATAATCAAATTAATGTGTTTGATTGATCAATTCTTTAATTTTTATTTAAAACTCTATTCATCAAATCGAAGATAGCTTTTGTTTAATTTGGTACATAATGTAAAAAATGTTTACGAGGTTTAATTGAATAGTCACTTTGGTCTCTATTCTTTTTTTTGAAGCATATTAATCTTCAATGTTTCATTTTGAGTCAAAATGACACCTCTGTGTATGAAAACTGCTAGTCCACTGATGATAACAACTTGAAACAGAAAAAATAATTTTATATTTTATGTAGTCCATGTTTGATAAAGAGAGGTTTGAGCCAAAATTAGAGGTTTGAGCTAAGATTAGAGATTTGACCGGTCAAATCCGCTAATTTGGATGTTTGGTAAAGAGCAGATTGAAATAGCGGATTGAGGTGAAACCTCTAATTTTGAAAAAAGCTGCTAAAATGATCATTTTGAAATTAGAGGTAAACCTCTAATTTTGAAAAAAGCTGCTAATATGAGCTTTTTGAAATTAGAGGTTTTCACATAAGAGTTATAAAGACGCTTTTACCCTTAACAATTATAAAAAATCTCCAAATAACCTCAATTTAACCATTTTTATTTTATTTCTTCAACCTCACGTATTTACATTGTGACATTTGTAAACTAATACTTTTGTTTTTTTATTCACATGCATTTATATTTGTACTTAAATTTAATAATTAATTAAATTGTATTAAAAATAATCATATAAATAATAAATTAATATATAGATCCTTCAAATATGTTAATAATGTTATATTAAAAATTATTTTTCATAATCTAATTAATATTAATAGATACAAAATATTGATAACTAATAAACTATTCAAATAAGTATCGAATATAATTCTATCCTTATATGTCATTTTGCTTGTTTAAATAATCAAACAGCTATCAATTAATTTTACCAAACACTTTTATACAACCAGCTAATACAATCCGCTAATCAAATCAGTTAATGCAATCATTTATCAGCTAATGTAATCCGCTACCAGCTAACGTAATCCACTATCAGCTATCCGCTAATTGTCAAACATGACCATAGTTTTATAAATTTATTTTTGACTGATGTGTTATTATGTCAAGTCAATACCTTTGTCTATATGACAACGCTATATCAGCGTGCATAACATTATCACTTAATTTTAACTCATTTACTGTTAGTTGATGTTATATTATCGGTAAGATAATGATGAGATAAGTAAACAAATGCAAACACATAAAAGAAAAATAACACCAACATTTTACATGGAAAACCCTAGAATAAAAAAACAACATGCAGAAGAGGACAAATTTTACTATGTCGAAAAGAGAGAATACAACTGAATAATTTCAATCTAATTTTTAATATCTATTTATAAGGATAAGTTGCTTAATTACAAAAAAAAAATTACATAGAAATATTTTTACTCAAGCTGAATTTTTTACTCTTCAATAAATATCTGAAAAAATGAAGTAAGTTCAATACATATATCTGAAAATATGAAATAAAGTTTCATACAGATTGATCAGTTGTCTAATAGTTTTCTTTTGTGGGGACATTTTAATCCGAGATCCTCACATTATCTTTTAGATGTAAAGTGCGCAAGTAATTATGGAATAAAAGTGGGAATATTGATAAACAAATTTACCTTTCATAGTTCCTAATTCCTATGTTTAGTTAATTTATATTGCCATTTAAACCTACTCTAGTCTTTTTGTTAGGTCTAAAACTAAAGAAGGCTCTACACTCAACCCAAAATATATATTTGTTAGTTTTTCTTTTAAATACTGTTAAGATGATTAAAAGATATTATTTGTTTATACTCTTTTAATCTTATATAAGATATGTATTTTACAGATAAAATTGGTTGAATTTTAATTTTTTAAGATGAATAACATTCTTTTTTCGATTCCATTAACACTACTATTTTTGAATCCACAACTTAAAAGAAAAAAATGTGTCAACTAAAAACTTCAACCACTTGCTCTAAAAATTGTTGACATTAACACCACTAGTTGAGTTCATATACCTCGTTAGTTGAAATTAATATATGATTGCCTGATTCATAGTAACCATCCTCAATTATATGGCAACGTTCCTTAGAAATTATATACCCTTCTCATTTTTTCTACTCTTTGCCGTGTCTCTCGTAAGTCGTATCTTATTCTTCTTTCATCATTTTTTTTTTCTTTTTTTCTTTTCCTTTTGTTCTCCGTTCTGTCCTCTTTGTTTTTTTTTTTCATTTATAATTTCTTACAAGTGCTTTTTTTTCCTGAATAGAATTTATGTACCCATTTTTGGTGTTTCTATTTATACCCTATACTAAAAATTAGGTTTGGAGTTTAAGATTATAGTTTATAGTTAGGGTTTAGAGAATTTGAGGTAGAGTGTATTTTTTAAGGCGTAAGATGTAGAATTTAGAATTTAAAATTTAAGGTTAAGACTTAAAATTTAATTTTTTTTAATGTTGAAACGTAAAAAAAAAACACCGAAAAAGGCGTAAAATTTTTGTCGTTTCTTCATTTAACATTCGAGCGTGGATGTAACATCATTGTTTTATCATTTGAGCGTGTGCGTAGATGTAATACCCTTCCTTTATCATTCGAACGTGGACGTGATATCGCTTATATATTTCGTTATTATTAAAAGTATTTTTTGGGTATTTCTTTCTTATCATTCTCCTTTCGTTATGGATGTTCTCGTGTATTTTTCTACCATTTTTTGTTCTGGTATTTTACGTGTATTTTTTTCATGAGAAAAAGATAGTGTTCTTCAACAACAATAAACATGAAAAAAATAAGTATATGTTTTTATGGGTATTTTATTTCATGTTATTTTTTTAGATATCTCAGACTTTTTTTTTGCTTTGTTTGGTTGGTGAGAAAATCTGGGATGGGTGAAAAAAACAAAAGTCGAATCATATCAAGAACGAGTTTACATTTTAAATCTCGGGCAAGTTTTGGGTGGGTGAAAATACATTACTTCTTGGGACGGGTCGAGGCTGGGACGATATAGTGTTAGGATCCATTTAGATCCGTGACAGATCCAAAAATATACTTCAGGGTGGGCACAAGTCAAAATATTTTTGAGGGTGGGCATAATCATAAAAATTTTAAAATTTCAGGGTAGTCACAAGTCATAAAAATTAAAAAAAATTTAAGAATTAATTCATAAATTTTAAAAAATTGAAGCCAAATGTGTGAACTTTAAAAAGTTCAGGGTGGGCACAGCCTCACTGAAGCTTACACTTGCATCCGCCAGTGATTTAGATAATGTAAATTTTTTTTTGGTTAAGTAGAGAGATATTTACATTCCTAAAGTAAATGTGAGATTCGAATCCATACAAGATGAGACATCATGAGCATCTATTTTCTCCTTAAGAATTTTATCATTTTCAACTTTTAATCTCATTTATCCATTTCAATCATCCAACGTTCATTAATTAGTGTAAAACTAATCAAGTTTTACACCTTTTTTGAACCGTTGGATAAATGTAAATGAATGATTGAGATTACGAATAGAAAACGAGAATATTATCCTATAAAACAAAAGATAAGTGTGTATATATATATATATATATATATATATATATATCACACAGTGTAAAAGTTTTTAAGTTTTACACGTTTTTGGAACGTTGGATGAGGGAAATAGATGACTGCGATTAACTCCTTACTTTTTTTTTCAAGTGATAATCTTCACATATTCTACTATTAATCTCAGTCATCCGTTTCACCCATCCAACGATCTAAAAAACGTGTAAAACTTTAAAACTTTTACACTGTGTATATAGGATACTAACCATGGCCCTATTTGGTAAGTATTGTTTTGAGCCAAAATTAGAGGTTTGAGCAAAAATTAGAGGTTTGACCAGTCAAATCCGCTAATTTAGATGTTTGATGAATATATGATTGTAATAGCATATTGTGATGAAACCTCTAATTTTTTTAAAAATGTTAATATGAGCTTTTTTGAAATTAGAGGTTTTGACATAAGTGTTGTAAAGACTCTTTTACCCTTAACAATTACCTAAAAATTCCAAATAACCTAAATTTAAATTTTTTATTTTAATATCATTTAAATTTAATAATTAATTATATTATATTAAAAATAATTATATAAAGAATAAATTAATATATAGATCCTTCAAATATGCTTAGTAATGTTATATTAAAAAAATAATTTTCATAATTTAATTAATATCAATAGATATACAATATTAATAACTAATAAAGTATTTGTAAAACCTATATTTGATTTTGATATAACAAATTGTATAAGGACCAAATTGTAAAGTTAATAAATTTTGAAGTACTCAAAAGTCTCACAAAAATGACAAGGATTTTGAACTAAAATTTGTTTCTAAGTCAAAAACTTAAAACCCCAAAAATTTTCTAAGTGTTTTACACTTAACTAACCAAAAACGCCCAGGCGTATCGATAGACCCTTAGGTGTTTCGGTACGACTTTTAGCTACATAAATTTTAACCGCCAAAGCGTACCGATACGTTTGTACCCGTATCGATACAGCCTTCATATGGGTTTGAGATTTTGGTTACGTGTATCGATACAATCTTACCTATTTCGATACGGGGTCTTAAGATTTTCAAATATTTGCATTTAATGATATTATCGTTGCCTTGTCAGTTGTTAGAATCATCAAACTTCAATTTTCAGTTAATCCGTACCGATACGCCCCTACGCGTACCGATGCATTTTTCATAGATTCCAGTGAGCAAAATCCGTACTGATACAACCCTTACCGTATCAATACGCTTATGTTTTTACAATATACCCATTTTGATACGCCTCTTCGCGTATAGATACGATATCACACAATGACTCTTTCTTCTTTTGATAGGTGCCGATACGAGTGTTCGTGTACTGATACGCTTGGTCACCAAACAACATTTATTGCGGGAAAAAACGGCCTCCAACGGCTCTATTGATGACCTCAACCACTTTTGACACTCCAAAAGTACTGATTTATATACAATTTCACATACTTTTACTTGTCTTTTAAGTACATTTAGTTGCATTTTGCCTTAGGAAACATGCATTTGCATTGAGAGTTAGGATTTTGTGCTATGCCAGTTTGAAAGGTTGTTTTTGACACCTTTTTGCAGGATGGCATAGCAAGAGGCACAATTTCTGGCAGAGAAGAAGCAGGAGATGACACCAAGGAAAATGCCGAGTTGACGCAGAAGGACCTTTAATGCCAAGTGTAACCCCCGTAGCCCGGCCTAGATGGTTGACCCGAACTACGAAGATTACACGGGGAAAACCAAAGTCAACCCGAAAGTCAACCTTGATTAACGACCTTTTTTTTTCCTTTTTAGTCTTGTCTAGATGCACATTAGTCCTATATGTGATCACTCAAACACCATACTCAAAGATCACAAACATCAGAGATCAAACGGGGACCCAATTGAACAAATTACAATTTTAGGGACCAAATTGTAATTTCTGTTAAATATGAGGACTTAACCCAAATTAAAGTTACCATATTGCAATTAGTCAGCTTTCATGCTTCACTGCCAAAATTCAGCTCAAACGGACAACCCAAACTCATACAATTGCACAAACAAGATTCAGGACCAAAATGCAAACATTTTGAAACACATAACTGCCACTGTCAGCCCCCAACGGTCAACCGTTCCGAAACGGGAGACAGCCCGTTTCGAAACGCGGGGCCGTTCCGCAACGGGTACCGAAACGGGGGTCGGGCAGTAGCCTTTCCGTTTCGGAACGGTGTCACCCGTTTCGGACGCCTGGGCTGCTTCAAGGCACCCGTTCCGAAACGGTTCACCCTGTTCCGAAACACCCTGCACAAAATGCAGAATTTTGCCTATTTAAACATGCAATTAAACATCCAATCATGCTCCAAAAGCCACCAAACTTTGCCAACATGCAATTCAACATAAAAGAAGCATACTTGCATCAACAATTCACCAACATGTCAACATACACAAAAAGCCCCAATTTCAAGGCTAAGCTTCCAACACAAGCAATCCATTTAAACAACATACTTCCAATTCAACTCATAAGCCAAACCATGTTCCAACAACATCAACAACACAAAACCATACTTGTCTGAACATAAACAAACACATACATCAACCCAAGAGATTCTACCCCATTGCCTTTATTAACTATAGCTATTAACCGAGACATACATCTCAAGTGGAGTCCTTCTTGAATCCCTTGCTCCTCGCTGTCCAAACTTCAAGAATCTGCATTGATGGACAAAAAGGAGCGTAAGCACATAATGCTTAGTGAGGAATGCTCAAAACCAAAACACCATCAATGCAGCGAGCCATAAATCACTTTTAAAACAAACTCGATTTGTTTACCAAAGCCATGTTTGAAAACCCCTTTTCAACAACAAGCTCAAAACCATGCATCGCACATACATGAAAACCAACCCTTAGTTTAGCAAACTAAGAAAACCCTTTTCAAAGCACAACTTGCAAAATCAACCATTTAGCCAAACCATGCATAAACACCATATGCAAGCTAAAACAAAACCTTGGAAACCACTCCCATTTCACAACATACCTTTCTTAAACTTGAAAGCCAATTCAAGCAAGAATCTTTTAAAACCATTTCACTAACCAACCAACACATGTATTAAACCAAAGGCAACATATATGAACCACAACATCATCATCACATGCCTTTAAAAACAAGTCTTAACAAGACTCCAATGCACTAAAGATATTTCATGCTCACATGCATCATTTTCCAAATGATAATCAACACTTGTTCAACTTAACAAGTAAACATGCATTCACAAGCATTATACACTTTCCATGCAACCATGCATCTTTTCAAGCATCTTTCACATGCAATTATGCATCAATTCAAGCATCTCATGCTTCACATGCAATTATGCATCATTTCAAGCATCCCATGCTTCATCACAATCAAGAACATCATATTGGCCTTCAAGTGATCAACCACATTCACTTTTCAACTCAACACCCAATCGGATACGCGGATTCCGAGCGTTGTCCCTACGCTCCATACACCCTACCAATCCAAGGTCTCCCAAATGGACTTTTAAACACCATTTGACCTCAACATCCTAAGGTTCCCATGTATGGACTTTTAAACACCATACAACCTTAGCTTTCCCGAGGTTCCCATGTATGGACTTTCAAACACCATACAACCTCAACTTTTCCCCAAGGTTCCCATGTATGGACTTTCAAACACCATACAACCTTGACATGCACAAGGTTCCCATGTATGGACTTTCAAACACCATACAACCTTTGCATTCACCGATTGGTAGTTGTATAACATCACTATCGAGATCCGGGACACCCTACACAAGATCCACACATGGACTTAACACCGCCATTGTGATCTCAACAAGCACAAGGTTCTCACATATGGACTTTTAAACACCATATAACCTTTGCTCAACCAAGGTCCTCGAATGGGCAACACCTCCATTATGACCTCAACCATCTCGTTAGGATACTTGAAGGGAGTTTACCGGTCCACTCTTGACCACTCCACCTCCAAGGCGACTTAATTCACGGTGCACCCAATCCTATAGCCGGCTAACTATATCCGATCAAAGAACCAAGAACCACTTACATCACTTGCCAATATAAACATCTTACCACATCAACCATGATTCACATGCATAACCATAATGCAAAACCATCATGAACTTTAGCCAAGAACCAACCATGGACTTTCAAACACCATGTTGTTCTTAAACAAACAAGGCTTACACAAGGACTTTCAACCACCTTAGTAACCTTACACATCACTCACAAATATGCATCGTTAACAACAATATCCCACTGTTTTAAAGCATAATACAAAGCCATTTAACAACATGCAACACTATGCATCAAAACCACAATTTCCATGTATAAAACCAAGGATCTCTTACCTTGAGCATCCTTCACATATGGCTTTCAAAACCAGCATTTAACCATGCTAAAATATGCTTTCAAAACAGAATTTAAAACATGCAAAACATATGCATTGCAACCATCAATCACAAATTGTTTAACAAGCCGATGCACATCACAAACCAAGAGCGAAAATCCATTTACTTACTCTTGAGCTTAGCAAAGTTGTTTAGACTTAAACTAAGCTCCCAAAACCTTCAAACCTTGGTTTAAAAGCTGAAAACCCAACTTCACTCACCGATAACCAAAACAAGGCTAGCCACCAAGCCTTCCAAGCATCCGAAACCTTCCGCAACACCTCTAAAGCTCACGGATCAAACTCCCCTGTTTCAAGCACACAAAAACAGCACATTAATGCATCATTATGCATTAAGAACAGCAGCCACACAACCAAACTCGCTGCTCATCACACAACCAACAATTCGGCTACCAAACACAACCGAAATCACCTCCAAACACTACCAAAACTTAACCCAGCCAAGATCCATCACTTCTAACCATTTTTAAACATCAATTAACATCCAAAATGATCACAAACACGTCCTTATACTTCCAGGTATAACATATCACCAAAAACACTCCAAAAACAACCAAAAACTCAAGCAAAACTTAGGAAATTCAACCTATCCGGGATTGCATTAATTAAACCTCAACTTCTAATCAATTTAGCATTCATTTAACATCATTTTGACACTTCAAAACACTGCCCAAACAGATCACACGAAAATTTCACCAAAATCGCCAAATCTTGCATTTTAAGTCAAAATCAAGATTTCAATTGAAAAACCTTTAACAAAACACAAATCAAGGATTGAGAACTTGGGAATTTCAGTAAAGAACTGATAGTTTAGAGGAGAAGGACGTTCTTACCTCCAAACTTGAGTTTCTCCTTTTTGGAGCCAAAAAGCTTGATGAAACAACTTGCAAATTGAGAGGTTTTGTTGATGAGATGATTAGGAATCAAATGAGAGTTGAAATGAGTGATTTGAGTGACAAAATCAGAGGAGGAAATCTGGAGAAATGTGTTTGGTTTGAGAGAAAAGATGAGAGAAAATGGTTGAGAGAAAAGTTAGTTAGAATTAGGAAAATATCTTCCCTCCACTTTTCTTTAGTTTAAAAACATTTAATTAATCATTTAATATATTTAGAAAATCTGGAGAAACTCCCATTGGGTAAATAGCTCCTTAAAGATTCAAAGTTTCAATCCTTTTTAAAACAGTCACGCAGTTTTCAAAAATTACATTTTGGTCACTAACCCAAAATGTCACCCTTCCAAACCTCATTTTCCAAAATTGATTTCACAGTTCACTTTTATACATTAAAAGATGATTTTAGAACATTTTTCCATATTTTTAATGCAACCCGAACTAGGCTTTCCTAAATTCACTCTTATATATTCGATCAGCACTTTGACCGAACCGGTCAACGCCCAAAACTTCTGAGCCCAAAACCGGGGCGTTACACCAAGCACCAGGCGGCAGAGAAGAACATTTGATGCCAGGCTAAGAATATGTTGACTCCGAAAAAATAGAACCAGATCTGGCTGCGAGAAAATAAGGATCAGATCAATTTCCAAGAAAATAGGGGACGAGCAGTGCTAAGAACGGTTGGCAGTACCATGCGAAGCTGTGATGCCGAAAGAGTGTTGGCACAATGACGTCAGACCTAACCTGATCAGCCTTAGGATTCAAACGCCAGATAAGATGATCGGCTACCTTATCCCTGCACATTCAAATTCAAGATATTCCTAGGCTTTCCATGGAGTCCAATTTAATCCCGATCAAAACAAAACGAAAAGAAGGGGAGACGGTGGAGAATCGAGGAAAGTGATCGGAGATAAGGAGCAACAGTCGAGAGCCTGGCCGTGAAGAGCTGCATCGACGGACCCTCTTCTAGCCCATCCTCTTTGTTGTTATTTTTCTTTTTCATAGTTTTAATGACAATGGATGTTGAAAACGATTATGGTTTTTTGGTTGATACCCTCACCATGAACTGATTTTATAGTTGGTGAGGGGTGTTACATTTGAATGTTTTTTTAATGTTTAGTTTTTAATAAATCAACACTGCCTCGGCATTGTTTTCCCTATTTGGCATGTTCTTTATTTTTAAGTGTGTTGCCACGCGACAACTGGCACTATCTTTTTAAATATTATGCCAAGCAACGATTGGCATAATTGGCTTATTGCAACTCAATATCATAACTGACTTGGGTGTCAACGATTGATTGCTAGGTACTAAGAAGAGATGCTTTGAAAGAAGATGTTCAAGTAGATGAACTCACTTTCGGGAGTGGAATCTACCCCTTAGGAGTAAAGATTAGAACTTAATCGAATTGATTTATGTAAAAACATGTACTATAAACATATAGAGGTTTTTCCATAATTGATTTAGGGCAATGCCATCGACAGAGGTATTGCTACCTTTGAATCTTCTCGGCAAACAATGCCAAGACAGGATTTATTAAAGGCTGGCATGACACAAATAGCGTAAAACCAGGCACTCTTTGCCAACGCTAGCCATTTGCTAAGACCCTTTCCTTGCCTTCAACTTTATTTTATTTCATTTCTTTTCTTATCAGACATTTCAAAATCACTTCCAATCAAAGCAATCTTCTCACAAAGCAAGTACTTGGCTAAGCAATTAGACCCTTGAATGCATTCCCTATGGGATCGATAACTTAGCTTAACTGTTGTATTACCGCGAAGCTGAAACTTTTTACTTTTTCTTTGAGGGACAAAGCAAAGACGTGGCTTAATTTTTTGTCACCTGGCTCAGTCACTTCTTGGGCAGATCTATGCCAGAAGTTCTTAACACGATTTTAGTCGCCGACGCTCACTGCCAAGCTGCGTGGTGAGATCATTACCTTTAGGCAGACCGAGGACAAGACCCTATACGATGTTTGGGTAAGATTTAAGGACTTGTTAAGAAGGTGTCCTATACATTGGTTCCCAAATTAGACTCAGATACAAACCTTTTACAACGGATTGAACGCACAGACAAGAACTATTGATGATGCCTCAACAGCCGGATCATTGCTGAACAAAAATTATACAGAAGCTATTGGCATCCTTGAAAGGATAGCCATAAATGATTTTGAATACCCTATTGCTAGACTTGGGACTGGAACCAAAGCCAGTGGAAAATTATAGATGGATGAGCTAACGTCTATCCATGCCGAGATTTCCAATCTCACCAACATGGTGAAAACTTTGCAAAAAAGTAACGAGTCCCAAGTAGTTAAAGCATTAGAGCCATTTTGCACTATCTGTGGAGAGAACCACCACGCGGATGAATGCCCTGCCAATCCCGTGTCGGTAATTTTCATTGGCAATTCTGGACGTTATTATAATTCCAACTTCAACTCTTATAATGCAGGTTGGAGGCAGCACCCTAACTTAGCTTGGGGAAACTGAGGGGGAAACCAGTACAATGTACAGTGCCAGAATGCCCAGAGGCAAAATCAGAATGCCATGCCAGCATTATGCCAAAACACTATGCCGCAAGGAATTCAAAATAATTTCCAGCATGGGCAAAGACTCAATCAATGGGGTAATCTTACAGAATATACAAAGCAGGATGATGTCACAGTTCATAGCCTGGCAGCGTCAATACGTAATTTAGAGATCCAGATGGGATAGCTTGCGAATATACTCAACAATCGCCCACAAGGAGGTTTGCCAAGTGACACTAAAGATGCTAAGCACAAAATCAATGGACAATGTAAGGCCATAACATTTCGAAGTGGTAAACAATGTGAGGCAGAAACGGCTGCCAAGCAGTCGGTTGACTGCCAAGATGGCAAACCAATGCCAGCAGTGGAGCCCATGGAATTAGAGAAGGAGAAAACCAAAACAGATGATGCCAATGATAATGCCCACAATAATGCCAATTCTCATGTCAGCTCTAGTGCTTAGCAAGATACCAGTTCTAGTGCCAACAATGGAGTTCACAAGGATGACAAGCAAACATAGGTAAGAAAGCAAACTGATGCCAAAGTGGATGCAAGCACTACTTCGGCAAAGCTGACAATGCCAACATATGTGTATCCACCACCACCATTTTTGGCTAGACTCCAAAAGCACAAGCAGGACCAGCAATTTAAGCGCTTCTTGGAAGCGCTTAAGCTATTGCAAATTAATATTCCATTGGTAGAAGCCATTGAGCAAATGTCCAACTATGTAAAATTCATGAAAGACATTTTGTCAAAAAAGAGGAAGTTGAGAGAATTTGAAACTGTTGCTCTTACGTAAGAATGTAGTGCCGTGATCTTGAATCGATTGCCACCAAAGCTTAAAGATCCAGGGAGGTTTACTATTCCTTGTACAATTGGCAATAAATTCATGGGTAAGGGATTGTGTGATTTAGGAGTCAGCATCAATTTAATGCCATTATCTATTTTCAGGAAGCTTGACATAGAAGCGAGACCTACACGGTGACACTCCAGTTGGCAGACCGATCATATGCACATCCAAAGGGTAGGATTGAGGATGTTCTTGTAAAGGTAGACAAATTTATATTTCCAGTTGATTTTATCATCTTAGATTATGAAGCTGATACTAATGTGCCAATTATTTTGGGTATGTCATTCCTTGCCACGGGTAGGGCGCTTATTGATGTTCATAAAGGGGAACTAACCATGCGAATGAATGACCCACATGTTACTTTTAATATGTTTGAAGCTTTGAAATGTGCAGATGAATCTGATGAATGTCAAGTTGAGGAGATGATGGAGGCCGTTTATACTTTGGACATGGCACAATTGTGCCAGGATGCAGAATTTGATGCCAACATGCTTGATGGCATTGCTGAACTTTTTGAGGAACTTGAGGAATCAGCCTTGGAGGCTGAAGATGTGAGTTATTTTGAGCCATTGGAGTTAGCAAGTAGGGTGACAACCAAACTGAAACCATCAATCAAGGAACCACCAGAGTTGGAACTTAAGTCACTGCCAGAACACTTGAAGTATGCCTATCTAGGTGAGCACTCAACTCTGCCAGTGATTATTGCCACTGATCTCACTAATGATTAGGAGTCAAGATTGCTGGCGATATTAAAAACCTATAAGCAAGTGTTGGGATGGACCTTGGAAGATATCCGAGGGATAAGCCCAACCATTTGCATGCACAAGATTAATTTGGAGGAATATCATGGTAAGACTATTGAAGGCCAAAGGAGGCTGAACCCGAGCATGAAAGAGGTTTGTAAAAAAGAATATTATTAAATGGCTTGATGCCGGAATAATCTATCCTATATCTGATATCTCTTAGGTTAGCCCGGTACAGTGTGTGCCAAAGAAGGGTGGCATGACTGTTGCTTAGAATAGCAATGATGAGTTGATTCCCTACAGAACAATTACAGGATGGAGAGTGTGCATGGATTATAGGAGGCTGAATAAGGTCACGAGGAAGGATCACTTCCCTTTGCCTTTCATCGATCAGATGTTAGACAAACTGGTAGGTAAAGCTTTCTATTGCTTTTTAGATGGTTATTTAGGTTATAATCAGATTGCAATAGCTCTCGATGACCAAGAGAAGACCACATTCACCTGTCCATATGGAACATATGCCTTTATAAGAATGTCATTCGGATTGTGCAATACACCGACAACTTTTCAACGCTGTATGATGTCCGTTTTCTCTGATCTGATTGAGCACAAGACGAAAGTGTTTATGGATAACTTCTCAGTGTTTGGTAGCACATTTGAGGAATGCATCCTAAGTTTGGAGCAAGTTCTTCGGAGGTGCATTGAGACCAATCTAGTCTTGAACTAGGAAAAATGCCACTTCATGGTGAAGGAGGGCATTGTTCTCGGGCATAGAGTGACCAAGAATGGACTAGAGGTTGATCCAACAAAAGTGGAAGTAATCAAGCAATTACCACCCCCACGAGTGTTAAAGGTGTAAGAAGTTTTTTAGTTCATGTCAGATTTTATCGACGATTTATTAAAGACTTTTCTAAAATTTCTAAACCTTTATGCTTGTTATTAGAAAAGGATGTCACTTTTGCATTTGATGATTCTTGATTGAAAGCGTTTCAGGTCTTTAAGAAGAAGCTGGTTAATGCCCCTATAGTCATGGCACCATACTGGAATGAGCCTTTCGAGCTTATGTCTGATGCAAGTGACTACACAATAGGAGCAATACTTGGATATCGACGTGGTAGAGTTTTTCACGCCATATATTATGCCAGCGGAACACTTAATGAAGCACAACAACTGAGAAAAATTTCTTGTAGTTGTATTTGGTTTTGATAAATTTAGATCTTATTGTTGGGTCACGTCGGCACGCCCCATGGCGTAGCGGAAAAATTAATCCAACGTAATCCAGCCAGGATCCAAGTACAGGAACGAATCCGGGGTGAAAAGATGAAGAGTTACCTTTTAAAACTCTGGAAACTGGAAAACCGACGGTATGTCGGAATAACCACGTCATGTAAAACCAGAATCGTCACAGGTTCGCAACGACCTCTACGGAGTCCACCCGAACAAAACGAACAAAGTTTTCGCCTCCCTAACACTTAGGGATAAATTTCGACAGGCTTGAACACCTTCCAGGGAGAAGTCGAAATCCCTCTAGGGATTCCTGAGAGAGTCTGAAATCGACCAGGAGTTCAACCGGGACTTGCAATCGAGCACGGGAACCTTCAGGGATTTTCCAGGGGGAAGTAGAACACCAGAAAAATATCGAACAGCTTCTCAGAGAGCTTTCTGGGATATGTCAAATTCCAGTGGGGAATCTCTAGGGGTGTTGTCGAAATCTTCAAGAGGAGGAAGAAGGATGATTTGGTTGCTAGCCCTTGTCCCTTTAAATAGTATTCAGAGACTTAATTCTAGTTGAATACCTTAAATTCAAGTTCAACCAAAATTCATAGAATCTAATTCTACTTGAAATTGGTTTATATTAAATATACATTATATTTAATAATATTAAATGAAATATATATATATATTTAATTATGTAGAATCTTATTCTACATAAAACATGGATTTAAATATACATTATAATTAATCCAAATATATATATTTTTATTATATAGAATCTCATTCAATCTTTACTTGGATTTAAATATAATTAAATACATATTTTTTAATTATGTAGAATCTAATTCTACATAAACTTGGAATTAAATATACATTATATAAATTCCAAATATATATTTAAATTTCTAGAATCTTATTCTATAATATTTAAGTCTCTAAATATTTTCCATACTCTAAATAATATTTGATAAATACAATATTTATCCAATATTATTCCCATTTAAGGGAGTTGCCGATTTCCCCTATCCCATAGGGGATTTTCGGCAACCTATCTAAAATAGGGAGTATGGTTTCCAATTTTTTTGTTCGTTTCATTCGAAGGGTGTGACCCTTGTAGGTTCATGCAACGTTAGCAGCAAAATTAGAACTGTTCTAATTTTACAAACAATGAGTGGCATCTAGCAATACATCATTGCTACCTAAGTTGCATGAAGTCATGGTTTGACTTTCCTAATTCCTGAATAAACTTCCTTTATGTATTTCATCCTTTTGTCCTTTATATCTTAGATTAACACAAGTCATGGGTTAGTCACACTTGCGTTGTCCATCTAGTGTTTCTTGATGTCTTGAGTAGATTATGATAAACGAATCTCTATGATATCTCATATCATAATATTCGAGCATGGCCATGCATTTTCTAATCTCACTCAATCAAGTGGCTGAAGATATTTCTCCCATTATGTAGGAGGGACAAATCCTTTCTTAATCAAGTGGCCGAAGATATTTCTCCCATTATGTATGAGGGACAAATCCTTTCTTGATCAACAATATTTCACTACATAGGTCATAACGTATCCAATCATCAGTCTTTATAATGTAGTCAGTTACGACACATGTTTGACTATGTCAAAATACATAAATCTTTATGTTGAAATCATGTTGATCTCAAGTCTGAGGATTATACATATGTTTATCATGAGCAATGTTGTGACTGTCACATAATTACCCAAGAAACATGCTCATAGCGGGTCAATCCAGTATGTTGTTCTCTAACAAATACTTATGTGTTGATTTTGACATCTCTATGTCAATGACAACGCTTGTCATCAACCACATATTAGTCTTTATATATTATCACTGTCCATACCCGTAATAATATTCGAATAAGGATCCTATTTAACAATAATCGTATTATTGTATGGACATTATTATCCAATGGTTAGTTTGATGCACAAAAACATACCAAATGATAATAACGGCAATGCCATTACTTGATAAATCTAGTAAAATAGTATGTCTATTCAATCATCATATGATTGGTCTTTGGGCATACTTCAACAATCTCCCACTGGCACTAAGACCAATCATTCTCGTATCTAATACGATATGGCTTAGTGTAACTGACATGCTTATGCTGTGTCAAAAGCTTTGTCAGGGAGTTGACAAAGTTATCAACTTTGTGCGTATGTTGCATACTTTCACATCTCCAAGATGTAAGTACTTTAGAATATGTTTGGATTTATTGATGAGATCTGGGTTTTATTTGCTTACGCAAAGGTTCCATCATAACAGAGTTATGTAGCATCTAATATGCTGGGAACAACCCTTAGTTCAGAAGTGAACCCTTTAGATCCAAACATCCTTCTTTATTGCTATGTCGACTGTAATACATTCAGCCTATGTTGTAAAGTTAGATACTGTCTCATGTTGCTAACTCGCAGTATCTTTTATTAATGCAAAACGGATTGCGATATTTAGTTCCTTTTGATGAGTATATCATCTACATACAATACTTAGGAAAGTAACAATGCTCCCACTAGCTCTTTTGAAAACAAGACTCCCCTTGGTTTCTAGATAAACCAAACCTTTTGATTGTATCTTGTTGGGTTGTGTGGGGCTAGATTCGATCAACCAATGTTGCTCACCAAGTGGTGGAGAGGTGGATTTTTGGGTGTTAGGGTTTAGGAAGCTAGAATGGAAAGTGACACAATGATTTATAGTGGTTCAACCTTCTAACCAAGGTCTACATCCACTACCTTAGCTCCCTACTAAGGATTTCACAATCAATCCACTATTGATTCGTCCCCTTTTCTAGGATTAGGAGGAAACCCTTTACACCGATCAAGCTTCTACCCAAAGCCTTGATCAAAACCCTCTTTTACAAAGAGACAATGAAAGCAAACTTAAACCCTGTAATAGGTGTTTGTTTGCACAATGAAGCACTCACCCAAAACCTAAAACACTTGAGCAAATTTGACAATTTTGGCTCACTAGTGTTTGTCTATACAAGAAATGACAAATTAAGCACTAAGACAATTTCTTGATCATTTGATGTTTGAAAATATGAGCATTAGCCTTCTCTTGATGCTTGGAGGTCCCTTTTATACTCCCAAATGGGTTTGTAGCAGTTACTAGCCGTTGGGGATGAATTGGAGCCGTTGAGGACTTTATTTCCCTTCATAAATGCTGTTCTACAGCTATCGGTATCGATACACATGGAACGGTATCGATACGGCCTTCATAGGAACTAGTCGTTAGGCTCTTGCCAGCATAGGCGTATCGATACGCTTGAGGGCGTATCGGTACGAGTCCACATTCAAATGGCCGTTGGGAAATAGCCGTTGGGGTAGTTGAAATGGGATCGGTACGCTTACCTGGCGTATCGAAACGACCCCACTCCGTATCGATACGGCAAGGGCCTGTATCGATACGGGTTTTGACAGTAGCCAAACTGGGGCAAAAAGGTATCGGTACGGGGGTTTACCGTATCGATACTGGTACGTTGAAATCACAGGTTTGGCTATTAAAAACATGAAAAATCTTTGTCAAAAACCTCTTAAAATACCTCAAACATACTTTCAAGTTGTTAGGACTTAAAAACAAGTTTTAAATTCTTTTCAAATTAGTCCAAAACATTTTTCAATTATTATATCAAAACATTAGTTCTACAATCTCCCCCTTTTTGATATAATAAAACTAACTTGAAAAATTGTTTGGGATTCTCCCCCTTTATCTTTAAAAATGTGAATAAGAGATTAAGGATATGAAATCAAATAAAACTCCCCCTTATTCATTTGAAAATTCAATTTTTCAAACCATTTCTCCCCCCTTTTTGTTATGTCAAAAAGAATTTAAGACATTAAGTTCAAAATAACAATAGAGGTAAAAATTTTGACGAAAATAAGAATTTGGTTTAAAAATGGCTCCCCCTTACTCAAAGCATCATCAAAATGTTAGTCCAACATATATGATCATCTAGATGAATTTAAACTAAAATAAACAAGTGAAATAAAAAACAACTAGAATTTTTACCAACACTTGAACCCAAGGGAGGATGTGAAGCCTTCCTTCTTCAAGTGTTCTTCCTTGTGTGCATGGAGCTCCCCCTCAATGTTTGACTTGTTGAACATCTCCATCACACCTAGCAATAGACAATCAAGTAATTTTTGGTATCCAAATTGCTTTGGATCCATGAACATTAGAAGCACAAATTTTAGTCCCCTTAGGAATCCATTTTTCAAAGTCATCATTTTTAATTGAAGTGGTTAGTCCTTTTGGGACCCAAACACTTCTAAAACATTTACCATTTTTAAATCTAGGGGCACTAGATTGTCTAACATAGAAATTTGATTTTCCAAAATTGTTTTTCATTTCTAGCTCTTTGGAAATCAAATCCTTTTCTTCTTGAACTTTTTGAAGCAATTTTTGTGAATCAAAACATTTTAGTTCAAACTCCTTGAGTTTTGCTTCAAGTTCAAGTTTGGTTTTAGAAATCAAATCATTTTGAATTTTCAACTTTGAAATCACTTTATTGTTTTTCAAAATGTGATTTTTAAAGTCTAAAACCAAATCATCATAGGCATCTTGTAATTCATCAAAAGAATAAGAACATGAAGTAGATGAATTAGAAGTTACCCTTGAATCTTCTTCGATGGCCATAAGGCAAAGGTTGGCTTGTTCATCGTCGGTGGAGTCCTCATCACTCCAAGTAGCCACATGTGCCTTCTTCTTATGGCTTGAAGTGCTTGCCCTCTCCTTTCTTTTAGGTTCTCGTTCAAGCTCTCTCAAGGCTTTCTTCATGAACGGGGCACACTTCTTGAAGAGATGAACTATCTTTTCATCTTTATCCTCCTCTTCACTTGAGTAGACATGATGGCAAGTGGAGGATTTGAGAGCCATGGCGCTTGCATTGATGCCAAGCCCTTTCATTTTCTTCTCTCTCATAGCTCTAATTTCTTCCCTCTTCTTCTCATCCTCTTTGTTCTTCTTCATGATTTGATGAGTAAGGAGCGACCCCATGAGTTCATCAAGCTTCAAGGTCTTTAAATTTTTGGCTTCGATGATGGCGGTCCTCTTTGAGTCCCAAGACTCGGGAAGTGAGTAGATGAGCTTTCGGACAAGCTTTTCTTCCGGGATGGCTTCTCCAAAACCTTTAAGACCATTTGTGATGGTGGAGAATCTATCAAACATCTTCTCGATGTTCTCTTCCGGATCCATCTTGAAGTTCTCATACTCTAAGGTTAGGAGCCCAATCTTGGTCTCCTTGACTTCATTGGTTCCCTCGTATGTGACTTCAAGCTTGTCCCATACCTCCTTGGCACTCTCATAAGAAGACATCTTCTCATAGATGGATGGACCAAATGCACAAAATAGAATGTGCAAGGCTTTGCAATTTAGCTCCATCTTCTTGCAATCGTCGGCACTCCATTCCGCTTTGCTTCTTTGAGGCACGAACGGACCGTCTTCAACTATATCCCATAGCTTGTAATCTCTAGATTTGATGAAGAACTTCATCTTTGTCTTCTAATGGGCATAGTGGGTTCCGTCAAAGAAAGGCGGTTTGTCGATTGATTGTGCCATTTGAGCCGGTTGATGAAATAGTGATCGAGCTTGCCGGATCTTCTCAATAGGATGTGAATCCCCTTCGATTGAGCCAAGATCTGATACCAATTGTTGGGTTGTGTGGGGCTCGATTCGATCAACCAATGTTGCTCACCAAGTGGTGGAGAGGTGGATTTTTGGGTGTTAGGGTTTAGGAAGCTAGAATGGAAAGTGACACAATGATTTATAGTGGTTCAACCTTCTAACCAAGGTCTACATCCACTACCTTAGCTCCCCACTAAGGATTTCACAATCAATCCACTATTGATTCGTCCCCTTTTCTAGGATTAGGAGAAAACCCTTTACACCGATCAAGCTTCTACCCAAAGCCTTGATCAAAACCCTCTTTTACAAAGAGACAATGAAAGCAAACTTAAACCCTCTAATAGGTGTTTGTTTTCACAATGAAGCACTCACCCAAAACCTAAAACACTTGAGCAAATTTGACAATTTTGGCTCACTAGTGTTTGTCTATACAAGAAATGACAAATTAAGCACTAAGACAATTTATTGATCATTTGATGTTTGAAAATATGAGCATTAGCCTTCTCTTGATGCTTGGACATCCCTTTTATACTCCCAAATGAGTTTGTAGCCGTTACTAGCCGTTGGGGATGAATTGGAGCCATTGAGGACTTTATTTCCCTTCATAAATGCTGTTCTGCAGCTATCGGTATCGATACGCATGGAACGGTATCGATACAGCCTTCATAGGAACTAGCCGTTGGGCTCTTGCCAGCATAGGCGTATCGATACGCTTGAGGGCGTATCGGTACAGGTCCACATTCAAATGGCCGTTGGGAAATAGCCGTTGGGGTAGTTGAAATGGGATCGGTACGCTTACCTGGCGTATCGAAACGACCCCACTACGTATCGATACGGGTTTTGATAGTGGCCAAACTGGGGTTAAAAGGTATCGGTACGGGGGTTTACCGTATCGATACTGGTACGTTGAAATCACAGGTTTGGCTATTAAAAACATGAAAAATCTTTGCTAAAATCCTCTTAAAATACCTCAAACATGCTTTCAAGTTGTTTGGACTTAAAAACAAATTTTAAATTCTTTTCAAATTAGTCCAAAACATTTTTCAATTATTATATCAAAACATTAGTTCTACATATCTTCTGAAACGAATATCCCAACTTCGAGAAGCTTGCCTTAGTCTACGGATAGACCTTTGTAGCTTACATACCATCCAAGTGTTTACTGGAGTGACAAAACCTTCTGGATGTGTCATGTACACATCTCTTTCAAGTTTTTCCCTTAGGAAAGTGGTTTTGACATTCCTTTATTTGATTCCATAATCATCGTATGTAACTACTTGCAAGTGAGATTAATATGGATTAAACATAGCTATAAGGAACATGCTTTATCATAGTCTATACTATGAAGTTTGTCGAAAACTTTTAGCGACGAATCATCCTTTGTATGTTTCATCATCCATGTCAGTTTTTCCTTTTTGAAAAACTCATCCATACCTCTTAGGTTTTACCCTTTTAGGTAACCAAAGTCTATACTTGGTTTTAGACATGATTCCATCTCATATCTCATGGCTCTTAGCCATTTCTCGAATTTTGGGCTCACCATTGCTTTCTGATAAGACCTAGTCTTTATCTTGATCCGAAAAGAAGAGTGTTTCCATGTACGGATAGTGAGAAATCCATATTTCTCAAGTATATGGTATTCTCTTAAGGATCAACACAATGGTTGTGTTTTGTTCCAATGTTCCTTGATCATTTGTGGAACATTCTCAATCTTTAGTTCATAAATTTGTTGTCTAAAATTTCTTCACATTCCAAATTCCATTTTTTCCTTTTGTGAGAGGTAATCTCTTTCGAGAGAAACTCTCGTTTGAGCAACAAACATTTTGTTCTCGTTGAAAAATGAAATCCCTTAGTGATAAATATTCTCTTTCGAGATAAACTATCGTTTGAGCAACAAATATTTTGTTCTCGTTAAAGTTGAAGAAATAATATCCCTTTGTGAGAATTAATCTCTTTCAAGATAAACTCTCATTTGAGAAACAAACGCCTTGTTCTCGTTAGGATAAACAACAAATGGAGTTTTTAAGGTTCGAACTTTGTAAACATTTTAACATGTAAGTAACCTTAAAACTTCAAAGGTATTCTAGAACAATTCTTAGTCCATATCTTATATGACGTTTCGGAAAAAAAAACACGATTAAGTATGAGAGTTGTTTTTCTAGTGTGTAAAGAAGTCGAAAATGTCTTGTTCTGAATCAAAACATGTCTAACATATTTGATTCTCTTTCAAAGACTTTTCGTTCCGTTTGTGGGATTTAATTATGGGACAATCCCATATTCTTTGAAAGTTCATCAAACTTTAAATATTCTTGAATTTGATCTCATCAAATTACCTTAATACTTTTTATGAGTTTGAGATTAGTCATTTGTTTTATTTATCTTATAAATATTATTGATTTGATTAGTTTAAAGATCATTGATTCGTTGTGCCATAAGAGATTAAAAGAGTAACATTTATTTAAATAATCTCAAAATTAAAATATCTTGTCCTTACAAGATAACTAAAACTTAGGCACAAAATAATAATCTTAAAAACTAAAACAAATCTATTTAAGCAAAAATACATGTCCTAATGGATGATGTAGCAACTCTTGCTTTATTTCCATTCGTAGGTCCATGTCTATTCTGATGCCTTCTCTTTAGAAGCCTCTGAGGTTGATGCCTCACTTGTTTTTGCTTTCTTGACTTCTTGTAGGTGTGTGGGGCAATTTCTCTTCCAATGTTCGGTCTTGCCGCAATGGAAACATTTTCCATCCTTCTTGATTCCTTCTTAGGTTTCAATGCCTCCTTTCCATCGGTTTTGGTCTTACCATCACCTTTAGACTTTGCTGCCGATTTACCTTTCTTCTTGCCCTTGCGGACCATCAGAACAAGTTTAGGTCCTACCTTCTTCAGGTTGATTTCAGCAGTTCTCAACATGCCGAGCAACTGTGGCAACGTCTTGTTAATTTCATTCATATTGAAATTAAGGACGAACTGATTGAAACTATCCGGCAACGATTGCAGGATGACATCAGTAGCTAATTCGTCTTTCAGCGGAAAGTCGAGCTTCTCCAACGTTTGGATGTAGCCCATCATTTTGATGACGTGAGCTCCTACGGGAGATCCCTCACTCATCTTGCATTGAAACAAAGTTTTAGAGGTCTCGTACCTCTCTTGACGAGCTTGTCCTTCATAAATCTCCTTGAGATTTTGAATCATATCATAAGCAACCATGTCCTCATGTTGCTTCTGAAGCTCAGGGTTATGGAGGCAAGCATAAGACAACCGACATCCAGCATGTCGTCCATGTGTTTCTTAAACTTGTCTTTGTCAGCTCTGGAAGCAGTGGCAACCGGTTCATCAGGAACAAGTTCTTCAATGACATATTCCTTCTTTTCCTATTTGAGAACAATTCTCAAATTGCGGAACCAGTCAAGGAAGTTTATGCCATTGAGCTTATCCTTCTCAAGGATAGATCGCAGAGATAGAGTATTATTTTCCATTAATTCTACAACAAAGAAAATATTGTACACAAGTTTTACTAAATTTTAAAATTTATAGATAGGCCTTTACTATAAATTTACTCCCACTATTTTCTTCAAAATTAAAAACCCTCTAGTTTTAATTTTGGAAAAACGTTTCGATAGTTTTTCTAGTGAGTGAGGATCCGTATTTCACCATTCCTAAATCAGCTTTGGCCAGTCTTTTAGGAAATGGTTATTTAGGTAAGTAACACCTTACTAATTACATCTCATGTAATTCCTCATCTTTTGGCGAACAACTCTTGTTCTTTAAATCATCTTATGATTATCCAAAACTTTTAACCACTAGGTTTTCTAATCCTATCAGAACAACCCAGCTAAGTCAATACCAATATCTCAACCGGCGAATATCACTAGCTTATTCTTCGCGTTTAACTAAGATAGATAAATGTGACATTGCTTTGGCAAAGCTCGCATTATATCGATCGAAGCTTTAACGAGGGTAAATATTGGATGGTTAAAACAGACTTAGAATTATAGTGAGGGATTTACTTAATTATCTCATCATTTTAACATTGATCCTATCAATAGAAGTATGTTTAATCATGCTTATAAAACATCCATTGCATCACATACAAGGTAAATATAAGCGGTAAATAAATATGCAATGATTATAGCCCTTTTTAACCTAAGGCGACCCGTCCCAAGCCAATGGGAGGACCATTCTACTGAAGATAGAATCTTCCTCTGAAACGCCCGGTCCACCAGGGAAGGCCCACCACGCTGCTACCTTGGTTCTTGCTTTATCTCCATGAGTATTTACAATTTTCAGAAACTCGCGTTACATGCGAGGGAGTGAGATGAGAAGAGAAGTACAATAGAAGATAGAGAAAGGCACGACACACAGTCTGTATTTATAAAAACCAAAACTATAAAGGCTATGGGCTATAACCATGCAAAACAAACACCGTGCAATCTAACATGCATTTCAAACATCATGCGAACAAAGTAACGACGTGTTTACGGAGTTTTAATCTGATTATCCCTATGTTGCGGTTAATGGGCCAAAGAAGGATCACGAGGTTTCATAAACCATTTGCGTTAACGAACAAATACACCAGGTAGGTCAACATGAACGAGAGGTGGCGCACTAGGCACACTTAAGTACCAGGTCTTTGATGATGCCAATCCTAGACATGCTCTTTTGAAAACAAGACTCCCCTTGGTTTCTAGATAAACCAAACCTTTTGATTGTATCTTGTTGGGTTGTGTGGGGCTCGATTCGATCAACCAATGTTGCTCACCAAGTGGTGGAGAGGTGGATTTTTGGGTGTTAGGGTTTAGGAAGCTAGAATGGAAAGTGACACAATGATTTATAGTGGTTCAACCTTCTAACCAAGGTCTACATCCACTACCTTAGCTCCCCACTAAGGATTTCACAATCAATCCACTATTGATTCGTCCCCTTTTCTAGGATTAGGAGGAAACCCTTTACACCGATCAAGCTTCTACCCAAAGCCTTGATCAAAACCCTCTTTTACAAAGAGACAATGAAAGCAAACTTAAACCCTGTAATAGGTGTTTGTTTGCACAATGAAGCACTCACCCAAAACCTAAAACACTTGAGCAAATTTGACAATTTTGGCTCACTAGTGTTTGTCTATACAAGAAATGACAAATTAAGCACTAAGACAATTTCTTGATCATTTGATGTTTGACAATATGAGCATTAACCTTCTCTTGATGCTTGGAGGTCCCTTTTATACTCCCAAATGGGTTTGTAGCAGTTACTAGCCGTTGGGGATGAATTGGAGCCGTTGAGGACTTTATTTCCCTTCATAAATGCTGTTCTACAGCTATCGGTATCGATACGCATGGAACGGTATCGATACGGCCTTCATAGGAACTAGCCGTTAGGCTCTTGCCAGCATAGGCGTATCGATACGCTTGAGGGCGTATCGGTACGGGTCCACATTCAAATGGCCGTTGGGAAATATCCGTTGGGGTAGTTGAAATGGGATCGGTACGCTTACCTGGCGTATCGAAACGACCCCACTCCGTATCGATACGGCAAGGGCCTGTATCGATACGGGTTTTGACAGTGGCCAAATTGGGGCAAAAAAGTATCGGTACGGGGGTTTACCGTATCGATACTGGTACGTTGAAATCACACGAACAATCTCCCACTAGCACTAAGACCATTCATTCTCGTATCTAATACGATATGGCTTAGTGTAACAGACATGCTTATGCTGTGTCAAAAGCTTTGTCAGGGAGTTGACAAAGTTATCAACTTTGTGCGTATGTTGCATACTTTCACATCTCCAAGATGTAAGTACTTTAGAATATGTTTGGATTTATTGATGAGATCTGGGTTTTATTTGCTTACGCAAAGGTTCCATCATAACAGAGTTATGTAGCATCTAATATGCTGAGAACAACCCTTAGTTTAGAAGTGAACCCTTTAGATCCAAACATCCTTCTTTATTGCTATGTCGACTGTAATACATTCAGCCTATGTTGTAAAGTTAGATACTGTCTCATGTTGCTAACTCGCAATATCTTTTATTAATGCAAAACGGATTGCGATATTTAGTTCCTTTTGATGAGTATGTCATCTACATACAATACTTAGGAAAGTAACAATGCTCCCACTAGCTCTTTTGAAAACAAGACTCCCCTTGGTTTCTAGATAAACCAAACCTTTTGATTGTATCTTGTTGGGTTGTGTGGGGCTCGATTCGATCAACCAATGTTGCTCACCAAGTGGTGGAGAGGTGGATTTTTGGGTGTTAGGGTTTAGGAAGCTAGAATGGAAAATGACACAATGATTTATAGTGGTTCAACCTTCTAACCAAGGTCTACATCCACTACCTTAGCTCCCCACTAAGGATTTCACAATCAATCCACTATTGATTCGTCCCCTTTTCTAGGATTAGGAGGAAACCCTTTACACCGATCAAGCTTCTACCCAAAGCCTTGATCAAAACCCTCTTTTACAAAGAGACAATGAAATCAAACTTAAACCCTATAATAGGTGTTTGTTTGCACAATGAAGCACTCACCCAAAACCTAAAACACTTGAGCAAATTTGACAATTTTGGCTCACTAGTGTTTGTCTATACAAGAAATGACAAATTAAGCACTAAGACAATTTCTTGATCATTTGATGTTTGACAATATGAGCATTAGCCTTCTCTTGATGCTTGGAGGTCCCTTTTATACTCCCAAATGGGTTTGTAGCAGTTACTAGCCGTTGGGGATGAATTGGAGCCGTTGAGGACTTTATTTCCCTTCATAAATGCTGTTCTACAGCTATCGGTATCGATACGCATGGAACGGTATCGATACGGCATTCATAGGAACTAGCCGTTAGGCTCTTTCCAGCATAGGCGTATTGATACGCTTGAGGGCGTATCGGTACGGGTCCACATTCAAATGGCCGTTGGGAAATAGCCGTTGGGGTAGTTGAAATGGGATCGGTACGCTTACCTGGCGTATCGAAACGACCCCACTCCGTATCGATACGGCAAGGGCCTGTATCGATACGGGTTTTGACAGTGGCCAAACTGGGGCAAAAAGGTATCGGTACGGGGGTTTACCGTATCGATACTGGTACGTTGAAATCACAGGTTTGACTATTAAAAACATGAAAAATCTTTGTCAAAAACCTCTTAAAATACCTCAAACATACTTTCAAGTTGTTAGGACTTAAAAACAAGTTTTAAATTCTTTTCAAATTAGTCCAAAACATTTTTCAATTATTATATCAAAACATTAGTTCTACAATCTCCCCCTTTTTGATATAATAAAACTAACTTGAAAAATTGTTTGGGATTCTCCCCCTTTATCTTTAAAAATGTGAATAAGAGATTAAGGATATGAAATCAAATAAAACTCCCCCTTATTCATTTGAAAATTCAATTTTTCAAACCATTTCTCCCCCCTTTTTGTTATATCAAAAAGAATTTAAGACATTAAGTTCAAAATAACAATAGAGGTAAAAATTTTGACGAAAATAAGAATTTGGTTTAAAAATGGCTCCCCCTTACTCAAAGCATCATCAAAATGTTAGTCCAACATATATGATCATCTAGATGAATTTAAACTAAAATAAACAAGTGAAATAAAAAACAACTAGAATTTTTACCAACACTTGAACCCAAGGGAGGATGTGAAGCCTTCCTTCTTCAAGTGTTCTTCCTTGTGTGCATGGAGCTCCCCCTCAATGTTTGACTTGTTGAACATCTCCATCACACCTAGCAATAGACAATCAAGTAATTTTTGGTATCCAAATTGCTTTAGATCCATGAACATTAGAAGCACAAATTTTAGTCCCCTTAGGAATCCATTTTTCAAAGTCATCATTTTTAATTGAAGTGGTTAGTCCTTTTGGGACCCAAACACTTCTAAAACATTTACCATTTTTAAATCTAGGGGCACTAGATTGTCTAACATAGAAATTTGATTTTCCAAAATTGTTTTTCATTTCTAGCTCTTTGGAAATCAAATCCTTTTCTTCTTGAATCTTTTGAAGCAATTTTTGTAAATCAAAACATTTTGTTCAAACTCCTTGAGTTTTGCTTCAAGTTCAAGTTTGGTTTTAGAAATCAAATCATTTTGAATTTTCAACTTTGAAATCACTTTATTGTTTTTCAAAATGTGATTTTTAAAGTCTAAAACCAAATCATCATAGGCATCTTGTAATTCATCAAAAGAATAAGAACATGAAGTAGATGAATTAGAAGTTACCCTTGAATCTTCTTCGATGGCCATAAGGCAAAGGTTGGCTTGTTCATCGTCGGTGGAGTCCTCATCACTCCAAGTAGCCACATGTGCCTTCTTCTTATGGCTTGAAGTGCTTGCCCTCTCCTTTCTTTTAGGTTCTCGTTCAAGCTCTCTCAAGGCTTTCTTCATGAACGGGGCACACTTCTTGAAGAGATGAACTATCTTTTCATCTTCATCCTCCTCTTCACTTGAGTAGACATGATGGCAAGTGGAGGATTTGAGAGCCATGACGCTTGCATTGATGCCAAGCCCTTTGATTTTCTTCTCTCCCATAGCTCTAATTTCTTCCCTCTTCTTCTCATCCTCTTTGTTCTTCTTCATGATTTGATGAGTAAGGAGCGACCCCATGAGTTCATCAAGCTTCAAGGTCTTTAAATTTTTGGCTTCGATGATGGCGGTCCTCTTTGAGTCCCAAGACTCGGGAAGTGAGTAGATGAGCTTTCGGACAAGCTTTTCTTCCGGGATGGCTTCTCCAAAACCTTTAAGACCATTTGTGATGGTGGAGAATCTATCAAACATCTTCTCGATGTTCTCTTCCGGATCCATCTTGAAGTTCTCATACTCTAAGGTTAGGAGCCCAATCTTGGTCTCCTTGACTTCATTGGTTCCCTCGTATGTGACTTCAAGCTTGTCCCATACCTCCTTGGCACTCTCATAAGAAGACATCTTCTCATAGATGGATGGACCAAATGCACAAAATAGAATGTGCAAGGCTTTGCAATTTAGCTCCATCTTCTTGCAATCGTCGGCACTCCATTCCGCTTTGCTTCTTTGAGGCACGAACGGACCGTCTTCAACTATATCCCATAGCTTGTAATCTCTAGATTTGATGAAGAACTTCATCTTTGTCTTCTAATGGGCATAGTGGGTTCCGTCAAAGAAAGGCAGTTTGTCGATTGATTGTGCCATTTGAGCCGGTTGATGAAATAGTGATCGAGCTTGCCGGATCTTCTCAATAGGATGTGAATCCCCTTCGATTGAGCCAAGCTCTGATACCAATTGTTGGGTTGTGTGGGGCTCGATTCGATCAACCAATGTTGCTCACCAAGTGGTGGAGAGGTGGATTTTTGGGTGTTAGGGTTTAGAAGCTAGAATGGAAAGTGACACAATGATTTATAGTGGTTCAACCTTCTAACCAAGGTCTACATCCACTACCTTAGCTCCCCACTAAGGATTTCACAATCAATCCACTATTGATTCGTCCCCTTTTCTAGGATTAGGAGAAAACCCTTTACACCGATCAAGCTTCTACCCAAAGCCTTGATCAAAACCCTCTTTTACAAAGAGACAATGAAAGCAAACTTAAACCCTCTAATAGGTGTTTGTTTTCACAATGAAGCACTCACCCAAAACCTAAAACACTTGAGCAAATTTGACAATTTTGGCTCACTAGTGTTTGTCTATACAAGAAATGACAAATTAAGCACTAAGACAATTTCTTGATCATTTGATGTTTGAAAATATGAGCATTAGCCTTCTCTTGATGCTTGGAGGTCCCTTTTATACTCCCAAATGAGTTTGTAGCCGTTACTAGCCGTTGGGGATGAATTGGAGCCGTTGAGGACTTTATTTCCCTTCATAAATGCTGTTCTGCAGCTATCGGTATCAATACGCATGGAACGGTATCGATACAGCCTTCATAGGAACTAGCCGTTGGGCTCTTGCCAGCATAGGCGTATCGATACGCTTGAGGGCGTATCGGTACGGGTCCACATTCAAATGGCCGTTGGGAAATAGCCGTTGGGGTAGTTGAAATGGGATCAGTACGCTTACCTGGCGTATCGAAACGACCCCACTACGTATCGATACGGGTTTTGATAGTGGCCAAACTGGGGTTAAAAGGTATCGGTACGGGGGTTTACCGTATCGATACTGGTACGTTGAAATCACAGGTTTGGCTATTAAAAACATGAAAAATCTTTGTCAAAATCCTCTTAAAATACCTCAAACATGCTTTCAAGTTGTTTGGACTTAAAAACAAATTTTAAATTCTTTTCAAATTAGTCCAAAACATTTTTCAATTATTATATCAAAACATTAGTTCTACATATCTTCTGAAACGAATATCCCAACTTCGAGAAGCTTGCCTTAGTCTACGGATAGACCTTTGTAGCTTACATACCATCCAAGTGTTTACTGGAGTGACAAAACCTTCTGGATGTGTCATGTACACATCTCTTTCAAGTTTTTCCCTTAGGAAAGTGGTTTTGACATTCCTTTATTTGATTCCATAATCATCGTATGTAACTACTTGCAAGTGAGATTAATATGGATTAAACATAGCTATAAGGAACATGCTTTATCATAGTCTATACTATGAAGTTTGTCGAAAACTTTTAGCGACGAATCATCCTTTGTATGTTTTTATCATCCATGTCAGTTTTTCCTTTTTGAAAAACTCATCCATACCTCTTAGGTTTTACCCTTTTAGGTAACCAAAGTCTATACTTGGTTTTAGACATGATTCCATCTCATATCTCATGGCTCTTAGCCATTTCTCGAATTTTGGGCTCACCATTGCTTTCTGATAAGACCTAGTCTTTATCTTGATCCGAAAAGAAGAGTGTTTCCATGTACGGATAGTGAGAAATCCATATTTCTCAAGTATATGGTATTCTCTTAAGGATCAACACAATGGTTGTGTTTTGTTCCAATGTTCCTTGATCATTTGTGGAACATTCTCAATCTTTAGTTCATAAATTTGTTGTCTAAAATTTCTTCACATTCCAAATTCCATTTTTTCCTTTTGTGAGAGGTAATCTCTTTCGAGAGAAACTCTCGTTTGAGCAACAAACATTTTGTTCTCGTTGAAAAATGAAATCCCTTAGTGATAAATATTCTCTTTCGAGATAAACTATCGTTTGAGCAACAAATATTTTGTTCTCGTTAAAGTTGAAGAAATAATATCCCTTTGTGAGAATTAATCTCTTTCAAGATAAACTCTCATTTGAGAAACAAACGCCTTGTTCTCGTTAGGATAAACAACAAATGAAGTTTTTAAGGTTCGAACTTTGTAAACATTTTAACATGTAAGTAACCTTAAAACTTCAAAGGTATTCTAGAACAATTCTTAGTCCATATCTTATATGACGTTTCGAAAAAAAAACACGATTAAGTATGAGAGTTGTTTTTCTAGTGTGTAAAGAAGTCGAAAATGTCTTGTTCTGAATCAAAACATCTCTAACATATTTGATTCTCTTTCAAAGACTTTTCGTTCCGTTTGTGGGATTTAATTATGGGACAATCCCATATTCTTTGAAAGTTCATCAAACTTTACATATTCTTGAATTTGATCTCATCAAATTACCTTAATACTTTTTATGAGTTTGAGATTAGTCATTTGTTTTATTTATCTTATAAATATTATTGATTTGATTAGTTTAAAGATCATTGATTCGTTGTGCCATAAGAGATTAAAAGAGTAACATTTATTTAAATAATCTCAAAATTAAAATATCTTGTCCTTACAAGATAACTAAAACTTAGGCACAAAATAATAATCTTAAAAACTAAAACAAATCTATTTAAGCAAAAATACATGTCCTAATGGATGATGTAGCAACTCTTGCTTTATTTCCATTCGTAGGTCCATGTCTATTCTGATGCCTTCTCTTTAGAAGCCTCTGAGGTTGATGCCTCACTTGTTTTTGCTTTCTTGACTTCTTGTAGGTGTGTGGGGCAATTTCTCTTCCAATGTTCGGTCTTGCCGCAATGGAAACATTTTCCATCCTTCTTGATTCCTTCTTAGGTTTCAATGCCTCCTTTCCATCGGTTTTGGTCTTACCATCACCTTTAGACTTTGCTGCCGATTTACCTTTCTTCTTGCCCTTGCGGACCATCAGAACAAGTTTAGGTCCTACCTTCTTCAGGTTGATTTCAGCAGTTCTCAACATGCCGAGCAACTGTGGCAACGTCTTGTTAATTTCATTCATATTGAAATTAAGGACGAACTGATTGAAACTATCCGGCAACGATTACAGGATGACATCAGTAGCTAATTCGTCTTTCAGCGGAAAGTCAAGCTTCTCCAACGTTTGGATGTAGCCCATCATTTTGATGACGTGAGCTCCTACGGGAGATCCCTCACTCATCTTGCATTGAAACAAAGTTTTAGAGGTCTCGTACCTCTCTTGACGAGCTTGTCCTTCATAAATCTCCTTGAGATTTTGAATCATATCATAAGCAACCATGTCCTCATGTTGCTTCTGAAGCTCAGGGTTATGGAGGCAAGCATAAGACAACCGACATCCAGCATGTCGTCCATGTGTTTCTTAAACTTGTCTTTGTCAGCTCTGGAAGCAGTGGCAACCGGTTCATCAGGAACAAGTTCTTCAATGACATATTCCTTCTTTTCCTATTTGAGAACAATTCTCAAATTGCGGAACCAGTCAAGGAAGTTTATGCCATTGAGCTTATCCTTCTCAAGGATAGATCGCAGAGATAGAGTATTATTTTCCATTAATTCTACAACAAAGAAAATATGCTACACAAGTTTTACTAAATTTTAAAATTTATAGATAGGTCTTTACTATAAATTTACTCCCACTATTTTCTTCAAAATTAAAAACCCTCTAGTTTTAATTTTGGAAAAACGTTTCGATAGTTTTTCTAGTGAGTGAGGATCCGTATTTCACCATTCCTAAATCAGCTTTGGCCAGTCTTTTAGGAAATGGTTATTTAGGTAAGTAACACCTTACTAATTACATCTCATGTAATTCCTCATCTTTTGGCGAACAACTCTTGTTCTTTAAATCATCTTATGATTATCCAAAACTTTTAACTACTAGGTTTTCTAATCCTATCAGAACAACCCAGCTAAGTCAATACCAATATCTCAACCGGCGAATATCACTAGCTTATTCTTCGCGTTTAACTAAGATAGATAAATGTGACATTGCTTTGGCAAAGCTCGCATTATATCGATCGAAGCTTTAACGAGGGTAAATATTGGATGGTTAAAACAGACTTAGAATTATAGTGAGGGATTTACTTAATTATCTCATCATTTTAACATTGATCCTATCAATAGAAGTATGTTTAATCATGCTTATAAAACATCCATTGCATCACATACAAGGTAAATATAAGCGGTAAATAAATATGCAATGATTATAGCCCTTTTTAACCTAAGGCGACCCGTCCCAAGCCAATGGGAGGACCATTCTACTGAAGATAGAATCTTCTTCTGAAACGCCCGGTCCACCAGGGAAGGCCCACCACGCTGCTACCTTGGTTCTTGCTTTATCTCCATGAGTATTTACAATTTTCAGAAACTCGCGTTACATGCGAGGGAGTGAGATGAGAAGAGAAGTACAATAGAAGATAGAGAAAGGCACGACACACAGTCTGTATTTATAAAAACCAAAACTATAAAGGCTATGGGCTATAACCATGCAAAACAAACACCGTGCAATCTAACATGCATTTCAAACATCACGCGAACAAAGTAACGACGTGTTTACAGAGTTTTAATCTGATTATCCCTATGTTGCGGTTAATGGGCCAAAGAAGGATCACGAGGTTTCATAAACCATTTGCGTTAACGAGCAAATACACCAGGTAGGTCAACATGAACGAGAGGTGGCGCACTAGGCACACTTAAGTACCAGGTCTTTGATGATGCCAATCCTAGACATGCATTTTTCATAACGTCTAACCATAACTCATATGGATTCACCGTGAAAGATAGTTTGATAACTTTTATCAAATTAGAAGCCCTTTCAGAAATTTCATAAATCTATGAAACTACGAACAACTACTTGTTCTCTAGACTAACTATTAGTCTCAACATGTTAACATTTATCATTGAAGCAACCCAACATAGTTATGATTAACTCTTAATCATTCAGTGATAATCGAAATAATTCTTTATTAGGTGTGATACGATAAACAATAAATATCTAAATCGAATCAAACATCATGCATCTCATACATAAACATCACCCAAGAATTTACGTCCGAATTCGTATGATACAAGTGGCTCTGATACCACTGTTGGGTCACGTCGGCATGCCCCGTGGCGCAACGGAAAAATTAATCCGACGTAATCCAGCCAGGATTCATGTACAGGAACGAATTCGGGGTGAAAAGATGAAGAGTTACCTTTTAAAACTCTGGAAACTGGAAAATCGACGGTATGTCAGAATAACCACGTCAAGTAAAACCGGAATCGTCACAGGTTCGCAACAACCTCTACAGAGTCCACTCGAAAAAAATGAACAAAGTTTCCTCCTCCCTAACACTTAGGGATAAATTTCGACAGGCTTGAACACCTTCCAGGGAGAAGTCGAAATCCCTCCAGGGATTCCTGAGGGAGTCTGAAATCAACCAGGAGTTCAACCGGGACTTGCAATCGAGCAAGGGAACCTTCAGGGATTTGCCAGAAGGAAGTAGAACACCAGAAAAATATCGAACAGCTTCTCAGAGAGCTTTCTGGGATATGTCGAATTCCAGTGGGGAATCCCTAGGGGTGTTGTCGAAATCTTCAAGAGGAGGAAGAGGGATGATTTGGTTGCTAGCCCTTGTCCCTTTAAATAGTATTCAAAGACTTAATTCTAGTTGAATACCTTAAATCTAAGTTCAACCAAAATTAATAGAATCTAATTCTACTTGAAATTGGTTTATATTAAATATACATTATATTTAATAATATTAAATAAAATATATATATTTAATTATGTAGAATCTTATTCTACATAAAACATGGATTTAAATATACATTATATTTAATCCAAATATATATATATATATTTATTATATAGAATCTCATTATATCTTTACTTGGATTTAAATATATTTAAATACATATTTTTAATTATGTAGAATCTAATTCTACATAAACTTGGAATTAAATATACATTATATAAATTCCAAATATATATTTAAATTTCTAGAATCTTATTCTATAATATTTAAGTCTCTAAATATTTTCCATACTCTAAATAATATTTGATAAATACAATATTTATCCAATATTATTCCCATTTAAGGGAGTTGCCGATTTCCCCTATCCCATAGAGGATTTTTGGCAACCTCCCTAAAATAGGGAGTACGGTTTCCAATTTTGTTTGTTTGTTTCATTCGAAGGGTGTGACCCTTGTAGGTTCATGCAACGTTAGCAGGAAAATTAGAACTGTTCTAATTTTACAAACAATGAGTGGCATCTAGCAACACATCATTGCTACCTAAGCTGCATGAAGTCATGGTTTGACTTTCCTAATTCCTGAATAAACTTCCTTTATGTATTTCATCCTTTTGTCCTTTATATCTTAGATGAACACAAGTAATGGGTTAGTCACACTTGCGTTGTCTATCTAGTGTTTCTTGATGTCTTGAGTAGATTATGATAAACGAATCTCTATGATATCTCATATCATAATATTCGAGCATGGCCATGCATTTTCTAATATCACTCAATCAAGTGGCCGAAGATATTTCTCCCATTATGTAGGAGGGACAAATCCTTTCTTGATCAACAATATTTCACTACATAGGTCATAACGTATCCAATCATCAGTCTTTATAATGTAGTCAGTTACGACACACGTTTGACTATGTCAAAATACGTAAATCTTTATGTTGAAATCATGTTGATCTCAAGTCTGAGGATTATACATATGTTTATCATGAGCAATGTTGTGACTGTCACATAATTACCCAAGAAACATGCTCATAGCGGGTCAATCCAGTATGTTGTTCTCTAACAAATACTTATGTGTTGATTTTGACATCTCTATGTCAATGACAACGCTTGTCATCAACCACATATTAGTCTTTATATATTATCACTGTCCATACCCGTAATAATAATCGACTAAGGATCCTATTTAACAATAATCGTATTATTGTATGGACATTATTATCCAATGGTTAGTTTGATGCACAGAAACATACCAAATGATAATAACGACAATGCCATTACTTGATAAATCTAGTAAAATAGTATGTCTATTCAATCATCATATGATTGGTCTTTGGGCATACTCCAACACTTATTTGATAGGTAATAAAGTTTTTGTTTTTACAGATCACTCGGCATTGAAGTACCTCTTGGCAAAGAAAGATGCCAAGCCGAGATTGATCCGATGGACGCTCCTACGTCAAGAATTTAACCTCGAGATCCGAGATAATAAGGGCAGTGAAAACTTAGTAGCTGGCCACTTATTCCGATTAGAGCATCGCCTAGAGGATGGTAAGACTAATGCCATCAGAGATGAGTCCCCATACAAGTATTTACTCACGGCCAACGCTACGCCAAGGTATGTCGACATAGTCAACTATCTGGTAAGTAAGATCATGCCACCAGATTTGGGGTACATTGCCAAGAAACAGTTTTTGCGTTATGCCCGACAATATAATTGGGATGAGACATTTCTATTTAAGCAATGCGTCGATCAAGTGATTCGTCGTTGTGTTCCAGAAGATGAGCAACATGCTATTTTGCAAGCATGCCATGTCGCACCATATGGAGGACACTTTGCTGGACTAAAAACTGCTGCCAAGGTGCTGCAGTCAGGTTTTTATTGACTCATGTTGTATAAAGATGCTCATGACTTCACCAAGGCATGTGATCCATGCCAACGAACTGAGAATATCTCTGGCAGACATCAACTTCCGCTCCAGAACATCATGCTGGTGGACTTTTTTGATGTTTGGGGGGATAGAATTTATGGGACCATTTCCCCCATCTTTTGGCAATATATATATCCTAGTGGCAGTTGACTATGTTTCCAAATGGGTAGAGGCTATAGCCTTGCCAACAAATGATGCCAAGATCGTTACCAAATTTTTGCACAAGCATATCTTTACACGTTTTGGTGCTCATAGAGTGATCATTCATGATGAGGGTACCCATTTTAAATGTAATCTAATCTCTAAAGCTTTGTGCAGGTACGAGATACAACAAAGGTTAGCCACGATCTATCATCTACAAACAAATGGGCAAGCCGAGATTTCTAACAAACAAATCAAGAATATCCTAAAAAATACTGTTAATCATTTGAGGAAGGATTGGTCTTTGAGGTTAGATAAGGCTTTGTGGGCTTATAGGACTACCTTCAAAACTCTGTTGGGCACTTCACCTTTTAAGCATGTATATGATAAGCCATGACACTTGCCAGTGGAGCTCGAGCACAAAGCCTACTGGGCATTTAAGACATTGGATATGGCATGGGCAGCCGCGGGAGAAAAATGAATGTTGGACCTAAATGAAATGGAAGAATTTAGGGCGCATGCTTATGAGAATGCCAAGTTATATAAAGAACGAACCAAGCACTGGCATGACAAGAGGATTCTGCCACGAAACTTTGAGGTAGGTTAACAAGTCCTTTTGTATAACTCACGCCTAAAATTGTTTCCAAGAAAGCTCAGGTCAAGATGGTTAGGCCCTTTCGAGGTTGTGAAACCCTATGCCCACGGAGCGATGGGCGTTAAGGACATAAAACTGGCGATACTTTCAAGATGAATGGACAACGCCTTAAGCATTATTGGGATGTAGAGCAGAGTACTGCAAAGGAGGTCATCATCTTGGTAGAACTACCATGATGCCACCAAGTTGGTATTTTCTTGTAAATAGTAGGATTAGAATTTTTCTGTTCAATTTTCTTTAGATTTCAGATTTCTTTCTTTTCTGTGTTGAAGGTTTTTTGGTTTAAAGTGCATGTAGATTTTTGTGCCAGGAAGTATGCCTATGCAGAGACATATATTGGCAAGACGAGAGAGCGAGTGCAGTGCCATGCTGGGAGCAATGCCAGTAGTTGAGCTTGGCATGCTGCAACAATAATTGGAAAAATAAAATTACTCTAGTCTGATTTAATTTAAACCATGAGAGAAAATAAACCCTAGCCGCCCACAATTTAAGGTGAATTTAAATTTAAATTTAAATCACCTTCTCACTCCATATCTTATAACTTTAAAACCTATCCTTATCACTTATCCTTTCCATACTTATCACATCATCCCTTTTTACTCTCCCTATAACACGCCATCTTTTCATTATTACCCTTCTTACACCATTCATAATTAAAAACCTACCATAACACTCAACCTTTCCCTCTTTCAATTCCCACAACTTTTACCCTCATCACTTTACCTTCTTGCCCTAGTCGTTTACTCTCTCTCTCCCCCATTTCAAGAAAATCAAGCCTTTTCTTTTCTTTCTCCATAGCCATGGCGTCTTCATCTAAGCCTTTTAATAGATTTTTCAACGAAGAGATAGAGAAGAAGTACCATGATCAGTTCACCTCGAAATTTTTTTTCTTCGAAAGGAATTTTGACTTCAACCCCGAGAAGAATCACGTATTCCCCCTGAGTTCATGTACATAATCACCAAGCACAAATGGAAAACGTTTTGCCAACAAAAGGGTGAGATATTTCTGAATCTTATTCGAGAAGTTTATGCACATTTAACTACTAAGTCAAATCCCTTTTTAATGATTCGAGGTGAATGTGTAAGGTTTGATGAAGGAGCCATCAATATTATGCTCAAACTAGACGGAGAAGATGACCATAGCAGGTTCGTGGCTAAGATGACGGATGCCAAGCGCCAAACACTGTTAAAAGATTTATGTGAGCCGGGCACGTAATGGATTGTATCCTCCAAGGGCACACAAACGGTCAAGAGAGCAGCCCTCTAGCCGCAAGCAAAGGGCTGTAATCACTTTCTCAAGGCTAGTCTGATGCTGACGACACACAACGAGACTGTCTTGAAGGATCGTCTGGCACTGCTGCATTCCATTCTTTTTGGCTAAAAAAATCAATGTTGGCCGGATCATCATTAATGAAATTTACAAATGTGCCCTTAAGCCGACTGGAGGTTTATTCTTCCTTCTATTGATTTGTAACATTTGTAGGCGCAACGAGGTGCCCACGACCGAGGAAGACGTTGCCCTTGAGGTGAAGGGCTACACTATCACGTCGGCCAGTTGAAAAAACCTTACTGGAATTGCTGTGCCTAACAAGGGTAAGGGCAAGGCTGCTTCGCTAAAGCCCAAGACTAAAACGCCAAGGACAAAATCATCCGCCTCAATGCTAGAGAATTTGATGGCACTGCTTTCTCAAATCTCCTAGCGCCAAGAATTGATTCTCCTTAATTTGTAGAAAAATGAGGAGAACCAGAAGAAGCTATGGCGGTATATGCATGCCTGAGATTTGTTCATGAAAGAAACCTTGGTGAGCCTTTCTCCGGGCGTTTTACCAGCATTTCCTGCCTTCCCAAAAGAGCTCACTGCCACGATGAATCTACTAATTTCGCCTCTTTACATGAATCTGCTGTTGAAAGTGAAAAGAAACCCACTGCCATGACAACTTCCTTCGAGCCTGTAAGGATTGTCAAAGAAACTCCTGCCTCGATGGCCACTTCTAAGCCCGGTTGGAGTGGAAAGAAGAGAATGGCCCCTGAACGTAGGAGCCTTACTCAGAGGAAGACCTGTGCCAAGATGGTCGAGGAAGCCCGTGCTCACCAAGAAGAAGTCTCCAAAGGGTAGTCATCTTCTTCCCAACTCTTTGCATTATCATTCCCTTTTCATGCATTTTTATATGTCCATGCATTTTCCATTTTCTGTTTTTCTTGTATATATGTGTTGTTTCATGCATTGAGGACAATGTACATCTTGGGTTTGGGGGTGTGCATTTCCTCATAGTTATGCCATGCCATGCATTCATGTTTAAATTCTTTTTTCATGCCATGCCATGTAGGTTAGGATAGTTTGCATACCGAACCACTAAAAAAAGAGAAAAAGAAAATTTTGTCTCGGCTAATTTTTGAAGCATGTTAATATTTGTTAGGCAAGTTTAGTTTGACCTAGGTGTCTGTCCGATGAGGAAATTTAAATCTTTTGATGCCTATGCCAGCAGAATAGTAATGCCAAGATTGCTTGCCAATTGATCTCTAGCTTAGGGAATTGAACCTTCACTTAACACGCGATATGTATCTAGTTCCCTAGCAAGCTTAAACTTTTTGAAACTATGCTCAAAATTGAATTTTTTTTGATGCCAGAGTAAAAAGAAACAAATAAGGCAGCAATGTTTTGCCAAGGCACTGAAAAAAATGAAACTCTCCTCTACCTAGAGATAATAAGTTACTTGAGGCTTCATGGTATGCTCCCTCTTAGTTCTCAAGTCTAAAACTTTAGGAATGAGTTGAAGAGAAAACCTAGTGATGTCTGGATTAAGGTGGGGATTTGTGGTATGCTCCCTCTTATCACTCGCGCTAAACAGTGTCACGAAGCTTAAATTAATGCCAAAGACTCTCGACAAGAAAGAAAAAAAATGAAAATAAATTCTGAGTTTGAGTTGTAAAATTGGTTAAGGGAGTTAGTGGACACTTGATGCATATTGCCTACACTTCATGCACTTTCATGCCCTAAGACTAGAGTTATTTTGCTGCTCTTGAATTTTCTATCTGCTTGGCATTACTGCACTAAGATAACTGAGGATAGATCTATGCCAAATTCTGCTTGCCTGCATCTGTTGGCGTGCTGACCAAAACTTTGCCGAGGTATTATTTTCACATTTTTTAGGTTTTCTATTTTCTTTTGCAGTACTTGAGGACAAGTAATGAGCTAAGTGTGTGGGAGTGTTGACACTAAAAAAGTATTGATTTATATACCAATTTCACATGCTTTTACTTGTCTTTTAAGTAAATTTAGTTGCATTTTGCCTTAGAAACCATGCATTTGCATTAAGAGTTAGGATTTTGTGCTATGCCAATTTGAAAGGTTGTTTTTGACACCTTTTTGCAGGATGGCATAGTAAGAGGCACATTTTCAGCCAGAGCAGAAGCATGAGATGACACCAAGGAGGATGCTGAGTTGACATTTGCGTATAAGGAACTTTAATGCCAAGCACCGGGCGACAGAGAAGAACATTTGATGTCAGGCCAAGAATATGTTGACTCCGAAAAAATAGGACCAGATCTAGCTGTGAGAAAATAGGGATCAGATCAATCTCCAAGAAAATAGGGGACGAGCAGTGCCAAGCACGGTTGGCAGTACCATGCCAAGCTGTGATGGCGAAGGAGTATTGGCACGATGACATCAGCCATAACCTGATCAGCCTTAGGATTCAAATGCCGAATAAGATGATCACCTATCTTATCCCTGCACGTTCAAATTCAAATTCAAGATATTCCTAGGCTATCTATGGAGTTCTATTTAATCACGATCAAAGCAAAATGAAAAGAAGGGGAGACAGTAGGGAATCGAGGAAAGTGATCGGAGATAAGGAGCAACAGTTGAGAGCCTGGCCGTGAAGAGCTGTATCGATGGACCCTCTTCTAGCCCATCCTCTTTGTTTTTATTTTTATTTTTCTTAGTTTTAATGACGATGAATGTTGAAAACGATTATGGTTTTTTGGTTGACAGCCTCACCATGATATGATTTTATAGTTGGTGAGGGGTGTTGCGTTTGAATGTTGTTTTTAATGTTTAGTTTTTAATAAATCAACACTGCCTTAGCACTGTTTTCCCTATCTGACATGTTCTTTATTTTTAAGTGTGTTGCCACGCGACAGCTGGCACTATCTTTTTAAATATTATGACAAGTGACGACTGGAATAGTTGCTAGGTACTAAGGAGAGATGCATCGAAAGAAGATGTTCAAGTAGATGAACTCACTTCGGGAGTGAAATCTACCCCTTAGGAGTAAAGATTGGAACTTACTCGAATTTATTTATGTAAAAACATGTACTATAGACATATAAGGGTTTTTCCATAATTGATTTAGGGCAATGCCATCGACAGAGATATTGCTACCTTTGAATTTGCTCGGCAAACAATGCCAAGACATGGTTTATTAAAGGCTGGCATGACACAAATAGTGTGAAAACCAGACACTCCTTGCCAACGCTCGTCATTTGCTAAGACTCTTTCCTTGCCTTCAACTTTATTTTATTTCATTTCTTATCGTATCAGACATTTCAAAATCACTTCCAATCAAAACAATCTTCTCACAAAACAAGTACTTGTCTAAGCAATTAGACCCTTGAACGCATTCTCCATGGTATCGATAACTCGGCTTAACTGTTGTATTACTTGCAGACCGTGTATACTTGGACGCAATAGATTTTCTTGGCACTATTTTCAAACACTTTTCCAATATCTTTTACGCCTTCTTGCCAGCAAATAATCATTCACGCCGAGAGTCTACAACCACCCAAAGGACTAGAAATCAATGAAGGGGCATAAAATCATGTCTCAAAAGCTACATCAATTTTTATTGAACAAGTTTAAAGCAATCAAGCAAAAATCCAACCATCTAAGAGCTTTTAGAGTCAAATCTTGTACCCAACTTGTGTAATCTCAATTGTAATCTTTTTTTTTCAAGTTTGGGGTTTGTGTGAACTTGTATTTGGGCAAACATATCACCATTGAGAGGAATATTTAGTTTGTTATCAACTTCTTGTAAAAGAGTGAACGTTGATCAAGCTTTGGGTATAAAGCTTTGATCAATTGTAACAGTTGCCTCCTTAGCTTAGAAAAGGGGAAGAATTCATTAGTGAATTGGTTGAAATCCTTAGTGGGAAGCTAAGGTAGTGGATGTAGAGCTTGTTAGATGCTTGAACCACTATAAATCCTTGTGTCATCAATTTTTCATTTTCTGATTGCCTCATTTCAAAATTTTAATTGCCAATTCACCCCCTCTTGGCCTTCCACCATTGATTGTTTATCTCAACAATTAGTATCAAAGCTACACTCATTGGAGGGATTAACGTCCTCTTGAGTCGATCCTAGAAGAGATACATCAATCCACAATCAAAGCCATGACGTCTACATCTAGCCTCAACTTGTACGAGTCACAATTCACTACCAAACCGCCCTTCTTCAATGGGGACAACTATCCATATTAGAAGAATCAGATGAGGCTATTCATCAAATCCAATGATTATCTCCTTTGAGGTGTAATCGAAGATGGACCATCTATCCCGATGAAGCAAGAAGGAGAAAGGCAAGTTCCCAAGGCCAAGCAAGAAATGATCGATGAAGAAAGAAAGAAATTGCAAGTAAACGACAAGGTCTTGCACATGCTCTTTTGTGCACTTGGACCAGATGAGTACTCGAAGATGTCTTCGTGTACAAGTGCAAATGAGGTGTGGAACAAGCTCGAGACCACCTATGAAGGCACCAACGATGTAAAGGAGACCAAGATTGGACTCCTCAACTTGAGCTATGAGAATTTTTGATAGAGCCCGGCGAGTGTGTCACCAAGATGTTCGATCGCTTCTCCGTCATCATCAACGGTCTCAAAGTCTTTGGAGAAATCATCCCCGAAGACAAGCATGTTCGAAATCTCATGTAACACCCCCTTCCCGGTCTGGTCGAGAACCGGGTCGGAGCATGCTACCGGTGAACGATACGGTGAATTGTGCAATAAAATTTCAATCCAATTTCATCAATACTTAAACATTATTACACAAACGCAACTTTACCAGATATATGTCTTAGTCCAATTCACTCATTGGAAAACATTAATTAACCAATTAGGATCAATTTGTAGTTATTTCAAGTTTCAGGGACTAATCTGGTAAATTAGAGGTCCTTTGATGCAATAGATTATACTACAATGAAATTCAGTACAATATTAACTAGCCTGTAAAGTTTCATACAAAATGGTGTTCTTTTACTCATTCAATTTAATCATCCAAAACATAGTGACCAAACTATAAACAATGCAAACCTTCAGATTATGCCCTTTTAACCAAATTAACTAACCCTGTATCAAAACACTCAAGCCTGTTTCAATACGGGTGGACGATGGTCAACCCCTGTTGACTTCTCCACTTTGACCGTATCGATATGGGCAAGCCCTGTATCGGTACGGGTTGACTTCCTTTGACTTTGACCCGTTTCGATACGCTATGAACTCGTATCGAAACGAGGGATTCCAGTGACAAAATATTTCAGTACGACACTAATCCGTTTCGGTACACCCTGTTTTCTTAGGTTCAATTATGCTTACCCGTATTGAAACGCCATCACCCGTTTCAATACGGTCTGACCTGTAATGAAAGATTCTTGCTGGTTTTTATTCCTATTAACCTACCAAACGATGTCTAGATGCAATAAAACTTTATACACATTATTTAAATGTTATAAAATACTGTCATGCCATGTTTCATGATTATTCGAACACGTTTAGCATGTTTTCACCTTTTTAAGCCAAGTATGCATTTTAAGCCATTTCCAAGCAAACATAACAAGCCATTTAGAGCATTTTAACCACCTATAACACATAACCCTTATACATATAAACAAAACATCATCATCAACTACTTTAACTACTTTGCCACCATTCTAGGAGTTCAAAGGGACAAAAGTACTTTACATTAAGCCCATGGTGACTTGCCGAACCTCTAGCTAATCCTGATCTTGTTCCGATACTTTCCTTATCCTGAAATGTATGGACAATGAATACATTAGACTTACATAGTCTAAGTGAGGTAGCCATTAACAATAAATGTACTTGGTATACTTTTATGCTTTGATGACAATCATAACATTAACTATACAATGATCATGTCATATTCTTTAATCATATTGGAACATAGTATCAACAATCAATTTACCAATAACAATATCTCAAGATCATTATAATGCAATATCAATAATCAACATTCTTCCTTGGATCGATTTCAACCGTATTTGGATAAACGAATTCCACCACTACACCAACAATGAACAATATGGTCCAATATCCTCCACTACAACATTTGACCAACACAAATCACATCCCTCCACTACACCGTATAAACTCTGTACCACTGAGTTCATGAATTCTATAGCATGCCAATTGTATCCAATACTTCGATCCCAAGGTCCAATAACAATGGCTCAATATCAATGATTCAATGACAATAATTGATATCAATGATTCAATGACAACATCTCAATAATCATGTAGCCATAATAATAGGCAATATCAATAAACTCATGTCAATGATTCTATATGTCAATGCTTCAATGATTTCCATGACAATAATAGCAATTCTATGGACCATGAATCGATGCAATACTTACCAAACTTACCAATATGGTTTTCAATGATGCTTTACACAAAGCCCCTTTAATTTAATAGTTATTAAATCATATAAAATCAATAACGATAAATTTGGAAAGGCTCCTCGCCCAATTCCGAGACTCCGACTACACTCACCTCAATATCCAAAGCTTCTAAGGCTTTCAGATGGTGATTTCTTTATTCCTAGCTTTCGATTGAGAGGATGGATTAATCTTTTCCACTCCCTGAACTAGGAAGAACAATAAGGAGTTATTGGAATCAATATGACAATATCGATACTTGAATAGACATTAGCTATTAGACAAAGCTTAACTTAAAGCTTGAAATTGGACATTCAATAGCCAAGAGAATTGTTGGTTAACTTAGGGCTTTCACTTACCCGATCGATAGCTATGAATTGATGTTCTTAAATCAAGGTAAGCTTAAGCTCATAAAGTCCAACTAGGGAGGTGTATGCTTGCTTGGTGGAGAAGATGACAATGGAGGTGTGAGCTTGTATATTCAATAGCTAAAGGAGGAAATGAGTCTCGGTGAAGCCAACAAAGATGGAAGCCCTTCTTTTACTCATTTTAATAAAATTATATCTTTAATCATTTCCCCACCTCACTTTTAGCCAATGGGAAGGTTTCCCTCATCCAAGGGTAAGCTATATAATATTATTATCTATCTTTTCTTTATCCTTTCCCATTTTAGACATATAGATACCTATTAGTCATATTTTCTGATGATAATCATGTGGGAAGGGCAGGAATAAGCATGTGAGTCATCACCTTATCATTTCATTTCAATTTCTCCTTTAAATATATTCGAAACAGGGGACCTGTTTCGAAACGAGTGAAACTGTATCGAAACGATTGAGCAAAAGTCCAAAAGTTAGTTAATACATTTACACCGAATCAGAATGCCCCTTAACCGTTCTGAAACGCCTTACTTAGGCCATTTCGATACGAGTCTGACTGTATCGAAACGACTAGCTCAAAACATCATATTAAGGCATTTTAAAGGCAATCTTAACTAAAGACTTGGTTCAGTTATGGTCATATAACAATATAATCTATAGCAAGGATTCGATATTTCAATATTTAATATCAATACTCCTATCATCGGAATCCAATTCTGACTAGACCGATTTTCAGGGTGTTGCAACTCTCCCCCCTTAAGAAAAAACTTGTCCTCGAATTTTTACCTCGAATAACATCTTGATCATTCACTTGTTCTTTGCCTCTAACATGGTATATCTGTGCAGAAGCTTTGGATTCAGGTTGGTATGATGCTTTGGATGAAGCTCCAGACTTTCCGAAGGATCCTTGTCTTGTTTCTTGCCTCGAAAAGATTAAGCAGGGGACAAATTAGCAAACTTTTTTTATCTCATCTAAGGTGTCCCATCTCACCACAAAAAAAACAAGCTCCAGATTTCTTACGACATTGCCCTTCAGGGTGCCTATGTCGACAGTAGTTACAAACTGGAAACTTCATTCCTTGTTCTGAACCATAAATGCTTTCAATGAATTTAGCACTAGGGAAGAACTGTGTTACAGGTTGTGGTTTAGCAAGGTATTCATACTGGGAAGGCTATGAATACACACTCGGTTTCGAATCTTGATACTTCCCTTTCTTGAAAGACTCACTATTTGGTGTCTTTTCTCGGATTTGCTCGACTCACTATTCTTGTGAGACTTTTGAGCACCTTCGGTAGCTTTAACTCTATTCACAAGTGTAACACCTAGGTTTAGGGGTCGGGTGTTAAGTGTGTGAATTAGGTTCGAGTCGTGGGCTTGTTTAAATTAAAATGGGCTTTGGTTTTAATTAAAAAGGGCTTGAGACTTCATTGAGGGCAAATTGGTAAATTTTTTAAATAAAGGAAATAAACTAGTAAAAAGGAGACTTTTTTATTACCATCTTCTTCATCCTCCATCTAAACTCACGACCAAAACCTCCCCAAAACCCAAAACACTATTCCATTCATTTCCCCACCGATTTCAAGAGCTTTCATCAAGGTAAATACGTTTTTGACTTCTCCTCATCTTTCTAAACATTTCTATGGTTTTAGTTTTTAGTAAACACCATTTTTGTGACATTTCAAGTTTTCAAATTTTGGAAAAAGGGAGGAAGCTTTGATAGATTTTTGTTTGTTTTTTGATTTGTAAAGTTAAATTATGTTTTAATCTTGCCCTTAAGTGTATTATATCTCAAAATGGTAAGGTCTTGTTGAAAATCCCGAAATGGGTTTTTGTGGGTGTTTTAAAGGGTAGAAAACTTGAGTTTTTGAGGTAGTTTGGTGTGGGAAAGTTGGGCTGATGTTATGGTGATGCTTGAGGGTTGTTTTGAACGTGTTTAATGATGATTTGGGTGTTGGAATCGATAGATTTCTACTGGGTTGTGTGTGAGTCCAAAAATGAGGATTTTGGGTTAGTTCATGGCTTGGAAAAGTAGATAAATGGTCTTGTGGTTGTAATCTGATTTGTGACAATGGTTTTGTGGATGATTTGTTGAGTAATATATTGTTTTTGGTTGATTAGATACAAGGCGAACCGTTGGAGAAGCTTTAGGCTCGATTCCAGGAAATTTGGAGGCTTGATCGACTTTCTCGGTTTGCTTTAAGGGTGTTCGGTGAGTGGATCGTTTAAAATGGTTCAAGTGTGTGGTTGAGGTGTTAGATTGTGCTTGGTAGGCCAATCTAATGTGGAGATTAAGTTGGTAGCTTAATCTCTTGTTTGACTTTATGAGTTTCTTGTTAAATGTGCAAATGTGGTTTGTGTGATACATGTTCGTTTATGCATGTTGATATATATTGATGTTGTATAATGGTGATGATATGTTGTGTTGCATGATTGTGAAATCATGGTGAGACTTGTTTAGTATGTTGGCACTAGTTATAATTACTGGGTATAAATGATCGATCATTAGGATGAGTGTGCACACGATAAGAGTCAAATTCACGCGTGGCCTTGGTGATGTGTAGTCACCAAGGAGGAGTACGGTAAGGTAACATTCCACTGGAAAGTGTTTGTATGTGATGATGAGTGAAATCCCATCCATGAAAGAAACGGTGATGTGTGTAATCCCACCGGAAGGTAATATGGTTGTTTGAGTACGTTGGAGCGAAAATCCTAACGAAAGTTATCCGCATATCTGAGTAAGCTATATAGTTGCCAATATACTTTTTTATGTGTGGTGGTTGTGATAAGATGTCCTATTGCATTCGTGCTTAGCATAACATGAGGTAAGATGTCATGTTCATGCATTCTTGTAGCGTTTGACTAAGTTGCTATATTGGTGCTAATGTATGCCTTGTGAATGTCTTATGGTTATCATGCTTTGAACCCTGCATTGTCGATGTTTTGTTTTGAGCTCCCTCACTAAGCTTTCTAGCTTACGTTCTCTCGTTTTCGACAATGCAGATCATTAGTGTGGAAGTTAGCAAGGAGCAAGGAAGGGGCATCCAAGCGCGTGTGTGGTTGCTCAAGTATGGTTTTATTGAATAATGTAACAGTTAGCAATGGGGATGCTATGTGTTGTAGGAGCGTTTGTTAGACTCCTATGTTGTTAATGCTTTTGTGTTGAAGATTTGTAAACCATGTGTTATGAGATGCTTATGTTTTGTATTGAAGGCATGTAACCTTGTTTATGCTATGCTCATGCGGATGCATGTTTTCTTGAATGAAATGGATTTGTTATGCATGCTTACATGTTTGGTCATGCTTGTGGTAGGATGTAATGCCTCTAGATTATGTCTATGATTGTTGTTTTATGATTCTGGTTGTTTTGGATCATGTTTGGGAAAGTTTGGAGATGCAGAAATTTGTTTTCAGGGTCACTCAGAGTGCAGGCGTTTCGAAACACTCGTGGTTGTTTCGGAACGGGTGTAGCTCCAGAGATACTCGTATCGGAACGGGGGTGGTGCCGTTTCGATACAATTTGACACTGTGAGCTCCCGTTTTGGTACGTGTTTCGATACGGTTAGCCACTGTGAGCGCCTGTTTCGGAACAAGTTTCGAAACGTTTCGACACTGTTGACCCCCGTACCAAAACGAAGTGGACCGTATTGGTACGGCCTGGTCTTGCTTTTAAACTGGAGCCCGTGTATCGAAACGGGCAGGCCTGTTTCGAAACGCAGGCCTATAATTGGGGTTTTTGGCATCTTCAAAGGTTCTCGGGTGATGCATTTTGGTCCCTACTGTTTGTATGCTTCCTTGTTTAGTCCGTATGCATCTTTTATGTATGGTTTTGGTTTCGTAAGCGTACAATCGGACTAACATGTCACTCGGTAAATTTAAGCTACCTTACGTCTGCTTGGATTTTTTATTTATCGTTTTCCGCTGTCGTTTCTCACATAGGACTAAATGATACATTTAGACAAGATAAGTAAATGAAATTTTTCTAGGGTTGCTAATCGGAGTGGAACCTTAACGGGTTTTGCTTCAGTTTTCCCCGTGTAACCTATTCAGACCGGTCTGTCGGCTAGACCGGGACGAGGGGTTACATTTGTTGGTATCGGAGCCTGAGGTTTCCGCGACCTCGGGAAGGTAAGTAAGGTAAGTTTGAAGTGTTATATTGTAATATCTCGGTGTATGTTGTATGGTGAGTGCTTTTTCTATGTATGCTTGTTGTTCGCTTGCTTGGATGGTGTTTGAAAGCTTGTGTTGGTATGGTTGTTGCGTTGAGGCCTAGTGTCGAGTTACCATTGCTACTATTACTTATTTGAAAAGATTTTGTAAAAGGAATACTTGAGCACGTTGAACCCTTGCCTTTGATAACTTAATCCTTGTGTGTTTGCTTTGTTGTAGTTGTTATCTTGCTAGCCGTAAGATGAGACCTAGAGGCAGGCCTAGGGTGGTTCATCCGGAACCACGGACAGTAGCTCATGAAGTTGAGCTGGTTGTAGAGGCGGAGGCTCCTCCACCTCCTCTTTCTCCCCCTCGTCAAGAGGGAGGTGAGGCGAGAGCTGAGGGCGTAGGACCTCAGGTTAGCCAAGGTCCGGCCGGTATAGATTTGGCTCCGTTAGTTAAGGCTATAGCTGGGGCTTTCTAAGCAGCTGTGGCCGGGGGACAGGCTGTGGCACAACCTCAGGGTGAGGGCACCGGTTTTCCACTTGAGAGGCTTTGCAGTTTGGGAGGTGAAGAGTTCTGAGGGTTGGCGCCTGAGAGATCAGAGTCTTGGTTTGACAAGACCGTTTGTATCTTGTCTCAGATGGGTTGTACTGGAACACGCAGACTGGGGTGTGTTGTTTCTCTGCTTCAGGGTGATGCCTACACTTGGTGGGTCACCATTACTACATGCCTGCCAGATGGTGAGATTACTTGGGAGTTCTTTGAGTCCGCTTTCCGCAAGAAGTATTTGGGTCCCCGCTATCTTGATAAAAAGAAGAGAGAGTTCATGGCTTTGTTTCAAGGTAACATGACAATGACCGAGTATGAGATACGGTTTGTCAGATTGAGTTAGTATGCGTCCGAGCTAGTTCCTACCGAGAGGGAACGATGCGACCGTTTCCGTTACGGGTTGAGTGAGGAAGTGAAGAGGTATACTTTGGCTACGGATTACACGGACTTCGATGTCTTGGTCGCTAGGGCCAAGGACATAGAGCACAGTTTGGGTCTGACCAAACGTTCAGGTGGTTCTAGTTTAGGGAAGAGGTCTGCTGACTTTGATAGAGGTGATGCCAAGAGGCATAGGGACAATAGGCATCATTTTGATCACAGATGTGGTGGTGGTAACCACGGTAGAAGCCATAAGGGCCAGAGAGCTGGTGGGCGTTTACCCGAGTGTGCTAGGTGCGGGAGGAATCACACCGGAGAGTGTTGGGGAAACTTTCATGCATGTTGGAACTGGGGAGCTAGAGATTACCTTAGGCGTGATTGTCCACATCAGGCTGGGTTTGCACCAGTTCAGGATCAGGCTCCTGCTAGAGCTATTGATTACCCGAGAGGCCGTGGGCGCAGTCGATGTAACTTTTAGCCAAGGAATGATGGCCAGAGGAATGTAGCACATGTGGTTGCGGTTCAGCCAGAGGGCATAGGTCAGGCTAGAGTTTATGCTCAGCGAGTGGGACAAAACGACACAAATATGATTGCAGGTAATTTTTCGATACAGTCTCTGAGTTTGCTTTCCTTGATTGACTCTAGGTCTACGCATTCATATATTTGAGTGAGCATGCAAAGATGTTGAATATACCTTGTGAGGTACTAGAGGTAGGTGTTAGTGTTACTAGTTCCTTCGGGGATACGGTTGTGGTTAGGAAGATAAACAGAAGGTGTCTGTTAATGGTTCAGGGGCACATATTTCCAGTGGATATGATGGAGTTACCGTTTTATAGCTTCGATGTGATTTTGGGTATGGACTGGCTTACAAAGCATAGAGCTAGGATAGATTTCGAAACAAAGACAGTCTTCCTGAAGCTTATGGATGACTATGAGATTGTGGTAGTAGGGGAGAATGTGAAATTCTTATCAAATGTTGTTTCAGCCTTAGAGGCTCAGAGATTAGTTTAGTTGGGGGTGAGGCGTACTTGGCCTACGTGATGAATCTGAACATTAATGAAGTTAGATCTCAGGACATCAAAACAGTGTGTGATTTTCCGAGTGTGTTTCCGGAAGAATTGTCGGGTTTACCGCCTGGCAGAGAGGTAGAGTTTGCTATAGAGACATATTAAGATTTTTCTCCTGTTTCGATTGCTCCGTACCGTATGGCACCGAAAGAACTGAAAGAGTTGAAGACCCAGTTACAAGAGTTGTCAGATAGAGGTTTTATCTGTCCGAGTTCTTCGCCTTGGGGCGCTCCGGTATTGTTTGTGAAGAAGAAAGACGGTAGTACGAGGATGTGCATTGATTATAGACATTTGAATCAGTTGACAGTGAAAAACAAGTATCCCTTGCTGCGCATTGATGATTTGTTTGATCAGTTAAGAGGGGCATCAGTCTTTTCGAGGATAGATTTGAGAGTCGGTTATTACCAGTTGAAGGTAAAAGAGGTTGATGTACCGAAGACAGCTTTTAGGACTAGGTATGGTCACTACGAGTTCTTGGTTATGCCGTTTGGGTTGACAAATGCACCGACTGCTTTCATGGACATGATGAGCAGAATCTTCCATCAGTACTTAGATTAGTTTGTGGTTGTTTTCATAGATGATATTTTGGTGTATTTGCGTACCGAGGAAGATCATGACTGGCATTTGAGGTTAGTTTTCCAGACTTTGCTAGATAACCAATTGTACGCTAAGTTGAGTAAATGTGAGTTTTGGATCAGAGAAGTAGTCTTCCTAGGGCATGTAGTGTCAGCCGAGGGGATTAGAGTTGATCCGAAGAAGATAGAAGCCATTGTTGAGTGGAAGCAACCAGAGTTTGTGACAGAGATTCATAGTTTCCTAGGCTTAGCAGGTTATTATAGGAGGTTTTTGGATGGATTCTCGAAGATAGCCGCTTCTTTGACAAAATTGCTTCAGAAGAATGTTCAGATTGAGTGGTCAGATGCGAGACAACAAGCCTTTGAGAAACTGAAAGAAGCTTTGACCGATGCACCGATTTTGATTCAACCAGAGTCGGGGAATGATTATATGATCTACAGTGATGCTTCGTATATAGGCTTAGGTTAGATAATTAAATGAAATTTTTCTAGGGTTGCTAATTGGAGTGGAACCTTAATGGGTTTCACTTTGGTTATCCCCGTGTAACCTGTTCGGATCGGTCTGTCGGCTAGACCGGGATGAGGGGGTTACAACAAGGGTTTGAAAATTAGTGATACACAAAGCCGTGAATATGGGACATAGTTCATCGTTCAAACCGTTGATGAACATTCTACACTTCTTGTAGAGTGTCCATGAGTCCTATATTTTGTACACATTCCTGCCCTTATTATTGCTATTCTTGAGCTCATTTAAGCATATTTAGGAGCATTACATACATTATAACATCATCTAATCTTGTACCATGCTTTCGTTGAATATTTTATGATTGGTGAAGAGAAGTTACTATTTTATTTTAGTTTATGTTTTCAGGTGCTAATAGCTAGGAAAGTAGAGGAGAGGACAGGACAAGACAAGAAAGCTGGAACCGAAGAAGCTGTACTGAAGCATCTCAAGTTTCCGCCACGGACACTGCCGAAGCAGCTTTGCCGCCAAGAGTCGCCCGGGCAGGAGTTACACCGACTTAGCCAAGATGGGTTGCGATTTTAAGAGGACAAATTCCTAAGCCCAATGAGCCCAGTCTTGCAACTTCCTGAAGCCTGTAGCGGCTGGTAGAGTTAATTCAAGATCAATAAGTAGGAGAACTTATCCTTACTTGCTGAAGAAGGAAACGTCCAAAGAGTCTGTATTTAAAGCATAAAGGAGTCTATATTTAATGTAATTTACTTTTAGGACTCATACTTCAAGAAGGACTCAACTTAGGTCATGAGCCCTATATATACCCAGTGTATGTAAGGGTATAGGGGTATGCATGTCGTGAGGAATTGACGACATCTGCCAATAAGAGTGTAGATGGGGGGTTAGCTAGATAAGTTGGAGTGTTGGTGGGTCGCGACCAAACTCTCCTAGGGCTTAGGCGCGTGTATGTAAAGTAATTAGGGAAACGATTGTATAGTTTTGAGTTGTTTTCAATAAAGTTCTAAGTTTGCTTAATCCATGCTTCTTGTTCGATCAACTAGTCCACACTAGTCAGTTGAAGAGAAAATCTATTTGTCAGGCACGAAAATGCAAGGCTCACGAAAGGGTTAAGCACGATCACAACTCACAAAGGCGTGACTAACTTGGTTCCACACTTGTCCTCAAGTTTAAGCGGCTAAAAGGGATTACCAACCGAGTTGTCTAATTTGGTTCCACACTAGTCCTCAAGTTAAGCAATCTCGAGCATCCTAACCTAGAAATAGGAGGGATCACAGTCGACTATCCTGCGAAACTTGGAATGACTGCCAGACTTGCCGATAGGACTTCTCTCTGTTCCACCTGCCGAGGCAGTACACACCCATGCCATGGAAGTGATCTGCTGCGATCGTGTGACAAGGTCGTAGTTTGCCGCCCACCTTACCCGCCGCGGCAACATCTCATGGCAGCGCAAAACATACTCAAGACTTTGCAGTGTAGTCTACAAGCTACCGAGATGCACTTGTCTTACCCAACTTATCGCCCAATCTCCCTATCATTCCTCTTATCACTATCACTATCTTTATCTTTACTTGTGTTTTTATATTTCCACATCTTGAGATTTAATGGCGCATTTATTAAATCTTTGTGCAGGAAACCTTTCATAGGAGTTGCTCCAATCCCTGTAGAGACGATGTCTTTTATACTATAACTTGACAAGAGTGTGCACTTGCGCTCACAAAAGGAGAACACCTAAATGCTCTACAAGTTTTTGGCGCTGCTGCCGGGGATTGGCAACAGCAACTACGTTTGAATTTCTGCACTTCTATTTAGTTTTTGCACATTAAGTCTCTTTTTATTTATTTTGCTTAAAAAGACTCTTTGTTTTCTAGGAGTATGTACTACCAGGGCAGCAAGGTTGGCAGCAACATCCACCTGAGGAGGGGAAGGACATGTCTAGACGAATAACCAAACACAAAGACCCTCAGGAAGTGGTTATTCTTGGGAAAAGCGCAGCCCAACATAACCCAGTTATTATTTTACTTTTAATTTTAATTTTTTTATTTACTTTTATTTCTTAGGAATAGATTTAATTTTTATTTAATTTTCGTATTTATTTTATTTCAGGTTAAGAAGGAAGAAAGGACCAGGAAAGATGAAAGAATAAAGGAGAGGCCCAACTAGCGGCCAAGGCAGAGAAGCATAACGGCTAGTGGCTTCATAACGGCTAGCCGCAACGGCTATAATTGCCCCAGCGAGCAGAACGAATATCTGCGTAACGGCTAGAATCCTGTTATTTGCACCGCAATAATTGCCTCTCGTTGACAGCGCGCCCGCCAAGGCAGTGGAGAGAAACGACTATATAAAGCCAAGTATTCTACCACCCGTTCTTCACTTTGCTCTCTCTTTTCTCTGATTTTTTTCTACAGTCTTTGCTTCCAAGATTTCTTTGCTTTATATTCTTTCACATTCTTTTTACTTTCTTTAGGAAAACAGTCGTTCCCTAAACAATGGCCTCCTCAAAAAAACCCGCCGCCACCTCTAAAACCCAATACAAGAGGTTCTTGAAACCTACTGTCGAGGAGACCTACAACCAATTCTACAAAGACATGCAACTATGGGAAGAGATGGGCTTCCACTACACCCAGCCTGATGGAGATTTTGGGTTAGAACCTTCCCTGTTCTAGACGATCCATAATATGGGTTGTGACCAATTCGCACGGCAGCCAAAGGGGATTAACAGCAACCACGTGGGAGAGTTCTATGCCCACCGGCCAAACCCAGAGAGCCCTTTCGTCTATGTCAGGGGAGAAGGTGTTAAGTTGACTGCTGACATGATCAACAACTTCTACAACATTGAAGTTAGCGGCGACCAGCATGGAGAGTGGGAGTCATAACTGATAGTGGCTGACTACAATAAAATCAAGTAAGAGCTCTTCCGGCCAAACACCAAATGGATGACAGACAAAAATAATGGGTCAGTTAACCGCAGAGACTTGCTGCCGGAGGCCTCCCTATGGAGCTACTTCGTTCAGCGCCGCCTGATGCCAACCTCACACAGATCGATAGTAAACAGGTCGTGGCTGGCCCTCATCAGTAGCATCATGAAAGGGCGGCAGATCAACGTTGGCGATATAATACTAAAGAAGATCTACGCCCACACAGAAAAGCCAACCGTCAAAGGCCCACTTTTCTTTCCTGCACTCATCACAGGCCTCTGTGCCAATTTTGGTGTGCCGCTACACCCAAAAGATAAAATTCTTCCTGCCAAGGAAGGATGGACAAGAAGAGCACGCCAACAAATGATGCATAATGCAGAGACAGAGACAGAGACACCTTCCACTGCCCAGCCGACATCCCAAGCTGCCGCCACCCCAGCCGCAGTAGGCAGTACTGATGCTACCCTTACGTCTGCCGCAATTCCCTTACTACGCAGCCTAGTGGAAAGCTGCCAGCGGATCGAGCACAAGCAGATGATCTTCACCAAATATGTAGCAGACGTGTAGGAGGCCTTTGTGGCCTACCTGCTGGACAAATACCAGGAAGCCAGACCACACATGCCCACCTTTCCAACGGAGATAGCAACATCCAAACATGTACACATCACTCTAAGACCTGTTGCTGCTCCTGCCGCCGACGACAGCGAGGGGCCGCACTACCACCCCAAGAGAAGAACCTCCCCGACCCCCATCCAGCCTTATGACCTCACCTCTTCCTCAGAATCCGAGAAGGAAGAAGAGACCACTGTTTCCTCCCCAATAGCCAAAGCCACTACTGCCCAGGACTCCGGCTACTCAGACGTGGAGATTTCAGACTCCTTTGAAGATGCACCGGCTGAGGTATCACGAAAGGGAAAGCGGCCAACATCAGAACCCTTGGGTGGAGAAGCTGATAGATAAATCAAGAAAGCCACCCCAACCACATCCAGCCGTCGCGTTGCTTGAAGAAGAGCCCAGCAGAAGTACCAACCGCTACGCGCCACCTTGTCCTGTCTGCCTCTTTAGATTACTCTGCTGACGCGGCAGCAACAGAGGGGAACTCCCCCAATTTATAGCACCTTTTTTCTTTTCTTTTTAATTTTTTATGTTTTCTATTTTTTTACTTCTTTTTTTCTTTATATATGTTTTTAATTCCTATTTTGTAGAGGCATTGAGGACAATGCCAACCTTGAGTTTGGGGGGAATTTAGTCCCCTTTGTTTTAGATTCATAACATATAGATGCATTTGTAAATTCTGCCCCTAGTACTTAATAAAATAGAATCCTTAGTTCAAAATTTGTGCCTATGATAGCTTAGTCGACTACTTATATTCGCACCATTCTAAAAATTCTAACCTAACTTTGGGAAGAAGCGTGAAAATATTTAAGAAGATTTTCTTTGTGCCAATTATCCTTTACACTTGTCTGTTAAATGCTGAATTTTTGTTTAAGTTCTAAGTTTAACATCGCCTGCCTTACTTAATAAAAGTTTCTTGATTGAATATAGGTTCGCCGCCACGGCAGCACAGGGCAACGCAGAAAAACTGATGAAAAACCTAGAGGTGCCCGGAACAAGCTCTAGGCAGAAAGAATAAAAACCTAGAGGTGCCCGAACAAGCTCTAGGAATAATAAAGACCCTAAAGGTGCCCGAAACAGGCTCTAGGAAGGATCATGAGCAAGGACACTCCGCTGTTATCAAAGTCCATGAATCTAAACCAAATGACGGAAAAATTAGTAAGAGTGAATGAAAGTCTTCACAGGATGACTCTATTCAAAGGGTTCAGAGTTTGTAGAGTGCACCTACCTTAGCTTCAAACCCGGAGAATAGTTGTGATGAGCTGAAGCCCTTAAATCCATGATCAGAAAAAGAAAACAAAAGTGCCCAGCTGTGCTCCCAAGGCAACAACTGGTATCCTTTTAAGAGATTTAGTTATTTTAGGCATACTTTGTTAATTTGGTAACTTCAGCATGTTTAGCATGAACACAGACCTGCACACATTGCACTAGCATTAAGAAAAATTAATCTGAGTTATTTTATGTTAATCCCTATCACTAACATTATACAGATGTCGCGACCTTGAGGCAAGAAATCAAGTTGTAAAGCTAATGTTCTATTAATTTTGTGCTAAGGGCAGTTTTACTAGTTAGGTTGCATTGCTTGAGGACAAGCAATAGTTCGAGTTTTGGGGTGTGTAGAGTGTCCTTGAGTCCTATATTTTGTACACATTCATTCCATTATTATTGCTATTCTTGATCTCATTTAGGCATATTTACGAGCATTGCATGCATTATAACAACATCTACTCTTGTATCATGCTTTCGTTGAATATTTTATGATTGGTGAAGAGAAGTTATTGCTTTAGTCCAGTTTATGTTTTCAGGTGCTAATAGCGAGGAAAGTAGAGGAGAGGACAAGATAAGACAAGAAAGCTGAAACCGAAGAAGTTGTACTGAAGCAGCTCAAGTTGCCGCCAAGGACAATGCCGAAGCAGCTTTGCCGCCAAGAGCCGCCCGGGCAGGAGTTACACAAACTTAGCCAAGATGGGTTGCGATTTCAAGAGGACAAATTCCTAAGCCCAATGAGCCTAGTCTTGCAACTTCCTGAAGCCTGTAGCGGCCGATAGAGTTAATTCAAGATCAATAAGTAGGAGCACTTATCCTTACTTGCTGAAGAAGGCATCGTCCAAAGAGTCTGTATTTAAAGCATAAAGGAGTCTATATTTAATGTAATTTACTTTTAGAACTCCTACTTCAAGAAGGACTCAACTTAGGTCAAGAGCCCTATATATACCCAATGTATGTAAGGGTATAGGGGCATGCATGTCGTGAGGAATTGACGGCATTTACCGATAAGAGTGTAGATGGGGGGTTAGCTAGATAAGTTGGAGTGTTGGGGGTCGCGGCCCAACTCTCATAGGGTTTAGGCGCGTGTATGTAAAGTAATTTGGGAAACAGTTGTATAGTTTGGAGTTGTTTTCAATAAAGTTCTGAGTTTTCTTAATCCATGCTTCTTGTTCGATCAACTAGTCCACACCAGTCAATTGAAGAGAAAATCTATTTGTCGGCCATGAAAGTGCAAGGCTCACGAAAGGGTTATGCACGATCACAACTTACAAAGGCGTGACTAACTTGGTTCCACACTAGTCCTCAAGTTTCATCGGCTAAAAGGGATTACCAACCGAGTTGTCTAATTTGGTTCTACACTAGTCCTCAAGTTAAGCATGGATTAAGCAATCTCGAGCATTCTAACCTAGAAATAGGAGGGATCACAGTCGACTATCCTGCTGAACTTGGAATGACTGCCAGACTTGCCGCCAGGACTTCTCTCCGTTCCACCTGCCGAGGCAGTACACACCCCTGCCATGGCAGAGATCTACTGTGATCGTGTGACAAGGTCGTAGTTTGCTGCTCACCTTACCCGCCTCGACAGCATCTCATGGCAGCGCGAAACATACTCAAGACTTTGCAATGTAGTCCACAAGCTATCGAGCTGCACTTGTCTTACCCAGCTTATCGCCCAATCTCCCCCTATCATTCCTCTTATCACTATCTTTATCTTTACTTTTGTTTTTATATTTCCAAATCTTGAGATTTAATGGCGCATTTATTAAATCTTTGTGCAGGAAACCATTCATAGGAGCTGCTCCAATCCACGTGGAGACGATATCTTTTATACTATAACTTGACAAGAGTGTGCACTTGCGCTCACAAAAGGAGAACACCTAAACGCTCTACACTTCTCTTCTTCTTTCTTAATGTATTCAGCCCCATATCGAAAATATTTGAAAAGTCGTGGATATACTACTCAATAGGTCGATCACCTTGCTTTAGATGAAGGAAGATGTCACGTCTCTTGGCAAGGTAGTATTTGCTGATGTATTTCTTTCGAAATTCTTGTAGGAAGAACTCCCAGTTCACAGTCTCTTCAAGGACTGCTAGGACCGTTGCTTCCCACCAATACAGTGTTTCATCAGCTAGCAAAGAAAAGGCACATTCGAGTTTATGTTCTTCAGAACACTGCAATTGTTTATTCAGAATCCGTAAAGTATTGTCTAACCAATACTCTGCAACTTCAGGGTTTTCATCATTTTGCCCGGTAAATGAGTGAGCTCGATGTTGAGGTAACTTATCAATAGGAGCTCGGGTACTAGAAATAGCAACAATAGGAGTTTGAGAGGTTTGGTCAACTTTCGTCGATGTCATTAATACTTTGAACATATCAGCCATGTTCCTAAAGCATTCAGTTTGAGCCGTTTGTACTTCGGGCTCAGGATTCTGCACTGGAGGGTTTTGCGGATTCAAAGGATTCTTCCCTCTAACGTCCTCACCTTGAGTTGAGGAATCAGTACTATGCTCACCTATTTGAGCTTGATTGGAATTAGACATCTATAAATAAAAGATCGGATTAGCCGACAAGTCACAATACACAATAAATAACTCCTAGGTGGCAATGTAACACACTATACAATACAAACAAGCATAGATTTAGTCCAGAACAGACTAAACTCTAGCTCTGATACCACAAATGTAACACCCCCTTCTCGGTCTGGTCAAGAACCGGGTCGGAGCGTGCTACCGGTGAACGATACGGTGAACGGTGCAATAAAATTTCATTCCAATTCCAATAAATACTTAAACAATATTACACAAACGCAACTTTAGTGGATATATGTCTTAGTCCAATTCACTCATTGGAAAACAATAATTAACCAATTAAGATCAATTTGTAGTTATTTCAAATTTTAGGGACTAATCTGTAAATCTGCTAAATTAGAGGTCCTTCGATTCAATAGATTATACTACAATGAAATTCAGTACAATATTAACTAGCCCGTAAAGTTTCATGCAAAACGGTGTTCTTTTACTCATTCAATTTAATCATCCAAAACATAGTGACCAAACTATCGAACTACACTTGTCTTACCCCGCTTATCGCCCAATCTCCCCTATCATTCCTCTTATCACTATCTTTATCTTTACTTGTGTTTTTATATTTCCACATCTTGAGATTTAATGGCACATTTATTAAATCTTTGTACAGGAAACCATTCATATGAGCTGCTCCAATCCATGTGGAGACGATATCTTTTATACTATAACTTGACAAGAGTGTGCACTTGCGCTCACAAAAGGAGAACACCTAAACGCTCTACACTTCTCTTCTTCTTTCTTAATGTATTCAGCCCCATATCGAAAATATTTGAAAAGTCGTGGATATACTACTCAATAGGTCGATCACCTTGCTTTAGATGAAGGAAGATGTCACGTCTCTTGGCAAGGTAGTATTTGCTGATGTATTTCTTTCGAAATTCTTGTAGGAAGAACTCCCAGTTCACAGTCTCTTCAAGGACTGCTAGGACCGTTGCTTCCCACCAATACAATGTTTCATCAGCTAGCAAAGAAAAGGCACATTCGAGTTTATGTTCTTCAGAACACTGCAATTGTTTATTCAGAATCCGTAAAGTATTGTCTAACCAATACTCTGCAACTTCAGGGTTTTCATCATTTTGCCCGGTAAATGTGTAAGCTCGATGTTGAGGTAACTTATCAATAGGAGCTCGGGTACTCGAAATAGCAACAGTATGAGTTTGAGAAGTTTGGTCAACTTTCGTCGATGTCATGAATACTTTGAACATATCAGTCATGTTCCTAAAGCATTCAGTTTGAGCCGTTTGTACTCCGGGCTCAGCATTCTGCACTGGAGGGTTTTGCGGATTCCAAGGATTCTTCCCTCTAACTTCCTCACCTTGAGTTGAGGAATCAGTACTATGCCCACCTATTTGAGCTTGATTGGAATTAGACATCTATAAATAAAAGATCGGATTAGCCGACAAGTCACAATACATAATAAATAACTCCTAGGTGGCAAAGTAACACATTATACAATACAAACAAGCATAGATTTAGTCCAGAATAGACTAAACTCTAGCTCTGATACCACAAATGTAACACCCCCTTCTCGGTCTGGTCAAGAACCGGGTCAGAGCGTGCTACCGGTGAACGATACGGTGAACGGTGCAATAAAATTCCATTCCAATTTCAATCAATACTTAAACAATATTACACAAACGCAACTTTATCGGATATATGTCTTAGTCTAATTCACTCATTGGAAAACAATAATTAACCAATTAAGACCAATTTGTAGTTATTTTAAATTTTAGGTACTAATCTGTAAATATGCTAAATTAGAGATCCTTCGATGCAATAGATTAAACTATAATGTAATTCAGTACAATATTAACTAGCCCGTAAAGTTTCATGCAAAACGGTGTTCTTTTACTCATTCAATTTAGTCATCCAAAACATAGTGACCAAACTGTAAACAATGCAAACCTTTAGATTATGACCTTTTAAACAAATTAACTAACCTTGTATCGAAACACTCAAGCTTGTTTCGATATGGGTGGATGTTGGTCAACCCCTATTGACTTATCCCCATCGACTGTATCGATACGGGCAAGCCCCGTATCGGTACAGGTTGACTTCCTTTGACTTTGACCCGTTTCGATATGCTATGAACTCGTATCGAAGCGAGGGATTCCAGTGACAAAATGTTTCGGTACGACACTAATCCATTTCGGTATGCCCTGTTTTCTTAGGTTCAATTATGCTTACCCGTACCGAAACACCTTCACTCGTTTCGATACGGCCTGACCTGTAATGACAGATTCTTGCTGGTTTTTATTCAAATTAACCTACCAAACGATGTCTAAATGCAATAAAACTTTATACACATTATTTCAATGCTATAAACTACTGCCATGCCAAGTTTCATCATAATCGAATACATTTACCATGTTTTCACCTTTTTAGGCCAAGTATGCATTTTAAGCCATTTTCAAGCAAACATAACAAGTCATTTAGAGCGCTTTAACCACCTATAACACATAGCCCTTATACATATAAACAAAACATCATCATCAACTGCTTTAACTACTTTGCCACTATTCTAGGAGTTCAAAGGGACAAAAGTACTTTACATTAAGCCCGTGGTGACATGCCGAACCTCCAGCTAATCCTGATCTTGATCTGATACTTTCCTTATCCTGAAATGTATGGACAACGAATACATTAGATTTACATAGTCTAAGTGAGGTAGCCATTAACAATAAATGTACTTGGTATACTTTCATGCTTTGATGACAATCATAACATTAACTATACAATGATCATGTCATATTCTTTAATCATGTTGGAACATAGTATCAACAATCAATTCACCAATAACATCTGAAGATCATGATAATGCAATATCAATAATCATATCATCAATGGCAATATCAATAATCAACATTCTTCCTTGGATCAATTTCAACCGTATTTGGATACATGAATTCTACCACTACATCAATAATGAACAATATGGTCCAATATCCTCCACTACACCGTTTTGACCTGTAACGCCCCGGTTTTGGGCTTAGGAGTTTTGGGCGTTGACCGGTTTGGTCAAAGTGCTGTGCGAATCTAAAAGGGTAAATTTAGGAAAGCCTAGTTCGGGTTGCATTAAAAATATGGAAAAATATTCTAAAATCATCTTTTAATATATAAAAGTGAACTGTGAAATCAATTTTGAAAAATGAGGTTTGGAAGGGTGACATTTTGGCTAGTGACCAAAATGTAATTTTTGAAAGTTGCGTGACTGTTTTATAAAGGATTGAAACTTTGAATCTTTAAGGAGCTATTTACCCAAAGGGAGTTTCTCCAGATTTTTCTAAGATATTTTAATGATTAATTCTGATTTTCAAGCTAAAGAAAAGTGGAGGGAAAATCATTTTGGCTTTTGTAACTAATTTCTCATATTTTCCAATTTTTCTTTTCTCTCATTTTCTCTCAACCCAAACACTTTCTCTCCAGAGATTTCCTTCTGATTTTGTCACTCAATTCTCTCTTTTCAATCTTCTTTTGATTTCTAATCATCACATCAACAAAACCTCTCAATTTGCAAGTTGATTCTTCAAGCTTTTTGGCTCTAAAAGAGGAGAAACTCAAGTTTGGAGGTAAGAACGTCCTTCTCCTCTGAACTTCAAGTTCTTTAATGAAATTCCTAAGTTCTCAATCCTTAATTGATGTTTTATAAATGGTTTTTGAAGTTGTAAAATGGATCTTGGCTTAAAATGCAAAATTTGGTGATTTTTGATGAATTTTCGTTGGATCTGTTAAAGCAGTGTTTTAGGATGTTAAATTGATGATTAATGAATGTTAATTTGATAAGGAATTGAGTTTTGAGTAATGCAATCCCGGATAGGTTGAATTTCCTAAGTTTAGCTTTTGATTCTTGGTTGTTTTTGGAGTGATCTTGTGGATCTGTTGTTGCTGGAGGTATAAGGATGTTGTTAAGCTCTTTTTAGAGGTTAAATGTTGTTAAAGGATGTTAGGTTTTGTTAGTTTATGGCTGGGCTTTGTTGAGAAGTGGTTTGGATGCATTTTCGGTTGTGTTTGGTGGCCGAAAATGGAGTGTGGATGAGAGCAGCGAGTTTAGGTGCTTTCATTGAAGCATTTAATGCATGATGATGCATTAATCTACTGTTTTAATGTGTTAAAACAAGGGAGTCATCTTTGGATCCAAGTGGTGGTGATCCGGAGGCTTGATTTGGTGCTTCGGCAAGAGGCGAAGTGGAATCGGTGAGTGAAATTGGGTTTTCGGCTTTGAAACCAATGTCTTGGGAGCTTAGTTTAAGTCTAGACAACTTTGCTAAGCTCAAGTGTAAGTTTTCGGAAATACTCTCTAGTGGTGGCCATGATTTGATTGTTGTGCAATGTGGTTTATTGCATGTTTTGAATTCTGTTTTGAAAGCATGATTTAGCATGGTTAATGCTGTTTTTGTAAGCCATATGTTGAAGGAAGCTCAAGGTAGGAGTTCCTTGTTTTTGAACATTGATTAAATGTGGTTTGACGCTTTTAAATACATGATGAATATGGCTTGGTTTAATGCTTTAAAACAGTGGATAAATTGATGATAATGATGTATATTGGCAAGTGATGTTTTGTAAAGGTTAAGGTCACTAAGGTGGTTAAAAGTCCTTGAGTGAGCCTTGTTTACTTAAGAACATCAAGGTGGTTAAAAGTCCTTGGATGATTCTTGTTACGGACACAAAGGTGTTTAAAAGTCCTTGTGTGATCCTTTCCAAGGTGTTTAAAAGTCCTTGGGGTCAAGGTGTTTAAAAGTCCTTGAGGTGATTTATATCATGGTGTTTAAAAGTCCATGGCCAAGGTGTTTAAAAGTCCTTGGGACCAAGGTGTTTAAAAGTCCTTGATGTGAAACTTGATGCGGACACAAAGGTGGTTAAAAGTCCTTGTGTGGTCCTTTCTATGGTGTTTAAAAGTCCATAGGCCAAGGTGTTTAAAAGTCCTTGGGGCCAAGGTGTTTAAAAGTCCTTGGGGTGAAAGTTGATGAACTTGTTTTTAAAGAAATGAAATGTATCACTTGTGGCCAATATGACATGTAATGATATGAAGCATGAGATGCTTGTTTAAAGATTGCTTTTGTGCATGTGTAAATGATGATTTGAAGCATGATTTATAAAGTGTTTTATAAATGCATTATTGAATGGTTTTATTGAGCATTCCTCACTAAGCTTTTGCTTACGCTCTCTCTTTGTTTTCTCAAATCAATAATGCAGAACATTAGAGTACTTTAAGGGCAGCAAGGAAGGCAAGCATTCAAGTGGAAGTAAAGCTCAAAGTATGGAAGGTTTTCTTAAGTACATTTAGCTTTTGGTAATTTGGCAATGGGGGACCTATGTGTATGTTTTGGGAGATGTTTTGAACTCCCCAAGTATGTTTTAGGTTGTTGAGAATGCTGGTTTTTGTAATTGGCCTTTATATGCTTGATTTGGAAGTTTATGCTTGAGTGGTTGCTTGTGTAGGAAGCATGCCTATAGATTTGGGGCTTTCCATATATGTTGATGTTTTGATGAATTGTTGATGCAAGTATGTCTCATATATGTTGAATAGCATGCTGGTAAGGTTTGGTGGCATTTGGAGCATGATTGGATGTTTAATTGCATGTTTAAGTATGCATTTTGGGGCAATCTGTGCAGGGTGTTTCAGAACAGCACCTACCGTTTCGGAACGGGTGCCTTAAACAAGCCCAGGCGTCCGAAACGGGAGGGACCGTTCCGAAACGGATAGGCTACTGTCTGCCCTCGTTTCGGTACGCGTTGCGGAACGGCCCCGCGTTTCGAAACGGGCTGTCTCCCGTTTCGGAACGGGTGACCGTTGGGGGCTGACATTGGCAGTTAAATGTTTTGAAATGTTTGCATTTTGGTCCTGAATCTTGTTTGTGCAATTGTATGAGTTTGGGAAGTCCTTTTGAGCTGAAATTTCACAGAGAAGCATGAAACTTGATTAATTTCAAGTTGGTAACTTCAATTTGGGTTAAGTCCTTATAATTATTAGAAATTACAATTTGGTCCCTAAAGTTGTAATTTGTTCAATTGGGTCCCTGTTTGATCTCTGATGTTTATGATCTTTGAGTATGCTGTTGTATGATCATATCTAAGGATTAATATGCATCTAGACAAGTATAAAAAGAAAAAAAAGGGTTGTTAATCAAGGTTGACTTTCGGGTTGACTTTGGTTTTCCCCGTGTGACTTTCTTAATTCGGGTCAACCGTCTAGGCCGGGTTAAGGGGGTTACATGACCAACACAAATCACATCCCTCCACTACATCGTATAAACTCCGTACCATTGAGCTCATGAAGTCTATGGCATGCCAATTGTATCCAACACTTCAATCCCAAAGTCCGATAACAATGGCTCAATATCAATGATTCAATGACAATAGTTCGATATCAATGATTCAATGACAATATCTCCATAATCATGTAACCCCCTTAGCCTGGTCTAGACGGTTGACCCGAACTGAGGTGATTACATGGGGAAAACCGAAGCCAACTCGTTAAAGCTGACACTGATTGACGACCTTTTTTTTCTTTTTATCTTTTCTAGATGCAACATTAAACATATATGACCACCAAAGATCATAGGAAGAAACATCACAGCGATCATACATCGATTGGGTGTTTAATTGTACAAACTAGACATTTTGGGACCAGAATGTAATTTCTACAAATTACAAGGGCTTTAATGATTTTAAGTTTACTATTACTTAATTAGTCATGTTTCATGCTTCTCTGCAAATTTTCATCAAAAACCAACTAACCAAATTCATCCAATTGTATACTTTGAAAATCAGGGACTAAAATGCAACAATTTCAAACATACAAAGATGCCATTAACAGAATTAACGGTCGCGTATCGATACACTTGAGACCGTATCGATATGCGGGATGGCAATGACCAAAGTCACAGATAGCGTATTGATACGCTTTCCCGCGTATCAGTACGCCCTTCAAGCCCGTACCGAAATACCTCACAATTGTACCGAAACGCCTGTGTAGAAAAGCACAGATTTGGCTTATGCGTATCGATACACAAGCCCGTGTATCGATACGCTTACCAGAACTGTCCCATTTTCTACCTTGAAAGCATTTCAAACTACAGTTAAACCTCCTCAAATCATAACTACATACTTAAGGCAACCACTCAAACATATGGACATGCAATTCCAAACCACATAGCAGCATTTAGATGATTAATTCAAGCATAACAAGGAAATTCATGAAGCATGCTTAAAACACAAACCACAATCACACCATATAGCAAGAATAAGTACCAAAATCAAAATAAAGACCTCTTACAAACCACATAAACCATACAAAACTTGCATCAACCACATGAAGTCCAATACACATCTCCCAAAGCAAACCACTAGAACCCATTGCCAAATATCATTACTAAAGTAAATGTAAAACATCACCATACTTGAGCTATACAAACCCTTGGATCTTCTTAAGCCTCCTAGCTGCCCAAAGTGTCTCAAATATATGCATTGTTGGTAAAAGAGAGCGTAAGCACGATAGCTTAGTGAGGCATGCTCTAAAAACACCAACATAACAATGCAAATCTCCATTTGAAAATCACATATACCATCTATCTATCAATCTCATGCATTCAACCAATGCAAAACTCATGGCAAAGCCATACATGCTTGACATTCAAAAGCATTTCATAAGTCTCAAAATCTCATATGCATTTCTCATAGCATAAACATCATTTCAACATTGGTACATGAGAATCAAATACAATTTCATATATTGGCATTTCATATTATATCTTTACATGGATATGCAGATTAGCTTGACATAAAGCCAAGTCCTACCCCGGTGGAATCTCACATCACCGGACTCTCATGGCGGTATCTCTCTTCGCCACAAAGCTTGGGTGTTTCAACAAGACCTATCCCGATGGTATCTCTCATCATCGGATTCTCACTTTGGATCGGGATGGCACTACCCCCATTGCCCGACTCCAAAGATCACGTACGGATTTTTAGTTTACAGTGCACTTTTATCCTATTGATCGACCAATTATATCAGGTAATAATCTCGTTATTTATGCCAATATAATACATTAAAATCATCATCTCACCTACTGTTTTGATGCAACACTTCTCAATTCTATCTCATCCCATTTCAAAGCTACAATTCATGCAGAGCATTTAATCAAAATCTAAAAACTCTTTACAAAGTCATGCTACCTCATGGGATCAATACATAACATCATTTCATGTTATAAATCATGCATAAAACAATAGGAATTTGTCTAACTCAAATCAAGAGCATGTTAAAAGCATTTAAGGGCATCCACCGTTTTTCGAGAGCAAATTCTAAGCATACTTGCTTCTGGACTTAGGATGGTGTTTCAAACCAATCCCAAACCCCCAAACCTCATTTCCTTGTCCCTCAAGGACTTCTAAAACATTTGCACTCACTGATTACGTTTCGCTTGCTTGCCGAAACGATTTCTAAGCTTCCAACACTTTCGGATCAACACCAAATGCGTCCGATGAAGTCTCCCATGTTCATTACACATAAGAGCAGAGGATTAATGCATCATCATGCATTAAAATCACTAGCCACCCATTCTAACTCTCTGCACAACACAAAAGCAACATTTCGGCTATCCGAAATAACCGAAATCACCTCCAAACTTTCTCAAATCAAATCCCACCAATGATCTATCAATTCTAAACCTCAATCAACATAAAAAATCATCATAAACACGACCTTATATCCCCAGCAATAGCATATCACTAAAAACACCTCAAAACCACAAATCTAACATCTAAAACTTAGGAACCCAAGCCTATTCGGGATTTAGTTGTTAAAACCTCAATCTAAAAATCAAATATCATCCAAAATATGTTAGAAATCAACCTCAAAACAGAGTTTAACTCAGAAATACGAAAACCATCAAAATCGCATCAAGAACCTTGAATTTAGCAACTATTTCTTGTTTATAACATTAAAACAACTTAAAAACCATTAACAAAGGATTGATAACTTGGGAATTTCAATAAAGAACTGATCATTAGAGGAGAAGGACGAAGCTTACCTCTAATGGTTGATTTCTCCTTGATTTGGGCAAGATTTCTTCAAAATCCAAAGTGAAAACAAAAGAATTTGATGAAGTAAAGATTGGAAATCCTTTGGAAGATGAAATCTCAGCAAAAGTGTTTGGCTGAGTGGAAGTTGAGAGAAAATGAAAAGGGAGAAAACTATCGTAAAGTAGTTATGAAAAGTCAACTTTTGATTTTTCTTTTAATTCATTTAATTAAATCATTATTAAAAACTCTCAAATTAAAGAGAAAACTGATGAAAAATAATTGGTAAAATTAGCTCCTTAAAGATCCAATGTTTCAATCCTTTACAAAACAGTCACTAGTCAACTTTTACAAAAACCTGCATTTTGGTCACTACACCAAAATGTAATATTTCCAAATCACATTTTGTAAAATTGTTTTCATCATAGTCATTTATATAATAAATGAGGATTTTTAGATATTTTTCAATATTTTTAAAGCATCTCGAACTAGGTGTTCCCTAAACCAACCTTAAAGGATTCGAATCATTCCCGACTAGCCCAATTCAACCCCTAAAACATCTATTCCCAAAACTAGGGCGTTACAATTCTCCCCCATTAAGAAATTTCGTCCATGAAATTTACCTGGTGGAAAAAGGTAAGGAAATTGCTTCTTCATGTCATCCTTCCTTTCCCACGTGGCTTCCTCAACACCACGATGTCTCCACAAGACTTTAACCAGATCGATGGTCTTACCTCGGAGAACCTTACTATCTGTATCCAGAATCTCAACGGGCTCTTCATCATACGTTAGGCCTGGATTCAGCTCAACCTCTTCTACATGCATAACATGCGACGGATCCGATCTATACCTCCACAACATGGATACATGGAACACATTATGTATCTTCTCCAACTCTGAAGGCAGTCTCAGCTTGTAAGCAACAGGACCCACACGTTCTATCACCTCATATGGTCCAAAGAACCTCGGACTCAATTTGCCATTCTGGCCAAATCTCATCACCTTCTTCCAAGGTGAGACTTTCAGAAACACATGTTCGCCAACCACGAACTCTATCTCCTTACGCCTCAAATCCGCGTAAGACTTTTGTCGGTCCGATGCTGCCTTCAAACTCTCACAAATGAGCTTCACCTTCTCGGTAGTCCCCTTCAACAAAGCTGGCATCAAAATCAACTTCTGCCTTGTTTCAGCCTAACAAAGGGGAGTTCTACACTTTCTCCCATATAAAGCTTCGTACGATGCCATTTGAATACTTGCCTGATAGCTATTATTATAAGCAAACTCAACCAAAGGAAAGTGCTTCTCCCAAGATCCCTGAAACTCAATAACGCAGCACCTCATCATATCCTCAAGCACTTGGATAACACGCTCTGACTGTCCATCCGTCTGCGGATGATAAGAAGTACTGAAATTCAGCCGCGTACCCAAAGCTTGATGCAAACATTCCCAGAACCTTGATGTAAACCTTGGATCTCTATCCGATACTATAGATTTTGGCACCCCATGCAACCGCACAATCTCAGTAATGTACAACTCAGCTAGCTTATCTAAGGTATACGTAGTATGCACATGCAAGAAATGTGCACACTTCATAAGGCGATCCGAAATCACCCATACCAAATTCTTCTTTGATGTCGACAAATGCAACCCAGACACGAAGTCCATTGTAATCCTTTCCCACTTCCATTCTGGGATTCTTAACGACTACAACAACCCAGAAGGAACCTGATGTTCAGCCTTAACCCCCTGACAAACCATACATTTGCTAACGAAATCGACAACGTCTTTCTTCAATCCCACCCAGTAGTACACTTCCTTCAAATCACGATACATTTTCGTACTACTAGGGTGCATAGCGAAAGGACTACAATAAGCCTCAGTCAGAATAGTGTGCCTCAACTCCACATCACTCGACACCACTATCTGACTCCCAAAGCATAGAACACCATATTATTGAAACTAAAATCCGAATGCCTTCCTTCCGCAATATCCTAAACATGCGGTACAAGAGAATTATCAAGCAACTGCTTATCCTTTATCAAATGAACCAAAGATGGCTTCACTTGCAACTCAGCAACAAGACCACCATCTCGCGATATGCTCAAACAAGAAAACATCGCTCTCAACTCCACCGCCACTTTCCTGCTCAAAGCATCAGCCACAACATTGGCCTTTCTCGGATGATACTCAATCGTTAGGTCATAATCCATAAGCAATACCACCCAACGTCGTTGTCTGAGATTTAGCTCCTTTTAAGACATAAGATACTTCAAACTCTTGTGATCCGTGTACACCGTACACTTCTCACCATAAAGATAATGTCTCTAGATCTTTAAAGCGAACATCACTGCCGCTAACTCAATGTCATGCGTGGGATAGTTACGCTCATGCAGCTTCAACTGTCACGATTCATAAGCTACTACCTTACCTTCTTGCATCAGCACACACCCCAAACCAACATAGGATGCGTCACTATACACCTGTAACCCCCTTAGCCCGGCCTAGACGGTTGACCCGAACTACGAAGATTACACGGGGAAAACCAAAGTCAACCTTGATTAACGACCCTTTTTTCTTTTTAATCTTGTCTAGATGCACGTTAATCCTAAGCGAACACTTGAGAAACATTTACGTGTAAAGCACAGCGATCGGATTTCGAAAAGGGACTCAATTTCATATTATACAAATATTAGGGACAAAAATATAAATTCTGAAAATTAGAAGGTCTTAACTGATTTTCAAGTTACCAATATGAAATTAGTCATATTACATGCTTCCCTGTCAAATTTCACTTTAATTGGACTTCTCGAACTCATACAATTGTAAAAACAACATTCGAGACTAAAACGTAACGCTTGCAACCCTTTACACCATTCAAATCAGTGCCCAACGGTCACCTGTTTCGAAACCGTGTTGACCGTTCCAAAACACGGGTTCGTTTCGAGACTTGTTCCGAAACAGGGCCTTCCAGTGGCCAAATCGTTTCGGAACGGCCTCCAACCGTTTCGAAACACGAAGGCCATTACAGGCCCCCGTTTCAAAACGCTAGTGCCCGTTCCGATACGGTTTGCCCAGAAGCGGCAAAAATTGCTGGTTTTTCATACCTTAAACCATTCAAACACATCCTATTGACTTCCTAACCATGCCAACAAGTCATCATACATATAAGGTACATGTTTGCAACTTCTAAACACATTCATGGCATCAAACATTAAACATCACATGTCTAAAGGCATGCATCCTAATATCCAAAACCAAACAACCATCCAAACTCCAAATCAAGCATCAAAAGGCCAATTAAAAATCCAAAACATCAAAAGCATCATGCCACAAACTAGGGAGTCCAAAACATCTCCCAAAACACATCCTAGGTTCCCATTGCCAAAATACCAAAACTATTAGTGTATGAAAACATCACCATACATGAACTTAGTTTCCCTTGGACTCTTAGCTTCCTTGTTGCCCTCAAACACTTCAATTGTCTGCATTATTGGTACAAAAGAGAGAGCGTAAGAACAATTGCTTAGTGAGGCATGCTCTAAAGAAAACAACACAATAATGCATTTTAGAAAACACTTTCAACAAAGCCTTTAAACACAATCTCATCACTTTTCATGCAACCTTGCATACTTAGCAAGCATCTCATGCTTCATTATAATCAACACATCATATTGGCTTTCAAGTGATAACTCATAACCATTTACAACTCAAAACACAATCGGATACGTGGATTACAAGCGTTGTCCCATACGCTTCATACACACTACCGAACAACATAAGGTGGAGTTTATCGGTACAATCACAACCCCTCAACACCCGTGATGGAGTTTAACGGTACAATCACAACCCCTCCAGATCACTCATCTGTAGTTGTAAAACTTCCTAACGAGAGTACGGGACACATAACACAAGGCCCACACACGGACTTTTAACCACCATTGTGACCTTACCAAGATCCACACACGGACTTTTAACCACCATTGTGATCTTACCTCTCTCGTTAGGATACTTGGATGGAGTTTACGGTACAATCACAACCCCTCAACATCCAAGGCGACTTTATTCACGATGCACCCAATCCTATAGCCGGCTAACTATATCTGATTCAAGTACTTTAAAACCATTACATCACTTGCCAATATACAACATTTATCATCAACAATTTACTGTTTTAAAGCATTAATCAAAGCCATTTAACATCATGCATCACTATGCATCAAAACCACATTAACAATAGGTCAAACCAAGGATCTCTTACCTTGAGCATCCTTCAACACATGGCTTTCAAAACCAGTATTTACCATGCTAAAACATGCTTTCAAAACAGAATTTAAACATGCAAATTATAACCAATGCATCGAACCACTTCATGGCTCATCCAAGAGAGTTTTTCCGAAAACTTACTCTTGAGCTTAGTTAAGTTGTCTAGACTTAAACTACGCTCCCAAAACCTTCAAATAATGGTTTCAAAGCTGGAAACCCAACTCCACTCACCAATTCCGTTTCGTAAGCTTGCCGAAACGCCGTACAAGCCTCCAGATCAACTCCACAAGTGTCCGAAGATGTCTCCCATTTTTTAAACACATCAAAGAAGAGGATTAATGCATCATCATGCATTGAAATCTTCAACCAACACACTTAAACTCGAGATCAACGCCGTACAAGCCTCCAGATCAACTCCACAAGTTTCCTTTTTTCATTTAATTAATTAAAACATTAATTAATTCACTCAAATTAAGGAAAAATCTGGAGAAATCATTTTTGGGTATATTAGCTCCTTAAAGATTCAAAGTTCCAATCCTTACAAAACAGTCACCACTAAACTTTTCAAAAATAACATTTTAGTCACTACACCGAAATGTAGTATTTCCAAACTTATTTTGTAAAATTGATTTCACCACTCTCTTATATATATTAAAAGATAATTTTTAGATATTTTCCCATATTTTTAAAGCACCCCGAACTAGACTTTCCCTAAAACCTCCTTTTATATTCGAACCGTAAATTAGACCTGTCGGGTTCAGACCCTAAACTTCCAAGCCTAGAAGAACTTTACTGTCCGAATTCAGAATTTCCAAACTCCCAATTCTTTCTTTCCCACGTGGCTTCCTCAACACCACGATGCCTCCACAACACCTTAACCAATTCAATGGTCTTGCCTCGAAGAACTTTACTGTCCGAATTCAAAATTTCAACCGGCTCCTCATCATAGGTCAAGTCTGGATTCAACTCCACTTCCTCCACAAGCATAACATGCGAAGGATCCGATCTATACCTCCGAAGCATAGAGACATGAAACACATCATGAATCTTTTCCAACTCTTGCGGTAACCTCAGCTTGTAAGCAACAGGACCCACACGTTCAATCACCTCGTATGGTCCAATATACCGAGGGCTCAACTTACCATTCCGGCCAAACCTCATCACCTTCTTCCAAGGCGAAACCTTCAAGAATACACGGTCACCTACCGCAAACTCAATCTCCTTACGCTTCAAATCCGCGTAAGACTTTTGTCTATCAAAATCTGCCTTCAATCGCTCACAAATGAGCTTCACCTTCTCGGTGGTTCCTTTCAACAAATCCGGCATCGAAACCAACTTCCGACATGTTTCAGCCCAGCAAAGAGGAGTTCTGCACTTCCTCCCATACAAAGCTTCATAAGGTGCCATTTGAAAACTTGCCTAGTAGCTATTGTTATAAGCAAACTCCACCAAAGGCAAATGTTTCTCCCAAGAACCTTGAAACTCAATCACACAGCACCTCAACATATCCTCCAACACTTGGATAACACGCTCAGACTATCCATCCGACTGTGGATGATAAGAAGTACTGAAATTCAGCCTCGTACCCAAAGCTTGATGCAAACACTCCCAGAAACGCGATGTAAACCTCGGATCTCTATCTGACACTATAGACTTTGGCACACCATGCAATCGCACAATCTCAGCAATGTACAACTCTGCAAGCTTGTCCAAGGTATATGTAGTATGCACATGTAAGCGCACACTTCGTAAGGCGATCTACAATCACCCACACCGAATTCTTTTTCGATGGCGACAAAGGCAAACCAGACACAAAGTCCATGGTAATCCTTTCCCACTTCCACTCAGGAATCCTCAACGGTTGCAACAACCCAGAAGGAAACTGATGTTCAGCCTTAACCCGCTGACAAACCATGCACTTACTCACGTACTCCGCAACATCTTTCTTCAAACCCACCCAATAGTACTCATCCTTAAGATCACGATACATCTTAGTACTACCAGGGTGCATAGCAAAAGGGCTACTATGAGTTTCCGTCAGAATAGTACGCCTCAACTCAACATCATTCGGCACTACTATCCGACTCCCAAAACATAGAACCCCATCATCATTAAAACAGAAATCTGATGGTCTACCCTCAGCAATATCCTGAACATGTGGCACCAAAGAATCATCCAACAACTGCTTATCCTTTATCAACTGAACTAAAGATGGTTTCACTTGCAATTCAGCCACAAGACCCCCATCTCGCGAAATACCCAAGCTGGCAAACATAGCCCTCAACTCCACTGCCACTTTTCTACTCAAGGCATCCGCTACAACATTAGCTTTTCCTGGATAGTACTCGATCGTCAGATCGTAATCTTTAAGCAACTCCACCCAACGTCGTTGCCTAAGATTCAACTCTTTCTGAGACATCAAATACTTCAAACTTGTAACCCCCTTAACCCGGCCTAGACGGTTGACCCGAATTAAGAAGTTTACACGGGGAAAACCAAAGTCAACCCGAAAGTCAACCTTGATTAACGACCCTTTTTTTTCTTTTTAATCTTATCTAAATGCATATTAACCCTAGATATGTTCATAACAACAGCATACTCAAAGATCAGCGCATTCGGAAAACATTTAGGGACTTAATTGCACAACATACAAGTTTAGGGACCAAAATGTAAATTCTGGAAATTAGAAGGACTTAACCCACTTTTAAGTTACCATTATGAAATTAGTCATATTTCATGCTTCCCTGCCAAATTTCAACTCAAACAGACATCTCAAACGCATCCAATTGCATAAACAAGATTCAGGACCAAAACGCAAAGGTTTCAAAATATATAACCAACAATTTCAGTGCCCAACGGTTGGGTGTTTCAGAACAGGGATGATCCGTTCCGAAACGCGGGACCGTTCCGAAACGCGTTGCGCAACAGGGCCTGGCAGTGGCCAAACTGTTTCGGAACGGCTCTGCCCGTTTCGAAACGCCTAGGCCATTTCAGGCCCTCTGTTCCGAAACGGCAGCACCTGTTCCGAAACAGGCTGCCTAGATTACAGAAATTTAGCTAGATTTTCACACAATTGACCCATCAAACATGCTCCAAAGGCAACCAAATTATACCAGCAACACATTACATGCATAAGGAACATAATGGCATCAACAATTCATAAACATGGCATCAAACAAGAAAAGCCCCAATTCTATAGGCATGCATCCTATATTGAAAGACCATTCAACACCAAAACAACAAACAATCCTCATAATGGCCATTTACAAGTTCCATCATCAACAACAACATAAAACCATCTTAGGGAGTCCAAAACATCTCCCAAAACAACAACATAGGTTCCCCATTGCCAAATGCCAAAAGCTAATCAAGTTATGAAAATATTCACCATACATGAGCTTAGTTCTTCACTTGGATTCTTGACCTCTTGCTGCCCTTATATGCACTTCAATGCTCTGCATTATTGGTTTAAGAAAAGAGAGAGCGTAAGCACATAGCTTAGTGAGGAATGCTCATTGAAAACAACACAATAATGCATTTATAAACACTTTTATAAATCTCAATTCAAAACAATCTTTAACCATGCACAAAAGCATTTAAAACAAGCATACATGCTTCAAATTATTAACATGTCATATTGGCCACAAGTGATAATCATAATCTTTCCATTTCATAATACGATCAACATAAGACTCACACATGGACTTTTAAACACCATTGTGATCTTACAATTCACAAGGACCACACATGGACTTTTAACCACCATTGTGTCCTTAGCACAAGAATCACCCATGGACTTTTAACCACCATGGTGTTCTTAAAATACACAAGGCTCACACAAGGACTTTTAACCACCTTTGTGACCTTAACACAAGAATCACCCATGGACTTTTAACCACCATGGTGTTCTTAAAATACACAAGGCTCACACAAGGACTTTTAACCACCTTTGTGACCTTACAAGGCTCACACGAGGACTTTTAACCACCTTTGTGACCTTAACACAAGAACCAAACATGGACTTTTAACCACCATGTTGTTCTTAACACAAGAACCACCTATGGACTTTTAACCACCATAGTGTTCTTAACCTTTCACGAAACATCACTTGCCAATATGCATCATTTTACAACAATAATCCACTGTTTTAAAGCATTTAACAAGCCATCAATCATCATGCATCATTATGCAACAAAACCACATTTTATCAAATGTTCAAGATAAGGATCTCTTACCTTGAGAATCCTCCAACACATGGCTTATAAAACCAGCAAATAAACATGCTATATATGCTTTCAAAACAGAATTTAAAACATGCAAACAATCACATTGCACCCAACCAACTCATGGTTCATCATCAAGAGAGTTTTTCCGAAAACTTACTCTTGAGCTTAGCAAAGTTGTTTAGACTTAAACTAAGCTCCCAAACCTTCAAAACATTGGTTTCAAAGCTGAAAACCAAAATCCACTCACCGATTCCGTTTCGCCACTTGCCGAAACACCAATCAAGCTTCCGGATCAACACCACGAGGATCCGAAGATGTCTCCCCTATTTTAAACACATCAAAACAGTTGATTAAAGCACCATCATGCATTAATATCCTCAACCAAGACATCTAAACTCGCTGCTCACATCAACACTCACATTTCGGCTACCAAACACAACCGAAATCACATCCAAACATCTCCTCAACACTACCCAGCCAAGATCCATCAATTCCAAACATCTATAAACCTCAATTAACATCCAAAATGGATCTCATCACGTCCTTATACCTCCAGCTATAGCAGAACATCAAGATCACTCCAAAAACCACCAAAAACTTAAACAAAACTTAGGAAAATCAACCTATTCGGGATTGCATTGATTAAAACTCAATTTCTCATCAATTATACATCCATTTTACATCAAAAACACATCTCAAAACAATGCCCAATCAGATCATACGAATTTCATCCAAATTAAAGCAAATCTTGCATTTTAAAGCCAAGATCAAGAACTCAATTGCAAAACCTTTAATAAAACATAATTCAAGGATTGAGAACTTGGGAATTTCAGTAAAGAACTGAGAATTTAGAGGAGAAGGACGTTCATACCTCTAAACTTGAGTTTCTCCCTTTTTGGAACCAAGATTCTTGAAAATCCAATAAGCAAATGCCAAGGTTTTGTTGTAGAAATGATTAGAGATCAAATGAGGATTGAGATCTCATCTTTTGTTGTCAAAATCAGAGGGAAATTTGCTGGAGAAAAGTGTTTGGGTTGAGAGAAAAGTTGAGAGAAAAGAAAATGGAAAATTTGAGAAAGTTAGTTAAAAATGACAAAATATCTTCTTCCCTCCTTTTTCCTTTAATTAAAACCATTAATTAAATTGATTAATATTAAGAAAAATCTGGAGAAACTCCTTTGGGTAAATAGCTCCTTAAAGATTCAAAGTTTCAATCCTTTTTAAAACAGTCACCAGTTTTCAAAAATTACATTTTGGTCACTAACCCAAAATGTCACTCTTCCAAACCTCATTTTGTAAAATTGATTTCACCTTTCTCTTATATATAATAAAAGAGGATTTTAAGACATTTTTCCATATTTTTAATGCAACCCGAACTAGGCTTTCCTAAATTCACCCTTTTATATTCGAACCGCAACCCGACCCGACCGGTCCGGTCCAAACCCAAAACTTCTAAGCCCAAAATTGGGGCGTTACAAAACTTTTGTGATCCGTGTACACAGTACACTTCTCACCATACAGGTAATGTCTCCAAATTTTTAAAGCAAAGACCACCGCAACTAACTCAATATCATGCGTAGGATAATTGCGCTCATGCACCTTCAACTGACGCGATGCATAAGCCACCACCTTACCCTCTTTCATCAACACACACCCCAAACCAACATAGGGTGTGTCGCTGTACACTACAAACTCTTTCCCTGATTCAGGTTGGACCAAGATAGGAGCTTGCGTCAAAGCTGCCTTAAGCTTCTCAAAAGCTTGTTGTCTTGCCTCGGTCCACTCAAACTTGACATCCTTCTGCAACAACTTCGTTAAAGGTGCAGCAATCTTTGAAAATCCATCCACAAATCTCCGATAGTATCCTGCCAACCCAAGGAAACTACGGACTTCATGAACAGACTTAGGAGGCTTCCAACTCATCACCGCCTAAATCTTCTGAGGATCAATACGAATCCCCTCCGCAGAAACCACATGACCAAGGAAAACAACTTCCCTAAGCCAGAATTCGCACTTGCTAAGCTTAGAATAAAGCTGATTCTCCAACAACGCCTGCAACACAATCCTCAAATGCCCCTCATGCTCCTCCTCAGTACGAGAGTACACAAGGATATCATCAATGAACACCACAACAAACTTGTCCAAGTATTCATGGAACACTCTATTCATCATATCCATAAAAGCTGTAGGAGCATTCGTCAAGCCAAACGGCATAACAAGGAACTCATAATGCCCATACCTCGTTCTAAAGGTTGTCTTTGGCACATCCACATCCTTCACCTTAAGCTGATAGTAACCTGACCTTAAATCAATCTTAGAGAACACATCCGCTCCCTGGAATTGATCAAAAAGATCATCAATCCTCGACAAAGGATACCGACTCTTGATAGTCAACTTGTTCAGCTGATGATAATCGATGCACATTCTCATAGTACCATCCTTCTTCTTCACAAACAAGACCGGTGCACCCCAAGGTGACACACTTAGCCGAATGAAACCACGATCAAGCAACTCTTGAAGTTGCGTCTTCAGCTCCTTCAACTCCTTAGGTGCCATTCGATAAGGAGTAATGGACACTGGAGTTGTATTTTCATATAGCTCAATTCCAAACTCCACCTCTCGACTAGGGGGCAATCCAGGTAACTCCTCTGGAAACACTCCAGGAAACTCTCGCACAGTCCTGATATCTTGAACTCGCAACTCCTTAGAGCTAGGATCATCACAAAGGCCAGGTAAGCCTCACAACCTTGCCTCAACATTCGTCTTGCTTCCAACAAAGACACCACATTGGCAAGAAACTTCACATTCTCACCAACGACCACTACCTCGTAATCATCCGTAAGTTTCAACGAAACTCGCTTGTTCTCAAAATCCACTACAGCTCGATGTTCAACAAGCCAATCCATACCAAGGATTACATCAAAACCATAGAATGGCAATTTCATGAGATCAACAAGAAAAACATGGTTTTGCACTTCCAAGGGACATCTCCTATACAACTTCCGTGTCACAACAGTCTCACCAAAGGAACTAGTTACACGCATACCAACATCCAATGACTCAACAGGTAAACCAAGCAATTGAGCATGTTCACGCAATATGTATGAGTGTGTAGATCCAGAATCAATCAAGGAAAGTAATGATAAGGATTGCAAAGTAAAGGTACCTGCGATCACATCCGTATCATTTCTCCCCTCACGCTAAGCATACACTCGAGCCTGGCCACCACCCTCAGGTTGAACAGCCACCACAGCGCCACATTCCTCCCACCATCATCTCTGCGCTGGAAGTTACCACGGCCGCGCCCACGGCCTCTCTGTGGTGCAACTACCCCAGGAGCATGTCCCTGACCACCACCAGCCAACAAAGGACACTCCCTCCTCATGTGGTCTGCCGAACCACAATTCCAGCACGAATTACCGGTCACCGCCACAGGAGTTTGAACCTCCCTCGCTGCTCGAGGACAATCTCGCCTCAAATGGCCATGTGATCCACACGTTTAGCACGTGTTCTGATCAGCACTCATCCTATCTCCCTGAACAGGCGCACCATGTCCTCCACCACCACGCCTAGCAGAAGACTGATACCTCTTATCACGTCCTCTCTTGTTCCGTCCACCACCGGAACTATAATCAGCAGCTCTTTTGCACGAGCTAGAACTAACACCTCTGGAAGACAAACCCAAGTTCTGCTCAATGTCCTTCGCTCTACTCACCAGCACATCAAAATCTGTATACTCAGCAGCAAGCATGAAAGTCTTCACGTCCGTCACCAAACCATAACGGAAACGTTCACACCTCTCCCGCTCATCAGGGATTAGCTCAGGTGCGTACTGGCTAAGGCGAACAAACTGGATCTCATACTCAGCCACCGTCATGCTTCCTTGCACGAGAGACATGAATTCTCTTTTCTTCTCATATAGGTATCGCACACCTAGATACTTTCACTTGAACGCGTTCAGAAAGAACGCCCAAGTCACATCATTTTCCTCCATTCCAGAAACAGTTGTAACCCCCTTAGCCCGGCCTAGACGGTTGACCCGAACTACGAAGATTACACGGGGAAAACCAAAGTCAACCCGAAAGTCAACCTTGATTAACGACCCTTTTTATTTTTAATCTTGTCTAAATGCATAATAACCCTAGGTGAACTCTTGGAAGGAACGTACTCAAAAATCACAGCAATCGGAAAACATTTAGGGACTCAATTGCACAACACACAAATTTAGGGACCAAATTGCAAATTCTGAAAATTAAGAGGACTTAACATGTTTTAAAGTTACCATTATGAAATTAATCATATTTCATCCCTCTCTGCCAAATTTCATCTCAATCGAACATCACAAACCCAACCAATTGCATAAACAAAGATTGGGACCAAAACGTAAGAGTTTCAAAACATATAACCATCAAATTCAGTGCCCAACGGTCGAGTGTTCCGAAACGGGGAAGATCCGTTCCGAAACGCGGGACCGTTTCGAAACTTGTTGCGGAACGGGGCCTGGCAGTGGCAAATCCGTTTCGGAACAGCTCTTACCTGTTTCGAAACGCCATGGCCATTTCAGGCCACCTGTTTCGAAACAGTAGCACCCGTTCCGAAACGAGTTGCCCAGAAATGCAGAATTTTGCTGGTTTATCAAGCAATTGACCCATCAAAAACATTCCGATGACACTCAAATCGTACCAGCAAGTCATCAAACACTTAAGGAACATATTAGCATCAACTAAACACAATCATAGCATCATTCAAAGAAAAACCCAATTCTATAGGCATGCATCCTATATTGTAAACCATGCAACCAAAAATTCTCCAAAACCAAATACCAAAAGGCCATTTACATGTTCCAACATCATCAAAGGCATTAAACCAAAATAGGGAGTCCATAACATCTCCCAAAAACACAATTTAGGTTCCCATTGCAAAATGCCAAAAGCTAACAGTGTTAGGAAAACATTCACCATACATGAGCTTAATCTTCCACTTGGATCCTTGACCTCCTTGCTGCCCTTTGTGCACTTCAATGCTCTGCATTATTGGTTTAAGAAAAAGAGAGCGTAAGCACATAGCTTAGTGAGGAATGCTCAAATAAAACATCACAGTAATGCATTTATAAAACACCTTCACAAGGCCTTTAGTTTCAAAACAACATTTATCATGCAACTATGCATACAAACCAAGCATATCATGCTTCAAATCATCATCATGTCATATTGGCTTACAAGTGATAATCAATAACATTTTACAACTTAAAACACAATCGGATACGCGGATTACAAGCGTTGTCCCATACGCTTCATACACACTACCAATATCAAGGAGGATCAAATGGTACAATCACAACCCCTCAACACACGTAATGAAGACTATGGTACAATCACAACCCCTCCACATCACTCATTGGTAGTTGTATAACATCACTAACGAGAACACGGGACACACAATACAAGATCCACACATGGACTTTTAACAACCATTGTGATCTTAACACAAGATCCACTCATGGACTTTTAACCACCATGATGATCTTAACCATCTCGTTAGTGTACTTGGATGGAGTTTACGGTACAATCACAACCCCTCAACATCCAAGGCGACTTTATTCACGGTGCACCCAATCCTATAGCCGGCTAACTATATCCGATTCAAGTACTTTAAAACCAACACATCACTTGCCAATATACATCATATAACATCATTAATCCACTGTTTTAAAGCATTTAACAAAGCCATTAAACCATCATGCATTACAATGCATCAAACCACATTTATCAATGTTCAAAACAAGGATCTCTTACCTTGAGCATCCATCAACCCATGGCTTATAAAACCAGCATCAACATGCTAAAATATGCTTTAAAAACAGAATTTAAACATGCAACTAAAACACATTGCATTCAACCATCTCATGGTTCATCAAAAATAGAGTTTTCCCGAAAACTTACTCTCGAGCTTAGCTAAGTTGTTTAGACTTAAACTAAGCTCCCAAAACCTCCCAAGATTGGTTTTAAGGCTGAAAACCAAACTTCACTCACCGATTCCGTTTCGCAAGCTTGCCGAAACACCGATCAAGCCTCTGGATCAGCACCACAAGGATCCGATGATGCTTCCCCTGTTTTAAACACATCAAAGCAGTGGATTAATGCATCATCATGCACTAATACCTTCAACCAAGACACCTAAACTCGCTGCTCTCATCAACACCCACATTTCGGCTACCAAACACAACCGAAATCACATCCAAACACCTCTACAACCTTACCCAGCCAAGATCCATCAATTCCAAACATACTTATACACCAATTAGCATCCAAAAAGGATCTATTCACGTCCTTATACCTCCAGCTACAGCAGAACATCAAAATCACCCCAAAAACCACCATTGACTCAATCAAAAACTTAGGAAAATCAACCTATCCGAGATTGCATTGATTAAACCTCAATTACACATCATTTATACATTCAATAAACATCAAAAAGACATCTCAAAACACAGCCCAATCACTTAGTACGAATTTAATCCAAATTAAATCCAAATCTTGCATTTTAAGCCAAAATCAAGAACACAACATTAAAACCTTTAATAAAACTCAAATCAAGGATTGAGAACTTGGGAATTTCAGTAAAGAACTGAGTATTTAGAGGAGAAGGACGTTCATACCTCTAAATGTGAGTTTCTCCTTGTTTAAAGCCAAGATTCTTGAAAATTCAATAAGCAAATGGTAATGATTTGATGTAGGAATGATTAGAAACCAATTGGAGATTGAAATCTCATCTTTAGGTGTTAAAATCAGAGGGAAAATGGCTGGGGAAATGTGTTTGGCTGAGAGAAAAGGGAGAGAAAATGAAGAGGGAAAATTTTGAGAAAAGTTAGTTATGAACTCAAAATATCTATTTCCCCTTTTTCTTTTTATTAAATATCATTTAATAAATGTTTAATATTAAATAAAATCTGGACAAAACTCTTCTTGGGTAAATTAACTCCTTAAAGATTCAAAGTTTCAATCCTTTTAAAACAGTCACCAACTTTTCAAAAATTACATTTTAGTCACTTGAAATGTCACATTTCAAAACCTCATTTTGTAAAATTGATTTCACCACTCTCTTATATATAATAAAAGAGGATTTTAAGATATTTTTCCATATTTATAATGCATCCCGAACTAGGCTTTCCCTAAAAACCACCTTTTATATTTGAACCGAAATTCGACCGGCCCGATTCAACCCCAAAACCTCTAAGCCCAAAATTGGGGTGTTACAACTCTCCCCCCCCCCCTTAAGAAATTTCGTCCTCGAAATTTACCTGAAGGAAAGAGATACGGAAACTGCTTCAACATGTCATCCTTCCGTTCCCACGTGGCTTCTTCAGCACCACGATGCTTCCACAACACCTTTACCAACTCAATGGTCTTGCCTCGAAGAACTTTACTATCCGAATCAAGAATCTTCACCGGTTCCTCATCATAGGTCAAATCCGGATTCAATTCCACATCTTCCACAGGCATCACATGCGAAGGATCTGATCTATACTTCCGAAGCATAGAAACATGAAACACATCATGGATCTTTTCCAACTCCTGCGGTAACCTCAACTTGTACGCAACAGGACCCACACGCTCAATCACCTCGTATGGTCCAATATACCTAGGGCTCAACTTACCCTTTCGGCCAAACCTCATCACCTTTTTCCAAGGCGAAACTTTCAAAAACACACGGTCACCCACCGCATATTCAATCTCCTTACGCTTCAAATCCGCGTAAGACTTTTGCCGATCAGAAGCTGCCTTCAAACGCTCACAAATGAGCTTCACCTTCTCGGTGGTTCCCTTCAACAAAGCCGGCATCGAAACAAACTTCTGACCCGTTTCAGCCCAACAAAGAGGAGTCCTACACTTCCTCCCGTACAAAGCTTCATAAGGTGCCATTTGAATACTTGCCTGATAATTGTTATTATAGGCAAACTCCACCAAAGGCAGATGTTTCTCCCAAGAACCCTGAAACTCAATCACACAACACCGCAACATATCCTCCAACACCTGGATAACACGCTCAGACTGTCCATCCGACTGCGGATGATAAGAAGTACTGAAATTCAACCGTGTACCCAAAGCCTGATGCAAACACTGCCAGAAACGCGATGTAAACCTCGGATCTCTATCCGACACAATCAACTTAGGCACACCATGCAGCCGCACAATCTCAGCAATGTACAGCTCCGCAAGCTTATCCAAGGTATACGTAGTATGCACAGGCAAGAAATGCGCACACTTCGTCAGGCGATCCACAATCACCCACACCGAATTCTTCTTCGATGGCGACAAAGGCAAACCAGACACAAAGTCCATGGTAATCCTTTCCCACTTCCACTCAGGAATCCTCAACGGTTGCAACAACCCTGAAGGAAACTGATGCTCAGCTTTAACTCGTTGACAAACCATGCACTTGCTTACAAACTCAGCAACATCTTTCTTTAAACCCACCCAATAGTACTCATCACGAAGATCACGGTACATCTTAGTACTACCAGGGTGCATAGCAAAAGGACTACTATGACCTTCAGTCAGAATAGCACGCCTCAACTCAGCATCATTGGGCACTACTATTCGACTCCCAAAACATAAAACCCCATCCTCATTAAAGCAGAAATCCGATGGCCTACCCTCCGCAATATCCTGAACATGTGGCACCAAGGAATCATCCAACAACTTCTTTTCCTTAATCAAATGAACCAAGGATGGTTTCACTTGCAACTCAGCCACAAGACCACCATCACGCGAAATGCTCAAACTGGCAAACATAGCCCTCAACTCCACAGCTACCTTCCTACTCAAGGCATCCGCTACAACATTAGCTTTACCCGGATGGTACTTGATCGTCAAATCATAATCCTTAAGCAACTCCACCCAACGTCGTTGCCTAAGATTCAACTCCTTCTGAGACATCAGATATTTCAAACTCTTGTGATCCGTGTACACAGTACACCTCTCACCATAAAGATAATGTCTCCAAATCTTCAAAGCAAAAACCACCGCGGCTAACTCAATGTCATGCGTAGGATAATTGTGCTCATGCACCTTCAACTGCCGTGATGCATAAGCCACCACCTTACCCTCTTGCATCAACACACATCCCAAACCAACGTAGGACGCATCACTATACACCACAAACTCTTTCCCTGATTCAGGTTGAACCAAGATAGGAGCTTGCGTCAAGGCTGCCTTAAGCTTCTCAAAAGCCTATTGTCTCGCTTTCGTCCACTCATACTTAACATCCTTCTGTAACAACTTCGTCAAAGGTGCAGCAATCTTGGAAAACCCATCCACGAACCTTCGAATAGTATCCTGCCAAACCCAGGAAACTACGGACTTCATGAACAGACTTAGGAGGCTTCCAATTCATCACTGCCTCAATCTTTTGAGGATCAACACGAATCCCCTCCGCAGAAACCACATGACCAAGAAACACCACTTCTCTAAGCCAGAACTCACACTTGCTCAGCTTGGCATAAAGTTGATTCTCCAACAAAGCTTGTAACACAGTTCTCAAATGCCCTTCATGCTCCTCCTCAGTACGTGAGTACACAAGAATATCATCAATGAACACCACAACAAATTTATCCAAATATTCATGGAATACTCTATTCATCATGTCCATGAAAGCTGCAGGACCATTCGTCAAACCAAACGGCATCACAAGGAATTCATAATGCCCATACCTCGTTCTGAAGGCTGTCTTTGGCACATCCTCATCCTTCACCTTCAACTGGTAATACCCTGACCTTAAGTCAATTTTAGAGAACACAGCCGCTCCTCGAAATTGGTCAAAAAGATCATCAATTCTCGGCAATGGATACCGATTCTTGATAGTCAACTTGTTAAGCTGACAGTAATCAATGCACATTCTCATAGTGTCATCCTTCTTCTTCACAAACAAGACCGGTGCACCCCAAGGCGACACACTCGGCCGAATGAAACCACGATCAAGCAACTCCTGAAGTTGCGTCTTCAACTCTTTCAACTCTTTAGGTGCCATTCGATAAGGAGTAATGGACACTGGAGTTGTGTTTTCATACAACTCAATCCCAAACTCCACTTCGCGATTAGGGGGCAATCCAAGCAACTCCTCTGGAAACACACCAGGAAACTCTCGCAAAGTCCTGATATCTTGCACACGCAACTCCTTAGAGCTAGGATTCATCACGAAGGCTAGGTAAGCTTCACAGCCTTGCCTCAGCATCCGGCTCGCTTCCAAGGTAGACACCACATTGGCAAGAAACTTCACATTCTCACCAACCACTACTACCTCATAATCATCCGCAAGTTTCAACGAAACTCACTTATTCTCAAAATCCACTACCGCTCGATGCTCAACAAGCCAATCCATACCAAGGATTACATCAAAGCCATAGAAAGGCAATTCCATAAGATCAACATGGAAGACATGATCTTGCACAACCAAGGGACATCTTCTATAAAGCTTTCGTGTCACAACAGTCTCGCCAAAAGAACTAGTTACACGCATACCAACATCCAAAGACTCAACAGGCAAACCAAGCAATTGAGCATGCTCACGCAATATGTATGAGTGTGTAGATCCAGAATCAATCAAGGAAAGTAATGACAAGGATTGCAAAGTAAAAGTACCTGCGATCACATCCGTGTCATTCCTCCCTTCTCTCTGAGCATACACTTTGACCTGGCCACCACCCTCAGGCTGAACAGCTACCACATGAGCCACATTCCTTCCACCATCCTCCCTGCGCTGGAAGTTACCACGGCCGCGCCCACGACCTCTCTGTGGCGCAACAACTCCAGGAGCACGTCCCTGGCCACCACCGGCCAACAGAGGACACTCCCTCCTCATATGATCCGCTGAACCACAGTTCCAGCACGAGTTACCGGCCACCACAATAGGAGCCTGAACCTCCCTCGCTGCTCGAGGACAATCACGCCTCAGATGTCCACGTGATCCACATGTCCAACATGTTTTCGGATCAGCTCTCGCCCTGTCTCCCTGAACAGGCGCACCTTGCCCTCCACCACCTCGCTTAGCTGAAGACTGATACTTTCGATCACGTCCTCTCTTGTTCCGTCCGCCACCGGAACTGTACTCAGCAGCTCGCTTGCCCACACTAGAACCAGCACCTCTAGAAGATAAACTCAAATTCAACTCGATGTCCTTTGCCCTTCCAACCAGCACATCAAAATCAGTGTACTCAGCAGCCAGCATATAAGTCTTCACCTCCGTCACCAGACCATAACGGAAACGTTCACACATCTCCCGCTCATCAGGAACAAGCTCAGGTGCGTACTGACTGAGTCGGACAAACTGAACCTCGTACTCAGCCACTGTCACACTCCCCTGAGTAAGAGACATGAATTCCCTTTTCTTCTCATCCAGGTATCGCACACCCAGATACCTCCTCTTGAACGCGTTCAGAAAGAACGTCCAAGTCACATCAGCTTCCTCCATTCCGGAGATAGTGGTCGTCCACCAGGTATACGCATCGTCATGCAACAAAGATATCATACAACCCAGCTTCTGCACATCATTGCAGTTCATCTGTCCCAAGATTCTCTTGGTACTTTCCAACCAAGATTCAGAACCTTCAGTAGACAATCCCCTGAACTCAGTCCCTCCTAGACTGCGCAAACGTTCTAGAGGTAGTCTTACATTAGCATCTCCCTGATGCCCAGCTCCTTGAGCCCCAGCTACCGCCGCCCGGAAGGCTCCAGCAATAGCCTGTATCAGCACTGTCATGTCAGGAGCAGCTTGCCCCTGCCCAGCTTCAGGTCCAGCGACCCCAGCACCAGCAGCAACACCAGCTCCTTCACCCCTAGCACCACCACCACCAGGTGGAGGAGGTAAATCCACTACATTTTCAGCGTTCTCCTCATTCTCATTTTGAGCCATAGCTCGCGTATTAATCCTCGTCTCTCTACGAGGTCCCATTCACTAAACAATGCAATCACAATGCAATAAACAAAGTCAGGCTCAGCAAGGTAAGCAATCCAAGTACTCAAGCTCATTTCCAACTAAAAACAAATCATTTCATTAGCTTTGATTTGGCAATGGGTCCCTCTAACATGCTTCACCACAACATACACCACATTTGCAACATACTTACAATTTATACATCATACTTTCACTCATCATGCATACAAAGCAATCATACACATATCACCCACTTAACCATTCCCAATTACTCGAGAACTCAGCTCTGATACCACCAAATGTAACCCCCTTAGCCCGGCCTAGACGGTTGACCCGAACTACGAAGATTACACGGGGAAAACCAAAGTCAACCCGAAAGTCAACCTTGATTAACGACCCTTTTTTAATTTTAATCTTTTCTAAATGCATAATAACCCTAGGTGAACTCTTGGAAGGAACGTACTCAAAAATCACAGCAATCGGAAAACATTTAGGGACTCAATTGCACAACATACAAATTTAGGGACCAAATTGCAAATTCTGAAAATTAAGAGGACTTAACATATTTTAAAGTTACCATTATGAAATTAATCATATTTCATGCCTCTCTGCCAAATTTCATCTCAATCGAACATCACAAACTCAACCAATTGCATAAACAAAGATTGGGACCAAAACGTAAGATTTTCAAAACATATAACCATCAAATTCAGTGCCCAACGGTCGAGTGTTCCGAAACGGGGAAGATCCGTTCCAAAACGCGGGACCGTTTCGAAACTTGTTGCGGAACGGGGCCTGGCAGTGGCAAATCCGTTTCGGAACAGCTCTTACCTGTTTCGAAACGCCATTGCCATTTCAGGCCACCTGTTCCGAAACAGTAGCACCCGTTCCGAAACGAGTTGCCTAGAAATGCAGAATTTTGCTGGTTTATCAAGTAATTGACCCATCAAACACATTCCGATGACACTCAAATCGTACCAGCAAGTCATCAAACACTTAAGGAACATATTAGCATCAACTAAACACAATCATAGCATCATTCAAAGAAAAACCCAATTCTATACGCATGCATCCTATATTGTAAACCATGCAACCAACAATTCTCCAAAACTAAATACCAAAAGGCCATTTACATGTTCCAACATCATCAAAGGCATTAAACCAAAATAGGGAGTCCATAACATCTCCCCAAAACACAATTTAGGTTCCCATTGCCAAATGCCAAAAGCGAACAGTGTTAGGAAAACATTCACCATACATGAGCTTAATCTTCCACTTGGATCCTTGACCTCCTTGCTGCCCTTTGTGCACTTCAATGCTCTGCATTATTGGTTTAAGAAAGAGAGAGCGTAAGCACATAGCTTAGTGAGGAATGCTCAAATAAAACATCATAGTAATGCATTTATAAAACACCTTCACAAGGCCTTTAGTTTCAAAACAACATTTATCATGCAACTATGCATACAAACCAAGCATCTCATGCTTCAAATCATCATCATGTCATAATGGCTTACAAGTGATAATCAATAACATTTTACAACTCAAAACACAATCGGATACGCGGATTACAAGCGTTGTCCCATACGCTTCATACACACTACCAATATCAAGGTGGAGCAAATGGTACAATCACAACCCCTCAACACCCGTGATGGAGACTATGGTACAATCACAACCCCTCCACATCACTCATTGGTAGTTGTATAACATCACTAACAAGAACACGGGACACACAATACAAGATCCACACATGGACTTTTAACCACCATTGTGATCTTAACACAAGATCCACTCATGGACTTTTAACCACCATGATGATCTTAACCATCTCGTTAGTGTACTTGGATGGAGTTTACGGTACAATCAGAACCCCTCAACATCCAAGGCGACTTTATTCACGGTGCACCCAATCCTATAGCCGGCTAACTATATCCGATTCAAGTACTTTAAAACCAACACATCACTTGCCAATATACATCATATAACATCATTAATCCACTGTTTTAAAGCATTTAACAAAGCCATTAAACCATCATGCATTACAATGCATCAAACCACATTTATCAATGTTCAAAACAAGGATCTCTTACCTTGAGCATCCATCAACCCATGGCTTATAAAACCAGCATCAACATGCTAAAATATGCTTTAAAAACAGAATTTAAACATGCAACTAAAACACATTGCATTCAACCATCTCATGGTTCATCAAAAAGAGAGTTTTCCCGAAAACTTACTCTTGAGCTTAGCTAAGTTGTTTAGACTTAAACTAAGCTCCCAAAACCTCCCAAGATTGGTTTTAAGGCTGAAAACCAAACTTCACTCACCGATTCCGTTTCACAAGCTTGCCGAAACACCGATCAAGCCTCCGGATCAACACCACAAGGATCCGATGATGCTTCCCCTGTTTTAAACACATCAAAGCAGTGGATTAATGCATCATCATGCACTAATACCTTCAACCAAGACACCTAAACTCGCTGCTCTCATCAACACCCACATTTCGGCTACCAAACACAACCGAAATCACATCCAAACACCTCTACAACCTTACCCAGCCAAGATCCATCAATTCCAAACATACTTATACACCAATTAACATCCAAAAAGGATCTATTCACGTCCTTATACCTCCAGCTACAGCAGAACATCAAAATCACCCCAAAAACCACCATTAACTCAATCAAAAACTTAGGAAAATCAACCTATCCGGGATTGCATTGATTAAACCTCAATTACACATCATTTATACATTCAATAAACATCAAAAAGACATCTCAAAACACAGCCCAATCACTTAGTACGAATTTAATCCAAATTAAATCCAAATCTTGCATTTTAAGCCAAAATCAAGAACACAACATTAAAACCTTTAATAAAACTCAAATCAAGGATTGAGAACTTGGGAATTTCAGTAAAGAACTGAGTATTTAGAGGAGAAGGACGTTCATACCTCTAAATGTGAGTTTCTCCTTGTTTAAAGCCAAGATTCTTGAAAATTCAATAAGCAAATGGTAATGATTTGATGTAGGAATGATTAGAAACCAATTGGAGATTGAAATCTCATCTTTAGGTGTTAAAATCAGAGGGAAAATGGCTGGGGAAATGTGTTTGGCTGAGAGAAAAGGGAGAGAAAATGAAGAGGGAAAATTTTGAGAAAAGTTAGTTATAAACTCAAAATATCTATTTCCCCTTTTTCTTTTTATTAAATATCATTTAATAAATGTTTAATATTAAGTAAAATCTGGAGAAAACTCTTCTTGGGTAAATTAGCTCCTTAAAGATTCAAAGTTTCAATCCTTTTAAAACAGTCACCAACTTTTCAAAAATTACATTTTAGTCACTAACTTGAAATGTCACATTTCGAAACCTCATTTTGTAAAATTGATTTCACCACTCTCTTATATATAATAAAAGAGGATTTTAAGATATTTTTCCATATTTTTAATGCATCCCGAACTAGGCTTTCCCTAAAAAACACCTTTTATATTCGAACCGAAATTCGACCGGCCCGATTCAACCCCAAAACCTCTAAGCCCAAAATTGGGGTGTTACAACAGTGGTCGTCCACCACGTATACGCATCATCATGCAACAGCGATACCGCACAACCCAACTTCTGCTCATTGTTGCAATTCATTTGCCCCAAAATTCTCTTGGTGCTTTTTTACCAAGATTCTGATCCTTCAGGAGATAAACCTCTGAACTCAGTCCCTCCCAGATTGCGAAGACGTTCCAAAGGTAATCTCCCGTTAGCATCACCCTGATGCGCAGCTCCGTGAGCTCCAGCTGCTACTGCCTGAAAGACTCCAGCAATAGCCTGAATCAGCACAGTCATGTCAGGAGCAGCTTGCCCCTACACACCTTCAGGTCCAGCGACCCCAGCACCAGCACCAACACCAGCATTATCACCTCCAGGTGGTCCACCACCAGGGGGAGGAGGTAAATCCACAACATTCTCAGCATTTTCCTCGTTTTCATTCTGAGCCATAGCTCTCGTATTCATCCTCGTCTCTCTACGAGGCCCCATTTATAAAAACAATGCACTGACACAAATGCAATAAACATAATTAGGCTCAACAAGGTAAGTAATCCAAGTACTCAAGCTCATTTTCCAAAAACAATTCCTTTCATTAGTTTTGATATGGCAATGGGTTCCCCTAACATGCTTCAACACAGCATAGCATTACAATTGCAACCATACATCACAATTCAATCAAACACACTTTCACCCAAAAGGCATATCATGCAAATACGCATACATTAACCACACAACCAATCCCAATTATACGAGAACTAAGCTCTGATACCACAAAATGTAACCCCCTTAGCCCGGCCTAGACGGTTGACCCGAACTACGAAGATTACACGGGGAAAACCAAAGTCAACTCGAAAGTCAACCTTTATTAACGACCCTTTTTTCTTTTTAATCTTGTCTAGATGCACGTTAATCCTAAGCGAACACTTGAGAAACATTTACGTGTAAAGCACAGCGATCAGAATTCGAAAATGGACTCAATTGCACATTATACAAATATTAGGGACCAAAATGTAAATTCTAAAAATTAGAAGGACTTAACTGATTTTCAAGTTACCAATATGAAATTAGTCATATTACATGCTTCCCTGTCAAATTTCACTTTAATTAGACTTCTCGAACTCATACAATTGTAAAAACATCATTCGAGACTAAAACGTAAAGCTTGCAACCCTTTACACCATTCAAATCAGTGCCCAACGGTCACCTGTTTCGAAACGGTGTTGACCGTTCTGAAACACAGGTTCGTTTCGAGACTTGTTACGAAACAGGGCCTTCCAGTGGCCAAATCATTCCGGAACGGCCTCCAACCATTTCGAAACACGAAGGCCATTACAGGCCCCCGTTTCGAAACGCCAGTGCTCGTTCCGATACGGTTTGCCCAGAAGCTGTAGAAATTGCTGGTTTTTCATACTTTAAACCATTCAAACACATCCTATTGACTTCCTAACCATGCCAACAAGTCATCATACATATAAGGTACATGTTTGCAACTTCTAAACACATTCATGGCATCAAACATTAAACATCACATGTCTAAAGGCATGCATCCTAATATCCAAAACCAAACAACCATCCAAACTCCAAATCAAGCATCAAAAGGCCAATTACAAATCCAAAACATCAAAAGCATCATGCCACAAACTAGGGAGTCCAAAACATCTCCCAAAACACATCCTAGGTTCCCATTGCCAAAATACCAAAACTATTAGTGTATGAAAACATCACCATATATGAGCTTAGTTTCCCTTGGACTCTTAGCTTCCTTGTTGCCCTCAAACACTTCAATTGTCTGCATTATTGGTACAAAAGAGAGAGCGTAAGCACAATTGCTTAGTGAGGCATGCTCTAAAGAAAACAACACAATAATGCATTTTAGAAAACACTTTCAACAAAGCCTTTAAACACAATCTCATCACTTTTCATGCAACCTTGCATACTTAGCAAGCATCTCATGCTTCATTATAATCAACACATCATATTGGCTTTCAAATGATAACTCATAACCATTTACAACTCAAAACACAATCGGATACGCGAATTACAAGGGTTGTCCCATACGCTTCATACACACTACCGAACAACATAAGGTGGCGTTTATCGGTACAATCACAACCCCTCAACACCCGTGATGGAGTTTAATGATACAATCACAACCCCTCCACATCACTCATCGGTAGTTGTAAAACTTCCTAACGAGAGTACGAGACACATAACACAAGGCCCACACACGGACTTTTAACCACTGTTGTGACCTTACCAAGATCCACACACGGACTTTTAACCACCATTGTGATCTTACCTCTCTCGTTAGGATACTTGGATGGAGTTTACGGTACAATCACAACCCCTCAACATCCAAGGCGACTTTATTCACGGTGCACCCAATCCTATAGTCGGCTAACTATATCCGATTCAAGTACTTTAAAACCATTACATCACTTGCCAATATACATCATTTATCGTCAACAATTCACTGTTTTAAAGCATTAATCAAAGCCATTTAACATCATGCATCACTATGCATCAAAACCACATTAACAATAGGTCAAACCAAGGATCTCTTACCTTGAGCATCCTTCAACACATGGCTTTCAAAACCAGCATTTACCATGCTAAAACATGCTTTCAAAACAGAATTTAAACATGCAAATTATAACCAATGCATCGAACCACTTCATGCCTCATCCAAGAGAGTTTTTCCGAAAACTTACTCTTGAGCTTAGTTAAGTTGTCTAGACTTAAACTAAGCTCCCAAAACCTTCAAATAATGGTTTCAAAGCTGGAAACCCAACTCCACTCACCAATTCCATTTCGCAAGCTTGCCGAAACGCCGTTCAAGCCTCCGGATCAACTCCACAAGTGTCTGAAGATGTCTCCCATTTTTTAAACACATCAAAGCAGAGGATTAATGCATCATCAAGCATTGAAATCTTCAGCCAACACACTTAAACTCGCTGATCTACCCAAAACCAACATTTCGGCTACCAAACACAACCGAAAACACCTCCAAATTCTTTCACAACTTAACCCAGCCAAGATCCATCACTTCTAACCATTTCTAAACATCAATCAACATCCAAAATAAACCTAAACTCGTCCTTATACATCCAGCTACAACAGAACACCAAGATCACCTCAAAACCCACCATTTTCATAAGCAAAAACTTAGGAAAATCAACCTATCCGGGATTGCATTGATAAAACCTCATTTACACATCATTAGACATCCAAAATACATTTAAGAATCATCTCAAAACAGAGCCCAAACAATCACAACGAAATTCTTCAAGATTTCTTCCAAATCTTGAGTTTTAAGCCAAAAATCAAGTTACTATCATTAAAACCATTTATAAAACTTAAATTAAGGATTGATAACTTGGAAATTTAAGTAAAGAACTGAGTATTTAGAGGAGAAGAACAATCTTACCTCTAAATGGTGATTTCTCCTTGATTTGAGCTAATTTCCTTGAAAATTCAATGAGGAAATCAAAAGGATTTGATGCAAGATTGATTAGGAACTAATTGATGATAGAAATCTCATCAATTGAAGTGAAAATCAATGAAAAATTTGCTGGAGAAAAATGTTTGGATGATGGAATTTTGAGAGAAAAAGAAAATAGAGAAAACTAGGAAAAAGTAGTTATGAAATTCTAAAAGGTAGTTTCCTTTTTCATTTAATTAATTAAAAAATTAATTAATTCACTAAAATTAAGGAAAAATATGGAGAAATCATTTTTGGGTATATTAGCTCCTTAAAGATTCAAAGTTCCAATCCTTACAAAACAGTCACCACTAAACTTTTCAAAAATCGCATTTTAGTCACTACACCGAAATGTAGTATTTCCAAACTTATTTTGTAAAATTGATTTCACCACTCTCTTATATATATTAAAAGAGAATTTTTAGATATTCGAACTAGGCTTTCTCTAAAACCTTCTTTTATATTTGAACCGTAAATCAGACCGGTCCGGTTCAGACCCTAAACTTCCAAGCCCAAAATTGGGGTGTTACAACACCACAAACTCTTTTCCTAATTCAGGTTCAATCACGATAGGAGCTTGCGTCAAAGCTTCCTTTAGCTTCTCAAAAGCTTGTTGTCTCGCTTTCGTCCACTCAAACTTAACATCTTTCTGCAATAACTTCGTCAAAGGAGCAGCAATCTTGGAAAACCCATCCACGAACCGCCGATAGTAAACCGCCAACCCCAGAAAACTACGAACTTCATGAAAAGACCTGGGAGGCTTCCAATTCACCACCGCCTCAATCTTCTGAGGATCAACATGAATTCCCTCGGCCGAAACCACATGACCAAGGAAAACAACCTCCTTCAACCAAAACTCACATTTACTCAGCTTAGCATAAAGCTGATTCTCTAGCAGCACTTGTAAAACAATCTTCAAATGTTCCTCATGTTCCTCCTCGGTACGAGAGTACACAAGGATTTCATCGATGAACACCACAACGAACTTATCCAAGAACTCATGAAACACCATGTTCATCATATCCATGAAAGCAGCAGGAGCATTCGTCAAACCAAGTGGCATCACCAGAAATTCATAATGCCCATATCTCGTTTGAAAAGTTGTTTTCGGCACATCCACATCCTTAACCTTCAATTGATAATACCCTGACCGTAGATTAATCTTTGAGAACATAGCCGCACCACAAAACTGATCGAAAAGATCATCAATCCTTGGTAAATGATACTTATTCTTGATAGTCAACTTATTCAACTGACGGTAATCAATGCATATTCTCATTGTGCCATCTTTCTTCTTAACAAATAAGATCGGTGCACCCCAAGGTGACACACTAGGCTGAATAAAGCCTCGGTCAAGCAACTCTTGAAGTTGCATCTTCAGCTCCTTCAACTCCTTAGGTATCATTCGATAGGGAGCGATAGACACCGAAGATGTGTTCTCATACAACTCAATTCCGAACTCAACCTCCTAACTAGGCGGCAAACCATGCAGCTCCTCCAGAAATACCCCAGGGAATTCACGCACCGTCCTTATATCTTACACCCGTACTTCCTTCGTGCTAGGATTCATTACAAAAGCTAAATAAGCTTCACATCCTTGTCGCAACAACCAGCTCGCTTCAAGCGTCGAAACCACATTAGATAGGAACTTCACATTCTATCCTACCACCACTACTTCATAATCATCAGCAAGTTTCAGCGAAACCTGCTTATTCTCAAAATCCACAACTGCCCTATGCTCAACAAGCCAATCCATACCAAGGATTACATCGAATCCATAGAAAGGCAATTCCATAAGATCCACCAAGAACACATGTTCTTGTACCTTTAAGGGACATCTCATATACAACCTCCTTGTTACTACCGTTTCACCGAAAGAACTAGTCACACGCATACCAACATCCAAAGACTCAACAGGCAAACCAAGCATTTGAGCATGTTCACGCAATATGTACGAGTGTGTAGATCCAGAATCAATCAGAGAAAGTAATTACAAAGACTGCAAAGTAAAGGTACCTGAAATTACGTCCGTATCATTCCTCTCTTCACGATGGGCATACACTCTGGCATGGCCACCTCCTCCAGGCTGAACAACTACAACATGTACGACAATCCTCGCACCATCATCTCTACGCTGAAAATTGCCACGGCCGCGCCCACGGCCACTCTATTGCTCAGCTGCTCTCACCGGAGCCTGTCCCTCCCGCACCGGCTGAGGACAATCTCGTTTCATGTGCCCACGGGAACCACAATTCCAGCACGTACCAACGTTGCCCCAGCACTCTCCCGTGTGTCTCCTGCCACATCGGTTACATTCAGGGGTACGGATGAAAGCATTCGGCCCTTACTGACCTCTCCCGTGGTTACCCCCCCCCCCCTCTTCTAGCATCCATGTGTGACCTTCTATCCTTAGGTCTCTTGAATCAATCTCTTCCAATATCACGATCCGCAGGTCGCTTCCCCGAGCTAGATCCCCCTGCTCGACTCGCCAGACCAAGGTTCAACTCAATGTCCTTGGCTCGACTGACCAAGACATCAAAATCGGTATAATCTGATGCAAGCATATATGTTTTCATATCAGCCACCAACCTATATCTGAACCGCTCGCATCTCTCCCGTTCACTAGGGATCAACTTTGGTGCATACTGGCTAAGGCGAACAAACTGTACTTCATATTCCACCACCGACATGCTACCTTGTACCAGGGACATAAACTCCATCTTTTTTCTCGTCCAAATAACGGACTCCCAAATATTTTCTCTTGAACGTGTTCAAAAAGAACGTCCAAGACACCTCAGCATCCTCCAAACCAGCTATAGTGGTCGTCCACCACGTGAAGGTATCACCATGCATCAAAGATACGATGCACCCCAACTTCTGGACATCATTACAATTCATCTGTCCAAGGATCCTCATGCTGCTATCCATCCAAGACTCGGAACCCTCAGGGGTCAGCCCCCTAAACTCAGTCCCTTCCAAACTGTGGAGTCGCTCTAGAGGCAAACTCGCACCAGCACCAGCCTGAGGTGCAGCCACATGAGCTTCAGCTACTGTCGCCCAAAAGGCTCCAGCAATAGCCTGGATCTGTACCGTCATATCAGGAACAGCTTACCCTCGTGCTCCCTCAGGTTCAGCAACCCCAATTCCAGCTCCCGCAGCACCAGCCCCCGCTCCACCACCACCGGGTGGTCCACCAGGAGAAGGAGGTAGTAGATTCTCTACACGTTCATCACTCTCATTCGCCTCATTCTCAACCGCATTTCGTGTGTTTATTCTATGCTCTCTACGTGGCCCCATTTCAAAACAATGCAACTAGCAAAATGCAATAAATCTTAATTAGGCAATATAAGGCAAGAAATGCAAGGTGCTCAAGTTCATTTTCAAAACAATTCTTTCCAATAGTAATGATATGGCAATGAGTTCCACATCTATACCCCAATTATAGCACAGCATCACAAATTCATCTCAATCCAACAACTCGCATGCATTACATCTCATTAAAGCTAGAATATTGAATAATAACACAACATGCTTTCACAAAGGTCATAGCCATTCACATTTACACTTACCAACCACTTACCAATGCCCCAATTATTCGCAAACCCCGCTCTGATACCAACAAATGTAACCCCCTTAGCCCGGTCTAGACGGTTGACCCGAATTGTGGTGATTACACGGGGAAAACCGAAGCCAACTCGTTAAAGCTGACATTGATTGACGACCCTTTTTTTCTTTTTTTCTTTTCTAGATGCAACATTAAACCTATATGACCACCAAAGATCATAGGAAGAAACGGCACAACGATCAGACATTAATTGGGGGTTTAATTGTACAAACTAGACATTTAGGGACCAAAACGTAATTTCTACAAATTACAAGGGATTTACTGATTTTAAATTTACTATTACTTAATTAGTCATGTTTCATGCTTCTCTGCAAATTTTCATCAAAAACCAACTAACCAAACTCATCTAATTGCAAACTTTGAAAATCAGGGACTAAAATGCAACAATTTCAAACATACAAAAATGTCATTAACAGAATTAACGGTCGCGTATCGATACGCTTGAGACAGTATCGATACGCGGGATGGAAGTGACCAAAGTCACAGATAACGTATCGATATGCTTTCCCGTGTATCAGTACGCCCTTCAAGCCCGTACCGAAACACCTCACAATCGTACCGAAACGCTTGTGTAGAAAAACACAGATTTGGCTTATGTGTATCGATACACAAGCTCGTGTATCGATACGCATACCAGAACTGTTCCATTTTTAGCCTTGAAATCATTTCAAACTTCAGTTAAACCTCCTCAAATCATAACTACATACTTAAGGCAACCACTCAAACATATGGACATGCAATTCCAAACCACATAGCAGCATTTAGATGATTAATTCAAGCATAGCAAGGCAATTAATGAAGCATGCTTAAAACACAAACCACAATCACACCATATAACAAGAATAAGTACCAAAATCAAAATAAAGACCTCTTACAAACCACATAAACCATACAAAACTTGCATCAACCACAGGGAGTCCAAAATACATCTCCCAAAGCAAACCACTAGAACCCATTGCCAAATATCATTACTAAAGTAAATGTAAAACATCACCATACTTGAGCTTTACAAACCCTTGGATCTTCTTAAGTCTCCTCGCTGCCCAAAGTGTCTCAAATATCTGCATTACTGGTAAAAGAGAGCGTAAGCACGATAGCTTAGTGAGGCATGCTCTAAAAACACCAACACAACAATGCAAGCTTTTAAATCCCATTCTCAAAAACCATTTTCTACAACATGCTATTTCTATCTCATGCTTGAAAACCATTCAAAGCAAATCTCCATTTGAAAATCACATGTACCATCTATCTATCAGTCTCATGCATTCAACCAATGCAAAACTCATGGCAAAGCCATACATGCTTAACATTCAAAAGCATTTCATAAGTCCCAAAATCTCATATGCATTTCTCATAGCATAAACATCATTTCAACATTGGTACATGTGAATCAAATACAATTTCATATATTGGCATTTCATATTATATCTTTACTCGGATATACGAATTAGCTTGACATAAGCCAAGTTCTACCCCGATGGAATCTCACATCACCGGACTCTCATGGCGGTATATCTCTTCGCCACAAAGCTTGGGTGTTTCACCAAGACCTATCCCGATGGTATCTCTCATCATCGGATTCTCACTTTGGATCGAGATGGCACTACCCCTATTGCCCGACTCCAAAGTGCACGTACGAATTTTTAGTTTATAGTGCACTTTTATCCTATTGGTCGACCAATTATATTTGGTAATCATCTCATTAATTATGCCAATATAATACATTAAAATCATCATCTCATCTATTGTTTTGATGCAACACTTCTCAATTCTATCTCATCCCATTTCAAAACTACAATTCATGCATAGCATTTAATCAAAATCTCAAAACTCTTTACAAAGTCATGCTGCCTCATGGGATTAATACATAACATCATTTCATGATATAAATCATGCATAAAACAGTAGGAATTTGTCTAACTCAAATCAAAAGCATGTTAAAAGCATTTAAGGGCATCCACCGCTTTTCGAGAGCAAATTCTATGCATACTTACTTCCGGACTTAGGATGGTGTTTCAAACCAATCCTAAACCCCCAAACCTCATTTCCTTATCCCTCAAGGACTTCTAAAACCATTTGCACTCACTGATTACATTTCTCTTGCTTGCCGAAACGATTTCTAAGTTTCCAACACTTCCGGATCAACACGAAATGCGTCCGATGAAATCTCCCCTGTTCATTACACATAAGAGCAGAGGATTAATGCATCATCATGCATTAAAATCACCAGCCACCCATTCTAACTCACCACACAACACAAAAAAGAACATTTCGGTTATCCGAAATAACCGAAATCACCTCCAAACTTTCTCAAATCAAAGCCCAGCCAAGATTTATCAATTCTAACCCTTCTAAACCTCAATCAACACCAAAAATCATCACAAGCACGACCTTATATCCCAGCAATAGCCGATCACTAAAAACACCTCAAAAACCACAAATCTAACATCTAAAACTTAGGAACCCAAACCTATTCGGGATTTACTTGTTAAAACCTTAATCTCAACATCAAATATCATCCAAAATATGTTATAAATCAACCTCAAAACAGAGTTTAACTCAGAAATACTAAAATCATCAAAATCACATCAAGAACCTTGAATTTAGCAACTATTTCTTGTTTATAACATTAAAACAACTTAAAAACCATTAACAAAGAATTGATAACTTGGGAATTTCAGTATAGAACTGATCATTAGAGGAGAAGGATGAAGCTTACCTCTAATGGCTGATTTCTCCTTGATTTGGGCAAGATTTCTTGAAAATCTAAAGTGAATACAAAAGAATTTGATGAAGTAAAGATAGGAAATCCTTTGGAAGATGAAATCTCAGCAAAAGAGATGAAAATCAGAAGTTCTTTGGTGAGGGAAAAGTGTTTGGCTGAGTGGAAGTTGAGAGAAAATGAAAAGAGAGAAAACTATCGTAAAGTAGTTATGAAAAGTCAACTTTTGATTTTTCTTTTAATTCCTTTAATTAAATCATTATTAAAAACTCCCAAATTAAAGAGAAATCTGATGAAAAACAATTGGTAAAATTATCTCCTTAAAGATTCAAAGTTTCAATCCTTTACAAAACAGTCACAAGCAACTTTTGCAAAAAACTGCATTTTGGTCACTACACCAAAATGTAATATTTCCAAATCACATTTTGTATAATTGTTTTCACCATAATCATTTATATAATAAATGAGGATTTTTAGATATTTTCCATATTTTTAAAGTATCCCGAACTAGGTGTTCCCTAAACCAACCTTAAAGGGTTCAAACCATTCCCGACCGGCCTGATTCAACCCATAAAACATCTAAGCCCAAAACCATGGCGTTACAAATCATATAGACGTAACAATAGGCAATATCAATAAACTCATGTCAATGATTCTATATGTCAATGCTTCAATGATTTCCAAGACAATAATAGCAATGCTATGGACAATGAATCGATGCAATACTTACCAAACTTACCAATATGGTTTTCAATGATGCTTTATACAAAGACCCTTTAATTCAATAGTTAGTAAATCATATAAAATCAATAACGGTAAATTTGGAAAGGCTCCTCGCCCAATTTCGAGACTCCGACTACACTCACCTCAATATTCAAAGCTCCTAAGGATCTCGGATGGCGATTCCTTTATTCCTAGCTTTCGATGGAGACGATGGATTAATCTTTTCCGCTCCTTGAACTAGGAAGAACAATAAGGAGTTATTAGAATCAATATGACAATATCGATACTTGAATAGCCATTAGCTTTTAGACAAAGCTTAACTTAAAGCTTGAAATTGGACATTCAATAGCCAAGAGAATCAATGGTTAACTTAGGGCTTTCACTTACCCGATCGATAGCTATGAATCAATGTTCTTAAATCACTGTAAGCTTGAGCTTATAAAGTCCAACTAGGGAGGTGTATGCTTGCTTGGTGGAGAAGATGACAATAGAGGTGTGAGCTTTCATATTCAATAGCTAAAGGACGAAATGAGTCTCGGTGAAGCCAACTAAGATGGAAAGCTCTTCTTTTATTCAGTTTAATAAAATTATATCTTTAATCATTTCCCCACCTCACTTTTAGCCAATGGGAAGGTTTCCCTCATCCAAGGGTAAGCTATATAATATTATTATCTATCTTTTCTTTATCATTTCCGATTTTAGACATATAGATAGCTATTAGTCATCTTTTCTGATGATAATCACGTGGAAAAGGCAGCAATAAGTAGGTGAGTCATCACCTTATCATTTCCTTTCAATTTTTCCTTTAAATATATTCGAAACAGGGGACCCGTTTCAAAACGAGTGAACTGTATCGAAACGGTTGAGCAAAAGTCCAAAAGTTAGTTAATATAGTTACACCGTATTGGAACACCCCTTAACCTTTTCGAAACACCTTACCTATGCCATTTCGGTACGGGTCTGACTATATCGAAACGCCTAGCTCAAAACATCATATTAAGGCATTTTAAAGGCAATCTTAACCAAAGACTCGGTTCAGTTAAGGTCCTATAACAATATAATCTATAGCAAGGATTCGATATTTAAATATTTAATATCAATACTCTGATCATTGGAATCCAATTCTGACTAGATCGGTTTTCGGGGTGTTACATCTCATCTACTCTATTCTCGAGTCATGGGATGGGAAGAGGACCGCTATTATCGAGGTAAAGGATTTGAAGACTTTGAAGCTCGATGCTCTTATGATTTCTCTTCTTACACATGAGATCATGAAGCAAGGAAGAGAAGAAGATAAGAAAAGAGAAGAGAAGAAGGTAGAGAAGAAGAAACTCAGAATTTCTCTCAAAGCTTCCCTGGAGGAGAGTGATTCGAGTGAGGAGGATGATGAAGAAATGGCTATGCTAACCAAAAGTTTTCACAAGGTTCATGAAGTCCAATAGAGGAAGAAAGTTCCATCGAAGAGGAGACTTCAAGAACAAGAACAAGGATGAGGAGAAGGAGAAGGATCAACTCATATGTTTTGAGTGCAAGAAGCCGGGGCATATAAGGACCAATTGCCCACAACTCAAAAAGAATAGCTTCGGGGAGAAGAAGAAGTTCAAGGCTCATGTTGTTACTTGGATTGATAAGGAATCATCCGATGAAGAGGAGCAAGAAGTGGCCAATCTTTGCCTCATGGCTCTTAAAGAAGATCCTAAGGTAACCTCTAACTCATCATCTTTTGATTTTTGTTTCGATGAGCTACAAGAAGCTTATGATGAGTTGCAAGAGGTGTATGATGAATTAGTTGAGATCATGTCTTGAAAAACGATGTTGTTCTAGAATATGTAGACACCTTGAACCAACTAGCAGATATCTTCACCAATCCTTTAGACAAAGAGAGTTTTTGGTCTCTTAGGAGAGAGTTAGGTTTAACTAGCCTTTCTTGACCTTTAGAGCTTTTTTGGTGAAAAATATTGCTTGAATTTATTTGCTTTCTTTGCTTATGTGTTTTGCTACTATATGCACATATGCTTGTTGCTAGGGGGAGTATGCATCTGTTTTAGCTCATACATGATGTTTACATATCATCTTCATGCATTTCGATTCGAGTAAAATCGATTTTTTGAGCACCTTACTGCCAAAATTAACATTTATGGCGCAGACGTATCGAACAGCTCATCACATATCGATACGGGTTCATGAACAAAGCTTCAGTAAAGGCAAGTGTAACACCATAAATCCTAGACTAGTAGAATTAAGGCCAATTGCCTAAGATGATAGTTCAATTGAACAAAAATCTAAGCTAAATAGACTACTCAAGGGCTTAATTGAAAGATTGGATAAAATGAGTGATCAAATCATGAGTGACCAATTCGAAATAAACAATAAAATAAGAAGATGCATGCTAAATCATCTAATTCATATTTGCCCTTGTCTAATTACATGAGTGAGGATTAATTAAGGGACATTATGGTCCTTTCTCAAATCAATTAATGATGAATAAGCATTGCCATCTTCATCCATTATCTTCTTCATTGCCGAATAAAGAAAGAATGAGGGAAAGAGAGTGAAACTTGAGAGAAACCTCCATTGATGCTAGGATCAAGCTTGCATGTACATGATTTTGCATGGAAATTAAAGCTAGAAGCAAAATAAACATACTTCTACTCTTTATCATTCGAATAGATGAAAATGTTAGTGAAATTGTGTAATTTGATTATTTGTTATGGATTGAAATCTGGAATTTGATGAATTAATTGTGTGCTTGATGTTAGAATAGGGTTGGATTGAAGAATTGATATTAAATTTAGAAGAATACATGCTGGCCGAATAGTGTAAATCACCATAGGAGCATGCTTGTGAAATTAGATATGAAAATTAATGTATAGATTGAAATATGTTCAAATCTGGAAAATGTCATGTAGGAAGAAATTGTGGGAAATTGAGTAAACTAGTGAATTGAAGTGTGGAAGAATGAAAATGATGTTTGGAATGCTGGAAAATTAATTATGAGTTAAACTGGTCACCTAAATGGCTTAAATTGTGAGATGAGACTATTTTGAAATAAATAAGAAATTCTGGACTATTTTGTATAAAATGAAGGCTGAAATGATGAATTAGAAACAGGGAAAGGCTGTTATAAAGGCTTATTAGGTTGAATTATGTGTTTAAATCTTGAATTCTAATTTAAAATGTTTAATCAACATGTATATGAACTTGGGACTAAACTGGAAGTATAAATAATTAAGGGACTGTCTTGGATGGAAAATGAACTCTTTAAGGACTAAAAATCTATACATTAGAATAAGGGAAAACAAGACAGTTAAGGATTTAAGGTACCAGAATGAAATGGATTGAATTATGCATGTAGAATCATGAACTAGTAAACTTAGTATAGTGAAATTTGCCCAAAAAGCTTTGTTTTGGGCAGTAACTTTGAAAAATTGCTATAAATTGTAGAAATCTAATTTTGTGCTGAAATTTTTATGGAATGAACTTTAATATATATATTTTTTGTAGGAACAAACGGAGTTAAATTCTAGATTGTATAGTGGAATCTGAAAATGAAAATGCATGGACAGTGCAAACTATCCAGAAGTGTAAATACCTTGTCTTTAAGTTAAAAATTGTAATAATTGAATAAAATTTAAAATGCATGGATTATATGGTTAGAAAGATAATTAAGTTAGATTTCTAATGGTGTAAACAAATTGAAATTCCAACGTTTAGATTAAAAGATATATGCAAAATAGTAACTAGTATGCAAAGTACCTGGCAGTGACAGAAACTGTTTGTGATGTTTAGATGTATGCTTGATTGTATTGCTAATTTTGATTCCTTGTATTGGGTTGTATCTTAGACCAAGTAGATGAACTTCTTGAGGAGGACAAAGATGGATAAACAAGTGGGAAAGATAAAGGGATTTACATCAAGGAGCAACACTAGCTTGCTTTTGCTTGGAGTTTTGTGAGTGTAACTGCACTTAGGGTTAGGACTTAGGTCCTAACCAATCACATTTCTTGTATTGTTGCCATGGAAAATGACTAATCTATATTTGGTAACTAAGGGAAGAATGAATTAATTGAAAACTTGTTCGATGCCACGATGACTTGATTTCTTGAATTGAATGCCTTGGTTGTACTAAGATAATGCATGACTAAATACATGTTCACATTTGCATTTCTTATGCCAAAGGTATGTAATGGCATGCTAGCTTGATTGGATACGAGGTACGCTCAAACATGCATAGATGAGTTGTGATTGAATGCTTCCATGTACATTTGATATGTTCGAATGGCTTGTTAGATTAAATGCTCTTGTGTGATGCTTGAGAATGCTTGATCATCTATGAAATGAACTAAGGCTTACATGGCTTAAGGATCTAAAATGAATTTGACCTTGATGTGTTTGGTTCTTAATCACTTGTGTTGTTGCTTGATAATAAAAGATTCAAAAAGTCCTTGGTTGCTAGTTGGTCTTAGGTAGAACGACATGCCTTAGAGTCTAGAGCTCGACTTGTTTAGGAACTTCGTGTACCATTTAGATTGGTGTTGTAGGCACCTCCTTGTTAGATACCTTGGGTATCATCTTGCTAGGTACTTTGTGTACCATCTTGTGTGGTGTTGTAGACATCTTCTTGTTAAGATACTTTGTGTATCATCTTGCTAGGTACTTTGTGTACCCACTTGAGACTTGATTACCTAGTCCTATTATCTACCAAGGTAAAACAAGATTAATTTAACTTGAAATAAAGACTTGTGAACATGACTGAAGATTGAGCAAACTTGACACTTGCTAGTGAACTTGTAATGTAACGAAATTACATGATCAAAATGATGTACATGCTTTCTTGAATTGCTCATTAATTAATAGATAAGTCATAAGGTAATAGACCCTATTCGAATTGGAAGTAGTGATCCCTATGCTTGATTTGTTTGATTCGTGCTAAAACATCGAATTCTTGATCGTTTAAGTACTTGTTAATGGAAAATTGCTTGGTTTATATATTATGAGTATTGAAATGAATCCTGGATTACTTGATCTTTGCTATTCGAATGATGCAAGATGAACTAGCTAGGTTAAACTTGAGTAAAATGAACAAGGGTCCCTAATGCTAATAAACTTGATAACTTGTTAGGTAGTTGTTACCTCGCTAAGTACATTATGTACTTATCACTCTCGTTTTCCTTCTTCCCTAATCACAGGTCTAGATTAATCGAAGCTATCTTTCCTTGAACCGGAGAAGAACACAAGCAAAGACATAATGTATGACTTGGTACTTTTGTGTATTACTCCAAGACGCTGGCCTTAGATTGTGTCTAGTCTTGATAGTCCATGCATTTGGCTTATATGTATAAAGTGTGTATGTTAAACTTGATTAAGTCTTGTAATGAAATAGTACTTTGGAATGTAAATATATGCATGTTAGAGTTGAATGGTATAATGAATTTACTTGCTTACTAAGTTGTTTAAAATGAACAAAATTGGCCTTAAAATTTTTAAATGTTAACTCGACATCTTGTCCCTTGACTCGAGTAACGTTCCTCGTTCCTAACCCATCGAGGGGTGTTACAGCAAGTCTGTATTGGTACGGGTTGAGGATCGGTACGACTTAAAAACCGTATCGGTACGCGGTTTTGATACGCTCTCGTGGCGTATCAGTGCGCGTAGCCGCTGGAGACTTTAAATCTCATTAAAAATGGGTTTTCAACTTTAAATCAAACTCTAACTTTTTCTCAAACCCTAGATACGTTTTCTCCTATAAAAACCTCTCAAATCCCTCTATTTTCACACAATTCTTCAAATCTTTTGAGGGATTTTGGGTTTCTCATCAAACCCTAACAAAATCATCAAGTTTAGTGCATCATCATCTTCTCATTCATACATAATCTCATTCTCAAGGTATAAACTTACTTTCTTTTCTTTTCAATTTTGTTCATATTTATATATTGTTTTTTTATTCAAAATTATATATTTAGTATGTATATAACATGTTTTTCAAAGATTTTGAAAAAAAATGAAATTTTTTTGTTCTAATATAAAATTATACAATATATTTTTCAACACTGTTTTCCAACTTTATTTTACCAAAAATTCTTTTTATACTTGTATATGTTTTTCAACTATATTATATAGATTTTTACAATACCTTGATCATTGGGTTGTTTATTTGATTGAATGTGTTGATTTATGCAAACATTGTGTTCTTGGTTTGATTTTGATTTTAGGTTGTTATAATGGGTCCTAAGAAAAGGGAAAGAAAATAGTGGGTCAATCTTCCAATTATAATCCCAACAACAATGGTACAAAACTGAATCTAAGCCACATTTTCAACATTGTTTTAATGAACCTGGTTTTGCAAATACTATGAATCGCTTTGAACATTTCCAAAACTATAAAATCTGACGTGAGCGAATTGTTTCAATTCCTTTCTTGTCTTCCTAACGTTTTCAATTTCGATATCTTGAGTTGATGCAACAATGAGAATTCATGCAATTTGTTTGCTTACCCAGGATTTTATAACGAAACATTATCCTTATTTTTTACTCAAATGCCCGGTGTATTTATAATGAAGGAATAACCGAATTTGTTGCTATTGAATCTTACCTCGTGGGAAAAACTTTCAAATTAATTCTTCGGTTTTAGAAAATATTTTGGGTTTCGAAGATGTAGGAAATAATGATGAAAACTCTTTGGGATATGTTCTTGGTGGCTCTGTAACCGTGCTTGATGCTCATGATCGTATCCTCCACTTGCTTATCACTTGGTGGTTTCTCCCATCCGGTGGAAAATTCTCAATGATCCGAAAAGATGATGATTTTTGGATTCGTTGCTTCTATAAGAGTAAGCGTCCAAACCTTGCTCAAATTATGTTCGTGGAGATTGTCTATCTTGTGCAACATCTCCATACTACCCTTGTTTCATCCTTCACTTATGGCACCGCTTTGAGCTATTTTGTTTCACAAGCTTGGGATTGATTGCTCGTATGATATTGCCGAGCCTCTCACCGATCCGTTCGACGAGAGTTCTCTCCACCGTGCTAAGTTTTCCTACAAAAATGGAGAATGGATCCGAGATGTAGATCCACCTCAAGAAGCTCAACCCGATCCAGTTGATGCTCCTCAAACGGTTCTGGCTCTAGAAGCTCTGGTAGCCCAACCTTCCTTTGATGCTCTCATGGCCTATCTCGATGGAAAATTTCAATCTTTGGGAACTATCATTGCGTCATTGGATACTACCATGACCTCCGGTTTTGCCGCAATTGACACTCGCTTCACATCCTTGGAGGAAAGAGTTACATCCCTTGAAAATCGTCAAAATTCAATGGATATGTCTCTTATGGCTTTTCATGGGGAGTGGCGTCAATTTCATGGAACCCATGTCAATAATGAAGATAAAGATGATGAGGATTAAGATGGAGACGATGAAGACGCTCCTTATGCGTCTTGCATATCATGTCGTGTCATTTTAGGATAAGTTTTATGCACCTATGTTTTTTGTTTTTTTAACTCCTATGCTTTGGTTTATGTTTTTAGGATTTAAGGTTGGTTTGATTATGTTGCTTTGAATTTTAATGAATGTATTACTTTGTTTATATCCTATTAATTTTGATCTAACAAAAAAGGGGAGAAGTAAGGAGCAACATAAATTGTTAAAATTTCATCTTTTAGTCTTAAAGAAAGGGGGTATTGATTTTGATCTACTTAAAAATTTACTTTGGTTTTGTTATGTCAAAAAGGGGGAGATTGTAAAACCTATTTTTGATTTTAATATAACAAATTGTTTAAAGACCAACTTGTAAAGTAAATAAAATCTTAAGCACTCAAAAGTCTCACAAAAATAACAAGGATTTTGAACTAAAATTTGTTTCTAAGTCAAAAACTTAAAACCCCAAAATTTTTCTAAGTGTTTTATACTCAACTAACCAAAAACACTTAGGCATATCGATACACCCTTAAGTGTTTCGATACGACTTTTAGCAACTAAAATTTTAATCGCCAAAGCGTACTGATATTGTTGTACCTGTATCGATACGATCTTCATCTGAGTTTGAGATTTTGGTTACGAGTATCAATACGGTCTTACCTGTTCCGATACGTGGCCTTAAGATTTTCAAATGTTTGCATTTAATGATATTATTGTTGCCTTGTCAGTTGTTGGAATCATCAAACTTCAATTTTTAGTTAACCCGTACTGATACGCCCCTAGGCGTACCAATGCATTTTTCACTAGACTTTTCTCACAGATTCCAGTAAGCAAAATACGTACCGATACGACTCTTATCGTATCGATACGCCCCTATTCTTACACTATACTCGTTTCGATATGCCTCTTCGTGTATTGATACGCTATCGCACAACGATTCTTTCTTCTTTTGATAGGTACCGATACGGGTGTTTGTGTACCGATACGCTTGGTCACCAAACAACATTTATTGGGGGAAAATGGCCTCCAACGACTCTATTGATGACCTCAACCACCCAAATGGCTAATCAATGAAGGGGTATAAAATCAAGTCTCAAAAGCTACAACAATTTTTATTGAACAAGTTTAAAGCAATCAAGCAAAAATCTAACCATCTAAGAGATTTTAAAGTCAAATCTTGTACCCAACTTGTGTAATCTCAATTGTAATCTTTTGTTTTAAGTTTGGGATTTATGTGAACTTGTATTTGGGCAAATATATTTGAGAGGAATTTTTAGTTTGCTATCAACTTCTTGTAAAAGACTGAACCTTGATCAAGCTTTGGGTAGAAAGCTTTGATCGATTGTAACGGTTACCACCTTAGCCTAGAAAAAGGAAAGAATTCATTAGTGAATTGGTTGAAATCCTTAGTGGGGAGCTAAGTTAGTGAATGTAAAGCTTGTTAGAAACTTGAACCACTATAAATCCTTGTGTCATCATTTTTTCATTTTCCAATTTCCTCCTTTCAAAATTTTAATTGCCAATTCACCCCCTCTCGGCCTTCCACCATTGATTGATTATCTCAACAATATTCAAACAAGTATTGAATATAATCATGTCCTTATATGTCATTTTGCTTGTTTAAATAATCAAACAACTATCAGTTAATTTTACCAAACACTTTTATATAATCAGCCAATACAATCCGCTAGTCAATTCAGCTAATGCAATCAGCTATCATCTAATGTAATCTGCTACCCGTTTATGGCCAAACATGGCCCATATATATATATATACACACATTCTGGCCAATTTTCACGAAGATAATAAAAACATTATGGCCATGTTTGGTAAACATCTTTTTTTAGCTAAAATTAGAGGTTTGAAACATTTTTAAAGGTATGACCAGTCAAATCCGCTAATTTGGATGTTTGGTAAATAGAGGATTATAATAGCTGATTGAGGTGAAACCTATCATTTTAAAAAGGCTCATTTTAGGATCATATATGGCCACCACGACCATAGGCCTCTTTAAAAAAACCCTAAACCTAGTCGGAGGAAAAGAGTACCTATGGCCGTGTATAAAACACCACACGGGTCCAACACAACCACAACAGTCTACAAGAGGAGATACCCAAAGGCAAAAAACAAATAAAAACAAACAACAACCCTCTTGGCAACTAACACTCCAAGTTCCACACCCCCGCTATCCCCACATTGTGAACCAAGATGATCGATTAACTCACCCTCTTGGAGAGCGCATCAGCAAATCTTGCTTCTCGATAAACATGGTTAAAGCACACCCTATTTAGATCAACAAAAGCTACATCAATTATCCTAAACCATTGTCCCAACTGCTAAGGTCGCTTCTCAAGTTGAAGCACCCAAGCCACAACCACCTTTGAGTCGAACTCTATAACCAATAACATTACTGAGTTCCATTGATACCCCTGAACCATCTCCAATACATGGCAAATTGCTTGAACTTCTGCTTCATTAGAATTAACAATTCCTATAGGTGCCAAGAACATGGCCAAAAGGAGACCATTCTCATCACGCAGCACACCTCCACACCCAGCCTTCCCCGGTTTTCCCCTCCTCGAACCATCAACGTTAAACTTTAGAACCCCCAGGTGCAACACTTCCCAAACCATGTTCACCCTATGTCCTTCTACCGGTGGAGTAGGAAAACAGTACCAAGGACAATCCCACCACAATGCCTCGAAGATAACACCCGGCTGCAAATCTACACGGACTATTTTGTCATTGATAATTATAAAAAATTTCTCTAAATAACATAATTTTTTAACTAATAAAATTTAAAAAATAATTTCATAAATAAGAAATTAATATATAAATTAATAAATACATATAAATTTAATAATTAATAAAATTATATTCAAAATATAATTTCATATATAAGAAATTAATATATACACCTAAATTTAATAATTTTTAAAATTATATTAAAAAGATAATTTTACAAATAAAAAATTAATATGTGCATCCTCATATATGCTCAGTAATAATATTAAAAAAATTAATTTTCATTATCTAATTAATATTAATATATACAAAATGTTACTAATAATTAATAAATTATTCAAACAAGTATCAAATATAATCATGTCCTTATATGTCATTTTGCTTGTTCAAATAATCAAACATCTATAAGTTAATTTTACCAAACACTTTTATACAATCAGCTAGTCAAATCAGCTAATGTCATCTGCTATCAGCTAATTGCCAAAGAGGGCCTACATGTAAAGATATTTGGATGTTAGGTATTGGCCGATCATGGTATTGTAGTTTGTGGTTTATCTAAAAAAAATTGGAGGTTTGAATTAATTTTTTTTTTAAAATTTGAAGGATTTAATTTTAAATTTGTCAAAAATGAGATCCAACTTAAATTTTCTAAAGTTTGAAACTTAATGAGAACGTTTAAAAATTTTGAGGGATTTAATTAAAAATAATAAATTTATTTGAAACACAGTAAGATTTTGGGTAAACTATAAAAATGATCAATGAAGTATGAGTTTCTTTTTTCAGCACTGAAGTTTTACTTTCTTTACCAATGAATAAATTGGTTTATTCTCATTAGTGAGTGTTATACCTCTGGCTACATGTAACGAACCGAACTCCGAGTTAGAGAATCGGGTCTCTGACCCAGGTATTGGGCCTTTATGTTGGAAGCCCAACTAAGAAAATTGAATATGGGCTTTGGGGAAAATGAAAAGAAGAGAAAGGTGTGTATTTATTAAATGGCTTTACCAAAGTTGGAAGAATAGATTTTGTTGGTGGTGTTTGAAATTTAAATATATGTGGGTGGTTGAAAAGTGGAAGAAAGATATGATGGGGGAGAGAGAAAAAGGAAAAGTGGGAGAAAATGGGGGAGAGAGTTTTAGAGAGAGGGAAGAGCTTTCAACTCATTTTCGCTGATGTCCGTTGGTCCATTTTCGATACCGCCGAGACCGTTGGAAAGATCTCACTGAGACGAGTCAGCTAGTGTTTGCCAAGTCGTCGTTGTCACCAGGGTAAAGGTAAACAAGGTTCGGGTTTCATGAAAAAAGGTAGTTTTGGTGGCCAAATCACGAAACAGAGGACACCAGCGTGTTCACTAGAGTCAAGACAACGAGACTCGAGCTTGTCACCGACATTTGACCATCAGATGAGCTTCCATGCGCCACCACGTGCCACCCTACGAGTGGGTGTGTGTCTGCCCAAACGAGTGCACCATGCTGCAGTGCACTACGCCACACCAGAACCCGCTCTGTCGGGTGCACGTGAGCTCGCCCGCAGTGGATAACGCCTTGCGGGTGCACTGTCTTACCATGCGCTTGCGTCGCACACGATCACCTGAGATGTTGACCAACCATTGAATTTTTCTAAGGGACCTTACCTGAGGGTTTCTCGACGTTCAGAGTCCATTGGCACAATCTATTTTGCCAAATTTGAACCTGATAAGTTGTTCTTACACATTTGACCTTGTGTTTTGAATAGGGGATGCATGAAATTAATGTATTTTCGTATTCATTTTTATATGAGGATTATTCAGGACTGGATGTCTGACCAAGTTGAGTTATCGGGAAGATTTTATGAGGATATATCAATAATTGCTTAAGGTTAGTACACCTCGAACTCCTATTTCTTCATGAGCATCATAAATGTGATTGCTTACGTGCTAGTATCTGCAAATTAGGTAGGCGATGAATATGCATGTTTGGAGACCGATAGTATGAGATTCGATATATGTGAGATGGATGATGATGTTTAAGGATAGGATTTGACTCGTATAATTATTTGAGGATTGCTTGAATTAATTGATAATTGTGATGCCTTGTATGCTAGTGCGAATGGTTGATGTGAATTAATGGAAATTATATTTAGGAGATAATAATGCAGATAAATACTCAATTAATGATTATGAAGCTGACAATTAATAATAATTGAATGAATGTGTTAGTAAACAAACCCTAATGACTTGCATAAGCTTTAGAGATCGAAATAAGTTCGGTAACATCGTAATTCGAGGAAATGGTGCAAACCCATGTATAAGGTTTCGGTAGGAGCTTTGGCCATACCAATACGCGGTTGGGGCCATATCGATACGTGTTAACCCGTATCAGTACTTTTAGAAGTCTAGGATTTCCAGTAAGCAATATCTGTATCAGTACGCGTGTAGGTATCGATACCCAAGGGTGCCGTACCGATGCTCGTGTTCGAGTATCGGTACCCGTTGAACGGAATAATCTATAATGCTAATAAAAGATGGAAATTCACGTAAGATATTAATGGGAAGACATGGATTAATAAGATAATAAATGTGAATGATTAATGCACTCTTCCATAATATATTAACAAGTTGGTAAACTTAATTGGATCGCTTGTTGTAATAGCAACCATGGGAGATCTTTGGTGGATCGAGTTATGTTGTGTGTCGTATGGCAACCGTGTCAATGTTGTGTGCGGTTTGGACACTTGGTTGGTTAAGTCACGTTGATTTATGGGATCTGGATACCCAAAGAAAGAGTGTTGCAACACCATGGTTAGAGATGTCGAATGTACGTTCTCGACGTTGTGTGACACGGGGCCTCATTCGATGATACTCGAGGAGAGATGTCGAGTATGGGTGTACTTTCCTGAGGCTGTGTGATATCGGGCCTCACCCAGAGAGAGTGTACGTTCCCGAGGATATATGACATCGGGCTTCACTCTAGGTTTGTGGTTATGACATTGTGTGTTTCACTCGGATGATCTGGAGAGATCTTGATGCGATCCTAACCAGCACCAACTTTCTCCATGACTTGATCACATCATTGAAGATCCTCAAGGCTGATTCTAAGGGAGTTCTACCTCACTTTATCTTTTATTATCTTATTTATGCATTAAATATTGTTATAAGCATGCTTTTGCTTATTAGGATATACTTGAGTTATCATATATTATCATTCATTTGCATAGTTTATGATATTCATGAATAACATGTGTTTCACATCTTTATATTATATTTATACTTAGCTTTCATAACTTATACATCTTTAATTTATGTTGTAATTACTTTATAAGTATGTTTCCATATGTTTTATATAATTTCAGCTTACACACATCTAATGTAATTTTTTTTACTTTTATAGGGGCATGGTGAAAGATACAATCCATGGTAGCTCGGTTTAGCTCGTACATTCCAAATTCAGCTCGGCTTAGCACGAGAACTTTCAATTCAGCTCGAATTAGCTCACAGAGTCCAAAGGCAGCTCAAGGACCTAGATAAGCATGCAAAGGAAACTCACAAAACTTAAGGACTAGCTCACCTAGCTAAGGGAAGCTCAAATTAGCTTAAAACAACTTCAACTTTGAGCTAAGTACTTTAGCTAGCTAGCTCAACTCAATCAGCTTCAGCTACCATCCCCAGATCAACACCCGAATGGCATGTTCCTTCCCCCAAGCATCATGGTCGGTCACCCTTAAAGGGAAACATGTTTGGGCACCATTTTTTTGGAGGGAAATGCACTTGAGGGATACACCTCCTAAGCCGAATAGTTGAATAGGTTTATGAGGGAGACACTTCATTTTTGCGCAAATTTTTCACTAGGATATTGTGCCTATTTGGCAACCCCCTAAATACTATAAATAAGGGTTCATTTTCACTTTTGTAACACATCTCAAATATATCTCAATACATATATTTCTTTTGTGAGATTATTCTCTCTATCTTGTTCTTTTTAGAACTTTATCGACTTATCAAGCTTGCTTGTGGCGTCACCCTTCTTTTAATCTTAATACTTATGGTTCCTATGTATTTATAGATAGTGGGTCCAAGTCTTTTTTACCAACCCCTAAAGAAACAATATAAGGTTCGGGTTTAGGCTCTATATTGCCTAGTTCATCCTTGATTTTTCTTTAAGATACTTTCATCTTATCATTTTCAAACCAAGCTTTTCTTTTTTTTAAGCCATTACCCTACAAGCCCACTTAAACTTGTCATCATTTTCATCTTTATTTTCTTTTCAAAGCCCACCCAAATTACCCTACAATTACATACCCTAAAACCTTCTATTTGAGCCTATCTTGCTTGCAGGTTTCTTGCTCATTTCCTAGATCCAACAATCAAAGGGGTGCCTTCAACATCATTCAAGCAAGACATGTTCATCCATAGAAGCACTTATATCATATGGTAATCAGCGATGTGGTGGAAGAAAGCAAGTGCAGCAAGTGAAGCCCTACTCGAAAGGAAATTGTAAGTGGCTATCTTTTTCATTTCATTTTGTGCAACAAAAAAGAAAAGAATTTGAACAGTACGGAAAAAAAAAGAAAAAGAAAAGAAAGTTCAACAAAAAAAGCACAAGTTCAAGGATGAAAGCTCATCAACATCTTCTACAAGCCTCGAAGCCATATTAGCATCAAGACTTGATTTTTGTGGAAGGGAAGGTTGTAAGGCACTTGTCTAGTAAGTAACCCCTTTCTTCTATTCTTTCTATTTCTAGCCTACCTATTAAGTTATATTTTTCTTTCCTATCTAATCATTTTTGTAGCATTCGCCCAAGAATAGTTGTTAAGTCTTGAGTAAGTTCTCTAAAGAGCTTTTCAAGAGAGAGTCGAGTGGAAAAAAGCATTGAGAGAGGTGAGATCAGAAAAGGACAGTAAAAGCCAATAAAGTCCTAGAGTGCAAACACGAGAGTTTGAGTTTCATCTTGTTTTCTTTGGATTGATATTGTAAGGCCTTGTGAGAGCATATTTGGTAAGGTCAATTTTATTTTATTTCTACTAACCATGTTGCAGGATTCTTTTCCATCTACTTTCTACAGCACCTTTGTTGTTAAAAGGACATTGAACATTCAAGTTTTGGAATATGAAAAACAAAGGGAGAACATATTTCACACCCGATTTCATGTAAATGGTAAAGTGTGTTTTGTAATTATCGACAGTGGATGTTGTACAAACATTGCCAGCACTTATGTAAAGTGCTCATAAGTCTTATATTTTGTACACATTCCATCTTAGATTATTGCTATTCCTAAGTGCATTTTAGGCATATTTAGGTACATGCATGCATTATTTACAGTATTCTTTACTTTACCATGTTTGTAATGAATATCTTTGATTTGGTAAGAAAAGATATTGTTTTAGTTTAGTTTTAGTTTCAGATGCTAGAAGCTATCAGAAGAAGGAGAAATATGAGGAGCTGATGCTGAGGTAGCAAACCAAGGAGCTGTACCGAAGCAGTTCAACACAGATAGAGATGCTGCCGAGTAGTTGCAGCTGCCACATTTGCTGCCCAGGGCAGCAACTTAGGGAATTGGTGAATTGGAGTGTGATTGGAAGAGCATAATTTTCTGAGTCCAATGAGTCCATCCATGCAATTTACTAAAGCCGGAAACCGCGGACAGAGCCGCCAAAGGAGAAAATATCTAAGGCGACCTAAGCTTACTTGCGGCACAAGAAGTCCAACTTCAAGTCAAAGAAGTCAGAATTAAAGGATGCATTCAATGCAAAAGCTAATTTATCAGGAAGAACACTCCTACTCCAAGGAGGACTTAACCTAGGCCATGCCCTATATATACCCGATCTTACTTTGTATTTTAGACATCTTGGCATAGCTTAGGTTTCTCTTGTGTTTTCTTACCGCTGTTATGTTCTAAATTCTCTAGGGTTTGGGTTGTGTTGTAAAGTAGTTGTGAGAATGATTGTTTAGGTTCAAGTTTGTTATTGTATAAATTCAAGGTTTGCCTATTTCATGTTCTTCATTGTTTTCAATTGAGTTCAAAAGATCGATTGTGAGCAATCCATTTGTTTGGCATCGAGAGAGTCAAACTCACAAAAGAAGTAAGCACGATCTCATCCATACCATGTGTTGATCAATCTAGCCTAGACATAGGTTAGGGTTTAAGACGGCTAAAAGAGGACGAACCAAAGGTTGTTTTTCATTGCAAGATTCACGCCGACGGGTATTATCTGCAGTGGGCATCAATAGTATTCTGACTTAGACATAAGCAGAATCATTATCGAAGCGTTCTGTCGAGCCTTGAAGGTCTACCGAGTTTGCCGCCGAGCCAATCATTTGTTCCACCTGCCAAGGCAGCGAAAGTTGTTGAAGCACCAATCTGCCATCTTCCACCGAGGCAACAAAGTCTGGAAGCACAATACAACTTGACCTATTCAACGCAGTTTCACACTACGAAGCAGCATAACCTAACCCATTCCATCAATCTGATCTCTTCTCTTAATTACTTGTGTTTTTTTAATTTAGAATCTCTTACAAACTGAAATTTAATTGTGCATTTAAATATTCTCTGTGCAGGGATTTACATTCGAATTAGTTGTCCAATCCTCATGGAAGACGATATATTTTATATTATAACTTGACAAGAGTGTGCACTTGCGCTCACAATTGGAGAACACCCAAACGCTCTACAAGTTTTTGGCGCCGTTTCCAGGGATTGGCAACATTAAATTCGTCTTTATTTTTCTACACTTTTAGTTTATTGTATTTAATTTTAGTTTTTATTTTTTTTCTTTTTATTAAAAAAAGAATTTTACAGTTTTCTTGTCTAGTGTATGACTAGAGCCAACCCGTAGTCCGAAACCGTTTACATAGACGATATCGAACGAAGAGCAAGAAAACTAAAGAAAGAAGCAAAAGAAGCCCTCGGAAAAGCTAAGGAAGAAGGAAAAGCAAAGGCAGCCATGGTTAACGGCCAAGACGACGACCCTGCCAACAATGCCCGGAACAGCATTGACGGGCAGCAAAATCTGCCACCTAGGCAGCAGCCATCAATTCAACCCAGGCAACAACAGTATGTGCGAACCACCATGGGTTACTTGGAGCACGATTTCAGAGGATTTGATCCAACTGTGGCAGAGCCTAAAATTGAAGCAGTCCACTTCGAGCTAAAACCAGTGATGTTCAACATGATAAACACATTGGGGAAATTTGGAGGAACTGCCACGGAAGATGCTCAGCAGCACTTGAGAGGGTTCCTTGACATTTTCGGAGCTTTTAAGATACATGGAGTCCATCAAGATGTGCTTAAGCTAAGACTATTTCCCTATTCACTGAGGGATATGGCAAAACAATGGCTAAATAACCAACCGACAGGATCATTCAATTCTTGGACGGAGTTGTGCAAGGACTTCCTCGATCGTTTCAGCCCATCAAACGTAACCGATAGATTAAGAAACGAAATCACTGCCTTCTGCCAAGGAGATGAAGAACCGATGTATGAAGCTTGGGAGAGATACCAACATATGTTGAACAACTGCCTGCTTCAGGGTTTCCCATCCTGAACTTAAGTGTCGATGTTCTATAATGGAGTAAATGAACCAACACGAATGATGCTCGACGCTTTAGCCAATGGAATCATCCTGGATAGACCACCAGAGGAGGCACTACAGATTCTGAATAGAATTCCAAAAAACGACTACAAGTTCCCTACAGCCGCCGCGGCGGCATAAGGCAACCAACTATTGTGAATGAAGTAGAAGCCACCGAATCTGTCACTGCCCGCCTAGATAAACTGACACACCTGGTGATGAATATGGCCAAACCCGCTGAGAAAACATATGAGGCTAAGGCTGTGGAGCCCTTTTGTGATTAGTGCGGGGGCAACCATGATTCCTCTTAATGCAATGAATCTGCCAATTTTATGGGGACCTGTGAGAGGAACAGCGGACCCAACACTAATACATACAATCCGGGCTGGAGAAAGCATCCAAATTTCTCTTGGAGTAACCATAACACGGCTTCAAATCCAAACCAGCAACCATGAGGATATCAGCAGAACCTGTCCTGGCAGCAGCCTCAGCAGCAACAGAACACGAACAATAATTCACTAGAATCTACTTTACATACTTTTATATCTCGCACTAGTGATTTTATTGTTCATACTAATAAATTTATTGACAAGACTGAATCTTTCATGGACGGGACTGAAATACGGATGAACAACCAGGAGGCAGCAATAAAGAACCTAGAGACCCAGTTCGAGCAATTTACAAAGATTATAAGCAACATGTCAATGGGTGCATCATCCAAGAAGACAGAGGCCACTGCAAAACCCACTTATGAGCAATGTAAAGCAATAATGACAAGAAGTGTGAAACAATTGGATGACCCCAGAGTTAAGTAGCCAAAGGAACAACAACCAGAACAGCCTGTCACGGCAGCACCACAAACTGAGGCCCAGGAAGATGACGGTAGCCCTGAGACAGATGATCCTGAACCCCCACAGATCAAATTTGCTTGTAAGGAACGCATCCAGGACATCCGTCTGTCGATGCCCTTCTCTCGAAGGCTTAAACAGTAAAAACAAGAGCACCGGTTCAAGAAATTTCTAGATATACTTAAGCAGATGCACATCAACATCCCACTCGTGGAAGCCATACAAAACATGCTGAATTATGTAAAATATTTGAAAGATATGGTTTCCAAGAGAAGGAGAGTTGGGGAATTCGAGACAGTAGTTGTCACTGAAGAATGCATGGCAATGCTACATAACAAGGTGTCGCCCAAGAGGACAGATCCAGGCAGCTTTATCATTCCATGCAAGATAGGCAGCAACCATGACATGAGAGCTCTATGTGACCTAGGAGCAAGAATTAATCTGATGCCCAAGGCTGTCTTCAACAAATTATGAAAAGCAAAACCAACCTCCATCATGCTCCAATTAGCTGACCATTCCTTTGTGCAACCGGAAGGAAAAGTTGAAGATATCCTTGTACGAGTGGGCAACTTCATTTTTCCAGATGACTTCCTCATCTTGGACTGTGAGGCAGATAAGAATGCCCCCATCATACTTGGGTGACCATTCTTAGCCCCAGGCAGAACATTAATAGATGTAGAGAATGGGGAACTCATAATGAGGGTTGACAATCAGAATGTAAAGATACATGTTTTACATCCCATGAAACCATCCAAGGAAAAAGAAGTATGTGAAGACACGTATGCCTCCAAGGTTAGCATAGAAACAGAGCAAGACAGCAGCCGCCAGGGCAGAAATCAGGGCAGCAACAAAGACCCCGAGGAGCAAGATGACCCACTTGGGCGAAAAACAAAACACAACCAGCTCAGTAAGTGGTTATGTTTGGGAGATGCACCTCAATGCACTCCCAACATAACTTAATTTATTTTTAATATCTTTCTTTTTATTTTTATGGTTTAGGATTAGATTTTAATTTATTGCAATTTATTTTCCACATTTTTATTTTTCAGATTTTAAGATTTTTTTCATTAGTTAATTATTTTTATTTCAGGTTAAGGAATAAATAAGCAGGACCAAGAAGAAGGCCCAACTAGGATCCCGCCCACCATGCCGCCGAAACAGCTGAGGGCAGCCCAATGACAAAATGTGTAACGACTAGAATACCACCAACGGCTACAGAGTAACGAGCATTTAATCTCGTAACGCGCACCGCAAAAATCTGCCCGTTGGGAATTTTATGCCGCCACGGCATCTCTCGGCAACCCCTCTATATACCTCACTATTTCATTCATTTTCTTCAGTTCATCATTCATTTTCTTCACTTCATCTCCTTGTTTAACCTCCTCTTCGTCAACCTGCTTTCTTATAATTTTCTATTTTCAGTTTACTTTCAAACTACAACCATCTTACCACTATGACATCATCACAATCCAAGCCCTCTTTCCAGCGTTTCTTCTTCAAGTTAGATCAAAAGAGGCACAGAATGCAATTCGCCAACCGATCAGTGTAGGAAGATCACAGGTTTCACTACTTGCAACAGACAGGAGACTTAGGTCTCGAGGCCTCCCTCTTTGAGAAAATACATAGCCAAGGGCGGGAGATCTTTGCAAAGCAGCCCGAGGTGGCCAATATCACCCTCGTCTAAGAGTTCTACGCCCACCAACCCCGCCAGGAAATACCATTTGTCTTCATCCGACGGGAGGTAGTAAAACTCAACGCTGCCACCATCAACAGATTTTACGGGATGGAGATGGAGGATAATACCCATGTGGAATGGTGGCAGACATTGATAGCAGCTGACTACGACAGAATGAAGGACAGGCTGTGTGAACCAAACACCCCGTGGCTGGCAGGGAAACACAGCAGGTCTGTACAGCACCGTCGTCTGCTGCCGGAGGCAATTTTATGGAACACCTTCACCAAACACCTCGTCTTGCTCTGATCCACTCGATTATGAAAAACCAGCCGCTAAACGTGGGAGACATAATCTGCAAGGAGATCTACAACTGCTACCAGAATTTGAAGGGCAGACTCTATTTCCTCTCCCTCATCACCGGACAGTGCGCGAACTTCAACGTCCCCTCCAACTCCAAGGATGTGTTGACACCATCAAGGGAGGACTGGACCAGAAAAGTCAGGCTCTAAATGATGCAGGTGTCTGAAAAAGAGCCGATCACACCATCTCAGCCATCGGCCGACAACACAGCTGCCCCGACAGCAAGAGGCAGTATTGAGGCTGCCTAAAACCCCGATGTCATCCAGCTGCTCCAAACACTGATCGAAAGCAACAAGAGAATTGATCAGCAGCTGCTGACCTTCATGAAATATGTGGGTGAAGTTCAAGAGGCCTTTGTGGCCTATCTTTTGCAAAAGTTTCCCAATGACGGCCCCTCACTGCCAAGATTTCCAGAGGACTTGGCCACCGCAGCTGAACCATGAGAGGCTACACCCAGAAGCTACTACTCGCCATGCCGCCATCCGCCGCCAGATGCCTTCTCTCGCAAGACACTCGTCATACTCAGCCACCTCCTCTTCCCACACGGTGGCTGACACTCCAGAGAGGCATCACCAACAATTCTCTTCAGCCATCACAGGGGCAAAAGTGGCAGATACCTCCCTTTCCAAGGATTCGGGGCAACAGACGGTAGAAACAATGGAACCAATGGCAACAACAGAACCATCGACAGCACCCATGGCTGAACCAAGCAGAAAAAGGAAGTGGCATATAATCTTGGCCGAACCGGAGCCGGAGGATAAGGAATCAGAAACTGAATCGGTCCACATTGAAGCTCCTCGCCCTATGCCCAAGAGAGTCAAGCCGCCACGCACAACAAAGATTTCACCTACCAAGCCTGCTGCCAGGACCTCTGCCAGTCGCCGCCTGGTCATCCAATCATCATCTTCCTCCTCTACCTCAGAAACTCCAGCATAATCTCAACCATCAGACAACTTCTAGCGTTATTTTCTTTTCTTTTTTTATTTCTTGATCTTCTGTTTTTATTATTTTTCTTGTCTTTTATTTTTTTTTTTTTTTTTTTTTTATTTTGTGCATTGAGGGCAATGCCCATCTCGAGTTTGGAGGGATTAACACTCATTTATTGTTTAGGAATACTTAGAGCATATAGTTGCATTTGTACTTGCCTTAAGATTAATCAAAAGGAAAATTTGTTAGAACTTGTGCCTGTGATAGGATAGCCGATTTTAAATTTTTCGCACCATAATAAAAAGAACTTAATTTTTGGGAAAGCATGAAGAAAACTTAGAATTTTTCTATAATTGCCAAAAATCATAAAACACTACTGTTACTTACTGAATTTGAGTGAATTTCTGATAAACATTGTCTGTTTGAATTATTTGTAAAATTATAAGATGGTTGCAGGAAGCTGCCGCGGAAGACAACAAACAGAAAAAAAGAGAAAAAAGAAAGAAAAGTACTGCCACGGCAGGAATAGAAAAAATATGTTATTTCACCCTAGAGTTGCCCGAAACAGGCTCTTGGAAGAATCATGTGCCAAGGACACTCTGTGGCTATCAAAGTCCATGTATCTGAAAATTTTTGAAGAGACAGACAAATTAGCATGAGTGAATGAAAGTCTTCACGGGATGACTCTACTCAATGGGTTCGAGGTTTTGTAGTTTGCTCCTATCTTAATTTCAGACCTAAAGAGTAGTTGTGATGAGCTGAAGCCCTTACTACCATGATTAAAATTGTGCTTAACTGTGCTGCCTCGGCAGTAACCTTATACTACCTTAACAACATCTTTGTTTACTTAGAATATTCTTCAGATTCAGCCTGTACACAGTTTCTGCACACACTGCACTAGCATTATAGTTTAAATCTAAGGTAATTCATGTTATTCTCCTTTCACTAATCTAATGATAGGTGCCACGACCTTGAGGTGCGGAATCAAGTTTAAAAAAGGTTTTTATGTCTGATTAGTGCAAGGACAAGTATGTTTAGGATTGCATTGCTTGAGGACAAGTAATAGTTCGAGTTTGGGGGTGTGTAAAGTGCTCATAAGTCTTATATTTTGCATACGTTCCATTTCAGATTATTGCTATTCTTAAATGCATTTTAGGCATATTTAGGTACATGCATGCATTATTTACAGTATTCTTTACTTTACTATGTTTCTAATGAATATCTTTGATTTGGTAAGAAAATATATTGTTTTAATTTAGTTTTAGTTTCAAATGCTAGAAGTTGTCAGGAGAAGGAGAAAGCTGAGGAGCTGATGCTGAGGCAGCAAACCAAGGAGTTGTACTGAAGCAGTTCAACATAGAGAGAAATGTTGCCAAGTAGCATCCGTCGCCACATCTATCGCCCAGCGCAACAAATTAGGGAATTGGTGAATTGGAGAGCGATTGGAAGAGCATAATTTTCTGAGTCTAATGAGCTCATCCATGTAATTTACTGAAGCCAGAAACAGCGGATAGAGTCGCCAAAGAAGAAAATATCTAAGGCGACCTAAGCTTACTTGTGGCACAAGGAGTCCAACTTTAAGTCAAAGAAATCAGAATTAAAAGATGCATTCAATGCAAAAGCTACTTTATCATGAAGAAGACTTCTACTCCAAGGTGGACTTAACTTAGGCCATGCCCTATATATACCCGATCTTACTTTGTATTTTAGACATCTTGGCATAGCTTAGGTTTCTCTTGTGCTTTCTTACCGCTGTTATGTTCTAAATTCTCTAGTGTTTGGGTTGTGTTGTAAAGTAGTTGTGAGAACGGTTGTTTGGGTTCAAGTTTTTTATTGCAATAAATTCAAGGTTTGCCTATTTCATGTTCTTCATTGTTTTCAATTGAGTTCGAAAGATTGATTGTAAGCAATCCATTTGTTTGGCATCGAGAGAGTCAAACTCACGAAAGAAGTAAGCATGATCTCATCCATACCAGGTGTTGATCAATCCAGCCTAGACATAGGTTAGGGTTTAAGGTGGCTAAAAGAGGACGAACCAAAGGTTGCTATTCATTGCAAGATTCACGCCGATGGGTATTATATGCAGCAGGCATCAACAGTATTCTGACTAAGACATAAGCAGAATCATTATCGAAGCGTTCTGTCGAGCCTTAAAGGTCTGCCGAGTTTGCCGCTGAGAAAATCATCCGTTCCACCTACCGAGGCAGCAAAAGTTTTTGTAGCACCAATATGCCACCTTATGCCGAGGCAGCAAAGTCTGGCAGCGCAATACAACTTGACATATTCAACGCAGTTTCACACTACAAAGCAGTATAACCTGACTCATTCCATCAATCTGATCTCTTCTCTTAATTACTTGTGTTTCTTTAATTTAGAATCTCTTACAAACTGAAATTTATTTGTGCATTTAAATATTCTCTGTGCAGGGATTTACATTCGAATTAGCTTTCCAATCCTCGTGGGAGACGATATCTTTTATATTATAACTTGACAAGAGTGTGTACTTGCGCTCACAATTGGAGAACACCCAAACGCTCTACAACTTATATGGTGGAAAAGTTGGGGCTCAAGACAACCAAGCATTCAAGCCCCTTTGAGTTGCAATGGTTGAACGATTGAGAAGAATTAAAAGTCATAGAGCTAGTAATTGTTCCATTCTCAATCGGAAGGTACAAAGACGAAGTTTTTTGTGATGTTGTTTCCATGAATACAAGACACCTTCTACTCGGCCGTCCTTGGCAATATGAAAAGCGAGCAACACATGATGGTTTAACCAATCATTACTCATTTTCATATGAAGGAAAGAAGGTTACATTGGCACCTTTATTACCAAGTCAAGTGCTTCAAAATTGAAACCATCTTAAGGAGATCATTGAAGTCATGAAGGAGAAAATCAATGAAAATGCCATAGAGGAAAAACGTTTTGAGGAGGCAAAAGCAATTAGAGTTGAACGTGGGAGAATTGAAAGTGAGATTGAGCATCAAAAACAATTTGGAGTTGAAAGTGCACAAGTTGAAAAAGAAAAGAATGAATATGGAAAAGAAAAGGAGAAGTAGATTTTATCTAACCAATCTTTTCTACCTATTCTTTAATTGCCATTCTTGTAGGTTGATTAAAAGAAGAATTCAGAAGATGTTTCGAGGAGGTTTCTCGTCATCTAGCAACAAATGCCCATTAGGATCATTAAACATTCTTCTCTGGTTTGCTATTTCCATTTATTTTTGTAATAGTCTCTCATATCCTTACTCTGGTTTGTTTTGCAGCAAAATAATTTACATACATGGTGTTATCCTAGCACCCTATGATGACAAGTTCCTTTGTCATTTTGAGCTTGATTAGTGTAACAAAATCAATCATTTCAAGGGAATGAAGCGAGCATTATCCACCTACTCAAGGGACATCATTTGGAAAGGTACAAAGCTTAAAGGAGTTGAATTTTACAACCTACTTGATGGAGGATCAGAATAGTCAAGATTCTTCACCAACCATCATGATGTTTCGGTTCAAGAAGATGATTCAAGAAATATGACTTTTTGAGGACTACATGTTGTGTCCTTTGAACAACAAGTAGACGTAACCTTTGGTGATCCACAAGACATGTCCTTTGACATTTCAAAAATTATATCCTTTTAAGATTCAAAGAAGTTGACCTTTGAAGATGCATGTCTAAAAGACGAATATCTTGTAAATGGTTTATTCAAAAGTGTATCACTTGGAGTTGCTAATCCATTAGCAAAATTGAAGGAATCGGTCATACAAACATCTACCTATTGCCTTTTTAAACAATATGTTTATTTGAGGACAAATCGCTTTAAAGAAGGGGGGATGATGCCATCCTAATCAACACTAACTTTCTCTATGACTTGATCACATAATCGAAGATCCTCAAGGTTGATTCTAAGGGAGTTCTGCCTTACTTTATCTTTTATTATCTTATTTATACATTAAATATTTTTATAAGCATGTTTTTGCATATTAGGATATACTTGAGTTATCATATGTTATCATTCATTTGCATAGAATATGATATTCATGCATAACCTATGTTTCACATCTTTATATTATATTTGTACTTAGCTTTAATAGCTTACACATCTTTAATTTATGCTTTAATTACTTTATACGTATGTTTGCATACGTTTTATATAATTTCAACTTACACACATCTAATGTAATTGTTTTTTACTTATATAGGGGCATGGCTGAAGGAAACAATCCATTCTAGCTCGGTTTAGCTCGTACAATCCAATTTTAGCTCGACTTAGCTCAAGAACGTTCAATTTAGCTCAGATTAGCTCACGAAGTTCAAAGGCAAGTCAAGGACCTAGAGAAGCATCAAAAGGAAGCACACAAAACTTAAAGACTAGCTCACCTAGCTAAGGGAAATTCATATTAGCTCAAAACAACTTCAACTTTAAGCTAAGTACTTCAGCTAGCTAGCTTAGCTCAATCCAGCTCACACCTAGCTCAATCAGCTCATCTCAACTCCAGCTGCCATCCCCAGCTTAACACCCGAAGGGCATGTTCCTTCCCCAAGCATCATAGTCAATCACCCTTGGAGGGAAACATGTTTGGGCACCATTTTTGGAGGGAGACTCCTCCTTAGCCGAATAGTTGAATAGGTTTATGAGGGAGACACTTCATTTTTGCGCTATTTTTTCACTAGGATATTGTGCCTATTCGACCACCACCTAAATACTATAAATAGAGGTTTATTTTCACTTTTGTAACACATCTCAAACATATCTCAATACATATATTTCTTTTGTGAGATTATTCTCTCTATCTTGTTCTTTTTAGAACTTTATCGACATATCAAGCTTGCTTGTGGCGTCACCCTTCTTTTCATCTTGATACTTGTGGTTCCTATATCTCTTTATAGATTGTGGGTCCAAGTACTTTTTACCACACCTTAAAGAAACTATATAAGGTTCAGGTTTAGACTCTATATAGCCTAGTTTCATCCTTCAGTTTTCTTTAAGATACTTTCATCTTATCATTTTCAAACCAACCGTTTCTTTCTTAAGCCATTTCCCTACAAGCCCACTTAAACTTGACATCATTTTCATCTTTATTTTTTTCAAAGTCCACCTAAACTACCCTACAATTACCTACCCTAAAGCCTTCTATTTGAGCCTATCTTTCTTGCAGGTTTCTTGCTTCCTTCCTAGATCTAACAATCAAAGGGGTTGCCTTCAACATCATTTAAGCAAGGTGTGTTCATCCATAGAAGCCCTTATATCATATCCTGAGTATGATTGGGTCGTGTGGGCCATGTATGATGTTTAGCTATGTTTATAGCATGTGTTTAGGCGACTAGTGGTAGCGCCACATGTTTATTTATCTCTCTTTATTACTCGTACTAGCTTGCATGCTTATGTTTATGATTAGCATAAAGTATAGTAGAGTAGATGTGTACAACTGAGCTTTTTAAGCTCATCGCTCAGAATCGTTGTTTCCATGAGTAGGTTGATCGTCATATCGTGGGTTTGAGGAGCACTATTAGTATAGGATTCCAGCATGTGGAGGTTTTCAGAGTATAATACTTCTGTTTAGTGAGCTATGTATTCATAGGACCTTACATGGTCGAGTTTGTAAATCTTACTTTTGAAATTGTATTAATTAAGTCAAATGTTTAAATGTTCTAAATTAAAGTGGAGCTCCTTTGTAACGATTTAAATTGTTTATCTTTGTTTTCAACTATTGGATCTAAATGTTTTGGAAAATACCTTGTTTGGGCTAAACCCAATTTGAGAAATTTATGGTTTTGGTTTGGGCTTGAGGCCCAAATATGACATTCGAGTCGAGGGTGTTAAACTACAGATGTCACGTCTTCACCTATAATCGTCATGCCTCTACCTATCTATACCTCCGGAGCTCCGAGTCTCCGTATTGCACCTCAACGTGCAAAGTACCATGGCCTTCGAAAACATTTCCCCTAGGTCACCCTCGACATGACAGCCACCAGGCCTGCCTGACCAGCCAACTTAGTCTATTGTCTGATAACAAAAGGCTACTCTGCCAACCCATGTGACTGAGCTAAAAAGACTAATCCTGTCAAGCCATCAAGAGTTGTCACTAGGTCTGAACCTCATCCCATCAAACAATACCACTCAGCTATAAATACCCACTAAGCTGAAGAGAACATGACAGATCGAAAAAACTCCTCTCATATCCTCCGCCAATCCTCTCTTATTCCGACCACCATTTTTGGCTCTCCCTATCTCAAAATAGGTGAACCACCATCAACCTCCTCCTTAACCACCCTCTTTTCTATCATGCACCTTATTCGGTGCCTAATATTCTCGGCATCAATAATGAGGCTTTTAATTATTTTTTATGGTGAATTGGAATATAATCTCTTGGATGTGATTCTTCTTTCATGGGAGATAAAGAGCAATGTAGCTATTACCGAAATAAAAACTTTTGATAATGTTTTGAATAAATAAAAACAACAAAGGAATCCAAACAAGACAAAAGTTTTTGCCTAGCTGGTCCTACATTAAAGAATTCGTTTATGATTTTTACTCATTGTAGGTCTGCATTTGAAGAATCAATATTTTTAGTTTCTTGCATTGTCCTTTTCTATACTATGGTGCTTAATCTCAATGCTTTTGGTGTTGGCAGTGTCTTCATTATGGGTGTATTACTTCAAGCTGTTTGTCCAAGATTCTTGATAGTTGAGGTATCAACTGTATTTAACTGGAGTTGACGATAGAGTGACTGATTTATTATAAAACAATAACGTTAATGACCAGTTTGAAAAGAGAAACTTAGTCAATCTTTTCCATCTTTACCACTCTCATTCTTAAATTATCATTGTTACACGGGTGAGTCTAAGGTGCAGCACCAACCGAAAATGTTACAAAACATGTAAAACGAAACTGAAAATGTTACACCTTTTGATAGCATTTTAGGTTGCTGCCTCACGACAGTATCGATACTTCGAGACAAGTTTTGATACTTACATAAACCTAAAATGTTACAAGAAGCGATAAGTATTGATAGTCGAATTTAAGTTTTGATACTTACAAAAACCTAAAATGTTACCAGAAGCGATAAGTATCGATAGTTGAAGTTAAGTTTCTATACTTAACCACCAACTGAAAATGTTATCAGAAAGTGTAACATTTTAAGTTTCATGTTCCTTGTCTTGTAACATTTTCGGTTGGTGTCGCATAATAACTGCACCGTAGTATGCCTTACGTTAGACTTACCCTTGTTATACCCTTAATAATAAATAGCATGAGACCTATTGGCTTATCAAGTCTTATCAATCACCAATCCACTTGATTATGTTCATGCCTTCTCCAAGAAGTTCTTTCTCAAGAAAGGCTTAGAAAATTATAGTATATAATTGGTACATTTCCATCTTCAAAGAGGAGGAGGATCACTCTCACCATCTAACCATCAAGAAATGTTTGACCTCTACCTTCAAGGGTATCGATCCTCCATCGTATTTAATGACGTCGAGTTGTCTACCATACGACTCTCTGCCCCAAGCCTACAGGGGTGAATCGCCTCAAACTACCAACAATCACCTTGTTTTTTTCTCTACCTCTCATGTTCGGTGCCTCCTCATATTGGCATCAACAATTAGTGTGATGAGCGTGGAAACATTTCTAACCCGATAGAATTAGTTGAGATGCATCCTCAAAGAAAACCATCCTAGTGTGACCAACTCATCTCCAAACCCATCTAGCGTATGGTTTTTCTAGTTGGTAACGGCGAGACAAAAGCTTGAAACTCTCCTGAGTGGATTCGAGGCTTCTTTAGGCGTGAGAAGGAGATACAACTGACACCTACCGTCTACGTCTTCATAGCACGTCGAGGTCACACTATAAGGGTCCATGAAACATTTCACGCATCAACCTCTTTTTATTGTGTGTCTCAGGGAGAATCATCACAAGTCATTTACTCCAAAATCACCGACGACAACACCATCATCCGCAAAAGTGTTGTATGTTTCTGTGATTGTTAAAGGTATTTTGCAAATCTATTTGAGTGTTTCAGGAAGGAATATTACGACCTTCACACCTCTAGAACATTTGCCTTCTTCAAAATATGTGCACATCCCCCAAAAAACATTATATGTCTGGATAGTTGCTAGGTAGCGTAGAAATGAAAGCCTTTAGGTTAAGCTACTTGAGTTGCCATTACGAACAAAGGCGTTGAGACCCTCCGCAATACTTCTAAGCTTAGAAATGATCATGCTCCTTAACCAGAACTTTTAATAATACTTTTACGAGCTCTTCGTCTCTCAGTGGTCATTAAGATGGACTAGCCTAAAGACCGTACTCTACCCTTAGAGGTGTAGAGATAGGTTAGTTCATAGACTTTCCTCTGCCCCAAGAAGCGTAGAGAGAAAATTGCACATAGCTTCACACTCAACTTCAATAACTTGCGACATATTTATAAAGACATTGAGATCTATCATCCTTATATCAATGAATGATTATATTCTCACATAATTACTGTCAAAATAGTTTAACATCCTCTGTCCAATAGGCGTCGAGACATAAAACATTCTTTAGTGTTTTATTCTTTATTTATATAGATTGTTGTGTATGCTTCTACATAGGCGTCGAGATTCTTCCTCCTAATATTAATAAATGTTTTATGATTTGCTTCATATATAAACGAATGTATGAAATTTGCAGATGTTTCTATCTCTTACGGATTCGAATGCATTCCTACGCTTCTATTCTTCAAAGAACATTGTTAGATGCCTTCGCACATTCAATGCTTCAGGCATTGTGTTTTTCTCCAAGGGCGTATAGATACCTACACTTTTGTGTCATGGTCGACACCTGGTCTACAAGAGTGTAGATGTTTGCTCTGGCAGAGGATAGCCTCCGCCCATTCAATTTTGTGGCATTAAGTTTTTCTCCAAGGGCGTCGAGATGCCTACACTCTTGTGCGACATTTGATCTGCAAGAGTGTAGATGTCTGCTTTCGTAAAGGTTGACCTCCGCCCATTCAATACTTGCGGTCTTTTCTAAAATGATGCTGAGATGCCACACTTCTGTATCTCGAATAACACCTGATCTGTAAAAGTGCGGATGTTTGCTCAGGTAGATGATGCCTCATGTGAACTCCTCCGATGATTTCCCAAAGTCGAGTTATTTGCTTATATATATATATATTAATTCCTTTTATGATTTTCAAGAGTCGAGTCATTTACTTATGTATTAACTCCTCTGATGATTTCATATAGTCGAGTCATTTAATCATATATTCATGCATTCAATCATTTCTTAGAACGAAGTCATTTGTTGATATATTCACTCCTATAATGATTTTTCGAAGTCGAGTCATTTGCTTATATATTAACTCCTCCAATGATTTTTCGGAGTCTAGTCAATTACCGATACATTCACTCCTCCAATGATTTCCCATATTCGAGTCATTTGCTTATATATTAACTTCTCCGATGATTTCTCGGAGTTGATTCATTTACTGATATTGTGTTTTTCTCCTTACTATACCCATTTATGCTCGGACAACATCATCTCTACAATGGTATAAATGCATGCCCCAACAGAGTATGCCTCCAATGAACTTCTGTGAGGATTTCCCAGAGTCGAGTTATTTGTTTAAATAACCACTCTCCTAATGATTTCTCGGGGTCAAGTCACTTGTTCATGTATTCACTCCCCTGATGACTTCCTGGGATCGAGTCACTTGCTGATGTATTCACTCCCTTGATGATTTCCCAAGTAAAGTCACTTGTTTATGTATTCACTCCCTTGATGACTTTTCGAGGTCGAATCATTTACTTATATAATCACTCCCTGATGACTTTCCGAGTCGAATCATTTGACTTGCTTGTTTTTCTACTCGATTGCGGCTTTCAAATCAAGAGGGGAAAACTGTTATGGTTTCTCCTTAACGTCGAGTTACCTCCGTTTTGACATTTGTTCAATTACGTCGAGCACAACGGTTACAAGCCAGACTTCACCTACAAGTCTCGGTTCTTGCCAGTTTATGACATTCCCCTCAACTAAAGAAGACAATTGTTATACCCTTAATAATAAATAGTATGGGACCCACTGGCGTATCAAGTCTTGTCAATTACCAATCCACTTAATTATGTTAATGTCTTCTCCAAGAAGTTCCTTCTCAAGGAAGACTTAAAAACTTCTATATAATGGGTACATTTCCATATTCAAAGAGGAGGAGGATCTCTCCTACCATCGTACCACAACCATCGCACAATCAAGCATCGCCAGTTCTCCACCTTCAGGGGTATCGATCCTTCGTCGCATTTAACGGTGCCGAGTTATCTACCCTGCGGCTCTCCACCTCAAGTCTACAGAGGTGAACCACTTGAAACCGCCAACAACCGTCTTGATCTTTCTCTTCACCTCTCATGTTCGACGCCTCTTCATTTTTGCATCAACAATCATACTACGATTTTTGTACCCAGACTCAACCAAACATCACGGTAAGAACCTTATTTTAGACGCCGACACTTTTTTTCTTGTTTGTATTGCATTAGTGCATTTGGCCATTCTGCAAGGTATAACAAAGATTCGAAATTTTATCCATCAACCACATAAAACATAAGAGCTTTATCGTCTCGCCTCAAGTTTTTTTGTATTTCCTTTGCCTCTTCCTCTTCATATTTTCACGATAAACAATCACGTTTTCGGGTTTTTCTTTATGTTTTTTTATGGAAAATTATATGTATTAAAATAAATGAAATACAAAGATTTATTAATTGATCAAGTGGTCAAAGATGTTTATGTTATCCTACTAAATATTGGTATTCACTTTTCAAATGTAAATTCTTTTACTTAATCTAAAAAATGTAAAAGAAATACAAATAACAAAACATTTTAATTGGTCAAGACAAAAGACACCCTTGTTTTTTTTTTTTTTTGACCAGTAAGAAATCAAGGGCGTTTGTTTGACCCTGTCTATAACAAGCGTTTCAACCCAACAACCAAACCGTCGACTTGTTAATTTTTGTCAACTATCGTTTGGAGGCTAGGCTAACGCGTTATTACTTAAATATACCGTTTTTTTTTTTAAATTAGGGCAAGTTACATTGGGAGTAACTAAAATTTTAAAGCACCTGCATTCTTCACCAAACTTTTAAGGCTTACAATACAATCAATGAATTTTTAATTCGATTTTATTACAGTCAAGTGTCGTTAAAAAAACCGCGACACATTAAAGTTTTTTTCTTTCGAAAAACCCTAAAGTTTTCTTCCAAATTGACAATCATCGGTCTCCTTTTCCCTACACCCTCACCGGTTTTTCGATCAACATCACCACTAAACACAACACTCACCATACTCGAGAGCTTCACCATCTTCTCAGAACAACTGAACCATTCATCATCAACATAAAACAAGAGAGGCTGCTGCGAAAGATAAGATAAATAAAAGGCAGTAACAATATGATGTTTTGATTAACATAGACCAAATCTGGAAACTTTATGACTTCAACGATATATATAGAGGCGGCCATTGAAAAAAAAAATTCATGAAGCTCATCTCTTTTAATCAATTGTATTTTCTTTCTTTATTTTTTTAAAGAAAAAGATATATATATTTTTTATTTTATTTTTTATTTTTTAATGCATTCAATTGTATTCGTGGTTATGGGTTTCCGTTTCCATGCGATGAGCCTAGGTTTGATCAAATGGTTGTAATCGAATGAAGCTCCAGGCTTTCAAAGTCAGGCCTGAGTTTGTTTGAGGTTCAGTTGGTGCTATTTGCACTTCTCTTTTAATAATAAAATTAAAAGGATGAGCAAAAAAAAAATATTGAACACAGCAAACTGGACAATGATATTCAAAACAGATTAATTAAATTGTTTATCTTTTTATCCTTTTCTGCCCACGTAGACTGAATTGTTTACATAAAACTTAAGATTATTCTATATGGACTGAAAGTATTTATCTAAATAATCTTAAATGAGGATTATTTATCTGAAGGCTTAAAGGTTAAATTAATTCTCAATGAAAAATAAAATAAATTAATTAAGCTTTTATGAATTTTCCCTCTAATTTAGCCTTTATAATTCAAATCATACACAATTTAGCCCTTCCGTAACGATTGACCAATTTTGACCGTTAACTCATTTATGGTCAATAAGATGATGACATGTAGCACATCCTGAAAGTGACACGTCATTAAACCATAAAAAAAAGAAAATTTCTAAAAAATTATTAAATATAATAGTAAATATTTAAAAAGTAAAATATTAAAAATATAAAGGCATGACACATAGCACAGTGCCACGCCATTAAATCATAAAAAAATATGAAAAAAATTCTTAAAAACATAAAAAATATATAAAAATATTCGGATTATAAAATTTATAAAAAAATCTATTTTTAAAATATAAGATATAAAAGTTATAAAAAATTGTAAAAATAAAAAATTATAATGTGAAATTATGAAAAAATACAAAGTCATTAAAACTTTAGTTGATATAAATTTCTTATTAACGAAGTATGTATGTATAATTGAAGTTTGCGAACAATTTACAGTAACTACAATTGTATTATCTTCTACTAAATATGTATGCATAATCGCAGTTTGTGAATTTTTGTACGACTTTTACTGTTTCAAATATTTTGTTTCTCCATTTTACATAAAAGACCAAAGTCTGTGAAATAATTTTCTTTTTATAATTTTATACAAATAGTATGTGTGTATAACCGTTACAGTTTGTATATAACGTTGTTACAGTTTGTATATATAATCAAAGTCTGAAAGTATTTTTTTATAATTTATAAATTTTTAAATATTATTTCATTTAAAATATTTCAAAATAACAATAATTATTTTTATAATTTCTGACAATTTTAAATAAAAAATATTTCTTTATACTTTTACAAATTTTTTATAAGATTGCCTTAGGAGCTGCAAGGGAATTTCTTATCTGCACCATGATTGCTCCCCTCCTATCACTCACAGGGATATAAAGTCATCCAACATTTTACTTTACAAGCCGAAAATCGCTGATTTCGGGGTCACAAAGGTTGCGGAAAAACGGAGCTGCTTTGCAGGCACCCTGGTGAGTTTCAAAAGACTTTCCCTTTTAGCATTGTTTCGAATGAACCACTGGAGTGATACCTGATGCATCTATGAATGAAGAACCATGTTGCATGGCTTTTTTCCCCACCTTGCATGACACACTCCATGTGGACGGTAAGTGTCAATACAAAGTGATTATTCATCACTTTTAATTGAAAAAAAAAATGGAAAATAAGGAGAATGAAAGAGGGGTAATCCGTGACTCCACATTAGAGGAAAGAGAAGAAAATTTTAGTCTATAAAAACCCATCTCCTTCATATCTCTCCCCACCGAAGCTCTATTTCTGAGCATGGAAGATAAAGTCAGCTGGAAAAGTGAAGAATTAGAACCAATCGACTTGAGTTTTTCACCCTTTATGCTATAGTTTAGTAAGCCCATTCTTTTTCAAATGTTTTTATGTTAGATTCAATGAAATTTTGTGTGTTTTGTGAATATTGTATTTTTTTAATATGTTGATGTGAATATTGTATTTTAGGTGGGAGCTGGTTATATATATGTTACAATGTAGTTGAGTGCTATTATAGTTAGAAAGAAAACTTTAGCTACTTTGGATATGTGAATTGAATTAATTGTTAAATAGTGATTCACCTTATTGTTATGAATGCATTATGTTCGTTTGTCTTTGTGTTGAATGTTCGATTTCTCATAATTGCTTTTCAGTAACATCTCCAGACCTGTTTTCTACCAAATCGGGTAGGAGTGTTACATTTTGATATTAGAGCTAGAGTTTAGTCGATTCTAGGACTAAACTGAAGTTTATTGTATGTTTGTATTATGCATATGCCACTTAGGAGTTTAAATTTTATTCGATAACTTTGACTTGCAACTAAAATGATTTGTTTATTTTGTTATGGTCGTCAGAATATGTAAGGATATTATGAAATTAGAATATTTCAAATTCATTGTCACTATTAGTGCATGTTATGAAATAGAACCATAATCTTAACATCTCAGTTTAGAGAAAATTCGAGGACTAATTGATAACTGGTTATATTGGGTACTACTTTATCTTTAATTATGCTTTTAATAGTTAGTTTATGTTACTGATATGGATGTTTTCGTGCGTTTTTTATGCAGGACTTCAACCCTGAAAATTACACTTAAAAGGCAAAATTCTACAGTTTTATTTTCTAGAATCAAGGCTGGGTACTGACATGAAGTCTGACGTGGCATCAAGTTAACAGCTTCTAGAAGATCCATTGGGGTAAGTTTGAAAATCATCCTCCATTCTTAGTTTTGTTTTAGCTTTTGAATTTTTAATCAAAGTTTCTTTTCCTTTATTTTCTTGTTCTTAAGTTTTTATTTATTTTTAAATGCTAAGTATGATTTTTTATCATAATCATGCTTAGTTAATTTTTTAATTAACCAAAGACCACTTTGACCGGCTACTTCAAACCTCCCACCTTTATCTCTAAGGAGTATATTTTTTTTAAAAACCCATCTTATCCCTTTTCAAATTTTAAATTAAAGTGGACCCCACGCCTGTTTAATCTGACATGTCTCCCTTTTCCATACATTTTCTTTTTCTTTTCTTTAATTCCCCACGTGACTTATTAAACCTAAATTTTTTTTCCAATTTTTCTCACGCCGCACACAACCATACCCAACCTAAATACTTTAATCGCCGGTGACAGCCGCACGACACCCCTGAACCAGACCAATGCCACTGCCAAAATAAAATTTTCTGCGTTGGTAAGTGATGAACCGAATTTTGTTACACCGTTACTAATCTATTTTCTACATTTTGGTTTTTCAGAAAATTTGGGCGCCGATCCATACCCGACGACTTCTCTTTCGAGTAGCCGAACCGACTATAGTGGCATTACCAAGCAGTCAAGAAAACTGAGATTCATTACAGTTTCTGTCGTTAGAACGAGGAGTATCTCTATTATCTCTCTTGTATTTTCATTTACATATTAGGACAATATGATTTTAATGAGGGCGTAGAGAATGCTTGCATAAGATTACTTTCATTTGTTTATATGCTTGGAATTAAGTTGCTTTGGTTGAATTGTTAAGGTCTCTTGTTTTTCATCTTGATTTTTGCTTTGTTTCTTTGAATATTCTATGGGTATTTTAATGACTCTTTTATCAGACTTAAGGTGCATGATAGTAAGGTGGCGAGATTAGTGTTTTTCGTTAAAATTTTGATTGGCATTCCATTAATACAATGATTCATATGTATCTTGATTCAATGCATATTACCTTCTTGTGAGATTTGAGCTTAACGAGCATACCTTTTTATTCTTGCTCGTGTTCTTGATTGAGTGTGTCATGTTAATTTTGATGTTCTAGAACGTGTACTTAAATGCAGAGCCGTCCCTGGGCCTGGGCAACCGGGGCGACGGCCCAGGGCCCCAGGGCGGCAGGGCCCACCAGTTATTAAAAAATTTAAATATATTTTATATATACTTTTTACCCGTTAAACAATTAGAATTTGTTTGGATAAAAAAAATTAATTATCCTGTAAAGGTGTAATTATTATTCTAGGAAATTGAACTAAAGTGGGGCCCATTAGATTGTTTCTACCGTTCTTTTTTTTTACCGTTCATTTCCTTTTAAGCATTGAAAAGTGGGGCCCATCAGATTGTTTCAACCTTTCTTTTCTTTTTACCGTTCATTTTCTTTCAAATTTTCTTTTTTTTATTATTATATTTGGAAGTAAATGAAGAAAAGAAGCTTTGAAAAGTAAAAATAGGAACGTTAAAATGGCTGTTAATAGTGTGTGATATTTAGTCTACATAGTAGTGTTTTATAGGGCCATAATTAAGAATTTAATAATATTTTAATTTTTTTAATTTTAAATTGAGAATAAAAAAAATTATATACACCTATAAATAATATTTTCATTTACATTTTTCTTACTCTTCCTATCTCAATTTCTCACCACTTTCTCTCTTTCTTATGTTATTTTCTCACAATTTATTTTAAACTTGGTATTTATAATTTTTGGTTCGATACTTCAAGAAGGCAAGAACTCATTTATTCAAGGAGATTTTACTATTGATATGCTATAACCAAGTTTGAGACAGAGCTTCAACGACAAAAAATCAGGTGCTATCATTCTATACTTTTTTCTTTATAATTTTTATAGTATAATGTTAACGAAAAAGCATGCTTCCGGTAGTGAAAAAAGGAAAAAAAGAAAACGAACACAAGAATTGGTAGAATCTCAAAAGGGAGCTTTAGATAATTTTTTTCCAAAACAAGTAGATGAACCTTTAGACGATGATGTGTTGGGCATAAATGAAGATAATATTGAACATTCTAATGAAAATTTGAATGATAAAAATTTAAGTGACGATAATTGCCTCAATGTCGATAATGCTAATTTGAATAATAATGATACTATTAATTTGAATAATGAGCATAATAATGTTCTTGATGAGTCAAATGTTGATGTTGATGAACATATAATTTCTCCTTTCGATATCTATGATCCTAGAAATTGGGATGTTCTTGATACTAAATCTAGAGACATTTTGATTGAAAAGGGGCCCATTAGAGAATTGAATCTCACGTTTCCTAAGGATAGTCTTTCTAGACATTTCTCGTACTCATATTATTCTAGAAAATTAAGCAATGGAAAAACTTTTGATAGAAAATGGTTAGTTTACTCTAGACATGTGAATAAAATATATTGTTTTTGTTGTAAATTGTTTAGTTCTCAAAATAACAAAAGTATTTTAGCAAATGATGAAATGGATGATTGGAAGCATTTGAGTGAGAGACTTAAACAACATGAAAATAGTGTTGAGCATATGACTAATATGAATACTTGGAATGAAACAAGAATAAGATTAGAAAAGAATAAAGGCATTGATAAAGATTTGCAAGAAGGAATTTCAAAAGAAAAGGAACGTTGGAGACAAGTTTTAATAAGAATTATATCCGTTGTGAAATGTCTTGCCAAAAATAATTTAGCTTTTCGTGGATGTAGTGGGAAACTTTACGAAGATAGTAATGGTAATTTTTTAGGTTTAATTGAAATGATAGCCGAATTTGATTTAATAATGCAAGATCATATTAGACGTATCCAAAATCAAGAAATTCATTACCACTATCTTGGGCCTACAATCCAAAATGAGTTGATTTCTCTTTTGGCTCATGGTGTTAGAACTTCCATAATAAAGATTATTAAAGAGGCAAAATATTTTTCTATTATTCTTGATTGTACCCCGGATGTGAGCCATCAAGAACAAATGAGTTTGATAGTACGATGTGTTAATGTGTCAAGTAACGAAATAAAAATAGATGAGTTTTTTTTAGAGTTTTTAAAAGTAAATGATACTTCCGGATTTGGCCTTTTTAATGAATTATTAGGTGTATGCAAGTCACTTGATTTAGATGTTAATGATATTAGGGGTCAAGGTTATGACAATGGTTCAAATATGAAAGGAAAACATCAAGGGGTTCAAAAAAGGTTACTTGAAATAAATCCAAGGGCTTTATATATGCCATGTGCTTGTCATACTCTTAATCTCACTATATCGGATATGGCACATTCTTGTGTGAAAGCTATTTCTTTTTTTGGAATTGTGCAACGCATATACACATTATTTGCAAGTTCTACCAAAAAATGGAAGATTTTAGTTGATAATGTTAAAGGTTTTACAGTGAAATCTTTGTGTAATACTCGATGGGAAAGTCGAATTAGAAGTGTTAAAGCTATTAGATTTCAAACACCTCAAATAAAATTAGCTTTGTTGGCATTGTATAATTCTAGTGGCGAAGATGCCAAGACAAAAAGTGAAGCGGAAAGTCTAGCTAATTCTCTTGCAAGTTTTGAGTTCTTACTTAGCTTAGTAATTTGGTATGAGATTTTATTTACTATTAACAAGGTGAGTAAGAAATTGCAATCTAAATCTATGTGCATTAGAACTACAATTAATGAAGTAAAAAGTGTAACATTGAGAAATATAGAAGTGAAGGGTTTGAGTCTTGCATGAACATTGCCAAAAGTCTTGCATTTGATATGAATATAGAGCCAATATTTCCAATAAAACGTCATGTGTTTAGGAGAAGACAACTTGACGAAAATGATAATGAAGAAGAAGTACAATCACCCGAGGAATCTTTTAGAGTAAATTATTTTCTTGTGGTTGTTGATTTGGCTATAACTTCTTTGAAAAATAGATTTGAACAATTAGAGTTATTTGACAATACTTTTGGATTTTTATTTGATTCCAAAATGTTAAAATCTTTAGATAATGATGAACTAAAAAAATCTTGCACAAACTTTAGTACTACTTTTTCTCATAATGATTTGTCTGATATTGATGCAGATGATCTTTTTTCAGAATTGAAAGTGTTGCAGGTGACTTTGCCAAATGAGTTAATGTCAGCATTGGAAATTCTCAAGTTTGTCAAAGTTGCGGATTGTGAAACATATGCTTTAATTTTGATATAACTAAAAACCTAAGGACTAAAATGAAAATGTCAAAACAAATTTTAAAGTCCTTAAAATTTCCTACATACTTATACAGACCACTTTATAGTTAAAACCAAAGACCTTCAAAATATTTTTTAAGTATTTCAAAGTCAAAACAGTGAATTTTCCAGCCCCGTTTCGAAACGGCCCCCAGGCATTTCGAAACACTTTCAGTTCGATGTGCACCTGTTCCGCAACGCGTATCGGAACGGGTCAAGGCGTTTCGAAACGATATGACTCGTTTCGAAACTGTTCTTCACTCACATGAACAAGGGCAACGGTTTTTAACAGATTTTTGAAGGATAAACAGGTCGTTCCGAAACGGGCTAAGGCCGTTTCGAAACACCCCTTTGACAGTGGCAAATTGTTCCGAAACGGGATAAGGCCGTTTCGAAACACCCCATTGGCAGTGGCAAAACGTTTCGAAACATCCTCAGGGCGTTTCGAAACGGGCTCTCGTAGACGCTCCAACGGCTATATTATTTGAAATCCGTTCCGAAACAGGTTGACCCCGTTCCGAAACGGTACGCTGCTGTGTGCTGTAAAGTTGTCAAAAAAGCACTCCAACGGCTCTAATCTTTAGCCCATCACCCACAACGGTTGGAAATCAACAAGAGGCTATAAAAAGACCCCAAGAAGCTCCAGCAATCTACATTGAACCTCAAGAATACATCCTATCATCAAATCCAAGCATTTGTGTTAAAATCCCATTATTTGTCTAGAAACCCCAATTGTATTTTTCATTCTTATTTTGATCAATTGGGTTGAGTGCTTGATATTGGGCTATCATTTGTATTGAGAGATACCTTATTAGCCAACAAATTTCTTTGTTCTTTTGTGTGAGGATTGGGTTAATTTTTGGGTAGAAAAATTAACCGAAATTGTAAAGGTTGCCTCCTTGTCCTAGAAAAAGGGGACGAACAATTAGTGGAATTGTTGCAAATCCTTGGTGAGACTAAGGTAGTGGATGTAGAGTTCGGTTGGTGAACTTGAACCACTCTAAATCCCGTGTCGATTAATTTTTGATTTGCAACTTCTCTTACTACATCACTAAAATTCCAATTCACCCCCCCTCTTGGCTATTATCTATCGTGTGATCCACTCAACAATTGGCATCAGAGCTTAACTCTTTGAGGATTAACAACCACAAGAGGAGATCCTTGGAAGAAGTGTGATCATCATCAAAATATCAAGAGATGGCTTCAACCTCCGCTCCCGGCATGTACGACTCACAATCCACCACAAAGCCTCCTTTCTTCAATGGTGAGAACTACTCCTTTTGGAAAAATAAAATGCGTCTATTCATTAAATCAAGTGACTATCTTGTATGGGATGTCATTGAGGATGGACCATATATTCCATTGAAGCAAGATAATGAAGGCAAGATGGTGCTAAAAAGGAGAACAGAAATGAGTGAAGAGGAAAGAAAAAAGATTCAAGTAAATGACAAAGCTCTTCACATGCTATTTTGTGCTTTCGGTCCGGACATCTACTCAAAGTTCTCATCAATTGAAAGTGCCAAAGAAGTGTGGGACACTCTTGAAACCACCTATGAAGGCACCAACGATGTCAAAGAAACTAAGATTGGAATTCTCAATCTTAGTTATGAAAATTTCAAGATGGAATTCGATGAGACGGTGTCAAAGATGTTTGATCGGTTCTCCACAATTGTAAATGGTTTAAAGGGATATGGAGAAGTCATACCGGAAGACAAGCTTGTCCGAAAGCTACTCTATTCACTTCCCGAATCTTGGAATGGGAAGAGAACCGCTATCATCGAAGCAAAGAATTTAAAAACTCTAAAGCTTGATGAACTTGTAGGCTCTCTCCTTACTCACGAGATCATGAAGCAAGGAAGGGAAGATGAGAAAAAGAAAGAAGAAAAAAGAATGGAGAAGCTTGAAGGGGAGAAAAAGAAGAAAATGGGAATAGCTCTCAAGGCTAAAACTTCCCAACTTGATGAAAGTTCATCTAGTGATGAGGATGAGCTCGAAGAATTGGCTATGATAGCCAAACGATTCTCACGCCTTATGAGGTCCAACCGAGGAAGAAAAATCCAAAGGAAGATGGACTTTAAAAGCAAGAACAAAGAAGAAGGAAGGGATCCAATCACTTGCTTCGAGTGCAAACAACCCGGCCACATACGTTCGGAGTGCCCTCAACTCAAGAAGAAGGGCTTTGAGAAGAGGAAAAAGCTCAAAGCCAAGCTTGCTACTTGGAGTGATGAGGAGTCATCGGAGGATGACGAACAAGAAGTGGCGAACCTTTGCCTCATGGCACTTGAGGAAGATTCCTCCTTGGTAACCTCTAACTCATCTACTTTAGATTTTTCATATGAAGAATTAAATGATGCTTATGATGAGTTACAAGAGGTATATGATGAATTAGTTGAGAAGTATAAGGAGTCGGTTGTTAGAAATTGAAAAATTATTCTAGAATTAAATGATAAAAATAACTCACTTACTCAAACTAATTCTAAACTTGAAGAAAAGATATTAGGATTAAAAGGTGAACTTAAATTTTTTCAAAATGAAAATGTTGATCTTAATAATCTTTTATCTCAAAATAATTGTGAACACCAAAAGGTGTTGAATGAGCTCAAAAAGTCTTTGAAAAATGTTGGTAGTGTCAAGCATGAAGTAGGAGAATCCTCTAGAGCACACCAACCTAAGAAAAAGACTAACTACTACAAACAAGGTAATTATCCTAGACATAGTAAAGTTAAAAGAATTAGAAATGTATGGGTTCCTAAGGAACTTGTTAAATCTAATAATATTATTGCTATGTCACCTTGGATTCCTAAGGGAACCAAAGTTTTAGGAACTAACACACATGGACCCAAAATGATTTGGGTACCAAAAACAAAAGTTTAAATATCTTTGTTTGTAGGGGGAGCATTGCTACAAGGCCAAAGCACAAAGTCAAAACTCATGGTACCTTGATAGTGGATGCTCGAGACACATGACCGGAGACAAGAGTCGACTCATGGATCTAAAGCCAAAAAGTGGAGGAGTAGTAACATTTGGTGACAACTCCAAAGGCCACATTGAAGGTATTGGCTCCATAGGTAATCACTCTACTATTCTCATTGAAAATGTTTTATATGTCAATGGTCTTAAACATAATTTATTGAGCATAAGTCAACTATGTGATAAAGGTTTTAATGTTTTGTTTGATAAAACCGGTTATAAAATCGTAGACATTAAAACTAATAATATTATGCTCATAGGTCATCGCATAGGGAATATATACATGGTGCATCTAGATGACATTCATACATCTCATGCATGCTTAGTTGCTCAAAATGAAAATGATGCATGGTTGTGGCATAGGAAGCTAGGACATGCTAGCACAAGTGTTTTAGAAAAACTAGTCTCTCTAAACCTAGTTAAAGGTTTACCCAAGATAAAATTTTCAAACGATAAAATTTGTGATGCATGCTCAAAGGGCAAACAACATAGATCTTCTTTTAAATCCATTAATGACATTTCTACTAGTAGATGTTTACAACTAATCCACATGGATTTATTTGGGCCAATTAGGACTATGAGCTTGGGTGGCAAATCATATGCTTTTGTACTAGTTGATGATTTTTCTAGATTCACTTGGGTTCTCTTTTTAAGTACTAAGGATGAGGCTTTGGAAAAATTCATCACATTTTCAAAATTAATTCAAAATGATCTTGAACTTAAAATTTCACATATTAGAAGTGATCATGGAACCGAATTTCAAAATTTAGGATTTGAAGATTTTTTAAATAAAAATGGTATTAGCCATAATTTTTCAGCTCCTCGAACTCCTCAACAAAATGGGGTAGTTGAGAGGAAAAATAGAACTTTACAAGAAATGGCTAGAACTATGCTTTGTGAAAATAATTTACCAAAATATTTTTGGGCGGAAGCCACAAACACAGCTTGTTATATTATAAATCGAGTAACTATTAGGCCAATTTTAAAGAAAACACCTTATGAGATTATAAAATCTAAAAAGCCTAATATTAGCTACTTCCACCCTTTTGGATGCAAATGTTTTGTTTTAAATAATGGAAAAGATAATTTAGGTAAATTTGATGCAAAAAGTGATGAAGCAATTTTTATAGGTTACTCTTTAACCTCTAAAGCCTATCGAGTATTTAACAAAAGAACTTTAGTAGTAGAAGAATCTATTCATGTTGTATTCGATGATAATCCCCTTCCTAGGAAGGATTCTTGTGATGATGATAATGTAGGAATCATAAATACCTTTGATGGAGGTCAAACTTCAAAGAAGGATGAGATTCAACCAAAAGAAGAAGACACACAAGATCCACCTCTTGAAGCCTTGAAGGACTTGGCTATTGAGGAAAAGGAAGTTAGCTATCCAAGGGAGTTGAACTATGTCAAAGATGGTGAAATCTTGGGTGATCCATCCAAGGGGGTAACCACTCGTTCTTCTCTTAGATTAATGAATTATATTGCATTTATCTCATGCATAGAGCCTAAAAATATCAAAGAAGCATTGAAAGATGATTTTTGGATTATGGCTATGCAAGAAGAGTTAAATCAATTTGAGAGAAGTAATGTTTGGACATTAGTTGATAGGCCTAGTAATCAATCTACAATAGGAACTAAATGGGTCTTTAGGAACAAACTAGATGAGAGTGGTAACATTGTGAGAAATAAAGCTAGACTTGTAGCACAAGGTTACACTCAAGAAGAGGGAATAGATTTTGATGAAACCTATGCACCCGTAGCTAGAATGGAAGCCATTAGGATGTTGCTTGCATATGCATGTTATCATAATTTCAAGCTTTTTCAAATGGATGTTAAAAGCGCATTTTTAAATGGTTTTATAAATGAAGAGGTATATGTTGAACAGCCACCAGGTTTTGAAGATTCAAAATTTCCAAATCATGTTTTTAAACTTACAAAAGCTCTCTATGGTTTAAAACAAGCTCCAAGAGCTTGGTATGAGAGACTTTCAACTTTCTTAATTAAAAAGGGTTTTGAAAAAGGAAAAGTGGATACAACACTCTTCATAAAAAGATATAACAATGACATTTTAGTAGTTCAAATTTATGTTGATGATATTATTTTTGGTTCTACTAATGAATGTCATTGTCAAGAATTTGCTAAGTTAATGCAAGGTGAATTCAAGATGAGCATGATGGGGGAGCTCTCATTCTTTTTGGGACTCCAAATCAAACAAAAGAAGGATGGCACCTTCATAAATCAAGCAAAATACATAAAGGATATGCTCAACAAGTTTGGCTTGGAGAACACAAAGCCTCAAGCCACTCCTATGAGCTCATCTACAAAGCTTGACAAAGATGAAGGAGGTAAGTGTGTTGACTCTAAGCTTTATCGTTCTATGATTGGATCTTTGCTTTACCTTACCGCAAGTAGACCGGATATACTATTTAGTGTTTGCTTGTGTGCTAGGTTTCAAGCTAGTCCTAGAGAGTCTCACCTTATAGCCGTTAAGAGGATCTTTAGGTATCTTAGAGACACTTCTTGTTTAGGTCTTTGGTACCCTAGAATCTCTACCTTTAACCTTCATGCTTATTCGGATGCGGATTATGGGGGTTGCAAAATCGATAGGAAAAGTACTTCGGGAACTTGTCAATTCCTAGGTAGTATGCTCATATCTTGGTTCTCTAAGAAACAAAATAGTGTAGCCTTATCTACCACCGAAGCCGAGTACATATCCTTAGGAAGTTGTTGTGCTCAAGTTCTTTAGATGAAGCAACAACTCTTAGATTATGGTGTAAAAATAGAAACCATACCCCTAAAGTGTGATAACACTAGTGCAATATGTTTAACAAAAAATCCCATCCAACACTCTAGAACCAAACATATAGAAATAAGGCATCATTTCATTAGAGATCATGTCCTTAAGAATGATGTGGTTATAGAGTATGTAGACACCTTAAATCAATTAGCGGATATTTTTACAAAACCATTAGATAAAGAGCATTTTTGGTCCCTTAGGAGAGAGTTAGGTCTAACTAGCCTATCTTGACCTTTTAGGACTTCTTTTTAAACTTAAATATGCTTGATCTTGTGAAATATCATGTTTATATGTTTAGACTCCCAATTTATTCCATGCATATAGTTAGGGGAGTATGTTTATGCCTAAATATGTTTTGCCTGCTCATTCATAACATTTATACATGTTTGGCCTCTTAGAATTTCATTTTTCTGCACTTTTAGAGCCTCATCTGCACTTCCAGGCCCAGGTGTATCGAAACGGGACCCCCTGTTTCGATACGGGTGCCTTAAAATCCGTCCAGTGAGAAGGGCGTTTCGAAACGACCACAGGCGTTTCGAAACGTTTTCGGTTCGATGTAAGGGTGTATCGGAACGCGTTCCGATACGGGTCAAACGGGTTTCGAAACAGTCAACCCCGTTTCGAAACGAGAAGTTAACAGGTCAAAACCCTAGCCGCCCCGTTCCGAAACGGTCTTGACCGTTCCGAAACGGACTCGCGGACAGCCTTATTTAGGGCTTCTTAAAGTTCAAAACTCTAATTTTTATCAAACTCTTAAAACCCTAAAAACCCTAACCGACCCCCTTCTATAAAAACCCTCTCAAACCCTTTGTTTTTCACAAAATTGTGAGGGATTTTTCTCTAAAACACATATCTAAGCAAGCTTCATCAATCTTGTGCAAAGATTTCATTCAAATCATCCAAAATCCCAAACTAAGGTAATTTTTTCTTATTTTTCTCTTTTTCAATATTTGTTCGAATCTTAGGCTAGAAAATTATAATTTTGTATACATTATATATTTTTAGTTGTGGGTTTTCCATATCTTGTAAAAATTTTCAAAATCTCAAAATTTTTGATTCGAATATAAAAAATTTTAATCGTATTTTTTTTTAATTCTGTTTTTCAAAAACCTAAGTGGGATTTCCTATTGGACTGATTTTTATTATCAATGCATACACTTAATTTTAAAACTCTTGCTTAATATTTTTAGATGGCGGATCAATCGAACAAAAAGCGCAAAGCCGTTCAAACCGGTGAATCGAGTATTCGTCCAAATATCACTCAACTCTTTCAGAAAACTCTTAAAACTCAGCAGCAGCGTACTCGCTTCTCCTACGTCAAAAATCTCGCGGTTCGTAAAGAAAGGGTAATTGATCTAGATTTCCTCAATTCCGAGCGATTCCTCTTTCGGTATCTTGGACGTTTGGATGAGTGGGATCTTCTTTTCTTCTTGAGCATCGAGGATGTTTGCTACAGAAACTTGGTACTCCTTTTCTACTCTAATGCTCGTTTCCTTTACGATGAAACCAAAACCGAGATAGTAGGAATTGAGTCATCTTTATTGGGGCAAAAGTTTGTTATTAATATTGCTCTTTTGGAGTCTGCCCTTAAACTCAAGAATGAGGGTCTTGAAGATGAACGTCACTTTGGCACCTTCACCGGGAAAGCCCTTCATTTAGATGTGCACGATCGTGTCCTTCACTTGATAGTGTCTTGGTTCATTCGACCATCCGGAGGAAAATACTCCCACATCCGGGAAAAAGATCACTTTTGGCTCGAATGTTTCCGAAGAGGTGAGCGCCCAAATGTGCCCAAAATTATTTTTACTGAGATTGTCAATAATATCAAGCTTATTGACACCAATGAGTTGACATCTTTCACTTACGGCATTGTCTTGAGTTTTCTCTTCGATCATCTTGGTATTGATTGTACCTATGACTCTCCGGAACCTAGCAAGACCAAAATTGGTGAGTCCTCTCTTCGAAAGTCTGGATTCACATATTTAGATGGTTATTGGCAAAGAATTGATCGAGAAGCGATTCCTCCTCCCGTTGCTCCTCCACCTCAAGTTCAAATGGAAAATCAAGATGCTCTCACGGTTTTCCTTACCGAGCGTTTCAATGCCTTGGATTCTCGTTTTGACACTATGGATACTCGTATTTCTTCGGGCTTTGAAACTATGGGAAATCGATTGAAGAACGTCGAGGATCGTCTTCAATCCCTTGAGACTTCCAATGCCAACCTTGATCTTTCCTTCTCTACTCTTTATGGAGAATGGACAAAATATCACCGTTCTCAAGCCAAGAACGATGATGATGATGAGGATGATGATGACGAGGCCTAGGAAATTCATATCATATCATATTATATTATCTATGCATTTAGGATTGAGTTTGCTTCTTTATGTTTTCTCATGTTTTAGGAACCTATGCTTATGATCTTTTATTTTAGGATTTTATTATGATTTTATTGTTTTATGTTTTGGATATTTTGATGATATTTACTATGATTGCTTATTATTGCTTATTGGTACTAATCTTCTTTATGAGCTTTCTTTGTTTCTTTTTGATCTAACAAAAAGGGGGAGAAGAAATTTAAGAGAATTGCCTTGCCATGCCACCAAAACAAAAATTTCAAATTTTTCTTCAAGTTTTGTTAAACTTTACATCTTGGATTTCAAGACACAAGTTTTAAACTTCAAAACCTATCTTAAATTAAGGGGGAGTTAGAATATCTTCAAAACTTTCAAAATTCTTAAAAAAATTCTAACTTTGTTTTTGTTATATCAAAAAGGGGGAGATTGTGAAACATATGCTTTAATTTTGATATAACTAAAAACCTAAGGACTAAAATGAAAATGTCAAAACAAATTTTAAAGTCCTTAAAATTTCCTACATACTTATACAGACCACTTTATAGTTAAAACCAAAGACCTTCAAAATATTTTTTAAGTATTTCAAAGTCAAAACAGTGAATTTTCCAGCCCCGTTTCGAAACGGCCCCCAGGCGTTTCGAAACACTTTCAGTTCGATGTGCACCTGTTCCGCAACGTGTATCGGAACGGGTCAAGGCGTTTCGAAACGATATGACTCGTTTCGAAACTGTTCTTCACTCACATGAACAAGGGCAACGGTTTTTAACAGATTTTTGAAGGATAAACAGGTCGTTCCGAAACGGGCTAAGGCCGTTTCGAAACACCCCTTTGACAGTGGCAAATTGTTCCGAAACGGGATAAGGCCGTTTCGAAACACCCCATTGGCAGTGGCAAAACGTTTCGAAACATCCTCAGGGCGTTTCGAAACGGGCTCTCGTAGACGCTCCAACGGCTATATTATTTGAAATCCGTTCCGAAACAGGTTGACCCCGTTCCGAAACGGTACGCTGCTGTGTGCTGTAAAGTTGTCAAAAAAGCACTCCAACGGCTCTAATCTTTAGCCCATCACCCACAACGGTTGGAAATCAACAAGAGGCTATAAAAAGACCCCAAGAAGCTCCAGCAATCTACATTGAACCTCAAGAATACATCCTATCATCAAATCCAAGCATTTGTGTTAAAATCCCATTATTTGTCTAGAAACCCCAATTGTATTTTTCATTCTTATTTTGATCAATTGGGTTGAGTGCTTGATATTGGGCTATCATTTGTATTGAGAGATACCTTATTAGCCAACAAATTTCTTTGTTCTTTTGTGTGAGGATTGGGTTAATTTTTGGGTAGAAAAATTAACCGAAATTGTAAAGGTTGCCTCCTTGTCCTAGAAAAAGGGGACGAACAATTAGTGGAATTGTTGCAAATCCTTGGTGAGACTAAGGTAGTGGATGTAGAGTTCGGTTGGTGAACTTGAACCACTCTAAATCCCGTGTCGATTAATTTTTGATTTGCAACTTCTCTTACTACATCACTAAAATTCCAATTCACCCCCCCTCTTGGCTATTATCTATCGTGTGATCCACTCAACACGGATTGTTATCCAAATGTTTCAATAGCTTATCGAATCCTCTTAACTATGCCGGTGACAGTTGCATCTGCTGAAAGAAGTTTTTCGAAGTTAAAATTGTTGAAAACCTATTTGAGATCGTCAATGTCACAAGAAAGGTTGAATGGTCTAGCCATTTTATGTATTGAGAAAAATATGTTAGATCATATTGATGTAGACACTATTATTAATGATTTTGCATCTAGAAATGCTCGTAGAAGTTGTTTTGTGTAACTTGTTCGGTATTTAATAAAATTTCTTGATGTTTTTCATTTGATAATTATTGAGCGTAGTAAAAAATATAATTTACAAACAAATTAATTTATTTTTTATACTCTTCAAATTATTTTTTTATTACTTGTTATTAGGGGCCCAACTTTTAGATTTGCCCCTAGGCCACTAAAATTTCAAAAACGGCTCTGCTTAAATGCATATCGAGATTACATGTTGAACTGGATGTCTTAAAATGATTAGGGTGGTTAGGATTAACCTACTTCTCTACCCAACAAATTGTCTATCCTTTTGTTTCCAATTAGTGAATCATTTTTGTGCCTATACCATTTTCTTTGTTTCTCACCATATTATATACCCAAATCCATTTATTCTCTTTACCCTTTTTTAACACCCATGGTAAGACAAAGATCATTTCGACCCAGGAAAGAAATAAAAACACAAAAAAGAATATTACTTCAAGAAGCATTTCGAAAAAAAAAGAAGAGAAAAATTATGTTCGAACATAACATAGATTAAAGTAGTGTTCGAAAGACAGAAAAAAAAGGTAAGGAAAATCGAAAAAAAGAAGCAAAAAGAATAAAGTTAATTGCTTCTTCGAATTGTTTACTTCATGAAATTTTGTGGCCTTCATCTAGCATCTCTTGTCTTGTCATTTTAGCCCACTTTTTGGCCTTATCTCTACCTCAATCTAAGCCCCATTACAACCTTATTAAAAACCCTTTGATTAATACATCTTCTTCATTTTAAGTAGTGACGATTTGATTTTCGTACAAACCTATGGTAATGTCTTTCTTAATCTTGGCTTTGAGCGTTTCCTTTACCCACAATACATTGAGCGATAATGAGTGAACTCTTGTGAGGTATTAAATCTTAATACGTTGAAATTAATGGATAATTGGAATGTCTTGGCTTTTGCTTAAACTTATTACTAGTTGAGCCTATTTACTTGATTGTCACCTTGTTTCTGATAATTGATGTGATCATTAATTTATTTTTTTATTCCTTGACATATTGTGAGATGACGGATTGGTAACTTGAGAATTCTTTTATTTGACTAAGGCATGCTTGAGGATAAGCATTGAATAAGTGAGGGGGAATTTGATAAGTGGTTATATTAGGTATTGTTTTATATTTAATTATGCCTTTAATAGTTAGTTTATGTTACTGATCTGAATGTTTTCGTGCGTTTTTATGCAGGATTTCAATTCTAAAAATTACACTTAAAAGGCGAAATTCTGCAGTTTTATTTTCTAGAATCAAGGCTGGGTACTGGACATGAAGTCTGACGTGGCATCAAGTCAGCAGTTTCTATTTTTAAGATTTATCTTTCTAGGTTATTTTTAAGGTTTTAGAATATTATAACCCAATTGAGGTAAGCTAGAAAATCATCCTCCATTCTTAGTTTTGTTTTAGCTTTTGAATTTTTAATCAAAGTTTCTTTTTCTTTACTTTCTTGTTCTTAAGTTTTTATTTATTTTTAATTGTCAAGTATGATTTTTACCATAACCATGCTTAGTTAATTTCCTAATTAGCCAAAGACTTAAAGTGACGCCTCGATTCATTTGTGAGAATAGAAAAAGTACTCAATATTTTCGGGTAACATTCTTCAATTTTCTAAAAACTTAGAGTGACAATCGACCTTTCTTTTAAAATCTTTACACCTTCATTTCAAAAAGCGCGAGTTGACTTGAATGTTGTTTTAATTTAAACTTGGGATGAAGGATCGGCTTGTAGCATATTCGACTTCCTATGAACACACCTAGTGACGGATTTGCTTAGAGAAATTGAGATTAGATTTGATTCTCATTGAGACAACATAATCCGAGTCGGACTTTTCTAAATACTTAACTACATTGGTGCTAGCGACGATAGTTGTGGCTAGTCCAAGTAAGAACCGAAATCCAAAGATTTTCTTTGAATTGTTGGTTACCAAAGTGAAAAGTAAGTTACAAGGGTTGGGCCTTGTATATTGTAACCGACGTGTATCCTGAAAGAAATATCTTTTTCAATGATCAAATTGAATTAAGGCTAAGCTAAGCCTTAGGCTATTCCATTTAATATGTTTTCTCCTCAAATTACTTTCGCTATTTTCTACTTTCAAAACTTGTTTTTACCTTATTTTTTAGCTTTCTTGATCAAACCCCATTTACTTTATTTACTCGCAACAGTCATGATCAAAACCTCTAGATATCAGAAGCTCTTTAGTCCTTGCAGATTGACCCTTCTTCTCTTTACTACGTCTTTTATTTATTTTATTTTGAGATTAAGGCATATTTATTTGACAATTTACGACGCGTGTCACTAATTTTCTTTAAGGGGGAGAAATTATAACACCACTAATATCAGGTCAGTAGTTATATAGTTAATTGAAAGAAAATTTGAATTCTTTGCTAATGAAATAATGTTCTAGGATTTCTATTATCTTTGTAATTTCTCTCAATACCAATAACTTAGGACCAAAATAAAAGAATTGGAAATTTCCTTGAGGGATCAAATTGAAATAAAGAATGAAGAACCATGTTGCATGGATATTTTCCCCACCTTGCATGACACACTCCATGTGGACGGTAAGTGTCAATACAAAGTGAATATTCATCACTTTTAATTGAAAAAAAAAAAGGAAAATAAGGAGAATGAAAGAGGGGTAATCGGTGATTCTACAATAGAGGAAAGAGAAGGGAAAATTTAGTCTAAGAAATCATCTCCTTCCTATCTCTCCCCACCGAAGCTCCATTGCTGAGCATGGCAGAAAAATTCAGCTGGAAAAGTGAAGAATTAAAACCAATCGACTTGAGCTTTTCACCCTTTGTGCTATAGTTTGGTAAGCCCATTCTTTTTCAAATGTTTTTATGTTGGATTCAATGAAATTTTATGCGTTTCTTGTGAATAATGTATTTTAGGTGAGAGCTGGTTTTGATAGCAATATATATATATATATATATATATATATATATATATATATATATATATATATATATATATATATAGTTAGTTAGTTAGAAAGAAAACTTTGGATATGTGAATTGAATGTATTGCTAAATAGTGATTCGCCTTATTGTTATGAATGCATTGTGTTTTTTTTTTTTGAATGTTCGACTTCTCAGAATTATTTTTCTAAAACATCTTCGAATTTGTTTTCTACCAGACCGGGTAGAGAGTGTTACCTTATTGTTATGAATGCATTGTGTTTGTTTTTTTTTAATGTTCGACTTCTCAGAATTATTTTTAATTTGTTTTCTACCGGATCGGGTAGGGAGTGTTACAAGCAAAGTGTTTGCATAATTTAGCTCTCAACCAAAATCTTAACACTTGAGAAAATATAACAATTATGCTCACAAGTGTATTCTACAATAAAAATAACTATTAAAGCTCAAAAACACTTTCTCTATACCTTGAATGTTGGTAGTTGGTTTCTTGTTGTTCCATGGATGCTTAAAGAAGTCTTTTAAACACTCTAATGAATTTAATACTAGTCGTTGGGGGTTTATTAGAATCGTTGTCGAATTAATTTCTAACAATAAATGCACTTCTAGACATGTTGGTATCGGTACGCGGGTTTCGGTATTAGTACATGCCTTAAAAAGAAAGAGTTGTTACAAGCAATTAATGCACGGCGTACATGTACCTGATACTAAGCATCAAATGGGCTTGGCCGTATCGAAAGATTGGCAACTGGAAATTTGGAAAACTTAAGGTAATAAAGGGCGTATCGGTAAACGTATGACCATACCGATACAAGCCGTTTGGTATCGGTACGAGGAGAATCGTATCGGTACTCACAGCCTATTTTTGACACTTGGGCTATTTTGAAAGCTTTTAGACATGTTAAAAATACTTTGAAAACTTTTCAAATATATTTTTCAAGTTAATGGACTTTTAAAATATTTTTGCAAATTAGTTTAAGTCCAAAAATATTTTTTATTTAAGTTATATCAAAATCAATATATCAACATTCTCCTAAATAGTTTATTCTTCTTCAAAAAATATTATATTACTTTCTTAGTATAATAACACTTGAACAATAATTTCTTGTTCCTTTACGGTAGAATGCAGTTATTCAACTATTATATTGATACGATGGACTCACTTGGTTTGACGTTATCGCAAAAAAAAAAAAATTCTTTAGGTACTAACTTGGGAGAATGTATATAGTTCAAATACCATCATGAGTGGGAGGTGTCTAGTTCAAGTGCCAATTTGAGAGAAGGTGTATAGTTCAAGTACCAAATGTATATTTAAGCCTAAATAAAAATTAAAGAAAACTAGATAAATATGCCATGTGTTCGTTTATAATTGGATAACGAAAATAATTTGATGTCGATGATGAGGAAACCTTACAATGGTTACAGAATAAAACATTATACATTTATTTGGGCCAAAAATACTTTAAACATTATACTTTAGACATTTATCTGTAAAAAAAATATAGTTTAGACATTATACTTTAAACATTATACTTTTAGAATTTTTTAATGATTAAGCCTCGAATACCTTTTTAATGATTAATCTTTCTTCTACCACGAAAGGAATTATCTCGGGTATGCCGGTAAACCTGTTGAAGGCGTCTCGTTGGCCGTTGTATTCAATTTTAGCAAACACAAACTTGTGTCATGTTTATACGCTATGTTTGCCTTCATGCTCCTTTTCTTCTTTCTAGGTAACTTTGGATCATATAGTAACTAAGTGTCTCTAGATTTATCTATCTTGAATGTAACCATTTGATTATCATTTTATTTCAACTTTTTAAAATTTATACGTTTGGTAGGGTATAACAAATTATTTTTTATCTATTTCAAAGTGGAAATAAAAACGTTAGAATATTTTCTAGTGAAAATTTCATTGGAGAAGTTTAAATACAGGGACGAAGTCAGAATTAAATATCTGAAGGGGTCAAAATTATTAAACTTTTAAAATATAGGTTAAACTACATAAATGACCACCATAGTATTAAAAAGTCGCGATTTGACCACTTTACTTTTTTTTCGAAGCAATTAAACCACCATACTATTAAATTGGGTGCAATGTGACCACCCGCCGTTAGAGGTTAACGGTAGGGTGACGTGACAGTTAAAAAATTAAGGGTATAATTACACATTTGGTCCTTATTATTTACACATTCTTTCAATTTAGTCCTAATTTTAAACTAATAAAATAAACTAATTAGGTGATGACACGTGTCAACACCTTATTGGAGGAATTTAATTATTTATATTTAGTATAATAAATTATTTTCCTCCTCCAATCAGGTGGTGACACGTGTCACCACCTGATTAGAGGAGAAAAACAAAATCCCAAACTTGCACTAAGAGGGAATCGAACCTGGATAAATTTGGGATAAAAACAAAGCTTTAACCACTGAACCAAGCACATGTTTGTGTTATAAATCACCAATTAATATATATTTCTTATTGTTTGTAACCATTCAAACTCATCTTCTTCCTTGTTCCCCCTGCGTTTAAAATAGAGATTAAAGGGCATCGACAATTCAGGGAACTCAACGACGTCGTTGTAGGCACCGTAGAATTCAGGGAACTTTCCCATCTGTATCATCATCGTCACCATTTCCATCTGATCTTCTGTTGCAGGCTTTAACTGTTCAACTTCCATGGCTATTGTTACAGAACTGTGACTGACTGGAATCTGATAAACAGAGTGATGGAGAAGAGTAGGAGTTTTATCAGAATTTGCAGTGAAGGAATGAGAAAAAAATATGAAACTACAGAAATGAGAGAAGAAATGAAAGGAAAAAAGAAATAATAAAATAGTGATACACCTGGAACAGGTTACCAATCTATACTGTGGGATAGATGACTATATATAGCATAAAGTGGTTGAATATTATATAAAACGTTTAAAAATATTTTCTTAAATATATTATTTCTATTAAAGAAATTTCACAAAGTTGTCGATGCCCTTTAATCTCCGTTTTAAACGCAGGGGGAACAACAAGGAAGAAGATGAGTTTGAATGGTTACAAACATTAAGAAATATAATATAATTGGTGATTTAGAACACAAACATGTGCTTGGTTCAGTGGTTAAATTAAAGCCTTGCTTTTATCCCAGATTTACCCAGGTTCGATTCCCTCTTAGTGCAAGTTTGGGTGTAACACCCGGGTTTAGGGGTCAGGTGAAAATAATATTTTAATATTATTTCGGGTTCGATTTTATAATTAAAATAATCTTTTAAGTTTCGGGTTTCAAAAATAAATACTTTACATTGGACCAAATTGAAGGAATTGCAAAGTGAAGAGTTTTTTAAAGAATAAAGAAGATAGCCATTCATTAATGGCCATTTTGTAATTAGCCCAACTTTGATTTTAAATCCCCCTTTATCCAACACTTTCACTATTCATCCTCTTCTTTAACCAAAAACCAACGTGAAAAGAGCTCTCCCATCTCTTTCACTATTCCAACACAAAGCTCCTCCATTTCAACTCATTTTTTAAAGGTAACACCGTTTTTGACTTCTCCTCAACTCCATCTCTTCAAAAGTACCATTAGTTTTTATTTTCGTTAAAGTTTTGAAAATGGGGATTTCAAAAGATTTGATTAAAAATGATGCCTTTGTGTTGCTAAACCTAATATTTTGATTTAATATGGTTAGTTATGAGGTTTAGGAGTTAAATGGTTCAACATATATGAATTTTTGTTGATTTTGAGCAATTCTTGAATTTGGGTATAAATGGGGTTTTTTGAGGGTTTTGGGTGAGTTTTGGGGGTCGTTTTAGGTTGGAATTGATAGGCTATTGGAAGTACTATGGTTAGGGGTTGTTTTGGGATCATTTGTGGGTGTAAAAGGTGTTGGAAACATGGATTTTGGATGAGGTTTAGGGGCTGCCAAAGTTTGCTAAATGTGGGGTTTGTTCATGGCTTGAAACATTGTAAATTGTGTTCGAATTATGTTCCGGGTTAGCATTTTGATGTTGGGCTGATTTGAGGTTATTTGAATTGTATTGAGGTTGTTTAGAAGCAAGAACTTGGGTCGGCGAAGCATCGGGAAGAAATCCGGAAACTTGAAGGTGATGCTTGCTTGGTAGTTGAGCTTGGAGGTGGAGGTGAGTGGTTAAATATTTTTAAAATGGTTTTGAGTATTTGGTTCAAGCATGCGAACCTAGGATGGGCTTGGTAAACCCACCTAGAGTTGGGATTAGAGTGGTAGCCTAATCCCAAGCTTTGATTAGAGACTTTGGTTGCACTCTCTAATGGTTGTTTATGCCTCGTGTTAAATTGTGATGGTGTTGGTTATGTATATGTTGTATACATGTATGTTGAGGCATGTTTGATGCATTGTTATATGCATGTTGATGATAGATGTGATGGAGATATACATATGCATGAGATATGATGTGTTATTGTGTTAGTGTTATACATGTGGTGTTGACATGTGAAATGATATCATGAGGTGATTGTATGATCCGAGGATCATGGTGAGTACATGCTAGGCATGAAAATGTGGTTTGTGCATGACAATAAGTCATGGTGAGTACGTGCTAAGCACGGAAGTATTATGAAATGATATTGTGAAAGATTAATGAAATGTGTAGTATTGGCACTAGTATGCTTGGGTATAAATGATCGATCATTAGGATGTTTAGTGTGCACACGTGAGTCAAAATGCGCGCGTGGTCTTGATGATGGTAGTCATCAAGATAGAGTACGGGTTCGCCCGGAAATCTTCTTTTATATATTAGTCGGTGATGATTGGAATCCCATCGACAGGCGTTAGGATGAGTGGAATCCCCTCCGCGTGGAATGAGGCGTGAGGATGAGTGGAATCCCCTCCGCGTGAACGGTGATGAGTGTAATCCCACCGTCAGGTAATGGTTGTATTGTTGGATGTGAGTTCCAACGATTATCCGCGTATTCGAGTCATAGCTAGGTGCCAATACGGATTGTGGAGTATGTTGCTCATGTGTTGGCTATATGCGTTTCCATATGTTGAGGTTATGGACTTGTTGAGCATGACATGATTTTGGTAATATGTTCATGCATCATGATTATTTTGGCTCTTGCGGATCGGAGGTAAGATCATGCATTTTATCTTGGTTGTTGATCGTGCTTGGACCCTGCATTGTCGAAGGTTTGTTTTATGAGCTTACCCTCACTAAGCTTTTATGCTTACACTCCCTTTTTGTTCGACAATGCAGATCACTAGCTTGTGGGTGGCAAAGGCAAGGAAAGGTCTCCAAGTGATGCTTATGGTTAGCTCAAGTATGAATTTTTAAATTGTAGAATGTAATACTCAAGCAATGGGATAGATGTTGCGATTTGAGTTTTGAAGTATGTTGTTGTTGATGTGGTTTAGGAGCATGTTAGACTCCTCGTTTGTGCTTGTTAATTGGCTTTTGGGATGTATGCTATGCTTGTAACCATGTTAGTATTTTGCTACCTAGAATTGCATGAATTCTAGATGTTGATGTGGTTTAGGAGCATGTATAGATTTTGAAGCATGAGACCTTAAGTGTTTGTTTGCCTTCTTTTGAAGGAATGCATGAATTCCTTAGTTGATTGAGGTATGCTCATGTTGGGTGTCATGTATGACTAGATTATGGTTAATAGATGTTGCACGAATGCTTGTTTGAGTCTAGAGAGGTCTTAAATCGCATCTAGGTTCGAGCCTTGTATGTTTTTGCTGAATTTGGGATTCATGCAGTGCAGGGCGTATCGATACGCCTAAGGGCCGTATCGATACGGTCTTGCCTCCAGGACTCAAGTTTGACTGGGCGTATCGATACGCGAGGGTGTATCGATACGGTTTTTGCTCACTGGATATCTAAGATTTTGGTGAGTTATTACCGTATCGGTACAGTGTGTTAGCGTATCGGTACGGGTTTATCTCGTTGACCACGAGATGTTGACTAGGAATGGCGTATCGATACGCTCAAGGCTGTATCGATACGGTCTTCCTATGTTGACTGTTGGGTGTTGACTTTGGTAAAGGCGTATCGATACCCTTGACAGGTGTATCGATACGGCCTGCTTAATTACAGAAAATGGGTTGCTTTAAAGGTGATGTCTTGAATGATCGTTTTTGTATTACTCTTGTTTCCGCTGACGTGTTTCACATAGGATATGGTATTGCATTTAGACAAGATAAATAAAAGAAATTTTCTAGGGTTGCTAACCGAGGTGGAACCTTAACGGGTTTCGCGTCGGTTTTCCCCGTGTAGCCTACTCGAACCGGTCAGCCGACTAGACCGGGGCGAGGGGGTTACATTTGTTGGTATTAGAGCCTAAGGTTTCCGAGACCTTGGGCAGGTAAGTGAGGTAAGTTGTGTCTTATGATTGATATGCACGGTGTTTGCTTGCCATGTAAGCATGTTGCTTGTTACTCATGTATGCTGTGGTGTATGATTGTTTGATTGAGAACATATATTGCTTGAAGCATGTTGAGTAGAGTCCCATTGCTTCTATTACATCGAAAAAAGGATCTTTAAGTGAGGGAATCATACTTGAGCCACTTGGACCCTTTCTTTTGCAAACCCAGTTTGTATGTTAATGTGTTGTTGTTGTTAGTTTATTGCTTTTTAGTAAGTTTGAGGCCATGGTGTGGGCCGTAAATCGTTAAGTAGAAGTTGTGGTTTCTGAAATGTGGATGATGTTGAGGGAGTTCATCGCTTCAGTCAGTGAAGTATGGTTGTACCGGAGTTGAGGTACAATTTGTTGTTTGAGTCAGTGTGTATGTGAGTTGATTCTTGTTGGTGAGGGACGATGTGATCGATTCTGGTATTAGTTGGTAAAAAGAGGTGAAGACCTTTGAGTGAGGTTCAGAGGGTATCGATGTTATATATATAATAAATCAATAACGGCATGTGATCGTTACTGTAATTGTTATACAATAATTTGATATTGTCTGAAATTATGATACTCATAACCGTTATATCTGTAATAACATTTTTTTTAAAAAAAAATTCATGATCGTGTTACTTACAATGACCACGACAATTGTTATATCTACAACCACAATAAACATAACATGATCAAAAATGCAGTGGTAACTGCAATTTAAATCCATAATGGTAATTCGTGTCTCTCTCTGTCATTTTGTAAGGACGTTGTCCAAATTAAAACGTGAAATTATCATGAAAATTTATAAACAAAATACATGTATACAAAAGAATTACATATAATGAATTTTAATATAAAGAATTTATGTATAAATTCATAATATATCGAAAACATAACAAATAATATTACACAAAAATAATATGAAAAATAAAATAAATATAATATAATACTCAAACTTGACAAAATCACATCATAAATTAATAACATACAGAAATATAAATAAATCTATGTAAACTTATAAAATCATTTTTTGCATTTTGAATAAAGAAAAACACCGACAGATGGAAGATAAAATCATCCTTTATATCTAAAATAGTAAAAAAAACGAAAATAACTAAATACATGGTTTAAATTTTGTCGAGAAGTGGGGATTAGGGGTTGTGTTTCAAAAATTTTGGAAATTAAATTTTTTTTCCAGCTGAGCCAAGGTATCCACCGGTGATAGTAATGACTAATCCCCTCGCATACTCTTACTAAGATGTAAACGGTTGGTCATGAAATGTTTTCTATTCCCATTAGTAAGAATCGAACTACTGACCTTATAATTAAAGGATAGGTGAGCAATCACCACACCACATCTCATGGTTTGAAAATTAGAATTTGATTTTGAAATTTAGTCTTTTTAAATTTTTTAAATATTAAGCTTCAAAAGTTTTAATAATTTTAATTATATCCCCACTCATAATATTTAAAAGTTTCGATGAACACTCTTAAAATTATTAAAAATTCTAGTTAGATTTTATATTTTTTTGAAAAATATAAACTAAACCCTTTTAACATTTTTAAAAATTTTAATATAAATCTCTTATTTTTTAAAATTTTAAGTCGACTTTAAACTCCGTCACCAAATTTTAAGTTGCCGCCCAAAGCAAAAAAATGTGGGACGCTCTACAACTCCCCATCGTTGAGTTATCCTCACCGCCAACTCCATCCGTCAGGTTGTCTTTTCTTTCTTCTCTACCCTTTTGCTTTCATAGTACGCAATGAATCTCCTTGGCATACAATTTGTAACCCTTTCATAAAGAAATCACAGGCATGGTTTCTTCTACCTTGTGAATCATGGGGTTGATGAAGAGTAGCAACTTCTTCTCATTCCCAATTCAAGACAAGATGATGTTTGCTAAAAAGCATCACAGAGGTTATACAGCACCTTATGCTGAAAAGCTTGATCCTACTTTAAGCATCACAGAGTAGAAGATCTTATAAGCAACATCTTATACAAATACAAGAAAGTTAATTGATTATGCTAAGTCCTTCTTTTGGGCTGGAAATTGTAGAAGATCTGCCATCTTGGAGAAGCTCAATGGAAACTTATTATCAACAAGTGCTGTGAGTCACTACTCTTACTTCACATTATTCTACAGGCAGCATACAAAGACTGAGATTTAAAATTAAAATGGTGCTACATTTGTTTCCTCAGCTCTGCTGGGAGTAAATTACTCTCCTTAATTGGTCTGTCCTTGGAGTTAGATGAGGATTTCTTTAGAAAAGTGGGGGCCCTTAATGAACCATTTGCATTTATTCGTTTATTACATTATCCAGGTATGGTGCTAATCCTAACTATTCTATTTTATGGGTGTTTGGTTCAAGATGTTATCCATATACATGGAACACCATAAAGAATAAATTTGATCCTAAAACCATTCCTTGTGTGTTTGTAGGTTACAACGATCGGCATAAATGGTACATATGTTTTGATCCTAAAACCCACAAAATGTTTTTATCTAGGCATGTTGTGTTTGATGAGAATTTGTATCCTTACAAGTGGGGGTGTTCAAAATTACCCGACCCGAACTACCCGAACACAAATAACCGGGTATTTACCCGGAATTTTTTTTTACCCGGGTCGGGTACCCGGCCCGTCATTTCCCGAGTCGGGCCCGGGTCAAAAAATATGATTTTTTCGGGTACCCGGTTCCTATTTTTTTATTTTTTATTTTATTAGATTACTTAGTATTTTTACTTTAGAACTATATTTAATTCTCTAAATTCATTCTATATTTGTATTATATGCTTTCATGTTTTAAATTTTTCAACAAAAAAATATTAATTTGTGAATATGTAAGATTCGATATGAAACAAACAACAAGGTTTCTCTATTGCATTTATGCATTAATAGATTTCTTTAAAAAATATGAGATTAAAAAAAATCACGATCGAGATTAATATTTTTAATGTCTTTCTTATGGTTATAAACTTCAAATCATTATTATTTTTTTGTTTGGATCATGTGTTATAAACTTTTAAGGTTTTTTTTTAATTTTAAAATAAAAAAATTTTAAAAAAAATAAGAACCGGGTACCCGGATTTTAACACCCCTACTTACAAGACAAACGGGTCTTTGTCATCTTCCAGTGCTAGCATATTAGCATTTCTTGATTCTCCCTCTCCTGTCACAATGAACTCACCATCTCCAGCAAAAGACTTTGTAACGACCCGGTTCTAGGCCTAAAGGTTTTTAGGATGGTTTTAGGGTCTGTTGAACTGAGATTAGAGATTCGGCTAAGTTTTAGGATGAGTTCAGGGAAAAAATATTTCGGAAGGTGATAAAAATATGGAAAATTATCTAAAATCTTTTTTAAAAATAATATAAGGTTTTGGTGAAATCAATTTTGGAAAATGATTTTTGAGAATGTGACATTTTGGACTAGTGACCAAAATGTAAAGTTTAAAAACTGGTTTTAGTGATTGTTTTGTAAAGAGTCAAAACTTTGAATCTTTAGGGAGTTTTTTGACCAATTGGTTAAATTTGAGTTTTCCCTTAATAAGGCTTATTTTAAAATATATTTTAATTAAAGAAATATAAGAGGAATTAATTAATATGTTGGTTATTTCATAAAATGAGAATTTGACAAAAGATTCATTCTCTCATATTTTCTCTCAAAATCCTTTCAGCCAAACAACTCTTTTTCATCAGATATTCTAGGGAATGATCTTGTTTTCCTTAATCATTGATTTCCTAAGTGATTCTTCAATTAGATTTCTAAATATCTTATTAAATCTCATTATTTTTCAAGAGAAAACAATCAATTAAGGGGAAACTCAATCATTGGAGGTAAGGTTTATTCATCTCCTCTAATGAAAGGTTCTTTACTGAAATTCCAAGGTTCTTGACTCTTTAAATGTTGTTTCTATTAAGGTTTTGTGATTTAATTGGAGGAAATGATGAAATCAAGATTTAATTGATGAAATTGATTGATTTTCGTTTTGGATTTGTTTTACTAGGTTCTTTATCAGATTATAACATGATTATGATGTTTTATAACGTTAATAAGTTGGTTTTAACATTGGAGTCCCGAAACTATAAGAATCTCTAATTGTTTAGGTTGTTTGTTGTGTGTTTTTGGGGAGTTATGGTGGTGTAATGGTTTCTGGAGGTATAAGGATGTTATGAGATGGTTTTTGGATGTTAATTTATGTTAATGGATGTTTGGAAGTGATAGGTTTTGGCTGGGTTGAGCGTGGAGGTCAATCGATGTTGTTTTCGGTTGTTTTGGTTAGGCGATTGTTAGCTTTTAGCAAGACAGTGTTGTGGAATTGCATTCTGGGATTTTGAATGCATTTAGATGCATTAATCCTTTTTTATTATGTGGTTAAAACATGAGAGAACGATCTGCTAGCAACTAGTGAAGCTTTGGAGGCTTCGAACGCTTAGTTTCGCATCGACGAATCAAGGTTTCGCGTGTCGGTGAGTGAGAACGTGGATTTCATCTTTGAAATGTTTTAAAGGTGGTTTGGGAACTTAGATTTGAGCTTGAAACACTTCTCTAAGTTCGGAAGTAAGTACAAGTGGTTTTACTCTCTCTGTCGTGCTATAATGAAATGGTTTTTATGCACTTGGTTTCAATTACATGTTACCTACTATTTATGCATGTTTTAAGTATGTGATATACTGTTTTTAATCATGAGATGATGATGGATGCACGTGGTAAGCGATCCATGTAAGTATGTGTTTTATACTTGTGTTTAAAGCATGGATTGATGATTTGTAAAATGGTTTTATGTTGATGCATATGAAAATAGTGAGGTATGTGGTTATAATGAATTATATTTGCAAGTGATGGTATGGAAATGGTTTTGAAAATGCTATCGGATATAGTTAGCCGACTATAAGATTGAGTGCATTATAAACAAGTCTCCTTAGATGTTGAGGGGTTTATACGTTGTACCGAATATTCCATCCAAGTACCCTAACGATCGAGGAAGTATAGTGTCTCGTCTCTCATTAGTGGGGTTATACATCTAACGATGAGTGATGATGGAGGGTTTATATGGTGTACCGAATACTCCACCACGGGTGTCACAACGGTTGATGATTTATATTGTTTACCAAATACTCCCGTGTGTGAACCTTGAGATACCGGTGAGAATGTATCAAGTGTTGGGACAACACTTGTGAATTTGTGTATCCGATGTTGTGATTTGGAAACGAAACTTGATTAATGATCACTTGTAAGCCAATATAATTGTTGATGGATCATGTGTTGTATAATGGGATTTATACATGTTTACTCTTTAAGCTTTGCATATGATACGTTGTGTATGAGAAGGCTTAAATTGAGGCTAGCAATATGGATTGTTGTGGTTTTATAGTACATTTTGCATATGGTTTAATATGCTGGTTTTTGAATGATTAAAGTGTATGGTTTTAAAGGCGTGATGTTTCAAATGATGATTTGAAGTAATGGAAATGAGATTTCAATGTGGTTTTGGAAAATGGTTTTTAATACATTGATGGTGTTTTGTTTTTGAGCACTCCTCACTAAGCCTTGTGTGCTTACGCTCTCTTTTTCCATCAATTCAGAGAATTGAAGTTGTGGAGGCAGCCATTGAGCAAAGAGGATCCAAGGACTTCGTTCTCTGAAAGTATGGTTTCAAACTAGACTTATAGTAATAAAGGCAATGGGATTCATTGTTGTTTTGGGAGTTTGTTTGTTAAACTCTATGTGTTTGAGCAAGTTTATAAGGTTGTTTTAAAGTTATAAATGGCCTTTGGAGTTTGATTTAAGCTCGGTATATGCTTTTGGACTTTTGGTTGAATGTTCTAAGGAAGCATGCCTCTAGAGTTTGAATTGGAATGTGTTGGTTGATTACAAGCATGTTTGTTCTGAGTTTAGAGCTTGTTTAGATGCCTATTAAGTTTGTGCATGAGTTTATAGTATGCTTGAAGTGGTTCGAATCCTTGAATGTATAAAAAGCTTTGAAGAAATGACATTTTAGGCCCAGGCGTATCGATATGCCTGAGGCCGTATCGATACGGTGAGGCTAAAATGGGCATGGTGTTTCGGTACGGTTCAAAGTGTATTGATACGAGCTTTGGTTATTTGGTTACTGGAATCTCGTGCACCGATACGCTTAAGGTTGTATCGGTACGGTCCCGTGTACCAATACACTTAGGGCTGTATCGGTACGGGTTAACATTTTTATCAATTTTTAAAAGGCATGACAAAGAGTATCGATACAAGGTTGACCGTATCGATACCCTCAGCAGTTAAGTTAGTTATTTGAGATGTCTAGCACTTCTGTTTTCTTATGTTTTTGTCCCTGGATGTTGTTGATGCAATTAAATGAGTTTGGATGATCAAATTGAGCTGATATTTGATACGGTGGCATGAAACATGACTAATTAAAGGTTGGTAACATTAATTCGGCTGAAGCCCCTAAAATTTGTTAAAATACAAATTGATCCTTAATCTATGTTCATAATCAATTGAATGTCAAATCGATGTCTGATTGAGTTGAGGATTCTTCCGCTCCGAGTTCAAATCACATAGGATGATAATGTGCATCTAGATAAGATAAAAAGAAAAAAAATAGGGTCGTTTATTGAGGTAAAACTTCCTAGTTTACTTCAATATTCCCCGCGTAACTCGTTCTGTTCGGTCGGGCATCTAGGCCATGTCGAGGGGGATACATTTGGTGGTATCAGAGCTAGGTTACAAAAAATTGGGAGGTAAGATGGTTGAACTATCATTGTTTGAATGATTTCCCGGTGTTTGCTATGCAAGGTTGTTGATTATGATATTTTTTAATCGTTGATTGTTTGCGTGTTATGCATGGTGGTTGTGATATATATGTTGACTGCTTTACTCCATGTTGGGGGAAATTTGGGATGCCCATTGCCTTATTACTATAGTTTGGAATGTTTTGATTTGGAATGGAAGTCTTGGATCCTTTTTTGAAGCTGGCCTGATTGTTTTGTTTGGTTTATTATCATGCCTTAGACTTAATAGCACGATGGGACCGATGAGAGAGTTGCGATCTGGTACGATTGTTATTGCCGGAGGGCAGGGAAATCAGAAGAATGATGTACCTACTGGAGGATTGCTACCTCATCTGCCTAATCCACCCGAGAATGGGGAGCAAGTACCACCTGGGTCAACTGGCCAGTGTTGGGTGATTTGACGCCTTAGGTTCAGGGATGATTGGAGCTTTTTAGGTTGTTGTTGCTGGAGTGTATGTGCAAGAACCAGCTACTGGGCAAACGGGTTTGCCGTTAGAGCGTTTGCATAGTTTGGGCGGTGTTGAGTATCATGGTTTATCGCCCGAGGCATTCGAGGCTTGGATGGTTAGTATGATCAGGATTTTGGAACAGATAGGGTGTAATGATGTCCGCAAGTTGGGATGTGCAGTGTCTTTATTGCGAGGTGATGCTTACAGTTGGTGGACGACTATAATTGCGGCTATGGAGCCTAATGATGTGGATTGGGAGTTTTTCCAAGCTTTCTTTAACAAGAAGTATCTAGGGGTTAGATACTTGGATGACAAGAAATGTGAGTTTATGTATTTGGTTCAGGGTAGCATGACTGTAGCTGAGTATGAGGTTTAGTTTGTTCGTTTAAGCTACTATGTTTCTGAGTTAGTGCCGAGTGATGGGCATAGTTGTGATCGTTTCTGTTATGGTCTAGTGCAAGATGTGAAGACCTATATGTTGGCCTCTGATTATACGGATTTTGATGTGTTGGTGACACGAGCGAAGGATATTGAGCAAAATTTGGGTTTGTTTTCTCGTATGAGTGGTTCTAGCTCGGGAATGAGAGTTGTGGATTCTGGCTCTGGTGGTGGACAATTTAAGAGACACCATGATCGTAGGTATCGTCCTGAGTAGAGACGAGGAGTTGTTGGGCATGGTGCGCCAGTTTAAGTCCAAGCAGAATACATGTTAGGTATGTGGATTGTGTGATCATATGAGGCGAGATTGTCCATGTTTAGCCCATGAGGGGTATACTCTTACTTTTATGGGTGCTAATGCATGGTTGAGCTGCAGATCAAGTGATCACCTTAGACGTGATTATCTGTTATTGGCTGGTGGTGGTCAGGCTAGGGCACCTGTTGTTGCACCATAGAGAGGTCGTGGGCGCAGTCGTGGTAATTTCCATCAAAGGGAGGATGGTCAGAGGACTATGACTCATGTAGTACCGGTTCAACCTGAGGGTGGTGGTCCTACGAGGGTGTACGCACATCGCGAGGGACGCAATGACATTGATGTGATTGCAGGTACATTTACTTTGTAATCTTTGTCATTGTTATCCATGATTGATTCTGGTTCTATGCATTCATATATTTTTACGTGAGCATGCACATTTGCTTGATATCCCTATTGAGGTGTTAGATGTGGGAATGCAAGTAACTAGTTCTTTTAGTGAGACAGTTGTTACAAGAAGGTTTTTTAAGAGATGTCCTTTGACTGTTCAAGGTCATGTGTTTGAGGTTGATTTAATGGAGTCGTCGTTTCATGGTTTTGATGTAATTCTTGGTATGGATTGGTTGACCGAACATAAGGCTATGGTTGATTTTGAATCCAAACGAGTTACCTTGAAACTTGTTGATGATTACGAAGTGGTAATTGTGGGCGAGAGTGTTAAATTCTTATCTAAGGCTGTTTCAGCTTTAGAAGCGAGTCGTTTGATGGATTTAGGAAGTGAAGCTTTTCTGGCCTATGTTTTGAATCCGGAATCAAAGTAGGTGCATTTGCAGGACATACGTAAGGTATGCGAGTTTCTAGGTGTTTTTCCGAAGGAATTGTCTAGTCTGCCGCCTAATAGAGAGGTTGAGTTTGGCATCGAGTTTTATGAGAATAGAGCTCTAGTGTATATTTCTCCCTATTGTATGACTCCAAAAGAGATGAAGGAGTTGAAGACGCAACTTTAGAAGTTGCTTGATCGAGGGTTTATTAGGCCTACTGTTTCAACTTGGGGGGCACCGGTGTTGTTTGTGAAAAAGAAGGATGGTACAATGCGAATGTGCATTGATTACCAGCAACTAAACAAGTTGACGATTAAGAATAAGTATCCTTTGCCAATGATTGATGATTTGTTTGACCAGTTTCGAGGTGCTTCAGTGTTTTCAGAAATTGATTTAAGATCTGGATACTATCAGTTCAAGGTAATAGATGTAGATATGCATAAGACTACATTTTGTACGAGGTACGAGCATTATGAGTTCTTGGTGATGCCGTTCGGTTTGACAAATGCACCTGCTGCATTCATGGATATGATGAATCGAGTGTTCCATGAGTTTTTGGATCGATTCGTGGTTGTGCTCATCGATGATGTCCTTTTGCACTCTCGTACCAAGGAGGATCATGATAAACATTTGCGAATTGTGCTTCAAGCTTTGTTGGATAACTAGTTGTATGCTAAGTTGAGCAAATGTGAGTTTTGACTTAGAAAAGTTGTTTTTCTCGGACATGTTGTGTTAGCCAAAGGAATTCGGGTTGATCCTCATAAGATTGAGGCGGTGATGAGTTGGAAGTCACCTAATTCAGTGCAAGAAGTTCGTAGTTTCCTTGGGTTGGCAGGATACTATCGTAGGTTTTTGGATTGTTTTTTGAAGATTGTTGTTTCTTTGACTAATTTGTTGCAAAAGAATGTTTGCTTTGAGTGTTCAGAGGATAGGCAACGAGCTTTCTAGAAGTTGAAGTAAGCCTTGACGCAAGCTCCTATTTTAATTCAACTTGAGTCGGGTAAGGAGTTTGTTGTGTATAGTGATGCATCAAACGTTGGTTTGGGTTGTGTATTGATGTAAGGAGGAAAAGTTGTGACTTATACATCTCGTCAATTAAAGGTGCACAAGCGCAATTATCCTACCCATGATCTTGAGCTTGTCGCGGTTGTGTTTTCCTTAAAGATTTGGAGGTATTATCTTTATGGTGAGAAGTGTATTGTGTACACGGATCATAAGTGTTTGAAATATTTGATGACTCAAAAGGATTTTAATCTTAGGAAACGTAGGTGGTTGGAGTTTCTTAAGGATTACTATTTGAAGATTTAGTATCATCCGGGAAAGGCTAATGTTGTAGCCGATGCTTTGAGTAGAAAGGTTGCAGTGGATTTGCGAGCGATGTTCGCTCGGTTGAGTGTGACGCGAGATGGAGGTTTGTTGGCCGAATTGCAAGTGAAGCCATCTTTGTCACAGTTGATAAAGGATAAGTAACCTTATGATGAGGAGTTGGTGCTGCATGTCAAGGATACTATGGATGAGATTCCTACGGATTTTCATTTTAATGATGATGGAGTGTTTTGTTTCAAAGATCGATTAGTGGTGCCTAAGGACGATGAGTTAAGGCGTACCATTCTGACTTAAGCGCATAGTAGTCCTTTTGCTATGCACCCCGATAGTACTAAGATGTATCGAGGCATGAAAGAAGAGTACTATTGGGTTGGTTTAAAGAAAGATGTGGCTGACTTTGTTGCAAGGTGCATGGTGTGTCAGCGTGTTAAGGTTGAACATCAGTTTCTTTCCGGGTTGTTGCAACCATTGAGAATACTGAAATGGAAATGGGAGAGAATCGCTATGGATTTTGTGTCTGGTTATTGTTAACGCCATCAAAAAAGGATTCCATTTGGGTGATTGTTGATCGGTTTACGAAGTGTGCACATTTTGTGCATGTGCATACGACATATACTTTGGATAAGTTGGCAAATTTGTATATCGCTGATATTGTGCGTTTGCAAAGATTGCCCAAGTCTTTAGTTTTGGATAGAGATCCGCGGTTTACATTGGGGGTTTGGGAGTGTTTGCATCGAGCTTTAGGTACACGATTGAACTTTAGTACTTCGTATCATCCTCAGACGGATGGTCAGTCTGAACGTGTGGTTCAGGTTTTGGAAGATATGTTGAGATGTTTTATTATTGAGTTCCAAGGAACCTAGGAGAAACAATTACCTTTGGTAGAGTTTGAGTATAATAATAGTTACCAAGCTAGTATACAAATGGCACCGTATGAAGCCTTGTATAGTAGGAAGTGTCGTACACCTTTGTGCTGGACTGAGGCGGGGGAAAATTATGTTTCTTTGTCGGATGTGTTAAAGGATACAAATGAGAGGGTGAAACTCATTTGTGATCGTTTGAAGGCTACCTCAGATCATCTGAAATCCTACGTAGATTTGAAGCGTAGAGAGATTGAGTACGCGGTTGGGGATCATATGTTTTTGAAAGTGTCGCCTTAGAAGAAGGTGATGAGGTTTGGACGTAAGGGTAAGCTTAGTCCAAGGTTTATTGGACCGTATTAGGTTGTGAAGCGTGTTGGTCCTGTTGTTTATCGTTTGAAGTTACCACCTAAGTTGGAGAAGATTCATGATGTGTTTCATGTGTCAATGTTGCGGAAGTATCGTTCAGATCCATCGCATGTTATGCCAGTGGAGGATATTGAGTTGCAACCGGATTTGTCCTATGATGAAGAACTGATAAAGATCCTTGATACCAGCAGTAAAGTTCTTCGTAGTAGGAGGGTTGAGATTGTAAAGGTGTTGTGGTGACATCGAGGAGTTGAGAAAGCCACGTGGGAAAGTAAGGCAGACATGTTGAAGCAATTTTTGCATTTTTTCCTTCAGGTAAAATTTCGAGGACGAAATTTCCTAAGTGGGGGAGAGTTGGAATGCCCCGATTTTGGGCCTATAGGTTTTTGGGATGGTTTTAGGGTCCGTTGGACTGAGATTTGAGATTCGGGTAAGTTTCGGGATGAGTTCAGGGAAAACATATTTCGGAAGTTGATAAAAATATGGATAAATTATCTAAAATCCTTTTTAAATATATATAAGGTTTTTGTGAAATGAATTTTGGAAAAAGAGTTTTGGGAATGTAACATTTTAGACTAGTGACCAAAATGTAAAGTTTGAAAACTGGTTTTAGTGACTGTTTTGTAAAGAGACAAAACTTTGAATCTTTAGGGAGCTTTTTTGTCAAATTGGTTAAATCTGAGTTTTCCCTTAGGCTTATTTTGGAATGTATTTTAATTAAGGAAATATAAGAGGAATTAGTTAATAAGTTGGTTATTTCATAAAATGAGAATTTGTCGAAACTTTCATTCTCTCATATTTTCTCTCAAAATCTTTTCAGCCAAACAACTCTTTTTCATCAGAGATTTCTAGGTAATGATCTTTTTTCTTTAATCTTTGATTTCTTAAGTGATTCTTCAATTAGATTTCTAAATATCTTATTAAATCTCATTGTTTTTCAAGAGAAAACAACCAATTAAGGGGAAACTCAATCACTGGAGGTAAGGTTCGTTCATCTCCTCTAATGAAAGGTTCTTTACTAAAACTCTCAAATTCTTGACTCTTTAAATGTTGTTTCTATTAAGGTTTTGTGATTTAATTAGAGGAAATGATGAAATCAAGATTTAATTGATGAAATTGATTGATTTTCGTTTTGGATCAGTTTTATTGGGTTCTTGATCAGATTATAACATGATTATAATGTTTTATAATTTTAATAAGTTGGCTTTAACATTGGAGTCCCGAAACTATAAGAATCTCTAATTGTTTAGGTTGTTTGTTGTATGTTTTTGGGGATTTATGGTGGTGTAATGGTTGCTGGAGGTACATGGATGTTATGAGATGGTTTTTGATGTTAATGGATGTTAATGAATGTTTGGAAGTGATAGGTTTTGGCTGGGTTGACTGTGGAGGTCAATTGATGTTGTTTTCGGTTGTTTCGATTAGGCGATTGATAGCTTTTAGCAAGACAATGTTGTGGAATTGCTTGCTTGGATTTTGAATGCATTGATATGCATTAATCCTCTGTTATTATGTGTTTAAAACAGGGGAGAATGATCCGCTAGCAACCGGTGAAGCTTTGTAGGCTTCAGACGCTTAGTTTCGTGTCGGCGAATCGAGGTTTCGCGTGTTGGTGAGTGAGAACATGGATTTCAGCTTTGAAATGTTTTAAAGGTGGTTTGGGAACTTAGATATGAGCTTGAAATGCTTGTCTAAGTTCAAAAGTAAGTACAAGTGGTTTTACTCTCTCGGTCGTGCTATAATGAAATTGTTTTTATGCACTTGGTTTCAATTACACGTTACCTACTATTTATGCATGTTTTAAGTATGTGATATACTGTTTTTAATCATGATATGATGATGGATGCACGTGGTAAGTGATCCATGTAAGTATGTGTTTTATACTTTTGTTTAAAGCATGGTTTGATGCTTTGTAAAATGGTTTTATGTTGATGCATATGAAAACAGTAAGGTATGTGGTTATAATGAATTATATTAGCAAGTGATGGTATGGAAATGGTTTTGAAATTGCTATCGGATATAGTTAGCTGGTTATAGGATTGAGTGCACTATAAATGAGCCACCTTGGATGTTGAGGGGTTTATATGGTGTACTGAATACTCCATCCAAGTACCCTTACGATCGAGGAAGTGTACTGTATTGTCTCTCGTTAGTGGGGTTATACATCTACCGATGAGTGGTGTTGAGGGGTTTATATGGTGTACCGAATACTCCACCGCGGGTGTCACAACAGTTGAGGGGTTTATATTGTTTATCGAATACTCCCGTGTGTGAACCTAGAGATGCCAGTTAGAATGTATGAAGTGTTGGGACAACACTTGTGAATCAGTGTATCCGATGGTTTTATTTGGAAATGAAACTTGGTTAATAATCACTTGTAAGCCAATATAATTGTTGATGTATCATGTGTTGTATAATGAGATTTATACATGTTTACTCTTTAAGCTTTGCATATGGTATGTTGTGCAAGGGAAGGCTTAAATTGAGGTTAGCAATGTGAGTTTTTGTGGTTTTATGATACATGTTGCATATGGTTTAATATGCTTGTGTTTGAATGATTAATGTGCATGGTTTTAAAGGCATGAATTTTTCAAATGATGATTTGAAGTAATGGAAATGAGATTCCAATGTGGTTTTGGAAAATGGTTTTTAAATGCATTGATGATGCTTTGTTTTTGAGCACTCCTCACTAAATCTTGTGTGCTTACGCTCTCTTTGTCCATCAATGCAGAGAATTAAAGTTGTGGAGGTAGCAAGTGAGCTAGGAGGATCCAAGGACTTCATTCTCTGAATGTATGGTTTAAAACTAGACTTATAGTAATAAAGGCAATATGATTCATTTTTGTTTTGGGAGTGTGTTTGTTAAACTCTCTGTGTTCGAGCAAGTTTATAAGGTTGTTTTAATGTTGTAAATGGCCTTTGGAGTTTGATTTAAGCTTGGTATATGCTTTTGGACTTTTGGTTGAATGTTCTTAGGAATCATGCCTCTATAGTTTGAATTGGAATGTGTTGGTTGATTACAAACAAGTTTGTTCTGAGTTTGGAGCTTGTTTAGATGCCTATTATGTTTGTGCATGAGTTTATAGTTTGCTTGAAGTGATTCGAACCCTTTAATGTGTAAAAAGATTTGAAGAAATGACATTTCAGGCCCATCAATATCGATACGCCTAAGGTCGTATCAGTACAGTGAGGCTGAAATGGGTATGATGTTTCGGTACGATTCAAAGTGTATCGATACGAGCTTTGGTTATTTGGTTACTGGAATCCCGTGTACTAATATGCTTAAGGTTGTATCGGTACGGGCCCGTGTACCGGTACACTTAGGGCTGTATCAGTACGGGTTAACATTTTTATCAATTTTAAAAGGCATGACAAAGTGTATCGATACAGGGTTGACCGTACCGATACCCTCAACAGTTAAGTTAGTTATTTGAGATGTCTAGCAGTTTTGTTTTCTTACGTTTTTGTCCCTAAACGTTGTAGATGCAATTAAATGAGTTTGGATGATCGAATTGAGTTGAGATTTGACACGGTGGCATGAAACATGACTAATTAAATTTTGGTAACTTTAATTCGGTTGATGCCCCTAAAATTTGTTAAATTTACAAATTGGTCCTTAATCCATGTTCATAATTAATTGAATGTCAAATCGATGTCTGATTGTGTTGAGGATTCTTCTGCTCTGAGTTAAAATCATTTAGGATGATAATGTACATCTAGATATGATAAAAAGAAAAAAAATAGGGTCGTTTATTGAGGTAAACCTTCTCGATTTACTTTCAAATTCCATGTGTGTCTCGTTCGGTTTGGCCGGACATCTAGGCCGGGTCAAGAGGGTTACAGACTTAATGCATATTCATGTTCCAACCCTGATCTCAAGCTCATAACCCCCTATACCAGATCCTACAAGTTCAGTTGTGCCCTTTAAATTACCGACAAACCAGTCCCATGATCATACTTCCACCATTAATGGTCTCGAGGGTTCCCCACAAGAACATGATATGAGAGATTGGTGAAACTGTTAATTCTATCTTCTTACACTGAAAGGGAATAATATTGAAAGTGAAAAGTGGTGATAAAACATGTAAAAGAAACTAAGAAAAGAAAAGTAAATAGAAAGAAATAATCGATATGAGAGATTAGGTCGGGTTGTCGTAAGCAGTGGTGCGATTGTTGAATGAATTGTCGTGGCTTGTAATTGATGAGGCAAGTCAATTGCCATGGCAACTGAGTTTAGTGGAATTCCGTGGCAACTAGGTTTCCTAGAATGCCGTAGCAACTGGGTTTCCTCCTTCAATGTTTGGCGGAGTGTTCTTCAATGCCCGAAGAACTGATGTTTACGCAAACCTTGGTGATACATCCCTGCGTTAACCTTGGGTGAGCAACATCGATCTTTGCAATCCTTTTAGCTTATGAAATCTGATCTTTATTCCTAATGCGGATCAATTTCCATCAATAGTTGTTTAAATGAAAACCATATCCACTCATTTCGTGAATCTAGCTCCCCCGAGCCTAGATAAATGGGTGCAATCAAGTTCATTTCCCAATTTCCTTGATGCTATATTTAAAGAAACAAGAATGGATAAATAATTAAATTTATTGAATTAAAAACCAAAACCATTCATTTGTCTCTACACACCAAAAAACTCGAGAGCCCAAGCCAAGTTAAACTAGTTAATGGTTTGGTAAAAAGAAAACAAAAAGGAATAAAACCCAAACATGGGATCACACGATACAAGATGGAAAAAGAAAAGGTTGTGCGTGAATTTTTTTGTGATCCGATCTCCCCCCAAAATCGACTCTCCTTGTTTGTTATTGTGATCTCATTAAATAGATGAGGAAAGAGAGTCCAAATGCGTGTAGAATCTGTGTAAACAGATCTCTAATTGATTGGAGATTTGAATTTGAATCTAAGATAATTATCCTTTGCGTTTTGAATAAATCTACAGACAATAGTTTTTTATCGCGACTTGTCGCGGCGTCCCTCGGCAAGTGGTTTGGCAAGTCCTTATCCTTATCCTAACTTGCCACGACATCCTTCGGCAAGTGACCCGACAATTCGTCCTTCACAAAATAAAGCAAAACATTAGCAATTTCTCCACAAAAACCATCAAAACATAAAGCCTAGCTCAATAAACGAGGAAACTACAAGACTATGCATGAATGACTAAGTATGAAAGTAAAATGAGAATAAGTCTAACAATAATATGAGTAAAAAGGGTAAAAAATATATTAATTTTACACACTTAACACCCCCCAAACTCGAACTATTACTTGTCCTTAAGTAGTGCTAAACACTAACAATTACCTACCAAGACATTTACCACCCAAAACACGCTTCTTACTTGATTTCAATCCTCAGAACCGTGCCACAAAGAATTGATTACCTTTCGATCATTGGACAACGCAAAAAATTACTCAAAATTAAACTACAATGCTAGTGAAAAATGTGTGTGTGGAGTTGTGTACAAGTTAATCAACAGGATTCCAAGCAGACCTTAGGTTTTATTTTTAAGTATGTCGAGGCAATTAATTCCGCTAGATCTAGTTTTAGGCACCTCTTGCAATTTCATTTAAATTAAATCAATTGGAGCCGGATGAGCACCTCTAGCGATTCTCAATGCATTACAACTAGAGCCACATGGGCACCTCTAGTAAGAAATTATCTTTATTCATATTTTAGTATTTCTTTTGCTAGAGTCAGTTAGGCTACTCTAGCACATTTTTCCAAATTTTAATAACCTAAGTTTTACTAGGTATCCCTCAATCAAGAAGTAACAATAGTGTCGATATAAGCAGCCTCATAGTAAAATTTCAAGTAAACTCCATGCTCATCCTAAAATCTAAGGTTTTCTCATCTAATTGCAGTGGCAAAACTCATCATAGGATATCACAACAAGTTTTGGCAATTTTATTAGGTAATTGTCATGGCAAGTAATATATGCAAACTATCATGATACAACAAAATAAATGCAAATGACCATGAGACAAACAAAAACAACCCCCCCACCCAAAACTCGAGAGAAGCAATGTCCTCGATGCATGCAAAACTAATAAAAGAAAAAAAAATGCAAATGACTAATTTGAGAGGTCATCACCTCGGATTCGCAACTTTTGTTGGGTACTTTGTTACCTCGTTTTGTTGGTAATGGTGGGGCCAGTACAGGGTCACTTTCAATTTCCTCAACCTCTTTAACCAGCTCATCCTCTTTCTCGGCTTCTTCGGTTGGCAAAACTTATCACTGCAACGTTTGCTTTGATTTCGTTGCCAGAGGTGGAGACTTCAATGGTGCAGATGTGGTATCTTTAGAATCTGAAAATTGTTACAAGAGGTCAGTGCATTACTGTTTAGACTTTCGTTCCTTACCTTGGTTTGGTATAGGCGTTGTCGCGGCATTTTTGCTCGCAATTGGCCCAAAATTGCCAGCTTTAGTTGCTGTGGTGTAACACCCGGGTTTGGGGGTCGGGTGAAAATAATATTAAAATAATATTTCGGGTTTCGATTTCATAATTAAAATAATAAAGTATTTTAATGGGCTTCGTGTTTGCAAAATAATTAAAAACTATGTTGGGCCTATCTTCTAAGTCCAATTCCATGGGTTTTAGGAGATGAGAGTTTTAGCCATTCATTAATGGCATTATGGTAAATAAGTGGTCTTCCAAATTATAAACCCATTTTTATTTTAAATGAGCTTATTCATCATCTTCTTCCCTCTTCTTTCCCCAAATCTTACGACATAAGAGCTCTCTCCCTAAGGGTTACTATTCCATCACTATTCTTCTTCATCTTGAGTGATTTTTGAAAGCTAAAACCATATTTGACTTGTCCTTACCTTCCTCTTCATGTTGGTACCATTAGTTTTCATTATTGTTCATGACTTTGAAATTTGAAGTTTTGGGTTTTTGAGTAAAAATGAGAACTTTATTGTCTTTAACTTAACCTATTGATTTATTAATGTTATGTGAGATGCTTACAACATATATGAATTTTAAAGGGTTTTATAAAGATTCCCGGATTTGGGTTTTGAGAGGGTTTTTGGAAGGGTTTTAAGTTGAGTTTTGGGTGTGTTTGATGTTGGAAATTGAGGGCTGATGGTTGTATGTTGGTTGAGGGTTGTTTTGGAAGCTTTTAGAAGTGTTAAAAGTGTTTGAATCAATGGTTTTGGACTGAGTTTCATGGCTACTCGGGATTGAGGTTTTGGGAGTTGGTCTTAGCTTGAAATCTTGTGTTTTGTGCTTGGTTTGTATTCCGGGTTGGCTACATTGATTTGTGAACTGATTTGAGGTTGTTTTGTTTGTGTTGAGATGATTAGAAACAAGAATTTGTGTTGGTGAAGCCTCGGGAACAAATCCGGAATCGTTGGAAGCTTGATCGACTAGTGTGTTGAGCTTGGAATAGTCGGTGAGTGGTTAAATGTTTTTAAATGGTTTTCAAGTGTTGGTTCAAGCATGTGGACTAGGTTGGGCTTGATAGACCCACCTAGAGTTGGGATTAGAGTGGTAGCCTAATCCCAAGCTTTAGTTAGAGACCTTGGTTGATCTTATACATGTATGTTGAGGCATGGCTTGATGCATTGTTATATGCATGTTGATGATAGGTATGATGGGGATATACATATGTATGAAATATGATGTGATATTTGTATTAATGATATACTTGTAGTGTTGACATGTGAAAAGGATTTATGAAGTGGTTGCATGATCCGAGGATCATGGTGAGTACATACTAGGCATGGAAATGTGGTTTGTGCATGACGGTGAGTCATGGTGAGTACGTGCTAAGCACAGAAGTTGTTATGAAATGATATTATGAAAGATTAATGAAATGTGTAGTATTGGCACTAGTATGCTTGGGTACAATGATCGATCATTAGGATGTTAGTGTGCACACGTGAGTCAAAATGCGCGCGTGGTCTTGATGATGGTAGTCATCAAGATGGAGTATGGGTTCGCCCGGAGATCTTCATATATATATGTTAGTAGGTGATGAGTGGAATCCCATCGACGGGGCATGAGGATGAGTGGAATCCCTTTCGCGTGAAACGGGGCGTGAGGATGAGTGGAATCCCCTCTGCATGAAACGGTAATGAGTGTAATCCCACCGTAAGGTAATGGTTGTGTTGTTGGATGTGAGTTCCAACGGTTATCCGCGTATTCGAGTCATATCTAGGTGCCAATACGGAATGTGGATTATGTTGCTCATATGTTGGTTATATGTGTTTCCATATGTTGTGGTTATGGACTTGTTGAGCATGACATGATTTTGATAATATGTTCATGCATCATCTATATTTATGGCGCATGTGGATCGAAGGTGAGATCATGCATTCTACCTTGGTCGTTGCTCGTGCTTGGACCCTGCATTGTCGAGGTTTGTTTTATGAGCTTACCCTCACTAAGCTTTTATGCTTACGCTCCTTTTTGTTCGACAATGCAGATCAGTAGCTTGTGGGTGGCAAGGGCAAGGAAGGGCCTCCAAGTGTCTCTTTTGGTTAGCTCAAGTATTAACTTTAAATTGAAAGATTGTAATAGTCAAGCAATGTGATTTAAATGCTTTGGAGTTATGCTAATGTTGGTTTGGCTTGTGGATGCCATGTCTTGTTTTGTAACCATGTCTAAATGCTTATCTTGAATGCTTATGTGTATGTTGGTCTTGTGCCTTTTTATGGATGCTCTTATGTATGTTTGTCTAAGCATGCAAATCTTGATTGTTATGTATGATTCTTATGTTGTTTTGATGCCCCTTATCTATGTATGGTTTATTTATGCTTGAAGTGGGTTAAGTATGCTTGGTTATGTGTGGTTTGTCTTTAAGAGAAGCATGATGGTTGTTGGAGGCTTTAGCTTGTGTTTTGAGTCAGCCATGTGCCATAAACCAACTAAAACTAACCTGCAGACAGATGGCGTTTCGAAACGGTTGGTCCCGTTTCGATACGGTTCCTTTGTTTTTGGCCAGGCGTTTCGGTACGCTAGGGGGCCGTTTCGATACGATTTTGCTACTGGAAATCTGAGAAATTGACGATAAAATGAAGTATCGAAACGGGCTTTAGTTTTTCAGAACGGCCTTCGTATCGTTGACCACGAGAAGTTGACCGTCGAGGTCGTTTCGATACGGGCCACCCCTGTTTCGAAACGGTCTCATCGGGTTAACTTTGGCCAGTTGACCTAGTCAAGGTGTATCGAAACACCCTATGGGCGTTCAGATACGGACTGCTGTTTAAAATTAAAATGGACTGTTTTTATTTGGGTTGTTGTTTGTTTACCTCAATGTTTCTTCCGCTGTTGCTTTTCTCACATAGGGTTTAATATCTCATCTAGAAAAGATAATTTAAATGAAAAGTTTTTCTTAGGTCGGTGACCGAAGTGGAGCTTTAACGGGTTTCGCCTCGGTTATCCCCGTGTAGCCCACTCGGATCGGTCAAGCATCCGAACTGGGACAAGGGGGTTACATGTGGCAAGTAACTCAACATGAAACATAGGAAAAGGTACACTGCAAGTCAGATTAATCTCTGATAGAACTCTCTCCAGAGTGAAATCTCTATCCTTCATGTATCACCCAAACATTTGATGCCTTGCCTCCAACCGATCAAATCGTTGTAACAAGGGACAAATTAAGTCTGCTAGCACACAGGGAATTTTCACGACATGTGCGCTTGCCGGGGCAGTTCTAGTAACAATAATATGCTTTGTTACCGTGGGTGCTTTTGGATGACCTTCTTACATGATCTTCAAGTTATTGCTCCTTGAGAAGCCTTGTTTTTATTTTTTTTCTGCAGTTTTTCTTTCCCTTAGTAATTCTTGCTAAAAATTATGACACTAACAAACCAATCAAATCTAAAAATACTAATGCAAAACTAACTGAAAACTAACAAAAATAAAGGAATTAAAAAGATTAGGGTTGCATCCTAGAGCACTTAATTTATAATCTCAGCCTAACTATGGTACCTCCCTTAGAATTGCTATGGCATTATTTCGTTGAATAACCAACGTAGAAAACAAAAGAACTTTTTTCCCTTAAGTTTGCCAAACTCTCAATTGTACAACAAGGAAACATGTTTTGTCATTGTGGCTTTGAACAACCATCTGAGGAAATTGAAGTACCTCTTCCCTGTAAATCTAGTGATCATTTGACTGAACTCATCACCCCAGTAGTGCTTAGGCTCTGTTGCTTCTTTTTTCTATTCAAGCTGCAACTGAGAAGAAATTATCACGGGCAAGGTGTTATCCTTTTCCCAAGTAAGCATATTTCAATTGCTCTGCAATGAATTCAACTCAAAAGAAGGTGATTTTTCAATAGAAAGTTTAGGGGGTTTAAATTCCTTACTCAAGTAATCAAGAAATTCGAAAAAAATTCCCCGATCAATTCGCAACCCAGTTTTCTGCTTGAGGATGTCAAGGAACTTCTTGAATTGATACTCATTGTTCTGCTTCCTCAGCCTCTATGGAAATGGAGGTGGCAATCTAATTTATTTTCCCTTTCTCGTCTCATCTATCTTGGCATCGTTGGATAAACTTGTCGCGACATGTGAACTTGTTGTGGCAACTGCTGAAAGCTTGCCATTTGCAATTGTCGTGGCATTGTTGTAAGGAATTTCTTTCTAAATAGAGGAATGCTCTGATGGCTGATTACTTTCCTTGGGTTTGATAGGATCATCATTCACCTTTGGTCCACTTCGGGTGGTGATCGTCCTACACAGTTCATGGCACGATCCTCGTACAACCTCTATGTTGGTGGGCAGACTTCCTTGTGGCCTTGAGCTCTTGATATGGGCAAATTGTCCAACATGTGTCTCCAAAGATTTCAATATTGCTCCCTGGCTCTGCATCCTGTGCTCAGTCCTATATATAAAAGAGTCAGTCTTTTTAACAAAATTACTAGTCTCAGTCTTAAGCATAAAAGCATTCAAAGTTGTTTCCAAATGACTTATTGATGATGTTTGTTGTTGCGACAATTGAGTCTGTTGCCATGTAAAGTTCTGTTGAAAGCCTGATGATTCTGTGTTCTGGTGGGGTGGATTGTGGGAAGCGTCCTGGTTTCTCAAAAAAAATTGGATGCTTCCCCCATTCTGGATTAGATGTGTTGGAATATGGATTGTGGTTCCGATTGAGATTCCTAACATAATAACTTGACTCTGAATTCTGGGGAAATTGATAAGAATCATGATTAGCATTACATAAAACACAAAATGATCCAGCTGCCTTGAATTTCTGTGTATCGTTGGGATGCTGCAAATTCTTAACCATGTTGATTAATGTAGCAAGCTGTGCTAAAATGGCGTTCAATGAATCAAGATCAATTGCCATGGATTTTCCTCTTGTTGGTCCCTTCCTGGTGGTTGAGAACTGGTAATCATTGATGGAAAGTTTTTCCAAGATCTATATTGCTTCCTCGGGTGATTTGTCTAAGAGAGTGCCATTTTTCGAAGCATCTAGCATCCATTTACTCCATTGTAGAATATTACCACTTGGGTCCAATGAATCCGTGCGTGGGACATTTGTGTAGAAGTTCTTTATACCGATCCCAAGCCTCAAACATGGATTCATCATCTTCTTGACGAAAATAAGTAATGTCACTACATATTTTATCATTCATATTTGGATGATCATACCTTAATAGAAAATTGCGGCATATTTTTGCCCACGATTTCAATGATACGGGTGGTACATTGTTCAACCACGTTCTCGCCCTATCCCTTAGTGAATAAGGAAATAATTTTATCTTTAGGACATCTTCATGGAATCCTTGTTGATAAAAGAGCTACAAACTTCTAAGAAAGCTTTCAAATGTTGTCCGACATCTTCATGAGGTGAACCGCCAAATTGTCCAATTGAGTTGAGCATGGTGAACATACTCAGGCTTCAACTCAAATTGTGCAGCTTGGATCTCAAGGGTGACAATGCCTGGTCTGAGATCATCAAGATCTAGAAGTAGATGATCTCAGATGGGTCTATTCCGTACACGAACAGATTGCTCTACTAGAACTGCATTGTCTCCTACCACGACATTCCGGTTGCTGAGGGCATTTTGATTGTCGCGGGCATTCTGATTGCCGATCATTTTGATTGTTGAGGGCATGCTGATTGTCGAGGGAATTCTGATTGCATATTGGATCAACAGGTGGATCTATCATAGCTTTTATCTATCTTCTTCTTCTACGAAGAACTCGTTCAATCTTTGGATCAAGTGGGTAGTCTTGTACTGTCGATCTTGCTTTGGTCATACACAAGTGCAAAACCTACAAAATGAGGTCAACCCCTTGAATTAAATAACAATGTAAAATAAAGTGCAAGAAATTAAAAATGAAGTCATCATTGCCAATCCCCGACAACAGCGCCAAAAACTTGTTGCATGATTTATGTGCAACGCAAACGGTGCAAGTGAACATGTCGCAAGTAATAGTTTATGTTAAGTGTGCAAAAGTTCTATTTTTATGACCCTTTTTACTCATATTATTGTTCGACTTAGGCGCATATTAGTTCCATTTATAGTCATTCATGCATATTTGTATCGTTCCCTTAGCGCAAGATCGGTTGTTGTTTACCCTTGGTTCACGTAGGGATATATTATCAAGACATGCTAAATTAACTAGTGTTTCGAATTAGGGATAAGTAGAAACCATTGAAGAATGTTTCACCGATCCTTGAAGGTTGTCGCCCAGTTGCCCAGGCATTCGCTCCATTCCCACATTGCCCAGGCAATCGCTTCACCAGTTGCCCAGGCAATACGATTGTCGCCAATTGCCAAGGCAATTGAGTCACTTTTGCACTCAATTACCAAGACGATCCATTCAATTATCACTCCTCAAACTCATGATAATCCGGCCTATTCTCTCTTATTTGATTACATCTCTCTTTTATTTAATTACTTTTTATTTTACTCGTTTAAATCAACTTCTGCAATCACCAATTTGTGTTTTTATTTTCAGTGCGAGAAATTAGATTCCTGAAGTATCACCAATCATTGTGGAGACTATATCTTTCTATACTATAACTTGCGACGTGTACACTTGCACCGATTGCGAAGCACTTATTAGGTGCAACAAGTTTTTGGCGCCGTTACCGGGGATTGGCAATAGCAACTTTGTTTTTATTTTCTTGCACCTCTATTTCTATTATTCAGTTTCAAAGGGTAACAATTTTTTGGTTTTGCATTGGTGTATGACCAGGGCAAGACCGATAGCTCCAGAATATACCCTTGATCCAGAAATTGAATGTACCTTCTACAGACTCAGACAAAGACTGAGAGCAGCAATGGCTAACCCACCTGCTATCCGGAACGACAATGTGAATGCTAACAACAATCAAGATACTGCAATAGGAGGTGGAGTACTTGCCCCACCGATTCTTGCACAGAACCGAACTGTTCGAGATTATTTAGAGGAAGATCTCAACGGCCTAAACCCAGAAGTTGTCACACCTGAAATTGAAGCTGTCGACTTCAAATTAAAGCCAATAATGTTCAATGTGATCAATGCAATCGGTTAATTTGACGGATCGACAACTAAAGATGCCAGACAACATCTCAAATATTTCCCAGAGATTTGCAATTCATTCAAACTACAAGGAGTCCATGAGGATGTTTTGAGGCTAAAATTATTCCCCTATTCACTGAGGGATAGGGCAAAATCATGGTTGAATAGTATTCCATCCGGATTAATAGGATCTTGGACTGATTTATGTCGTGATTTCCTTGTTAGATTTAATCTTACAAATATGACTGATAAGTTACGTAATGAAATTACTTCTTTTCGGCAGGCAGATGATGAATCCATGTACAAGGCTTGGGAGCGATATAGAGAATTGTTACACAAATGTCCCCTACACGGATTCCCAGTATGGACACAAGTGACGATGTTTTACAACGCAGTAAACACACCGACAAGGATGATGCTAGATGCCTCGGCAAATGGCATACTCCTAGACAAGCCACCAGAAGAAGCAATAGAGATTTTGAACAGGCTTGCTAAAAATGATTATCAGTTCCCAACTACCAGAAGATGAGGAGTCAAACGCCATGCCACGATAAACGACCTTGAGTCATCAGATGCAATTCTCACACAACTGGTTACTTTAACAAGTTTGGTTAAAAACATGCATCGAAAAAGCAACACACAAGAGATCAAGGTAGTAGATTCAATTTTTGATTTACGTAACGATAATCATGATTCTTCTGAGTGTCTGTAGAACCCAGAGTCTAGCTTTTATGTTGGAAACTACAAACGGAACAACAATGCAATGTCTAACACATACAATCCGGCCTGGAAGAAGCATCCTAATTTTTCATGGAGAAATCCCAACAATGATCTTAACCAGAACAATCAGAATGCACAAGCATCGGGATTCCAGCAGAACATGCCACGGTAACAAATGCCACAACAATAATAAACACCATCCAGTTCTTTGGAAAATTCTCTCAATGCTTTCATGTTAAAAACTGAATCTTATATGGTTGAGAATATGAAAAAGACTGACGCTTCTATTAATAGGACTGAGATGAGATTGCAGAATCAGGAGGCAGCCCTAAAATCATTGGAGACTCAATTCGGGCAATTCGCTCAAAACCTGAATACAAGACCACAAGGAGGTCTACCCAACGATACTAAGGTCACGAGGGGAATATGCCATGAGTAGTGCAAAGCAATCACCACTAGGAGTGGCTGAAAACTTAAAGAAGCCCAAGCTCACTCAAGGGAGAACATTCAACCAAAAAAGCAGCCTTTTTTTTTCCAAAAAGATGAGTCCATCGATAAAACCTCTACCAAAACTGATGAAACGGAGAATGCCTTGGCAACAGCACATGCCTCGGCAAGTCCTGATGCCTCGTCAACCGCACATACCTCAGCAAGTCATGATGCCTCGGCAACTGCACATGCCTCGGCAATGCCATCTATCAAGATCCAAACCAATGAAAGGATTGAGGATATCAGACTTCCACCACTATTTCCTTTGACGTTGAAACGAAAAAAGCAAGAATACAAGTTCAAGAAGTTCCTTGACATCTTAAAGCAAGTCCACATCAACTTGCCATTGGTTGAGACGATAGAACAAATGCCAAAATATGCTAAGTTCCTTAAATACATTGTCTCTAAGAGAACTAGGCTAGGGGAATTTGAAACTGTTGTTGTGACGGAAGGATGCATGACCATGTTGCATAACCGAATGTCGCATAAGCTAAAAGATCCCGACAGTTTCACAATACCTTGTGCAATTGAAAATCATTATGTCGGGAAGGCGTTATGCGATCTTGGAGCAAGCATAAACCTTATGTCAAAATCCGTCTTCCAACGATTAAGCATATGGAAGGCGAGGCTTACAACTGTGATGCTGCAACTTGCGGACAGATCTTATGTGCATCCAGAGGAAAAAATGAGGATATATTGGTGAGAGTTGATAAATTTATTTTTCCCGTAAATGAGTTTGCATCCATTATCCTTGGGAGACCATTCCTAGCAACGGGAAAGACCTTGATCGACGTCGAAAGAGGAGAACTCATGATGAGGGTAAATGATCAACAAGTCACACTAAATGTTTTCCAAACCCTTAAGCAAGCCGACGATCCAGAGGAGTGCCAGGTCATCCAATCCACCGCTGAATTTAACTTTGACATGGAAAAGTATTGCCTTTGCAATTTTATTGATGAACAAGAAGAAGAAGCAAGTTCGAAGAGCTGAACGACGAAGAGCAAGAAGAAGCAAATTGGATAACAAGTCGACCAGGTACATACTTCAAACCATTAGATTATTCAGGTAAGGAAGGTAAACTCGAGAAACCCTCAAATTAACAACCTCCTATTCTTGAGTTGAAACCATTGCCAGGGTAATTAAAATATGTTTATTTGGGAACCGAAAGCACATTGCCCATAATTATTTCTTCTAAGTTGTAGTCTGAACAGGAAAAGAGGTTGATTGACATGCTAACGCTGCACAAAAAGGCAATAGGGTGGACAATTGCCAACTTGAAGGGAATTAGCCCGGCGGTGTGTATGCATAAAATCCTTTTAACAGATGATCATAACCAACGATTGAGGCACAAAGAAGACTTGGCCATGTTATAAAGAAAGTTGTGAGGAAAGAAATCATCAAGTGGCTAGATGTCGGTATCATCTATCATATCTCTGACAGTACATGGGTAAGTCTGGTACAATGTGTACCAAAAAAGGGAGGCATAAATGTGGTAAGTAACGAAAACAATGAACTAATCCCAACTAGGACTGTGACCGGTTGGAGGGTTTGCATGGATTACCGTAAGTTAAATAAAGCTACTAGAAAGGATTACTTTTCTTTACCCTTTATTGCAGGTAAACCCTTTTATTGTTTTCTTGATGGTTACTCAGTTTACAATCAAATAGCGATAGAACCAGATGATTAGGAAAAGACCACTTTCACATGCATGTATGGTACATATGCGTTTTGAAGGATGCCGTTCGGATTATGCAATGCTCCGGCAAACATCTAGAGATGCATGATGGCAATCTTCTCCGACATGGTTGAAGACTTCCTTGAAATCTTCATGGACGATTTTTTGGTATTTGGGGAAAGTTTCAACAATTGCCTCAGCAATTTGGAGAAAGTGCTAACACGATGTGAAGAGTATGGCCTAACGCTAAATTGGGAAAAGTGCCACTTTATGGTAGATGAAGGTATAGTGCTCAGCCACAAGATCTCCTCCAAAGGAATTGAAGTCGACAGAGCAAAGGTGGAAGTGATCGAAAAATTGCCACCACCAAATTCAATCAAAGTGATCCGAAGCTTTCTCGGTCATGCAGGTTTTTATAAAAGGTTTATTTATAATTTTTCTAAAATTTCTAAACCGTTGTGTAACTTGCTTGAACAGGATAAAGTTTTTTATTTTGATGAATCTTGTGCCGCAGCATTTAAAAACCTAAAGAACAACTTGCCTCGGCACCGATTTTCATTTCACATGACTGGTCCCTACCTTTTGAACTCATGTGTGACACAAGTGATTGTGCGGTAGGTGCTGGTTTAGGCCAACGAAAAGGTAACATCTTCCATGTAATATACTATGCTAGTAAAACCCTTAACGGTGCTCAATTGAATTACACCACAATGGAAAAGGAATTACTAGCAGTAGTTTTTTCAATCGATAAGTTATGTTCCTATTTGATTGGTACTAAGGTAATTGCCCATACTGACCACTCGGTAATTAAGATTTGATTGCTAAAAAAGATGCCAAACCTCGTTTAATTCGTTGGATTTTACTTTTACAAGAGTTTGACATTGAAATTAAGGACATGAAAGGAACGGAAAATCAAGTTTCTGATCACTTGTCAAAGCTGGAAGGTGGCAATAAGGATGATGACGCTTGGGAGATTCACGGTACATTCCCGAATGAGCATTTGTAGTTGCCTCGGCAACACCGTGGTATGTCGATCTAGTCAATTTCTTAGTTAGCGGTATTATGCCTTATGATCTTACTAATTAAGGAAAGAAGAGGATCCAACATGATGCTAAGCATTATTATTAGGACAAGCCTCATCTGTTTAAACAATATGCATATCAGGTAATAAGGCGATGTGTTCCCGAAGAGGAACAACAAAATGTGCTCTGGCAATGCCATTCTTCACCCTATGGAGGACATTTTGGAGGTACTTGAACCGCCGCTAAAGTTTTGCAACTCGGCTTATATTGGCCCACACTTTACAAAGATGCCCAAGAGTTCTACAAGCAGTGTGATCGTTGTCAACGAATGGGCAATATTTCTAGACGACACAAGATGCCACTGCAGAACATCCTCGAAGTGGAGTTGTTCGACGTATGGGAGATCGATTTCATGGGACATTTCCCATCCTCATTCAGCAATTTATACATCTTACTTGCCGTTGACTATGTGTCTAAATGGGTTGAGGCGGTTACAGTTCCCAGAAACGATTCAAAAACCGTACAGAGATTCTTGTAGAAAAATATATTTACACGGTTTGGAATGCCAAGGGCAATCATCAGTGATGTATGCAAGCACTTTGACAACAAACTCATTGCCAAGATGTTGCAACGCCTTGGCGTGACACACAAAGTGTTCACGGCATATCACCTACAAACAAATGGGCAAGCTAAAATTTCTAACTGGGAATTAAAGGGTATCCTCGAAAAAGTGGTAAATCCCTCTAGGAAGGATTGGTCATTGAGACTTGATGATGCACTTTGGGTATATCGCACTGCATTCAAAACACTTTTAGGTATGTCTCCTTTCTGACTTGTCTATGGCAAAACTTGCCACTTACCGGTAGAGATCGAGCACAAAGCATACTGGGCTATCAAAACTGTGAACATAGATTGGGAGAGTGCTGGAAAAAAGCGTTTACTGGACCTTAACGAGATAGAAGAATTATGTGCCTTAGCTTACGACAATGCAAGGATCTAGAAGGAGAAAACAAAGAGATGGCATGACAATAAGCTATTGCCACGGCAATTCTTGCTAGGGCAACTAGTTCTTCTATTTAATTCTCGATTAAAACTATTTCTAGGAAAACTGAGATCATGATGGTCTGGACCTTTCGAGGTAGTCAAGCCATTCTCTCATGGTGTTGTGATAATCAAGTCCACCACTGACAGACATGAATTCAAGGTTAACGGACAAAGGTTGAAGCGTTATACTAGTGCCCATGTGGAGCGTAACAAAGAAGCGTTCACCTTAGGGGATGCATGATCATGCTCTCCTTCTGTATTTTTCTTTTTCTTTTTAGTCTTGTTTTCAATTGCAGACTTATTTTTTTAATTAGTTTTTATTTATTTTTGCAATTTTGTTTTTTAGGATTAAGAATTTCTTTTATTTATCTTTCCACGTCTTTATTTATTTATCTTTTTATTTATTTTTTTAGTTTATCTTTATTTTTATTTTATTTATATTTTTTTAATTTTAGGATGAGAATTCAAGATTAAGTGGAGTTGGATCAAAGATGGAAGTTCTTTCAAGCAAGGGAATTTATGGGCTAAACCTAAGGCTTATATTAAGCCTCCAATTTACCCTAATTTACCCTACTATCCGGCCAACCCTTTCCCCTTCCCCAATCCCCTTTTTCCACACACCCTTCCCCAATAAATCCCCTTATTTTATTCCTTTCCCATCAATCCCACCTACCATCTTTATTACCCATCTTTTCTCTCTTTTCTTTACCCCATCACCATTAACCTCCAAGAACTCCATTCTTCCTTTTAATCTTACAACTCTTAATTTTCTTTCACTTTCTTTTTCTTTGTTTTTCCCCAATTCACGACCAAAAACATACATGGCAACAAAACTTTGGTACACCCAAGTTCCTCCAAAGAACCCGCATTCAAGAGATTTGCAACTCCAGCGGTCCAAGAACGACATCTCTCCAAGTTCGCAAACCGAAAGGTATGGGAAGAACAAAGTTTTGCCTACTCCAATTCTCATCAAGATTTCAGCCTTGAACCCTTCATCTTCCGAGTTATAGATCACTAAAAATGGCAAATTTTCTGCCATCAACCACAACCGGGCAACATAACATGGGTAAGAGAGTTCTACACTCATTCTTCTAATCCCGATAACCCATATATTTCTGTCTGTGGCAAAGATGTCCCATTTGATGCCAATCACATCAACGCCTTCTTTGGCGTTTACATTGAGAAGGACGAGCATCAAGAATTTGTGGACAACATATGTAACACCCTGATTTTTCCCCAAATTAATGAAACCCTAGATTGTTAAATCCCTAGCTCGTAACCCTAATTTTTGGGAATTTTTAATCTGAATACCTAATTGAAAATAGTGGTTAAAATGGGAATTTTCAAAATTTCAATGACCAAATTGCAAAGGTTGCAAAAGTTAAGTGTCAATCTGTAAACCCTAAGTAAGTCTGATGACCCTTTTCGTAATTTACCCATTAATTAGGGTAAAAGTCTATTTTGGATTTTCATCTGCCACTTTGCCAGCCGCATCACTCTTATTCTCTCTCTCATGCGAAGCAAAAACCCCCTTACCTACTTTTTCGATCAAGCACCAATCAAGGGGTCGTCGTTGTCCGTTTGCCGTTCCGATGTCACCGGTGTGCTCACCGTGGCCGCGCGAGAAAAACCCTTCCCTCTATCGCCCGTGCTTCATCGTCGCTTGCCCAAAAATCGTTCGAAACCCTTTGGGTTTCTTCGCGCCACCGTCCTCACCACCCTCCTGTCGTCGCTTCGAGTCTGGGTAAGCACCGTTGTTCACGGCTGAATGTTTGGTCGAGTTTGGAGAGGGTTTCAGTGTTGTCATTGTATTATTTGGTTGCTGTCGTCGGGGATCCTTAAATTAAGGGTTAAGGATTTGGGAATAAATTAGATCTGGGGTCTGTGGATTTGGGGGAAATTAAGTGAATTGGGGATTAAAACCCAATTTGATTTTGAGGGAAAAGAACCAGACCGAACCGGAGAAAAAACTGGACCGAACCGGTCAGAGAATTGAACCAAACCAGACCCTCAGAACCGAATCGAACCGGACCGTTTGGACCAGACCAGGTGACGTCAGTAGTGACGTCATCCGCTGATGTTGATGCAAGCATGTTGATGTCATCGCTGACGTCATTATTGATCAGGGTGACATCAGCGTGACTTTTGGGGTCAAAGTCAACTTTATGTTTTTGCGATGCCCCGGTTCCAGATTCGCAGCCTGTATTTCCAAATTCGATCTCGAACGGCGGTTTTTGGGCCTTTTTAATTAATTTATGCTTAGTTGAGAAATTGTGAAATTTTGGTTTATGAATCGGATTTCGTTTACGTTCAGGTGACATAGATTCAGACACCGAGATTCTTCCTCCTCCTCCACCTAGTCGACCTCTTGCATCTCATCCTTCGAGTTTCGTGCGTATGTTTAATTAAATAAGTTTCTTTTTAGTAGCTTGTGGCATAGTAGTAGTGAAATATTACATAGTGTTACCCTTGTAGGTGCCGATCCTGTTCAACCCGTTACTAGATCTGGGTGTGGGAGACGTCACTCATGACATTGAGCTGTTAGCTACCTGAGGTGTGTTCTCTACTTGTGCTATATTATATGTATTGTTGTTGTATGATGTCTGACTTGTGAAAATATGTTGTGGTATGAGCTATGTGTTATGCTTTGTGTAATTCTGTTAAGCATCATACATTGGAATTTGAATAACTTCTGACAGATTAAATGCTCATGCATTTTTGGATTAATAATGTTTGCATTCGGACTAGAATTGGATTTCCATGTCATATCATTCGGGTTGGGAAATGTACGGAGGAAGATCAGTGGTTTCACCCTTCGGGCTGAATTCCACTTCGGACTTGGTGACGATGTAGAGAGTGGTTCAGGGGAACCTTACTCTTCGGACGGTGATGTAGATGGGTTCATGACATAGACTTAGGTGCGTCGTGCTTTGCATATTTGTGTACTTAAATGACTATGTTGACTGTATGATTCTTGTGATATTATGACTGATGCACTTTAGAGACACACTGAGCTTAATAGCTGACTCCCCCTTAGTTTCTATTTCAGATTCTCAGACATAGGAGTTCGATACTTGGAGGACCACATTTTATCAGATTATTTACAGTTTTCAGTAAGGATATTTTTATATTTTAGATTTATATCAGTTATTTTACTATTTGGGGATTTTATGTAATTTTGGTTACTTTTACATCTATTCGAGACTTTAAATTGTTTAAGCATGCATGGGAATTTAAATTGGATATTTCTGATAATTGATTTTCTCTTATTTTTACCTATACGGCTGCGTTTTTTATTTGATGGAATTTAATGTGAAACGGTACCGTTTTCAATAAATAATCTAATTATTTAATTTTCAAAACCTAATAATCATTTTACTTGAGGGACACATTTTCAGCCCAACTTCCTAAATTCGGCCCATAACCCTTGGGTCGACTTTAGGGGTTACATTTAGTGGTATCAGAGCCTGGTTCAACCCTCGGACTGTAAGGCTCAAACAAGATTTTAAACTGACTTTAAACTTTTGCATGCATGCTAATGTTTTTGAGCAAATGGGTATTTTTGGGAAAGTAAATTTTTTCAGAATTTTCATATATTTTGAATAGAACTCCAAATACCGAAACTGATCTTAGGACTCTTTAACTTTTGTAGATAGACTACTATGCCACCTCGTAGGAGCTCTAGATTAGCGGCCGATTGTGGTCATGGAGGAGTGCGTGGTCGAGGTTGAGGTAGTATCCCAGCAGCTGAGAGCGATGCTTCACAGTCTGTGGGAGCGCCGCCGAATCATGATAATATTCATGATGTTAATGAGGAAGAACAGGTCGTGGATCAACGGCCTGAAGTTCAGTAGACTTGGGCTCAACAGGCTGGTGGTGAGGATCAGCCAACTCAGCGAGCACAGTGTGATGGACCACATAGTTCTGGGGACAGTGAGACTACGGGCTTGGATAGTGCTGCAGTGCATATGGAGTTGCTCCATTACCTTCACCGGTCTGAGAGTGTCAGAAAACCCATATCTACCGAGTTATAGGTTGTCGGGATGACTATGTTCAATAGGAAGACGTGTACAGATCCGGCTGATGCTGAGTATTGGTTGAAGAAGCTTTAGAGGTTGTTTGTTGAGATGGACTATCCTACTGACCGGAAGCTTAGAGCTGATGTATCACTATTGTAGGGTGAGGCTCAGAATTGGTGGGAGGCTGAGGAGCATGTTATTCTAGCTGGTCAAATTTCTTGGAACTATTTCCGACAGGCTTTCCATGACCGATATGTTGGGGCTGAGTATCTAGCAAAGTGTCGGGATGATTTCATGAATCTGAAGCAAAACGACATGTATGTGAATGATTATGAGATTGAGTTTATGAGACTGATTCAGTATGTTCCAGGGTTGGTGACTATCGAAAAGGAGAAGTGTGATTAGTTTCTAAAAAGGGTTGTGTCCTTCGATTAAGGTGGGTGTGGCTTTTCATATGGACAGTGAGTATAAGGAGATCACCAGGCGAGCTAGGACAGCTGAGCGGAATGAGGCAGAGTTGAAGCTTCTTGAGTCGTATGGTACTGATAGAGGTAGGAGGCAGTCGACTGCATCAGTTCAACATAGTCAGGGTAATCAGTCTAGGAAGAGAGCAGAGACGAGTCTGATCATCAGGGTTATTCTAGTGCTAGGCCAGTGACTTCCACTGTTCTGACTGTTAGTGTCGGGGGTCTGACTAGTACCCGTGGGGTGCCACAGTGTTCCTTCTGCAAAAAGTTGCATCTGGGTGAGTGTAGGAGGCAGTCTGGGGCTTGTTTCTGATGTGGATCTTTTGAGCATCTTTTTAGGGATTGTTCGATTTCGCCTTCAGCATCTTATGCTCTGAGTCAATCTCAGGCATTTGTAGAGACTCATGCTAGAGGCAGAGGATATGGTAGACATGTTGCTTCGGGTACCGCTGATGGGGGTAGACCTGCTCAGAGTAGAGGATATGCTGGTTCTGGGTGAGACAGCCAGGGTTGGTCTATTCTACTAGAAGACATGAGGATCGCGATGAGCCAGACGTTATTGCCGGTATTTTTTCTATCCATTCTATTTCATATTTTGCTCTGCTTGATAATGGTTCGACTCATATGTTGCGAGTTCTGTATCTGGGGGTCTTGAAATTCTTGTTGAGAGTACCGATAATGCTATCACCATGCACAGTCTGGTGAGTAATCCTATTGAGGTTACCAAAGTGTACAAGAATTTTCCTCTCGAGCTTTAAGGAAAGATTTTTCTGGCTGATTTGATGGAGTTACCATTTGGGGATTTTGATCTTATTCCTGTATGGACTGGTTATCCTCTCACCGAGTCACTTTAGATTGTGAAAAGAAGAGGGAAACTCTGAGGTAGTCCTTGTTGGGGAGCGTAGAGGTTTTCTATCTAATGTTGTATCAGCTCTCAAGGCTGAGAAGATGATTAAGAAGGGGTCCATTTCCTATCTTGCTTACATTCTTGATCTGAGGCAATTTGATGCTGGGATGGATAAGATTCAAGTTGTGAGAGACTTTCTGGATGTATTCCTGGAAGAATTTATTGGTGTACCACTGAAGCGTGATGAGGTTGTGTTTGGCATCGAGGTTGTAACGCCCCGGTTTTGGGCTTAGAAGTTTTGGGTGTTGACCGGTTCGGTCAAAGTGCGGTTCGAATATATAAGAGTGAATTTAGGAAAACCTAGTTCGAGTTGCATTAAAAATATGGAAAAATGTTCTAAAATCCTCTTTTAATATATATAAGTGAACTGTGAAATCAATTTTGCAAAATAAGGTTTGGAAGGGTAACATTTTGGGCTAGTGACCAAAATGTAATTTTTGAAAACTGTGAGACTGTTTTAAAAAGGATTGAAACGTTGAATCTTTAAGGAGCTATTTACCCAATGGGAGTTTCTCCAGATTTTCTAAATATATTAAATGATTAATTAAAAGGTTTTAAATATAAACAAAGTGGAGGGAAGATATTTTAGTTTTAACTAACTTTTCTCTCAACTATTTTCTCTCATTTTCTCTCAAGCCAAACACCTTTTCTCCAGAGCTTTTCTCTCTGATTTTGTCACCTAAATCCATCTTTTCAATTACCTTTTGATTGCTAATCATCTCTACAACAAAACCTCACCATTTGCTAAGTGGATTTTCAAGAAAACTTGATTCTAAAAGGGAGAAACTCAAGTTTGGAGGTAAGAACGTCCTTCTCCTCTGAACTCTAAGTTCTTTACTGAAATTCCCAAGTTCTCAATCCTTAAATTGTGTTTTATAAATGGTTTTAAGGTTGTGTTATGGATCTTGGCTTTTAAATGCAAGATTTGATTGATTTTGGTGAATTTTCGTTGGATCTGTTAAAGCAGTGATTTGAGGTATATAATTGATGATAAATGAATGTTAAATTAATTGGAAATTGAGTTTTAACTAATGCAATCCCGGATAGGTTGAATTTCCTAAGTTTAGCTTGTGGTTCTTGGTTGTTTTTGGGTGATCTTGTGGATCTGTTGTTGCTGGAGGTATAAGGATGTTGTTAGGTCCTTTTTAGTTGTTAAATGATGTTTAAGGATGCTTAGTTTTGATGGTTTATGGCTGGGCTTTGTTGAGGAGTTGTTTGGATGCATTTTCGGTTGTGTTTGGTGGCCGAAAATGGAGTGTGGATGAGAGCAGCGAGTTTAGGTGCTTTCATTGAAGCTATTAATGCATGATGATGCATTAATCTACTGTTTTAATGTGTTAAAACAGGGGAGTCATCTTTGGATCCAAGTGGTGGTGATCCGGAAGCTTGATTTGGTGTTTCGGCAAGAGGCGAAACGGAATCGGTGAGTGGATTTTGGTTTTCGGCTTTGAAACCAATGTTTTGGAGGTTTGAGAGCTTAGTCTAAGTCTAAACAACTTTGCTAAGCTCAAGAGTAAGTTTTCGGAAAAACTCTCTTGATGAGGAACCATGTGATGGTTGGGTGCAATGTGTTTGTTGCATGTTTAAATTCTGTTTTTAAAGCATATCTAGCATGTTTGTTTGCTGAGATTATAGGCCATGTGTTTAAGGAAGCTCAAGGTTAGAGTTCCTTGCTTTTGAACATTGTTTAAATGTGGTTTAATGCTTAAAGATGCATGATGTTTATGGCTTGGTTAAATGCTTTAAAACAGTGGATTATTGATGATAAATGATGTATATTGGCAAGTGATGTTTTGAAAAGGTTAAGGTCACCAAGGTGGTTAAAAGTCCTTGAGTGAGCCTAGTTTACTTAAGAACATCAAGGTGGTTAAAAGTCCTTGGATGGTTCTTGTTACGGACACAAAGGTGTTTAAAAGTCCTTGTGTGGTCCTTTCCAAGGTGGTTAAAAGTCCTTGGGGCCAAGGTGTTTAAAAGTCCTTGGGGTGATTCATGTCATGGTGTTTAAAAGTCCATGGGCCAAGGTGTTTAAAAGTCCTTGGGGTCAAGGTGTTTAAAAGTCCTTGAGGTGAAACTTGTTGAGGACACAAAGGTGTTTAAAAGTCCTTGTGTGGTCCTTGCCATGGTGTTTAAAAGTCCATGGGCCAAGGTGTTTAAAAGTCCTTGGGTCAAGGTGTTTAAAAGTCCTTGAGGTGAAACTTGTTAAGGACACAAAGGTGTTTAAAAGTCCTTGTGTGGTCCTTGCCATGGTGTTTAAAAGTCCATGGGCCATGGTGTTTAAAAGTCCATGGGGATAAGATCACAATGGTGTTTAAAAGTCCATGTGTGAGTCTTATGTTGATCTTGTTAAAAGATGGTAATTATCACTTGTGGCCAATATGGCATGTTATGATATGAAGCATGAGATGCTTGTTTGAGATTGCTTGTGAGCATGTCTAAATGTATTTTGAAGTATGACTTGAAAAGTGTTTTATAATTGCATTATTGGATGGTTTAAATGAGCATTCCTCACTAAGCTTTTGCTTACGCTCTCTTCCTTTTTCTTAAATCAATAATGCAGAGCATTAAGGTGCATCGAGGGCAGCAAGGAAGGCAAGCAATCAAGTGGAAGTTGAGCTCAAGTATGAAAAGGTTTTCTTAAACATTTTTAGCTTTTGGCATTTGGCAATGGGGGACCTATGTTGTTGTGTTGGGAGATGTTTTGGACTCCCTAAGTTGGATTTATGTTGCTGTTAATGTTGGTTTTTGTAATTGGCCATTATGTGTTTGATTTGGAGGTTTTATGCTTGAATGGTTTGCTTGTGTAGGAAGCATGCCTTTAGATTTGGGGCTTTTCATAATTGATGCCATGATGTCGAATTGATGTTGCAATTATGTCCCTTATATGTTGTATGAGATGCTGGTAAAGTTTGATAACAATTGGAGCATGATTGGTTGGTCAATTGCATGTTTAGGCAAGCAAATTTCTGCATTTTGTGCAGGCCGTATCGGAACAGTGCCTGCCGTTTCGGAACGGGTGCCTCGAAGCAGCCCAGGCGTCCGAAACGGGTGACACCGTTCCGAAACGGAAAGGCTACTGTCAGCCCTCGTTTCGGTACGCGTTGCGGAACGGCCCCGCGTTTCGAAACGGGCTGTCTCCCGTTTCGGAACGGATGACCGTTGGGGGCTGACATTGGTAGTTATATGTTTCAAAATGTTTGCATTTTGGTCCTGAAACTTGTAAGTGCAATTGTATGAGTTTGGAATGTCCGTTTGAGCTGAAATTTGGTCGAGATGCATGAAACATGATTAATTTCAAGTTGGTAACTTTAATTTGGGTGAAGTCTTTATATTTATCAGAATTTAAAGTTTGGTCCCTAAAGTTGTAATTTGTTCAATTAGGTCCCTGTTTGATCTCTGATGTTTATGATCTTTGAGAATGTTGTTTGTATGATCATAACTAGGGTTAATGTGCATCTAGACAAGTTTAAAAAAAAAGGGTCGTTAATCAAGGTTGACTTTCGGGTTGACTTTGGTTTTCCCCGTGTGACTTTCTTAATTCGGGTCAACCGTCTAGGCCGGGTTAAGGGGGTTACAGAGGTTTACCCGGGTTCAGCTCTTGTGTCTATGGCTCCTTACCGGATGGCACCAAAGGAGTTGAAAGAGTTGAAGGTGCAGGTGCAAGAGTTGTTAGATAGAGGATTCATTTGGCCTAGTGTTTCACCATGGGGAGCTCTTGTTCTGTTTGTGAATAAGAAGGATGGGACACTTCGGCTTTGTATCGATTATCAAAAGTTGAATAAGCTGACGATCAAGAATAAGTATCCCCTTCCTCGTATTAATGATCTCTTTGATTAGTTTCGGGGAGCTACGGTGTTTTTAAGATAGACTTGAGATCTGGTTATTATCAACTCAAGGTTAAGGATTCTGATGTGTTCAAAACAGCTTTCTGAACACGCTACGGGCATTATGAGTTTCTTGTGATGCCTTTCGGATTGACTAACACCCCTCCCGCGTTTATGGACTTGATGAACTGGTTGTTCCAACCTTATCTTGACCAGTTTGTTGTGGTCTTTATAGATGATATTCTGGTCTATTCCAAATCTGAGGGTGAACATGAGGAGTATCTTCGGATTGTTTTACAAACTCTTCGGGAGAAACAGTTGTATGCAAAGTTCAGCAAATGTGAGCTCTGGCTTTCAGAGGTTGTATTTCTGGGACATGTAGTGTTAGCTGCATGTATTCAGTTTGATCTGAAGAAGATTGAAGCCATTATGAGCTGGAAGCAGCCCAGGAATGTTTCTACGATCTGAAGTTTCTTGGGTTTATCCAGCTATTATCGGAGGTTTGTTGAGGGTTTCTCTATCATTGCGGCTCCTTTGACTAAACTTCTAAGGAAGGGTATTCCCTTTGTTTGGGCTGAGGCCCAACAGTCTAGCTTTGAGAAGCTTAAGACCGTGTTGACTGAAGCACCGATTTTGACCCAGCCTAAGCTTGGTAAGGCTTACACCGTTTACAGTGATGCTTCTCACACTATATTGGGATGTGTTCTGATGCATGATGGGAAGGTAGTGGCTTATACGTCCTGACAGTTGAAACCGCATGAGTGCAACTATCCCACCCATGACCTTGAGCTTGCTGTCGTGATTTTTGCTCTCAAGATCTGGAGACACTATCTCTACGGAGAGAAGTGTTATATCTTCACAAACCATAAGAGTCTAAAATATATCCTCACCCAGAAGGATCTTAATCTGAGACAACGTCCTTGGGTAGAACTTCTCAAGGATTATGACTGCGAGATTGAGTATCACCCGGGCAAGGCTAATGTTGTTGTTGATGCCTTGAGCCGTAACGCCATTTCAGATTTGAGAGCTTTGTTTACCCAGATGAGTTTGTATGAGGATGGTAGTTTATTGGACGAACTTCGGGTCATTCCTACATTGATTTCTGATATTCGAGCTGAGCAGCCTAGTGATCTGTTTTTGATGCATCGTATTAGAGAGGTGTATGAAGGTACATCTCGGGATTTCTCTATTGATCAGGATGGGGTATTATGTTTTCGTGGCCGGTATTATATTCCAAGGAAATTTGGGTTAAAGAATGTTATTCTTCGTGAGGCCCACGACAGTCCTTATTCTATGCATCCTGGTGGGGACAAGATGTATAAGAATCTTCGTGCGAGGTATTGGTGAAAGGGTCTCAAGCGTGATGTTGTGGGGTTTGTGTCCAAGTGTTTGACCTGCCAGAAGGTCAAAGCAGAGCATCAACGTTCGTCTGGGTTACTTCAGCATATTGAGATCCCTCAATTGAAATGGGACCACGTGACTATGGATTTTGTCAATGGTTTTCCTTTGACTTCGTCAAAGAAGGACTCTATCTGGGTTATTATAGATCGGTTGACTAAGTCCGCGCACTTCATTCTTGTTCGAGTGGACTATCCCTTAAGCAAGTTAGCTCGGCTCTATATCTATGAGATTGTTCATCTTTATAGGGTACTGTTGTCTATTATTTCTGACTGGGATCCGAGGTTTACATCGAAATTTTGGAGAGCTCTACATACTGCTTTGGGTACTCAGTTGAGTTTCAGTAATTCTTATCATCCGTAGACTGATGGTCAGTCCGAGCGGGTAATCTAGATTCTTGAGGATATGTTGAGAGGTTGTGTGGTGGATTATAGAGGCAGTTGGGAGGATTTATTGCCGCTTGCAGAGTTCGTCTATAATAATAGCTATCATGTCAATATTAAGATGGCACCGTATGAGGCTCTGTATGGGCGTAAGTGTCATTCACCTATTGGTTGGACTGAGCTGAATGAGCACAGGTTGTTGGGACCTAAGATCGTACACAAGGCTGAGTAGACTGTTAGATTGATTCGGGATCGGCTTAAGGCTGTTTTTGACCGATAGAAGTCTTATGCCGATTTGAGACGTCGGGATATCAAGTATGAGGTGGGTGATCGGGTTTTCTTGAAAGTGTCTCCGTGGAGGAAGGTACTTCGGTTTGGTCGAAAAGGCAAGTTGAGTCCTCGTTACATTTGAACTTATTGGATTATTCATCGGGTTGGACCAGTTGCCTATCAGCTTGAGTTACCCCCTGAGCTTCATCGTATTCACGATGTTTTCCATGTCTCCGTGTTGAGACGCTATCATGCTGACCCGTCTCACGTTCTTCCAGTGGAGGAGATTGAGATCCGTCCTGACTTTCATTTTGAGGAGGAACCCGTTGAGATTCTTGCTCATGACAAGAAGATTCTTAGGAGGAAGACCATTAAGATGGTAAAGGTCTTGTGGCATGGTCGTAGTCATGATGAGGCTACATGGGAGCCCAAGGCCATTGTCAAAGCCCAATATTCGCATCTCTTTGATCCAGGTAAATTTTGAGGCCGAAATTTCTTTTAAGGAGGGGAGAATTGTAACACCTTGATTTTTCCCCAAATTAATAAAACCCTAGATTGTTAAATCCCTAGCTCGTAACCCTAATTTTTGGGAATTTTTAATCTGAATACCTAATTGAAAATAGTGGTTAAATTGGGAATTTTTGGAATTTCAGTGACCAAATTGCAAAGGTTGCAAAAGTTAAGTGCCAATCTGTAAACCCTAAGTAAGTTTGATGACCCTTTTTGTAATTTACCCATTAATTAGGGTAAAAGTCTATTTTGGCTTTTCATCTGCCACTTTTCCAGCCGCAACGCTCTCATTCTCTCTCTCGTGTGAAGCAAAAACCCCCTCACCTACTTTTCCTATCAAGCTCCGATCAAGGGGCTGCCGTCGTCTATTCGTCGTTCCGAGGTCACTAGTGTGCTCATCGTGGCCGTGCGAGAAAAACCCTTCCCTCCATCACACGTGCGCCGCCGTGCCTTGTTCGCAAATCGTTCGAAACCCTTCGGGTTTCTTCGCGCCACCGTCCTCACCGCCCTCCTATCGTCGTTTCAAGTCTAGGTAAGCATCGTTGTTCACGGATAAATGTTTGGTCGAGTTTGGAGAGGTTCCAGTGTCGCTGTTGTATTGTTTGGCCACTGCCGTCGGGGATCCTTGAATTAAGGGTTAAGGGTATGGGATTAAATAGATCTAGGGTATGTGGATTTGGGGGAAATTAAGTGAATTGGGGATTAAAACCTAATCTAATTCTGGGGGAAAAGAATCAGACTGAACCGGAGAAAAACCAGACCGAACCGGTAAGAGAACTGAACCAAACCAGGCCCTCATAACCGAATCGAACCATACCGTTTGGACCAAACCGGGTGAAATCAGTAGTGACATCATCCGCAAATGCTAATGCAAGCATGCTGACGTCAGCAATGACTTCATCGATGACCAGGGTGACATCATTGTTGACTTTTTGGGGTCAAAGTCAACTTTATTGTTGGGTTTGTAGCACGCTCGAATCGATCACCGAAACCGTCAAGGAGAGTTGTAAATGTTTAGTGGTTGAATTGGCTAAAATCGAAATAAAGGTAGACAAGTGACACAATGATTTTAGAGTGGTTCGGCCTTCTAACAAGCACCTACATCCACTACGTTAGTACACCACTAAGCATTTCCCAATTCACTCAACAATGAATTCGTCCCCTTTTCCCGGTTTAGGAGGAAACCATTACAACCCTACCTTTTGGACTTGGCCAAGATAGAACCTGCTCTAGTTTTTCTCTGAAGGCTAAACCAGAACCTCTCCTTTTACAAGGGATTTGTTTGGGTAAACTAAATACCTCACAAGGTTGGTGTTTACACAATTTAACCTCACAAAAGTGTGCAAAGAATTTACAATAAAGCACTCTTCTTAGACTATGTACAAGACAAAGGTAAAATAAAGATTTAGACTATATTTCTCTTGATCATGTTGCTTGGATGTAATCTCTAACCATCTTCAAGTGTTTCAGCCTTTAATTTATAGTCCCAATTGAGTTTGTAGCCGTTGGGGATGTTTTAGAACCGTTGGAGTCTTTATTTCCCACATTAATTACAGTTCTGGTGCCTACCGTATCGGTATGCCCTTCTTCAGAACTAGTCGTTGGGCTCTTGCCAGCCTATGTGTATTCGATATGCTAGGGAGCGTATCGATACAGTCTACACTTTAAAAGACCATTGGGAAATAGCCGTTGGGGTTGTTAAAGCAGGGATTGGTATGCTTAAAGGCGTATCGGTACGACCCCTCTTCGTATCGATACAGGCTTGCCTGTATCGATACGGGTTTTGGCAGAATCAAATATGGAGTAAAAAGGTATCGATACGGGGTATACCGTATCGGTACGGTAGTGCTGAAAAGTTAGGTTTGAGTACTTTAAGACGTTTAAAACTTTGTCAAAAACCTTTTCAAACACCTCAAACTTATTTTCAAGTTGTTTGGACTTAAAGACATGTTTTAAATTCATTTTAAATTTGTCCAAAATATTTTTCAATTATTATATCAAAACACTTAGTTCTTCAATCTCCCCCTTTTTGATATAATAAAACCAACTTGAAAAATTGTTTGGGATTCTCCCCCTTTCGTTTAAAATTTTGAATAAGAGATGAAATATAGAAATGTAATTAAAGCTCCCCCTTATTCATTTGAAAAACACAAATTTGCAAATCAATCTCTCCCCCTTTTTGTTATATCAAAAAGAATTTAAAATACTTTTAGGCTCAAAAAAACAATGGAGGTTTAAATTTTGAAACAATTAAAATGTTTGGTTTTAAAAGTGGCTCCCCCTTACTCATTGCATCATATTAGACTTAACAAATAATCCAAGACTTTAAACACAATTTAGATAACCAAATAAATAAAATGAAAGCTTTTAGCTTTAGAGGTTACCCAATTTCTTCTCTTGTGTGACTAGAGCATTTTCATGATTTTGCTTTGCTTTTCATAGCTCCAACACACCTACAAAAGACATTTACTTGATTTTTGGTATCCAAATTGCTTTGGATCCATTTACATGAGTCACAATGTCTTTAGTTCCCTTAGGAACCCATACTTGTCTAATCCTATAAGATTTTTTCTTCTTTATAGGACAAGTATGTATAGAATGACCATGATAATGGCAATGTGAGCATTTTTCCATTATGTGACAAGATGAATTATTGAAAATAATTTCTTTTTCTTTTGTTAAGCTTTCAAGCTTAACTTTTAAATCAAGATTTTCTTTTTCTAAAATATCTTTGCTTGTTTTTGAAAACTCTAAATCATTTTTCAAAATTTCATTTTGGTTTTCAAAATCCACTTTTTTTAAAAGAAAATCATTTTCAATTTCGAGTTTTGAAATCATTTTCTTAAATTTGGAATTCATGATCTCAAATTCCAAAAATAATTCATCGAAAGCATCTTGCAACTCATCAAATGTATAATAATTTAATTCATTTGAGTTAGAAGATACCTCGGGCTCGTCGAGAGTCAAAACACCATCCACCTTTGGATTGGAGAGAATGTTTGCACATGATTGATCATCATCTTTCTTTTCTCCCTTCTTGTTGCCATAAAGCTTCTCATGTTTCTCCCATAATTTTTTGGCACTTTTGCCTTTAGAGATCTTCTTGGAAACTTCTTCGTTAAGGCTACAATAGAGAATGTGCATCGCCTTGGTGTTTAGCTTTGCCTTCGTGATGTTGGCACTCCTTTGCTTTTTCTTCTTCTTTGGAGCTTACAAATACCCATCATCAATGATGTCCCAAACCTCATAGTCTTGAGACTTGATGAAGAATTTCATGATATTTCCCCATTGGAAGTATGCTTCTCCTTCGAAGAGTGGAGGACACGAGATAGAGTGGTCTTCTTCAAATCTTGTCATTTTCTTGAACGGTGGACTTCGAGCAATTGATCTTTACTCTCAGATGTTAGTTCTTCGATGGAGACGAGGCTCTGATACCAATTGTTGGGTTTGAAGCACGCTCGAATCGATCACTGAAACCGTCAAGGATGGTTGTAAATGTTTGGTGGTTGAATTGGCTAAAATCGAAATAAAGGTAGACAAGTGACACAATGATTTTAGAGTGGTTCGGCCTTCTAACAAGAACCTACATCCACTACCTTAGCACACCACTAAGGATTTTCCAATTCACTCAACAATGAATTCGTCCCCTTTTCCCGGTTTAGGAGGAAACCGTTACAACCCTATCTTTTGGACTTGGCTAAGATAGAACCAACTCTAGTTTTTCTCTCAAGGCTAAACTAGAACCTCTCCTTTTACAAGGGATTTGTTTGGGTAAACTAAATACCTCACAAGGTTGGTGTTTACAAAATTTAAGCTCACAAGAGTGTACAAAGAATTTACAATAAAGCACTCTTCTTAGACTATGTACAAGAGAAAGCTAAAATAAAGATTTAGACTCTATTTCTCTTGATCATGTTGCTTGGATGTAGTCTCTAACCATCTTCAAGTGTTCTAGCCTTCAATTTATAGTCCCAATTGAGTTTGTAGCCATTACTAGCCGTTAGGGATGTTTTGGAGCCGTTGAGGTATTTATTTCCCACATTAATTGTAGTTCTGGTGCCTATCGTATTGGTACACGGGTACCCGTATCGGTACGCCCTTCTTTAGAACTAGTCGTTGGGCTCTTTCCAGCCTATGCGTATCGATACGCTAGGGAGCATATCGATACGGTCTGTACTTTAAAAGACCATTGGGAAATAGCCGTTGGGAGTTATTAAAGCAGAGATCGGTGCGCTTAAAGGCGTATCAGTACAGGTTTTGGCAGAATCAAATCTGGAGTAAAAAGGTATCAATATGCGGTATACCGTATCGGTACGGTAGTGCTGAAAAGCCAGGTTTGAGTACTTTAAGACGTTTAAAACTTTTCCAAAAACCTTTTTAAACACCTCAAACTTATTTTCAAGTTGTTTGGACTTAAAGACATGTTTTAAATTCTTTTCAAATTCGTCCAAAATATTTTTCAATTATTATATTAAAACACTTAGTACTTCACTTATGTTTTTTGACGCCCCAGATCCAGATTCGCAGCCCGTTTTTCCAAAATCGATCCTAAACAGCTATTTTTGGGCATTTTTAATTAATTTATGCTCAATTGAGAAATTGTGAAAATTTGGTTTCTGAATCAGATTTCGTTTGCGTTCAGGTGACATAGATTCGGACACTGAGATTCTTCCTCCTCCTTCACCTGGTCGACCTCCTGCATCTCAGCCTTCGAGTTTCACGTGTATGTTTAATTAAATAAGTTTCTGTTTAGTAGTTTGTGGCATAGTAGTAGTGAAATCTTACATAGTGTTACCCTTGTAGGTGTCGATCCTGTTCAGCCCGGTACTAGATTTGAGTGTGGGAGACGTCACTACTGATGTTGAGATGTTAGCTTTCTGAGGTGAGTTCTCTACTTATGCTATATTATCTGTGTCATTGTTGTATCATGTCTGACTTGTTAAAATATGTTGTGATCTGAGCTATGTGATATGCTTTGTGTAATTCTATTAAGCATCACACATCGAAATTTGAATAACTTCTGTCGGATTAAATGCTCATGCATTTTCGGATTAATAATGTTTGCATTCGGACTAAAATCAGGTTTCCATGTCTTATCACTCGGGTTGGGAAATGTACGGAGGAAGATCAGTGGTTTCACCCTTCGGGTTGAATTCCACTTCGGACTTGGTGATGATGTAGAGAGTGGTTCAGGGGAACCTTACTCTTCATACGGTGATGTAGATGGGTTCATGACACAGACTTATGTGCATCGTGCTTTGCATATCTGTGTACTTAAATGACTATGTTGACTGTATGATTCTTGTGATATTCTGTCTGATGCACTTTAGAGACACACTGAGCTTAATAGCTGACTCCCCCTTAGCTTCTATTTCAGATTCTCAGACATAGGAGTTCGATACTTGGAGGACCACATTTTATCAGATTATTTACAATTTTTAGTATGGATATTTTTCGATTTCAGATTTATATCAGTTATTTTATTATTTAGAGATTTTATGTAATTTCAGTTACTTTTACATTTATTTGGGACTTTAAATTGTTTTAGCATGCATGGAAATTTAAATTGGATATTTCTGATAATTGATTTTCTCTTATTTTTACCTATACGGTTGCGTTTTTTATTTGATGGAATTTAATGTGAAACGGTACCGTTTTCAATAAATAATCTAATTATTTAATTTTCAAAACCTAATAATCATTTTACTTGAGGGACACATTTTCAACTCGACTTCCTAGAGTCGGCTCATAACCCTTGGGTCGAGTTTAGGGGGTTACAACATAAAGGCAAAAGAACTAAACAAAGTGCTTCAAGATCTCACGATCCAGGGGACTCAATGGAGTGAAGGTTCACAAAAAAGCACGGTAAACTGCCTTCGGCTTAAACCTGAGGCCAAACTTTGGAACAAAATCATTAAAACTTACTTGATACCCACCTCACACAACACCATTGTTGATATACCTCGTCTCTTGCTCATTTATTCCATTCTAAACAATCGAATTATTAATATTGGTTCAATCATTTGCAATGAGATTTTTTGTGGTCAGAAGGATAGAGGCTCTCTTTTCATTCCTAGATTAACATACAACCTTTGTGAGAAAGCAAACGTTCCAAGTGCCCCGACGGATGAGGGACCCAACAACAACAGTTACCCAGGCAACTCATGTTGCCTCGGCAATGCCCAATGGCAGTGTTGATGCCCAGGCAAGTAGGCCAGCAGATCGACTTGAAGCCCTACTACGTCTGGTAGCACACCAACTGGATCAAATCGAGGCACGCCAGTTACTATTTATGCGGTATATGAAGGACCACAACAATGCCATCACGCAAGTCATCCTGGAAAAATACCCTGACAGAGCAGTCCCATTCCCCATCTTTCCTACTGAAATAAGAAACATCAACGAAAGATAAAGGTAAAACCCCTCTTCATGAACCAACCCGTACTGAAACGGTATCTGGTTTTTCAGATTCTAACGAGTCTTCCACCGCACTAATGAAGTCACCTTTAGTCACATCCTCCAAAGCAAAACGCAAAGCTTCCGCCACCGAGGAAATTGAAGAGAAGGATGATGAGAGTGAAGAGGTAGCCCCTACACGGGAATCGGCTCCTCCATCCACCACAATAAAACAACCACCACGCGCAAGCAAGAGAATCAAGCAAACCGTTAAAAAGAAACTCATCATCGATGATGACGACCTCTCGGAGTAAGTCATCATCCCTCATTTTATTAGTACTATTATTATTATTATTATTATTATTATTATTATTATTATTGCATGCATTGAGGACAATGCCTCACTCAATTTTGAGGGGAATTGTTTCTAGTTACATTCATCTTTCGTAATCGTATATAGGTTGCATGTGTTACTTGTCGTGCATTTGATTGGATTTAATTGCTTAAGACTTGTGAATATTCGATGATGAATTTTTGCCACTACACTTAATTGAAAGAACCTTTAATTTTAGGATTGCATAAAAAGAACTTAGAATCTTACTATAATGCTAAACTTTTTTACACAGTTGTGGCTTGTTGATTGAAAGAGACTTAGTGAACTTAGGTTGCTTAAAATTCGGGTAAATTAAAATTGAAAATTAAAAGTTAATTACTTGCTACAGGTGTCTGAAACCGGCTCTAGTAGTTAATGCCCATCAAGGAATTGTTAGAGGTACCCGAAATTGGATCTAGTCGACTAAATTAAAATAAGAAATTGTTGAAACACTAGAGGTACCCGAAATTGGCTCTAGTGAAAACAAAATAAATACCCCAGTAATTAATTTATTAAAAAACCTAATGTTCACATAGAATCTTGAAAATCAACTTGTACACAACTACGCACACACATTGTCACGAGCATTATAGTTTGATTCCGATCATTTTTTTTTACTATCCGAAAAATTCAAAAGGTGGTCATACTTTGTGCCACGGTTCTGAGATTTGAATTCAAGTCGGAAGCATGTCTTTGATGATTAAAGTCTTGGCAGGTAATTGTTAGTTTTGCATTGCTTGAGGACAAGTAATAGTTCGAGTTTGGGGCGTGTTAAGTGTGCAAAAGTTCTATTTTCATGACCCTTTTTACTCATATTATTGTTAGACTTAGGCACATATTAGTTGCATTTATAGTCATTCATGCATATTTGCATCGTTCCCTTAGTGGTTATGCTTGATTTCATGTTTTTTGTTAGTTTTGGTGAAAAAGCTTACTACCGAAGGCTGTTTTGTGTGCAGGATTCGTTGCCCGGGAAAGCTGGAAGTTGCCGAGGCAATTAAGGATAAGATGAAGTGGCAGCCGATTTGTTGACTAGATAAATCTAACATGTTCGAGATAGATGACGAGCAAAGGAGTTGGAGTTCCATGCAGAGATCAAAAGGATATTAAATTCCAAGAGTTTTATGAGGAGATTTTGGAGGAATAAAAATATAATAAAAGAGATTTATTTCTTTTAAGATATTTAATTCCAACTTAACTTCCTCCTCAAGAAAGACTTTGACCAAGCTATCTCTTGCATAAAGAAGGCCAAGCCACCTACCTCAACATGTTCGGTTAGAGAGAATTCGAGAAAGAGGTTGCACCAATTTCATCTTCTTCTTCTTTTGTTTCGGTTTTGTTTATGATTGGAAATTTTAGTTTTGAGTTTATTTTAAACCCATCCATGAACTAAAACTATTTGGCTTGGGTTATTGTGTTTTTGTGGTTGTGAAAATGATTGGGTTTGTTTTAGGTATTTGAGTTTGCAATTTTAATTCAAGGTTCGTTCATTCTTGGTTCTTAATTTTGTTTACGAGTGAATTGAGAGAGGATCTTATGAATTCATCCATTTACCTAATATCGGGAGAGTTAGAATCAAGAAACGAATGAGCATGGTCTTTACTCAATCAAACGAAGGTGAAGACTAATTTGACTTAGGGATAAGTTGCGAATTTCAGCGGTTAAAATGAGCGCAAGATTAGTTGTTGTTCACCCTTGGTTCACGCAGGGATGTATTAAAAAGGCATGCACAATTAACTAGTGTTTCAAATTAGGGATAAGGAGAAACCATTGAAGAACGCTTCGCTGAACCTTGAAGGTTGTCGCCCAGTTGCCCAGGCATTCGCTCCATTCCCACATTGCCCAGGCAATCACTTCACAGTTGCCAGGCAATACGACTGTCACCAATTGCCAAGGCAATTGAGTCACTTTCGCACTCAATTACCAAAACGATCCATTCAATTATCACTCCTCAAACTTATGATAAATTGACCTATTCTCTATTATTTGATTACATCTCTCTTTTATTTAATTGCTTTTTATTTTACTCGTTTAAATCAATTCATACAATCACCAATTTGTGTTTTTATTTTCAGTGTGAGAAATTAGATTCTCGAAGTAGCACTAATCTCTGTGGAGACGATATCTTTCTATACTATAACTTGCGACGTGTACACTTGCACCAATTGCGAAGTACTTATTACGCGCAACAATATAGATAAAGATCGTCTCCACGGGGATTGGTGAAACTCTAACTTCTAGCTTCTTGCATTGAATGAGAATAATATTGAAAGTGATCAATGGTGATAAATAACAAGTAAAATAAACTAAGCAAAGTAAAGTAAATAGAAAGAAGTAATCGATATGAGAGATTAGGTCGGGTTATCATGAGCAGTGGTGCAATTGCCGAATGAATAGTCATGGCTTGTAATTGTTGAGGCAAGTCAATTGCCGTGGCAACTAGGTTTAGTAGAATGCCTGGCAATTGGTTTCCTAGAATGTCATAGCAACTAGGTTTCCTAGAATGTCTTAGCAACTAGGTTTCCTCCTTCAATGTTCGGTTGAGTGTTCTTCAATGCCTTCGTGTTATCCCTAACCAAAGAACTGATGTTTACGCAAGCCTTGGTGATACATCCATGTGTTAACCTTGGGTGAGCAACATCGATCTTTGCACTCTTTTTAGCCGCTGAAATTCAATCCTTATTTCTAAGACGGATTGGTTTCCACTAATGGTTGTTTAAATGAAAATTGTATCCACTCGTTTCGTGAATCTAGCTCTCCCGAACCTAGATAAATGGATGCAGTCAAGTTCCTTTCACACTTTTCTTGACACAAGATTTAAAGAACCAAGAATGGATAAATAATTAAAAACCAAAACCATTCATTCGTCTTTACACACCAACAAAACCCGATAGCCCAAGCCAAGTTAAACTAGTTCATGGATGGGAAAAAATAAAACACAAAGGAATAAAAACCAAACATGGGATCACACGATACAAGATGAAAAAGAAAAGGTTGTATGTGAATTCTCTTGTGATCCGATCTTCCCCCAAAATTGACTCTCCTTGTTTGTTGTTGCAATCTCCTTAAATAGGTGAGGAAAGAGAGTCTAAATGCGTGTAGAATCGGTGTAAACAGATCTCTAACTAATTGGAGATTTGAATTTTAATATAGGATAATTATCCTTTGCATTTTGAATAAATCTACAGATAATGGTTTTTTATCGCGACTTGTCGTGGCGTCCCTCGGCAAGTCGTTATTCTAACTTGCTACGGCACCCTTCGACAAGTGACCCAGTAATTGGTCCTGCACAAAATAAACCAAAACAGCTGCAATTTCTCCACAAAAACCATTAAAACATAAAGCCAAGCTTAATATACAAGGAAACTACAAAACTATGCATGAATGACTAAGTATGCAACTAAAATGAGCCTAATTCTAACAATAATATGAGTAAAAAGGGTAGAAAAAATAGTACTTTTACACACTTAACAACAATCATTCGACAAGTATACATCTTGCCTCCTCCTCTGAACTTGTTTCGTCAACATCTCACGGTATGGTTTCAAGAGCAAAACATGGGATTTACAAGTTGAATCCTTGATATGCTTTACTTCTCAGCTGTGGAGATATTCCAAGTGAGCCACGGCCAGTCAAAGTAGCCCTTCAACATGATGGGTGGCGAAAAGCTATTCTTGATGAACTTGATGCTTTGCATCAAAATATCACATAGACTTTAGTTCCCAGAGACTCTCATATAAATGTTATTGGCTCCAAATGGGTCTTTAAAGCTAAATTAAAAGTTGATGGCACACTTGATAGGCTCAAAGCCCGACTCATTGCAAAAGGGTATCACAAAGTGGATGGTATCGACTATGTTGAAACATTCTCTCCAATCATCAAACCAGGTACTATTCGTTTAGTTCTTAGTTTAGCCATGGTTCACCAATGGGACATTCGATAACTTGATGTTAAAAATGCTTTCTTTCATGGTTACATAACTGAGGATATTTATATGGAGCAACCATCAGGTATACATAATCCAAAATTTACATTTCATGTCTGTAAACTTCAAAAAGCTCTCTATGGCATTAAACATGCACCAAGAGCTTGGTTTGATCGTTTTAGTGCCTTTTTTCTCAAAACTGGTTTCTTTTTGTAGTCTTGTTGATCCATCTTTATTTATTATGCACTCTTCATCTAGCGCATTGGTCTTACTCTATTATGTTGATGATATGATGTTGACAGGATCTAATTCAACGTTGCTTTATGATTTTATCACAACTTTACATTCTGAATTTTCCATGAAAGATCTTGGACTTGTACATCATTTTCTTGGTATAGAGGTTCAACAGTCTGCTAATACTCTGGACCTTTCTCAACCTCACTATGCTCGCACTATTCTTGACAAAGCTCAGATGTTGGATTGTAAACCAATGAATACACCAATGGAGTCGAAAACCAATGGGCTTCATGATAACACTTCTTTCTCTAATCCTACTTTTTATCGTAGCATTGTTGGTGCTTTACAATATGTTGAGATGTTTGTTTTGATATAATAATAGAAAAATTGTTTTGGACTAAATTGAAAAGGTTTCAAAATGTTAATAAATCCAAACAACTTGAAATTATATTTGATGAATTTTACAAGGCTTTGGAATGATTTAAAATGTCTTTAAAGTAGCCAAACCTTTGTTTTTCAAGCCACCGTACAGATACGGTATACACTGTATCGATATGCTTTAGAGTTGCAGCTACAAGAAAATTCTAGTAGCCAAAACCCATGCCGATACGGCTTGGCCATACCGATACGTAGAAGAACTGTATTGATATACTACGTGGCGTTTCGATACGGTTGTTTTCAAAAACCCCCCAACGGCTAGTATCCATATTGATACGGTTATATCGCGTACTGATACGCCTAACTGCTCCTAACGATCATTTTCCCAACGGCTGTTTAAATTGCAGGTCGTACCGATACGCTCCAATGCGTATCAATACGCATCAGCTGAGGAAAGCACAGCGGCTAGTTCTAAAGAAGGGTGTACCAATATGATTACTCGTGTTTCGATACGGACAGCTCCAGAAATGCATTTATTGGGGCAAATAAAAGCTCTAACGGCTCCAATTCAACCCCAACAGTCTCCAACGGCTAGGAACTCAATTGGGAGTTTAAAAGGGACCTCCAAGCATCTATAGAAGACTAATGATCCGCAAGTCAACAACATTATGATGTCAAATGTGTCTTAGTGCTTAAATTCCCAATCTTTGTATAGACTACACTTGTTGAGCTTAATTGTCAATGTATGCTCAAGCGTATTAGGTTTTGGGTAAGGGCTTATTAGTGCAAACACATACCTTTTGAGGGATTTCTAGTTTGCTAAGTTTTTTCTTGTTATAGAGTGATCCTAAAGCTCGGTTTGTGAGCTTTGGTTGCTAGACTTGGTGAGTGAGTGTAGGTTGTAATTGGTTGCCTCCTAAGCCAAGAAAAGGGGAAGAATTCTTAGTGAATTGGTGAAACCCTTGTTGAGGAGCTAAGGTAGTGGATGTAGAGCTTGTTAGAAGCTTGAACCACTGTAAATCTTGTGTCAATTTTGTCTATCTTTCGCTTCCACGACAAACACCCAAAAATCAATCTTCTCCACCACTTGGCAAGCAAAACGGTTGAAGGAATCGAGCCTAACAGTTGGTATCAGTGTGAGGCTTAATCGAGAAGGTTTAACCACCTATTGAGACGATCCAGAATCTCGATCAACAAACAAATCAACTGGTGATAAATGGTGCAATCAATCGACAAGCCATAATTCTTCAACGGTGAACATTATACCTATTGGAAAAATAGAATGATGTACATCATCAAGGCCAAGGACTACCGACTTTGGGATCTTGTTAAAGATGGACCGTTCGTGCCAACAAGGAGGAAGGCGGATTGGAACGCAAATGACAAGAAGATGATGGAACTAAATTGCAAAGCCTTGCACATTTTATTGTGTGCATTGGGCCCTGATGTATATGCAAAAATCTCTTCTTGTGAAGATACCAAGGAATTATGGGACAAGCTTAAAGTCACATACGAGGGAACAAACGAAGTAAAGGAGACCAAGATCGGTCTTTTCAACCTTGAGTGTGAAAACTTCAAGATGGACCCAGAAGAAGACATCAGGAGCATATTCGATCGGTTCTCCACAATCATCAACAAACTCAAAGGTTTTGGAGAGGTGATTCCGGAAGACAAGCTCGTTCAGAAGTTGATTTATTCACTTCTTGAATCATGGGAGGGAAACATGACGGCTATCATCGAAGCCAAGAACCTGGAGGAGCTCAAACTTGATGAGCTAATTGGGCCCCTTCTTACCCATGAAATGATGTCTACACCCTTGAAGAATGAGAAGGAGAAGAAGATCAAAGAGCAAGGCATTGATGTGAATGGCATTGCTCTTCCATCCTCCACATGCCTACATGTAGATTCAAGTGAGGAGGAAAGTGAAGGAGAAGAGATAGCCTATCTCTTCAAGAAATGTGCCCGAATCATGAAGAGAAAAATGGAAGAATCCAAGCATGAATCGAAGAAGAAGAGGACAAGCTCTTCAAGCCATAAGAAGAAGGCATATGTGGCTACTTTGAGTGATGATGACTCCACTAATAATGAACAAGCCAACCTTTTCCTTGTGGCCATCCAAGAAGATTCAAGGGTAACTTCTAATTCATCTACTTCAACTTCTTATTCTTTTGATGAATTACAAGATGCAAATGATGATTTGGTTATAGAGTTTAAAAATCACATTTTGAAAAATAATAAAGTGGTTTCAAATTTGAAAATTCAAAATAATTTGATTTCTAAAACCAAAATTAAACTTGAAGCAAAATTCAATGAGTTTGAACAAAAATGTGTTGATTTACAAATTTTGCTTCATAAAGTTCAAGAGGAAAAAGATTTGATTTCCAAAGAGCTTGAAAAGAAAACCAATTTTAGAAAATCAAATTTTTATCAAAGACAAACTAGTGCCCCTGGATTTTTAAATGGTAAATGTTTTAGAAGTATTTGGGTCCCAAAAGGACTAATTACTTCAACTAAAAAAGATGAAATTGAAAAATGGATTCCTAATAGGACTAAATTATGTGCTACTAACGCTATGGATCCAAAGTAATTTGGATACCAAAAATTACTTGATTTTCTTGTTTTAGGTGTGATGGAGAGTGGTCAATAAAGTACAACATTGAGGGGGGGAGCTTCATACATACAAGGAAGATCACTTGAAGAAGGAAGGCTTCACATCATCCATTTGGTTCAAGTGGTAAAATTAATTTAGTTGAATTTATTTGCTTATTTATTTGATTTATTTACTTTAATTCAACTAGATAATCATATCTGTTGGACAAACCATTTGATGATACTTTGAGTAAGGGGGAGCCATTTTAAAACAAAAATTCTTATTTTTGTCAAAAAAATTTAAACCTCTATTGTTATTTTGAACTTAAAGTTACATAAATTCTTTTTGATATAACAAAAAATGGAGAAATAGTTTGAAAAATTGATTTTTCAAGTGAATAAGGAGGAGCTTTAACTACATTTCAATTTTAAAATCTCTTATTCAAGTTTTTAAATACTAAGGGGGAGAATCACAAACAGTTTTTCAAGTTGGTTTTATTATTTCAAAAATGGGGAGATTGTTGAGATGTTTGTTTTGATATAATAATAGAAAAATTGTTTTGGACTAAATTGAAAAGGTTTCAAAATGTTAATAAGTCCAAACAACTTGAAAATATGTTTGATGAATTTTACAAGGCTTTGGAATGATTTAAAATATTTTTAAAGTAGCCAAACCTTTGTTTTTCAAGCCACTGTACTGATACGGTATACACCGTATCGATACGCTTTAAGGATTCAGTTATAGAAAAATTACAGTAGCCAAAACCCATACTGATACGGCTTGGGCGTACAGATACGGAGAAGACTTGTATCGATACGCTACGTGGCATTTCGATACAGTTGTTTTTACAAACCCCTAAACGGCTACTATCCGTACTGATACGGTTGTATCGCGTACTGATACGCCTAACTGCTCCCAACGGTCATTTTCCCAACGACTATTTGAATTGCAAGTTGTACAGATACGCTCCAACGCGTATTGATATGCATCAGCTAAGGAAAGTACAACGGCTAGTTCTGAAGAAAGGTGTACCGATACGGCTACCCGCGTATCGATACGGACAGCTCCAGAACTTTATTTATTGCGAGAAATAAAGGCTCCAACGGCTCTAATTCAACCTCAACGGTCTCCAAAAGCTAGGTAATCAATTGGGAGTATAAAAGGGACCTCCAAGCATCTATAGAATACTAATGATCCACAAGTCAACAACATTATGATGTCAAATGTGTCTTAGTGCTTAAATTCCTAATCTTTGTATTGACTACACTTGCTGAGCTTAATTGTCAATGTATGCTCAAGTGTATTAGGTTTTGGGTGAGGGCCTATTAGTGCAAACACATATCTTTTGAGGGATTTCTAGTTTGCTAAGTTTTCTCTTGTTAGAGAGTGATCTCAAAGCTCGGTTTATGAGCTTTGGTTACTAGACTTGGTTAGTGAGTCTAGGTTGTAATTGGTTGCCTCCTAAGCCAAGAAAAGAGGGAGAATTCTTAGTGAATTGGTTAAATCCTTGGTGAGGAGCTAAGTTAGTGGATGTAGAGCTTGTTAGAAGCTTGAACCACTCTAAATCTTGTGTCAATTTTGTCTATCTTTTGCTTCCACTACAAACACCCAAAAATCAATCTTCTTCACCACTTGGCAAGCAAAACGGTTGAAGGAATCGAGTTTAACACAATATTTAACACTTATAAGGTTGGACCTCTCTTTCAGTGCTATCTATGTATATCAATATATGCAATCACCAACTGTTGCTAGCATAAAATTGTTCGTCGTATCTTACGCTTTGTTAAAGGCCTTATTACTTTGGGTTTGCATCTAACCGGAAACACTACACTTGATCTTTTTACCTTTCCTGATGCAGATTGGGCAGGTTGTCCTACTACCAGACGCTCTACAATGGGTTTTTGCACGTTTTGGGGACAACATTATTTCTTGGTGTGCCAAGAAACAACCAACCATCTCGTGTTCAAGTACTAAGGCTGAACATCGTGCAATGGCTAACACAGCAGCTGAATTAACATGGCTCACTTTTCTCTTACATGATCTTCACATTCCTCAAACCCGCCTGCCTCTACTCTTCTGTGATAATCTAAGTGCATTACACAAGACTGTTAATCCTGTTTTTCATGCTCATAGCAAACACGTTGAACTTAACTACCATTCTATTCATGAGAGAGTTACAATGGGGCTCCTTATTACTCGCCATGTCTCCTCTGCCCTCCAGCTTGCGGACATTTTCACCAAGCCCTTATGTAAGGCCACTCTTCTTTGCATTCGCAGCAAATTGTGCCTCCAACCTCAACACAGTTTGAGGGAGGGTAATAACAACCAATCACTTGAATGGAGAGATAAGGATGATAGGAGTAATAAGGAAACACATGGTATGTTAAGCTAACAATACACGGCTTGGTTTATTCCTAAAACAGTGGATCATGAGAGTAATTTAAGGGGTTGCATTGAGACTCAATCATGTATAAAGGGTAAGTCAATAACAGAGCATTCAGCTCCACCATTCAAGGAAGTGATAGCATAGAATATGGGATTGATATATTTTTCCTTTATTGTATTATTCTCTTCTGTAACAATTTCTATAAATATGATAAGCTAATGAACTCTCTTCTCACGTTGAAAAGAGACGATTACATTCACAAAAATTTATTCAAGTTTCAGTTTTTCTTTATCATGGTGGTTTAGGGCTGAGGGATTTGAAGGCCTTCAGCATTGCTCTCTTAGGGAAGCAAGCCTAGAGGTTTCTACACAATCAAGTATCTCTCATGTTCAAAGCATTTCCCACAAGGTACCATACTTAGGCTCAATCTATCGACATATATGGAAAAGCATATTTAAAGAAATGAAAGAAACATCTCTCGACATGTATTGGAGGGTTGGAATAAATAGTACAGTTCGAATCCAGGATGCATGGGGAGGCGAGGAAAAGGTCACCATGTCAGAAACATAAAGTGACAATGTTGATAACCCGATACTATGTGGTGAGTTTATGATAAGAGACAAACCACGAGGACAAAGTCAAACAGGTTTTCTCTTCCCATTGCGCCTACCATGGATTAAATTGTTATTTGGGGAGGACACGGTACGAGAATATACAACACCAAATCTAGTTACAACTGGCTTATGAAGAGAAACTTTGAGCCCCGCCAAGTCGAGACAATCTGGAAGCTAGTGAAAAAGATGCATACGCTGCCTAAATTCAGAATATTTGCAAGGAAATTGTGCCATGTTATATGTTTAGCATAGGAAGAGTTTTCTGTTATATTTTTGTAACTGAAACTGTGATGAGTCAACAGCAGTTAGGGTGGTTGTTAGACTGCTGATAAACTGACTCACTCAGTTATATCCTTGTATAAATAAACCCAGTCTCATTCTGAGATATTATGGGAAAATCAATAAAATCTCTGAGAGTGTCGTTCTCTCTTTTAATAATTTTCCAAAGATTAGTTTTCTTAACATGGTATCAGTTTTGTTAGTTTTCTGGGAATGCTTTCGCTATCTTTCTTCTTGGCTATGAATGTGGATTATCAGACTAACTCAATAATCGAAACCTGCTCTGACTCGTGCGTTCCAGATCAGTAATCGTCGGGTTCAGTTTTCCTTCGCTGTGGTAAACAACGAGTTAATTGTGGTAAGATTTCTGTCCTTAGTCTGCTCTGATCTATACATCGATTTTCTGGTTATATTTTCATGATTACCGGCAAGGTCGTAAGGAAGTCTGATGTTGTTGATTGATTGAAGATCGGACTAGTGATCTATTGGTAATCTTGTGATCAGAAAGTTGTGCTTCTTGAATTGTTTAGTTCTTGAAACATCATAGCATATTTGTGTTCTGTTGTGGTTTGCAATTTTGTTGAGGATTGTTTTGAGTTTTCTGCTCTGCTGCTTGTGTCTATATTTTGTTTGATGCTTTGCCTCGGTGAATATGGATTTGTTCGGTGAGAACTCGTTCGATCGTTCAGGGTGTTTGTCTTTTTATCCTGTTGCTTACAACCTGTTTGATGAATTGCCTGTGAGGATTATTTGTTGAGGGCTTGGTTTATTCTGTTTGGCTTTAATCTGGTTTTTGTCTGGCATCATGACTATTGATTCTACTGAGAGTTCTAGCTCTATTCCGTCATCTCTTTTGTCTTCCTCTAGTTTGTATATTGTTCAACAGTTACCTAAGTTGGATACTGTTAAGCTCACGGAGAATACGTATGTTCTTTGGAAACACCAAGTTATGTTGATTATAGAAGGCTATGGGTTGGTTTCTTTTCTGTCTGATCACAAAGTACCTGAGAAGATTGTCTCTGATGAAACTGGTCAACGTGTTGATAATCCTGTTTATCTTGCTTATCTAAAGCAAGATGGACTTCTTGCCTCGTGGCTTTTTTCCACTGTAAGTCAGGATGTCCTTCCTCATCTCACGGGTTTGGTTACTGCGCGTGCAATTTGGAGTGCTTTGGCTCGAAGGTATGCTGCGAAGTCCTCCTCTAAGATTTCCTCCTTGCGTCATAGTTTACATTCTCAAAACAAAAGAGGTGTGTCTGTGAGTGATTATCTTGCTAAGGTCAAAATGATATGTGATACTTTGGGTGCTGCTGGGAGTGAGGTTTCAGAACAAGAGCACGTTAGTGTTGTACTTGCTGGACTTACGGCTGAATTTGAGTCGGTCATTGCTGTTTCTTCTCGGGAAACCTTAAGTCTTGAAGCTCTTACTGAAATGCTATTTGATTGTGAGGCTAGGCAGAAGGATTTTCTTGTTGATAACTTCTCCATTCAAGCCAATGTGGTAACTCGTTCAGAACAGAAAGCTGATGGTCTTAATGGTTTTGATGACAAAGTGGAGCTTCTTGAAGACAATTTTCAGGGTAATAGTGCTGTCTCTCGAGGACAACGTGGCAATGGTGGCTTTTGAGGCAGAGGCAGAGGTCGCTATGGCTCTAATCGACCTCAATGTCAGCTTTGTGGGCGTTATGGTCACTTGGTTCCTAAGTGTTGGTATCGTTTTGACCATAGTTTTCATGGAGTCACTTCTAGAGACTCGTTTGCTCGAGGGAATTCCACTGGTTCTGATGTTTCTCATCCGTCAGCATCTACTCCTAGGGATACATTTAATACTTCAGCCTTTATTCAATCATCTCCTCCCGTTTATTCTCATGTTGTTTCAGGTCCTTCTTCTGCACATGTTGTTTTAGGACCACCTTCTACTGCAGGATTATCGAATGTTTCTTACTCTACACCATATTTTTCATTTGGTCCTGTGTGCAATAACCTGCAGGGTGCTGGCCCTGCTACTGTTTCTTATATGGCACCTTTTTTTCCTACGATGGTTCAGTCAGGTTCTCATATGCCTGCTTTGGTGTATACCTCGTCTGTGCCTACTGCTCCTGCGTCTGCTCCAATGGCGAGTCATTCGTATCCTAACTTCAACGGAGGGTCTTCCTCTCGAGATGTCATGTGGCATCCTGATTCCGGAGCAACGCATCACGTCACCAACGATCAGTCTAATCTTCATTCTGATGTGGCTTATTCAGGTAAGGATTTTTTATCAATGGGAAATGGTTGTGAGGTTCCGATTACTCATGTGGGCCTTGGTAGTGTCTCGGGAAGTTCTCGTTCTTTATGTTTGCGTAATCTGTTGTATGTTCATGATATTAAACGCAATTTATTGTTCGTATCTCAGTTTGCCCGAGATAATGGGGTGTATTTTGAATTTCACTCACATGGTTGTTTTGTAAAGGATGTGCAAACCAAGGAGATCTTGCTGGAGGGGAGGCTCACTCCTGAGGGATTGTATGAGCTTCGGTCGGATGCTGTTTCGCATGGTTCGTTTTGTAATAAGAATGGTTCGGTTGTTGATAATGTTGTGTTTGAGGCGTGTGTTGCGTCGAAACCGTGTACTTCTTTGGAAATTTGGCATAGACGTTTAGGTCATCCTTCGTTAAATGTTCTTAAGCAAGTTTTGTCTTCTTGTAATATTCGTGTTGATAATAATGATTTGCCTTATGTGTGCTTGCCATATTTGCAAGGGAAAGCACACAAGCTTCCGTTTCAATCATCTTCTACTACTTATGATGCTACTTTTCAGTTAGTTGTGTCGGATGTTTGGGGTCCGGCTTATACGGCCTCTGAAGGGTTTTGTTACTATGTGTCGTTTATTGATGTTTATAATCGTTTTACGTGGATGTATTTAACTAAACGAAAATCGGATGTGTTTCAATGTTTTCTTAATTTTCATAAGATGGTTGAGGTGCAATATAATGGGAAGATAAAAGCCCTCCAAACTGATGGGGGTGGTGAATATGTGAGTTTGACGTCATGGTTGGCTACTAATGGTATTCAACATCGTTTTTCATGTCCGAGTACATCCGAAAAAAATGGTACGGCTGAAAGGAAGCATCGTCACATTGTTGAAATGGGGTTGGCTCTTTTAGCTCAAGCAGGATTGTCGGTTCAATTTTGGAGTCATGCTTTCATTATGTCTGTCTTTTTAATAAATCGGCTTCCCACATTTGTCCTTCATGGCAAGTCACCATTTGAAGTTCTCCATCAGCAAAAGCCGGATTATGATTCTTTACGTGTTTTTGGGTGTGCATGTTTTCCTCTTATACGGCCGTTTAACACACATAAACTTGAATTTCGGTCTAAGAACTGTGTATTTTTGGGGATTAGTCCGAAACATAAGGGATACAAGTGTCTTGATATAGATGGTCGAATATTTTTGTCTCGTCATGTGGTTTTTGATGAGCGTGATTTTCCCATGATTATGACCAATTCTCCCTCTTCGACAGAAGGTTCGGGTCAAACTGCTGATTTTCCATTATGTGTTGTTTCTATGGGGGTTGGTTCTTTGAAAGTGGGCTCTTCTTTGTGTTCGCCCAGTCCTGCGTCTTTGGGTGTGTCCAGTTCTCAGCCCGGTGCTGGTCCTTCTTGCAGCAATCCACGTGATGCTGGGCCTTGTTGTGATATACATGTTGATGGGCCTTGTAGGGATAATCATGTTGATGAGTTTTGCAATAATGATCGTAATAACGGGTCTGGTGTGGGTGTCTTTTTTGCTCCGTCACCCAAACATTATGCTGAGCCTGAATTGGTTGAAGTTTCGTCCTCGGCTATAGGCCCATCTTCATTACCTTCCAGCCCAACAAGACCGGTAACTGGTGCTTCGCCTAATGCTTTGTCTATTCCTCCCGTTGGGCCTTTTCCTATTCATATGCCGAACCTTGCTTCAGATCCAGTTGATGATGTCGAATATGTTAACCCTAATTCTCGTCTTGATCGTGTATCTGGGATCTCTAGTGGTATTGCGGCTGATACTCCGAGTGGTGTGTCACCTAGTGTTGTTGCGTCTCCATCGACTCTTCCTGGTCTAGGGTTTGCCGCTCTGCCTGACTCAGGTTCGTCTTTGCCTTTTGACTCTGGTCAATCTGCTGTTGATGGGTTCTGCCCAGTATCTGGTCAATCTGGTGTTGATTTGTCTCGATTTGCTGATGATAATCCTTTGTCTGTGCGTGCTGGTGACTCTCTGCCAGTGCTTTGTGGTGGATCTCCGCCGATACTTGATGATATCCCTCTGCCGGTACTTGCTGATACATCTCCACCGGTGATTGGTGGTGAATCTTTGACGGTGCCTGGTGGGTCTCGGTTGGTTGATGGTTCTTCTGTGCTTGCTGAGGATATGTCGGGTGTTGTTGGGATGTCTTCCCAGCGGGAGTCTGGTGGTTCTCCTTTAGTGGTTACTGGTCCTTCGGTGATTGATGGTTCTTCCCGGCCGTGTGTTGTTGTTCCTCTTGTTTCAAACTTTCATCCCATGGTCACTCGGGGTAAACTTGGGATTCGTAAACCCAAGGCCTTTGCTGTGAATTTCACCGAAGTGTCTGATGTTGTTGAGCCTAGAACTATTCAAGAGGCGTTCAAAAATGAAAATTGGACGCTTGCAGCGCAGGAGGAATACGATGCCCTTCTTCGAAATAATACCTGGTCCATTGTTGAGCTCCCGGCTAATCGCATGCCTGTTTCCTGTAAGTGGATATTCAAGTTAAAAAAGAATGTTGATGGCACTGTCTCGCGTTATAAGGCCAGACTTGTGGCGCGTGGTTATCTTCAGCAGCCTGGGTATGATTATCATGAGACGTTCAGTCCGGTTGTTAAACCGGCTACGGTAAGAACAATTCTTTCGTTCGCTGTTACTCAAGGTTGGGTGTTGCGACAAGTCGACATCAACAATGCGTTCCTTAATGGCGATCTGATTGAAGAAGTCTACATGTTGCAGCCGCCGGGTTATGAGGTTGGTGATAAAACCAGGTTAGTCTGTAAACTTAATAAGGCTCTTTATGGTTTGAAACAGGCCCCTCGTGCCTGGTTTGATAAGTTGCGTTCGTATCTTGTTTCTGTTGGTTTTTGTTCTACTAAGTCTGATTCGTCCTTATTTGTTCGACATACTGGTGCTAGTGTTGTTTATCTTCTTGTGTATGTTGACGATATCATTGTCACAGGCTGTGATACTGCTGATGTTCAGCGTGTTATTGATGATTTGCATAAAACTTTTTCTCTTAAAGATCTTGGTGTTTTAGACTATTTTCTGGGCATTCAGGTGCATTATACTTCGAATGGTTTGGTGCTTAGTCAGCAGAAGTATATTGGTGATCTTCTTCATCGTTGTGGTCTTGAAAATGCTAATGCTCTTCCTACTCCTATGGTTTCCAACTGTCACTTGTCTATGTCTGTTGGTACTCCAATTGACAATGTGACTGAATATAGGAGTGTTGTTGGCGCCTTACAGTATATTGTTATTACTAGGCCTGATATTGCTTTTGCCGTAAATAGAGTGTGTCAGTTTCTGCAAAATCCTTTAGATACGCATTTTCAGGCTGTTAAGCGCATTCTTCGGTATTTGCGTGGTACTATAGACTGGGGTCTGCACTTTCAAGCATCCTCTCGTTTAGATATTATGGGGTTTGCTGATGCAAATTGGGGCTCAGATGTTGATGACAGACGCTCCACCACTGGGTTTTGTTTGTTTTTTGGTGGTAATCCAGTGTCTTGGGGATGTAAGAAACAGGCTGTTGTTTCCCGTTCGACGGCTGAGGATGAGTATAGGGCTGTTGCCTGTGCTACTACGGAGGTTCTCTGGTTACAGTCCCTTCTTAGTGAACTTCGAGTCTCGTGTGCTGGGCTGCCTACTCTGTGGTGTGATAACTCTAGTGCAGTGGCAGTTTCTGCAAATCCGGTAATGCATTCCAAATTTAAGCATGTTGAGCTCGATCTTTATTTTGTTCGCGAAAAGGTCATGGCTGGTCAACTGGTGGTCAATGAGGTGCCTGCTTATGAGCAAGTTGCTGATGTTTTAACCAAACCGTTATCCACTCAGCTTTTTACTCGTTTTCGTCATAAACTTGCTATTCGTTCTCTTACGAATGATTCTTGATTATGGTTCTGTTGTTTTTTGCTTGTTTCATGTTTTCTTTCTGCATGTTTCTTCTTCAGGATCTGGAATCCTAGGAAAGTATGGTGAATGTTATATGTTTAGCATAGGAAGAGTTTTCTGTTATATTTTTGTAATTGAAACTGTGATGAGTCAGCAGCAGTTAGGGTGGTTGTTAGACTGCTGATAAACTGACTCACTCAGTTATATCCTTGTATAAATAAACCCAGTCTCATTCTGAGATATTATGGGAAAGTCAATAAAATCTCTGAGAGTGCCGTTCTCTCTTTTAATAATTTTCTAAAGATTAGTTTTCTTAACATGCCATGCAGCGCTCGTCACAGGCAGTAGACTACTCGCAGCTGGATATGGCGATGGGATTTGCAAATTATGTGGCCAAGAAATTGAGACTGTTCTCCATGCTTTCAGGGACTGTCTGCTAACAAAAGAGATACTAGAGCTAAGCGGCATCCCACTGATAGTTCGACATGGTTCCTAGCAAACAACAAAAGATTGGATCATGGAAGCTGCCGCAAATTTATTGACGGAGCAGTTTACAGGATTCATAGTTATTCTCTGGAATATCTGGAATCTACGCAATAAGAAGATGCACGATGATATTCTACATGATGATCGTGTGATCGTTGATTACGCTACGCTTCTAGGGGCAGAATTTTGCAGCGTCCATGCACGACAGACCCGTTTATCAATAGTGAGACAGCCTTCGTGTTGGAGGAAACCTCTTGAAGGGTATATCAAAATTAACGTTGATGGGGCATTTATTATGGCTTCTAGACGTGCAGCAGTTGGGATCATGATGGTTTCATGGTGCAGGATCGGCTCGTCGACTCGAGGGTACACACACTCTACAGACAACATGGGCCATGGCATTCCGTGTAGGAATATAACTGGTCGCTAATCGTGGCTGGCAGCGTGTGATAATTGAAGGGGATGCAATCAACATAGTGAATCGTCTGGTAAATCATATCCTAGATTTATCCATACTGGGTGTTCAGTTTCTAAACACTCCACAGTTGTTGAGATCGTAACCATGTTTCTTGTTTCGTTATACTCCTAGGGAGACGAATATAGTTGCGCATAAGTCAGCTCATTTGGTTATAAATAGTGTTACATTAGTTAATTTTTTTATATGGACCATTCAAAATATATAACGGTCGATGTAATGCCTGACGCTATCCATGATTAATGAATTTAATTATCTTTTCCTAAAAAAATAATATAAACAACTTAATATATTTTTAGTATCAACAATATAGTGTGGTATATTTAATTTTTATTTAATCTAAATTACAAAGTATATCGTATGAAATAAAAATAACATATTATTAACTTGAAAAATGATAGGTTATTTGGCTTTGAGTATTGAAATTGAGGATGCCAATTGGGTGGGGGCAGTTGTGAATGGTGCTCTTTCTATTCATTCCTGCTAAAAAAAATTTATTTCTCTTCACCATGCGACTCTTTGCGGAAAACTCAAAATTATCTTGTTCCGTTACTCATAAGACTAAAATCATCTCTGCTTTACCAGTTTCGTGAATCCTAAAATCTAATTAATCCTCACTATACCCAGCCAATGGCCCATTTCATATAATAAACTTACAAGTATTAGTTAAATGAATATAAATATTTTTTATGAAAAAAAATATAAAATATTTGTCATTTGGACTCCCACCTCATATGTGACATCATTTCAACTAACTTTCACTTGAACAAGAAAAAAATAAGTAAAAACAATATTGCAATTTGACAAAACAAGAATAACAATAAAAGAAATAACGACTAACATTCAATTATTATAGATAACATACCAGATAGATCTGCTATAAATTAATCTCGTAAAAATGAAAAAAAAAATTGACTGAGAATAGGACCGTATGATATGGTGTACGAGTTTGCGATTTGTGACGTGGACCAATGATGAGTAATTTTATTGTTTCATGTAAAATAGAAAAAAGTGAGAAACTAAAGAAGTTGGGTGGGTTGATGAGTAATTTTTTAAGATGTTTATTTTTTTGAACAATTACCACCTAGAGGAATGAGGATGAAAAATTTGCTCGTAATGGGCATTGAACCCACAATTTAGGGGAGAGTAGAAGATGTCAAGTGAGAGTATTTAACCAACTGTTCAAGAGATTCTTGACTAAAATATTTATTTTTTAAATATACTGATAAGTATTTATTTTGGTTATGTTTTTAGTCCTTATTTTGATCGAATATATATGTTTGAAGGACTTAATTGTGTTGTTTTTATGTTGTTCTCATGCAGGTTACGTAATGCTGGAAATGAGTTGAAGTGCTGCAGAAAATACTGAAGTCGTGGGCATATTCATGGGCATGAACCAGGGCATGAATGCTGACTAGGCGCCACGTCAGCACCTTCTAGAAGATGACGTCAGCAAGCCTGATAACTTATCAGTCCACTTATCAAGATAGCTTATCATCCGATTTTTATCTTAAAATTCAAAACTTGGATATTTATCTTATGTAATTTTATTTAAATTTTTTAGGATTTATCATCTTAGGTTTTTAGGGTTTTTCAACTACTATAAATACCCCACTTTGGGGGTAAATTATTCATCAATCATTCCATTGTTCTCTTCTTCCTTGAGTTAATAAAAGCTCTCTATTTTCTCCATTTCTTTTTCTCCATTTCTTTAGTTATTTTATTAAGTATGGTTTTTTCACAAACCATGCTTAACTAAATTCCCTTTAGCCAAAAGCAACGCCAAACCCGACAAACCTCGTGAGATTAGGAAAATACTTCAATCCTTCAACAACTCCTTTTTAGATTCTCTGTAAAATTGATTAGGCAATCGGCCTAATCTTTAGGCATCGCAATTGTTTCATTCCGAGAGCGCGCATCGGCTTGAAGTGGTTTAGATCCATCGTTGGGGACGAGGAAAAGCTTGTAGCCAATTCAACTCCCTAAGAACAAACTTAGTGGCGGTCCACTAAGGGGAATCAAAATCGGAAACAACTCTCATCGAGACGAATATCCGAGCACGGGCTTCTCCAGCACTTACTCAGATCTGGGTTAGCATCGATTGCCGTGGCTAATTCACTAAAGTTTGACTTCAAGGATTGCCCTGGGAGTCGAATTTACCAACGAGAAGTAAGTTACAAGGGTTGGGCCTTGTAGACTGTAACCTGCAGGAAAGTCGAAGAAAAATCAACTTCAGTGATCGAGGATGTCGTGGCAAAGCATGGCTTGAGGCTATTTTTATCTATAATTCATTCTCAACATTTATTTTTACGTTTTTACTATTTTTCTCATTCAAATCACTATTCTAAAATCCCCCTTTATTTTCTACAGGTTATTGGTCTAAATCAGAAGAAAGGTGTTAGAGTTCCTATTCCCTGCGGATCGACCCTTACTCTCGCTATATTAATTTAAATCTTATTTATTTTGAGTTTAAGGTTTTATTTTTGACACTATACGACGCGTGTCAAAATTGGCGCCGTTGCCGGGGAATACGGCAAAGTACTAATATCGTTTTATTTGATTTATGACCAGGAGCAATCCGGGAGAACAATTTGATCTCATCCCGGAAATCGAAGCACTAGCCCGAAAATTGAACGCACAGACACTTCGGGAAAAGAAAAACAAAAGGCGCCAATAGAGATTCGAACGCGATCTAGAAATCACATCCGAAGCAAAATCGAGTTACGAGCCCAATCTGATGGGAGACGAAAATCAAACCATTCGCCAACTAAATGCAGCGCCCGATGGCCAACAACCGATGTGTATTACCTTCCCAAATGGCGAAACACCGTTCGTGCTAAAAACGGGTTTAATCCACCTCCTACCTACCTTTCACGGCTTGCCAACAGAAAATCCTCAGAAACATTTGAAGGAATTTCACATGGTTTGTCTAAGCACAAAACCACAGGGAGTATCCGATGACCAAATCAAACTTAGAGCTTTTCCATTTTCCTTAGCTGATATAGCGAAAGATTGGTTATTTGATTTACCCCCTAATTCTGTTACAACATGGACTGACATGGCTAAACTTTTTCTTGACAGGTTCTTCCCTGCAGCGAAAGCAAGCGAAATTAAACGCAGCATCCTAAGCATTCAACAAAGAGAAGTTGAATCCTTGTATGAATACTGGGAGAGGTTTAAAATGTTGTGTGCAAATTGTCCACAACATGGGTTGTCGGAACAAACCCTCCTCCAGTATTTTTATGAAGGATTAACGCCTATGGACATGAAAGTGATAGATGCGGCAAGTGGCGGAGCTCTAGTCAACATGACACCAACAGCGGCTAAAACACTGATATCAACCATGGCCATCAACTCTCAAAGATTCAATCAGTCTAGCGAACCATCTCGAAGGGTTCGCGAGGTAAGTACAGTTTCATTGGAAAATAAAATCGATAAATTAGCTGAAATAGTGCAAACTCTTGTTGCAGATAAGAGGAAAACAGCTAGACTTTGTGGAATCTGTACCAGTCCAGAACATCCGACAGACTGTTGTCTGATGATTCAAGAAGATGATGTCGCCCAAGCCAACGCCATAGGAAATGCTTACAATTCGGGGTGGAGAAACCAAGCAAACTTCGGTTACGCACAAAACCAGAGGCCAAATCAAGCTTATCAGCCAATTGCACCACAACAATATCAACCGCAGAAGCCATCGTTGGAGTCAATTGTTGAAAAGTTAGCGCTAGCCCAAGAAAAATTTCAACTAAAGACCGAAGCTCACTTTGAAGCAATTGACAAACAAATAAGTCAACTGACGTTAGCGGTAAGTCGCTTAGAATCCAAATGGAAATTACCTTCTCAAACGGAGCCTAATCCAAGAGAGAATGTGAACGCCATCACTCTACGAAGCGGTACAGTCATCGAACCTAAAGCTAAAGAAGATGGCGTACAAAAAGAAGAAGAAAAGCAATCACCCCCTACTAGAAAAGGTATGCCCGATCCAACCCCCGTACCTTCTCCCTACGCTACACCACCTCCTTTTCCGTCGAGATTAATGAAAAGAGACAAACAAGTAGAAGAAAAGGAAATCCTAGATGTGTTTCAAAAAGTAGAGATCAATATTCCACTCCTCGACGTAATCCAAAAAATCCCAAGGTATGCTAAGTTCCTTAAAGATTTATGTACTAATAAACGTCGTCTTATTGGAATTGAGAAGGTTAATCTAGGAGAGCATGTATCGGCGGTCTTCCAGCGAAAGTTACCGCCGAAATTGAAGGACCAAGGTATGTTCGCCATTCCCTGCAAAATCGGTAAAGTGGGTATTAAACGAGCAATGTGTGACTTAGGGGCCTCTATTAATGTTATGCCTCTTTCATTTTATAACTCACTTTCTGCTGAGCCTTTGAAGGATACGAAGGTAACCATACAGTTGGTGGACAGATCTATAATTTACCCAGAAGGATTACTAGAGAATGTCCTGGTAAAGGTAAAAGATTTAATCTTTCCGATAGATTTCTATGTCATAGACATGGAAAACGATCGGACTAATAATTCTTCCGAAATCCTCCTTGGTCGTCCATTTTTAAGTACTGCAAATACGAAAATCGATGTGAGAAGCGGGATCCTTACAATGGAGTTCGATGGCGAGGTGGTAAAATTTGATGTTTACAAAGCGATGCGACATCCTGATAATGTTGCTACTATAAATTTTATAGATGTTATTAAGCCCGTCGTTGAAGAATTTATAGAATCTAAATTTGTTGATGATTCGTGCAGGGATTTGAAGGATCACGACAAAGGAATTAAGGAGTTGAAAATTGTTTCTTCTGTTCATTCTGATTTACGCCTAACTCCATTGAGATCTAAAATGTTTTCTTTTATTTTGCAGGAATTGAATTTGGAGTTAAAATTACCTCCAGAAAAATTGAAGAATGAAAGAGAAAATTTTCTAGTAAAAAAACTCCATAATCGCAAAATTTCTCGTAGGGAAATACTCAGTTGGATAAAGCACAAGAACTGGAAGAAGTATTTGTCGCAATGCCTGTAGTCTGAATCAGGTCGTCAAGCTAGCGACGATAAACAAGCGCTAGATGGGAGGCAACCCATTTCTTTTTATTTTAATTATTTTTATTTTTCTTTATTTTATTTTATTCCATTTTAAACTTCCATAATTTAATGTTATTTAAATTCTCTTTTTAGTTAAAAAAACAAAAAAAAAGAGAAAAGAATCGAAATTATCTAATCTATTTAAAGACTTTTAATTTTGATTTTATCTTTTTTCAAATTTATCTTCATTATTTTTCATATTTATTTTTGAATATTTTCTTATCTACTTTTAAATTTATTTTTATCTCATTTTATTTATCTTTTTGAATTTATTTTATTATCTAATCATTTTATCTTTTTTATTTTGAATTCTATTTTTATCTGATCTTTTATTTATTTTATTTGCAGATAATTTAGATCGAATAAAGAGATGAGAAGCTATCAGGATTTTGTGGGCTGAATTTTTAATTTAATATTCGAATTTTATCCCTTTATCCTCATCCGAATTTTAAATTAAACAATTTTTTTCCTTGGACCCCACCTAAACTTTTAAACACCCCTTATCAAAACAAAATCCCAACCCTGTGAAACTCTATCCCTTCTTTTCGGTCAACTCACCAATCTCCCACCCAAATTTTAAACTAAACCCTAGGCCCACTGACTTTATTCCCCCAACTATAATAATATAAAACCACATTCTTTCCTCTTATCCCCACAGACGCCTTTTTTTTCCCCAAATAACATACTTTTTTTTTATTAAAAACAAAACCCAATTTTTTTTCTTTACACTAGCAGCCGTCTTCCACTCATTTTTCCACCTTCACCCTAAAATCAAACATCACTCGACAACCATGCCACGCACCAGGGTGCAGACCCGCCGTAGCAGCCACCACCCAGCCCCGATCATCTCAACACCGGCCGACGTGGCCGCCATTGATTAGGGGAGTCTCTCCTTTCCTCTCTTCTATTTTAATTTTTCATTTTGGGACAAAATGCATCTAAATGAGGGGAGGGAGATATGCTTATCATTTTTTTATCTTGCTTATCCGTCTTCATTGTTCGCTTGAAATCTTGATTTTATTAATTTAAGTTCTTTGTTTAAATCCTTAATTTCGCCTTGTCTCACTGTTTTCACATGATTCTGTATCTATCTTGTTAGAAAATTCTAGGTTGCATGGTAGATTTTTTGCATGATTAATTTTTGATTAAATCTTTTATATGACATTTTATTTCTCTATTGATCCACATGATGCTTACCTAAGTACACAAGACATATTTGTGAGTTTTTGAGCCTAATGAGCATGCATGATATTTGCTCTTTGTTTCTTTGAGTGTGCCTAGCTAAATTAGTTGCATTCTAGAACTTGTTTTTAAATTCTTTTTGAGATTACATTGATCGATTATGGTGCTTTAATATGATAGAGGCACTAGGTTTTAACCATTTCTCTTCCCAAATAAATCACCTACCCTTTAATTAATTTCCCCTAGTGAAACAATCTTTGAGCCTTAGCCTTTTTCTTGAAAATTACCACATTTTAAGCCTAATCCAATTTTCTTCTCAAATCCATCACTTTTGTTCCCTTTTTCAAGACAAAAATCATCTTCAAAAAAAAAACAGATTCGAATAAGTGCAGTGCAGCAACTAAAAATACACTGTGCAGAAAAAAAAACTGTGCAGAATTGATTCGAATATACAGTGCAGGAAATCGTTCGAGTCTGCAGAAAAATAAAACCAGAAAAAAAACAGTGCAGTTCGAAAAAAAAGGGTACACTGTCAAGCAGTTTTGGTTCGAATGAAAAAAAAAACAGTCTCGAATATATTTTTTTTGGGATGATTTTTTTTTGTCTTGAATTTTAGCCCTTATTTTCAGCCTTTATCCTACCCTTACCTTAGCCCCATTACAACCCTTCTTTAAGACCTCTTGATTTTTGCATCAGATTCATGTTAGTAGTGGAGATTAGATTTAAACACAAGCCTATGGTTATGCTCTAATTAGCTTTGGCTCGAGTGATTTTTCTCTACCCTTAAACACTTTGAGTGAAATGAGCGATTCCTTGTGAGGGTACTTGGTTTGCATCATTGATATTAGTAGAGTTTTAGAATGTCGTTTTTGCTTTAAATTTTTAATCTTGCCATTTATCTATTTTTGCTCCTTAGTTTTCTTTCATATTTAGATGCTTAATCATATTGAGACCTTTTGAGACTTCGTGAAATTAAGGATGAAAACTTGAACTTAAGTTTGTTTAATTTTGAGATACTTGAGGACAAGCATCGGATAAGTGAGGGGGAATTTGATAAGTATTTATTTTGGTTATGTTTTTAGTCCTTATTTTGATCGAATATATATGTTTGAAGGACTTAATTGGGCTGTTTTTATGTTGTTCTCATGCAGGTTACGTAATGCTGGAAATGAGTTGAAGTGCTGCAGAAAATACTGAAGTCGTGGGCAGATTCATGGGCATGAACCAGGGCATGAATGCTGACTAGGCGCCACGCCAGCACCTTCTAGAAGATGACATCAACAAGCCTGATAACTTATCAGTCCACTTATCAAGATAGCTTATCATCCGATTTTTATCTTAAAATTCAAAACTTGGATATTTATCTTATGTAATTTTATTTAAATTTTTTAGGATTTATCATCTTAGGTTTTTAGGGTTTTTCAACTACTATAAATGTAACCCCCGTAGCCCGGCCTAGACGGTTGACCCGAACTACGAAGATTACACGGGGAAAACCAAAGTCAACCCGAAAGTCAACCTTGATTAACGACCCTTTTTTTTTCTTTTTAATCTTATCTAGATGCACATTAGACCTATATGTGGTCACACAAACAACATACTCAAAGATCACAGCCATCAGAGATCATTCAGGGACCCAATTGCACAAAACTCAACTTTAGGGACCAAATTGTAAATTTTGAAAACTTTGAGGCCTTAACCAGATTTTAAGTTACCAACTTAAAATTAATCATGTTTCATGCATCTCGGCCAAATTTCAGCTCAAACGGACATCCCAAACTCATACAATTGCACAAACAAGATTCAGGACCAAAATGCAACATTTTGAAACACATAACTGCCACTGTCAGCCCCCAACGGTCAACCGTTCCGAAACGGGAGACAGCCCGTTCCGAAACGCGGGGCCGTTCCGAAACAGGCATAGCCCGTTTCGAAACGGGGGTCGGGCAGAGGCCTTTCCGTTTCGGAACGGTCTCACCCGATTCGGACGCCTGGGTTCATGCAGGGCACCCGTTCCGAAACGGTGTCTCCTGTTCCGAAACGCCTAGCCCAGAAAGCTGCATTTTGCTCACCCAAACACACAATTGACCATCCAAACATGCTCCAAAAGCCACCAAACTTTACCAGCATGCAATTCAGCATAAATGAGACATGCTTGCATCAACAATTCGTCAGAAACACATCACATGCAAAAAGCCCCAAATCTATAGGCATGCTCCCTACACAAGCAACCATTAAGGCACAAACCTTCCAAAACAAACTCAATTAAGCCAAATCATGTTCCAACAACTTTAACAACATTAAAACATTCTTGAACAACATAAACGATCACAAACACAATAATCCCAAGAGATTCTACCCCCATTGCCTTTATTAACTATAGCTATTCACCGAGACATACATCTCACTTGGAGTCCACCTTGAATCCCTTGCTCCTTGCTGTCCAAACTTCAAAGATCTGCATTGATGGACAAAGAGAGAGTAAGCACATAATGCTTAGTGAGGAATGCTCAAAACCAAAACACCATCAATGCAGCGGGTCATAAAACACTTGTAAAACGAACCCGATTTGTTTACCAAAACCATGTTTGAAATCCTTTTCAATCACAAGCATCATCCATGCATAAATACCATATGCAAAGCTAAAACAAAACCATGGAAACACTTCCGTTTCACAACATACCTTTCATAAACTTGAAAGCCATTTCAAACAAGAAACCTTTAAAACCATTTCACAAGCCAACCAACACTTGCATTACACCAAGGCAACATATATACCATACAAACATATTCACATGCCTTTCAAAACAAGTCCTACAAGACTTCAATGCATTAAAGATATTCATGCTCACATACATCATTTACCAAATGATAATCAACACTTGCTCAACCTAACAAGTAAACATGCATTCACATGCATCATACACCTTTCATGCAACAATGCATCTTTCCAAGCAACTCATGCTTCACATGCAACCATGCATCATTTCAAGCATCTCATGCTTCACATGCAACCATGCACCATTTCAAGCATCTCATGCTTCTTTATATTTAAGAACATCATATTGGCCTTCAAGTAATCAATCACATCCACTTTCCAACTCAACACCCGATCGGATACGCGGATTTCCGAGCGTTGTCCCTACGCTCCCTACACCCTACCCAATCCAAGGTCCTCGAATGGGCAACACCTCCATTATGACCTTACAAGCCTAAAGTTCCCATGCATGGACTTTTAAACACCATACAACCTTAGCTTTTCCCGAGGTTCCCATGTATGGACAACCATACAACCTCAACATGCACAAGGTTCTCCCGTATGGACTTTGAACCACCATACAACCTTTTCATAACCGATTGGTAGTTGTAGAAATCACTAACGAGATCCGGGACACCCTATACAAGATCCACACATGGACTTAACACCGCCATTGTGATCTCAACAAGCACAAGGTCCTCACATATGGACTTTAAAACACCATATAACCTTTGCTTAACCAAGGTCCTCGAATGGGCAACACCTCCATTATGACCTCAAATAACCAAGGTCCTCGAGTGGGCAACACCTCCACTATGACCTCATCTCGTTAGGAAACTTGAAGGGAGCTTATCCGGTCCACTCTTGACCACTCCACCTCCAAGGCGACTTTATTCACGGTGCACCCAATCCTATAGCCGGCTAACTATATCCGATCAAAGAACCAAGAACCACTTACATCACTTGCCAACATAACCATCTTGCCACATTAATCCAATGTTTCACATGCATAGCCAATATGCCAAAACCATTTCATTATAAACCAATGATTCACATGCATAACCAATATGCAAAACCATTACCACATTAATCAAATGATTCACATGCATAACCAATATGCAAAAACCATCATTTATCATCATCAACTCACTGTTTTAAAGCATTAAACAAAGCCATTGAACAACATGCAACATCATGCATCAAAACCACATTTTCAATGAATAAAACCAAGGATCTCCTACCTAGAGCATCCTTCACATATGGCTTTCACAACCAGCATTAAACCATGCTTAAACATGCTTTCAAAACAGAACTAAACCATGCAAAACACATGCATTTCAATCATCAACCACAATTGCCTAAAAACCACTTCATATCACAAATCAAGTAAGAAATCCATTTACTTACTCTTGAGCTTAGCAAAGTTGTTTAGACTTAAACTAAGCTCCCAAAACCTTCAAACCTTTGATTAAAAGCCGAAAACCCAACTTCACTCACCGATGACCAAACAAGACTAGCCAACAAGCCTCCCAAGCTTCCGAAACCTTCCGCAAACACCTTCAAAGCTCAAGGATCAAACTCCCCTGTTTCAAGCACACAAAAACAGCACATTAATGCATCATTATGCATTAAGAACAGCAGCCACACAACCAAACTCGCTGCTCAACACAAATCCAACAATTCGGCTACAAAACACAACCGAAATCACCTCCAAACATTACCAAAACTTAACCCAGCCAAGATCCATCACTTCTAACCATTTTTATACACCAATTAACATCCAAAATGAATACAAACACATCCTTATACCTCCAGGTATAACAGATCACCAAAAACACTCCAAAAACAACCAAAAACTCAAGCGAAACTTAGGAAATTCAACCTATCCGGGATTGCATTCATTAAACATCAATTTCTAATCAACTTAGCATTCATTTAACATCATTTTGACACTTTAAAACACTGCCCAAACAGATCACACGAAAATTCCACCAAAATCACCAAATCTTGCATTTTAGCCAAAAATCAAGATCTCATTTGAAAAACCATTAACAAATCACAAATCAAGGATTGAGAACTTGGGAATTTCAGTAAAGAACTGATAGTTTAGAGGAGAGAGACGTTCTTACCTCCAAACTTGAATTTCTCCTTTTTAGAGCCAAAAAGCATGATGAAACAACTTGCAAATTGAGAGGTTTTGTTGATGAGATGATTAGGAATCAAGTGAGAGTTGAAATGAGATATTTAGATGCCAAAATCAGAGAAAGAAATCTGGAGAATTTTGTTTGGGTTGAGAGAAAATAAGAGAAAAGGAAAATGGAGAGAAAATGAAAAAGTAGTTAGGAAATTGGTTAAAATGATTTCCCTCCTTTTCTTAATCTTTAAAATCAGAATAAAGCCTTAAAATATCTTAGAAAAATCTGGAGAAATCCTTTTTGGAATAATAGCTCCTTAAAGATTCAAAGTTTCAATCCTTTATAAAACTGTCCCGCAACTTTCAAAAATTCCATTTTGGTCACTAGCCAAAATGTCAACCTTCCAAACCTCATTTTCCAAAATTGATTTCACAGTTTACTTTTATATAATAAAATATGATTTTAGAACATTTTTCCATATTTTTAATGCAACCCGAACTAGGCTTTCCTAAATTCACTCTTATATATTCGATCAGCACTTTGACCGAACCGGTCAACGCCCAAAACTTCTAAGCCCAAAACCGGGGTGTTACAACTCTCCCCTCCTTAGGAAATTTCGTCCTCGAAATTTAACCGGCGAAAGAAAACCACAACCTTCCCAAACCAACACACAAGGCAACACAAAAGCCTCGACCAACACTGAACACTTTCCACACAAAACCTCCACCAAACCTAGCACCACCACATGCTGTTCACAGAATCCAGAAAACACAAAGATAGCCATAACTTAACCTTTCACATAACCGGACTGTACACAGTCCCAACATCATCCTGAAGAACTTCAGCCCTTACAGCAGACATCACTACAATACACCATACCCAAAACCTGTTTACACAAAGACAACAACCAATCCGATTCAGCCACTAAGCAACCTTCTCTGCTTCTAAAACCCTTGCAAACTCCCAAACCTCTTCCAAAAATTACCCAACAAACAAAAATCCTTAAGCATCAACTGCTTACTCAAACCCCTCAACGAAAACTGATAAACCCTCACAACTGTTGCTAACATTACCATAACAGCTCATCAGGAAAACTCACCCAGATTCCAAAAATTACATCACAATCCCAACTTGACTCCGTCAGCCATTCCACACACCACCAACCAATTATCACAAGAACCCAACAACCAACAAAAACTTCAATCTTTCATTGACCTTCCACTTCAACTTCAACCATAACACTTACCATACTAAAACATCGCCCAGCTTAAACATACAAACCATCTTCTTAACTCCCCAAAGGTTACTAAGAACCAGCACTTACAAACACAACTCTTCCACAACAACTTAAAAGCTAAGCTACTTCAGAACTGGGGAACACAACCACTAAGCTGCAACATCACTTAGCACCAAGGAACTACCCCTTCCACTTAGCTATTCAAACCACTAAACCGATTCTAAACTCAACCGTACCGTCCAACACCAAACCACTAAACTCCTTGAGCATCGAACACTATCCTTCTACTAGCAGCTAGCTTGATATACCCCACTACTAACTCTCACCCAGCACCAAAACAACCTCCAAAAACCCATCATCCAACCTAATCCAACACACTAATAGATTCGATTAATTATTAGCGAGTGTGAACCTCGTATGCATGATCACCAACATGCCCTATCAATGCCTGATGTACATGTATGCAAAACCTCTAATGTCATGCCACATGTATGCATGGACCAACATACATAATATAGTATATAACAATGATTTTAACTGTGCATGAATGCCAATTCACACCCTCCAATAACATCCTCAAATCCGTCTAAGAACAACCTCCCACCTCACTTCTAACTCATCTAACTCCACCATACCAACAACCATTAACCACAAGATACTTACCAAGCCTCTTCACACCCAAGACATTTCCAAACTACAACTATTACCCCAACATGCTATCAACAAGACTAGACTTACCACGCAAGGAAAACCAACAGAAACCAAACTAAGGCAACTAGAGCAAAGATTACTAAACAAGATTACCTGAAAGCACAACACCACCCTGAGGCTTCATCAGACGAGCTCTCTTCCTTGCGGAACCACCACCCTCCTGCCACACCACTGCAGCACCAGCTAACACACTAGGGTCACCACCAACTCCTTGCGGCAAAGAACCTTGGCTATTCCGAGCCAACATCAAACAATCACGCCTCTTGTGTCCAGCAGACCCACATTTCTAGCAATTCTCCTTTCCCACACTCTTCACAACTTTCTGCTCTTTCTGCCACCTCTGAACTTTGCCTCGGCCATGCCCACGACCTTTCTGAAACTCTTTGGCTAACACCAAAGCTAACCTCGCTCCATGAGGACAATCACGCTTAACATGTACTTTGGAACCACAATTCCAACAAACACCTGCGCCCCAACAATTTCCAACATGTTGCCTTTCACAACGGTCACACACAGATGACTGAGCTTCCACTCCTTGCTCAAGCAATACTTGCTCAACAACAGCACTACCCGCGCCTTGCTTAACCCTTAGGAACTTCCTTCCAAGATATCTTTCATAAAAAGCAGATACAAAGAAATCCCAATCAATATCATGGATATGTGACGCAACTGCCACAGATGTCCACCAGGCACACGCATCTCCCAACATCAAAGAAACAACGCTCCCCAGCTTACAGGCATAATCACAGCCTTCCCGATCCAAAATCTGAACCACACTGGCCAACCAGGCCTCAAACATCTCCGGGGAAGTACCATGATACTCCACAGCACCCAAATCAAGCAAACACTGCTTTGGCAAACCCTCACATCCCACAGCCAGCACATCTACTGACTTTACCTCAACAATAGCCTGAGATGCTCCCAACACCTCCTGCTCAACAGGTGATGAACTCTTCACCACAGAACCAGCTTCTTCCCCTTGCCTTACCACCTCAACACTAGGCACAGAAGACTGAGACAAAACTCCACTACCAAAGGGTGAATTCCTTGCCTTAACAACCTGCCCCAAGGCAGCAACCATCTCCCTCAACCGCCAATCCTCCATTGACTTTGCCATACCACTAACAACAACAAACATACAATCACAACAAACAAACAAACCAGTTAGACCAGCATTAGCAAGGATTCAAATTCCAACTCCAAAATAACACAATAGCTATATTAATAAGGCAATGGGTATCCCAAATCCTCCCCTTTACATGACATAACAGTCAACACAACATGGATATCACAACATCAAGCATATCAAACAACATACTTTGATCATGCTTACATCAAACAGCATCCACTTGCCACAGCATACTAGCAACATAACATACAACTTACACTTCCATCAAGCATAACACAAGCATAAGACCAGCTCACAACATCAGCACATATCCACATTAGCTCAATCCAAGATTCATAACCATAAAACATGCTTGAAAACATCATCAACATGTTCAGAAACATCAACACCATGCCCAGAAACACGTGTTTCAACCAACATTCAACCACACATCAGGGTAAACAACAAGCACACATCACAACAACTTACCGTTTCCCCAAGCATTCGCAACACAGCTCTGATACCACCAAATGTAACCCCCGTAGCCCGGCCTAGACGGTTGACCCGAACTACGAAGATTACACGGGGAAAACCAAAGTCAACCCGAAAGTCAACCTTGATTAACGACCCTTTTTTTTTCTTTTTAATCTTATCTAGATGCACATTAGACCTATATGTGGTCACACAAACAACATACTCAAAGATCACAGCCATCAGAGATCATTCAGGGACCCAATTGCACAAAACTCAACTTTAGGGACCAAATTGTAAATTTTGAAAACTTTGAGGCCTTAACCAGATTTTAAGTTACCAACTTAAAATTAATCATGTTTCATGCATCTCGGCCAAATTTCAGCTCAAACGGACATCCCAAACTCATACAATTGCACAAACAAGATTCAGGACCAAAATGCAACATTTTGAAACACATAACTGCCACTGTCAGCCCCCAACGGTCAACCGTTCCGAAACGGGAGACAGCCCGTTCCGAAACGCGGGGCCGTTCCGAAACAGGCATAGCCCGTTTCGAAACGGGGGTCGGGCAGAGGCCTTTCCGTTTCGGAACGGTCTCACCCGTTTCGGACGCCTGGGTTCATGCAGGGCACCCGTTCCGAAACGGTGTCTCCTGTTCCGAAACGCCTAGCCCAGAAAGCTGCATTTTGCTCACCCAAACACACAATTGACCATCCAAACATGCTCCAAAAGCCACCAAACTTTACCAGCATGCAATTCAGCATAAATGAGACATGCTTGCATCAACAATTCGTCAGAAACACATCACATGCAAAAAGCCCCAAATCTATAGGCATGCTCCCTACACAAGCAACCATTAAGGCACAAACCTTCCAAAACAAACTCAATTAAGCCAAATCATGTTCCAACAACTTTAACAACATTAAAACATTCTTGAACAACATAAACGATCACAAACACAATAATCCCAAGAGATTCTACCCCCATTGCCTTTATTAACTATAGCTATTCACCGAGACATACATCTCACTTAGAGTCCACCTTGAATCCCTTGCTCCTTGCTGTCCAAACTTCAAAGATCTGCATTGATGGACAAAGAGAGCGTAAGCACATAATGCTTAGTGAGGAATGCTCAAAACCAAAACACCATCAATGCAGCGGGTCATAAAACACTTGTAAAACGAACCCGATTTGTTTACCAAAACCATGTTTGAAATCCTTTTCAATCACAAGCATCATCCATGCATAAATACCATATGCAAAGCTAAAACAAAACCATGGAAACACTTCCGTTTCACAACATACCTTTCATAAACTTGAAAGCCATTTCAAACAAGAAACCTTTAAAACCATTTCACAAGCCAACCAACACTTGCATTACACCAAGGCAACATATATACCATACAAACATATTCACATGCCTTTCAAAACAAGTCCTACAAGACTTCAATGCATTAAAGATATTCATGCTCACATACATCATTTACCAAATGATAATCAACACTTGCTCAACCTAACAAGTAAACATGCATTCACATGCATCATACACCTTTCATGCAACAATGCATCTTTCCAAGCAACTCATGCTTCACATGCAACCATGCATCATTTCAAGCATCCCATGCTTCACATGCAACCATGCACCATTTCAAGCATCTCATGCTTCTTTATATTTAAGAACATCATATTGGCCTTCAAGTAATCAATCACATCCACTTTCCAACTCAACACCCGATCGGATACGCGGATTTCCGAGCGTTGTCCCTACGCTCCCTACACCCTACCCAATCCAAGGTCCTCGAATGGGCAACACCTCCATTATGACCTTACAAGCCTAAAGTTCCCATGCATGGACTTTTAAACACCATACAACCTTAGCTTTTCCCGAGGTTCCCATGTATGGACAACCATACAACCTCAACATGCACAAGGTTCTCCCGTATGGACTTTGAACCACCATACAACCTTTGCATAACCGATTGGTAGTTGTAGAAATCACTAACGAGATCCGGGACACCCTATACAAGATCCACACATGGACTTAACACCGCCATTGTGATCTCAACAAGCACAAGGTCCTCACATATGGACTTTAAAACACCATATAACCTTTGCTTAACCAAGGTCCTCGAATGGGCAACACCTCCATTATGACCTCAAATAACCAAGGTCCTCGAGTGGGCAACACCTCCACTATGACCTCATCTCGTTAGGAAACTTGAAGGGAGCTTATCCGGTCCACTCTTGACCACTCCACCTCCAAGGCGACTTTATTCACGGTGCACCCAATCCTATAGCCGGCTAACTATATCCGATCAAAGAACCAAGAACCACTTACATCACTTGCCAACATAACCATCTTGCCACATTAATCCAATGTTTCACATGCATAGCCAATATGCCAAAACCATTTCATTATAAACCAATGATTCACATGCATAACCAATATGCAAAACCATTACCACATTAATCAAATGATTCACATGCATAACCAATATGCAAAAACCATCATTTATCATCATCAACTCACTGTTTTAAAGCATTAAACAAAGCCATTGAACAACATGCAACATCATGCATCAAAACCACATTTTCAATGAATAAAACCAAGGATCTCCTACCTAGAGCATCCTTCACATATGGCTTTCACAACCAGCATTAAACCATGCTTAAACATGCTTTCAAAACAGAACTAAACCATGCAAAACACATGCATTTCAATCATCAACCACAATTGCCTAAAAACCACTTCATATCACAAATCAAGTAAGAAATCCATTTACTTACTCTTGAGCTTAGCAAAGTTGTTTAGACTTAAACTAAGCTCCCAAAACCTTCAAACCTTTGATTAAAAGCCGAAAACCCAACTTCACTCACCGATGACCAAACAAGACTAGCCAACAAGCCTCCCAAGCTTCCGAAACCTTCCGCAAACACCTTCAAAGCTCAAGGATCAAACTCCCCTGTTTCAAGCACACAAAAACAGCACATTAATGCATCATTATGCATTAAGAACAGCAGCCACACAACCAAACTCGCTGCTCAACACAAATCCAACAATTCGGCTACAAAACACAACCGAAATCACCTCCAAACATTACCAAAACTTAACCCAGCCAAGATCCATCACTTCTAACCATTTTTATACACCAATTAACATCCAAAATGAATACAAACACATCCTTATACCTCCAGGTATAACAGATCACCAAAAACACTCCAAAAACAACCAAAAACTCAAGCGAAACTTAGGAAATTCAACCTATCCGGGATTGCATTCATTAAACATCAATTTCTAATCAACTTAGCATTCATTTAACATCATTTTGACACTTCAAAACACTGCCCAAACAGATCACACGAAAATTCCACCAAAATCACCAAATCTTGCATTTTAGCCAAAAATCAAGATCTCATTTGAAAAACCATTAACAAATCACAAATCAAGGATTGAGAACTTGGGAATTTCAGTAAAGAACTGATAGTTTAGAGGAGAGAGACGTTCTTACCTCCAAACTTGAATTTCTCCTTTTTAGAGCCAAAAAGCATGATGAAACAACTTGCAAATTGAGAGGTTTTGTTGATGAGATGATTAGGAATCAAGTGAGAGTTGAAATGAGATATTTAGATGCCAAAATCAGAGAAAGAAATCTGGAGAATTTTGTTTGGGTTGAGAGAAAATAAGAGAAAAGGAAAATGGAGAGAAAATGAAAAAGTAGTTAGGAAATTGGTTAAAATGATTTCCCTCCTTTTCTTAATCTTTAAAATCAGAATAAAGCCTTAAAATATCTTAGAAAAATCTGGAGAAATCCTTTTTGGAATAATAGCTCCTTAAAGATTCAAAGTTTCAATCCTTTATAAAACTGTCCCGCAACTTTCAAAAATTACATTTTGGTCACTAGCCAAAATGTCAACCTTCCAAACCTCATTTTCCAAAATTGATTTCACAGTTTACTTTTATATAATAAAATATGATTTTAGAACATTTTTCCATATTTTTAATGCAACCCGAACTAGGCTTTCCTAAATTCACTCTTATATATTCGATCAGCACTTTGACCGAACCGGTCAACGCCCAAAACTTCTAAGCCCAAAACCGGGGTGTTACAATAAATACCCCACTTTGGGGGTGAATTATTCATCAATCATTCCATTGTTCTCTTCTTCCTTGAGTTAATAAAAGTTCTCTATTTTCTCCATTTCTTTTTCTCCATTTCTTTAGTTATTTTATTAAGTATGGTTTTTTCACAAACCATGCTTAACTAAATTCCCTTTAGCCAAAAGCAACGCCAAACCCGACAAACCTCGTGAGATTAGGAAAATACTTCAATCCTTCAACAAGTCCTTTTTAGATTCTCTGTAAAATTGATTAGGCAATCGGCCTAATCTTTAGGCATCGCAATTGTTTCATTCCGAGAGCGCGCATCGGCTTGAAGTGGTGTAGATCCATCGTTGAGGACGAGGAAAAGCTTGTAGCCAATTCAACTCCCTAAGAACAAACTTAGTGGCGGTCCACTAAGGGGAATTAAAATCGGAAACAACTCTCATCGAGACGAATATCCGAGCACGGGCTTCTCCAGCACTTACTCAGATATGGGTTAGCATCGATTGCCGTGGCTAATTCACTAAAGTTTGACTTCAAGGATTGCCCTGGGAGTCGAATTTACCAACGAGAAGTAAGTTACACGGGTTGGGCCTTGTAGACTGTAACCTGCAGGAAAGTCGAAGAAAAATCAACTTCAGTGATCGAGGATGTCGTGGCAAAGCATGGCTTGAGGCTATTTTTATCTATAATTCATTCTCAACATTTATTTTTACGTTTTTACTATTTTTCTCATTCAAATCACTATTCTAAAATCCCCCTTTATTTTCTACAGGTTATTGGTCTAAATCAGAAGAAAGGTGTTAGAGTTCCTATTCCCTGCGGATCGACCCTTACTCTCGCTATATTAATTTAAATCTTATTTATTTTGAGTTTAAGGTTTTATTTTTGACACTATACGACGCGTGTCATATACTTATTATGTATATTGAGTGAGTGGAAAAGAAGCGGGACAAGCAGGGTTTGGGTGGGGCAGGTGGGTATAAGGTCATACTCATGTCTATTCCAAAACTCGCGGTGAATCTAATTTTTGTTTCTGTTTCTGTCCTATCACCTGCAAAATTTATATCTATCCTTACCCAACTCAGTACGAAGCGAATCCTTATGAAGTTCACCCCACATCCCTAATTGAAACCCAAACTTAACAGTTTATAGTTCAGGGGTTAAATACTAAGAACCACATAGTAAAGTGACTATTTGAAGATTTCATACTTTTCTTGGTTGATAACAATCAAGGCAAAGTCCACGAAAAGAAGGAAAATTTATTGTTTATCTTAAACTATTTTTTCCTACAAAATAATATCAAATTTTAGATTTTATTACAAAATAAGTATTGAACTATTCAATGACATTATTGAAATATATTACTCTCAACAATGTTTTATGGTCCATGTTTGGAGTGAGAGATTGCCCCTTCCAATTATGTCGTCTCTAAAGTTCGAACTCGCATCCTCTTCTTTGGAGTACAATGTGCCTTACCAATGCACCCAACACTTGTTGGTTAGCTAAAGTAATATATTACTCCCTCTGTCTCATTCAATATGTCCAGTATTGACTTTTTTGTCAATTTTTTCAACTTTGACCCATTATTACTTAAAATTTATTATTAATAAAAATATGAAAAAAAATATTTTAAAAAAATATTAATCCCCCATGGCATACCCCACCAGTGGGTTACGTTTGTGTAAATGTAGACGAGGCGGTCCGAGCGCAATCAGGTTTGGGTCTTATTGGTGGTCTTATACGTAACAACAACGGTGGATGGATATTAGGTTTCCAGCAAACTCTGGGTATTTCTTCTGCGTTGAATGCAGAGCTTTGGGCTATTTATGTTGGCCTTTAGGTAGCATGGAATGCAGGTTATCGTCTTGTCCAGCTACATTCGGACTGCTGTGTTGCTGTTAAAATGATCCTCGATGCTTCAGCATGCAAGAGTAAGATCTCTCTCATCCGTGCAATAGATAATCTCCGTAAACAACAATGGACAACCAGGGTTACTTGGGTCCCCAGAGAAGCAAACGCGCCGGCCGACAAACTTGCCAAAGCTCAGGATGGTTCGTGTGGAACCTTAGTCACTCTCGCCTCTCCTCCTTTCTTCATGGCTGCCTTGCTCGACAAAGACATCACTGCCTCTTAGTTTCATAGTTTTTTAGCTTTCCTTTTCATTCAAAAAAAAACCTTCAATCAAGTAGTTTAAAAATATATTTTTTATAAAATTTAATTAATTAAAATATTTAAAATAATTATGATCAAATTTAAAAAAATTACTTTTAAAAAGTCAATAATAGACATATAGAGTATGACAGAATGTGTAATTATTACAAAATGATCATAAAAACTTTATAAATCTTACATCATTGAACTATTTGATTGTTATAAAATAATAAATTCGCTAAATGTTACAACATGACTATTGCACTATATAATTGTTACAAACTAGTTGATTATTACATACGATAAGTTTTTTATGTTGATTTTGAGAAACTTTTTTTCAGAAGCATTTCAAATGGAGCAAGTACATTTGGCCGGTTGGTCAAGCTGTTTATCTTTGTTCTTTTATATTCTTTCAAGTCTTGAGTTCTATATCCACTAGGAGCTACCCTTCCTTCCCCTAGAGCACCCCTTCACTTCCCTTATAGGTATAATTAGGATTAAAATTAAAATTTGTCGGAAAAAAAAAAACATTTCAAATGAAAGAATAAAATAATTTTTTTATTTCCTGAAATATTTCTTGAGAAAAAAAAAACTTTAATTTATTTCATTTGAAAGGTTTCGGTAGCCAAAACTCTTTTAAAATGAAGATATCGAAATTATTATATTTCATTACTTTTCAAAACAATTTTGTTTATCAACGCTAAACATCGAAGATTCCGAAACCATAGATTTTAACAAAAGTTTTCATAACATTTTGTATTTTTTTACAAACCACGGTAGCAGTACTATACTAAAACCTTAAGCCTAAGATGAAAGCCATTCCTATTTCCTGCTAGATGAATAAGAAAAGTTTAAAGGCTCGATTTGTGGTAATAGGATGATGACATTCCCTTTGGAGAGCTTCTTATTTTGGTTTTCTAATTGATAGCACTTAGTTAAGGCCTGGTCTAATCAGGTAAATGTGATTGACTTGCAATACTAATTTAAAATAATATGTTGAATAAATTTTTCTTTATGTCATTTTCTTTCTTTCTGACTTGCGATATTAACAATTTTTATTATCAGTGCTAGTTTTATATAAACTTCTTCCCCAAGCAAAGTAAGTTTCAGCATAGACCAAGTGGGGAAAAAATGGCAGACGCTCTACAACTTCCCGTCGTTGACTTGTCCTCACCAGATCGCTTCTCCGCCGCCAACTCGATCCGTCAGGTTGTCGTTTTATTTCCTCTTTCTTTTGTTATTGTAAAGGCACTGGTTTTAGAAGCAAAATCATTTCCTTTTCTGCAACTCTTTCCAACTGCAATAGAATCTGGTTTTAAGCTGATGAATTTGTGTACAGGCATGCATTGAGCATGGTTTCTTTTACCTTGTGAATCATGGGGTTGATGAAGAATTGGTTAAGAAAGTTCTTGAGCAGAGTAGCAAATTCTTTTCACTCCCAATTGAAGACAAGATGAAGTTGGTTCAAAGGAGTTACAGAGGTTATGTAACACTTTATGCTGGAAAACTTGATATTACTTCTTCTAGCGCCAAAGGTATTTTTATTTCTTTTAATTAATTAAAATTTCCTTTTCCTTTTTCTCTTTTTAATTTTTTTCCAAAGTTGCCTGTTATTTGATTATATAAAAAGAGTTTGATTCGTTGGTCTTAGTGAAACTCCTTAGAAGCACTGATTCTATTATATCAAACCTTAGTATTTGATATTGTCATGTCGTACATTTCGCTTCGGCATGTGTCGAGCACTGGAAATGCAACAGTTCATCTTCTTTCTTGATATGCTTCTATAAGGGAGGATTATAATTGTTTTTCATGGCAATAACCACCTCCTTGTATTGGTCAATGGCTCTATAAAGACCTCTCAAGTTTGCATGAATGATTTGTAACGAGCCTAAATAAAAGGGCTTTCTTTTAATTAAGTTTATTTTCTAATTTAAGTGTTTAATGAAACGGTTCGTTTAGAACCATGTTGGAGTCTGTAAAACACAGTCGTTTTATGTGGATAGGGTTATTAGAGTCTGAATCACAGAAGGAAAAACTTATCGAATGAATGAATGAAAACTCAAGTCTTTTCCCCCAAATTTCTTATCTCTTTCTCTGATCTATTTCTCTTCTCACCTTTACTCTGTTAAAAATTCTTAAGTTCGATTTGGTTCGTTACAAAGGTATTAGAGCTCACACTGATCCTCGGATACAGTGGAAACTCGAAATCAAGCGGCGAAAATGGCGTTAGAGGCACAAACAACAACAATGGCAACGACGAACCAAACCCAGTTGCCGGAATGGAAACAAGAAACGAATAGGTTACAATCAGAGCTTAATCGACTGGAATGCTCCATTGATGACAGGCTGGAGCAGTTTCAAGTACAGATGTTGGGGCATTTTAAGCTTATGCTCGAAAATGCATTGGGCAAATCCATTGAGTTCTCGATCGAATCCACAGTCAATCCTTCGAAAGGACTTCTAGGGGCAGTACCAGTGACCAAGACAATTGGGGATTTGGGACTTGTGGTGGTAAATGAAACAAAGGAAGCCACAGTGGCTGTGGAGACCAGCGGAGAGCCGAGAGAAGCTTCTATGGTCGACACATTGGTGACCGAGGGTGTGTATAACTCTGATCTGTTCGATAAAAGGTTTGTGCGAAAAGAGATCAACAACACAAAATGGTCAACTTGTGTTGAAGTGGGTCGAAGGATTTTGAAAAACTCAGCTTTGACTACGAAAATTACAGGGGTTTCCATTGCACAAATGGAAGTTAAGTTTTTGGTTGGATATACATCGGATCAGATACCTAATGACAACACCAAGAATACTCCAGCAAATTTTGAGTCTTCTATTAAAGGAAAAATTGCAAGTCCAATAGCCCCTCTTACAAAGGAAGTTGGGGTAGTTACAACAAGAGAAGAAATCAAAGACGTAATCCTTGACGGTCGAGGTAACAATTTAGAGTGCATCTCGCGTGTTCCTTATACTTTCACTGTGAATGAGTATTTGAAGTTGAAGTCATTGCACTTAATACTATTTGATTCGACTATGAAATTTGAAAACAGTAGATGGAACGTGTTACCAACTCATGTGATTATCTCATTTGATCCTGGTATTTTACTTGGTGATGTAAAGATATTGATAGTTACTCCACATGATCGGTGGAAAGGTAGCGAAGTTGTGAATTATGGTCTATTTTTTTCTCAAACAAAAGTTGCGAAATTATATCAACGAGCAATTAGTGGTCAAAGGGTAGATTTGGGGAAAGGTGGACAAGCTTATCTTTATGCGTGTTGCAAATATAACAAGAGATAGAAGTTGTCAGGGGGTGATATCTTTGAATTTAGAAGATGAAACACTAAAGCAAGCTACAATAGGTGCTTCTAATATGCTCTCAAGCTTGTTGCAAACAATTATTGGAAAGGATGCTTTTGCTGAGAATTTTTCATTTGTTCGTGGGTTGTCCCAAATGGTCATAGAAAGCACCAATAGATAGGATGTTAAAATCAAGAAAGAATGGTTTGGCAATATACTGCTTGCTGGTGGCACATCATCAATGCAACAGTTGAACGAACGACTTGAAAACTATTTTTTGGAGGAATTTTCTCAAGTTGCTAGAGTTAAAGTATTGGCCCTATGATTTTCTGGAAAGTTAATTAGTTTTTTCCATTTTCTGCAGAAAACATGGGATGTAGGGCTTCGTTCATTGATGGAAACTTACAAGGCTAGAAATTTTGATCAAGGGGGAAGTTTATTTGCCAAGGGTTTGGATGAGAAGTGTCAAAAAGCATTTGAAGCTGTAGGGAGACAGTATTCCTTTAGAAAATAGAAGTACAAGCCAAAAATCTTGCGGCTTACATTTAAGGAAGAGATTCAAATGCTGAAGAAGGTTGAGGAAGAGCATAGGGGAGTTTTTGTTTCATGCCTTGCATGTTTAATTTATCTCCATTATATGACACGCATAAAGCTTAAGAAAATGTTAACTTTTAGTGGATGTGAGCATAATTTTCATTGAAACTGGGGCTGGAAATTATTTTTTCTAAGACTGAAAATTGTTGTGCATTGACTACTCTTGGATACTTGGCAGCACTTATGAAGGATATTAGAACTTACACTAGAACCACTGATATCAAATTTCAGTTCAGAGCTTCTTATGATCGGCCTAACATAGGGGGCAATGGAATACAATGGTCTTTTTCTGAAAACCATAGTCAATTGGAAGTTGTGGAGCTGGTTACCATCCGGAAAATTAGATCAGAACTGTTTTACTTCAGTGATGTGGATACGACTAAAAGAATGGCTGTTGTGATCCATGGAAGCGGTAGCTTTAATGTTCAGCGGAAGTTGGAGATTGAGGCTCGTTTTAGTGATGTTAATGATCTAGCTCTTGCTACACCTATCAAGCAAAATGTGGTCACAACCGGTGCTGTTGACAAGCTAATTAAAGTATGTGATGTGGTCACCGAGGTACAAATGCATAATTTAGAAGGCCATGAGGCTTTCATTTATTCTCTCTTGCCCAGTTGCAAGGAAAGTATCCATTTTAGGTTGTCAACATCGGTGCATAACAAGATTAAAACATGGGAATATGACAACATCGGAGCCAAAATTCATACTGATGCTCCAGGTCTTGTTGAATGGAATGAAAGTGAAAGTGTTGCAAAAAGAAACTATCATGGATTTTGAAAAATCCTTCGGCGGTTGTGCAATTTAGTTCAATTAAAGACAAGCTCTGGGTGGCAGCTAATAATCATGTTATTAGAATATGGGATCCATGCAGATTATTAGAGGAGGCAGCTGGAGTTGTCGAATATCAATTACTTGTTACTGTTTCCTATAAAATTAGGATTCCAGCATTTGGCATGAAGAATTATGAACTGAATGGAAAGATTTGTTATCAGGGTGGGTATGTTTTTGCCAATATAGACATGGATGAAATGTTGTTTGTTCATGCTGCAATTTTAGTTAAGGCAAAGAGAGCTCTCGGGAATATTTGGTCTAACCATCTAAAGGAAGTTAGGATGGTCAAGGTTGATCAAGGACTAGTCTTCAAGGGGGTGCAACAATGGCAAATTTCCTTTAATCCTTGAGGTCAAGGATTGTTTTGAGAAGGGAGTTCTGTAACGAGCCTAAATAAAAGGGCTTTCTTTTAATTAAGTTTATTTTCTGATTTAAGTGTTTAATGAAACGGTTCGTTTAGAACCATGTTGGAGTCTGTAAAACACAGTCGTTCTATGTGGATAGGGTTATTAGAGTCTGAATCACAGAAGGAAAAACTTATCGAATGAATGAATGAAAACTCAAGTCTTTTCCCCCAAATTTCTTATCTCTTTCTCTGATCTATTTCTCTTCTCACCTTTACTCTGTTAAAAATTCTTAAGTTCGATTTGGTTCGTTACATGATTCAAGTACACTTGTTTTCTCCACGATTCGAGACACTGGAGGGTTATTCAAGATTTTTCCAATGAACCCATTTTCAGAAGAGTTACTTTGATTTCCTAATTCCTTCCTGGTTTGGAGTATAAAAGGTGACTTAAGACCTCAGATTGATCACTTTTGATTGCTTGATAAAACAGCTGACTCTAGAGAAGGTTTCTATATTGGTCCACTAGCTGATGAACTCAATCAATGGCCTTTAGAAGGTACTTAGTACTTGTCTCAAGTTTCTTGATTCATATCTTTCTTTTGGATCTTTCTTTCTGACTTTGTATATAAGAAGTTCTAATCAGATGTTTTTTTGGATTGGAAATTTCAGAGGATCTGCCATCTTGGAGAAGCACAATGGAGACTTATTATCAAGAAGTGCTGTGAGTCCCTACTCTTACTTCACATCTTGGTATTCATGGTTTACAGATGAGTTCTAATGCCAGATTTAATTTGTTCTATATTTGCTTCCTCAGGTCTGTTGGGACTGAATTACTCTCCTTAATCGCGCTGTCCCTGAGGTTAGATGAAGATTACTTTAAAAAACTGGGTGCACTTAATGACCCTTTGGCAATTATTGGTTTATTACATTATCCAGGTATGGTACCACTACTTGACTTCTTTATATTTGTTCAAGCCATAAAGCGTTAAGAATATAACAATATGCCTATTAATTTTGATGTTAGGAGGCTTGGACTCTTCCAATGAAGAAATATATGGAGCTTCTGCTCATTCGGATTTTGGAATGATAACTCTTTTGGCCACTGATGGTGTTCCAGGGCTTCAGGTGTGTTCCTTGTTAATAATAGGTAAAACTTAAAATTATGTATTTTGAGCTTCGACCCAATATTTGTTTCAACTTTGTGAAAGCAGATTTGCAGGGAGAAAACCGAGCAACCGCCTGTTTGGGAGGATGTGCCGAGCATGAGTGGGTGAGTATTAGTGATGGCAGATTTTGTACATGTAATCAATAGAACAAAGTTACTGAACATTGGATCTGACCCTGTAGGGCGTTCATTGTTAACATCGGGGACATGATGGAGAGGTGGACCAATTGTTTGTTTAGGTAATCCAGTTGCCTGTTATATGCTTTCGTTGGAGAGCTTGTGAAACAATAATGTCAGCTTCTATGTATCTCCTCTGATTTGTGCTGTGCACTTGCAGATCAACAGTGCATAGAGTGCTGCCGCCAGGACAAGAACGCTACTCCGTAACGATCCACCCTTTCATGTTTACTTTTATTGTCATTTCTTGTGTCATCATATTTCAAGTGTTTAAGCATAATAGTTGCACATGTTTTGTTTTGGAAAGTTGAATTCTGTTAGGAACGTTTTGTTGAATGATTTTTTAACTTGGGTAAGCGTCATATCGAGTCGATACTACTCACCTGTCATTGCATATTACTAGTTCTATCACTCTTCAACTGAGGATGACCTTTCTCAGAAGTAGTATAATTATTTTACAAACATTTCAGGTGGCGTTCTTCGCGAACCCCAACAAAGACTGTATCATTGAATGTTTCGAAAGCTGTTGCAGTGAGTCTTGTCCGCCAAGGTATTGATTTTAGATGGTCTTTCAATGTTTAATTTGACTATAGCTGAACAACTTATCAAATAGAACCGTGATCAGTTCAGCTTATTAGTATTTATAAGCTCATCCTAACTGAAATCTAATAAGAGGGCGTTGTTTGTTATTCGTGAACACGAATATTTCAAGAAAAAAGAGGAATCGACGCAATACAAATGTGATATGTGTTTATGATGAGGGAGACAGGTAACATGTTTTGTTTCTTACATGCAGATTCCCACCCATAAAGTACTTAGACTACAGGAAAGAGCGCCTTAGACTTTCATATGGCTTCTAGTTCAAGTTGTGCACCATTTTCACATATCATATTGCAAACTCATTTCTGCTAAAGAATTGCAAACATTGAAATCAACATGTTCACACTCTGCATGCCTCTTAAAGACACTGTAATGTAATAAACAGACAGGTGACAGTAAAAGAAGACACAGAAACAGAATGTATCTAGTTTGCTTGTTTTATGTATATATTTCGGTATCAAGGTCATTGCAATTTGATATGACTTACTTATGAGTGGGTTAAAAGGGATTTTATGTTAAGGAAGTTGGTGTTTTGGAGAATGACATGGCATAAGTTCCTATTTGCAGGGGCCTGGTTGCTGCTAGATTTCTGCTCACCGACTCGCCATGTGAAAATGCTTACGTGCATGTTTACCAATGGTTTTAGCTATCGTATGCTACTTTTTGACAGTTAAAATATTGCTAAATAAATTGAGTTTGGTAGCCGAAACTCTTGCAAAACGCTTTGAACTAATCCGGAAAGCTACTTTCGGGGTGCTTCTGCTGTCTTAAAATGAAATATTCAAAATTGATTTTGGTACTTTTGATGTTTATAATTTGACTATAGCTAAACAATCTATCAAATACAACATTGATCAGTTCAGCTCATTAGAGTATTTATGGGCACATCCTAACTGAAATCTAAAAAGAGGGTGTTGATGCTCACTTCTGCTAAACAAATTGCAGACATTGCTCCTGAGAAGTGCAGCCAGGGCCCCTAAAAATTTTAAATTTCCCTATATAATTTAGATATTTCCTTTATATTTTCTATTCACACCCCTAAATTTTTTTTTAATGTAGCTTCCAAATAATTTATACCGTTTACATAAAATCACGTGTTCGTCCCTGAGTGCAGCGAAACTGTAATGTAATAAACAGACAAATAGAAGAAGCAGACCCTTTTGTATGATGAATGGGTAAAAACTGAAAAGGGATTTGACAATTCCTAAGAATCTTGGTGTGGATGGCATAAGTTGGAGAATGGAGACAATACAGCGTTTGTTTCTTCCAGTTGCCACCAAACCCTTTTCCTTTGACGTGTGGGCTAATAAAGTCCGCAAAGTAAGTTCCCTGTTGGTGGTAGGAAAAATTAAGGATGTTTGATTGTAAGGAAAGTAAAAGAAGCAAGAAAATGCCAATCATATTCATGTCTCTTGTTTCATCGATTTAATTGCGCAAACACAATGGACAACGTTTTGTCTTTACATTGTTATATAAAAAAAAATCAATGGGTAAGTCATCTCTAACTCTACCGTTTTTAATAAATCATGTTTTACTTTCATTGCTCTCAATCTTTTTTTATAAGGTTTTGTCTGCTACTTAATTAATATTCAAATATTAAATTGAATCTCTTTGTTTTGTTTTATTTCTATTGTTCTCAATTTTTTATACGAATATAAAATCTTTAATTATAATATTTATTGATATCAATTAGAATTTTAGGATGTAATTGGCCAATAGGATTTACCTTATTTTATGCATAGGAATCTGATTTATGAATTTTCTTGTTCCTTTGCAAATATTCATGAATTCCCTTGCTGTATTTTATCCGGTTATTTACAGAAAATATAGACTCTAACAGCATGAATTCTAGTTCTTTATGGCATTCCGCATGGCTCTAGTGGGGTAGGCTTTCTATATTCTCATTCATACGAGTTTAGACCTAAAAGGGTACTCGAACCGACCTTATCCTAAGTTGGATAAGAAATTTGATATTGACCATTACAGGCTTGCAAATCGAACACGGTACGAGGGATGCGTTTCACTATGCCCATTCGGAGTGTCACTCACGAAAGTATAGGTACTTTGGAACCCCGAAAGTATTCACTGGCCCATACGGAAGATTACTCACAAAGGTAGAGCTACTAACTTCCACTTAAATTGGATAAAGCCCATGTAGAAGTCTTATGCCATGATGCAACACATAAATACGTTAGCACATAAATATACACAAAGAAATTAATAAAAAAAACAACCGAACTACAAAAGAAAATACTTTGTGATCGAGTAAAAGTTGTGCCCACTTAAAAAAGAGTTCTCATGAGAGTCGTCAAGTTGTCGCGGCCATGACTCGATGTAAAATAGTAAAACATTGGAGTCACCGCCGATGTTTTAACTTAGGTAGAACGGAAATCTAATAGAAATTGAGATTCTAGAATTTTGGTTTGGGGGTACGGTTACGTGTGGGGAAAGATTAGCACTCCCACAACGCCTGTAAAACGGCGCTTACTTGGTCACTAATATTTAATCTTGTAATTCAGATACACATGCAATCCGATTGTTGCCAGTTGCCAAGGCAATTGAGTTGCTCTTGCACTCAATTACCAAGATGATCCATTCAACTATCACTCCACGACTCATGATAATCCGGCCTACTCTCTTAATCCGATCACTCTTATTTTTATTTTGTTTAGTTTATTTTACTTTTTATTCATCACCTACAATTTTATTTCTTTTACAACGCAGTAACTTAAGCAAAGTAGCCCAAACCAATCACCGTGGAGACGATACTCTATAATTATAACTTTATTACTTGATGCGTGTATACTTGCACCGTTTGTGTTGCTCTCAAAACACGCAACAAGTTTTTGGCGCCATTGTCGGGATCAGCAATTGGTGTTAGTTATTTTTATTATTACATTTTTTAGTTTTACTAACTTTTCTTTTTTGTTTGTTTTATTAAAAAAATTCAAGTGCACTACAAGTTAAGGGACATCAACATGTGGGAAAATAAAAGTAAATCTATTCAAGAGTTGATGTTGGAAGATAGGAATCAACGGAGAAAAACATATACATTGAAAAACTCGTGCACTTTTTGTGGAGAACATCATGTGTTTGAAAATTGCCCTCACATTTTTGGTGCATATGACTACATGGAGGACCATAGATGGAACCAGCAGCAAAATCCTTTATGGTATGATCAGAAAGCTCAAAAAAATTTACCATAACAATTTTGTTGCAGCAACAGACATGCCTCGGCAAGGTAGTCCTTATCAGCGGCCAAGTGTCACGACAACAGATATGTCATGGCAATGTAGTCCTCGTCAAGTGCTATCAAATTCCTTCGAGGCGTGGATAGCTAGGATGGATGCACTCATGAGCGATTTGATAAATCAAATGAGGAGACTCACTTATGCCATGGATAATACACACCAACAATTAAGTCCTAGAGATACTAAAGTCCCAAGGCAAGAGGACAAGGAACAATGCACAAAGAGCTCTCTGATGTGTGAGGAACAACTAAAACCTCCAAGTCGAGAGCCTGCCAATGAGAAAGACTGTCAAACACTTGATGAGCCTATACAACAAATTGCCACGATAATGATTGAGGAGCCTGAATAGAGCAACGCTGCAACAACCTTCCGAGAGACTGGTAGAGTAATGCTACAGCAAATTGCTCTCATCCACATTTGCCACAGAAATTGCACGACCATATGCAAGATCAACGAGATGAAAATACTTTGCCAGTAGAATATGAGCAGATAATGGTTGAACCTTTTGAATTCTTTAAAAACTCACCTCGTCCATTACAAGTGTGTCTTGAGGAACATATGTTGGTAGATTCGAAGCCATTGAAATCTCTACCGATTGAGATGTTTGAGAGGCTAAAAGAAAACATTGTGTGGATTCGTAAAGCTTTTCAGAAAATTGGTTTTTCCCTTGACTTACAGCGAATTTTGGCAATTGGTTGTCACGACAATTGGCTTGAGAAGCAATTGCCACGACAATAAAGGCTACATCCAACCATAATGAAGGTCGATGAGATTAAGGTAATTAAATGGTTGGGTGTTGATATAACTTTTTCTACTAATATATCCATGCCTTCAAGAATAGTAGCAGTGTGGAGAGTATACATGGACTACAAGAGAACAAGGAAGAAAGACACCTCCACCGTGGTAACACAAAAGGGAGTAGTTGCAAGCACATTGGCCCAATTCTTTTTTGGCAATATTGTCACTCGATGGAGGGTACGGATGAAGTATAAGAAATATCGGAAATGACACTTCTCAAGCTTTCTCGGATATGCAGTAACCTTAAAAGATGCATGAAAATGCTCTTTCTAAGAATTTTTAATTTTTCGTTTTTAATTTGTGGACCTTTATTTTATTTTTGGATTTCTTCTATATTTCTTTATTTATTTTCAGAATTTTTAGGAGATATTTTATCGTATTTGTCTTAAGTATCTTTAGTTTTAAGGTTTTCTTTGTTTTCTTTTCTTTTCCACATCAAGACTCACAACCACCATACAAAGAAAACCCCAACACTGAAAATTGCTTGGGCAACCAAAATTGCCTCGGCAAGTCATGATGCCCCGGAAACTGACTCTACTTCGGTGAACATGGATCGAATTGAAGAGATGATCTACACCTTGCCACACCGATTGGAGCAAATGGAGGCCCAAGAAATGCTATTCATGCGGTACCAACCACAAGCATTCAACCATCGCGAACCGAAAAAAGAATCAAGCAAACAGCACTAAGGGAACTCATCATTCGAGGTGACGACCTCTCCAACTAACTCATTTTCATTCAATTTAGTTTCTTTTACCTTTATTTCATTTTGCATGCATTGGGGACAATGCTTCTCTCGAGTTTGGGGGTGTTTGTTTCTAGTTAGTTTCATGTTTAGTTGCATTCATCTTTAGTAATAGCATATAGGATGCATATATATTACCTGACATGCCTTTGATTGGATTTAATTTGCCTAGACTTGACAGATTTCTAATGATGACTTTGCAACTGTACTTAATTGATATAACTTTCAATTTTAGGATGTGCATGGAAAACATTTAGAATCCTACTATGATGCTAAATATAATTGAACATTGTTGTGCCTTGTAAATTAAAGGAGACTTAGTGAACTTAGGTTGCTTAAAAATTGGGTAAAATTAAAATTTATGCTAAAGGTGTCTATCTGGCTCTAGCCTAAACTAAAAATTGGATTAAAAATAATTTCTTGCTAGAGATGCCCGAAACCGACTCTAGTTGTCACACATTAAAAATCACTAGAGGTGCCCGAAATTGGCTCTAGTTGATTAAAATTAAAATAAGAAATTGCTTGCTTTGCTAGAGGTGCCCGAAATTGGTTCTAGTAAAATTAAATACCCCGATAATTAATTCGATAAAACCTATTGTTCACATGGACTCCTGAAAATCAACTTGTACACAACTTCATACACATGGTCACGAGCATTATAGTTCGATTCCGAGTAACTTCTATGCCATCCAAAGAATTGAAAGACAATCATACTTTATGCCACGGTTCTGAGGATTGAATTCAAGTACGAAGCAGAATTTTTGATGATTAAAGTCTTGGCAGGTAATTTTTAGTTTTGCATTGCTTGAGGACAAGCAATAGTTTGAGTTTGGGGGTGTGATGAGTGTGTAAAAATACTATTTTTATTACCCTTTTTACTCATATTATTGTTAGAATTAGGCTCATATTACTTGCATAATTAGTCATTCATGCATTAATTCATGTTTCTTTTCATAGTTAAGCTTGATTACATAGTTTGGTGGTTTTGTGGAAAAAGATACTGTTTTGGTGCTTTATTTGTGCGGGTTAGGATTTCCGTGGTAAATTGCAAATTGCCTAGGCAATTCAGGAAGGACCTGTCGAACCAGTTGTCGAGGCAATCGCCGACAATTGAGGATAAGATGAAGTGGTAGCCGAAATTGATGACTGGATAAACCCAACATGGCGTGAAGCAAAGATAAATCCTAGAAGAGTTGGAGTTTCATGAAAAGATCAAAAAGAGATTAGATTCCATGAAAATAGGAGGAGTTTTTTAGGATAAATAAATAAAATAGATTTATCTCTTTAATACTATTTAATTCTAACTTAACTTCCTCCTCAAGAAAGACTTTGACCTAGCTATCTCCTATAAATAGAAGACCTAGCCACCTACTTCAAGAGGAGGTTCAATTGAGAGAGAAAAATAGAGGGTTGTCGACATCTTTTCTTCCTCGTTGTTTCTTGTCGATTCATGTTGGGATTTTTAGATCTTGTATATCTTTTGAACCCAGCCATGAACTATTTTTATTTGTCTTGGGTTATTGTGTTTGTGTGGTTGTGAGAATGATTGGGTTTGTTTAGGTATTTGAGTTTCCAATTTTAATTCAAGGTTTGTTCATTCTTGGTTTTTAATTTTGTTTGCGAGTGAATTGGGAGAGGATCTCGTGAATTCATTCATTTATCTAATATCTGGAGAATTAGATTCAAGAAACGAATGAGCATGGTCTTTATTCAATCAATCGATGGTGAAGACTAATTCGACTTAGGGATAAGTTGTGAATTTCAACGGCTAAAAGGAGCGCAAGATCGGTTGTTGTTTACCCTTGGTTCATGCATGGATGTATTATTAAAGCATGCATAATTAACTAGTGTTTCGAATTAGGGATAAGGAGAAACCATTGAATAACGTTTCGCTGAACCTTGAAGGTTATCACCCAGTTGTTCAGGCAATCGCTCCACTAGTTGCCCAAGCAATCCGAATGTTTCCAGTTGCCAAAGCAATTGAGCTGCTCTTGCACTCAATTACCAAGACGATCCATTCAACTATCACTCCACTACTTACGATAATTCAGCCTACCCTCTTAATTCGTTCACTCTTATATTTATTTTGTTTAGTTTATTTTACGTTTTATTCATCACCTACAATTTTATTTCTTTTACAACGTCGTAACTAAAGCAAAATGGCCCAAACCAATCCATGTAGAGACGATACTCTATATTTATCACTTTATTACTTGCGACATGTATACTTGCACCGTTTGTGTTGCACTCAAAACACGCAACATCAAGCTTGAGCTCCTTCAAGTTCTTTGCTTCTACAATGGTTGTCTTTTTGGACTCTCATGATTCGGGAAGTAAGTAAATCAACTTCTGAACGAGTTTATATTGCAAAATCTCCTCTCCAAAACCTTTGAGTCGGTTGACAATTGTGGAGAAACGGTTGAACATCCTCTTGATGTCTTCATTCGGGTCCATCTTGAAGTTTTCATATTCAAGATTGAGTAGACCAATCTTTGTCTCCTTCACATCATTTGTACCTTCATGGATCACTTCAAGTTTGTCCCAAACCTCCTTGGCATCTTCACAAGAAGAAACTTTTGCGTATTCATCAGGGGCCAATGCACACTATAGAATGTGCAAGGCTTTGTAATTTAGCTCTATCTTCTTCTTGTCATCCGCACTCCAATCTTGGCTTCTTCGTTGTAGCACGAATGATCCGTCTTCAACAATGTCCCAAAGACGATAATCTTCTTAATAGGATGTTAATCCCTCTCGATTGAGTCTCTCTTTGATACCAATTGTTAAGCTCGATATCCTTCAACCGAATTGCTTGCCAAGTGGTGGAGAAGATGTATTTTGGGTGTATTTAGTGGAAGCAAAAAGATAGACAAAAGGACAAAGGATTTATAGTGGTTCAAGCTTCGAACATGCTCTGCATCCACTACCTTAGCTTCCCACTAAGGATTTCAACCAATTCACTAAGAATTCTTCCATTTTTATTGGCTTAGAAGGTGACTCACTCACCAAGTCTATCAACCAAAACTCACACACCAAGCTTTGGGATCACTCTTAAACAAGAGAAAACTTAGCAAACTAGAAATCCCTCTAAAAGGTATGTGTTTGCACTCTTAAGCTCTCACCCAAAACCTAATACACTTGAGCATACATTGACATTTAAGCTCACAAGTATTGTCTATACAAAGAAATGAGAAATTAAGCTCTAAGACAAAATTTCATCATAATGTTGTTGACTTGTGGATCATTTTTTTCTTCTATAGATGCTTGGAGGTCCCTTTTATACTTTCAAATGAGCTTCTAGCCGTTGGAGACCGTTGGGGTTGAATAGGAGCCGTTGGAGCCTTTATTTCCTGCAATAAATGTAGTTCGGGGGCTAACAGTATCGATACACGAGTAGCCATATCGATACAGGTTCTTAAGGAACTATCAGTTATGCTTTCCTCAGCTGATGCGTATCGGTACGACCTGCAATTCAAATATTCGTTGGGAAAATGACAGTTGGGAGCAGTTAGGCATATCGGTACTCGATACAACCGTATCGATACGGGATACTAGCCGTTGGGGATTTGTAAAACAACTGTATCAAAACGCCACGCAACGATCGATACAGGTCCTTTCCGTATCGGTATGGCCAAGCCGTATCGGTACAGGTTTTAGCTACTGGAATTTTCCTGTAGCTGAAACCCTAAAGCGTATGATACGATGTATACTGTATCGGTACAGTTGCTTGAAAAACAAAGGTTTGGCTACTTTAAAGATATTTTAAATCATTTCAAAGCCTTGTAAAATTCATCAAACATATTTTCAAGTTGTTTGGACTTATTAACATTTTGAAATCTTTTCAATTTAGTCCAAAACAAATTTTCTATTATTATATCAAAACAAACATCTCAACAAGCTTCGAGAAAATTATAAGAAACTATGATGGTCAATTTGGCATCTGAATATCCTCCCAAAGATCTAAACCTTTTTATGGAAAGCCTACAAAAATGCCTTAACCTCGAATGGTAACCTTCAAGCCAGGCTTCGATCACTTTTCTTAGTATGTAGTTAGTGTTCTTATTGTCAAGAAAGTATTGAGCACAATCTTTTCTTTTGTTCTTTTGTTCAAACGATTTAGAGAGCTTTGAGGTTTAGCTACATCCTGAAGATGGATGGATTTTCTAAGTTTTTTGTAAAATGGTGGTTCACTTTAGTGGAGATCTACACAAAGGTTGATTTCAAGGATAACTTCAACTCATTTCCTTAATTTGGTGACATATTTGGAAATCACGAAATAAGTGGGTGTTTTCAGGACGAGGTGATGATCTGGTTACTGTTTGGAATTCAAATAAGAAAGTTTTCTTTTATTTTAAGGAAACCTTGCAAATTGTTTGGGACCAGAGTTGTGTGCAATGAAATCCCCTCTAGAAGGTATATTAAGGGTAATTGTGATGCATCTTTTGATGCCTTTTGAGTGGTAGGTTGTTGGTGTTCTACGAGACGAGTTGGAACTCATGGTAAGATGGGCGATCAAGAGTATCTTTGCGTTCTTTGCACGTATAGCTGAAGCAATTGCAATTCGATAGGACATGGATTTTGTTCTTAAATAGGGTTTTTGTAAAATCATTGTTAAATATGATAATATTGGACTAATTGAGTGCCTACGATCAAACAATATTTTACATGAGCAATGGCAGATGTAGGTTATGTTGAGGGTGAGCATGTGACCACTCTGAAATTCAAAATTTCCTTTACTGGTTATCTATTTTACTAAGTGTGTCCACCTTAAAATTTTATTGTGCCCACCCCGTGAATCTGAATTTCCTTGATTGGTTATCTATTTTATTGAGCGTGTCCACCCTAAAAATTTTATCTATACTCATTTACGTACAAAAAATTTTATGTTGTTAATGCTTAATATATATGTGCCCACCCTTAAAAAATTTCTGAATCTGCTACTGGACATAAGAAACTACAACTATCGAAAAAGATACACTAGACTATAATAGTGAATTCGATGAATCTTCTTTTTCGTTATGTAATCAAATTGTTCATTGGAGGGCGAGATTAATTAAGTCCAATACTCCCAACCATGTTAATTCCCTTCTTTCTAAGCTTAGGAATCTATTTTAAGGATGATTGTTTTTAATGAAGTTTTTCTTCATAGAAAAAATGGTTCCGTTGGATGTTTATGAATTAAATTTAGAAAAATAAAGAATATTGAAATATATTTAGGGATCTATAGTAAATTTTACAGTGCAGGAGGAAGATGACACTTATAGGTGGCGTCTTCTATTTTTTTAATAATTTTTTTCTCTAATGACGCCACCTGCATGTGACGTTCTCTCTTTTTTAATAATTTTTCCTCCAAAGCTGTCATGCACGTGGACACTTTACGTTAAAATATTATAAAAAAAATACCCATGACGCCACCTGCAAGTGGCGTTTTCACCCTCATTGTTCATTTTGTCGCATTTTTCAAAATATTAAACTTAAAGGCTTTCATTCCCTAAAATTAACTTTAAGGGACAATATTCTCTCAATTTTAAAAAGAAAAAAAAATACTATGTCAAAATGAAATAATACAGATTTAAGTTTAATCTAAAGACCTATAAACATAGGTCAAAGTTAGGATAAAGTTGATCACTTTATCTAATCCACGTGAACCAACCAAAACATCACATTAAGAAAAAAATATCATTAAAAGAGGGCCAATCATCGGTATCTAATTATGATAATTGTTTTCATCAAACAAATTATGATAATTATTACAATGATTTTGTTAGTAATCAGCCACTTAATCAGATGAGTACGATGGAAACATCTGAGCCGTCCCTTAGTAATCCGGGACCACGAAAGATCACAAGCAATGATTTTGTTACAGTAGGGGTCCACAAGAGTAATATATATGAATATTATAAAATGTAGTAGGCGGGGTTTGGATAAAGTGGATAAAGCATTTTTATGTAGTTTGGGACGATGACTTGTCCTACAAGCTAATATACCCAAGAATATGCCACGTCGCAATCGGGGAATCTCCACGTGTACGGCCCAAACAGATCTCACCTACCTTTCGGATTTTGGATACCAGACCAAGATTACGTCTTCTTTCCATGTACCGTCTTTCCCCCGTACACGTGTCGTACCCTCGTAATCATAAGGCTTAATACATTTTTTTCTCATTTATTTATTTTTTTAATTTATCTTTATTTATTTTTTTAATTTATCTTTTAAAATTTATTTTGATCACTTTTGTTACTAATATTTTTAACATTATATATAAGATTAATATGCTATACACTGGCGGTTGAAAATAAAGTTTCCACAAGTGGGTTTATTTAGGGGTTTAGTTTAGGGTTTAGAGGTTAGGGGTTTATGTTGTATAGTTTAGAATCTATGATTTATGATTAGAATTTAGGGTTTAGGGTTTGAGGGTTGGGGTTAGATTTTTAGGGTTTTAATGTTAGAATTTTAGGTTTTAAATTTAGACTTGAAAATAAGCATGCTTGTGTAAACTTTTTTTACACTGACAGTGTATCAAATATTAATCCTTATATATATTGTCCTTATCGTTAAAGATAATGTCTTGATCAATCAAAATGTGTCACATTATTTTTATTTATTTTTAAATAAATAAAAAATTAAAATAAATATATTAAAGTACTCAAAACATACTACCTTCACCTCATCATCTTTTTTTCCCAATGTTCTTTAAATTCTCTGGTTTATCCAGATCTCATGTGGAACTCATTACTAGTAGTTCCATTTTCCCGAGAAACAAACAGTGAGAAAAGTGAAGGAAAAAAACTGATATCGAAGTTCAAGCATTAACCCGACAGTATCATGTTTTTCATTTTCATTCATTTCCCGGATTTTATACAGTTTAAGGTAATGTTCTTTGTCTATCTCTACTACATTGCTGCCAAATGCTGTGTTTTCTTTTTATGAATATTTTGTTTCTTAAACAAGCTTCTGGGAATTGCTTTTACTTGGTAGTTTTGGCAGATCCAGACCTCTTTATTTAATTTTTTGATTGAATGAAATGATTTTGAATTTAGGTTATCTTCAACATGTATTATTGATTCTCAAAAATAAATGTTGTTCATATATATATATATATATGTGTGTGTTTTGTATATGAAAAACGCCTATGATCTGAATTCAGTTTATTTGACAGATTTAAGTATGATGTCAAACAAATTTGTAAAAATTAATTCTTAAGATTAAAAATATAATTCAATTCAGTAATCTCATTAAATATTATTGTTAAGTTATTGATCGAGTAATCAACGATTTAATAATTTATATGTATTCTAATCAATACACAAAATAAATAATTTATATGCATAAATGACGAAACTAATAAAAAATGTAGTTTAATTTCTTGTATTCAACAATAACTAGATTAATTTCTAAATTTTCATAAAAAACGGGAACTGAATTCTAACAAATTAAAATAATATTAACTTTTATTTTAGAAAAAATTAACATTAACTTTTTAGATTTCATCAAATAGAGGAAAAATATCCGGAAACAAATCTCTTTCTATAATACATATATATGACTAGATAAACCGGTAACTTATACTAATGCATTTATTCATAGTAATATATATATATATATATATATATATATATATATATATATTATGAATAGATAATATTTGGTACGTTTTTATTATTTTGTAGCAAAGTTATGACAAAATAAGGAATAAATATCAAATTTATTCATGAGTGTGAGTTTAATATGTAACATGGTACATGATTTTTATTTGATATAAATACAAACATGAAACTTTGACTTAATTTCAATTATACACATTCGACAAAAAAATGACTACTTATTTTAATATCAAGTAACTATAGTTATATATGGGCATAAAGACAACAAAAAATCTTATAACGTTTGGCTGAATAGTTATTTTGATCTCTCTTTTTTTAAGTAATTTAATCATCAACGTTTTATTTTAAATCAAAATAACTCATCAAGGGATGAAAATTGTTAGTCAAATAATGATAAATTATTTAAAATGACGTGGAAAACCTACATGACAGTGCACATTGACATAAAAACAAGTATGTTGATCACTTGAAAGAATGTCACATCGGTCAAAAACAACTTTATAAAATATAAAAAATTATCTTCTACTAATGTGTCATTTTGTCAAGTCATTTCAAGTTGTTTACCATTAGTTAACTAACAGTTTTCCTCTGCGGAAGCGCCATTTTAACTCAAAATGAAACATTGAATAAAAAAGAATAGAGGCTAAATTGATTATTCAATCAAACGTTAGTAACATTTTGAACATTATGCCTTATATATATAATAATTAAAAGGGTGAACTACCTGGGTGACCACCTAACTATTGAGTCTGACCTGTTTTAACCACTAAAGTACAAAAATATAAAAATTCGACCACCCAACTATGTAAATATACCTATTTTGACCACCACCCATTAAAATCTAACGGATAGGTGACGTGGCCGTTAAAGTAAAATTTGTATAATTACACATTTGATCTTTGTTAGTTCCTTATTATATCAATTTATTCTTAATTTTAATTAATAATAAAATTAATTAACTAATCAGGAGACACCCGATTGGATGATTTTAATCTAATTTTTATTTTAATTAATATATTTATTTTCCTCCAATCAAATGGTGACACATGTCACCATCTGGTGAAAGGAAAATTCAAGAATAAGGAAAATGCTTAGTATAAGGTTTGAACCCCCAACCTTTTTAAGGAAACCCAATAACTTTACCACTACACCAACTCATTCTTTGTGTAATGTATTGCATCATTCTATATATATCTTATAATGCAGTAAATTTTAGGGAATAAAGAAATAAAAATGGTTGCAAGGGGACTCGAACCTAAATCACTTGGATGTGTAAAGCTATACAAATCACTGAACCAGTTCAAATAATTAATTTAAATATAAACATATTTTAAATATATTTAAAATATAGTTAAAGTAAGATTTAAAATGAAATTATTTATAAATTTTATATTTTTAAATTAAATTGAATATTTTTTTTTATTTTTCACATTTATTTAAAAAATAAAATTATTAAAATGAATGTGAAAAATAAAAATATTTAATTTAATTTTAAAATATAAAAACCATATATATTCAATTTAGTTTAAAAATATAAAAAATATATTTTTTACACATCTCAAGTGATTTAGGTTCGAGTCCCTTGCAACCATTTTTATTTCTTTATTCTCTAGCATTTATTGAATTATATGATATATATAAAATGATGCAATCTATTTTATAAAGAATGGGTTGGTGCAGTGGTAAAGTTATGGGGTTTCCCCCAAGAGGTTGTAGGTTTAAACCCCACACCAAACACTCTTTTTATTCTTAAATTTACCCTTTACTAGATAAAATTAGGACTAAATTGATATAATAATGAACTAACAATGACCAAATGTGTAATTATACAAATTTTACTTTAACAGTCACCTCTCTGTTAAATTTTAAAATAGGTCTGTTTAAATAGTTGAGTGGTTGAATTTTATATTTTTATAGTTCGGTGGTTAAAACAGGTTAGTCCAATAATTAGATGTTCACCCATATAGTTTACCCTAAATAAAAACTTAAAATAATGTTATATCTATAATAGAACGGTGGTCCGTGAAAATTGAATCAAAATGCTATAATTGAACAAAAATTTAATGAGTAAATTACAACACAAGTCACTCGCTTATTAGTAAGATTTCAAACGAGTCATCAAATTTTAAAAAAATTACAAACAAATCACTTAATTAATCGGTTGACACAAACAAGTCATTGGATCGTTAAATATTAGACGACTCTCTAACACGAAATATTTTATTCTTTAAAATAGTATATTTCAAAGAGTTACAATCAAGTCAAAAATTAAATAATTGATTGTAACAATCATGCCACCCAATTAAACTGACTATAATAATTATGACATGTGCAACTGCGTCGACCGTAATCGGTTGTCGTATATGGTGGCCAATGAACCCCAAATTTCACAATAAGATTCACATAAATCTTTTCGTTTAATTCATCGAATTAGATTCCCAATAATCTCTCTCAAAAGTAATAAAATCTATCCAAAACTTTAAAACATCTTGAATTCCAATCTATGTCCTCCACCGTCAGATGACCATTGTCTCGAGATATATTATTCATCTCATCAATGACAACCTCTCCACTATTCGGATCATCAAATAGAGGCCTCAATTTTCAAGAAGCACAAAACTCGACATGAATTTTCTTTTTCGATTAATTGAATGACTCTTTTGTGACTTTTTAAAATTGGGCGATCCATTTCTGATTTTGCTAATAATCGAGTGACCTATTTGTAATCTTGCTAAATATTAGGTGACCGATTTGTAATTTTACTAATGATTGAATAACTTTTGATGCAATTTACCTAATAAGAAAATAATTAAAAATGTTTCTTAAAGGCACCTACTAATGTATGTTTCATTTTAAAAGTCGAGTGACATGTTTGTGACAATCGATTAATCGAATGATTTGTTTGTAAATTTTTAAAATTAAGAGAAAATTTTGATACATAAAATTGTGTAAACTCTAGTTTACATAAACCTTTAAAATTTAGGGTTTAGTTTAGGTAGGATTTAGAATTTAAAATTTATGATTAAAATTTATGGTTTAAAGTTTTAAATTTAGAGATTTAAAATTTAAATTTTATAGTTTAAATAAAAACGGTTGTGTAAATTTTTTTTACACATGTTGTATATAGAAATATAACGTTAAAATTAAATAACTTATTTATAATTTTATTAATAATTGGAGTCACATGTGATATTATTTTAGTTTAATATACAATAAAGTGAACTTTTTCTTATTCCTTTGGCAAATAGAATTTTTTTAGCCAATATAGATATAAAATTTATAATTTTTATTAATAATTGGATTCATAAATAACTTTTGGTTTAAAAATGGAGAGACAACATAAGATAGGATTAAATATATATTTTTAAAAGGAGAAGAAAAATGAAAATGGACAGTCATGTTGGGTTCAACTCCCCGCAGCAAAGACATGATTATGGCACACCAATTTTTGAGGAGATCAACGGCTAAAAATCAAATATGTTAATCCCCACAGTAAACTCCGCGAAGCAGTAGATCATTAAAATTCCTTTCCAATTATATAAATAAATAAATAAATACACGGCATATGGATATTGTTCATCCCTCTCTTCTCTCTCCCATCTGCTAACGCTGCCAGAGGGAGAGCCAAAAAAATAAAACAAAAAAGGATTGTTTTTTTTTTGGGGGTTAAAAAGCAAAGCCCTAATCCACATGCGGTTCGGATCCGGATGCTCAAAGATCCGATCGACATTTATCCCTTCACTTCCCTCTCTGATCTGATCCCAAACGAACCTACCCGGCGGTGAAAAATGACGCGTCGCTGCTCGCATTGTAGCCACAACGGGCACAACTCTCGGACCTGCCCGAACCGAGGGGTTAAGCTTTTCGGAGTCCGGTTGACTGATGGGTTGATTCGGAAGAGCGCCAGTATGGGCAACTTAAGCCAATATTCTGGGTCGAATTCTGGCGCGCATAACGGGAATGGGTCGGGTTCGCCCGGTGAGGGGCCGGATCACGCCGACGGTTATGCTTCCGAGGATTTCGTCCCCGGGTCATCTTCGAGTCGTGAAAGGAAAAGAGGTTTCAAATTTTTTGAAGGATTTATTTTACTTTCCTTAATATTATTTGCTATATTGTTTAAGTTTTGATTCGGTGGATGATTAGTGTAAGACTATAAGCGATAAAAGAATACCTTCCGACTTAAGTATTTGCATTGGCTTAAAATTTTCATTTATTTTATTTTGAACACAGTGATCATGCTGGATTTCTTCACCGATTTTCATGTGTATTTTTAATTTTTATGTTTGCATTGTTAAATAGTTTAAAGATTTATAGTAAGTATTATTATTATTATTATTATTTTTTGTTTCCGGTTAGTTAGTTTGAAACTTTAGCTTATAATTAATAGTTAATTTTCTTTTGGTTACAGTCAAGTGGGTTGTTGAATAAAGAAATGGGTCTGATAATTTCATTAATTATGCAGTAGAATATCTAAAGATATGCGAAAATGGTGGATATTGAAATAAGAATTTGGAAGTTTAGCTCTCTAAGGATTTTAATCAATTTATTTTTACTTTTATTTATGCTATAACATGAAATTCATTGGGAAATTTGTCGAAAAGAATGCCTTATCGGATGTGATATCACCTAGTTTTGAAGGTAATGAAAATGGTTTTTTTTATGTGCCTGGTGTTTGTCTACATTATTCTTGATTTGGATGACCCTTTAGAAGTTTGAGCATAGAATGATGGTCTTAGTACTCTGTGCGGCAATGGCTACTGGCTAGGTGATTCGGTTCTTGTTAAGGGTTTGTTGAAGCAATAGGATAAAGCACCGGAATTCTTGAATCCAAGTTATATTTGTTTCACAGGTGTTCCTTGGACAGAAGAGGAGCATAGGATGTTTCTTCTCGGTCTGCAGAAGCTTGGGAAAGGTGATTGGCGTGGAATCTCTCGCAATTATGTTATATCAAGGACTCCTACTCAAGTAGCTAGCCATGCTCAGAAATATTTCATCAGGCAGTCCAATGTTTCTCGGAGAAAAAGACGTTCTAGCCTTTTTGATATTGTGGCAGATGAAGTTAGTACCCTTCCCTCTGTAGTCTATAACGATGCAAACAAATTTGACACTTTGAACTTCTAAGTACTTTTAACCTAACTTAACAGTATAATACAAGTATGGACATGCCATTGAGAATCCTTTTATTTGCCTGTGAAGATTTTGCTTCTTTATTTTTGAAAATTTATAATTACTTCACTTTTTCCAGAGAATATTATTTTCTGTTGAAATAAGTCTGCTTTGTAAAATCAAAAGGGGAAGCTGCAGTTTTTCACATTATATTACTGTTTTTTCAGGCTCTGGGTGTTTGGTTAATTTATTTTACTTCTTTGAGAGAGATTCGGTTTATACCGATTTATTTCCCATGCCTATACTAATTTTTTTTGTTGATTTGTTTTTATGCATGACATCAGGTGCTGGAGTACATTGTTTATCCATCCATTTCCGCTGCTTTTCTAGTTGTCTAAGTTACTTTTTTCTTGTTTATTTCTTGCAGTCAGGTGACACTCCAATGGTATCACAGGATATGTTTCCTCCTCCATTGGATGAAGCACAGAGCACTGACCAATTGCCTATTCCTTCTCCATTGGATGAAGAAGATAAACTAATGGATTCCAACAACGCGAATGATGGGGAAAGTGTTCCTCAAAAGTCGGAGAGCTCGCAACCCTGTTACCCAGTAGTATATACTGCTTACTTCCCACCATTCTTTCCTTATTCATTTCCATATTGGATGGGGTATAACACAGAACCAACCAAGAAGGACACGCATGAAGTGGTCAAGCCAACAGCAGTACATTCGAAGAGCCCGATAAATGTTGATGAGCTGGTAGGCATGTCAAAGTTGAGTTTGGGAGAAACAATTGGTGATAATGGCTCATCGTCTCTTTCATTAAAACTGGATGGTTCATCTAGGCAGTCTGCTTTTCATGCCAACCTAGTAATCTAGCATTGATTCAAGTGGGAACCCGATCCATGCGGTTTAAGATTAAGTTTATCTGAAAGTAATATGTTAGGTTAGCTCAGGGGTTGTGAGCAGTACAGGTTTGTTGTTAGTAGAAGACTAATAATTAACTCTCTGGTTTGGATTTAGTTACATATTTGTTTGGTGGGTTCAACTCAATAAGTTTGTTTTTCCAGTTTTTAGTAACATAATCCAATGTTTAGCATTAGGTTGTAGTATGTTCTTTGAGAATATTTAAATATTCTAACAGTGTTTGCCATGATTTGCTTAAGGATGATTTTACCATGCTCGACGAAACTGCTGAACATCACTAACGCTGAACATTGCTCAACACTATTAAATTAGTGGCTTATACAAAAAATAAGTGCCCAAAGTATACTTTGTAACACTTTCGATCCGGATGTTACTTTTGGGCCTCAAGCCCAACTTGAATACATAAAACTTGTCAATTAGTTTAACCAAAACAAGTTATTTCTAAAACATTTAAAGTCCATAAATAAAATATAGTTAAATAATCAAAACGATACAAAAGAGTTTCAATTTAATTTAAAACATTTTAAACTGTTGATTTGATTTAAACCATTTCAAAATAAAAAGTACAGACTAAATCATGTAAGGCCTTATGAATACATAGCTCACTTAACACAAGTATCGTATTATGAAAGCCTCAACGTACCGGAATCCCAAACCGATAGTGCTCCTCAAATCCACGATCCAACGATCAACCTACGCACGAAAATAACGATACTGAGCATTGAGCTTACAAAGCTCAATGGTACACATCTACTCTACTATATTTTATGCTAATCATAAACATAAGCATGTAAGCTAGTACGAACAATAAGGATAGATAAATAAACACGTAACGCTACCACTATTCTCCTAAACACATGGTATTAAACGAGTTCATGGCTCAGTTAACAATCAACATATCAATATTTTACATAGCACCACTTTAAGTGTGGCCCGGTGTCACCTAGCTCGGAACTCACACCCGAGAGAGACCCGATCATCACTAAGCCTCATATCGAACTCCCAACACACTCAAGTGTGATCCAAAAATCATTAAGCCTCATATCAAGCACCCCAAAACAACTCGAGTGTGATCCGGTACCACTAAGCCTCAAATCAAGCACCTCAAAACACATGTGGTCCGGAATCACATAGCCTCGGATCACACATTGAGTATCCGGATCCCATCAACAATATTCACATAGATTTAATAACAAAATATAACCATTACATTTGGCTTTACCATCACATAGTTTTCACAAGGCTTAAACTCATTTTATTCTCGTTTTATTCCCACTTTGTTCACCTTACCAAGTTGTTAATACATTATGGAGAAACACATAAGTTAATATCATTTCTTGCCTCCATTAATTTTCGTTATCTCATTTGTCAAGGCATAATTTTCATTATTATATTACCCATCAATCAACGATGACTCAACCACACACAAGTGCCCCGACCTGGCACGTAATAATACACGACCTACCAAGGACCCCTATGGTTGCTATTACAGACAAGTCACTCAACGTTTACCGATTTATTACTCATTAGACTCATATATAATTAATCTTATTCATTAGTACCATTAATCCATGTTATCACATTTAATCAAGGTATCATTCCATTGTTAATATTCACACCAGTTTTTATCCTTAACTTGCATTACGAGCTTACGAAGCTTACTCGATCCCTAAAGCTTATGAGAGTCATTAAAGTTGGTTTACTACCACATTTAATCAATTAATATTAATTACCGACTTCATTTCTATTTATTCAAATAATTAACCCTTAAGCATGATTCCCGTCAAATCCCATCAATCTATTCGAATAAACATACATGAAACACAATCATCTCAATCAACCAAATAATCAATAATTAATCATACAAGCATCACGAACGACTTTACGCGGTCTCTCTAACATATCCACGAGTCATATCATAATCACGACATCATCATAAATTTCATAATTATCGAACCTCATAATATCGATCTCTACTCATGCTTATTTATCAACCTATTTTGCAACCACTAACAAGCAAGGAAATTACGCTTATGATGCTCATGAAGCAACGAGAGTTCGAGGTGTACTAACCTTATGCTGATATCGATAAATTTCTCATCCAAGCTTATCAAATATTCCACTTGATCCGATATCCAATCCCAAATAATCCTCGTATGCCAATGAATACAAAACTATATTAGTTAATGCACCCCCTATTCAATTTACATGGTCAAATGTGTAAAAAAATAGCTTTCCGGGTTTGAATTTGGCGAAAAGGACTGCACCAATGGATCCGAAACATCGAAAACCCCTCAGGTAGGCCCCCCCCCAAAAGTCAACGGCCGGTCAACTCTGGTCAACCTTGGTGAAATGGTGCGGTCAGACACATGGTAAGCAGTGTGTGCCCCTAGGTGTAGGATCTGGTGTGGGCGAGTGCACAGGAGATAAGGTGCACCCGCAGACAGTTATTCCGTGCGGCATGGTGCAGACAAGCAGCGTGCACCCGCCAAGCCAGGCGCACGCCCACTCTCGCCGACGGCGCATGGGAGGCCCTTCAGTAGCCTGACGATGAGCTCTAGTCCCGCTGTTCTTTGGTTGTGGTGGTGACGATCGGAACGTGCTGAACGAGTTTCCCCTAATTATTCTTTCTCTTCACTTCGGCGAATGGCAACTCGGACAGTGGCGAGACGACCACCGTTGGACTCGTCTCGGTGAGACCTTTTCAATGACGCGGCGGTGTCGTGCATGGCGGCTCCGACGACCGTAGATTGAGGTTCAAAACCTCCCCCTTACTTTTTCTCTCTTTCCCAAAATATCTCTTTTCTTTTCTTTCTTCTCTCTTTCCATCAAATCACCAACACCTTTATTTTAAAATCTCTTTTCTTTTCTTTCTTTTTTTTTCTTTTCCTTTTCCATTTACTATAAGGCCCAAACCCACAATTTGGATTTGGGCTCCCAACCATAAGACCCAAAACTTAAACTCCAAAAGTAATGACCCATAGCCCAGGTCCAAGACCCGATTGCTAACCCAATATTTGGGTCGTTATAACTCTCACATCCTTAAAAGAAATTTCGTCCTCGAAATTTATACTGGTAAACCAAAGAAGATTCCAAGACTTTTATAACTTTCCAACTTTCTCAACATAACCCGCTGCGCTACTCTAATCTCTTACAACACTTGTCAAATATAACCATTGACTTCAAACGATATAAACATAATATCAACTGATTCTTTCTCTTAGAAGGAACTCCATCTTTGCTCGAAACAACCCATCGACTGACCATTTCCCTTAAAGAGCTCCATCACCATTTGGTGTATAGCTAAAGCCATAGAACAAACCCAACGGTACCTTGACCAAAACATCATACAAATATGTCATCAAAGAAACTTAACTTGTGCTATAAAACCCAAAGGATTGCTTCACAACAAAATTCTTACACACCAACGTACGACTTAAAACAGAGCAATTTTTCTTGCGGTGACTCCCTAAAGGAATGATGCCCCCAAGCACTTACCTTAGAATCGGTATGAAAACTCATATAGGCAACTAAAACATCCCATATTAACTCGGTTCACACGAGGGTCTTACATTTCAAACTATCACATGTCCAGAAAACACGTCATCTATACCCTCCATCGGATCTTCCATCGCATACAATCTCACCAAGGGATAATGTTCCAACACAACCATCTAATCTCGCACCCAAAAAGGTAGCATGTACACACCATAGTGTTGTAAAACCTAACCCGCAACCAATGCAAACAGACTTTCTATCTAGGTCTCATATTTGCCGAAGATGTCAAATGACACTGTACATCGTTTGGGTGTTCTCTATTTATGAGCGCAAGTGCACACTCCTGTCAAGTTATAGTATAAAAGATATCGTCCCCCACAAGGATTGGACAGCTTGATTCGAGTTGTAAGTCCTGCACAAGAAAAGTAAATGCACAATTAAGTTGAATGTTTGAAAAGAAAAGTAAAATAAAAACAAAAGCAATCAAAAGGGAATTGATCAGATTGATAGAAAGGGCATGGTTATCCTGCTGCTTAGTGTGAAACTGCGTTGAATAGGACAAGTTGTTTTGCGCTGCCAGACTCTGTTGCCTCAGAGGTGGATGGCTGGTAGACTGCTGAGACCCTTTCGCTGCCTCGACAGGGGAATGGAACTGTGTCTCGGCGGCAAACTCGGCAAAACTACAAGGCTCGACAGAACGCTTCGAAAGTGACTCCGCTTATGTCTAAGTTAGAGTTCTGTTGATGCCCACTGCAGATAATACCAGTCTCGGCGTGAATCATGCAAAGACAACAATGTTGATTTGTCCTCTTTTAGCCACCTTAAACCCTTAACCTATGTCTTGGCCGAATTGATCGCACCGTCTATAGATGAAATCGTACTTACTCCTTTCGTGAGTTCGACTCTCTCGATACCAAACAAATGGATAGAATTCAACTAATCTTTCGCCTTAATTGAAAACTATGAAGAACATGGAATAAGTAAACCTTGTAATTTTATTTGCAAAAACAAACTTGAAATCCTAAGCAACCGTTCTCACAACTAATTACAACATAACCCAAACCCAAGGAGAAATTTAGAACATGTCGGCGTCAAGAAAACCTAAACTATGCCTAAGGAAAACCCTATGCTTTTTTTAACTAGAATTACAATGAGTATATATAGGCATTAGCTAGGTCTAGTCCTTCTTGAAGTAGAAGTCTTCAAAGTAGCTTTTCACATTAAATGTGACTTTAAACTATGACTTCTTTGAGTTGAATGTGGACTTTATCATGTTTCCTTGCTCCGCAAGTAATCTCAAGATCATTCTTTAGCGGCTCTGCCCGCTGCTATAGACGTCAAAAAATTGAATGGGTAGCATCAATATAATCAGGATTTTCTGCTCTACAGATCGCACTCCGGTTCTCCAACTCCATAGTCTGCTGTCTTGGGCGGCAAGGTAGGCGGCGGCAGCTACTCGGTAGCTGCTGTCTCTGTCTGGAACTGCATCAATACAGCTCCTTGACTTGCTACCTCAGCATCGCATCCTCAGCTCCTCTTTCCCTTTGTCAGCCTCTAGTACCTAAAACCAAAAGTACAATAAAACAATACCTTTTCTTTACCAAACAAAAGATATTCTAGAGAAACATGGCAAAGTAAATAAATATTAAAAAATGAAATGTATGGTTCTAATTATGCCTAAAATGCACTCAAAACAACAATAATATGAGATGGAATGTGCATGAAATATAAAACTTGTGGAAACTTTACACACCCCCAAACTCAAACTATTGCTTGTCCTCAAGCAATGCAACCTATACATACTTGCCCTTATATTAACCAGAAAGCAAAATTTATTTTCAACTTGATTTAGCACCTCAAGGCCGTGGCCACCTACATTATATTAGAGAAGGGAACTTAGCAAGAAAATAACTCAGAAATAATTTCTAATGCTAGTGCAGTGTGTGCAGAACTGTATACAGGCTGAATATGCAGAATAACTAGATAAACAAAGATGCTGTTATGATATATAAGGTTGCTGCTGAGACAACACAGTTAAGCACAATATTTAATCATGGCAATGAGGGCTTCAGCTTATCACAACTACTTTTCTAGGTCTGAAATTAAGATAAGAGCAAACTACAAAACCTCGAACCCATAGAGTAGAGTCATCCCGTGAAGACTTTCATTCACTCATGCTAATTTTTCCGTCATTTCAAAATTTTCAGATTCATGGTCTTTGATAGCAGCGGAGTGTCCTCGCACATGATTCTTCCTAGAGCATGTTGTGGGCACCTCTAGGGTAAAACAACAATATTTCTTTGTTTTTCTCTCGGCTGCCGTGGCAGTGCTGTGTTTTTATAGTTTCTGTTTTCTACCTCAGTGGCTACTTGCAACCATTGTTAGAACTTTGCAAAGAATTCTAAAAACTAAGCAGGCAATGTTCATTAGATATTCTAGCAAATTCAGCAAGTAACAGTAGTGTTTGACAATTTTGGCAAAAAAAAAATTCTAAGTCATTTTGCATGCTTTTCCCATATTAAGTTCAATTTATTATTGGTGCGAAAATAAGTAATCGGCTAACTATCATAGGCCAAAGTTATATAACAAAATTTTCTGTTCCAATTAGCATTAAGGCAAGTACAATGCAACCTATATGCTACTAAGTATGCCTAGACAAAAAGATGCGAGAGCTATCCCCCCCAAACTCGAGATGGGCATTGCCCTCAATGCACAAAATAAAACAAAAAATGAAAACTAAAAATAGAAAAATCAACTACAAGTAAAAGGGAAAGGAGACTTAGGCTTAATCAGATGGTGTAGAGGATCTGAAGGATTTATCCGCTCTGTCATTATCTGCGGGTTGCGGCAGCAGGTTTAGTAATGCCGTTTTCTGCTGTGCTCGGCGACTTGATTCTTAAGGGTCTGGATTTGTGAAATTAATTGTAAGACGGGAATAAATGGTAAAGAAAATGAAAAAGATAAAATCTTGTCCTAAAATCTACTCCTAATAAAGCGATAAAGATGTGAAAAGATGAAATTATGTCACAATGGGGTGGGCATTCCCCAATGTGAATACTTCATGTTCTTTCGTGATAAAATCTCTTGTATAGTGCTTTAATCGCTGCCCGTTAACTTTGAATTCCGTCCCTCCATTTACTGGTCTTACTGTCACGGCACCATGTGGGAAGGCTTGAACTACTTTGAACGGTCCTGACCATCTTGATTTTAACTTCCCAAGAAACAACTTTAGTCGGGAATTGAACAACAGCACTTGCTGCCCGGGCAGGAACTGCCTCTGTTGGATCTTGCTGTCGTGCCATTTTTTGACTTTTTCCTTGTACAACTTGGCGTTCTCGTATGCGTCTCGCCGGAATTCCTCCATTTCTGTCAGATTTAGTAGTCTTTTTTTGCCAGCCTATTTCCAGTCCATGTTTACTGCCTTGACTGCCCAATACACCTTGTATTCTATTTCGATAGGGAGGTGGCAGGCCTTTCCGTATACTAGACGATATGAGGACATTTCGAGTGGTGTTTTGTATGCTATTCTTTATGCCTAAAGAGCATCGTCTAATTTCAACGACCAATCTTTCATACTTGGGTTTACAACTTTTTCCAAGATGGTCTTGACCTCCCCGTTCGAAATTTCTGCCTACCCATTTGTTTGTGGATGGTATGCCGCGACAATCTTATGCTTGACACCAACTTTCCGGAGTACCTTGGCAATGAGCTTATTATCAAAATGGGTGCCCTCGTCACTAATGATTGCTCTTGGAACTCCGAACCTTGTGAATATGTTCTTACGTAAGAATCTCTGTACAGTCTTTGCATCATTGTGAGGGGTGGCAATGACTTCTACCCACTTGGAAACATAGTCCACTGCTAGAAGGATGTACATATTACCACCACAAGAAGATGGGAATGGTCCCATAAAATCTATCCCCCAAACATCAAATAACTCAACCTCCAAGATGGTTTGTAGGGGCATTTCGTTCCTTCTCGATATGTTTCATGTTCTTTGGCAGCTGTCGCACTGTTTATAGAAGGCTTGGGCATCTTTATGCAATGTCGTCCAAAAGAACCTTGATTGGAGTACTTTTGCTGCCGTGCGCTGTCCTCCAAAATGGCCTTCATATGGTGCTGCGTGGCACTGCGATAGTATAACTTGCTGTTCATCCTCTGGAACACACTGTCTGATAACCTGATCTGCACAGTTTTGAAACAAGAAAGGCTCGTCCCAAAACTAATGCTTAACATCATGTTGGAATCGTTTCTTTCCTTGGAAGTTAAGTTCATAGGGTAAAACACCAGATACCAAATAATTCACAATGTCTGCATACCAGGGTGTGGCTGTCGATGCTGCTACCGCCTCTTCGTGGGCGGCTAGTGAGATTCCTTCAGCTTCCAGAGCAGCTATGAGAGTAGAGGCTAGTAGCAATTGTTCATTAGGGAATGCATACTGGATTTCGCTGTTAGAAGTCTTTTCTTGTCTATTCTCAAGCTGAGAGAGATGGTCCGCCACTTGATTTTTTGTACCCTTCCTGTCTCGAATTTCCAAATCAAACTCTTGCAGCAGCAGGATCCAACGGATCAGGCGAGGCTTTGCATCCTTCTTTGCAAAGAGGTACCTTAAGGCAGAATGGTCTGTGTGGACTATCACCTTTGTGCCAATTCGGTAAGGCTGGAACTTATCGAAGGTGAATACTGCCGCCAATAACTCTTTCTTTGTAGTGGTGTAGTTGGTTTGGGCGTGATTTAGTATTTTGCTGGCGTAGTAGATTACATGGAAGATTTTGTCTCTGCGGCGTTCTAGGGCGGCACCGACGGCAGTATCACTGGCATCACACATTAGCTCAAAGGGTTGCCTCCAATCAGGTGGGATTACTACAGGTGTTGTCACTAGCTTCTCCTTTAAGGTTTTGAATGCTTCCAGGCATGCCTCATCGAAGATGAATGGTTTGTCATGTTCCAGCAATGTACACAGCGGTGGTAAGTTGGCAATCACTTCGATCTTGGCTTTGTCTACTTCTATTCCTTGTGCAGAAATTTTATGCCCCAAGACTATGCCTTCATCGACCATAAAGTGGCATTTTCCCAGTTGAGTACCAGGTCTGTTTCCTCGCATCTTGTGAGTACTTTTTCAAGGTTGCCGAGGCAGCTGTCAAAGCTGCTGTTGAAGACAGAAAAGTCATCCATGAATATTTCCATGAAGTCTTCTATCATGTCGGAGAAAATAGCCATCATGCAGCGCTGGAATGTGGCAGGGGCGTTGCACAATCTGAATGGCATTCTTAGAAAGACATAAATGCCATATGGGCAAGTGAATGTTGTTTTGGCCTGGTCCTCCGGTGCGATTGCGATCTGGTTATAACCTGAATATCCATCCAAAAAATAGTAGAAAGGTTTGCCATCAAGGCAGTTAAGCATTTGATCAATAAAAGATAACAGAAAATGATCTTTTTTTGTTGCTTTATTTAACTTTCGGTAATCCATGCATATTCTCCAACCAGTTACTGTTATAGTTGGAATTAACTCATTATTGTCATTGCTTACTACAGTTATGCCACCTTTCTTTGGTACACATTGTACCGGGCTTACCTATTCGCTGTCAAAGATAGGATATATGATACCCGCGTCTAACCATTTGATGATCTCCTTTTTGACAACTTCTCTCATGGCATTATTTAATCTCCTCTGGGCATCTACAGTTGGCTTTTGGTCCTGCTTGAGCTGGATTTTGTGCATGCAAATGGCCGAGCTTATTCCCTTTATATCTGCAATGGTCCAACCTATTGCCTTCTTATGCTACCGCAACAGTGCTGTCAGTTGCTGTTCCTGTATAGGCTGCAACTTGGAAGAAATTATGATTGGCAGTGTATCATTAGGTCCCTTGAAGATATACTTAAGTTGTGCAGATAAGGCTTTTAATTCAAGAGTGGGAGGTTGTTCGATGGATGGTTTGAACATTTTGCCCCCTTTTCCTGTGTAATTCAAAGGTTTGAAGTACTTACCTGGCCTGTTTGCCATCCAATATGCTTCTTCTTGTTCTGTCCAGCCACTACATTGCTCGTCCTATAGGTAGGCTTCTAAATGGCTGCCGAAACAGCTGTCGAGGTCGTTGCCCTGGCAGTCATACTGTAGGCAGGGTCTGTTGGCTACAAAGTTGAACTCTGAGATGGCTTCCATTAGCTGGCACTCTTCCGGATCATCAACCTGCCTCATGGTTTGAAAAACATTCAACTTTACTTGCCGATCATTGACCCTCATTGTAAGTTCACCTTTTTCCACATCGATCAATGTTCTGCCTGTAGCGAGGAATGGTTATCCTAGGATTATCGGTGCCTTTTCATCTGCTTCACAGTCTAGTACCAGGAAATCGGCAGGGAAAATGAACCTGTCCACCTTTACTAGGATGTCCTTAATTTTTCCTTCCGGTTGTACGTATGTTCTATCGGCCAGCTGTAGCATTACTGTTGTTGGGCGGGCGTCTCCTATTCTTAGTTTCTAGAAGACAGATTTGGGCATTAAGTTGATGCTTGCCCCTAAGTCACATAGGGCTCGTATGGAGTGGTTGCTGCCTATTTTGCAAGGAATTATGAAGCTGCCCGGATCTTTCTGTTTGGGTTATGCCTTATTAAGTAGCATGGCCATGCATCCTTTTGTTACTGCCACTGTTTTAAATTCCCCGATCCTTGTTCTTTTGGATACTATATCTTTTAAGAACTTGGCATAGCTGGGCATCTGTTCAATCAACTCTACTAGTGGAAGATTGATTTTGACTTGCTTCAGAACGTCCAGGAATTTTTTATACTGCATATCATGTTTATGTTTTTTCAATCTTTGTGGGAAAGGTGGTGGAGGTGCTGGGGTGACAGTTTTTGCTTTGAGGGGTATCCTATCCTCGGAGGAGGTAACTGGTCCAGAATCTGGCTATTCATTCCTAGTGTCATCTGTCGGTTCTTGTTCTGGTTCCTTATTGCTTTCTTCTAGTGCTGCCGCGGCAGGTTGTCTGGCGGCTTGAACTGGTTCGGCAGGTGCTGTTTCTCTTGCGGCAGGCATGTATGGCTCTTGTAGTGTTATCCCACTTCTGGTTGTTATAGCTTTGCACTGTTCATGGGATTTCTTTTTTATGGTTTCAGTGTCACTTGGTAATCCACCCATAGGCCTGGTGTTAATAACCTGAGCAAACCTTCCGAATTGAGTCTCCAGAATTTTTATTTTTGCCTCTTGATTGTTCATTCTTCTTTCAGTCCTGTCCATGAAGGATTCAGTTTTGTCAATAAATATATTAGTGCGAATAATAAATCACTAGTTCTAGACATAAAGGCATGAAGAGTTTCTTCTAGTGAATTATTGTTTTACGGCTGCTGAGCCTATTGTCTGGATAGGTTTTGTTGGTAGCCTCCCTGTTGCTGCTGTGGGTTTGCAACAATCTTTGTGTTGCTCCATGAGAAGTTGGGATGGTTCTTCCATCCAGGGTTGTAGGTGTTTTGGGCAGGTCTGTTGTTCCTCTCGTATCCTCCCATGAAGTTGGTAGATGCGGTGCAGTTAGAGGAATCATGGTTGCCCCCACACTCATCACAGAACGGCTCCATAGCCTTGACCTCGTGGATTTTCCCAGCAGGTTTCACGACGCTCATGACCAGCTCTGTCAGCTTGTCAAGGCGGGCATTGACAGATCTGAGGCTTCTACCTCGTTCACAGTGGCTGGCCGCCTAACGCCGCCTCAGCGGGCCGATGGATAGTTGTAATCATTCTTGGCAGCTTGGTTTAGAATCCGCAGTGCCTCCTCTGGTGGTTTGTCAAGGATGATTCCATTGGCTAAGGCATCAATCATCATCCGTGTTGGGTAGTTCACCCCGTTATAGAACATTGATACCTGTGTCCAAGCCGGAAAACCATGTAGTGGGCAGTTGTTCAGCATCTGTTGGTACCGCTCCCATGCTTCATACACCATCTCATCATCCCCTTGTTGGAAGGCTGTTATTTCGTTTCACAGTCTGTCTGTGACATTGGATGGGTTAAAACGGTCCAGAAAATCCTTGCATAGCTCTGTCCAAGTGTTGAACGATCTTGCTGGCTGGTTGTTTAACCATTGTTTTACCCTATCCCTCAGTGAATAGGGAAATAGTCTCAGCCTCAGTACCTCTTGATGGACTTCGTGTATTTTGAATACTCTGCAGATGTCTAGGAATCCTATTTAGTGCTGCCGAGCATCTTCTGTGGTAGGCCCTCCAAATTTCCCTAACGTGTTGATCATGTTAAACATAACGGGCTTCATCTCGAAGTGATCCGCCTCAATTTCAGGTTCTGTCACTGTCTGATCGAACCATCTGAAGTCATGTTTTAGATAATCCCTGGTGGTTCGAACATACTATGGCTGCCCGAGCATCACTTGCTGTTCTCTGAGAGGCGGGTCTTGCTGCCCATCCCTGCAGTTCACAGCATTATTGGCAGGGTCCATGTTTACCTTTGCTTTTTCTTTTTCATGTTTAGTTTTCCCCATGGTTACTCTGATTTCCTTCTTGAGCTCTCTTTCTATTCATTCAATATCGTCGTAAAATAGGATTTCTCCTTTTTGATTCGCCCTGGTCATACACTAGCAAAGGAAACTGTAAAATTCTTTTTTTTTCGATTAACAATAAAAATAAAATAAAATATAAAGAAATAAAAGTGCAGAAATTAAAGACAAATTTTGCTGTTACCAATCCCTGACAACGATGCCAAAAACTTGTAGAGCGTTTGGGTGTTCTCTATTTATGAGTGCAAGTGTACACTCCTGTCAAATTATAGTTTGAAAAGATATCGTCTCCCATAGGGATTGGACAACTTGATTCGAGTTGTAAGTCCTGCACAAGAAAAGTAAACGCACAATTAAGTTGAATGTTTGAAAAGAAAAGTAAAATAAAAACACAAGTAATCAAAAGGGAAGTGATCAGATTGATAGAAAGGGCAGGGTTATGCTGCTACTTAGTGTGAAACTGAGTTGAATAGGAAAAGTCATTTTGCGCTGCCAGACTCTGCTACCTCGGAGATGGATGGCATGTAGACTGCTGAGACCCTCTCGTTGCCTCGGCAGGGGAATGGAACTGTGTCTCGGTGGTAAACTCGGCATAACTACAAGGCTCGGCAGAACGCTTCAAAAGTGACTCCGCTTATGTCTAAGTCAGAGTTTTGTTGATGCCCACTGCAGATAATACCAGTCGCGGCGTGAATCATGCAAAGACAACAATGTTGATTCGTCCTCTTTCAGCCGCCTTAAACCCTTAACCTATGTCTAGGCCGGATTGATCGCACCGTCTATAGATGAAATCGTACTTACTCCTTTCGTGAGTTTGACTCTATCAATACCGAACAAATGGATAGAATTCAACTAATCTTTCGCCTTAATTGAAAACTATGAAGAACATGGAATAAGTAAACCTTGTAATTTTATTTGCAAAAACAAACTTGAAATCCTAAGCAAACTTTCTCACAACTAATTACAACATAACCCAAACCCAAGGAGAAATTTAGAACATGTCGGCGGCAAGAAAACCTAAACTATGCCTAAGGAAAACCCTATGCTTTTTTAACTAGAATTACAATGAGTATATATAGGCATTAGCTAGGTATAATCCTTCTTGAAGCAGAAGTCTTCAAAGTAGCTTTTCACATTAAATGTGACTTTAAACTCTGACTTCTTTGAGTTGAATGTGAACTTTATCACGTCGCCTTGCTCCGCAAGTAATCTCGAGATCCTTCTTTAGCGGCTATGCTTGCTGCTATTGACGTCAGAAAATTGAGTAGACAACATCGATAGAATCAGGATTTTCTGCTCTACAGATTGCACTCCGATTCTCCAATTCCATAGTCTGCTGTCTTGGGCGGCAAGGTGGGCGGCGACAGCTACTCGGCAGCTGCTGTCTCTGTCTGGAACTGCATTAGTACAACTCCTTGGTTTGCTGCCTCAACATCGCATCCTCAGCTCCTCTTTCCCTCTGTCAGCCTCTAGTACCTAAAACCAAAAGTACACTAAAACAATACCTTTTCCTTACCAAACAAAAGATATTCTAGAGAAACATGGCAAAGTAAATAAATACTAAAAAATTCAATGCATGGTCCTAATTATGCCTAAAATGCACTAAAAAACAATAATAGTATGAGATGGAATGTGCATGAAATATAGAACTTGTGGACACTTTACAGATACCCACCGAGAACTATTTCATTACTCAAATAAATTCATTGAAACTCCGCGCTCATAATCTCTTACAAAATTCACGGTCATCTGTTAAATTCCACTAAGGAACATCAAAGTATCACAACAACTCTGAAGAACTCGACATTAGACTTCCAACTGACGACAAGTCAACACTTACCACTTTCTCAAACACACGACTCCACACTATCTCTCAAAATACGTGAAGAAGCTAGATACAACTGTCATTCCCAAAATTTACCATGTACTGACCACAGTACTACATCGAAGAACATATACACTGATACATCGATCTCTAAAGCACACTTTAAAAGATCCCAAGGTCAACGAAAGCCATCGAACTTACATATAATCTTAACACTTTACCCTTTGAAAAACAATAAGATGTTTCTTCTTGCGGTTTCCAAGGTAAATCAACCCTTACCTCGAAGCTCAGCTACCAAAACGCACATATACCGATAAAGACCGTTTAGTACTATATAAGAAGAATCCCTTGTCTTGACGTGTCTTTCTTAAAAATACCCACAACAAGGTCTCATGGTCCATCAGAAACCACCTGACCTAAAATTCAACCATAACACTGAGCCCACTTAATTATAAGCAACCGATACTTCTCACAGCTTCCAAAACTAATTAATCCTCAAGACAAAGCTTGACCATAACAACCACACATGCATCAACACTGACTGATCAATAACAACACCAAAAGAAACAAGTACCGGTACCACATGGAGCTAGAATCGATACTCCCTTATAGGACCATCACTTATGATCCTCGATCGCCCCCACATAGGCATCACGATATTCTAACCCGAACTAACTCCACACAATCATTCACTTATCAAGCTCACTTTACTTAGGTGGTGATCGATCCCACGATGTTGAACTAATAATTTTGATATAACAAATTAAAAGAAAAATGTTTTTGGACTTAATCGATTATATTAGATCTTTCAAAAACAATTTAAAGTCCAAACAATCTTGAATTTTTTTTGAATGATTTCTAACATTAGTCGATCTTTTTCAAAACAAGTATGATCCATTTTTGCACTAAATATGTTTTTCCAGACTCCAAGGCAAAAAGGATCGATCCCTTGATAAATGGAATCGATCCCTTTGTTGGCAGTATCATTTTAATTTTTGCTTCCAGTCTCCGAGTGCAAAAGAATCGATCCCCTAGTTTATGGGATCAATCCCTTTGTTGTAACGGTCATATTTTATGAAAACGAATCGATCCCTTTATTTAAAGGATCGATCCCTTATATTATAAATGCTGTATCTTTTGGTAGGTAACAACTTTATTTCATCCCCAACGGCTCCAAACGACTAGAATTGATAGAAAGGATATAAAAACATGGTCAAAGCATCTCAACCATAACAAAAAAAGTCTATCCAAACATTCAAGCTATCAAAAACTCAATTTGTGCTTAATTTTCCATCTTTCTTGTAAACACTAGTCTTGCTCTTTATTTTAATCCATTTGCTAGTGTTTTTTGGGTGTGAGAGAGAGCTTATTTTGTGCAAACACCTTCCTTGTGAGGATTTTCTAGTTTGCTTCTTTGTACTCAAATTTGGGAAATGATTCAATAGACTTTGGGGGTATAAGTCTATTTAATTATTTAAGGTTACTCCTTATCTTAAAGGAAAGACAAATTAGTGGATTTGTGGAAAATCCTTAGTGTGGTCACTAAGGTAGTGGATGTAAACTCCATTGAGGGAGTTGAACCACTATAAACCCCCTTACAATTTTCTTTCTTTACAATTAGTTTCCACCATTCTTTAAAAATTGAATTCACCCCCTCTTTGCTTTATTCGATCGATTGCTACACTCATCAATTGATATCATAGATTGGCTCATCGGAAGGTCTTACAACCTCTTGAGAAGATCCAAGAAGTGTGTAATCATCTACAAAGTTATCCATGGCTTCCTCCTCCACCATTGAAGCTTGGGGCGATTCTCAACCCACCAACAACTCTCATTTCTTCAATGGAGTTAATTATGCTTATTGGAAGAACTGCATGAAGTTATTCATTCAAGCTTTTGATCTTGAAGCTTGGAAGATAATCATGAGTGGTTACACCGCACCAACTAGTGACATGAAAACGTAGAGCAATGATGAGAACAAGAAATTATCTACAAATGCCAAGGTGATGCATGTCATATTTTGTGCTCTTGGACCGGAAGAATTTGGAAAGCTGTCATCTTGTTCCAATGCCAAAGAGATTTGGGAAAAACTTGAAGTGTCACATGAAGGAACCAACCAAGTGAAGGAGACCAAAATCGGGCTCCTCAACTTCAACTATGAAAACTTCATGATGGACCTCGAAGAAGACATCAAATCCATGTCCAATCGATTCTCCGTAATTGTGAATGGACCTCGAAGAAGACATAAAATCCATGTCCAAATCTTGGGAGTCCAAAAAGGTGACGACCATAGAAGCAAATGATCTTAAGACTCTGAAATTGGATGAGCTCATTGGTTCCTTACTTACACATGAGATGATGTCAAAAGAGAAGATCGAAAAGAAGAAGGAAGCGGAAAAAAATAAATTTGGAATAGCTCTCAAATCAACAAAAGAAGAGAGTGATTGTGATGGAGAAGATGAAGAGAAAGAGATGACTATGTTTTCCAAGAGATTCAAAAGATTCATGAGGTTCAATGAAGAAAGAAGATTCCAAAGAGAAGAGGGCTTTAAGAATGATATCAAAGAGAAGGATCCCATCATTTGCTATGAGTGCAAAATGCCGGGATATATCAAGTTCGATTGTCCCCAATTGAAGAAGAAGAGTTTTGAGAAAAAGAAGCACACTGATCATGTAGCTACTTGGAACGATGATGAATCATCCGATGAGGACGAGAATGAAGTAGCCAACTTATGTCTCATGGCAATAGAGGATGACTCTATGGTAACCTCTAATTCATCTATTTCAATTAATTATACTTTTGATGAATTGCAAGAGGCATATGATGAATTAGCTTTGGAATTTGAAGAGTCAATTTTGAAAAAATAGAAAAATCATTTCAAAATTGAAAAGTGAAAATGACTCTCTTTCTAAATCTAATAAGGAGGTTGAAAGTAAAATTGGGGAAATGCAAGATAAAATGAATGAATTTGAAAAGAAAAATCAAGACTTGCACAACTTACTTTCAAGGGTCCATGATGATCATCAAAAGGAACTTGATGATCATAAATCTTCTTTTGACAAAGTTGGGACAAAAAGTTTTGAAAAAGGTGAAAAATTCAAAACCCAACTATGTTAGAAATAACTTTAATGAATATAGACATGGTAGTCCCCAATGATCATATAATAGAAAGATAGTCAAAAGCATTTGGGTTCCTAAAAATCTCATTGCTAACAAAGAATATGATCTTTTTTATAAATGGATACCAAAAGGGACTAGAATATTAGGAACTAACTCTTATGGACCCAAAAGAATTTGAGTACCAAAACATGCATAGTTCCCTATTGTAGGTGTGTTGGAGCTATGGTGAGAAAAATGAAGAAATTTGAAAGCTCTAGACACACTAGAAGGAAGGATACTTGAAGAGGATGAAGCCTAATCAACACATCTTGGTTCAAGTGGTAACATTTTCTTTTACATGCAATGTTTTCTCATTCATGTTGCTTTATATGTGTTTATATGTTTTAAAGCATGTTTGAGGGTCCCCATATGATGATATCGTGCTATTAGTAAGGGGGAGTCAAGAATGCATGAGTTGCACATTTATGGCCTAATATGCTTATGTTTATGTTTTTGGCCTTAAATTTGCAATATTTGATTGGTTTTGTAAAATCACGTTTTTTATGCTTTAAATGATTTTGTATGATGAATTTCGAGAATATGATGTTGTAATGTAGCAATTTTGTCAAAAATGCATGCTTAGGATCCTATAGAGATTTTGAGTGTTTGAGACTTGAAATTAACTTCATTATGTGCAATTAGAGGACTAAAAATTTATATATGTTGTAAATTGCATAACTTGTTGTTTCAAGTTGACATTCACGTTCTTAGATAATTCCTAAGGCATTAAAACTCATTTCATATAATTCATATGGCATAGGATGCCTCAATTAGAGTTAAATATCTCATCTATATGATCCTTGCGCCTAAAGCCTGAATTTCTAGAAAAAGGATCGATCCCCCAAGAGAACGGATCGATCCCTAAATTGGCAGTAAGCTCCATTTTTTGATCCTTAAAGCTTACACTAAAAGGATCGATCTCCTATCCCAAGGGATTGACCCCTTTAGGCTTGTTGACTGGGCGGGCAGATTTTAAAAGCTTAAAACGCGCTTCTTTTATTTTATACCTCATTGCTTGACCAAACTCTCCCCAAAACACCCAAAACCATTCTCTTTCAAAACCATAATCAAATCCCTTCAAATTTCAACCGATTAAAAGTTTTTAAGATTGTTTTAGACTCTCTTTTCATCAACATAACGGATTTGGCTCTTGTTTTTAGCATTTGGTGCTTCAAAATCAAATTTTTGGTAAGGTTCCAAAACCCTAACTTTCTCCATTCAAACTCTATTTGAAAATTTGGGTTGTTTGGTTGTTTTATGTTGATTTAGAGAACTTATTTTGTTGAAAATTTGTTGATTTTTATTGCAGGAGGTTTACCCATTGTCTAAAATCACCCAAAACCTCTATTTTCAACACTTGCACACCAAGTATTTGTGAAAAAGCCTCAACCAAAATTTTACCCTCTACCCAATTCGGCCAAAGCTTGTTTTTAACATAATCTTGTGCTTTTAATTCCTCAAAATTTACTTTTAACTTACCTAAACATCTTTTTACACCCTCTCTTAATCAAAATTGAGTTTTGATTTGAAAATGTCTAAGAGAAAATCCAAGGCTTCTAAGGGGAAGATGATTTCATTCAACCCTCCTCCACCTTCAAATTCTTTAGAATCTTGTTTTAGAAGCCCTACGGAAAGTGAACAATTTCAAAATCTTTTCGCATATGCACCGGTTAAGGAAACTCGTTCCATTGATTTTGAATTCCTAACCAAACTTGATTTTGCTTACTTGAAAAGGTTTTCAGAATTTAAATGGAAGGAGTTTTTAAAATTCAAGGGACCACTTTATCCTACTCTTGTTCGAGTATTTTATTCTAATGCCACCGTTTCTTCTTCAAAATAATTAAATCCTATGTTTTGGGTAAGCATGTCACTCTCACCGCCAATTTTCTTGCAAATGCTTTTGGTCTTCCCGATGAAGGTAATGAAAAAGAGGATCTTATCCTTCTAATTCCCGTGTCATGAATAACCAAGCCACTTTCTTTCCACTTCATGATTGTCTCTTGCACCTCATTCTTTCTCATGTGATTCGTCCTCGTGGGACTAAGTATTCATCGATTTGAGTCCGATTATTGGTGGCTTCATTGCATTCATAGTGGAATTCAACCCCACCTTGCAGCCTTCATCTTCGAGGATATGGTAAAAATCATCAAGGATAAGAAGGTCAAAACCTTAGCCTATGGTATGTATCTTATCCATATTTTTGTCTTGCTCGACATTGATACATCTTTTGAGCCCGTCATCGATCCTTCCACCGATAACATTATCGGCCGTCATTCCATGGATCGTTTGGGATACAAAAAGGAATATGAATTCTCTATGAATTGGGTGAAGAAGAAAGGCGAAGTTCTTGAAACGGAACACCATTAAAAGGGAGATGAAGAACATGAGGATGAATATATTGTTGATGTTCCCGAAGCTTCCACCGATGCTAGACCTTAAGACATGTCTTTGAGGGAGCTTCATGTAGGCTTGTAGAATAGTCCTGCTTTAAGTGCAAGTGTACACTGATGCCCAATTGTAATATAAAAGATATTATCTCCACAGGGATTGGGAAATTCTTCAGAATTTATCTTCATGCACAAGTAAAAGTAAAAACACAAGTGATTGAGATTTGATTTGAATTGACTAAAACTAAAAGCAAGTAAATTAAAAGGCTGAGAAATCAAATTGAGAGAATGAGCCGGTATTGAAATGCATCGTAGTGTGGATATTGAATGCTTTGTCTAGGTTCAAGTGCTGCAAAATCGACTCAGCCGTCTTGGCAGTTGTCAAGGTGATGCTTCGGCAAATTACCCGCCGCGATAGAGAATGATATGCTGCCCGGGCGGCTGAATGATGCTTCAAAGTTCGACAAGTCTTTCTTCAGTGACTCCTCCTTATCCTTAAGTCGAAGTGATTTTGGCGATCACGTCTTGATAATACCTCCCGGCATGAATCTAAGGATGAACACCAACCAATCTAAAGCCTCCTTTAGCCGCCGAACTTCTAACTTATTCCTAAGCCGAAGTAGTTTCACCCCAAGTTGGATAAAACCGTGTTTACTCGTTTCATGAGTATAACTCTCCCGATATTAGACAAATCAATAATTTCTCTCTCCTCTCCCGATTTGATTGCAAACAAGAATAATGCCAAGAGTAAACAAACTTTGAAGTTTTATTACAAACACTTAAAAACCTAAACAAATACAATCACTCTCTCACAACTTCTCAACAAAACCAACCCTTAGCCCTAGGAGAAGTTTAGAACATGATGGATGAATGGAGCACTAGGGTTTTCTCAAAGAAATCTCTCCCTCTCCCTCCTAGTCGGCTAGGTTACATATATATAGGCCTTGGCCTAGGTCAAAGTCGGTTTAGCATAGGAGTAATAGTTAGAATCAAATTACAACTCATTAAAAGAAAAAAACTCTATCATTAATTCTTCATAGATTCCTGTTTGACTTTTTCCACCATAACTTTGACCGTGGCTTTTCTTGGGATTTTGGGCTCGGATCTGCATGCAAGTGCTCTCTAAAAATCAGGCTTGATGTGTTCTTCCAATCGCATACCACTTTGTATATTTTTAGTTTCCTTGGGCGGCTACCTCAGCGGCGCACCATCTGCTACCTCGATAAAGGTCTTTATCGGTGTGAGTGGCTCAACAGAGCTCCTTATTCTGGGCTTTTCCTCTGTAGCTAAGTCTGCTCAGCTCTTTAGCGGGTACATCAGCATCTTCCATCGATTTTCCAGCTCCTTCCTTCTGCCCTCGTTGCTGCCTCAGCATGGTCTGCCTGGGCGGGTCTGCGCATAGTGAAACACATACGTGAGTAGTATCTTTTTATAGAGAAAAATAGTGAAATTCATCAAACAGGGCATATTATCTAATCTATGCAATTTTGAGTATGATTACCTAATAAATGCAACTAAAACATGCTTAAGTGCAACAATAATTGAGCTAAACTAGGGCTAAAATGTAGGACTTTTACACACTTAACACGCCCCCAAACTCGAACTATTGCTTGTCCTCAAGCATTGCAAACCATCAATTGCCAAACCTCAGTTTTTATAAACCGTCTCCTTGGTCTTACTTTTCCTTCTCTCTTTAAACCATGGCAAAGAATGTTTTGGCCTTTAAATCTTTTGATGCCTTTAGGAATATCCTGGAATCAAACTATAAGATTTGTGAGTGTGTGCATGTATTGTGAACAAGATGATTACAAGGATTCTAAGTAAACACTTAAGCATTAACTTACTTAACTTGGGTAATTTTTTAAGCAACCTAACCAACTAGAGCAAATTTCGGGCACCTCTAGTGATTAGACTAGAGCCGGGTTCGGGCACCTCTAGGGCTTCTTTAAGCTAGAGCTAGTGGTGGGCACCTCTAACTTTTTACCCAATTTTCTTTCTAAGCTAGTCTATATCCTAAGTGTACTAGAACTCCTTAAATCATGCAAGTCACAAAGGTGTTTAAAGTTCTAATCTCATTGTGTGATCCTAAGTTATTTTCCTTTAGGCATCCTAAAATAAAGGCTCTAAACAATCAAAAACAATGGTAAAAAGAGAGAGTTCTATTGCCAAGAAAGAATATTTAATTAAAACTAAACTAAGGCAATCGATAAAGAGCATTGCCGAGGCATAAGATTCATTCAGTTAAGGCAATGAATGCAGTAAAAAATGACAATTATTAAACAAAACTACATTTTCATATTATGATGCCGCGACATGGCTGTGCCTTGGCAGTACAACCTACACCCTCAAGCTCGAGAGGAGCATTGTCCTCAATGCATGCCTACATTCTCAAAATAAAACATAGATTAGATAAAGAAGGAAGATGATAGCTTAGAATGTTGGCGAATCAGAGGAGGTGTCATCTTCTTCGTCCTCGCTAAGTATCATCAGCCGTTGAGATGGTACTTTAAATCTTTTGGCCGCCCTTGGCGGCTGCTAGCGGGATGTTGGTGTTGGTTGGTCTTGCTTTGTAACTTCCCGTTCACTACCATCTTCGCTGTCCGGGCATATCTCCTCGATGTTGGATGCTTTCCTTTTTTTGACTGGGGGGTATGTGGTCTCGAGCTTCTTCGTAATTGACCGGACCGTGTCTTGCCACACCGAATCAGATGAAAATGAATTGAAGAAGGTAGATTCAGATGGTTCTAGCGCGGGGGCTGTTTCTTTCACTGCCCGTGATGATTGTCCTTCTCGGATTGGTGCGACTGCAGTGTCAACACGACAATCTGAGATGGAGAGGACTTCAGTTGCTGTGGCTGCTGCTACGATGGGGTCAGAGGCGGCTAGTGGTGCGGTTGAGACTTGGGCGGTTGGAGTGGCAGAGTCAGCGGCATTGAGTGAAGCCGAGGCAGAGGGTACGACCTGGGCATGGATTTCGGTGGGAAACTGGGAACTGGGCAGTGTGCGTCAGGAATTTCTCCTTGAGGACCGAACTTGTGGCAGCATGGAAATCCCTAATGTACGCCATAAATGTGAGCTGGCGTCTTTCCATCTGATCCAACTGTGCTGCAATACCGCCGATCGTGGTTGCCGAGGCGGGCTGGTGGTACGGTTGCTGGCTGCCCCTATTTGATGCCTCGGCATAGTTTTTCAGGGTGGCTTCTTGTATCTCCATCTTTCTAAAGATAATATCCCTCATCCACCCTATACGTTCCAAGGTTATGCTGTCATTGAGATCAGTAGGGATGAACACTTTGTTGCAAAAGTCTGTGATCAAGTTGGGAAAGTAAAGCTGGCCCCTACCTTTCTGTCTACAAATATAAATTTCATTAGCAATTATCTCACCAATATTAAGAATTCTATTGTGGAGTATAGAATGGATGAGTGCTAGGCGGGGCTTGCCCACTGTCGAATTGTGCGATGTGGGCAGGATTCGTCTCTTGTTGAATGTATTCCACAACTTAGCCTCCGAGAGTAGGTTTCTTCTGTTGACCGTTCCCCGATTCTTCCCTACGTTCCATACGGTGCCCGGAATGCAAAGCTCTTGTTTAATTTCCTCATAGTTGTCTACCGTCAAAGAGTCAACAAACTCCTGGTGTTCATCGTGGGCGATGTGGGTGCCGTAGAAAGCGTTGATTCTATTGGCATCAATCTCGACTCGCTACCCTCGGACATTTACTGACGGGTCTTCGGCTGTCGGCCCATGGGCATAGAATTCGGGAACGATGGTCTTGTTCACCTGTTTGGGTTATTGGGCAAATATTTGCCATCGTTGGTGTTCGATCTTGCTAAAGATGAGGTCGTCAAGCCTGATGTTTCGTTTCGACGTCTCACAGAAGAACCCTTGTTCTTCCCACACAGATCACTCTTTGAACTTCTCATTGTGTCGTGCCTTTACTTCGGGTGTGGCAAATCTATGAAGGAAGAATCAGAGTCTACCTGGGCAGCTTGGCGGCGGGGTGTTTTTGCCATCTTTTGTTTGGGAGTAGGGTTTGAAAGTTTAGAGAGTTGAGAGTAATTTGAAAAACAGAGGGAAATTTAGTAAAACAAAACACAAGAGAAAGTAAAGAAGAGTGAATAGTAAAAACAATGAGAGGGGTTAAATAGGAGTGAAGGTGGCTTAGTGAAGGGTTGATTCCGTTTCGTCTTCCGATGCAGCCATTGCCTGGGCAGAGAGCCGTTGGAGTAGAATGGCTTTGTCTGAAACGGCTAGTTTTGGCGGGAAGCAACGTATGCGGCTATGTAATGCCGCGACAGTCTTCACGGGCGGGCTTGAATGGTTGATGGGTTGGGATTGATTCTTCTCTCCTCCTTTCGCTTTTGTTTCTCCTAAAATAAACTGAAATAAAACTATTAGTGTTGATAAAATAAGATGCATGCTAAAATTAAATCTAATTCCTAAAAAATAGAAAATTAAAAATGTGATTGAAAAATAAAATAAATGCAAGAAATTTAAATCTAATTCCTAAAAATTAAAAACAGGGGAAAATTTTTAGGCTGTATTAGGAGTGCATTTGGATGCATCCCCTAACATTAGCACTTCCTTGTCTCTTGCAACTTGAGTTCCTGTGTAGTGCTTTAACCTCTGCCCGTTCACTTTAAATTCATGCCCATCCTCGGAAGATTTTATCGTCATTGCACCATGTGTGGATGCTTTAACTACCTCGAACGAGCCATACCATCTTGACTTCAACTTCCCTAGGAATAGTTTCAATCGAGAATTGAAGAGGAGTACCTGCTGCCCATGCATAAACTGCCTTGACATCAACTTTTTGTCATGTCGTTTTTTGGTTTTCTCCTTGTATATTCTCGTGTTTTCATATGCCAAGGCTCTGAATTCTTCGATCTCATTCAGGTCCATGAGTCTCTTTTGCCCAGCTTTGTCCCAGTCTAGGTTTACTGCCTTGATGACCTAGTATGCCTTATGTTCAATCTCGACAGGCAGATGACATGTTTTTCTATACACGAGCTGATAGGGTAATATGCCCAATGGCGTCTTATAGGCTGTTCTATTTGCCCATAATGCATCATGGATTCGAAGAGACCAGTCTTTCCTAGATGGGTTAACCGCCTTTTCGAGAATGCTCTTCAGTTCCTTGTTTGATATTTCAGCCTGCCCATTGGTCTGAGGGTGGTATGCCGTGGCAACTTTGTGTGTGACACCAAATTTCTTCAACGCCGCGATAATCAATTTGTTTTCAAAGTGTCTCCCCTCGTCACTTATGATGGCTCTAGGGATTCCAAACAGTGTAAAGATATGCTTTTAGAGAAATTTTAGAATGGTTTTGAAATCGTCCTTTTGTGTAGAAATGGCTTCCACCCACTTAGACACATAATCCACTGCTAGCAGTATGTATAAGTTCCCACAAGATGATGGAAATGGGCCTATGAAGTCGATTCCCCACACATCGAACAATTCGACTTCTAGAATATTCTACGGTGGCATCTCGTTCCTTCTTGAGATGTTGCCCGTCCGTTGGCATCTGTCACACTGTTTGTAGTATGCCTGGGCATCTCTATATAGTGTCGGCCAGTAGAGTCCCAATTGGAGAACCTTGGCAGCAGTTTTGGTTCCTCCAAAATGTCCCCCATATGGTGAGTTGTGGCATTGGTGGAGGACTTCTTATTGTTCTTCCTCTGGTACACATCTCTAAATCACCTGATCTGCACATTGCTTAAACAAAAGAGGTTCGTCCCAATAATAATGTTTTGCATCATTTTGGAACCTCTTTTTCCCATAGTAATTCATGTTATGAGGAAAAATACCACTAACCAAGAAGTTTACAAGATAAGTGTACCAGGGTGTGGTGGAGGTCGTCATGGCTTCTAGAGATTTTGCCGCGACGACTATGGTATATGCCGCATGGGCGGCTGTGAAGTCTACTGCTGAGGTGGCTAGGATCTGCTCATCTAGGAAGTTTTCCTGAATTTTAGTCGTGTCTGTGGGTCTTCCCTCTAGTCGTGACAGATGATCAGCCACTTGGTTCTCTGTCCCTTTTCTGTCCTTGATTTCTACGTCGAATTCTTGCAAGATAAGAATCTAGAGTATCAATCTTGATTTTGCATCTTTCTTGGAGAAAAGGTATTTTATGGCAGAGTGGTATGTGTGCACTGTCACCTTTGTTCTGATGAGATAGGCTCAGAACTTATCAAAAGGAAAAACTATTGCCAACGGCTCCTTCTCAGTGGTGGTATAATTAACTTGGGCCTCGTTGAGCGTCTTGCTAGCATAGTAGATGACATGAAATATTTTGTTTTTCCTCTGCCCTAACATTGTCCCGACGGCGTAGTCACTGCATCACACATTATCTCAAAGGGCACTGTCCAGTCTGGTTGTACTACAATGGGGGCGGCTACAAGTTTCTTCTTTAGGGTTTCAAATGCCTCAGTGCATTTGTCATAAAAGTTAAAGGATTTATCCTGTTCAAGAAAAGAACACAATGGTTTAGTTATTTTCGAAAAGTTTTTGATTAATCGTCTATAAAAACCAGCGTGTCCCAGAAAACTCATGATCCCTTTAACAGTGGTAGGTGGCGGCAGTTTTTCGATAACATCGATTTTGGCTCTGTCAACCTCGATGTTGCGGCAAGAGATTTTATGGCCCAGCAAAATGCCCTCGTCTACCATAAAGTGGAATTTCTCCCAGTTTAAGACCATGTTAGATTCTTCATCTCTTTCGAGTACTTTTTCTAGGTTGCCGAGGCATCTTTCAAAGCTGTCTCCAAAAACTGAAAAATCATCCATGAAGATTTCTAGGAAATCTTCTACCATATTAGAGAAAATGGCCATCATACACCTTTGGAAGGTTTCCGGTGCATTGCAAAGTCCAAACATCATCCTTCTGAATGCGTATGTTCTGTACATGAAGATTATGGTAGTTTTCTCTTGGTCCTTCGGAGCGATTGCAATCTAATTATAACCCGAGTATCCATCAAGAAAACAATAGTAAGGTTTTCTGACCAATCTATCTAACATTTGATCTAAGAAAGGTAAGGGGAAGTGGTCCTTTTGAGTTGCTTTATTCAGCTTCCGATAGTCTATACAAACCCTCCAATCGGTCATAGTCCGGGTTGGGATTAACTCGTTGTCTTCATTTGTGATGACTATCATCCCTCCTTTCTTAGGCACACATTGGATCGGGCTCACCCATGTGCTATCGGATATGAGGTAAATGATACCAGCATCAAGCCACTTGATCACTTCTTTTCTTACCACATCCCTCATGGCCTCATTTAACCATCTTTAGGCGTCAATGGTTGGCTTGTGGTCATCCTCTAGGAGGATCTTATGCATGCAAACTGCCGGGTTGATTCCTTTTGGATCAACGATGGTCCATCCAATGGCTTGTTTATGCTGCCCGAGCATCTCAACCAACTGTTGTTCCTGTGTCAACTTGGAAGAAATAATTACGGGAAAAGTGTCATTTTATCCAAGATAGACATATTTAAGCTGCTCGGGCAGTGGTTTAACTTCCAGTTTGGGTGGCTGCTCAATTGATGGTTTTTCAAAGACATTCTCTTTTGTTGTGTATTTAAGAGGTTCAAAATACTTACCTGGATGAGTACCAGTCCAGTTTACCTCTTCAGGGTCATCAGGGCAGTCTTCAGGCTGGCTGCCGAGGCATTCGTCTAAGTAGCTGTCGAGGAAGTGCCTAGAATCTCTGCCCGGGTAGTGGCTGCTAAGGCAGGGGGCATCCTATGTGAGATTTACCTTCGTGGTTTCCTGGATCAACTGGCACTCCTCTTTGCTATCAGCTTGCTTAAGGGTCTGAAGTACATTGAGCTTTATGTACTGGCCGTTTACCCTCATGGTTAATTCTCCCTTCTCCACGTCAATTAGAGTTCTGCCCGTGGCTAGGAATGGTCTTCCCAGTATGATCGGTGCAAGCTCATCTGCCTCACAATCCAAAACAAGGAAGTCAACAGGGAATGTAAATTTATCCCATCTTACCAGGATATCTTCGATTTTTCCTTCAGGGTGTACGTAAGAGTGGTCAGCCAGCTGGAGCATGACAGTGGTGGGCCGAGCTTTCCCAATGCCTATCTTTTCGAACATTGATTTAGGCATTAAGTTGATGCTTACCCCAAGATCACATAGAACCTTTCCTACGTAATGATTTCTGATGGCACATGGAATGAGGAAGCTGCCTGGATCTTTCATCTTAGGTGGGGTTTGGTTGTGCAGCATTGCCATGCAATATTCTGTCATGTACACAGTTTCGAATTCCCCTATCCTTGCTCGTTTCGATACCATGTCCTTGAGGAACTTAGCA